>OZ007591.1:375176470-376473970 GCA_963931845.1 Maratus michaelseni
TAAAATTCGAAAATAAAATAAAAAAATCGAAAAATATCGGAAATTTTAAAATAATTCGATTTTGTAGGTCTAGAAACTTAAAATTTGTAATAAAGGATACAAAATAAGAAAAAATTATAAAATCCAGAAAATTATAAAAAAAAAATGCGAAAAAATCAAAAATTGAAAATATTTTTATCTTGTAGTCTTAGAAACTTAAAACTTGGTGTAAAGGTAGTATTAACTATTCAATAAAAGGAACAATTAAAAAATTCGAAAATAAAATCGAAAAATTGAAATATGTTTAAGAAATCGAAAATTCGAAAACAATTTGATTTTGTACTGCTAGAAACATTAGTTATAAGATAATTGTCCTATTAGCTAGTACAACGCCCCTAATTGTTTTATGTTATTTCCCCCGGATTATGGTTTTCTTTTCTTTCGTTTACGAATTTCGCTATAGAAAAGTTCCGCTATAGACTGGCTACGATATAGGCGATTTCTTTATAGACAGGTTTGTTTTCTTTCACATGTTGTACTCTATTTACTTCACATATGAAATATGGATTGTTAAATGATGTTAGCCCCACAAAAATTTTCACAGCTCCCCCTACCCTCCCGACATTACTGGCTGGTTATGGCTTGATAGTCCTTTCTAAATAAAAGCATGGTGACTCGAAGATTCACTTGATTTATCTCTAAATTGAACCTAAATGATCCTAAGAAGACGGATCAAATAATTACTATATTAGCATGACAATCAGGTAACTTAGAATTAAAATCGAAAAATCAATAAATTCATAAAAAGTCGAAAATTTGAAAATAATTCGATTTTGTAGTCCTAGAAGATTGACATTTGGCAGAAAGGCAGGGTTTTGTACACAAAGTAAGGAAAAATTAAAAAATCCGTAAATAATAAAAAAAAGTCTAAAAAAAAACGAAAAAAAACCATCGAAAAAAGGAATATAGTTTGATTTATTGGAAATTTCCGGAAATTTTAATTTTGGCTTTCTTTTTATACTAAAAAGTTCTTTTATGTTAAATATCAAGTATCTAGGGCTGCGAGTTATATCTCAGATGCATAGCGCCTATCCTGGAAGCAATTGAGAGTACTTTTGACACTCCCCCTCCCATAATTAAAGTGCTTGCCTAGGAACCTGAAATCTCTTTTTATCTACAGTACTTTGCAAACGAAACTAAAGCTTCAATTTTTTGATACCTGTAAATAATAGGGACAGAGTGTGGGCTTAGCGAAAATCAGTGAATGATCTCCAAAAAGAACCCAAAATCAAGAAAAGGAGGATTACTTACAAAAAGAAGTGAAATCTCATCAAAAAGTCACCTGTAAAAAATGCAGCCAAGTCTCGTAACTCATTTACCGTAAAAAGTACTGAGATCGTATAAAGCCAAGTTTAACTATCTTATTAACTCTGAAATTTTCATTCACAAAATCACTCCTAGTCTCTACATCTTTAGTTAATTATTATTTTGTGACTTGGCAATTACGCAGCACAGGGAAGTTATTACACCTTACTATGTTATGGGATGGGATGGGATAATTTAACTAAAGCAAATTATGTACGCACAGGGAAGTTATTACACCTTAATATGTTATAGTATTATTTGATTAAGAGTAACTATATACATCACATTCTCGTGCTAAGTAATTGCCAAGTCACAAAATAATAATTAACTAAAGATGTAGAGACTAGGAGTGATTTTGTGAATGAAAATTTCAGAGTTAATAAGATAGTTAAACTTGGCTTTATACGATCTCAGTACTTTTTACGGTAAATGAGTTACGAGACTTGGCTGCATTTTTTACAGGTGACTTTTTGATGAGATATATATGATAAATGATGATTGTCAACGAAACTTTTTTTTTCATTTTTCTTTTAGTGCTGTCATCTCGTATCGTATTCATGAATTCCAATATGTGTTTTTCTTTGTGTGTGTGTAGGAAAACGTGGTGCTGACATCTAGTGTCGAACTGGTGAAACCATACAAATTACAAGCATTCTTCGCTTATTTTGTATTCAATGGCAGAAGAATTATAATAAAAGACCAATACTGTTGCCGAATTTTATCAAATCTTATGTGTCTGTGTGTATATATTTATGCAAATTTTATCTTAAAAATGGCTCTAGCGATTTTGACGAAATTTTGTATTTTACCGTTTTCGGACACGAGAGACCATTGGGCTAAGTCACATGTTCGAGAAAATTTGATTAGTCGGTCATTTCGGGTCACTACTGGTCAAGTAAAGCTAATTTTTTCTATAAAACGGTTCAAACGATTTTGACTAAATTTTGTATCCTACCGTTTTCGGGTACGAGAAGACTGTTGGACTAGGTCACATGTTCGAGAAAATTCGATTAATGGGTCATTTAGAGTCACTACGGGTTAATGCATTTCTGAAGGTTGAAACAGTTATTAAGTTGTTGAACAGTTGGCAGTAAACGAAGTCGAAAAGTTGGCCAAATATCTCCAAATTTGGCGAAATGTTGCCGACATAGGCGAGAAATTTAACTTTCAAGATTACAATGCCAAAATACATGCTTGGCGCCAAATGAAAGAAAGTCGCCTGGTTTGCAACTTTTTGCCAAATTTTAGCGACATTTGGCAAAAAAAAATTGGCTTTCAGAATGTGAAAGAATTTTCTAGAAATTCCCAGTAGGAGCCGAGAAATATGATTCAATCAATCATCGTCCATAGAACGTTCTCGAAAACCGAATTCAACCAATCAGGGTACATATAACTGATTTTTAGTATGTGTTGTACAGATAATTTATTGTCATATTGAGTTGAACACAAAGCTAATTTTAACTCGGTCGTCCGTGCTAGTGATTTGTCTTGAATGGGCAGCTGAACTATCATGTGAACTGAGAGGAATTCTTGATTGCCAGGCGTTAAAAAACGTAGAAATGGTCTAAGTGTCAATGCAAAATTAAGGTATTGGCACACGGGGCACAGGCCTTGGCCCTCCAAATTTGAAAGGCCCTAAAATGTGTAAAAGGAGAAGCAGAAGGTGTAAAAACGGGCACTGGTGTAAATATGGGCTTCCCTTTCAAAGTGGATGTGGGAGGTGCTGAATACTGATGGCCAGGACTGTAAATGATGCCATTTGCTGACATGAGATAGCAGAACCGTTCTTTCAAGCAGTGTGGATGCAGCGTGAGTTATTGTGTGAATTGGTGCTTGTTCTGGAATGCAAACTTTTGACAGCTATCTGAAATCGTTTTCTTTTCATGTTCTTATGGTTAGTTTAAAATAATATCACAGTGATATCCGGAAAGCGGTGATCCTAAGCTACTTTTAGAATCACGCCTTTACTCACGCACGTCTTTAGGTTACATGTGAAAGTGGCCATCTTTGTTAGGTGGGGTTGGTTTAAATATGGGTCCCCATTTAAAAGAGGTCCATAATTATACCAAATGTATTATTAAATAAACCTAATAAATGTTTTGAAGTAAAAAAAACTGTAATAGTACCTTAGATAATAACGAAAACTTTATAGATAATTATAATGCCATTCTATTATCTATAAATCCTGAAAGCATTTCTTAGTTTTATTTTATAATATATCTGGTAATGTGCGTAATCTAACATAATAGCATAATGCCAGTATGCAGGGGTAGGAAGACCAAAGGACTTCAAGAAAGAAAGAAAATTCGAAACGCGAAACGATACGATTCATCATCGGACTCGTCAGATTACTGTGACCCTCTCATTGTGGACAGCAATGATGATATCAACAGGGCCGGCGCCAGGGGTGAGGCAAGTGAGGCAGCCGCCTCAGGGCGCACCCCTAGAGGGGCGGCATTTGGCTCGCATATTGTATGTGTCGAAATTTAAGAAAAAAGTGACAGAGATATTTTTTTTTCTTATTTAAAATAAAAATACGAAGTACATTGCATATAATTACAGTCAAAGAAGTTGCATATAATTACAGTGAAAGAATTCCTGTTACAACATTTTAGTCCACTTTAATAAATTTTGTTCTCGACGATTCTTGAATTATTAGTGATTTGTGACGAGATTTTTTCTCTTGTGTTTCGCGGTGATTTTTTAATATTGGTTAAAGGAATTAATTATGATTCAAACTTTTAGCCTAATATAGTAAATTTTGTTCTCCGCGATTTCGAAATTTTTAGTTGTATTTAATGCAATTTTCAATGCGATTCTCAGTGCATTTTCGCGTTCTGCCTCGATTTTTTGCTAATTTAGTAAATTTTGTCCTAAGCGATTTTTGAAATTTTTCCGATTTTCAATACAATTTTTAGCGTTTCCAGGCGTTTCACGGTGATTTCTCCACATTCATAAAAAAATTCGGTTTCAGATATTTAGCCTAATATATTACATTTTGTCTTCTGCGATTTTTAGCGTCTTTTCGCGCCAATTTTTTGAAATTCGGAAAGTAATTCCTTTTAAAATGTTTTAGCCAACTCTAGTAAATTTGCTTCTCTGAGAATTTTTAATTTTTAGCAATTTTTATGAGATTTCTAGCGTTTTTTATTTTGTTGTTGTTGTTTTGTGGCGATTTTTCTACCTTAGTACAAGGATTCCGGCTGTACAATTTTAGCCCAATATAGTAAATTTTGTCCTGTTTTCAATAAAGTTTATTCGGAATTCGTGCAACTATTTTTGAATTTTTCTATGCAATTTTTTGAGTTTTTTCCGTTTGTCGCGATTTTTGGACGTTGTTAAAAGGAATTCGGTTTCAAACCTTTAGACTAATACAGTAAATTTTGTCCTCCTCTATTTTAGAATTTTAGCGATTTTTTGGCATTCGTAAGAGGTATTTAGCATCAAACTTTTAGCGTAATACAGTAAATTTTGTCCTCTGCAATTTTTTAATTTTTAATGTGATTTTCAACTCGCTTTTTTGCGTTCCGAGGCGATTTTTTTGACACTCGTAAAAGTAATTCTGTTTCAAACTTTTAGCTTAATATAGTAAGTTTTGACCGCTGCGATTTTTGAATTTTTAGCGATATTTAGTGTTTTTTCGCGTTCCGCGGTAATTTTTTGACATTCGTGAATAATTCCTGTTACAATGTTTCAGTTCAATTTTAGTAAATTTTGTTCTCTATTAGTTTTAGCGTTTTGCGGCGATTTATTGACATTCGTAAAAGGAATTCAGTTTCAAACTTTTAGCCTTATGTAGTAAAATTTGTTCTCCGAGATTTTTGAATTTTTAGGGATTTTTAATGGATTCTTAGAATTTTTTTGAGTTTTCGCGTTTTTCGTTGAATTTTTTGATATTTGTAAAAAAATTCAGTTTCAAACATTTAGCCTATCCTATTAAATTTTGTTCTCCGCGATTTTTGAAGTTTTTAAGATTTTTATTGCGATTTCCAATGCAATTTTTAGCATTTTTTGCGTTTTGCGGCGATTTTTTGATATTCATAAAATGAGTTCGGTTTCAAACATTTAGCCCAATATATTACATTTTGTATTCAGCGATTTTCAATGTGATTTTTAACGTTTTTTCGCTCCGATTTTTAACTTTCGAGAAAGAATTGATGTTAGAATGTATTAGCATACAGTAGTAAATTTTGTCCTCTGCGATTTTTTAATTTATAGCGAGTTTGTTTTTGTGTTTCACGACGATTTTTCCACATTTGTAATAGGAAAAGCAGGTTTTAATCTTTTATCCCAATATAGAAAATCTTGCCCTCTTTTCAATAAAGTTTATTCGGAATTCGTTCAGCGATTTTTGAATTTGTTGCGATTTTTTTTGTTCGATTTTTAAAGTTTTTAGCGTTTTGCGGTGATTTTTGGGCATTCGCAAAAAAAAAAAAAAAAAAAATCTCTTAGCCCAATAGTAAATTTTGTCCTCTGCGATTTTTGTATGCAACTTTTAGTGTTTTTCCGCAATTCGCTGCGATTTTTCCCCATTTGTAAAAGTAATCCGGCATCAATCTTCTACCCCAATATAGTATTTTTTTCTCTTTTCATTAAAGTTTATTCGGAATTCGTGGAGTGATTTTTATATTTCTCCCGCTTTTGTATTACGATTTTTAGTTTTTTCGCGCTTTGTGCTATTTCTTATGTGCCCGGGCAACGCCGGTCTGGTCAGTTAGTTAAATTGTTCTAGAAAATGAAAATACAGTTATTTTTTAATATTAGAGTGCTATAATAAACGATTTTGACACAGTAAATTCAAGGCGAATTAGTATCGAATTATTTATTTCACTGTTGATACTTGTGTTTTTGTAAATATTACTGTTGTAAAATTATATCTTCATGTATAGAATTTTAAATGATCATGTAATTTTCTATTCTGATCATAATTTTTCTATTTAATTTCAAGAATGTGATGCGCAGTTTGCGTTAGTTATGTTTATCTATTTTTGTCTTGATAATGTGATTACTTTATAATATTGCTTTCCGTATTATAATAAATGACTTCGCCGAAGAAAAATCAAGGAAAATTAGATCTTGAAGTTTTGTTTTATTTTTAATATTTATTTTCTTTTAAATACTACTAATAAGGGATTTTATTTTTGTGCATGTTTCAAAAAGATATATAACTTGATATTGATATCATTATTTTGCTATTTGAAATTCTATACAAATTTTATGCATAATTTGATTGTTTTTAAATGTTTGACATATTTTGACTTAATAATGATGCATATTCTAAACTTAGCTTCACCTGATGTATTTTTTTTTACTAATTATAACGTCGATACAATAAATGCATTTCCCAAAGGAAAAGCAAAGCGAATGAGATTTTGAAGCGTCAGTTTAATTCTTGATATGATGCTTTTGTGTAAATATTACTAGAATATGATAACATCTTATTAATTTAATTTCAAGTTAACTGTTGTTATATTTTCAAAATAGATGCAAAATTTCTTAAGTAATTAGATTATTTTAAATTTCTTAAATGTAAATTAATTTTATATATATTTGTTTTCTTTTAAATAAATTATAGTTAGCAAAACTAATTTACTTATTCTTAAAAATATTTGAGAGGTGGTGAAAAAACAATCACGGCATAGGGGCGGCAAAATAATGCTCGCCTCAGTCAGTAAAATGTCTAGCGCCGGCCCTGGATATCAACCTGGATATCAAACTAGCCCCGAGCGATGCAACTTGCATCTTTTGTGATGGAGAGTTCTCTGAAGACACTCGCGGAGAATTGTGGGTTAAATGTGTTATGTGCCACATGTGGGCACACTTATATTGTGGCTAGTTTTATTTGCGATTTCTATAAATGATTTTCTTATGTAATAAATACATTCTCTACCATTTTGTATTAATTTATCCTGTTTTAAAATATTTTAAACTATTTTTTATGACTTTTTTGGAGAGGGCCCATATTTGCACCTCATTTTTTCTGGTGTCTTTTAAAAAGTTTCTTGTAAATCTTCGTTTTCGAATTGAAATAATTGATATTAATCATTGTTTTTCCTCCTCTCATTTAGTAAACTTGTTATAGTTGTTAATAAAGGTAAAAAGATCTAGAATTTTTTAAAAGGAAAGTCAATTTAAGTCAAAAACAAAAGAGGGTGCCCATATTTACACCTTTTCCTCAACATAAAATGTTTAAATACTGTAGTACATTTTCATTGTTTGAGTTAGCTTTATGTTGCACTATAAGAAGATGTGAATAATAGATCATGAAAATCCTTTTCTTTTAACACAAGAACGCCCGTAAATTGTATTCAAGCTTAATTTACCAAAATTTTTATTTAAAATTATTTATTAAAACAAAATTATAGTTGTTAAAAGTGATAACAATGATAGTTTTTGATATACAAAACACTGAAATATACATCAAATACACTTTTATAAGATGAACAGTAAGACAAACAATTCCAAAAAATGACGTCATTTTGAATTACACCCCCCCATCTGGAATTCCCATGACATTGCACGACGCCTCCCCCTCCCCTTATACGCATTGTATTAATATAATGAAGGTATACTTACCAATCGGTATATTCTTATCTCGATTTGCAGTTTTTTCGTACTACCCTAATTTTATTCATAGTTATTAAAAAATTACGAATGCATTCCTGTTCGCTTGTCTGAAAAACCTGCAACCAGCCCTGTTTTTTTTAAATACATCGAAACAAATAGTTTAACAGAACGAAAAAAATCAGCAATTAAAAAAATTATCCAGTGAGAAAATGTGGAATTAGTAATGTATTTAATATAATGAAGTATGAAGGTATCTAGCTCATTTGGTATCTAGGCATAGCTTGAGCCTACGATTTAGAATATCGTATCAAAATTGGATGTTGCCATTAACAAAAACAAATTTTGGGTTTGTTTTGATTTGTAGATGCCTTCCTAAACAAATTTTATATACATCATTTAAAAGTATACTTTATTTGAAATCATTTGGTACCAGTAATTTTCTTCTACGATAATTTGTTGCAGAGTTAGTGGGGGGTATTCACTTTTTTTTCCCACGACTGTACTTCTCACACAAACACACACACACACACACAAAAAGAACTTTCTCTGTGATTTTTTAATGAAAATTAGGATAAACAGAGCAGATTTAATTATATATATATTAATTTAGTCGTTAAAGTTGTTTTCTCTTTATTATAAAAACAAGTAACCACTGCTACTGCCGTAATAGATATGGATGTCCTGACATGTTGTCTTTCACTTAAGAGTACATTTAGTAACGTCGCATACCTAGCTGAAAAGCGAAATCAATGTTAACCCGATTACGGATGTTACCGCGACTGTTCTGGCAATCATCACTGAATAGGACACCATAGATTTTGCTTTCCGATGTTTCTAAGTGTTTCTAATACTTAAGTAAATTGCTTCATCAGCATTCTGTCTAGCACTGCGGCCCCACCAGTGGTTGAGAGGTTCTGTTCTGAAAGCTGGTAAACGGAAAGTACTGGGTTCAATTCCATATCGCGCTCGTCAGCCTAACCGTTCGGATTTTCCCACGATTTTCTACCAACCTGTGTAACTCAGAGTAAATAGGGGTTATAGGTTTCCTTAGAAATATTTTCATGGAGGGCAACCCCCCCCCCCCCCCCTACGGCCCTATATCCTTCGTGCAGATAATCACCCGTAACAAACACTACCACCGCCACTGTCTAGCATTACTGACAGTACCATTCTCTCACGTTTGACGCCAACCCTTAGCGATTATGGATGATCAACCGCGAGCTTCAATGTACGTTTACAGTTAAAGAGATTTGGTGACATAAAGAAATGGAGCATCATCTACTTTATAACACAGTAATACCATTAATAACAGACAAAATAATTGTCATTTAATTATAAAATTTTATTACGTTTCAAGATTTGAAAGATTGCAATTTCTGATTTTGAACAATAACATAAAAAATAATATGTGTAATTCTGTGCATTAACATGCGAATTTAAAAAAACTGCATATCTATTTCAGTGATTAAAACAGATAAATGTAAAAAGTTAGCAATAAGTTGAGAAGATCATGGATCGCAATTTGGAAGTATATTTGATTTTTCTCTTGGAAAAAACTCTCGAAATTGACGTTGAATTTCCAGCCTTTTATCAATTTAGTCTAAATTACCATATTTCCGTTTACTAAGTTTGAGATATATTTATAGTGAAAATTTTGATTAAAATATTTTTACTTCAGTTGTTATTTTTTAAATTATGATTTTCTTCTCATTTACCTTATTCGAGTTGTTGAATTCTAGGAACAGTTGGGTATTTCAAGGGACTATGCTCTCTTTAAAAGATTATGTCATTTAATTTTTGGGCCATTGATCCATTTAATGGTCTTGAGCACCACCTATTCAGATTTAAAACTAGTCGTTGGGGGCCACCGTAATACTTACCCATCATGGATATGCATAATATAAAATATGAAAATAAAACATGTGTAAACTACTTATAAAATGCATTGCCATTCGAATAAAATCGTGACTTGATCACGCCATAAACTTTAAATGCTCTATGACTGAATTGCGTAAGAGAAACATCCTTATAATTCCGAAATTTATAATCATATTAACTAATGGTTTACTGCGTCGGATGAAGCGTCTCATGTCCAATTATAATATGTCTTTGAATTGAAATTTGAATGAAATACAGGGTCATGAAAAATCGAAGAGTGTGGAAAAAATAGGATTACAAATATCTCGACAGCTCATAATCCGATCGACTTCATGCTTTATGAAAAATTTATGTTTTTTTATTGTCTTTTATAGTCACTCCTTAAAATAAACAATTTCGAAAATTTTTATATACCTTTTATCAGAACGAATATTTCGAGAGTCCGAAAAAAATAGTTCCGGATAATCAAGGTGACTGAAATTCAATAAGCGTCTTTCCATTATTACATGCTAAGTACATACCAAATTTCAAGTCTGTATCTCAATTTGTTCGGGAGATAGAGCGTTTACAGACACACACACAGACAGACGGACTGTAAATATCTTTTTCTAAAAATATGTTTTTCGGAATCTCCAGTGTCTGAAACGTATAAATCCGTCATTTTTTTTTTAGATTTTCAAAACGATTACAAGACTTACCCTATACTAAGTATGATGGGTAAGTAATAATATTTCTTTTTTAACCCTATCAGGGGCAAGCAGCTGTGCTCCTGTAACGTTGAATTCCCACCGGAATTTTGGAAAGAATTTAGTTCAAAATAAGAATAAGCATTTTTTCCACTTTTTCTCGTAAAAGCTTAAAAAGTAAAATTTAATTAAAAGTTTCTGGTTTGAATCGGATTAAAATTAGGTGGTATATAATATATACCACCGCCCCTCAAAGGGTTAATTGTATTGAGAAAAGGACATCAATAAAAATAGAATCCATAAAGATTAACCTCCATTATATCCCTTTCCTCTCAAAATATAAAAGTAGCCCGATTACTACAATTTTGTAAAATTTTCACTAAAACTTTTTTTAATTAAAACTAATTATAAAAATTGAAACAGTAAAAAAGGAGTTCGTGCTGGCTCATATGCAACAAGCTTTCACCTAAAAAAATAATTATTAAGTTGACTCAGTAGAAAACTTGGAGCAAATAGCGAAAAAAAACCCGGTTTGTATTTTAAATATGTAATCAATCCCAAGATTTCCCATTTCTGCAAGAAAATTACATTAAAATTAGAAAATGAGTGGCAACAGAGAAAATATTTTGCCGTACAAAAAATAAGTTCAAAGTTCACTAATTGAATGTGAATAATTTTGCATGAGACCCATTGTTGTAAAAGATTAGCGCACGAGACTCATTGTTGCAAAACGAAATTTGAATTTTTCTTTGAAGAATTAGATCACTCTATTTAAAATAGCTTATTTGACTGTAGTCGATTTGCTATATAAAGCTGAAAAACTGCAGAAATACGCATTAATTTGTCTTCAATAGTGAAAATTTGAGAAGAACATGGGTCTTTTTTCTTGCTTGTAAGTATATAGATAGATATTTAAATATTTTTACTTATTTGAATGTAATTTAATATTTTATCTCGAGATCGTTATAATATGCATAATTGCATGCGATGATTATGAATCCACGAGAAGCATATATTTAAATATTTCATAAAATGTTTAGTACACATATTTATGTTTTGTAATAAATACATTTCTTTGTAGAAGTTTTTTTCAGTAAAATAAATCTTAAATTCTTTTTTTATCCAATCAAGTTATAAAAATGTACGCTAACAATTTGTTAATCTAATTTAAACTAGTTTCCGCAACAAAACTAGAATAAAATTTAGCTAAAATTTCCTCGTAAGATTCACTAAAAAAGTGAAACTTTGCATTTTAACTATCGTAAAATAAATAAGTTATAAATTTAAATGTCTGACTTTCTGTGTGAAATATTTGCATCTGTTACATTCTATCATGTAAAAAAATAATAAATCTTTTGTACTGTGACATATTTTGCCAATTTGCATCCCAGAGTCTAAAATTTGATTTCTTTAAAACTGATTTTCTACTGGTATTAGTAATAGTAAAGTGTAAAAGCCTGTTATTTTTATCATAAAATTTTCTGTACACAAGTTTTATTGAAGAAGTTTTACATAACCGAGTGGATATCTAATGTTTGATTGTTCTGACGCGATGTCTATTGCTGATGCATTTTGGCGTGATATTTGCAGAAAAACACTTGATATTTTACAATTTAATGTTTTTAACGCAATTGGCAAATATGTACACTGTTAAAAATTTGCAGCAAACTGTCCAGTCATTTGACCGTTTTTGTAGAAAACGGTTACATAACCGTAATTTTACGATATTCTGACCATAAAAAGAGTAATAATACGGTCAGAATATAGTTAAATTACGGTTATGCAACTGTTTTCTACAAAAACGGTCAAATGACTGGACAGTTTGCTAAAAAATTTTAACAGTGTAGTTATTGTTTAATTTTCTCAAAATTATTTCCTTTTAAGTGAAATCTCTCTTTCTTTAGTTCCGTTTTTAATGTGCTTTTTTTTTTTTTTTGTCAATTCTCCGTTGCTTTTCTGATTTGGCGATATTTTTTCCGACTGTGGTTAATGTTTAGGGCACTGATCAGTTTTCTTATACGTTGATACACTAATGTATGAAACAAACTTTTTATTTTCGAGTTTATGATTCATACTGTATATCAATTTTTTGGTGTATTTTATTACTTTCAACGATATTTGACACAACGTGGTGTTATTTAATAAGAATTTTTCACAGAAAAGTAACAGTTTAGCGTGTCAGTACATGCAATCATATTTCCCATTGCAATTCATAAGACTTATATCCCCCGAAACTACTTAAAATCTTACTTACAGTAATACAGGGCTGCCACTGGCGACTATTTTTTTTTATTATTATTTTGTTCAATCACTATTTTCAAACTATAATCATTTTGGTAGATTTTTCTTTTAAATCTTCGAGATAGATTACTTTTATTTGGAAATAGAGAAAATAAGAGTCTCTAGTGGCAGCCCTGTAATACTGATATGAATGAAATAAAACTGCGAGCTGAAAGTTTCAAAATATTCAATGAAATGAATTCAAAATAAAAATGCAGAACGGAAGATAAGGCACCTGATCTGCAGATTTAGATGTTAGAAATGTAATCAATATTTATAAGTTTTGTTATTGTACAGAGTTATATTTTGATAAATGAATTATCAAACGTTAAATACAGAAAATAATATTCTTTGGGATAACGCAACTGACTTTAGAAAATTGTCTTTATTTGAATAAGGAGGGATTGAACCCCATAAGTCCTTTCCTTCCCCACTTCTCTGGTTGCCCTGTGACTCTGAAATAGTCAACTACCCTGGGAAAATAGGTTAGGAATTAAAACTAGAGCTTCTAGAGAGAAAAATGTAGGAACAACCTCGCTTTTAAATGATCTCAAAAATAAATAGCATTAGATAATGCCGAGTTCACTAAAACGCATGTACGAGGGCTTTGCACCCATGAAAACTGCAACAACAGAAGCATTAAAAGGAGCAACCTTGTTGTATTGGAATCTCAAAAACACACGAAATTAGGCAATGTCGCGATTACTACATATAACGCATATATGTGCTCTTCGTGCCCATGAAAACAACAACAAGAAAAACATCGCTGGAATTCAGCAACATCCTCCTATAATAACCAGAAAAATACATGGAATTCGGTAACGTTGCGATCACTATGTGCGCTTTGCGTCCACGAAAAAAAAAAGCGTTTCTGGATACAGCAACGTCGCTGTAAGGAATCTCAAAAGCACAAGAAATTCGATAACGCCGTGATCACTATAAGTTAACTATCATTAATTTTAAGCTTTTAGTAATGAAACGAACTCATTTTCACATCCCAATCTGAAATTTCATTCAGTAGGGAATCCATCAGGGCAACTGAACAATTTCTGTCTACGAACTTCCAAAGAAAGGGGTGCGCTAGAGAGGAATTCGGGAGGGTGGCAAATGAACCCTGGTGCGCATACCTGCCCCCCTCCCCTCCGCCTTTACACGTCGGTATGAAAATTCAGTGTTCGTCGCGGAAAATATTTTGACTTGTGGATTTTAACTCGACCTAACCCGCCGGTCAGATCGAGTTAGTGCTCATTTTTAATCTTTGTAAGTCGGGTTAACTAAACTAATTGTTTCGCGTTCGAGTCGGTTTCTGATACCATTTTGATTCTTACAGGTTGGGTTCGGGTTAGCCCGATTTTTCGAAAAAATGACCAGAAGATTCTTTCGGATAAAAATGTACATTTTTGATTATGGATGACTCTTTACATGTTTATTTTTCAACATAAAAGATAAAATTTATATTGAAGATATGATTATATACCATTTTTCCATAATTACATTAAGCTGTCGATCAATTTTCACTTATTGCAGATTTCGGTTCTGCTTGGGTTGAAGTATTTCGCGTTTGGGTTCGAAACGGAAGACAAAAATTTTTTGTCGGGCTCGGATCGGGTTACGGGTGGAGTGCTACAGCGAGTCGGGCAAACTGAACCCGACCCGACTCTAGGTTTGAACCTGATCTGGTTGGAGCTAATCTTTTGTCGTTGCGAGTGGAATTAACTCTAATTGTTTCAGGTTCGGGTGGGTTGTTGTATTACATTATGGATTAATTATTTTTCTTTTCGGATTCGGGTTGAAGTATTTCAAGTTAGGGTTGGAATGCGGAAGACGAAAATTTTTTTTGTCCGGTCCGGATAAAGTCCTGCATCGTCGGGCAAACTGAACCCAACCCAACTCACAGTTTGGGTCGGATTGAGTAAGAGCTAATATTTTTTAGTTGCGGTGCGGTTTGACTTCTATTTTTCACTGCGCGTCGGGTTACTTTGAATTGTTTCGGTTTCGGGTTGGGTTTTGACAGTTGCGGACGGATTCGGATTGGCCCGATTTCTCAAAAGTTTCTTCAAATATATTTTAAGGTAGAAAACTATATATATATATATATAAAGAGCGAAAAGGGGGAAGTTCAAGTTGAAATTTTGACAGTATCGGATCAACTGTTTTTTTACTGGTTTGGTTGAGTTTCGGGTTGACCAGATATATAATTTTCGGATTTAGTTCGGACGTAACCCGATCCGCGCAGAACTCTACACTCTCAAAATAACTCGTGAATTCAATTGTTTTATCCGTTGATTACATTTCGTTAAAATACGAAAATTTGCCCCCCCCCCCCACGAAAAAAAATTACAGAAACCACACCAATTATCTGAAATACTCCAATCTAAAGCTGCACGTTAGTCAAATCGCAGGGGGTGTTCCGGCAACTGTGCTTGCTGCGTAGTACTTTTTCGCATTAAAAACGGATTTTTTACGTATGTCCCCTTTCTTTCAAAACACGAAAAATTCGCGAACTTAAGCCCAAAATTTCCTAAAATTGTTCGGTCAAAAGACGAAAATTTCTCTTCCAATTCACAGGGGTGTTCTGGCAAATTGCTGCCTGTACTATTTATATTTTTGATGATTTTTTTTCTGCGAATCTAGTTGCGGGTTCACAAGATTCTAGTTGAATATTCTACTTTATGATGACATTTCCTTTAACAATTTTTAAAAAATTCGTAAAAGAAAAAAAATAAAGCTACTAAAATTTAGTTTTCTAAAAACTAATTGAAAGTCGTCATCCCTTTTCGCGTAAATGACATTAATGTCTAAGTTCGCTAAAATATCTACGATAAATTATATGTTGCGTATTTTGTTTTGTCACTTGATGCATTTTAGTAGTTTTTGTCAACCTATGTGGTAGTAACGTCTTTACACGAAGCTAAAGTGACTGTACTGTGCGGCATTACAAGCACATTCGTTCTCGATCCGTACTTCTTCGAACAGATGACTTCCACAGGTATGAAAACGTGCTCCATCACAAGTGCTCGGTATACAGCAATATTGCAGAATTACGTAATTCCAGAATTTCAGCAGTGAAATGTCGTTAATGACATTGTATGAATGCAAGATGGTGCTCCTCTACACGTCGTCACATGTGTTCGATAAGTACTGCAACAGCACTTTGGTGATAGAATCATCTTCCGTAACTTTGCAGTTTCGTGGTCACCGCGATCCCCAGACCTCTCTCCGATGGATTTCTGGTTTTGGGGTTATCTGAAATCGAAGGTGTACACATCAAATCCAAGAGATTTCTCAGAATTGAAAGATGTCATAAAACGTGAAGTTATACAGATTCTTCCTGCAATGGTACATTCGTCATTATTGACAACAATCTCCCATATACAATACGTCATCGTCTAAGAAGGTGGGCACATTGAAAACTGCTAATTCCAATAAAAGTTTTTTCCCTCTTCTATGTTGTGTTCTCATTGATTCTTTATAATGCTCTTCTTTGCAAATGTTTTACGCCGTCAATTTTCGTCATACGTGTATCATTCCAACGCTATTTATGGTTTTTCAATGCGCTGATGAATCTGCGCAGGAAAAAAGTGGGGGTTTCCATTCGAAAATTTCGAAATTTTTTCATTGTACCCGTAATCGTGAGAATTCTATTGTTTTAAACCATCACAATCTCGAGCGCATGCCTTCAAATAACAATATCTGAAACTTTCTTTCGATTGGTTAAGCGGTTAGACCATTAGTGGTTCATATATCGGGGAAGTTTATTTATGACCACCTTGTACTTCAGTTCCATACTTAGTCTTTGAAATATTGCTGTGTATATGCCATTTATGCGCACGTAAAATCTGTAATTTTTGAAAACCCTCTTTTTACGAAGTTGGTGGGTGGAAAAAGAATACAAAGCGAAGATTCCCCTTCCGGCAATGACAAAATTTGTGGGAATCGTTTTCTTACGTGGATTTGCATGCCTATAAAGGTTAGACAACCGGTCAGGCGTTTAGTATTATCTATGTAAAATGCTATGTTTTCACATCATTTCCCAACAATATTCTGTGTGGCAATTTTTTTTCCTTTACTACAATTTTTTAACCTCTAAACATCGTACAATTTAAATTTCTACACCGTCGAATAGAGAAAAAAAATGTTCTTTGAAATGCAATTTGTTTGAAAACGGTGTCTCTATATTTACTGTTTTCATGATTTTAAAAACAGTTTTCAAGCATGAATTTTTTTTAAAAATCTATCTCTATCACGTACAGCCCAATTACGAAAGATCAAGCCATTTGCACTCAAAACAACATAAATAGTTCAGCGGTTGTTTCCGGCTAATATTCTCTAATGAAATTAAAACTTCGTCAATAAATAAATAAAGTAATATAAATAAAACACAAATTTATCAGAGACATGTAATTGAATTACGTGTTTAAACTACTGAAAATATCATAATCAAAAAGGCTGCTGTAAGTAGCGAAATCTTTTGCGATTTTTTCTGTTATTAACTCCTGGCATGCGGATAATATAGTTTAGCTTTTAATAAATTTCAAAATTTTATTTTAACACATTATTGATAATTTTCATATAAAAATACTTTTTGGCGAAGTTAGTGGGCAAACTTAATACCCTCTTATCATATATGTTAATATGATAAGGAAGTCCTGCTTATAAACTATATATTAAATGTAAAATATCTATTAGAGTTTAAAAAAGCAAATGGTTTTTACCTATATTCTGTAACCGGGGAAGGGGGATAATTTTATCTTATTCTGATGTGACAAAAGTAAATATTCACAGCTACGCGAAGTAACATTACTAACTTCATATGCGAAATTTCATTTTTCCTTTCTTTTTTACCTTTATACAATTCCTCATTTTTGCGTCCCCGTCCCCAACTAGTTTCGTAGCTGCACACATTTGATTGCTTAGGATTTGTGCCATAAAAACAGAAACCAACCAATTAACCTCGACATTAAAAAATTGGTGCGCGACTATTTCTCATTTTCAAAGATTAGCAGGTCCAAATTATTACATAATTTTTATTGACACTCAATTTCATGTTATGCTAAGATTAGGATTTTTTTAATTCCTAACTAGCTTTTGCCATCGTGGTCCGCTCCCGTAGAATGTGCGTTTTACAATTCAGAATGCTAAGTTTACGTATAATTTTACTATATTTTTGTATAGTTCATCTAACTAACAGTGCAACTTCCATCAAGGTCCGTTCAGTAGAGCTTTAAGAAAAAGCTATTTTTTCGTAATCGAGTTGACTTAATGATAGAAGGTTTTCCCATAGCTCATATAACTAACTAACGTAGAACGATGTGTTATACACTAAACTCTTCCCCTAAAAATCATCTAAGTGGCATTTCAAATCCCATAAAAATCCATTTTACGTAACGTGAGTTATAAGCGTTCGGAATGAAATACCCTTTCATAATCGGGTTGACCTCATTATAGAGCTTTCTCCCATAGCTCTGTAACTAAGCAACGCAGGAACATTTACTATACACTAAAACTTTTCCCCCAAACTATCTAATTAACAATGCAAGTTCCACCGAAATCCATTCAGAAGAATCTTTTATAAAAGTTAATCTTTCGTATCGGGTTCATCTGATTATAGAACATTCCCCCATAATTCTATAACTAATCAACGTAGAACGATATTTAATATACTAAAGAATTCTAACTTATAGTGCAAATTATATCAAAATCCATTCAGCAAAACTTTTTAAAAAAGCTAATCTTTCGTAATCTTTTCGTAACATGATAATAAAACTTCCCCCAATAATTAATTCTATAACTAAGCAGCGTAGAACAATATATTATACACTAGAACAGGTGTTCCCAAACTTTTAGACAGGCGTACCACTAAATCGAGGCTCATATTTTCGCGTACCACCAGGTAACGAACAAAAAGCTAATTTAAAAAAAAACACTGCAAAACCATAACTTGACTAAAACGGAATATTGCCTAGGTCTTTTATGATTCCATCTTAGAAGGTTTTACTGTATTTCAAAATGCATGATTACATTACTGGTACTTAGATTGACTGCTTTATATTAATATTCAAATAAAAGTATTATCACCATTACATTTTAATAATACATACCATATCAAAATACAATGTTATATTGGCCTACTGATTCATACATAGTAGCTCTATTGCAGTAATTCCCTAGTATCGTTAAAGGGAAGAGTAAGCTTGATCGATCAAGCACAGCTTCCTCATGTCTGGTTGAATATTAGTTAGCTTTAGTCGTAAGTCAGATTCTATATTTAGTTCTTTCCGGTATTTGTTTCTGATATAAAGATTTGAAGAAAAAGTACATCCACATAGATATGTTGTGCTAAAAATCTAGCAACAAAAAAAGAAAATAGCGTTCGAAAATTTCGTGGGTTATAAACTTAAACCGTTTTTGATTTCATAATAATATGCTGTATTTCATTTCACATACCAGTATCAGACTTTAGCGTACCTACAGCTAGAGCTTCGAGTACCAGTGCTGGTACGCGTACCATAGTTTGGGAACCCCTGAACTAGAACCTTCCCTGAAAAATTATCCAATTAACTGTGCAAGTCCCATGAAAATCCATTCAGCAGAACTCAAGTTATAAGTAGCGGGAACGAAATTCCCATTTGCATATATAGTAGATGAATATTTCTTCATTAATTTTTCTAAGAAAAGAAAATGCATAATTTAAATGTTAAAATGATCTTTTTTTTAAAAAACCCTCAAATTGTTACTGATAGACATGGAGGCAGAATCTGTTAGAAAAGTGATTGTTTCTACGGGTGAAAATGACGTCATGTTTGAAAAAAATAATTAGTCTATTGAAAGAAAGAAATTTCATTTATAAATATTTCATTTTAATGGCGTCATTTTCGAAAGCATTTTATTCCATCGTTTCTGGGATATCGCCCAGAAGAAAGGAATGCTTTCGTCAGTTAATAAATATGCGGATTAGCTCTCATAAAGCTTAAACATTCAATTACGATTGCATTAAAATGACGTCATTTTAACTGACTGATCATTCCGCACGTGCGGAGATTAAGGCTTCAAAAGGAAAAGTCATTCACTTGAATGTAACTGTAACCTTCATATAAATTGATTGTTGCATTCAATTTCACATTTTAACAAACGACCTCTCTCTTTAAAATATCTTATCTAATTGCTTGAATTATTCTGAGTTACTATTAACTTTACGTTCAAGCATACTATTTTAACGATATTTTCTTATCTTGAGCTATAAAATTATATGAAATGGCCTGTCTCTTTTCCTGGTGGTACGTATAATTTTAATATTTCGCTCTTTAATTAAAAATTGAAAGCCTACAATTTTTCATGCGTGACCGTTTCAAATGTTTGCACGTACAGATTGATAAATACGCTGATATTTGTTTATTTAGAAACAAATTGGTTTTTAATCACAAATATAATTAATTTATTATAAAAGAAATCAAATAAATGAATAAATAAAGTAGAAATCCTGCTTTGTGAGAGTTTTAATATATAGGTTAAGAGACTATTAGATTAATAGGTTATATAATAGGTTCTGAACATTGAAATACAGTAAAAAAAATTAATTAAACAAATTTGTTGTGTGTTAATGTTTAAATCTTTTTCAAATCTTTCATATTTTTCACTTAGTGAAATTGAGATATTCTTATAAATGAGTATCATTTGATTTAAAATAAAAACGTAATACATTTATGCAAGAAAGATGACATACGATACAGAATATAGTAGATTGTAGTGTTACTCATATATGTTGTCTTCGGTTACATTTTCTCAAGGGCAAAGCACATTTTCGCTTTGTGCACTGCATCAAACTTTTTAAAATTAATAATTAGTATTTTGTATCAAATTTTAACGCTTTTTTTAGATGTTACTCTTAACCAATAATATGGTGTCAATACATGTGATAAAAAAATTGTAGGAAATTTAGTAGGCATCAGTTGCTCTGACTTAAATTACGGAAGATATAAGAGCGACTACTCGATGTTATATGCATTTAATACAGTTTTTTTCTTTTTTAAAATAACATTTCTAACGTAAGAATTACACTACGCGTGTAAGATAAAATGAAAAAAATAGAAAAATTTGGTGCTTACGTATGCGGATTCCTTTAATTTTCACCGCCAAATTTGAATTGCACAATCGTTTGCAAATCAAATTAATGAATTTCTTTATCATGAATGGCATAAAAAAATGGCATATTTTATTGCATTTTAGATACAATTAAAAGGTTGTAGCCATCAAAATTTCTCTCTTTCACACCAAAGAAAAACAACAAAACTGAATGCTATATGAATTAGCATATTTTCTGTTATATTATGTTTGTTAACATGCTCTCTTACGTATATTATATTGATAATGGAGATAGGTTGGCATAACATTAATAATAGTTGTGCATAAGCTAAAGACTTTTTTCTGTACTTTTGGGTAATAGCCACCCCCACAATTACGATTATGCCAAGTCAACAGTTACAATTTACCCAAGATCATCGGCAAAGTTTACATAAATATGTACCATATATAAGCAAATATATTCTCTAAATGCTCATATGTGTTATAAACTTCATTATCTACATATTATTTGCGTCTTATATGTTATATATGCATCACATATATCTTATACACATGTCATATATATATATATACGTCATATATGACTATAACTGCGCCCTATGTGTCACGAAATGTTATATACATCATATATTATGTCACATATGCTTTATAATTTGGCAATAAATCTTGGTCGCTTGGCAATTCAACTTCAGGGCCGCTATAACCCAAAAGTACCGTTTTTTTTCCAGCAGATACTTAATGGCATGCTGGGTGATCATTTTGTTTAGCAGTGTTTGTTTCCATGCTGTGGTTTGTTTCTTACTTTTTAGCTCACATGCTATCAAAGCCTGAGAGCTAATGTGCCCGCCGGTTCTGTATGCACGTATGTACGTATACGCGATAACTCTTGATAGAACTAACCGTTTTGCTTTAAAATTTGTTTATAGGTTCATTCTGATAAGGCGCTTCCCTGATTAGTTTTGGGAGTTCTTTGGTTAAGTATAAAGGGGGTAACGGGGGTCTATTCCCCCCCCCCTTAATTTAGATAAATGGTTTTTTCATGCAGAATTATCCAATTTGCTTCAAATTTTGTATATATGTTCATTGTAATATGGCGCTTTCCTGATTAGTTTTGGGGGTTCATTAGTTAATTATAAGTGGGGGGACGGGGGATGATTCCCCCGTTAATATACTGCCAATTTATATATTTTCCGAAGGCTTATTTCAAATTCTTTGAAATAAGATCATAATATACAATTAGTGTGAATAACCTGTGAGCTCAATGCCTCAGTTTAACTGGGCAGTTTTCTCTTTTATTGTTATGATGTATTGTACTATCCTCGAAAAAAACATCCAGAGTGAAATGTTTCTTAAAAATAAAAAACTCATCCTAGTACTTCATCAAATATTTCACTGAAGTCAATTTTTTATTTTGTTCTGTTTCTATCTTTTAACAATAATATTAAAAAGATATCTATTGAGTGTTTACTTAATTTTTAAACAGTTCAATCTTATAGTACGTTATTATGGCAAAACGCGAACTTCCTTTTCACAGACTTCCTCGTTTTAATACAAAATATTAGACTGATAGTTTCAATTTTTAAATGTTTATATGTAAAACGATTATATGTGAATAAAATGCCTCATTTTCAGTTGATTACGCCATGTGTAACTCAGCTGGCGACATTTAAAAACTGGGGTATAAAAAAAACAGAAAATCCATGCTGGAATTAAAAAAAAAAATCTACATAAAAAATAAACTGTAAAATATGCAAAATTTATTTTTAAAATATTCATTCTTGTGGAACATAATTCCATTATGTAAATTTAATGTGTATTCCAATAATTCAGAGGATTTTTTTCCAGCATGCTATAACAAAAACAAAATCGATCCACCTTTTTTACACACAAAGATACCATTCGTTGGTATCAAAAATATAATGAAATTTAAACACATTTCTATGTGAGATTATGATTTAAAAATAAATGATAATGAAAAAAAAAACATTCTACTATATATTATTTTTATTTCTAAATTTTTTACATGTGAGTTGTTTTTTGGAGAAGATTGATTTCTTTCAAATTCTCGATTAATTGGCAGTCAGTTTGTAATACAGTGATAAAATGAAAAATTATGTCATTTTGTAGCTGTGACAGCACTTTTCAAAACGCCATTGATGTTTAAACGATTTCGAGTTATCGTAATATATTTTTGTGTGGTAAATTTGTCGAGTTTCGAGCCAAATAAAGAGCACGTGTTGAACATACTGCTTTTCTTTTTCAGTCAAAAGAAAAACGCAAGTGAAAGCCGTCGTATACTTGTGGAAACTTATGGTAACAAAGTCCCAACGCAAGACGACAGACAGAGAACACCCAGGTCAGGCGAAAAAAATTCAAGATGCCCAATTGCAAGCATTATTGGATGAAGACAATACGCAAGCTCAACAACAAATGGCCGAGAGGTTAAATGCTGGTCTCCGAACCATTTCTGATCGTCTGCATACTGCATGGCATGGGAAAGGTCCAGCACTCAGGAAAATGGATACCACATCAGATCAACGACAGACAGATGGAAAAGTGGTGTGCGAAGTTTTGCTTTCTCTGTATGAATAACTTTTTTGCATTGGATCGGGACTAGAGACGAAAAATGGATATATTTTGAGAACCCAAAACTGAGAAAATCATGGGTTGACCCAGGACAATCATCAACATCGACCGCAAGAATGCTTTGGAAAGAAGACAATACTGTGCATTTAATGGTATCAGAAGGCTGTCGTGTATTATGAGCTTTTGAAACTGGTGAAACAGTTAATACCGTTCAATACCATCAAAAAATGGTCAATTTGAACCATGCATTGATTGAAAAGTGATCAGAATGGGCTGTGAGACACGGAAAAGTAATTTTGCAGCACGACAACGCCTCATCACGCACAACGAAAGCGGTCAGAGACACCATTTCTACACTTGGCTGGAAACTCTTGCCCCTACGCGCCTTACTCACCTTTTCTAGCTACCTCTTGTTTTCAGTGATGTCCCACGCATTCTCCATGACGCACTTCAACAATTACGAAGATGTCGAAAAATGGCTTGATGACTGGACCACCTCAAAAGATGCTTGGTTTTCTGGGAAGGCATCCAAAACTTGCATACTTGCAACTTTACATAAAAGTGCTGTTACTAACATAAAAGTGCTGTTAATGATTCAAGTTGTAGAGGAAAATTCAGCAATAGTGTTTGCAATGGAGTATTATAGAAAGAGTGGCTTAACATAAATTTAATTTCATTGCTGTAATTTTGCTTAATGGTAGTGGGAATGGGGTTGCAAATATTTACATTAGAATTTAATTTTTGTTTATACAACAGTTATTTCTATACATAATTAGCACGTTGTTGACCGAGCTTCACTCGAAACAAATGTAAAATACTCCTTTGGTAATTGTTTTCTAGAAGGAACTTCCATAGTCTAGTCCAAAGCCGTATATCTAAGCCAAAGTATTGAATAGCATTATTATAACTCTCATACAGTTAAAACAATGTTGTTGTTAGCATTACTCTTGTTTGACGCCAACTTTGCCTGTGTATCTGATTGCAGAATATTATATATTTTTCTTGTACGAAGATTAGTTATAATATAATTGTTTCATTTCGCATGCACATTGGCAAAATTTGTCCTTTTGTATTAGCAGGGCGCAGGTATTAAATCGCCAAATATTGTTCCCATACCCTATTAATATTGCATTCATTTCATTTAAAATATAAACCTTTCCACCATTTCATTTAAAATACATACATTTAAAATACATACATTTAAAATACATACGATTATGACAGACAGTAAACAGAAAGGAATGGGGAACACCCTGTTTTTACTATTCAGAATCTGTGTTTCATATGCAGTGATATCAAACTAAACCTGTCGCATTTTCATATCACATGGTTTTCTTTTTACGGAGTTTAAAACTGCAACAGCAAATTATGTTTGCGATTCTGAGTTAAGTTTTAAGTGATGTAAGATTGTCGTTATCAATTAAACATAAAAGGAAGTATAATCTAAAATAAGTGCAACTTATGCATTTTAAGAGAACATTAATTCAGGTATACCAAAAATTTTATAAAATATGGTATATAATTCATACCAATCAAATTAAAACTATTTGCCATTATTAAAATGTATAACATAGATATTAGTTTAATTTTTATGTTTAAAAAAAATATTTTTTCAAAGCGAAAGCCCACCAAGTATGGCAGGTAAAATTTTTCTAAAATTTTGGCCTGCCTTGGAATCGAAAACAAGGCCTACTCTCTCTCGAGAAAATTGTTCTAAGTATCAACTACTGGGACATAAAAACTGTAAATTCCCCTCCTCCTTAACTTTGCGATGCTTACACTTACTTATAAATCGAAATGAAAGAGAATATTGGCTAAGATTTTGAAATTAAACACTGTCTAACATAATATTTGAAGAAAAGAAAAAGGATTGCTAAGATGATACAAACTGTGTCGTAACAAATTCAAAGATGTTTTTCTAAACTAGGGCTAAATGGGTGTAAGTTTTAAATTCGATAAAATAAATATTCATTGGCAGGAAACATCTTTAAATTTATCCTAAATATACGTTCATTCATCATGCTTGATGGACTTTCCCCTAACTACATGTCTTTGACTTATTTTGTTTAGTTATAAATATCATTCTGAAAATGCAAATCTATATTTGTGTATTTAAACTGAATGTTTCTCTTTTCAGCAAGCTGCGCTGGCGTCGGCATCGTCGTGCTGCAGCTACTGCTGATGAAGATGTAAAGGTCAGTGATTATGTTTTTCTCCGCATGCGCATGTTCCAGTCTCTTCAGGCTGCTTCTAGGGCTGTGGATAGGTACTTTTGGGCAGAAGCCCTGGACAGGGAACTGGGTGTAGGGCTGTTTCAGTCAGGTGCTGGTGATGCTGCATCATCGCAGGGGGGAAGGGGGTGGGATATAGGGGGTTCAGGAGTAGGACTGGGAATGGGGCTGTTAGGTGCTGGTGATGCTCGATCACCATGGGGGGAAGGGGGTGGGATATAGGGGGATGAGGAGTAGGACTGGGGATGGGGCTGTTAGAGATAGATGATGATGATGATGCATCACCATGGGGGGAGGGAAGGTAGTGGGATAAGAGGGGATCAGGAGTAGGAGAGTGTGCATCATATGAGCCCCTTGAGGGCACAAGTGCACAGCAAACAGAGGGTCAAAAAGAGGGTGGTGAGGATCGCGTATTTGATGCAGAAATGCTCCGTATCATTGGAGATTTGTATGCTGAACTGCGGTCACTGGAAGAGAATCAACCATTTGTAAGATTTGATGTAAAATTCATACATAGACAACGGGCAAGATTGTAAAATATCATGCTCCGTTGGGATAGGACGGCCTAGTCCAGAACCGCAGTGCTATCTCCATAGCAAGTCGGGGGGAAAGGGGGTTGGGAAAACAGTTCGCGTTTTTCTTTGTAGGAAAAATTACAAACGGCATGAACATGCGCATAATTGATATCCATTTTAAAAAGTTTTTTATGCATTCTATAGGGATGCTACATTGTAGAAGGGGCGAGGGGGTACTGAAAATGTAAATAGGAAGTTATAAAATAAAAATCGTAGACTATAGTGTAATAGGAGGGAAATGCTAGATGTAAATTGTTAGAGATAGGAAAATTTTTAATGTGGGATAGAATGAAGGATAAATTAGGGAATTCGGGATTCATGAAATAGATGTGAAAAATTTCGTTAAATGGGGTCGAATGTGTTGGAAGGCTAAAGATGGGCGACTTTTTTTTTTTTTTTTCTTTTTCTTTTTTTTTTCCTTTTTCTTTTTTTTTTCTTTTTTTTTTTTTTAATTTAGCTTTTAAGTTTGTAGTTTTTAAGTTTAGATTTAAGTAAGTGTAGTTCTTAAGTTTAGATTTAAGTGTAGTTTTTAAGCACTCATGTAATGAAATTTCTCTAAACTAAACTGGCACACCAGTAAGAATGTGATTTAATTAAGTGATTAAAAAATAATGGCTGTTTTCGCTTTTATTCAAATTTAAATTTTATAAATTGGTTAATAAAAACTATAATTTTATTTGCAAATCTAGTTAAATGAAAATTAATCAATTTAAGCCATGTTTAAAATTTCTTTTTAGTTTCGAAATCAATAACTAACGTTTCTTTTTTTTTTTAATTTCTTACAACATGATATTCTTAAAACACAATTTTGTGTATCATTGGTGAAGTTTAGTTTATCGAAGTTTCATTGCATTTTGATAAAAATAGAAATTATTCCGGCCTTTTTGTATGTATATATGACTAAATTCTATTTAATATACTTCTGTTTCCCAAAATATATCCAATATTTCGGCCTTAAAATCAAAATTTTCCATACAATAGCAATAGTAACAATAGACAATAGACAATAGTAATTAATAGCCAATAGTAAGCAATAGCCAATAGCAATAAATATCCAATAGTAAAAAATAGTCAATAGCACAAAATAGTCAATAGTAATCAACGGCATTCAATAGTAAACAATACAATAGTTTAAAATAGTTAGGTAGTCTCTCTCTCTTTCTATAACACACACGCACTACACAAACACACACCCACACAAAGAGAGGGAGAGAGATTCAATTTTTTTTTATGCAGGAGAATAATGATGGCAGCTGTAGAGTAAAATGATCATAGGTGCAGGTTCAGGGCAGAAAAAAAAGATCTTCTTCGAAGAATAGGGCTTCTTGCGATGAATGGAGAGGTACGGGTCAGTTTTAAGGGGCGGAGGAGACTGACAATTGAACAGCATAAAAAACGGAGAGGTTCGGGCCAGTTTTATGGGGTGGAGGAGACTGGCAATTAAAAATTCATAAATTTCCTCATTTTCTCACTAATGTATCATTTTCTAAAACAAAACATATTCAGTTGACAAAGTTTATCTTGAGATCTACTGCATAATCAATTTTTGAATATTGGCTTTGGCACGGTATAACGTTTTACTAAAATTTAGTATTATGTACATAATTCAGTCTTAAATACAGAATTTAGTCATATATACAGAAAGGCCAGAATAATTTTTATGTTTTAATCGAAATTCGAGCGAGAAAATGCCATTTTTTATTTCCCACTTTTCATCTTTTTTTTTCATAGGGTAGATTGGGTGAAGATGCCGTAGTCTTTTATTTACTTTTTTATAAAATCGCGTGTTGTTTTTATTTGTTATTCATTAATTTCTCGTTAAAGTTGATACATTTATGTATGATTTAAAAATGTATTTCATTTTACAAATGTCATAGAAAACATAAAATTTTTTGCCTTTGTAAATGCTTGCATTTCGTCATTTTTCCCCAATCTTGGGGTAAGATGGCCAACTACATAGGAAATACGTTAAGAAAGAGCGTAAAAGATTTTGGACACTTACCAAAGGTGTTAAGACTAAATAGCAATAAAAAATCACTATTTAAAACTTAAATAAAACAATGCAAACGGAAATTAAAGTATCAGTAGGGAAGCCTCTTCCACACGACTGAGTGCGTTTCCCTACAGCGCCTGCGCATAGGAAAACCACGTGACACGGCATCTTGTCCAATACGGCATCTCACCCCAATTTACCCTATAAATATAATTTCTCCCTGTCTATTCTACTAGATTCTGAAATGCTACGAAAAATTCACGAGGTGGAAGTATTGTACGAAAGTGGATCAAATATAAAGGCTATCACTAAACTATCAATATAAATTTGTTACATTTGTTGTCATACATAAATTGTACATGAAAACAGCAATAATAATATACATCTATAAATAAAATATTTATTATATATATAAATACACACATAAACAAGCATAAAAGTTCACCAGGTTTGTTTTCATAATTGTTTATACCATTTGGCAACAAATATCACTTTCAGAAGTCCGAATTGTGCGAATCTTTAAAAAAAAAACGCCAATGCCTCTATAGTGGAAAAGTACCAACAAATTTTTCTGATGTATGATTCATACACATCCTGATTCTTTTTATTATACACGAATTAAAATAGAACTACCAATATGTTGAAGAAAGTATGTAGATGGTGAAAAAAACATTCTAGAATAATAAAATTAATATATTTTTGGTAAATAATCTTTCAAAAATAATCTATTAAAAAGGACGCATTTATATTTGATCTAACTTCGTATTTTTAAGGTTTTAGGTGGGAGAGGGGTGAAAAAAAAAAAGAACCATAAAAATTGATGAATTAGTTATGTTTATAGTATGACATGCAATGTTGCCGAATCTGGCGAATTCTTATTCAGAAAATTCGAATTTATACCTGAAAATTTTGAATAATAAATTTATTTTGTGGAAATTCTGTCATTTTATAAAAATAGCTGTTCAAAATTTCTGGTAAGAATTTGAAATTTCTGAAATTAAAAAAATCCGCCAGATAGACCAACATTGATGACATATGAATTTAGTATTTGAAACGATGGTGATTAAATGCGATTCCTGGGTATCAAGAATTACATCGAAGCATGTACAATATTTATGGGTCATAGTGTTTGCTAGTTTGTATTTTGTGTTGTTTTATTGTAATTCTGGATTGTCCCAGATAAATAAAACAACTGATAAATGAAGGAGTAAGCAGGAGGATTCGATAAACTTCGAACTGGATGGAAATGCAATTGAATCTGTGATTTAAAAATCTACATATGCAATTTTTTTTTTCGAAATGTTTCTTTTTTGTGTGTGTGTGCCACAAACGTGTTTTTAAAGGCAGGCACAAATTACATAGATTTATTTATCTGTTGCCATTAAAAATCGTCGTTCACTGCAAGAATAGCATTAGTCAATGGCAATACCAAGGTATAATCCAATGGCCAGCAACAGAACACGAAGAAAATGAGATAGAAAATGATGGTGAATATTAATAAGTGTCTTAAT
Source organism: Maratus michaelseni (assembly GCA_963931845.1). Taxonomy (NCBI): domain Eukaryota; kingdom Metazoa; phylum Arthropoda; class Arachnida; order Araneae; family Salticidae; genus Maratus; species Maratus michaelseni. Next base: position 375,206,204 of record OZ007591.1, read on the forward strand.
GAATAGGTGCCAAGTGTCGCATTGCTATTTTTAAATAGTAATCTTCTCATAATTTAATCGCAAAATTCTGCGATTTAATAAAGCGCATATTAGTATTCGGAAATAATGGCATATAGAATCCGTAGTTTTTGACACATATTCATTTATTGTCAGTCCTTAACACTTAATTACTCGCTTGTGTACACCATTATTTGTACACTTACTTGTGTACAATATTATTTATATACTTACTTGTGTACATCATTATTTGTACACTTACTTCTATACACCATTATTTGTACGCTTACTTGTGTGCACTATTTATTTGTACATTTAATTATGTACATCATTATTTGTACACTTACTTGTGTACAATATTATTTATATACTTACTTGTGTACATCATTATTTGTACACTTACTCCTATACACCATTATTTTTACGCTTACTTGTGTGCACTATTTATTTGTACATTTAATTATGTACATCATTATTTGTACACTTACTTGTGTACAACATTATTTATATACTTTCTTGTGTACATCATTATTTGTACACTTACTTCTAAACACCATTATTTGTACGCTTATTTGTGTGCACTATTTAATTGTACACTTACTTGTGTACATCCTTATTTGTACACTTACTTGTGTACAATATTATTTATATACTTACTTGTGTACATCATTATTTGTACACTTACTTCTATACACCATTATTTGTAGGCTTACTTGTGTACACTATTTATTTGTACATTTAATTGCGTACATCATTATTTGTAAACTTACTTTTGTACAACATTATTTATATACTTACTTGTGTACATCATTATTTGTACACTTACATGTGTACATCTTTATTTGTACACTTACTTCTATACACCATTATTTGTACGCTTATTTGTACGCTTGTGTGCACTATTTAATTGTACACTTACTTGTGTACATCCTTATTTGTACACTTACTGGTGTACACCATTATTTATATACTTAATTGTGTACATCAATATTTGTACACTTACATGTGTACATCTTTATTTGTACACTTACTTGTGAATACCATTTATTGGTACATTTACTTGTCTACACCATTATTTGTACACATACAACTTGTGTATGCTATTGGATGTTACAAATTTAAATAAGAACATTGTTAAAGACTGACAATAAGTGCACATGCGTCAAAAACTACAGATTCTGTATACCATTATTTCCGAATAGTAATATGCACTTTATTAAATCGCAGAATTTTGTGATTAAATTATGAGAAGATTACTATTAAAAAATAGCAGTGCTTCATATCTTTACACTTGGCACCTATTCATTATTGCACTTGTTCATAGTCACCATCGTGTCCCATCTCATTTTCTTCGTGTTGACCTTTGGCCATTAGATTATATTTTGGTTTTATCATTGACTAATGTTGTTCTTGCAGTGAACGACAATTTTTAATAACAAAAGATAAATAAACATGTGAAATCTTTGTATATTACAAATGCACATTGTTCGAAAATATAATATTATCACATATGCCTATATTAAAGTTTTTTTTATTACAATATTGCATTATATGGTAATTGTATTGGGCTTAAAATTAATCTTTTAAAACAATTTATTTTCTTAGGAAATTAAAAATGCATGTTACTATATAAAATACACAGCGCGGAAAGCTATACTGTGTGAATTTGTTAGAGTATTTAATGATTAATATGCAGATGTAAATGATTATTTTATCATATAAATAATAAAATTATATTCAATATTTTTTGGTGTCATTTGTGCGGCAATAAAATCCATTGACTGCAGAAACAACGTAACTCCAAAGATTTTTAAAGGTTTTATCAAATTTGAATTTGTACAAAATAAATAACGCATCTCTGACATACGTATTAAAAGCTTTAAGATCTTCGTTATATTAATCTACTTCGTTCTAATATTAGTCCAGTCAATCTAGACTTCTGCCTGGAAAGTTTTGTATAAGTTTTTTTTCGTTCTTCCTTTATGTTTTTGGGCGTGCTGAACACGAATTTCAACTTTGTCACCTCGTATCTGGTCTGCTTAAAAAATTATAAGCGAAAAACCATGAAAAAATCGGAGTTTTTTCGGTTTTTTCCTTGTATTCCGGAAAGGGTTAAATTATTTTGAAAAAATTATTACACCAAATTAAACTAGAGGACATTTCCTACATTTTTTACATATAATGTTTTTTTATAAGATGAATAGTTTAGGCATACGAGTAAAAGGAATTTTAGCGATGTAATTGAAATTCCATCATCGGAGCGCGAAAATGCGACCCAATCATTTTGCCTCCATTTCAAACACCAATTTGAAGATGTTTAGTTATTTCTGGTTGCATTTCAAATATGTTCACAACATTTTCTTACCAAGTTTTAAACCTTTTACAGCACTAAGAAAATTAATTGAAATCAGGTGATTAGGAAAGATATAAAAACACAATCACTCTGCATAGATGAGAGAACCAATTTTTATTCTTTTAGTAATCTGATTTAAGTACAATTATAAGTATTGTAAGTTTAATAGAATAATAACATACGTGGAAGATTATAAACAGGAAAAAAGAGGAATGCTGTGTTGTTCTCCAATTAATGCCGTTTTGGTCCTTTGAAGGGCCTGATTGATGTTCTTCAACAGGAGGTTCATCAGTGTCTTCCTCTTCATCATCATCACTTGATGGCTCAGGTTGTGTCTCCACTTGACTTAAAATATCCTGTATTGGGTCGTCAACTTCTGCTTCCAAGTCATCTTCGGAGATGAAGGAGCTGACATTGTCACAATGGCCATCGCAGTTAAGGCAGAGGAGCGAACAAAATAAACCTGCTATCCTACAGCCACACATTCCACTACAGTTTGTTTTGTATTTGCAGGATTTTTTCGCAGAATAGTTTCTGGTGAGGGAGGTTTAGTAGTTGTTATGGGTATGATACCTCTCTTGGTTTTATTCCAGCCCCATTCCTCAGCATTTTTACAGTTATCTAGCCATAGCTGTACTTTGTGGTAAACTCACAGACAGTGATATCGAGCTGCATCTTCTGTTGAAGGGAGCGATGCAATATTTGCAACGATCTTAAAAGCAGATTTTATGTAGCACCTGTACCTCAGGCTGTTTAAGGAAGGTGTTGCTTTCCCTCTGAATCCGTACAGGAGTACCAGAAATAACAGTCAAGCTTTAATAACATCGTCCGCTACAGCACTAGGGTTTTTAAATATATCGACCACATGTTGTAGGTCGGCAAATTTCTTCAAAATTTGAAGTTATTTTGTTTTCCTTGCAGAAGTGATATCTCATTCACTCATGGCATGTAGAAATAGGATGTGTTTAGCAATTAATTTATCGACTGCACCCAAAGGTGAATAGATCTTCTGGGTACTTTTCCCTTTTCCTTGTTTCAAGAAATAAACATGGGGAAACTTGCAAAGTCCATACCAGAAGGTATACATCTTCACCAATGACTATCACGTTCTCATGGTTAGGTGCCAACTTGAGAGCAGTGTTGATAATGAGTGTGCCGGAATCTTCTTTTGCCTGCTTGCAAACCATATTTTCAGAGCCAAATCTACACATCAGCAGGGCAATTAAACGGTTTTTGTTCTTGTCGTTTGCGAGAAATTTCCCCTGAGAAACCGTTGGTATCATAGTCTCATTAAAAACAACCTCATTAGATACTGTTTTGTGAGATCATCTATCACGCTCAACAAATTTAGTGCTCATTACAGTAATGCTTTCTGGGTATCCATCGAAGATTACTAGAGCGTTCGCTGCATATTTCTACTTAACAAAGTCCACATAGCTGTCACAAATTGATCCAAATGATTGACCACCCTGCCATAAAACTCTGTGCGGTAAATACCCGCCATGTATGACATATATACATCTGCTCTCAAAAGTGATGTCTGGTGGGAGTGGAGTGAATTCTTTGCACAAAGAGGATTTGGCAGTTTTTCGCATTCCGGATTCGTCAAAAAGAGACAATGGGTAGGCAGAGAGCTCGTAAGTCAAATATTCCTCAAGTTCTTTGTCAGATTGCTTTGTTGCACTAATTTTTGGAAGAGTGCTGTTGGGTTGATGTGAATTTTTTCTAATGGCTGCACTCTTTCATTACGCTTGAATGTAACAGAATGAAAATCGCTGTTAATGATTCCTGATATGGCAGCAGTGCCAACTTCCTGTGCCTTATGACAGTTTATTCTCTCATCTCCAACAATCCCGGTAGAGATTAAAATGAGATCATTTGTTTCTCGGAAAGGAATGTGTTGGTGAACCCATTCCAATAATTTATTCATATCAGCGTTGTACCGGGCAACTCTGGAGTTTCTCATCTCTACATGTTGTTCAGAAGTTGTAAAATCTGTCCCGCTAAACTCTTCAATTTCTTCGCATATTCGTTGAAGCGACGTCATACCCATGGTCAATCTTGCCAAAACTCCTTCACTGACCTCACGCCCATGAGTGAGTACACTTGCTGTTTTCATGGTCTTCATTAAAAATTGCTCTATCGTCATGTCAGTCCATGTTCAAGACCAGAATTTGTCCGTACGGCGAATGGCGAATCCCCCATCAGTTGTGAATTTTTCAAAGTCATCAGCAGTCATTTTTTCCTTTAAATGATGCATGTCTTGAAGATATAGGTAAGAACACTTGGTATACAAATAGTGACCACTAGCGTGGAAGTATGGCAACATTCTGTATATAGTTTGAAGATGCAAATCCCAGTCACCCATTCTTTTAGATTCAATGAATTGTTTGACAATAGTCACCATATCAAAGTGTTGGATCCACAGTTTCTGTAGGACCTTGCTGCTAGAGTGATATCATGTGCGTGGTGACATGAGGGTGTTCCAAGGACACTCTCCCACGCATTTTGCATTCACAAAAACATTACATTCAGCGTCTTCGCCTTGCGATGATGGAATTTCAATTATATCGTTAAAATTAATTTTACTCGTATGCCAAAACTATTAACCATAAAAAAAAATTGTATATGAAAAATGTAGAACGTTTTCTCTAGTTTAATTTGGTGCAATAATTTTTTCAAAAGAAACCCTTTCCGGAATACAAGGGAAAACCCGAAAAAACTCCGATTTTTTCATGGTTTTTCGCTTATAATTTTTTAAGCAGACCAGATACGAGCAGGCAAAGTTGAAATTCGTGTTCAGCACCCCCAAAAACATAAAGGAAGAAAGACAAAAAACTTCTCCAAAACTTTCCAGGCAGAAATCGTTTTAGGTCTAAATTTACTGGACTATATATCAAGCACAGAAATGTTCTTAAAATATCTAGCATTTGTGTGCAACACAGTTTTTATGTATCCCTGGAAAATATTAAATCTTGGACGTATGTAATTTTTTAAATCATCGATTCAGTATCATCCGTGTTCCCTCTAAACACAGCTCGAAAAATTATAAATCGATCAACAATCTGAAATCGATAAATTATCATTCCATCATTCGATGCAGTTAGGATAGATTGATATATAAAAGTAATTTTGCAGTATTGGTATAGAAACGTGCAAGTTGTCTAAAATGATTGAATTTTCATCTGATTGGCTGTTTAATAAATGTGCATCACAATTCGTAGGAAACAGTTATGTGCAACACTTTTTTCATTCAATGCGGCAAAGCCGATTCCATCTATAAAAATGTATGTTATTATGAAGGGTATTTAGAAAAGAAAATTAGATACTCAATTTTGAGTATAGATTGAACCTTTTGACTTCTAAAAGTAGTGAATTAGTGACTACTTTTTAAAAAGTAATTTGTAAATCACTGCTTTTCTAAAGAAATAATTTTATTTATAGTTAACTACATTTTATAAAAAGTAAATGTAGTTGTAGTTCGTAAATTAAAAAAAAAAATTCAATCACTGGCTTGAATAATAAGAGCGTCTGTATTGAATTTTCTTCTAGATATCTATCGGTTCAGCACAACAGCTCCAAAAAGAAAATAATTCATTTAATGAATCAAGCTCGCAAATTCAAATTTTTGGTAAGCTTTTTATGCAGCCATGAAAGAGAAATTCTGTGAAAAATATTTAATACTTACGCTCACGTCCTTTCAACTGTGTAGAATTCAAGATATAGTAACTTCTTCAAAATACTTCGCCACTTGCTTTGAATTGCAGAGTGAATGATGGGACAAATGTCCATCATTCGAGAGAAAATATTTCGAAAACATATAAAGTGTACCTTGGTGTTTTTAATGGAACATACTTTGTACACTCTAAACTCTAAACAATAAATGCGTAAATTTACACATTAAAACAGGTATATACTGATGATACAAAAACGATTTGTCTATGTGTGTAAAGTGACGTGTAAATTGCGAAATACACGCCCGGTTTGTCGACTTCAAACTACACATTGTTCTGTGTATTCTGATAGCAACACTTTTTAAGCTGATGAAATGTGTAAAACTTTATCAGATAACTCTGAAATACATAGTTTAATGTGTAAATTGTAAATGAGTACATATATTTCTGTGCAATATACAAAAGCGACGGGTTTTTGTGTACATAGCTTAACCTTATATTTTGGAGTGTAAATTGTGAACTAAATGTTTTTTTGGTCGCAAAATCAATATTATATGAAGAACAAACTCATATGCTTGGTGTGTTTGTTCGTTTTACAGCAGATTTGTTTTAAGACCGCAAAACAGTGGCCATCTTTTTGTTACAGTTATTTTAGAGTCCTAAAATAATATAATCACAATTTATGCACAGAACCTGTACACTGTAAAAAATTTGCAGCAGAGTAACCGGTCATTCAACCGTTTTTGTAAAAAATGGTTACATAACCGTAATTTAGCAGTATTCTGACACTAATATAAGCAATATTATGGTCAAAATACCGTTAAATTACGGTTATATACTTATAAGTTCGGTCATTCGATCGTTTTTATAGAAAACGGTCGAATGACCGAACTTGAGTAAGTTGAGTTGTAAGGTTAGTTATACAAGTGTCAAGAAGATACAGGCTGCAAATTATAAAAGTCTATCACCAACAATAAACTATACCGATGTAGAAATTGAGGATTTCTATGAAGAAGTAGCTTCAATGCATCAAAAGGGAAAATGCTGCATAAAATTAATAATGGAGACACTGGAATACTAGAATTGGGGAAAAAAAGAAAGGTGAGTTCTCAGCAGGAAATCATGGATATGGGATGCGTAATGAAAGAGGAAAAAGATTGATTGAATTTTCAGAATGTGAATAGATGTATATCATAGATTCATTTTTCAAGAAAAAGTCACAAAGCAAATGGACATGGCGTAGTGCATATGGCTCAACAAATGAAGTCGACGACATCCTTGACAAACAAAAAGCATCTTATTCAGGATTGAAGCGTTCTCAATAACTTCAATACAGGAAGCGATCACAGGTTGGTAAGATGTAAACTGCTTTTAAATACTAAAGTGGAAATAATGAAGCTTTTGCAACACTCAAAAAAATCAGTCGATATTATAAATCTCCAGAAACATAAAGAAGAATTTAATTTGGAACTTAAAAATAATTTCCAAGTACTTCAATCAATTTTAGACGAAGAGCACGGTGTTACAGTAGTGAATAAGAAAATAACAAATACTCTACAAGAAATTACCAGGACGATAGCTGATGCATCAGTAAAGCAGACAAAGAAAATAACAGAAGAAACAAGAAGATTGATGAAGAAACGCTGAGATTTTAAAATGAAGAAAAACTATCTTAAATCAAGAATTGAATATGCAGAATTATGTAAAATGGAAAGAAAATGTGTTAGAGAAGATATCAGAAAATTTAACTCTGATCTTGTTAAGAAAGTTCTTGAAGATAACAGAGTTTAAAATCAGCTAAGCGCAAACTGTGTGTTGGAGGAAAAAGTAGTTTTGCACTGAAGAGGGCAGATAAAACAATCACCAAAATCAATAATGAAATAGTACACATTGTCGAAAAATTCTATAACGATTTATGTAAATGAGAAGGTCAAAAGAAAATCAACCTACGTGATCCACGAGTAAACATAACAGAAACTGAAGAGATAATCCCAGTGATGACAGATGAAGTTGTACAAGCCATTAGATGCTTGAAAAAAGGTAAATGCCCTGGCAAAGATGGAATTACAGTTGACCTTATCAAAGAAGCAGGAGAAAAATTTACAAAAATGCTGGCCTTACTGTTTTCCAAATGTCTCGAGAAATCTGATGTACCAGAAGATTGGAATAATGCTGTGATGGTGCTACTTTACAAGAAAGGGGAGAAGGAAAACAGTAAAAACTACCGTTCAATCAGCTTACTGTCAGTGATTTATAAAATTTTCACCAAAGTTTTAACGACACGACTTGAATCAGCCCTGGACTCAGCTTAACCTAGAGAACAAGCAGATTCCGAAGTGGATTTAGCACAGTGGATTATATTTAAACAGTGAGGGAAGTTATAGAACAACACAATAAATAATATAATTTACCTCTCTGCCTTGCCTTTATTGATTATGAAAAAGCATTTGATTCAGTCTACACATCTAAAGTACTTGATTCACTGGAGGACATTGGTATAGACATCAATATATAACCTTACATCAATATCATAAAGAAGATTTACAAGAAACAATAGCCACCATCCGTTTGGACAAAGGAAAGGTTGGTCAGGTTTTTTTAAAGCACCCGCAACCTACACAGGAAGCACAGGATTCGCAAGTCAGGAAAATCCGGGGCCATCGTGGTTCTTTTATAAAGGAATCACGATGGCCCAGTAAACCGCGAGAAAACTACATATCTTTCTACATATCTCTGATCCGCAGACCAGCAGGAGAAAAGCTTCATTTTTCATGCAATGAATGAAAATCGTTTAAACGTTTATACATTTAACCGCTGAGGTAAGTTCCTTATATATGCCGTACCGTATATACTGTTTCGTATAATACGTATAACTGTCTTGGCTGTTCCATCAGTATTCAAAATCTGTACTTCGTATAATACGTATACTCGTATAAACGTTTAATAGGGGACACTAGTTTTAACAACAAATTTGTAATCTGATGTAAATGAGATGAAAAATCAGAGAAGAAATTATAGATCTATCTTAATTAATAAAAGGAAACAAATATAGATTAAATGCAATATCAGTACAAAAAGCTTTTACGGATTTATACTGTAAGAAATATAAAAATGTTTATATGCTATTCATCAACTACAAGGAAGACTTACCTGAAGCGTTAAGTTAAGAGCCTAATTAATCCATGGGCTTCTGTTAGTTGTAACAAAAATAAATTAATAATCAGAATTTAAAAAATGTCTTTAACTATTGAAATTTTTGGCGATTTTTTCTGAATCCTGGTAAGTGGTTAAAACGGAAGTATTGTTTCTAGAAAGCAAGAAAATACAGATTTAGCAAAACTTTTAACAGTTGAACCAGCATATGCATAACTTACTGCGTTCAACTTACTGAACACACAAATATTAAAATTACGCACAGAAACTGAGACCAACAGTATGAATAACTTTGAATTGTCTTCAGTATTTTATCACACATAATAGCAGAGAGCACTTAGTAGAGTTCCCCAAGCAGCCGTCTAGACGGGCAAAGACCGGCTAGTGCTTTCATTTTTGCATCTCGATAAAGCAAAACATAACATACCATGACCAAAAACAGACTTTTCCAAGTAAATACCTACAGAATCAAATGCTTGACATAGTGATTTGCATTGTGATTGCAAACGCCATTACCACAAGAAACTGTTTTCATTTAAGTATGAATGGAAGTCATCTTTATTAAACACCACAGCAGCTTCATTAGATGTTGGTAAATTGTATTGTCGTTGGTCCATTTGATGACCCTGACATAAAACCATATTTACTAAAGGCATTCGAAAATTATATCATCTAGCATGCTCCTACTGTTCACGTTCAACCTCACTACATCTATATATATACATAAATGAAAGTCCTGATTGGGGAGAACATCAACGCACAACCTAAACTACTGAACCTAGAAACATGAAACTGGGAGCAAAAACACTTCTTAAGATTTAGAGAAGCACTAAGAAGGGATTTTCTAAAATTTACCCGTAAAAAGGGTAAAAAGAGTAACAAACTTTTCAAAAATTCCTTAAAAATCGGGTGTTATAGTTCTGTGTCAAATGATAACATGTTTTAATGTATTTTTGCATGCTGAATCAAATGGTACCATATAAAATATTCTAAATGCAATAATTAGTGAGATATTGCACATTTTCGAATTTGGTGATGTCTTTGCGACAAAACCTCAAAATTTCTAACAATAGAAGTGATAATTTCTAACATACATTCGTCATTGTTAAAGATCAAACAGTACTTGACGATTTATCATTTACGACTGAAGAAGAAAAAAAAGTACCTGAAATTTTGATTAGATAAAATCTAAATAATGCCAGTTTTCGGGATCTTTTTTAGGGTTTCGTTGAACTCACGAAACCTTATTCGTCCCGCTACTGTATCTGTCCGTCACAGAGCCGGTTTTCAGAAAGTATATAACTTACAGACTTGAAATTTTGCGTACTTATAGCTGAATACCTACTATGAAGCTGAAAATCATAAAATTTTGAAAAAATCGTATTATTTTAATATAAAAAGATAAAAAACCAAAAATTTTAACAGCCTTTTCCTATTAAATTTAAACATTTTTCGTTATAGCAGTTGCCTACAATTAAAAATCCACAATAAAATTCTTTCTACAATAATTAATTTTCTATTGAAAGATTTCCCCGTGAAAGATGAAAATGAAATAAAAAGTTTCACCCATTGAAAAAAAGATTAATATGACGTCATATTGGTAATAAAACGGAAATTTTCAAACATTTCTCAATAATACAAGGTGTATGAGTATGCGTGAGTACAAAAAGCAGGTTAATATGATGCCATTAGAGAATTAAAAAGAAAATTAATCTGACGTCATATTGGAAGTTTAACGGACTTTTTCAAATGTTTGAGAATAATACAAAGAGAGTATCAATGTGAGTAATAGAGAAAGCAAGTAGATATGACGTGTCATCAAGTGATTATAACTTCATATGAGTTTGAAGAACGTATTGAATCATGATAAAAACCCGATTATGGAAATAATGGCATATTTTAACATTACATATTTAACATATACAACATGTTTAATTTTGAAATTGATTTTTTTTAATGTCGCATGGACTAAATATTTAGTCCATATGACAGATATTATTATGACAGAGTATAATTGCGGTGCTTAGCCCGTTATTGGACCGGTTCAAATTTTCGAAAAAAAGAGAAAAGTAGACCAGTAAATTTTTACTTTATAAAAAACATGACTTTTTTTTTTTTTTTTTTTTTTAAATGAATTTTATTTGGATTTATTAAAGAAAAGATAAAGTGTTTTGAAAGAAATATTAAACGAAACCCTTTGTGCTATCTTCGATTTCTGATTGTAGCTTATCGATGCTTAAGGTATTATAATGTACGAAGAAGTTGTTGTAATTAATGAAATACAGGTCCTTTGCCGAATTATAAATATCCGTGGTGACGGTGCATGTTGCTCTCTTCCGTATACGATCTGGTGTATGGTGATATCTCAATGACTCATTAAATTCATGCTGACATTGTGAGTCATAGTTCCAGCAACTGGCGAAGATTCAAACTCTTCACTCAACCACGGTCTGGGCCTCCTTATAGTACTAAACGCTGGTACCTCACCGAAATGTCTAGACTTTACACCTATGGAGATACTTGCGAAGTGAAGGCGGCAGGAGAGATATATATCCTTATGAGTTTCAGGTGTTTCAATGTGGCAACCTTCTTACTACATTTGGAGAGGCAATACAGAGTGTCAAAAGAATTCGGTTCACAGGAGATTTTAATGAAGGGCACTGTGATTCACTAATTGCAGTGGGTGAAACAACAAGTACTGATAATGTTCAATCAATTAATACTGATAATATGCAAGAATCGTAGACTACTAGTAAGCTAATGGAATGTGCACCAAATTTTTCCTGCATTGTGTCCCAGTCCCAACTTGGTCTTTACACTGACCTGTGCCATTCTGGCAAAGTCTATCCTACCACTGTAATGCCAGTTAAATGTAAATAGGGAGAAAACACAGAAACATATTTACAAGGAAAAAGCAAGTAACGGAAGCTACTTCAAAATATGCAAAAAACAACCCGGAGATTAAAAAAATTAGCTCAAAAAAAGTATAAACAAAGTTATCTCAAAATCAGTAGAAAGGCTATAAAAAAAACATGCATCTAATAATGTGCGTGTTTGTCAGGTAACTACAGGAAAATATGAAAAGAGATCGCATATTAAGTTATTGTTTTGGACTACTAAGTATTTGTCTAGCTTTAATTATGATCCTCATATTGATTATTCCAAGAATAAGGCTGTTGATATCGGATACACTGTACCTCGTGCCGTGCCTTAAAGTGGCAGGGTGAGACTCTCGGGATATGTTGCAGTGGCGGTAATGTTAAGCTCCCTGACCTGGAGCCTTACCCTGAATCCTTACATAGCCACCTTACCCACCAGCATCCAAATTCTAAACACTTTCTTTCTGCTATACGAAAGTACAATGGCGCCAGAGAAGTGAAGGAGGACAATTTCATGCCAACACTTAAAACACAAGGGCAGATATACCATAGGACAGGGAGCCTCATGGCGGGGCACCAGCAACCACCTTCATTTATCCAGATATACTTTGTTGGTGACGATGACAATGAGAGGAACATTCGTTGGGGAATCTACCCTGGCGTTGGCACAGAACTGGTTAGAAAACTACAATATTTGCTGCATAAACACAACTAGTATAGTCTGGATTTTAAACCTACGATTGATTCCATTCCTAAGGGTCATCAGGACTTCCAAGTAGTGATTAACGTCAGTAGAAAGCCTTCTGGGGAGCACCAAGGTCGCTTCAATGTTCTGACGACTAGAGAAGTGGAAGTTCTCATTGTCGGTCAAGATTTTGAGAAGAGAGATATTCTCCTCAACAGTAGAGACACGAAATTGGTACGAATCAGTGAGACACACCATGCTTATGACACTCTCTAATATCCTCTAACATTCTGCCATGGAGAAGATGGATCACAGCGTGATGTGAAGACTAAAGCTCCTCTTAATAAGATTATGTCTGCTGCTGACTTTTACAGATACAGGATAATGGAACAAGATGACGAAGTACTGCCTACTGCTGTTCCGCAATCTTCTCGATCAATTTCTGGTTGATATGTTTGCGGAAATTGAGACCGAGAGACTCGATTATACTTGTCACAATAAAAAAAGCTGCGAAGTGAGATGTATGTACATCTGAAGGACGCCCTGACAAGAACTGGTGGCTTGTTTCAGACATCGGAAAAAAAAGTTGTGTTACCGTCCTTTTTCACTGGATGACCTCGCTATATGCATGAACGAACTCAAAATGCGATGGCCTATATGCCCCATTGCGGCTGGATGGATTTGTTTATTACATCTACCTGTACTCCAAAATGGCCAAAAATCTTTGTGCTTTTAAAACAAGGCCAAAAATCTCAAGATAGACATGACATTGTAGCGAGGGTTTTCCATATTAAATTGAAACATACGATGGAAATTCTGAATAAAGGTTCCATCTTTGGCCCTACCAGGTGTCACATGTGCTCCATTGAGCAGCAGAAACGTGGACTTCAGCACGTTCATATTCTCCTGTGGATTGAAGAGAAAATAAGACTTGAGTCTATTGATAAAGTAGTAAGTGCTGAAAAACCTGATCCCGACCTAGACCAAGTTCTTCATGACATCATAAAGGAAACAATGATTCACGGCCCATGTGGAGCACCAAACAAGAAATCACCATGCATGGTGGATAACACATGCAGCAAAAAATACCTCGATCCTTTTTGATATACCATAGGATAGGGAGCCTCATGACGGGGCACCAGCAACCACCTTCATTTATCCAGATATACTTTGTTGGTGACGATGACAATGAGAGGGACATTCGTTGTGGAATATACCCTGGCGTTGATCCAGAATTGTTTAGAAAACTACAATATTTGCTGCATAAACACAATAGTATATTCTGGATTTTAAACCTGCGATTGATTCCATTCCTAAAGGTCAGCAGAACTTCCAAGTAGTGATTAACGTCAGTAGAAAGCCTTCTGGAGAGCACCAAGATCGCTCAATGTTCTGACGACTAGAGAAGTGGTAGTTCTCATTGTCGGTCAGGATTTTGAGAAGAGAGATATTTTTCTCAACAGTAGAGACACGAAATTGGTACGAATCAGTGAGACACACGATGCTTATGACACTCTCCAATATCTTCTAATATTCTGCCATGGAGAAGATGGTTATCATATCAGTATAACCACCGCGTGATGTGAAGACCAAAGCTCTTCCTAATAAGATTATGTCGGCTGCTGACTTTTACAGACACAGGATAATGGGGCAAGATGGCGAAGTACTACCTACTGCTCTTCCGCAACCTTCTCGATCAATTTCTGCTTGATATGTTTGCAAAAATTGAGACGAAAGACTCGATTATTCTTGTCACAATAAAAAAAAAACCATGACGGCTCGGCCTACAGGCACAGTTGGATTTCGAAAACGCAGACAGTGGGGCACCTGTTTGTTGAGGATTGTGGAAGAAATTACCTTTGTGCCATGATGCGATAGTTGGAACCGCCCACTTCGAAACCCAACTTGTTTGCAGGCAAAGTCAGCAGGGATTTTTTTTTTGCCATAAGGTTGGTTCTATAAAAAAAACTTGTCAATATAAAAGTTTTAGATAATATTAAGAGGATTTATAATTAATTTAAGCGGATTTGATATCTTGTGAATGGACGAAGTTATGAATTTTTTTCTTCTACCCCCCCCCCCAATTCCCCTACCCCTTCGGGTCATTTTTGTGATATCAAAAATCTGTCATATATAAATTTTTGGCCCTTTTCCTAGAAGTAATACTAACTTTAAACGGATTCGATACATATCATAATTAAGAAATTATGGGTTTTTTTCTGTTTTCACAAAAATCCCCCACCCCCCCCTTTTGGTTCGATTTTGCCCATTAACGAACTTGACCGAGATTTTATGTATCAGTTTAGAAGAGATTTGTGCAGAATTTTTCAAGTTATCGTGTCCAAAAAAAGTGACATAGATAGATAGATATAAAGTTTGGAACTGGGTGTGGTGTTGGGTTCTGAGAGTCATAATCGGCGTAGATCTGCAAAAAATTTTCAAAAATTCCAACTAAGGGAGAATGTAATAGGTAGTATTTCTTACGAAATCTACCTGAAAGCTGCGAAGTGAGAAGTATGTACATCTGAAGGACGCCCTGAGAAGAACTGAAGGCTTGTTATCAGACATCGGAAAAAAAATTGTGTTACCGTCTTTTTTCACTGGAGCACCCCTCTATATGCATGAACGAACTCAAAATGCAATGAACAATATGCCCCATTGCGGCCGGACGGATTTGTTTATTACATTTACCTGTACTCCAAAATGGCCAAAAATCTTAGTGCTTTTGAAACAAGGTCAAAAATCTCAAGATAGACGTGACATTGCAGCGAGGGTTTACCATATTAAATTGAAACATACGATGAAAATTCTGACTAAAGGTGACATCTTTGGCCCTACCAGGTGTCACATGTACTCCATTGAGTGGCACAAACGTGGACTTCCGTACGTCCATATTCTCCTGTGGCTTGAAGGGAAAATAAGACTTGAGTCTATTGATAAAGTAATAAGATCTGAAATACCTGAATCCGATCTAGACCAAGTTCTTCATGACATTATAAAGGAAACAATGATTCACCGCCCATGTGGAGCACCAAACAAGAAATCACCATGCATGGTGGATAACACATGCAGCAAAAAATACCCCCGATCCTTTTTAATATACCATAGGATAGGGAGCCTTATGGCGGGGCACCAGCAACCACCTTCATTTACCCAGAAATACTTTGTTGGTGACGATGACAATGAGAGGGACATTCGTTGTGGAATCTACCCTGGCGTTGATCTGGAATTGGTTAGAAAACTACAATATTTGCTCCATAAACACAACAAGTATATTCTGGATTTTAAACCTGTGATTGATTCCATCCCTAAAGGTCAGCAGGATTTCCAAGAAGGGATTAACGCCAAGTTCTCTATGACATCATAAAGGAAACAATGATCCATGTTCCATGGGGAGCACTAAACAAGAAATCATCATGCATGGTGGATAACACCATGAGACTTTACATCTGTAGTAATACTGCTGTAAATTTGAAGTAATTTTACAGTCATGAATTCAGTATTATATTTTCTGATGTATCTGCAGTATAAGTGCAGTTACTCTGAGGTAATTTTACAGAACTTAATTTTAGTAAGTTTGTGAGATATTTTCTGCAATTTATCTGCAGTTTTAAAAGCTAAGCAAAATTAAAGTTTTTCAGTTTTTAACATTATTGCGTATTTACTTTGTTATTAATAATTAACACTGTTTTCAAGACTTTTAGTTTAATGGACTAAATTGAATACCTGGAAAAGTCGAATACCCTCCTTTTTTTAAATGAAACAAAACAAATATTCAAAAACATTAAACTTTAAAATCCAAAACAAATATACATATAAAAATAAATGAATGTTGTTTATCATTAATATCTTGAACCTAACCAGGGACTGACTTACAGATTTGGGGACCCTGGGCACAAACATAATAGGGGCCTTTTAACATTTTAAATGCAAAATTAAAGCATACAAGTATAGTATTTTTTTAATATTTTGAATAAGTTTATTATTTTTTGGAATAATATGGTAATATCTGAGAGCCCTTAAAACTGGTAGCCTGTGCCCATGCCACGAAAGCCCTAGCGTAAATCAGACTCTAGACCTAACTTTATTACTGGACAAATCTAACTGTCTTAAAATGATTTCCAAAGTGATGTTATAGCTTTTCAGTTTTCGATATGTTGCATATCACACACTCTCTTTATTAAATAATAATAATACTGTCATGAAGATATTTTATTTTAAGGTCTGAATTTGAGCATTTGGGAAATCCCCCACCCCCCCCCTCCCTTCTTTAAGTGAAACAAAACAAATATTCAAAGAAATTAAATTAAAATTCAAAATAAATATACGTTTCAAAGTTAATTTATATTAAAATCTTAGACCTAATTTTATTACTAGTTCAACAGGCAAAAAGCACAGAAAGAAATCTAATAAATGTGTTAAAGCTTTTTAGTTTTTGATATTGTTGCAACAACTCTTTATTTATGAAAAAAAAAAAAGAAAAGAAAAGAAAAAGAAAAGAAAAAAAAAACTTTTTTCAAGATTTTTATTTAGTTTGAGAAACTTGGAAAAAGTTCCCTCTCCCCTTCTTTAAATGAAACAAAACAAATATTCAAAGAAATTAAACTTTAAAATTTAAAACAATTTATACACATTTCAAAATATTGTTTAAAATCTGATACTTAACTTTATTATTGCCTATGAACATGCAAAAATCACATAACACACTTAAAGCAAAAATTTAAAGTAATAGCTAAAAATGTGCATTATAGAAAATCAGTTAGCAATATATAATTTATATACCAGGTTGTAGATGATTAATTCAAATGCAATACTTGAAAAAAAATTGAACTTTTTAAAACATTTAACCAATAAAATTCTTACTGTTTCAGTAAGTTATTTTCTTTATTAAATCAGATTGAAAGTACAAGTAATTCTGGCTTTTTTTAAAGTCATGTAAATTAGAACAAAATGTATTCTATTGAAAAAAGAAATACAATATAAATCTATTTTTCAGTAATACAATCCTTTTTCATTTCCCCTTTACCTCCAAAATAACATAATAATACAAATTTGCAAGTAACATTTCCAAAATAATAATAATAATAACAACACACAAAACAAAACAAAAAAATTATAATATTTTTTAAATAATAACAGATTGAGATACAGGAAGGATTGCAAGTAAGTTAAAATTATTAACTAAATACAAAATGAAAAAAATGAGCACACTTCAAAATTTGCAAATGAAATTCCAAAATACTTATGAGTAAGATTAAGCTTGGAATTTTCCTGAAATACTTTTAGGTCTGGGAGCAACATTATGAAATCATTGACATCAACAACAGATACCTACAGATATCTACAGTTTCTGGAAAAGTAAACTGATTTGCATTCAATTTGTGTCTCATGAATCTTACTTGAATAGAATCATCAACAATTAGACTACAGTTATATTTTTCAAAGGCAATAAATACAAAACAAAATATTTCTTACTATGTTAAATAAATTGTTATTTTTCTTTGTTTAATTTATTTTATAGTTAAATAACTATTTTAAAACAATATTTCTTTATAGAAAATAAGCAGTTATTAAATATTTTGAACACTGTGCCCTGGTAGTGGGATTGTAAGAAACAATTTAAAAAATATATAGAGAAAAAAATTGCAAATTTTAAAAAACAATCAGGAAACAAATCGCGAATTTCATCAGTTGCTTCCAGGAAACATTTTTTATTTTTGTCAAGTGGCCCAAAAAAAGAAATCGAGTTTTTTCAAACAAATGTAAAAAAAAAAAAAAAAAAAAAAAAGTTGCGAATTTCATCATTCGCTCGTACTAGACGACGACGAATTTCATCATTCAGTCGGGTAAAAAAAGAAATTTTGTCAGACAATTGCAGGCAATAATCGTGAATTTCTTGAAGCCTCACGGAATAAAATCTCAATTTTCGTCAATCAGTCGAGAAAACATTCATAATTTTCGTCAATCGGCCACAGACAAAATAAAAAAGCGAATTTCTTCGAATGATCGCAGGAAAATTTTTCGAATGTCATCAATTGCTTCTAGGGGAAAATTATAATTTTTGTCAATTGGCCCAGACGAAAAAAATTGAGAATTTTGTCAAAAAAGTGTAGAAAAAAGTTGCGAATTTCATCAGTCGAAGATGAAATCGTTAATTCCGTCATTCGGTCGAGTAAAAAAGGAATTTTGTAGCAGAAACAATTGCAGAAAATAATTGTGAATTTCACGAAGCATCATGAAATAAAATCGCAATTTTCGTCAGTTGGTCGAGGAAACATTCTTGATTTTTGTCCAAAAGTCACAGACAAAAAAAATCTCAAAATTTATTGAACTATGTCGGAAAAAATAAATTTTTGTCGAGTAAAAAATTCATGAAATTCGGGGGAGGAAGGACCTGAAATCCAGAAAGCCTTCGGTCCCGAGGTTTCTGAATAACAGGTCCTTTACTGTATAAGATCTATTTCTGCATCAAAGTAAATATTTAAAAAGTCAAATTTAAGTTTCATTACTACTTTCAATTTTGTGTGCCATGCAATTGTTACCTACCCTCTCAATGTAGAACTTGAGTCCTGGACTGGGTCACCACTCATATTTTTATTGGGGCCCAAAGGCCCCTTTTTAATCATTTCTTTAAAATTTTATTCTAATGATGAATCCTAGAACCCAAAACCATCCCCAGTTCAAAACTTTATCTATCTATATCACTTTTTTATGTACACAATAACTTCATTAATTCTGTATAAATCTCTTCCAACCTGATGCATAAAATCAAGAGGCATAAAATCTCGGTCAAGTTCGTTAATGTACTTCTAGGAAAAGGGCCCAAATTTTATATATGACAGATTTCTGATATCATTAAAAATGGCTTCAAAGGGGGAGGGCGGGAAATAAGGGTTTAAGAAGATAAAAAATTCATAACTTTGTCAATTTATAAGATATCAAATCCGCTTAAATTTATTATAAATCCTCTTAATATTATCTGCAACTTTTATATTGACAAGTTTTTTTATAAGATCAATCCTTTCAGTAAAAAAAAAAAAAAAAAAAAAAAAAAAAAATTCTGCCGGCTCTGCCTACAGACATAGGTAGATTTCGAAGTGGGCGGTCCCAACTGTCACATCATGGCTGAAAGCTTATTTCTTTTGCAATTCCCGATAAACAGGTGCCCCACGGTCTGCGTCTTCGAAATCTACCTATGCCTGTAGGCCGAGCCGCCTGGGATTGTTTCTTTCCTTGGCGTACTCTAAATTTTTGAGACAGCAATATCTAGTTACACAATATGATACCCATAACAAATCATTTGACAGCCTTGTGAATAATTGTGCAGTTTTAACCCAATTTTATGAAATATTGTATTGTATGTATTATGCAATTTATGTAATAATCTTTATGTAATGTATATTGTTTCTTTTTAGGCAGAAGCTGTCGACTATTAAACATATTTAAAAATAAACAAGAACGAAAAATCATGCGTCAAGCATAGATTATGTAACACTTTCCAACGCTTCCAAAATAATTTTACAAATCATACCGTTTAATAAGCTAAAAGATAACATCTAAGTAATCCGAATACTTTTATTCAGCCCTGTATAGGATCTATAGATTTGTATATATACTACATAGGATGTTAAATTTTAGTTCAGTTAGGAAACGCGTAGCACAGTTTAAAATTCTCCGTCTGGAATAAAATAATACGGAAATGTGTTCGTGAACTTTTGTGCTTCCCTGTATAGGATATACAGATTTTATACACACCACATAATAGACAAAAAGCGAGTTAAAATTAAAATCGCGATCAGTAACTTAAAACGCACTTCCAGGAATTATTGTTAACTTACAGTAGAGAATTCTTTTGTGTGTCCCTGTAAATGAACGATGACTGCTGTACACACACTATTCTGTAGTAAGCCTCTTGAAATACATCTTAGTGATATATATACATTTCAATGCGTTTAAAATAGGGAAACATTATTTAAATAAACCGCAGACGATTTTTCTCCATCGACGTAATGTAACAGAATTCTTTTGACTGTCCCTGTAAAGTAACTCTAAGTGCTATGCACACCCTATTCCATATTAAGCTTCTTCTAATGCACCTTAGTGATATATATAAATTTCAATGCGTTTAAAATAGTGAAATATTATTTAAATAAACCGTCAATGATTTTTCCCCATAGACCGCAATGTAACGGAATTCTTTTGAGTGTCCCTGTAAAAAAACTATAAGTGCTACACACCTCCGTTGAAATAGGGAACATGCTATAGATAACGACTATAACATATAAAAATTGCAGAGCAATCCGAGCATATTTACGGGAGTTAGAGCACGGACAGACGGCCATACGGCCAGACAAACCGAAGTCTTAAACACTTTTCAACTAGGTTGGAAAGTGTTAAAAAGAGAAAAACATCCTCGGTAAAGGAAAATCTGGAATCTCCTAAACCAGCAGATTGTTTAAATTGTAAAGATTTAAAGGTTGAAAACTCTGTTTTAAAGAAACAACTGATAGAGCTCGCTGGAGAAGTCCAATGTAAAACTGAAGCAGAGGAGCATTATCAGATGAAGTATAAATAACTTTAAAAGAAATATAAACTCTACAAACAAAATAAGGGGAAATCAGCAGCCGAAACGAATCCAGATTTGATAAAGATTGGAGAACATTTGCATGTTGAGAAGTTCAAGCTTGCCCTTTGCCGTCTTAGTGATTTTTCAAAATATACATTATGATTTGTTAGATGTTGTTTTTGGAAGATATAATATTGCGAACAGTGTCATTAAAGGCATTAAAGGATCGAATAAGCAAGTCCTGGATCCAAACTATGTTTTGGATATTTAGGGCCATGTTGCTTGCAAGTTTGGTGTAAATGTATCGCTTGTACGTGCCACCATTAGAAACAAGCTAAATTCTGCAGCAAAGGCTGTCAAATGTGAGACGAAATTGTGATTACATTTGGTATTTAAATAAAATGTAAATTATAAAACGTAAACATCAAATGTTAATAAAATGTTTTTTTTTCTTTTAAATTTACTAGGGGGCTCTGCCCCCTACGAGCTGCGCTCGCCAACCCCCGTTCTGACACCGCATGATTTAAAAACACTCTGATTTGATCATCTCTAAAACGATTACGGAAGATTGTATTATAATTAAACAACCAGTGGCGATCTGCTGTAACAGGGTTTCCATTCATTTTCCTTTGACTGAGGGATTTTAAGGTCGAATCAACTGCTGTTGAAACAGATTACAACTGTAACTGTCACCAAAATATATGATTTAGCGCCAAACGTGCATAATCGTGGCGTCGCGTCACTTTCAGTTGACATCAGATGCGTTACACGAGTTAGTTTTTTCATCGGGGAATTTTTAATTCAACGCTTATTTGTCTTTTGATACTTCTCCATTACCCCGTCAATCAATTTTCATTAAAAAAAAAAAAAAAAAAAAAAAAAAAAAAAAAAAAAAAAAAACTATCGTTAAACTGTAACACCAAATAAACAAATAGAAGAATTTTGACATTGGAAAGGAAATATTATTATTTACGCTGTTTTAAAATTTGCAATAATGGGTAAAAGATATGTCGAAATAAATTGATCTCTCATGAAAATATAATAATTAATTGAAATTGTTTGGAAATATTGTTTTTTTTTATCATTTTAAATGTGACGTGAATTTCCCTAGTTACTCGTATTTCTCTTTGTAATATTCACGCGCAAGTATATTTTTATTACGTCATTTTCTACATTTATTGCTTTTAACACGTGATCATTTAAATATTATTTTAAAGTTTTATTTCTGTTTTTAATAGTCTCGTGTAAATACATTTCTTAATTGAAAGGGAATCTTATTACGTGCGCTATTTTACAAATTGGCAACGGTTCAAATAATGGAATTTATGAAATATGAAATAAATCTTCGTCAAAATAATGAAAATTTTGAATAAAAAATTGGCAACGGTTCAAATAATGGAATTTATGAAATATGAAATAAATCTTCGTTAAAATAATGAAAATTTTGAATAAAAAATTGAAATATAACCTGAAAAAATTACTCAAATTAAAAAAGTGATTGCAGTCTGCACTCCGCAAACTTGTCAACTATATCCTTACAAATTATGGTTAAATTCCTGCGGATAGTTTTCGTTCCTATAAAACTTTTTTCAAAAAACTGTTTTGACGAACTTTGATTTTAAATATCTCTTAAAATAATTCTTCGATTTAAAAACTGTTTGCTTCAGCGTGTTTATCGAACATTTCTTTATAAAACTACCAATTTTTAAAATTTTACATGCAATAGTTTTCTAGATATTAGTCCAGAAAGACTTCAAGGCACAAAATCTTAATTGACAGCGGCGGCAGCGGTGGTTACTTTTTTTTAATATAGAGAGAAACCTTATTTGTTCCATAATTGTATACAAGATAAAATTGGAAGGACAAATCAGAATGCAGATAGGAGTAATTTTTGTAAATTTTAGCTTTTTTAGAAACACAGAAAATGAACATATGAATTTTATGCAGTTATTTTTTATTAGCTGTAACATATGTAATACGTTTTATTTCATCGTAAATGGTATATAATTTAGAAATTTACTTATATATATATCCTTTCAAATAATTTATTTTATATATTCAAAATTATATAAATATTCAAGGCACATATAGATACTTTCTTTAAGAGATGAAAAAATATTCAAATTTGAAATTCACATTGTAAAAAAATCAGTTGCAATTAAAATTAAATTTTACATTTAAATTTCATGCACATTTAATATTTAAAATTATCATCTAAATCTGCCACAATAGACTTCATTATGAATTGCTTATGGATGAAAAATTTGTAATCCCTTTCGCATATATATATATTCTCACGAGCTACAAAGAAAATCATTTGTTTTTTCGGGGTGGGGGGAGGGGACATCGGATTTTTATATAAATTGTGAAAGTAACAGGTATGTACACAACAGAGAGTGTTTAATTGAAAATTAGCCAAATGAGGAGCCGGAGAAATGGAGAGTATTTACCAGCTAGTTAAATTAACTGCAGAATTCTGGAGGGGACAATCACTTCCATTATGCCCCTGAAAAATAAAAGTTGAGAGTCTAAAAGCAGCCAATGAATTTTTTGTATATTATTTGTAATATTTATTGTTTTGTTTTAAAGAAAGTATTGGTAAACAAAAATAAACATTGATTACGACAAGGGTATCTGTAAAAACAGTAGAATTATTCAGGTCACCAAAAAGAAACAAGAGGTTCTCTATTTTAATGAACTACAGAAAATTTGCAAAAAAAAATGCAGTTGGGAAACTACAGAGAATCTGCAGAAAAAATGCAGTTGGGAAACTACAGAGAATCTGCAGAAAAAATGCAGTTGGGAAACTGCGGTGATTTGGCCGATTCCACTACAGAATTTTTTAGGTTGATACAACTACAAAATTACTGCCGAATTTTTGAGGTCGATACAACTACAAAATTACTGCAGAATTTTTGAGGTCGATACAACTACAAAATTACTGCGGAATTTTTGAGGTTGATACAACTTCAAAATTACTGCAGAATTTTTGAAGTCGATTCAACTGCAAAATTACTGCAGTTTATAAACTAGAGTTATTTTGCAGTTGTATCGACTTCAAAAAACTGTAGTCGAATCGGCCAAATCACCGCAGTTTCTCAACTGCATTTTTTTGCAGATTTTTCTGCAGTTCATTTTTAGTTGGGGGATTCACTGCCAACATGGCCGGAGTAAATACTGATAGTCGCTGGGTGGTGCCGTAAAAACCGCGTTCTGTCACGCAGCTTCTCAGCTCAGATAAATGTTGAATATTACAATTCAATTAATCCATGATTCAATAAATCCATTAATCATTTAATAATACCAATCCATGAAATACATCTTCAAATATGTAACAAAGGATCCGATTAGGCAGCGTTCATCATTCAAGATCTGGATGAGGTGACGGGAGGTACGAGACAGGACGATACATCAGCAGCTACGAGGAAAAGCCTTTTTGTTTCCCTAATCCACGAAAGGTTTCCTTCTGTTATGCACCTTGCCGTGCATCTCGAAAACGGCCAGAGAGTTTATTTTATTTTACTGAGAACAATGTCGTTGATGTGATCAATAACCCTCCCCATGGATATTCTAGGTAAATGTCCATTGCTTTAAAATACAAGATCAAATTCATCGATATAGCTCGTTTGATTCAAGATTCGTTTGAAGAAACCGACCAGCGTAGCGGGATAAGACTGCCAGTATTTTATACGCTTGAGAAAAAAGATTGTGTCTCATAGTTTCATCTAATTTACGTAAAATATGTGGTAAACAATGTTCACTGATCATTATTAAGTCGTTCCTGAACAGCTTGTTTGTTTTGTATATAATGCATACAATTGTGCATATTTTCTCTGTTGACTTCCTTCTAGATACTAATGAGAAGTACGATGGTAACATTGTCCTTGTACTCTAAAGCAATAACGTCCATGTCTTAGTGAGTTTCCAGCAAGTTCAGGTCCCATTGACGCAAAAGAAATTGAGCTGTTACATTGGCGGGGTTGTTTTCTTTAATTTTTTTTTGTAATCTGGATCGTTTGAATTACTCATTTTGCTCTGTTAAAAGGCAGGGAATCGCTGGCTAGGCATTAATTTCAAACGTCCTTTATGACAACATAAGTTAAATTTTCCATATGATGGTTTTTCAACTTCAAAATCCAATATTTTGCAAAACTGACATTTTATAATCAAAGGACGATATAACCACAGTAGTGTTGCTCAACATTATGTGCAAGTCGCAGAAACTACTTGTTGCCTAGTAGTATTCAGGCTTTCATCTCTGACACTACTTGTGTGACGTCGCATGCGGTCTCTATTTAAAGTCTTCTTTCAAGAGATATCTTAATATTTGCCATGTATTAATAAAAAAATTATGCAAAAAACAAATCTTCTCTGTACACTATAAACAACAAAATTTAGCTAAAGCATGTAAAACATAGAAAAACATTTCAAAACAAACTAATCTACACTGGTGTCCAGAAATTAAGGGGCAGTGACCAATTTCAGACGTTTCGTCGAATATCTTATTTAAACTTGTGAGGAAATGCCCGGAATGCCCTTGAACTTTCAGGATGTAAAGAACATGTTTGACTTCATGTTTTTCAGTGAAGATTTTGTCACGAGGACAATTAGGGGGGGGAGCAATAATAATTTTAATAATAAAATAATATTTTCGATGCCCCAAGTTACAGAAAATGCTGAAAAATGGTCTGTCACTGTAGCAAATGACAATGTAGGTCCTGTTCAACATTTGTGTGCATTTGTGTAAGCATAGCAGTATATTCGTGAAGATGTTAACGTTTCTGTGAAAAATTCAAAAGATGTATATATATAGCATGGAGAGTTTTCAGCCGAATTCAACACCGCTTTCCAAAAACGTGACAAAAAATCATAGAAATAGCATACTGAAATTAAAATATTAATATGTTGAATGTTTGATGAGATATGGGTATTTGTATGAAATAAATTTTGACTGTGCATGCGCGAGATGCAGCAAAGATTTTTTTGTCATGATTTGATAGTCAATACTATAATGGAGTTTCCATTATATATACTTTTCTTAATAGTTAACCCTCTCTTCGTATTCAATATGCATTTAATTTAATTATTTTAAATTTATATTCTAAATTTAATTTGTCTGTGCATCCCATTCCATGCATTTAAATATATCCCTTTCTATTATAAAAGATATCGCTTTCATTTCAAAATCATCCTCTTACACTCGATTTTGTGCAGATGTATTTTTGCTCAATTAAAAAAATAAAGAAGAAAGAATAATTCCTTCTCATGTCTGCACTTCTGCATTTACACTTAAAAATGTAGCCGTTAGATATGTCTATTATTAATTCATAGATTCTACAATCAGAGGATGTATTGTCTAAATCCTTGAGATAATTTTCTGTTCCCAGTAAGACTAACTTTTGCCCTGTCGCAACCCTATGTTGGTATGCTTTGAGGATGCAATTTTTCATAGATATCTCATTTGGTTATTTTTAACATCGATGTGCTCTGTATCTCTCTGCATATTTTATCGCCAACTCGGTAATTCTTCAAAGGAATTTGGCATAAACCGCACGCTAAATATGTACCAGCTGTCAAGGACTTTGAAATAATTTTTGGCAATTCTGTTCCTGATCTCGTTGGATAATGTAGCCTCTAAAGGCGCTCTGTGCTTGGTCGGGTCACTCCCGATGGGCCATGTAATCGCCCTTCAATAACTGCTATTAAACATCCTGCAAAAAGCCACTTTCTGAATGATGCTTGTCTCTTCGCTTATCTGTGTTGTTGTGGTGTCACTTCTATTCGCAAATGTACTCCAGATATACGACCGAAGTACCATATTTGATATAAAACTTAAATTAGTTTTTCTTCTTCCAATGTGTGCCGAAAACAACACTATATAGATTGGTGCTACGAGACCAATCGGAGA
The DNA here is from genome assembly GCA_963931845.1 of Maratus michaelseni. NCBI lineage: Eukaryota > Metazoa > Arthropoda > Arachnida > Araneae > Salticidae > Maratus > Maratus michaelseni. The sequence continues at coordinate 375,233,419 of OZ007591.1, forward strand.
GTACAAGTCTATTATCGAAAATAGTGGCTGGGAGTGACCCAAACGGACCCAAACTGGCACAAACCGACGTAAAATGACAAACGGACCTATTGTACTTGAACGTTCTTTAAAGAAAAAAAAAACTGAATGCCGTGGACTATGTGTGGACTTGACTAGTATTTCAGATGCTATGGAATAAATATTTTATTTTTGCCCGCCCTTTCAAGAAAACCGGAAGTGTTGCGATCTAGTTGAAACTCTTTTTATTCGTCATTCCAAAAAGAACTTATATAATAAAAGTGAAAGGAAATAAAAATCAGAACGATTCTCGCGAATTGATAAGTCAGCATTTTCGCTTTTTATAATCCAAGCTCCAAAATCAATTGATGTTCCTGCTTTATACCGCAAAAAGAAAAAATTTTCCATATGCTAATCTAAAACTACGGAGAGTGTACTTTTTATTTTCATTTGCAACCGAGTTCTTTGCCTTTCACATCTGCAAATTTAGAGAACCCAGTGACCATGTGTTTCGTCTACAACGCTTTCTATTTCGCTCCTTTTAGGTAGATTTCGTAAGAAATACTACCTATTACATTCTCACCTAAGTTGGAAATTTTGAAAAATTTTTGCAGATCTACGCCGATCATGACTCCCAGAACCCAAAACCACCCCCAGTTCAAAAGTTTATATATCTATCTATCTATCTATCTATCTATCTATCTATCTATCTATCTATCTATGTCACTTTTTTCTGACCACGATAACTGGAAAAATTCTGCATAAATCTTTTCCAAACTGATACATAAAATCAAGGGTCATAAAATCTCGGTCAAGTTCGTTAATGGGCAAAATCGAAACAAGGGGGGGGGGGGGGGTTGTGAAAACAGAAAAATCCACATAATTTCTTTATTATTATACGTATCGAATCCGTTTAAAGTTATTATTACTTCTAGGAAAAGGGCCGAAAATGTATGTATGACAGATTTTTGATATAATTAAAAATGGCCCCAAGGGGGGGAAAAAGGGGGGTTTTAGAAGAAAAAAAATCATAGCTTCGTCAATTCACAAGATATCAAATCCGCGTAAATTTATTATTAATCCTCTTAGTATTATCTAAAACTTTTATATTGACATGTTTTTTATAGGACCAACCGTTATAGCAAAAAAAAAAATTAAAAACAAAACAAATCCCTGCCGGCTCCGCCTGCAAACAAGTTATTTTTCGAAGTAGGCGGTTCGAACTCCCGCATCTTTTCGAAACTGATACATAAAATCAAGGATCATAAAATCTCGGTCAAGTTCGTTAATGGGCAAAATCGAACCAAGGGGGGGGGAAATGGGGGGGCTTTTTGTGAAAACAGAAAAATCCTCATAATTTCTTTATTATTATACGTATCGAATCCGTTTAAAGTTATTATTACTTCTAGGAAAAGGGCCGAAAATGTATGTATGACAGATTTTTGATATAATTAAAAATGACCCCAAAGGGGGGGGAGGAAAGGGGGGTTTTAGGAGAAAAAAAATCATAGCTTCGTCAATTCACAAGATATCAAATCCGCGTAAATTTATTATTAATCCTCTTAGTATTATCTAAAACTTTTATATTGACAAGTTTTTTATAGGACCAACAGTTATAGCAAAAAAAAAAAATTAAAAACAAAACAAATCCCTGCCGGCTCCGCCTTCAAACAAGTTATTTTTCGAAGTAGGCGGTTCCAACTCCCGCATCTTTTCAAAACTGATACATAAAATCAAGGGTCATAAAATCTCGGTCAAGTTCGTTAATGGGCAAAATCGAACCAAGGGAGGGAAATGGGGGGGGCTTTTTGTGAAAACAGAAAAATCCTTCTAATTTCTTTATTATTATACGTATCGAATCCGTTTAAAGTTATTATTACTTCTAGGAAAAGGGCCGAAAATGTATGTATGACAGATTTTTGATATAATTAAAAATGACCCCAAAGGGGGGGGGAGGAAAGGGGGGTTTTAGGAGAAAAAAAATCATAGCTTCGTCAATTCACAAGATATCAAATCCGCGTAAATTTATTATTAATCCTCTTAGTATTATCTAAAACTTTTATATTGACAAGTTTTTTATAGGACCAACAGTTATAGCAAAAAAAAAAAAAAATAAAAACAAAACAAATCCCTGCCGGCTCCGCCTGCAAACAAGTTATTTTTCGAAGTAGGCGGTTCCAACTCCCGCATCTTTTCGAAACTGATACATAAAATCAAGGGACATAAAATCTCGGTTAAGTTCGTTAATGGGCAAAATAAAACCAAGGGGGGGGGGGGGCTTTTTGTGAAAACAGAAAAAAAAACCCATAAGTTCTTAATTATGATACGTATCGAATCCGTTTGAAGTTATTATTACTTCTAGGAACAGTGCCAAAAACTTATGTATGACAGATTTTTGATATAATTAAAAATTGCCTTAAGGGGGGGGAGGGAAGGGGGGGTTTTAGAAGAAAAAAATTCATAACTTCGTCAATTCCCAATATTTCAAATCCGCTTAAATATATTATAAATCCTCTTAATATTATCTAAAACTTTTATATTGACATGTTTTTTATAGGACCAACTCTTATAGCAAAAAAAAAAAAAAAAAAAAAAAAAAAAATCCTTGCTGGCTCCGCCTGCAAACAAGTTTCGTTTCGAAGTAGGCGGTTCCAACTGCAGCATCATCGCAAAAAGGTCATTTCTTCCGCAATTCCCGACAAACAGGCACCGCACGTTCTGCGTCTTCGAAATCTACCTGTGCCTGTAGGCCGAGCCGTCAGGGATTTTTTTTCAATAAGTAGCCTGTCATCGTTCGTCTAAAAAATTGAAAACGAGTCTGTGTGTAGTTCAAAGTTCAAGAAAAACTTAGTGTCTTCGGCTGTGCGATTCATTTCGCTTCTGCAGGTTAGTTTCGGAACAAAAGGAAACATATGGATTAATTATTCAGCATTATCGCTGGTGCATGGATGCGTTTCGTTATTTACACTTCTAAATTGTTTTTAAAATACGATTTTTCGAAAGAAAAGTGGAAATAATAGTGCACTTCGTTTTTTTTTTTTTTTTTGCTTACATGGATTTTTTTTTTTTTTTTTTTTTTTTGTTTTGTTTTAATAAGAAAGAGACGAAAGGTAATTTTTGTTTTATGAGCAGAAACAGAGAAAATAACTATAGATTTAAAATTAATTTAGAAATCTTTTAAAATTCCACATTTTTGCCTTTTTGCTTCTCTTTTTCTGTCTCAATTTTTTTAGTTTAATTAAAAGAAGCGATAGTTAAATTTTTATTTTATAGAAATGATTTATAGATAGAATCTTTTACAGACAATTATATTGTATGTAAACTTTAAGAAATTTTTGCACGCAGATATTTTGATTTTTCTTTTTCAGATATTTTAAGGTACAGAAGTTTTTAAAAATATATATTTTTTTACTTTTGGTATTTGCTATTTAATAACAAACTGGGAGTGTTTGTCCTACATTTTAAATAGTGTTTTTAAATAAATTTATATGCTGTTGTTATTTTGAAGGAAAACCAGTTAAATATGTTTTCCATACATTTTTCTCATTTGTTTTTTCCATTTTAAATGAGAATTCAAAGAAGACTATTTTCTCATGCATAAATGTTGATGTGTTTATGTCAGGTAAGATTTGAAAGGTTTAAAAATCATTTTTCTGTGCAAATAGCTTAGATAATTTAGATATTTTTGTGGTAATAATACTGTATTTTTTACTGTGCTTTGATACACATTTTTACAGAGTGAAACAAAATAGATGATAATAATAATATAAGAAATAGCCTTCCACATATTTCATGTCATAGATTAGTATAAAGTATGCATTGTTTTTCTTTTTTTTTCGTCACAGGTTTTATGAAGGTAATATTAGGCATTTGATTGTTTTTCATTTATCGTTTGGTAAATAAATTATAATCAAGCATCCCATTTTTTCCCATTTAACTTATAAAATATAGATTTTTTTGGTTTGCTGTAATATTCTTGACACTGTCAATAACGCATTTTAAAAAAAAAAATTACTCAAAATATGCATTTTGCATGCGTTATACTTTGTGCATGTGATAAATTGGGTTAAAAAAATGTATTTTAATATATTAGGACACAGTGCATTTTTGTTTTTTTTTAACAATATTTTTGACGCAATATTTTTGTTTGCACTTTTTATATTAATTTTACATTCTGGTACAAATTTTTGAAACTAAAATTAAACTTTAAAAATTTTGTTATTGTGTCTAGGTAAGTACTGTTTATGGTGAATTTTATATTTTTATTTATTTTATATTTTTGTTTATTATGCCTGTGTATTTTGGTTATATCTTGCTGCCATATTTTTAAATTCTCATTTGTTTCGGGAAACTGGATATAACTTAAGTTCTTTTTTGATGGTTTGTTTACTCCCAATACCTCTTTCAATTTTGCGTGTTTTGTACTGTTGATAAATATGGCTTATAAAAAGGTGCGTAAAAATAAATCTAAGACCAATTTTGAGAAAGTTGCACCTAAACAAACCAATGCATCTGAAAATACTGCACCTGTTTTTGATCAAAATAATTTCGGTAGAGAAATTGCATGGTCTCATTTGTTTAGAGATACTTTAGCAAATGCTGCGCAATTAATTTCCTCTGAAGTAGAAAGTCTTTATAAACAGATTAATGATCAGGACACTTTTACTAAAAATTTAGATGATTTTAAAACTTTGGTGAAACATCAATTTCATTATCTTTTGAGGTATTACAATGCAGTTGTCTTATTAGAACATGCTAAAAATGTACGGGCGAAGGAAAATTTACTTACAGTTAATAAGAAATTATTAGAACGACTTCATTCTCAAAAAGTACAAAATAAACACGAAGTCAGAGGTGACTGTAAAAATGTAAACGATACATCTCATAACAACTGTATCTCACCTCAAATTCTCCACAATATGTCTACACAAACGGATGTAATACAATACAAAATTGTTGAGGACTCATATGCTGTCTGTTCACAAGAAAGCGTGGTTAAGCAGCACTCAAACATTTCAGATATTCATGACCTTTCCAAAAACATTTCCTTTAATTCACCTACTAAACACTACCGTAAACCAGTTCATATAATTATTTGTCAGTTGCCTGAAAAATTTAATATACCGGATATTTTATTTGGGATCTCCGACATCATACAAACATCTATATCCTCCATTCAATTTAGAAAGAAATATAAACTTAGAAATTCTGATACTTATAATTATATGTTCGATATTTCTCCTAATATTGCAAAAAAATTACTTGACATTAAAGAAATATTTATTCAGAATAATTCATATCCTGTAGTGAAATATATAGCTGTAAAACGCTGTTTTAGATGTCAATCATATGGTCATATTGCGAATGTTTATGATAGCAATATAAGGTGCCCTACTTGTGCGGATGAGCATAACTCTTATTGCACAAACCCTCCTAAATGTATCAATTGTGTCATGAACAACGAAAATAACAATACTGATTTTAACACTTCTCACACCGCTTTTTCTCAATGTTGTCCTTCACTAAAGAAATATATTGAAGATCAACGAAATAATATTCTTTGCTAACCCTTATTAAAAAAAACTTTTCTAAATTAGAACAATAATTGTAAGAGGTTATATTATGATTCTTGTGGCATGTTTCTTTTTCCTTTTATTACATTCAATCGTAAATGTTCTCCCCCTTTTGGTTTTCTTTGATTCAACTTATGTATTCTTCATACATTTTCGTACATTAACATGGGTAAGTTTCATTCAACGTTCCATATAAAAAAAAAAAAATCAGTTTTTCTTCTATCATTTATTTTAATATTTAGTTTTGTTTACACACCTGTGTGTACAGATGGTTCATATCTTTTCATTTGGCTATTTAGCGATCGGAAATGGTGAAATGATAAGAGGTATTATTCTTATTGCTGAAATTTCTTTTGATGTGGGTCGTCAGAAACTTTTCTCATTTGGAATAATTTTAACTTGATTTTTACACACAGCTTCAGCTGTCTTTAACTTTTTAGTTCATTTTATATGTATACAATTCTTTTTACGTCGGTATCACTTTATTCAGTTTAAAAAAAAAAAGTCAGCGTCACACCTTTTTTCTTTTTGGGACATTCTTGCATATAAAATCACATCAAACGTACTCTTTAAATTTTCTTGTAGAAATATTGACGATATATTTTTTTTACATTTCATTTTGTTCATTGGATTCTGTGCTCTCTTGTAGCCAGATATTTTGTTCATTGGATTCTGTGCTCCTCTTGTAGCCAGATATTTTGTTCATTGGATTCTGTGCTCCTCTTGTAGCCCAGATAATTCGTTCATTGGTTTCTGTGTTCCTCTTGTAGCCAGATATTTCGTTCATTGTGTTCTGTGCTCCTTTTGTAGCCAGAAAATTGGTTCAATGTGTTTTTGTTCTTGTAACCAAATTTTTCGTTCATGGTTCCTGGTCTCCTCTGTACCCAAAAGATGTGATCATAGGGTCTGGTTCCCTGTAGCCAGAATTTTGTTCACAGTTTTTCTTACATCTCATGGGGTCTGATTCCTTCGTAATCAGAATTTTTTTTTTTTTTTTTTTTTTTTTTTTTTTTTTTTTTTTTTATTCATCGTTTCCACATTTTTTTATACTCATGATTCTTATTCACAGATAGGTATTGCTGGGTATCTACACATACCGTTAAGTTTTTCTCACTCTACACTTTGTTTTTATTGTATACATTAATTGTCTATTGCGCTTTACATATATACACTACTTCATCGTTCTATTTTTATTTCAATTTTATCACATACATGCCACCTTCACTTTGTCAATGACAAAGAAATTTTCTTTACACGTTTCTCATAATATTATTCCTTCGTATTGTAGTTAATATTTGTGACGCATTTTTACCTGTTAGAATTTAGGTTTCCCATGTCAGGATTCTTGTTTAAATAGCATACATTTATTTAATCTAAATATTTATCACATGTAACCTCTTCACATACATCTCTCTTCACGAACACTCATAGCATCCCACACTTTCATTTCACGTTAAGCAGAAGTCATTCTTTCAGACATTTACAAAAAATTGTTTAGTTACTTGTAGAAACAACTCACCTATAGTAATTTTTCACAATGGTGTTACATTGATTCATTGGATAGATTTTAAATATCATAGGGTTTCTATAAAATTATCTATTCCTTTGATATTGTTAATAATAATAGTAAATAGATAAATGAAAACAATATAAATGTATTTTTCTTCTTTAAATAATATCAACTATTTTTTAGTGATTATTTCAAAATTTTTATATTTACTTTCAATGTGAATATTCAGTAAAGATAATCTCTTCTAGGTAACTTAATAATTTAGTTATTTTGGAAATTTAAACAAAAGGTTAAAATATCAAATTGTTCATTTAGGAAGTGGTTTTGTAAACTATATATATACAGATATATCCATATTATGACCTTACGCTCTCTGCACTCTAGATTTTGTCCACGATATTATTACACTTTTAAAGAAAAGAAACTTTGATTTATATATTTACCAAAAGTTTTACTTTTTCATTCATTTATTACAATTTAATAGTGTCTTTTACATGTATGTATATTTTTACTTTATAGCTTTTGTATTGTATTTTTGTGTTTTGCTTTATACCTATACTATGTTTATACTTTTTGCATCACTACTAAAAGATATAAATTGCATCAAAAAAAAAAGTTTTTGAGAAGAATTGATAATGTTTATATTTTTATCTTCTCTATTCTTATGGCCATTCTTGATATTTCTTAAAAATTATGAAAAAGGTTTACCTTTGTTCCTGGCGCCAGATGATAAATTTTAGGATATCCATTTTTATATGAATATAAATAAATAAATAAATAATCTATAATAATCTAATAAAATCTATACAAAAAAAGATCGAAAGTTGCAACTATATATGAAACGAAGCGTGTTGCTCCGTCGGTGGGTCCTTGATCGCCGGGCCGGTGGCTGCGCGGACTGATGGCGGCTCCGTATTTACGTCAAAGCGCTCATTCTGATTCACTTGCATGCTCTTGTAGTCCTGGGCCGTGAGCGGGATTCGGTTAACTTCCGAGTGAATGTATGTCTGTTTAAAGGAAGACACCGTCTATTACGGAACCTGGTTTATTTCTTTTTCTTACATGATTCCTTTTAAACCAGGCCCATATTGGCGTGAGAGCTGCTTTTTAAGTCTGTCTGGACATCGAAGGTTCGTCCATCGCGAGGCAATTCCGAGAGAGCAGATTGGCGTGGATTTGTTTAGATGAGGGAAATCGTAAAAAGTTCGCTCCTGATAGCAGTGCAATGGTATAAATATGAGGTTTTTGCATTATTTCTGCTAGAGGTCGTCTAAGTCAAAAGAGGCGTATTTTTAATTTTAATTGGCCGCGAGCTGAGTGATTGATTGTGCGGAATAAAGGCGTTGGCTCTATCGGCCGATCGGATGCCGCAAGACTTTAAAATTGCGTTAGCGTCAGCACAAATATTCTTATGAAGAGTCAGAAAACGATCTTTGAAAGTTATAAGATGCGATGCAGGAAAACTAATTTAACAGGGGCGACGGCATTTTCAATCAATTGAAACACAATTATTAAAGCATTTAAAAGTTTTGATTTAAATTTCTATTTTTTAAAACGGTAATTTAAAATTTTAAAAGGGGCAAAAAGGGATTTTGCATTTTAAAAAGGGGTTTAGCTTTTATCCTTTCATATCCCCCCCCACTAAAACAAGAGCCACAGGGCTCGCCTGCAAGACCTGTGGGTCTTATCTCGTGAATTTAACCCATGTTTTTTTTTTTTTTTTTTTTTTTTTAGATTCTTATTTTCTCCAGCTCTCAAGTAATTACTTCAGCTCTTCAGTATTTACTTCAGCTCTCAAGTCAATTGGACCTATTTTTACATTTATATATCAAATTTACATAAAAATATTGGTTACACTAAAATATTGGAATTCTTTCAATGGTGCTGCAGCAAAACAATAATGTGTCTCGAGACGAAATATCTTGATTATAACAGTTGTCATAACATAACTGTGTTTGTAGTGTTTCCCTTTCTTTCCAGTTTTTGTTTTAAAGTTTTTGATATAGTTTGTTGGGAAACATCCTTTTGTGTATAATTGCAAATTGCAACCATAAACTATATAGTATATTAAAATATTCACAGGTAAACATACTGAAAACTATACAACATATGCAAATGTAAAAAATATTCAATAATAGACAATGTTCAAATGTAAAAAAAAATATTCACAAATACAAAATATTAAAATGTAAAATATATTCACAAATACAAATTATTCAAAAATATAAAATATTCAATAATACAAAATATGCACTAATACTATCAACAAAATATATTGTATCTCAAATGCAATTTGAAAAGCTTGCATTTCTAGAAATATTGAATTTTCACACTGAGATAAAATAACAGTAAAATATCCTAAAATACTAATAACAAAAACAAATTATATTTCTTCGTATACCTTTCCGTTTTGTTAGGGACTTAGCTACTTCTATGATGCAGCCTTAGGTTTATATCCATGAAAAAACAACACTAAGTTGTTTAAAAAAAAAGAAAACTACAGCTAATAAAAACTAAATATACACTTGCTATAATTTTCACCATGCGCAGGGTCAGTGCGATATGGGTTTTAATGTTTACACAGCCTATATCATATTTATCTTTGGCGAAAATACAGACATATTTGGCTAGAAGAGCAGGTAATTGTTCTCTGACAGACTGAACATTTTGCACATGGTCAGTGGTCTCGAACAACTCCGGCTCAAAATTTTCTTCGAATATCTCTGCATTTTCAATTGCTGGCTGGCCAGTATATACTTCTGATAAATGTAAAGTATGGTGAGATGCATTTGATGAAATATGGTCCATGAGAGGTACTTTCTTATTATCTTGAGTTATTTGCATTTTAACACAGTCAATATTTAATTTAAATAGTTTGCAATGGGGTAGCCCAATCAAAGCATAAGGTAACTGATTGTTAATTATAAAAAGTTCAATTCTCTTAGAGATACGTCCTAATTACAAACTAACAAGGCATTTTTCTTTCAAAGCAAGAACACCTTGTGTTTGGGTGACTGGTATACTCTGCTGAACTTTACATATTTTTAGGTTAAGTTTATGGGCTAAATGACAAGGAATAACACTAATCGAACTCCCAGTATCGATCAAACAAGGTAGTGAGTCTTCATTTTTTACATAAGTAACTTTATGACAATCTCTATTTGATTTTTTATAGCTAGCTTTTTCTTTTTGAATATGTCCGGACATAAGAAATCGTCATTGATTACTAGATGTATTTCGGGATGACTCATTAGCGCTATGATCTTGGTTGGGGTTCGGCAAAGTCATATTGTGACTAGGGGTTGGTACTGCTAACACTTGTTGTCGAAAAGGGCAGTTTCCCACCCAATGATACGCATTTGGTATTCCGATATTAAGACAAACTTTGCATGGATAGGGCGGCAAAGTGGTCTGGTGGTGTACATTAGGTCGTGGTGGAACATTTGAAGTTGGTCTTTGTGAAGAGGGTTGGAAAGGCCTTCTGATTATCTTTCTCTTCAGGGTTATTAACGGGATTATCATCTTTGCTCGAAATTTGATTTTTTTCTTTTTCGGGGTCACCTGATTTGTCTGTTAAATCCTCTACTTCTTTGGGAGGTGTTGGGTTACTCATGATAGATATAAATACTAAATATCACTGAATTACACAGAAATATAATACACAATTAAAGCACATAAGAATAAAAATGAAAAAATCTTTCAAACTATTTAAAATTTGTAACACTATATCTGTAAATATCTGTTAAAATCATCTTTTTAAAATTAAAATCCACCTTAATATATATATATTTTTTTTTTTTTTCAATAACTTGAATTCAATAAAAAAAAAATTTAAATAACCTCACTAACTATAAAGTACGTTGCATATAAATCACCTTTAAAAAGTTTAACACTTAATAATAAAAATATTATAATAATAATAAAATTTTCACTTCTGCTAAAATATTTTCAAACTGTCTAGAAAAATGATTTTAATATGAGGTTTAGTTAATGTTATTTTTCATTAAAATCGTAATTATCAGTTCAACACAACTAAAGAATTTTCATAAAAATCACCATTCTTACTCTTTCATCTCTTTAAAATTACGTTAAACACAATACATAAACAATTATATATTTGAACTTAAATAGCTGACTTAAAAATAATTAAAATTTTCACACAAGTAATAGCATAATAAAATAATCCTCTTTAATTTATTTTTGGCATGCATAAAAAATTAAATAAAAAGTTTGAGAACCACTGCCTCTCACTAAAAAGATCTTTAAAAAAAATTTTTTCTTCGTTAAGGTTAATATCAAAACTATATTACATACCTGTAACCTTTACTTTAAATAAATCCAAAATAAAACACAACACACCGGACACAACAAAAAATAAATAAAAATAAAATAGCTTTTACTTTCATTTCACCACCACGAAACAATAAGAAAAAAAATAACTTTCCCAGAAAGATTTCTCTGATCATTAACCAAATGATTTATTTTCTTTCATTTTCTCTATAGTCCACAAACCAAAACTCAAACATCTGGTGCTTAATAGGTCACTTGAGTTCATTTCTTTATCAGCGCGCTCTTGAAAATTGAAAACAGCTGTGTAGTTGACCTACTTTTCATCCGATAAAACACTTCGATTCTTGCCGGCAGAATGAAATACTGCACAAGATTAAAGAAAAGTTAATGATTCACTTTCCTTTTGACGAAGGGAGATTAAGTACTTTTGAGTTCTTGGGATAAATTCCGTAAGTCTTTCACCGTACGCTGTAAGAATTTTTTTTTTTTCACGGAGGTATTCGCTGGGATGGACGGGCGTAGATTACGTAACTGTTTAGTTTTTGGGATTTTCCCGTTGAGATGAACTGTCCTACTCGACTTCTGAAACGAAGCGTGTTGCTCCGTCGGTGGGTCCTTGATCGCCGGGCCGGTGGCTGCGCGGACTGATGGCGGCTCCGTATTTACGTCAAAGCGCTCATTCTGATTCACTTGCATGCTCTTGTAGTCCTGGGCCGTGAGCGGGATTCGGTTAACTTCCGAGTGAATGTATGTCTGTTTAAAGGAAGACACCGTCTATTACGGAACCTGGTTTATTTCTTTTTCTTACATGATTCCTTTTAAACCAGGCCCATATTGGCGTGAGAGCTGCTTTTTAAGTCTGTCTGGACATCGAAGGTTCGTCCATCGCGAGGCAATTCCGAGAGAGCAGATTGGCGTGGATTTGTTTAGATGAGGGAAATCGTAAAAAGTTCGCTCCTGATAGCAGTGCAATGGTATAAATATGAGGTTTTTGCATTATTTCTGCTAGAGGTCGTCTAAGTCAAAAGAGGCGTATTTTTAATTTTAATTGGCCGCGAGCTGAGTGATTGATTGTGCGGAATAAAGGCGTTGGCTCTATCGGCCGATCGGATGCCGCAAGACTTTAAAATTGCGTTAGCGTCAGCACAAATATTCTTATGAAGAGTCAGAAAACGATCTTTGAAAGTTATAAGATGCGATGCAGGAAAACTAATTTAACAGGGGCGACGGCATTTTCAATCAATTGAAACACAATTATTAAAGCATTTAAAAGTTTTGATTTAAATTTCTATTTTTTAAAACGGTAATTTAAAATTTTAAAAGGGGCAAAAAGGGATTTTGCATTTTAAAAAGGGGTTTAGCTTTTATCCTTTCATATATATGAATAAAGAAATTTAGAGGTTAAATTATGGCCATGAATATGTGATGCTATATTATTCAAATATTTGTGATGCTTATATTATTCAAATACTTGTGATGCTTATATTATTAAAATATTGGATGTTTATTTTATTTTTCCTTGGAGTTCAGGTCATTGCAACATGGTATGTAAATGCAGAGAGACACAGTAAGTTGTTCGCAAGCCTTATGGTATCAAATTTTTTTCTTTTCTTGTTCGGGGAGTGATATATATAATGGAGTTTCCTTTATATATACTTTTCTTAATAGTTAACCCTCTCTTCGTATTCAATATGCATTTAATTTAATTATTTTAAATTTATATTCTAAATTTAATTTGTCTGTGCATCCCATTCCATGCATTTAAATATATCTTGGTATGCTTTGAGGATGCAATTTTTCATAGATATCTCATTTGGTTATTTTTAACATCGATGTGCTCTGTATCTCTCTGCATATTTTATCGCCAACTCGGTAATTCTTCAAAGGAATTTGGCATAAACCGCACGCTAAATATGTACCAGCTGTCAAGGACTTTGAAATAATTTTTGGCAATTCTGTTCCTGATCTCGTTGGATAATGTAGCCTCTAAAGGCGCTCTGTGCTTGGTCGGGTCACTCCCGATGGGCCATGTAATCGCCCTTCAATAACTGCTATTAAACATCCTGCAAAAAGCCACTTTCTGAATGATGCTTGTCTCTTCGCTTATCTGTGTTGTTGTGGTGTCACTTCTATTCGCAAATGTACTCCAGATATACGACCGAAGTACCATATTTGATATAAAACTTAAATTAGTTTTTCTTCTTCCAATGTGTGCCGAAAACAACACTATATAGATTGGTGCTACGAGACCAATCGGAGAGTACAAGTCTATTATCGAAAATAGTGGCTGGGAGTGACCCAAACGGACCCAAACTGGCACAAACCGACGTAAAATGACAAACGGACCTATTGTACAAAATCTAGCGCACGTAGAGGTCTGAAAATTTGGATGAGGATAGACGAAGACAGGATTCAATACGTCCTAGACTCAGATTTTCCAATTTTTGATATTTAACCGATATATTAATTAAAAAACCTAATAAACATCGCAAACTGGCCAGTTTTCGTCGTTCTGCGGATTGTTCCTGTATGTTTACGGGTTTCCTCGGATCTTCACTCAGAGGAATACGAAGCGTTCGTTTTTTTTTATGCATTTTGAAATCACGATCGCAGAATCCTCCGTACAGTTACAAGAAAAAAGAAAAACACGAAACTTTTCGTCTTATATTTCCAATTCGGACGCATCTTTCGTTAAAAAAAATAATTATATTTGGTATTTCAAATTTTCCTTTTTTTCTGGATTTTGAAACTGTCGCATCCGCTTCCCGAAGGAAAGTACAAGAAACAAGTAATATAAAAACAATTTTTTAAGTCAATTCCTACTTTTTAATCATACATATATAAAATAAACCCGTGCAGCATTAATGTCCCACGTTATCTTTATTGAACATTATTTTATAATCATCGTTGCGGTATTTTATTTTTTGTTGGCATCACAAATTTGAGATAAATCTTTCATTTCATTTATGAAACAATGGGAGAAGTTTTTTTCTCCCATGTAAAAATTAAAATTAATTAATTAAATTTACTGAATGAATTAATATTTGAAAAAACTGTATTAACTTCAATTGTCATCCAGTACAAGTTTAAAAAAATTTATTTGATCTTGAATGGATCAATAGAAAATATTTTATTAACGATTGAAAATTCCAACAAGATATATATAGAGAGAGTGTGAGCTAATAGTAGGAATTTAATAAAAATACCCACTTATTTGTGGCACCTTTCCTTTTTTAACAGTCATTGGTAATAATAAAATTTATTATAAAAAAAATATATAAAAAGCCAAAGTTCGATTTCAAGTTGTTTTCGCGTTTTCAGATTCCTTTTTTGAGTTTTTTCCCTACATTTTAAAGCTGCCGCATATGCTACCTGGACGGAAATATAAAAATAATAAAATACCTTCTTATTCACCGTAATTTTTTGGTTGTGATGGTATCTTTGGTTTTGAAAAATAATAATTTTTACTATTTGAAGGGAAAAAATCGATGTCGATGCGCATTTGTTTTCATCTTTTCTGTTTTTATTCCAATTTTAAAATGTTATCTCCTTATTTCGGACGAAGAAGATGCCCACTTATTCTCGGTATTTTCCCGGTTCTAACAATATTTTTGGTTTAAAAAAAAATATTTTTTGAAGTCGTTTCACGGATTCCACAAACATTTTTTTTTTATCGGTGCCTTTGAATATAGCATTTCCCGTCTCAAGAGAATTGTGCTTTTGAACATTTTCCGAGGGGTTTTCGTTTCTGCACATGTCCGGGAAAACCTCCACATTTTCAACACAGGTTGTCAATACACTGGAAGATATTCTTTTGCATTTTAAAAGAGTACTAGATGGAACCCGTCAAAATTTGACGGCAAAAAACTTGATAGTACCATAAAAATAAAATTCATAGCTGCTTTAAAATGTTTGAAACTTTTGCAGAATAATTCAAATAAATAAAAAACCCACTTTGAATTAAAGCTTGGTTGAAGAACAGCAATTGGCTAAGTTTCACTGGCACATGCACTCGCGGAATTTCTTTCATCTGACACATTTAGCGCTGTTGTGCAAGTAAATGGTAAGTGCCCCCTTGGGGAGGGGGAAATGGCGGGATGGACCAAGGAGATGAATAACATGAATAAGCAGTCAAAGACCTTTCAAACGATATGTAACATGAGGGGTGTGTGCAAAATTTAAAAAAGTACCCCCTTGGGGGGGGGGGGGTAAAGTAGGGGATGGACACGGAACATGCATAATATGATTAAGTGGTCACAGACCTTTCCAACGATATATAACATGACGGTTGTGTGCAAAATTTAGAAAAGTACCTCTTTGGGGGGGGGGGGCAAAGTGGGGAGATGGACATCAGAGATATGCATATGATTAAGCAGTCACAGACCTTTCCAACGATATATGACATGAGGGTTGTCTGCAAAATTTAGAAAAGTACCCCCTTGGGGGAGGGGGGGGGCAAAGTGGGGAGATGGACATTGGAGATGCATAATATGATTAAGCGGTCACAGACATTTCCAACAATATATGACATGAGGGGTGTCAACAAAATTTAGAAAATTGACCCCTTGGGGGGGGACAATTGGGGAGATGGACATTAAAGATGCATAATATGATTAAGCGGTCACAGACCTTTCCAACAATATATGACATGAGGGTTGTTTGCAAAATTTAGAAAAGTACCCCCTTGGGGGAGGGGCAAAGTGGGGAGATGGACATTGGAGATATGCATATGATTAAGCAGTCACAGACCTTTCCAACGATATATGACATGAGGGTTGTCTGCAAAATTTAGAAAAGTACCCCCTTGGGGGAGGGGCAAAGTGGGGAGATGGACATTGGAGATGCATATGATTAAGCGGTCACAGATCTTTCCAACAATATATGACATGAAGGGTTTGTGCAAAATTTACAAAAGTACCCCCTTGGGGGGGCAAAGTGGGGGGATGGACACCGGAGATGCGTAATATGATTAAGCGGTCACAGACCTTTTTAACGATATATAACATGAGTGATATGTGCAAAATTTAGAAAAGCGCCCCAATCGGCGGGGGGGGGGGGGGATGGACCACACAGATGCATAACATGAAAAGACAGTCGCAGGTCTTTCGAACGATATATCATATGAGTGGTGTCAGCAAAGAAAAGTCTCCACCCCGTGTGGGCAAAACATACTACCCCCGCCGCCATAATTATTGATGCGGACTCGTTTTTTAAATTCGTTCGCACCCCTCTTCTCCTGCAAAATGTTGTGAATTTTTAAAAACTCCCCTTCCGAATTTTTTTTATACCAAAAGCACTTATGTCCGTCGTCTGCATGCAGAGTTTTGTGCTTACAGACGCCAGACACAACAACACACACACAGACAGACGTTTACCGACATTAATAGTATAGATGATACTCAGTGCCTACACATTTCACCCTTTATAATTCAGCCAATGAGTTGACGGTACTTCATTTCCAGAAACGAAACAATAATTCTTTAGGATGAATTTTGTTTGTTTGATACACCGTGGCAGAATGCGTGCAATGCAGCGACAGGCATCACAAACTTTTTAGGGCACCTGCAGACTAAAAACAAATAATCAATCTTCGCAGGAAAAAAATCCTAGATTTCGTCAAATGATCACGGGAAAAACACTAATTTCATCAAAGGATCATGTAAAACGTGAATTTTGTTAAAAGGCCACAGAAAAACGCGATTTACGCAAAAGATGAGCAAATTTTGTCAAAGAATCGCAAAACAGGAAATTTCACCAAAAGATAGCGCTTTCTTGCCAAATTTCGTCTAAAAATTGCGGAATAAAATATATTTTATCAAAAAATCGCTGGAAAACGCACATTTCGTTAAAGTATCGAGAGAAAAATGCGAATTTCTTCAAAGATTGCTGAAAAAACGCGAATTTCATCGAAGGATTGCTGAAAATTCATGAATCTTATCAAAAGGCAGCAGAGAAAATGTGATTATTATCAAAGCATTGCGAAAAAAGAAAATTTCGTCTAAGGATCACAGAAAAACGCAAATTTCATAAAAGAATCATGGAAAATAACGCAAATTTCGTGAAAAAAAAAATCGCAGAAAAAACACAAATTTCGTCAAATTATCGCTGAAAAAAACACAAATTACGTCATAGGATAGCTGAAAAAATTGTGAATCTCGACAAAAAAAAAGATACAGAAAAAAATGCGAATTTCATTAAAGAATCACGAAAAAAAATGCGAATTTTGTTAAAGGATTGCGCAAAGAATGTGAATTTTTTTAAAGGTTCGTGTGAAAAATGAAACTGTCTTTATTAAAAACAGCACACACACAAACATCTATACAAACCTCAATACACACAAACATATTATAGGCAGGGCTTGAAATTCAATTTTTCCAAGGACGGGAGTCTCCCTACCAACATTTTTAAATGGAGGGGAGTTGTAATGTTTGGGAGGGAGAAAAAAAATCTTTAAACCCCACTATCATTTTACGTGCTATTTAAAGAATTACATTAATGCAGACATGACAAAATACCATTGAAAAAATTAAGTCAACTGAGAATGATTATGTAAAATGTTTATTTTTATTATAAAAAAGGGAAGAAAGTTAAGTTTTATATATGCAGTGTATTTTTCAAGTTCCATTAAATGTGTTAGGGACCCTTAACAATTAGGTTGTTAAATAAATTTCTGACTTTAGATTTTACTTGATTGAGATTCACCGATCGATCGTGGAAAAGACACAAAGTTCATCGATCTGTCGCGGAAAAAACGCTAAGTTCGTCGATCTGTCATAAAAAACGCGAAGTTCGTCGATCAGTCGGGGGAAAAAAGCAAATTTCGTCGATCGATTGCAGAATAAACACAAAGTTCGTCGATCTGTCCGCAAAAAACGCAAGGTTCGTCGATCAGTCGCTTAAAAAACGCAATGTTCGTCTATCTGGCGCAGAAAAAACACAAAGTTCGTTAATCAGTCGCAGAAAAAAATGCAACGTTCGTTGATCTGTCGCGGAAAAAACGCAAAGTTCGTCGATCAGTTGCGGAAAAAAGCAAATTTCGTCGATCGATTGCGGAATAAATGCAAAGTTCGTCGATCAGTCAGGGAAAAAAGAAAAATTTCGTCGATAGATTGCGGAATAAACGCAAAGTTCGTCGATATGTCCCCAAAAAACGCAATGTTCGTCGATCTGTCGCAGAAAAAACTCAAAGTTCGTTGATCTGTCACGGAAAAAACCACAAAGTTCGTCGATCAGTCGCGGAAAAAACACAAAGTCCGTCAATCGGTTGCGGGGAAAAAAAATCACGAAATTTATCGTTCGGTTGCAGGTAAATTAAATAATGCAAATTTCTCCAAAAATGCTGAAATTTTTTGGGCGGGAGACTCCCACTCATTGTCTTTTTTTGGGCGGGATTTCAAAATTTTCGGCGCGAATCCCGCCCTGAAATTCAAGCCCTGATAGATATAGTTTTAATCTGAAATATACTGAACTTGAACTAACTTTTGAAAAATCGGGTTAACCCAAATCCAACTTGCAGAAATCTACACTCAGTCTGAAATCGACTCGAACCATAAAGACAGTTAACCCAACTTGCAACAAAAATAATTATTGCCGAGATAGCATTTACCCTCTCTCCCTGTGCTGAAACTTTTCAGAAACTTTTCTGTGTATTTTCTGATTTTTTCTTTTCTCAGAAATGCTGTAGTCATTTTGTCCCCCAATTTTGCCCTTTACAATTCAGCCAATGAGTGGAGGGGGCCAAAGGAGCGTTCCTTATCACAAACGAAAGATGAGATACGTTCGTTTGATGTCGTTGTTGAAAATTTATGGATTTCTATTATTAAAGTAATTTTTTCATTTTACCGTATTTATTTTCTTTTTGTGTTGTATGTATTTTGCTACTTTGAATTTTTTTAAACTAACCCCTTTTTTTTTTGGAGAGTGAGAGAGAGAGATTTAGTAATTTGGTGACACGAAGTTCCGCAAATTCTTAAAATCCACAAATCGTTTCCAATGTAAACAATGAAATTTACAATTAAGTTGCAAGTGCAAAATTTCAGTTTTTTAAAATTTTCATGTCATTCTGTACACATTTTAATATGTCATTCTGATCATTATACATATTTAGTTATGCATTATTAATTATTTACTTGACCTTTACTTTTAATATTTTAAATATTTCAAACTTACAGCTAAATGTAATTATTAAAACATTTGAAATACTGCATTCGAAAAATGAAATTTCAGCTTAGAAACGCGACAATTACTATTAGGTTAAAAAAATTTAAAGTAGAAAAGTACTTATGATATAAAAAGAAGAAAAAAAATACACCAGAATTTATCTGTATTACGAAAGCGGGAGAAATGATTTTCTGTGCTATACGAAAAGATATCCAAATAACTCAATCATGAACATAGAAATAGGTATCGGTTTCTATGTTCATGTGCACTCAATCCAAACTTGAAACTTTTAAAAAGGTCATTGAATGAATGAAATTCATCTCCGCCTTTCACATCCAGAAAACTTGCTGTGGCGCCAATTATGTTTATATTTTATATACAATATATAAAAAAATAATAATTCAGGCACTTTTCCGTTATACGGACACCATTGTCGCCAAACATACATACATACATACATTTTGGCATAGTGTCCGTATAACAGAAAAGTACTAAAGTTCATGGTTTAAAATCACAATAAAATATCATGAAATTTATTGATTAGTTGTGGGAAAATATCGGGGAAATAATGTGTTTTTCGTGAATTTTTTGTTTTGTTAACAATGTGGTTAGAGAGCCAGGGAGAAATCAAGAAAACTTGCTGTGTCGCCAATTATGTTTAGATTTTATATATATATATATATAAATAATTATTCAGGCACTTTTCCGTTATACGTACACCATTGTCGCCAAACATACATACATACATTTTGGAATAGTGACCATATAACAGAGAAGTACTAAAGTTCATGGTTTAAAATCGCAATAAAATATGAAATTTATTGATTAGTTGTGGGAAAATAATGTGTTTTTGTGAAATTTTTTGTTTTGTGTTGTTGTGTTTAATTGTAAGTTATAATTTTCAGTGCATTATTAAATTGAAATTTTTGTTTAAAATATGTAAACAAAACAGTGACCAGAAACCTGCACAATTTCTAATATAGATAGATAGATAGATAGATAGATGCATGCATGTAGTACTTTTAATTATTTGGTAAAAATACTGTGATCGTCACTGAGAAAACCTGAATTTAACCTAAAAGTAATTGTCGAGTGTTTAAGCTGACATTTCATTTTACGAATACAGTATTTCAAATGTTTTAATAATTACATTCAGCTGTAAGTTTGAAATATTAAAAGTAAAGGCCAAGTAAATAATTAATAATGCATAACTAAAAGTAATTGTTGAGTGTTTAAGCTGAAATTTCATTTTACGAATACAGTACTTCAAATGTTTTAATAGTTACATTCAACTGTAAGTTTGAAATATTAAAAGTAAAGGCCAAGTAGATAATTAATAATGCATAACTAAAAGTAATTGTCGGGTGTTTAAGCTAATTTCATTTTACGAATAGAGTATTTCAAATGTTTTAATAGTTACATTCAGCTGTAAGTTTGAAATATTAAAAGTAAAGGCCAAGTAAATAATTAATAATGCATAAGTAAAAGTAATTGTCGAGTGTTTAAGCTGAAATTTCATTTTACGAATACAGTATTTCAAATGTTTTAATAGTTACATTCAACTGTAAGTTTGAAATATTAAAAGTAAAGGCCAAGTAAATAATTAATAATGCATAAGTAAAAGTAATTGTCGAGTGTTTAAGCTGAAATTTCATTTTACGAATACAGTATTTCAAATGTTTTAATAGTTACATTCAGCTGTAAGTTTGAAATATTAAAAGTAAAGGCCAAGTAAATAATTAATAATGCATAACTAAATATGTATAATGATGAGATTTTTTTTTTCTTGAATTATTCAGTGAAACTCGCCTTATAAATGTAGGCAAATAATTCACATCAAAATCTTAAAATAACAAAGTTTTCTTTCGTGTTTAGCTATGCTTAATAACCAAAAAAGCTTGATTAATACAAAAATTATTTGGTAAAAATACTGTGATCGTCGCTGAGAAAACCTGAATTTAATCATATCACACAGAATTACATATTAAAAGTTTAAAAAACTGATCTTAATAGTTTGTTTACATCGGAAACGATTCGCGGAATTTCGTGCCACGAAATCTCTCTCTCTCTCTCAAAAAAAGGGTTAGTTATAAAAAAATTCAAAGTAGTAAAATACATACGACTTAAAAAGAAAATAAATACGGTAAAATGAAAAAATACCTTAATAAAAGAAATCCATAAAGTTTCAACAACCGAACAACCAAATGGAATCGTAACACACATACGCTTCTAGAGAGAGGAAAAAGCCTTCACCTCATTGGCTGAAACATCGCGTGTGAAGATAGTAAAAGCCGCTAGCTGATTAGCTGAATGCTCGCGCATGCGTATAAATAGCATTTTTGCACGAAAAACTAAAAAGCAGGTTAGCTTTAAGTATATGGATGTTTGTGGAACGGGGGGGTTAGTGCGCATTTTATATTATTTAGATTTTTTTCAGGACTTTTTGGTGAGAATTCAAAGTTTGATATATCTAAAAGTCAGAAATTAAACCAGCAATCGCTATAATGCGGCCACTGTAGTTTGGAAACATTTTCATTTAATAAATATAAAATAATACAAATTCGAGGTTCGTATATGCTAAAACAGACAAGAACGTGCGCAGTACGCCTGGTGTACACTGCGGAAGACAGTGGGGCCTTCGATTCTAGGTTTGTTTGAAGAGATTTTCGTTTAAAAATGTGAAATCATATAAATTCGAGGGTGTACTCTGCCGAAGGTAGTGGGTTCCCCAACATTAGATTCGTTTGGAAAAATTTTCGTCTAAAAATATAAAATCTTTCAACACTGATATTAAGTATATTTAAGGTTATTATCACGGGTCCGGGAAACGTTGGGAGTGTCAGCTAGTTAATACTAAAAAGCAATATTTCCGAGAAAATAACTTTTTCACTATTAAGCATTTCATTTTATCATGCAATATTAATCCCAAAAATATGAAATATTCTTTTACGTCTCAAATTTAAAAAAAAAAAAAGTATTTTTGAAAAAAAAAATACACTTTATTTTAAGTTTCTTTTACTCATTTTCAGTTCTAAATAAATTCAATCTTACGCCATAGATCCTTCAGCTTTTACATGATTTTTGCGATTTTACTCTAGATTTATTGCCGATATTGAGTAAATCTCGGATAAAATTCCGTGTATAAGAAGTTGCTTATTAAAATAAAATCATAGTATAAGGAGGCCCTTACAATGGACTTTTAAGTGAATATACAATCATCAAAAAGTCATAATTAATTCTTCATAGTAATCAACTTTTTTTAATGGCCTTAGCCAATTTAACATAGCCATTCTTTCTGTTTCGGTAAAAAGGGTCAAATTTTAGAATAAATTCTAAGTAATATCATGAAGTTTCATGCATTTGAGAAGCTGAACATTTCATTTTCGTGTAATCATGTGACAATAATCTTTTTTCTTAGAAAAACCTTTTCTCTATTTATGATAAAAAATACTTATGAATTCGTTTAAAATTTGCCTCATCTTTAAATTAAAAATCGTCTTGGAACAAGGACCATGTGGCATATGCCAAAATTCCACCCTGTCTACGTATTTTATAAACTGTATTGACAAATGCATGTTTAATTTCCACACGAAAGAAAAAAAAAAACTTGAAAACTTTTTTTTTCGATTGTTTCGTTTAAAATTTGCCTTATCTTTAAATTAAAAATCGTCTTGGAACAAGGACCATGTGGCATATGCCAAAATTCCACCCTTTCTACGTATTTTATAAACTGTATTGACAAATGCATGTTTAATTTCCACACGAAAGAAAAAAAAAACCTTGAAAACTTTTTTTTTCGATTGTTTCGTTTAAAATTTGCCTTATCTTTAAATTAAAAATCGTCTTGGAACAAGGACCATGTGGCATATGCCAAAATTCCACCCTGTCTACGTATTTTATAAACTGTATTGACAAATGCATGTTTAATTTCCACACGAAAGAAAAAAAAAAACTTGAAAACTTTTTTTTTCGATTGTTTCGTTTAAAATTTGCCTTATCTTTAAATTAAAAATCGTCTTGAAACAAGGACCATGTGGCATATGCCAAAATTCCACCCTGTCTACGTATTTTATAAACTGTATTGACAAATGCATGTTTAATTTCCACACGAAAGAAAAAAAAAACCTTGAAAACTTTTTTTTTCGATTGTTTCGTTTAAAATTTGCCTTATCTTTAAATTAAAAATCGTCTTGGAACAAGGACCATGTGGCATATGCCAAAATTCCACCCTGTCTACGTATTTTATAAACTGTATTGACAAATGCATGTTTAATTTCCACACGAAAGAAAAAAAAAAAAACTTGAAAACTTTTTTTTTCGATTTTTTGTTCGTAAGAGGGTCAATAAATTCCTCCAGATCAAATTAAGACGCTACTGAGTTTTTTTTTTAATTAATATAGTGACCAAAGAATTAAATCGGTGTTGTGACATTCTGCTTCTTAACCCTTTGACTAGGAATTTATCTTTTATTAGAAATTGCTGCAACTGGCAGTCCTGCTACCTGTCCGTGGGATGCAGTAGTAACTTGGAAGCCCAGGTTGAAGACCCTTAATCTAATTGATCCATGTGAAGATTCTAGTGTTATCTGGAATGATGACTGAGATTTTTCATCTTGCATTTGGGAAAAGTAAGTGTATGACGAATATTGTCGGTGAATAGTATATGAATATTTTTTATCAATTATTTAAAAATTTAAGTGAAAACCATGGTTTCTACCCGCCGTCATAGGACGAGCATATACACTAGTATATATATATATATATATAATATAGCTGATCTATGTCATACTATAACGCTGCTATTTATGAACCGATTTGGGATGAAACTAAACGTACGTATTAAGCTCACCATATCTTAACCGAGTTTGTTGGCCAGCTTAATTCGCCATCTTGTTTCAAAATGGTGGCAATTAAAAGACTTAAAACTAAAAAATATATTTAAACTAAAAAATATATTTAAAAAATTTAAATTTCAAATATTTTTTTTTGCTTAAGTATTAGGCGTTGATGCAAGGATTCGAGAGCATTTTTTATTTTCCCTCTGTCTTAAAAAATGGCTGAGATATTGGATTTTGAAATTCTAGGGTGGCTGACATTTTGAAACAAGACAGCAAATTAAAACAAATCTGGGATTAATTTATGAGTTTTAGTGAACGGGATTTATCGCAAATTATTTTCTTTCATTGTTTTATTCATTTTCCCAATCATACGCGTAAAACTATATTCATATCCGTTAGCGTCAAATTCTCGCCAAACTTGGTGACACTTGGCAAAATATTTCCAAATTTGGACACCAAAAAAAAGTATCCATAAATGATGCCAACTTGGCTGTGGTTGACTGATTTAGCGAACACCTTATTCAAATTCAGTATTAACGAATCTTCTGTAATCGGATTCTTTGAGTTTTAGCTTTCTGCTTTCGAGTAACATTAGCTAAAATTATAAAACGAAGATATAGGAAAGCTACCTTTTCCTCCCGGTACAGGCCAGAAGCACTATATTAATCCGAAATTGGCTTGAATGTGTACTGTCGACTTGAAACATTTATTCTGCACTATCTCATGTTATTTGCTTATTCAGTTGAAATGCAAGAGATATATTATTATTATTATTATTCATTTTTCTTTCGGGACCTCCGAGACGGAGAAATGTCGGAAATACATTAAGAATTGGTGCGTCAAACAACTAAACAGCCCCTTTAAACCGCTGAGAAAAATCCCCGAATTTGACTACGCAGTAACCACCCACTTACCCGAGGACAGAGACAAATCTCGTTACCTGTGTACAGAGTGATAAATCTCAATGTCTGTTTGAAGGTCAGAAACTGCACTGAACCTTCTTATAATCAACTATAATGGGATTCAGTTTTTATTGATATTGTGACCCGTACGTGCAGAAACTCTCCTGTCACGTTATTCACTTCTCAATGTGTTACTGAAGAGCCTACACTAGTAACGGGAAGAAACAGTCAAGCTTATGTTAAGTCTATGGGAAGGTTCTTGCGCGATTACTCGCTCGCATTTTAATATTTTAAAATGATTTTTTCTGCATAGGATAGCTGAGGTCGATCTCTAACGTTGTTAGTTTTTACTTTTTCGATTTAGGTTCCAGTTTATTTTATATAAAGGTACTTTCACTTTCAGAACCGGTTCATACCGGTTCAAAACTGAAAATGCCCGCTTATAAAAAAAAAAAACTGCAACCGAAATCAGAAAAGTAAAAACTAACAACGTTAGAGATCGACCTCAGCTATCCTATGCAAAAAACATGATTTAAAAATATTAAAATGCGAGCGAGAAATCGCGCAAGAACCTCCCCATAGACTTAACATTAGCTTGAGCGTTTCTTCGCGTGACTAGTGTAGGCTCTGAAGGTCAGAAACTGTGCTGAACCTTCTTATAATCACCTATAATGTAATTAAATTTTTATCGATAGTGTGCCTCCTGTGATCGGGAAGAAACTCTCCTGTCGCGTTTTTCACTTCTCAAATTGTGACCTAAGCCCAGAGACATTCCTGGTGCTTCATATACCACCGATCTGTGACCAAGTTCTCCTAATTGTGCCTTATAAACTCAGGAACATTGCTACAGTTTATTTCATCCTGTAACTTGTGTCTAGAGCACAGAAACCGTTCTGTTGCTAATACGTATGTTTGCGTCATTTAATCAGCGTTAATAAGCTCAGAGAACTGTTCTGTAGCATATTATTAATTTTTTATGTCTACCCTAACCAACATCTTACTTTTAAATCAAATATGTGACTAATATATTGGTTACTGCGACTGTGTGTGTTTATTCATTTATACAATCGATAATTATAGTTTCCGAAGTGCTCCATCATTCATGCAAGTCACCGAAAGGAGCGTTCCCCGTGTAACCAGCTCACGCACACTAGGCATGAAACGTGCAAAGTCACAATTCTTATTCTTCTTAAATATCCTTCTACAACTACGGCAGAAAGACATGAGTTCTGTTTTATAGTAATTCTGGAAACGGACTTTGAAAGCAAGGATAGACAAGGGATATCCCACGTCGGCTTCTTTATGTTATTAGCAGTGACCGTACCATGGCTTCAGAATCAGATAGAATATTTCTCCTCATATCCTTATGAATAACAATTCAACTCCCTTTCAAACTGATTTTTAAAGGATTGTTAAACACTTTAAGAAACTAAGATTGCATTTTTGTTTCTAAAACAGCAAGATTTTTTTTTCCCATTTTTAAATCTGGGAATAAATAAAATTTCACTTTGAGCCCTATCGTGACCGATCCCAAAGAAAGATTAGTATAAAACTCGGGCTCGAGGATAAGACTCAAAGTGAAATTTTTTTATTTATTTACAAATTGGAACAATAAATAAAAAGAAAACTGCCCAGTTAAACTGAGGGCATTGAGCTCACAGGCTATTCACACTAATTGTGTATTATACTCTTACTTCAAAGAATTTGAAATAAGCTCCTCGAAAAATAAACAAATCAACAATATATTAAGGAAGCTCATCCCCCCGTCCCCCTCTTATTATTTATTAACCAATGAACCCACAAAACTAATCAGGGAAGCGCCTTATCACAATGAACCTACATACAAAATTTGAAGAAAATCGGATAATTCTGCATGAAAAACCCATTTATCTGAATTAAGGGGGATTAGCCCACGTCCCCCCCTTTATACTTAACCAATGAACCCCCAAAACTAATCAGGGAAGCGCCTTATGAGAATGAACTTATACACAAAATTTAAGCAAAACGGATATTTCTATCAAGAGTTATCACGTTAAGTACATACGTACATACGTACATACAGAACGGGCGGGCACATTAGCTCTCAGGCTTTGATAGTCTGTGAGCTAAATATAATTTGATAACCAAGAATGTAGTCTAAGTTTCTTAAAGCGTTTTACAATCCTTTAAGAATCAGTTTGAAAGGAGAACTGAATTATTACTGAAGAGATCTATTACTGAAGGAGAAATATTATATCCGATTCTGAGGCCATTGCACGGTCAGAGTTAATAGCATAAAGACGCCGTCGGATATCCCTTGTCTAATACTTGCCTTCTAAGTCCTTTTCCAGAATTATTGAAAAACCGAACTCATGTCTTTCTGTTGTACAGGGATATTTAAAAAGATTAAGAATTGTGACTTTTGGCGGATTTCTGTCAGTGCGTAAATATAGATTACGAATTTGCTGTTTTAAAAGCAGACTTTAAGAAACATGAAAATCGTGAAACGTTGAGATGAGGGAGTATTTAGGATTAATACATTCTTTTCATGTAAAGAGAGATTTTTAAATGAGAAAATTAATCTTGAAACAATAAAATGTTGAAATGTCCACTGCTACGTACTTCGGGCATCGGGCTCTGATTTCAAATCGTCGGGATCGAGCTCCGAAAAAAGAGCCCGAAACGCACACGCACATAATAGAAAACATTTTTTTAAAGGGAAAAAATGGAAATAGTACAATGAACAAAGCAGAGAGAGAAAAAAACAGAGTATATTCTGGATTAGACAATTACTAGTAGTTGGTTTTTTATATTATCACTAACTACAGAAAATCAGAAAATAATAGTCCTTTCTATAGTTAATGATACGCGTATGCAATTTTCTGATTTTACTACACTTAAACTGGATAAATTGAGTGATTTAGAAGATTATTTTAGAAAAAAGGTAGAAATAGGTAGGTAGTTAAAATTATGTGAAACTATTCTATTACAAGGATTGACTGATGGATTACGACCAGAATATCAAAATTCCATCAATGTAAATCATCTTGAAAATACCACTGACTGGTATAAGATTGAGAAACAACTTGTTGAAGTTTATCCATCTTTCAATATCCGACAACAAATCAATCAACCATATCGTCAGCCAAATTTTCCTGTTCCCCATTTCCCAATGCAATCTTTTCGGCAAAATTATCAGCTTTTCCGACCACCTAGGCAAGAATATGCTCCTCGGAATTGGCTACCAGCACGACAATTTAATCAGAGATCTCCTAATTATAGGATTCCTGTACAAAACAATCATTTTCAAAACATTTATCCAAGTAGACCATGCAGAATTTGCACCAATAAGGGGGTCAGAAATGCTTACCATTGGGAAAGAGAATGTGTTTTTATAAGTAATACTACTCCCTCTGATACTCCTAATGCTTCTTCTTTTGATTGTAATCCTGGTAATGAATGACTATTAATAGTGTATGGATACACCCCTAGTTATAATTTACCTTGTATTGTGGATAGTGGTTCCACAATTGCCATTTTACCATTGAAATTTGTAAGAAAACTTAATGCTAAAATTGAAAAAATTCCTACTATTATTGGTCAGGCAAAAGGGTTTATGGAAATTAATCAGAAGTGCAGAGTGCTCATCAGGGTTGGGAAAATTAGTAAATGGGTGGATTTTCTAGTATATAATATAGATCTAAATTATGCAATATTGGGGTTAAGAGAGTGTTCAAAATTTGATTTAACAATTAATTGTAAACATTGTATTGTCAAACAAGGGAAAAGAATTGTAAATGGAGGTGTAGCCATACAAAATGAGAAAGCACTCCATTTTCATGTTATTGATGTTAATAAAGTACAACAAGTGAATAATGAAAGTATAAATTTTGAAAATGACAGTAGTAAATTTGAAAATAAGTATGATCATCATAACAAGTCTAATTTTTGTCAAGTAAATAACAATTTTGAAAGTATTGAAGAGCATAATGATTTGGATTTGTATCATGATGGACAATTGAATTTTGAGAACTGTGGTAATAGTATAATTATGCAATCAAATGAGGGAAATAATGACTATAAAGTGCAACCAGATTATAGAAGACTCATGACTCCTTAAATTTCTCGCGAAGTTAATAATTCTAATTGTGAACTAATGGGGGAGATAAATTTGATTCAAAATGGGGATTTAAGGGAATTAATTCAAAATTACATGGATATTTTTGCTAAACATAAATATGATGTGGGTAGAATTAATATTGAACCGCAACGCGTTTATCTTAAATCTGACCTACCAATATCTTTGAGGCCTTACAGAACTTCACCAGCTGAGGAAAAAGAAATTCAAAATCAAATTCAAGGATTGTTAGAAGCAGGATTAATTAAAGAGAGCAATAGTCCTTATTCGGCTCCTGTCACTTTGGCTATGAAAAGAGAGGAAGGCAAAAAAACTAGATTATGTATTGATTATCGAAAATTAAATGCAATAGTGAAAAATGATGCCGAGCCATTACCTCGTATCGATGGGATCTTGGATAAATTGAGTGGTGCTCAATATTTTTCAACTTTGGACTTAGCCTCCGGCTACTGGCACATACCCATACATCCCGCAGGTACTGAGAAATTATCTTTTGCTACTAGCTCTGGATTATTCGAATGGTTAGTCCTCCCATTCGGGATAAAAACGGGACCCCCCATTTTCAATAGAACTATTAGAAGAATCCTAAATAAATACAAAATAGATTTTGCCTGCCACTATTTCGATGATATTATAATTTTCTCCTCCTCTCTAAAAGAACATCTTGATCATTTAAATCAAATCTTCAAAATTTGTCAATTAGAAAACATTAAACTCAAATTATCCAAATGTAAATTGGCTCAGACTAAGATTAACTTTTTAGGATATGAAATTTATGATGGAATTCAAACTCCTGCAAATGCAAATATTGAAACTATAAAGAAATTAAAACCCCCAACAAATATTAAACAATTGCAAAGTTTCCTAGGATCAATAAATGTTTATCATAAATTTATAGATAAATATGCTCAAATTCGACAACCTCTTAATAAATTACTTAGAAAAAATACAATATGGAATTGGACTCCAGAATGTCAAGATTCTTTTAATAAATTGAAAGATGCTTTAATCCAAAAACCTATCCTTAGAATTTATGATGCAAAATTACCACTTCATATGTTTGTTGACGCCTCACAGATGGCAGTAGGTGCAGTGCTTAAACAACCAGATAAAGAGGGGTTTCTGCATCCAATTGCTTACCATTCAAGGAATTTGAAGAGTTATGAACAGAATTACTTCATTACAGAGTTAGAGTGTTTAGCGATTATTGACACTCTTGATAAATTTTATCATTACTTTCATGGAGTCAGATTTACCATCCATACTGACCATGCATCTCTAGTTTGGTTAAAAAATGTTAAGAATCCTAGAGGAAGATTATTCAGGTGGTCTTTAAAATTAAGCATGTTTGAGTATGAAATTAAGTATGAAAAAGGGTCAACAAATGTCGAAGCCGGCATATTGTCCAGAAACCCTGTAACGTTTTTCTACCAGCATATTAATTTATTGTTAGATAAAGATGAAATAATAGAGATGCAAAATAAGGAAAATGTAAATGATAGGAAATATCGATCAGAGAATGGGATAATCATACTTAAAAAACATGGATTTCGAAAAGTAGTAGTACCAATGGCTTTAAGAAAAAAATTATTACATATTGCACATGAGAATTATATACATCTGGGTATACAAAAAATGCAAAATTTAATTTCTCCAAACTATTATTGGCCTAATATGACTATAGATATAACCCAGTATGTAAAACATTGTGACACTTGTCAAAAAAATAAAAAACCCAAAACAAAAAGATTTGGCTTATTACAAGCTCTACCAGCCACAGATCAACCTTTTGAGTGCCTCTCTATTGATACTGTGGGTGGATTTAATTATTATAACTCAACAAAGAAATTTTTACATATAATAATAGATCATGCCACAAGATATGTCTGGGCTTTTCCATCTAAAAATGTTACATCAGCCACATATATTAATTGCTTAAAACAAATTTTCAATAGTCAGGTTCCCCAAACAATACTCAGTGATCGGCACAAGGCATTCCGGTCACCTCAATTCAAAAAATTTCTCAAGACACATAACATTAAACAAAGATTTACCTCTTCACATCATCCACAAACGAATGGGAAGGTTGAAAGGGTTAACCAGACAATAGTCACTAGATTAAAATGTAAAGTAAACTCAACCTCATCTAAAATTCCATGGACTCGGTTATTAGAGCAAGTCATTCAAGAATACAATAATACTCCTCATTCCATAACTAATTTCCCACCAGCATATCTATTTTATGGCAAATTACCTTATAACTCTCCTTTAAATCAAAATTATTATCCACCTATTCAAGAAGCACTAAAAATTGCTAAAAAGCGTACTAAAGAATTTCATTTCAAAAATAAAAGGTTATATGATAGTAAATTTGTTGAGTGTCCTTTAAAAGTAAATGATTTTGTAATTTATGAAGAATTTAAATATCCCAATACTAGGAAGTTGGAACCCACGTTTTCAGGTCCATACAAAATCATAAACAAACTTTCAGAAGTAACTTATGAAATAGACAGATTTAATTATGAAACTAAAGCCAATTCAGTAATTTTACATGTTTCTAAATTGAGACAATATTATTTTCCAGATGATTTCAAATTATTTCATGAAAATACACAAAAAACAACACAAACAACTTCACATACAGGTTCACAACACCAAACATTAGTAAAAACAATATATTAATTTCTTCCAAAAGTTTTTATTTACAATAACTGAAAAAAAAAAGCCTTTCTAAAATTTAAAATAAATTCTTTTTACCAGGTATATTCTTGGGTATACACAGGTATACTACTTGTGTAATTCAATTAACTTTAAATATAAACAATAACTTCTCAACATAACCAGTGACGCACCCAGGATTTCGCTTTGGGGGGAGGGGGGGGGGTAATGCATTTTAGAGGTCTGCACAGGCCCGTCTTTGCCGGTATCCAGCAGAATGAAGGTAAACTTTAAAACAGGCTGGGCCGCCAGAATTAGAAGATTTCTTATAGGCCGTGCCGGGCCGACTGACAAAATAAACGGGCTAACAAAAAAATTTAATGGGGCCGGGTACGGGCCTCGGACCCGTGATGACTTGTAGATTTTTACTTGTTGAAACTTCAGTTGTTTTCATGCATCGTCAGAATCAGAATATTTGAAAGATATACGTTTAACACTCTTTTTTTCGTCTTTGAATAAAAATCAGTTCATCACTGTCACTATCACTACCAATTTAAAAATTAATTTTACTTTTAACCGGCCCGATGTAAAAATTTAAACGTAGCCGGTAAAATGTGATGATAACGTTCGTGAGAATAAGTATAAATCTGCTTCATGAAGTGACGCTAGTTTAGCAACATCATCAATAGAGTAATATAACATGTCAAGCGTAGAGATCGACATCGGATGTTTACATCGTGTCTGAGTCCAAGTTTTATTGTTTTAGCAGACTCGGGCCGAGCCGGGTCGGAACTGGACTTAATTGTGCCCAAACAGTTTGTTTTGTCAAAATAGTAATAGAAATAATAAGTTGCTGTTAACGGATTCAGTGAAAATATGCCTTAAGTGATTCTCAAATTCCCAGTTTAACAACATTAAACTCTCCGAAACATTTTTTGACTTTTATTTTTAACTGTAGAGGCATAAAACTGACAGGTCTGACTTTTGAAGGGATTTGGAATCTAGTACTGTTTTCCATTTTTTGATAAATAAATAACCTATTGAGATATAAGTATTCCTTTCTTGTGACGATAGGTTTTTCTTCTTTACCGTGCTTTCGCGTCCGGAAATTTAATTCAAAACGCGAATTCTGATAG
Organism: Maratus michaelseni; assembly: GCA_963931845.1. Classification (NCBI taxonomy): domain Eukaryota; kingdom Metazoa; phylum Arthropoda; class Arachnida; order Araneae; family Salticidae; genus Maratus; species Maratus michaelseni. Next base: position 375,266,599 of record OZ007591.1, read on the forward strand.
TATTTTCTGAAAGATTTTCTGCATTTATCAGAAAAAGGAAAACGGTATTAGATCACATAGTTTTTGAATAAGACGACCTGTCAATTTCATGCATTCCTGAAGAAAATTGATTTCATAAATGTGTCAGAAAGCAGCGCCATTCGATTTGAGAAGAGCCTTAATAAATTACGAAGAAATATTTTCAAAAATCTACTTTTTTATACAGCTTAAAAGTTATGATTTTTTAACCCTCTTTTTCTCTTTTATTCTAAACTACATAAATTCTTAGATTGAATCTTTATTTGAAGGCTGAAAAATCTGAGTAATCATTAATGTTGCTATTCTGTTTTTTTCTGTCTTGTAAACATATAATAAGTTAAAATATATTGTAAAATTTCTCCAAAAATATGTATGCGATATTCTTTAAAAGAATCTTAATTTTATGTTGAGTAAAATCGGAATTTTTTTTAATACAAATTGAGCGGACTGGATAGGCCATGATTTAACTGATTTTGTCACTGGCCGGGTCGGGCCTGTTTTCTTTGATTTTTGTACTTGCCGGGTCAAACTTTTAACTTTTGCAGTGGGCAAGATAGATTTCGTTCGGGCCTGACCTCGAAATTCTGGCCTGTGCAGACCTCTAATGCATTTGCATGACACTCACGAGTCGGTGATCAAGTGACCATCTGCATTTGCGCACTGCAACAGTAGCTGAAATTTACTATAATCACTTCTGATATCCATCAGTGATACAAAATTTGTTAATTATTTATGGATCTGTGCATATTTTTTTCTTTTCTCCTTTATACTTTACGATTACTGAAAAATGTTACAAAAATGCTTTATTTTACGATATAAAGCTGACATATTCTGTAATATAATATTTTATGTAATGTAATAGTACGGTATTCGTTGTAGTGCAGCAACGTAATGAAATTACGACGACTGCTCTTCTGCGTCTCTGCTTCATCATCAGTAATTCGATATCGCTTGAATTTGAACATATGCTAAAACGTATATTATTTATCATAAATGAACAGAATGAAACAGTTTGTGAAGAAAACAGAGGAATATAATTTTATAATAAAATAGTTAGCCTGTTACTATAAATAGAACTTTGATATGAATGTCAGAAAATGTTATCTACTTATTTATTTTTCAGTATCAACGGTTTTTTGCCGCTGTGTATTTACAGGGGGAAAACTATTCTTCTATTAATTAATTAATATTATGAACATTCAATTCATTTTTTAAAACTTTTTTTAAATTAAAAATAAAGAAAAGTGCCCTGTTAAACTGATGGCATTGACCTCACGGGGCTGTACTGTAGTTTTAGTATACATTAGTTGACGTTTGCATTCTAATAATATTATCGAAGAGTTGGCCTGATCGTCACAGTGGATATTTTACTATAATAGTACATAATTGTTAAAATGAAGTTCGTTGTATCGCAAAACACTTCAGATGCGTTTCCTGAGTAAAGAGACACAACAATAGTTCGGAGATATAATAAGAACTCATTCTGTCGAAATTAGTCCTTTATTTGAAGCGAAAAGTTGCATAAAAGTAAAAGCAAACAGGTGGTCGGCTTGCTCCATAGCAAGGCAGTGTCAAGAGAAGTCTTTACACCTCTACATCTCCTCAAAGACTGATCATCTCAAATCATCACAATGTTCACAGGTCAGTGAGTATTTTACACCAAAAATAAAGCAATTGGCAAGATCCATTAACGCCAGCAAAAATAACCGTTAATGATAAGAAATATATATATTTAAATTTGGCGATTAAAGAGGGGTGTGTAATATCACAAAGTTCATCAGTAACCTTTTTGTGTTTTTTATGCGCTGGGAAAACATCTGCGATCACGAACTATCGAGACAGAAATAACAATTTGTAAAAACATAAACTGCGGATGTATATAAATTTTGTGTTAAACTGAAATAATTACAAGGCTAAAAGTAAATGTATTATGAAAACTAGCAGGTGCTCAAAGTTCAGAATTAAAAAGAAAGAAAATAATACCGGACAAAGTGCATACATACACAGCGAGAAACATATTGTTCTAATATTCGAGCTGCGGTGTACGCGTAATTAAAAAGGTAAGATATGAGAGAATAAAATTGCATCTGCCTGCAAAAAGGATAAAGCATTAAACTGTTAATAAATGAGACATGATTTTAGAATAAAAAGAAAAGAGAAGAGATAACATTTAACAAAAGAATTAAAAATGTTTTTTTTTTGTATATTAAAAAGCATATATATGGATCTATACCATAGGGGCTATTCACACTGATTGCGTATATTATACTCTTGTTTCAAAGAATAATTCTGCATGATATTCCCATTTAGCTAAATTAGGGGGCTGGGGATTATCTCCCCAATTCCCACCCTTTAAACTTAACCAATGAACTTCCAAATCTAATATCAGAATAAGCAGGTATACCAAATTTGCAGAAAATCGAATAATTCTACATGAAAAATCCCTTTATATAAATTAAGGGGGAGGGATTAGTCCCTGTTCCCTCCCCCTTTATACTTAACCAATGAACTCCCAAAAATAATCTGGAAAGCGCCTTATCAGAATGAACCTATATTCAAAATTTGAAGCAAATCGGATATTTCTATCACGAATTATCGCGTTACGTTACATACATACTTACGTACATACCGAACCTGTGGGCACATTAGCTCTCAGGCTTTGATCGCTTGTGAGCTAATAAATAAAGAGAAAACTGCCCAGTTCAACTGAGGGCATTGAACTCACAGCCTATTCACACTAATTGTATATTATACTCTTATTTCAAAGAATTTGAAATAAACCCTCGAAAAATAAAGAAATTGACAATATATTAACAGGGGGATCAGCCCCGTACCCCCTTATAATTAACTAATGAACCCCCAAAACTAATCAGGGAAGCGCCTTATCACAATGAACCTATAAACAAAATTTCAAGCAAAGCGGTTAGTTCTATCAAGAGTTATCGCGTTACGTACATACAGAACCGGCGGCCATTAGCTCTCAGGCTTTGATAGCCTGTGAGCTAAAAACCGTTAACATGGCAATTTACATCTATTGTGAATAGGAAAACAAGTCAATTTTATAATATGGAGTCTTCTTTGGCTTGGATACAATGGATACAAAAACAGTAAAAAATGCTAAGACGGAATTGCAATAAATCAGTGAGAAATTCCGCTTTAGACAGGTTTTCGTCTTAGCTGGTAAACTGTAAAGGTGTTTCTTTCAATGGGACCATGGAATGTTTGCGATTAAGATAATATTTCGTTATAGACAGGTTTCATTTACACTGGTTAAACTGTATACGTAAAACTTGTGTAAATAACCCCATACTGTTTAACTTGTGTAAATGAAGCTTTTCTATAACGTAATATTGTCTTGATCGTAAGCATTCCATGGTCTCAGCAATAGTGTAATTATCCTTAGAAAGAAATTAATGTCATATGCTTAATGTAATAATTATGTATTCTAGTGATGAAGTGCTGGTGAATTATTCTAATCTTAGATGATTTTCTCGAGCTTTGGTGATATAAATTCTCCGAATATAAAATTTAAAACTATGGCTATTTTTTCATACGTTGAGTTAAATGTTTTAACACGAATGATGCTAAAAAAACAAAACAAAAAAGTGTATAACCAGAAGTACTAATAAAATAGAGGTGCATTTCGCCAGCACCCCCCCCCCCCTCAATGTTTTACAAAATGGATAGTGCCAATCGTTTATACCCCGTTTGTACCAACAATCTTTTCGTTTACACCTCATTTGTACTAGAGTAATAAAAAGGTTTTAGTGTGGGGCTGCCATTTCTCCAGCCCCCCCAACCCCCCCCCCCCACACACACACACTTCAATGTTTTACAAAAATGGATAGGGCCAATCGTTTATACTTCGTTTGTACCAACAATCTTTTCGTTTGTACCTCATTTGTACTAGAGTAATAAAAGGTTTTTAGTGTGGGGCTGCCATTTCTCCAGCACCCCACTTCAATGTTTTGCAAAATGGATAGTGCCAATCGTTTATCGACCTTGAATGGATCGTATTGTCCATTACGCAGATGTACAACGTAGACGAAATAACACCCTCGTTTGGACTTGATTCCGCTTGACCGTGCTAAAAATATGGATGATGGATGTGACTCAGAACTGAGAGAATCAGAGTACCGCTATAAGTCTTTATGCTTAACATATGTCGAAAACGATTTGTGATTAAAGATGAAATGAGACACAAAAGTTTTAAACATTTTCTAAAGACCTTAAAAAAAAAAAAAAAAAAAAAAAAAAAAAAACTTTCTATAATTTTATAGAAAATTTATATATAGTTACTTCATTATTAAGTTTCAGAGTCTGGGGGGTTGGGGCTTCATCCCCCTTAGCACCCCCCCCCCCCCGTGGGTGCGCCAATGAACATAACTAGGTGTCTTCTAGCCTGATAAACTAGTTTTGGTACTTATTTTTGTTGAGTCTGTTAAATTAAAATTAAATATTCTATATAATTACAGTTTTTAGTAAATATTATTTATATTATTCGCAGTAGCTATATTTATTTTGTTTAATACAATAAAGGTCTAGAATTATTCTTGAATGCTGATATTCTGTATTAGTCGAAGTTGATATTGTGATACTGTAGTGAAATGTTTTAAAGAGATTAATTGAAAAATAAGTATTACAATAGTGTAAAAATAATAGTTTTATATTCCAATTCTCTGTCATCTATCTATCTAACAATTATTATTATTATTTTTGTTATTATAATTATTATTTTGCTTATTACTTAAAAAGTGTAAAAAGAAGTATATGATTCTACACTTAAATTTTGGTAATTAGCTATACCCGATTATGTCATAGATTTTAGTAGTTAAAAGAAGAGTATCAGAAAGGGATATTATTGTACACAATTGTTGGTTGAGTGAATCCTATCTAAATATTTGGGTATCTAAATTATTTAGTATTGGAAAAATAATATATTGTTAATTTTTTTTTTTGCACAATTCGGCTAGCAAAAAATTATTTCCTTATCTTTTCAAGTAAGGAAACAAACAGATTTTGCTATGTATTTTTTTTTCCCTCAACCAAGAATTTTATATGGAATGTAATATTTACTGTGATATATTACTAGAGTAGTTATTGAAGTTTGTTGATATTATTTATTATTTGAAGAGATTTATTAATGTTATTATTTATTAAGAGAATATATTAGAAAAAATGTTGAGAAATGTATTAGTAAGACAAAATAGAATTCTATTTTAAAAATGTTGACAAATTGATTAAAACTGCTTACAATGAATTGTAGTAATAGAATATTAGAGTTTTGGTACCAAGGCTGTGATATACCAAAGTAGTGTGTATACCATGAAGTGCAATATGGACATTTATTTATTTTATTATTTAAAAAAAAGTTATTGATTGTGACAAAAGATAGCTATCGCATGGAATAAATTAGCTCTTGTCTTTAGTGTGACCACAAAAAGAGTGGCACCATAGATTAGAGTGGGGTCAATCCCAAACCACAATGGAGACAAGACCGAAATTTAGTGAGAACTGTTTGAGACTGTTGTTGACTGCTGTTGTTGTTCAAACAGTGACTGTTTAAGACAACTGAAGCTTCCGTATTCAGTATTCAGATATTCAGTATCATTGTTATTTAGTAAGCTTCAGAATTAAGTTTTTCAATTAGTATGTATAGTATTAGTATTCTTCGGTATCAATGTAATTCAGTTTTTCAATGTAATTAATTTCCAACTTTTTTATTTATTACATTGAATTCTTTATATATTATGTTATTAATATTATTTATTATGTTAGTTATTTCTTAGTTTATCTTGATGTATTCTCATTTATTTACACTTGCAAAAAGTAAGTGTTGTTGTAAAATTTATGTATGTTAGGTTATGCTTTACTCTAGAAATTTTTTTCTAATTTCTATTCTTCCAAAATTTTAAGGCAATTACTTTGTTAGTGATTCTTGGTGATTTAAAAATTTTAAATTTTTAGAATTTTTATAGTTTAGGAAAATTCTCAATATTTTTTTGTCACTTATCTGAACTACTGTTAGGGAACTGCTGTTCAAATAAGCTTGTTTTTTTTTTTTTTTTTTTTTTTTTTTTTTTTTTTTTTTTTTGGGGGGGGGGGGGGGGATAATGAAACAAAGTTAAAAATTTTTTCGTCGTTGACCTCATTAAAACTATAATTCTGTGTAAATCCCATAATTCTAAATTATTTTCTCGTTCCAGTATTTCGATTGTCAAAAATTAAATCTAGCTAAAAATAGTTTATTCCAAATTCATTCTCTTAAAAAAATGGCGCTGATCGATGTTCTATTAAATTTACACACTTTTATTTCTTTAAATAAAATGCATCCTAGAATTTAATTCTTCTAAAAAACATCAATCTCCCAGCTAAAAATATTTTACTCTTTTGAAATAACAACCTATGTATTTTTATTTATTTTATTTTTATTTCCCTATGTTTCCTGACAAAATAATATTACTTCTCAAATTACGAAAGACTTTAGTCTCAATGTAAAAATTATCTTGGCATCTTGCCATACTTGATAAAACCTATGTATTCACATTTGTTTGCAGCGCTTTTTCCAGCTTACGGTAAAATCGCTTCTATATTAACGCGCCGAAAGAATTAATCCGAAAGCGCTGACTGGTCGAGAGACTTTTTAGTAAACATGTATTCTAGAGCGTTCAGAAAATGATATAGGGCGTTTTTCCCGCGTTTGGTCAGAAGGTTCCAGGATTCGTGTGGTGTATGCAACCCCGACATGTACTCCCTAATCATAGAACATTCTCCTTGGCTGCCGATAGATTCTAAAAAACAACTGCCTTTTTAAGAGCAAAGATGTCTTCTTATTAGTTAAAATTTAAATCATCAAGTTTCGCCACGGTATTAAAATAGGCACGTATGGATTGAGCATCATAATGAGTAAAGCCTAGCCAGTTTGTCTTTGAGTTTCGAATAAAAGTGAAAAGAAATGGACTGTCTCTTATTTGCATTCTTGTACGTACACTATGAAGGAGTTCTAGATGCCTGACTGCTAAATCCTTGGTGGAAGCCCTTGCCTTGAGTATGATTCTACAAAAAATGTGGTGATACACGTTAAATCGTGACATATATATTTCCTCACGACATGTCCCGGAAAAAATGAAGTCCTGGCCCGAATCTTCTGGGGATAAAAGTAAGCCTGGATCCGAGCAGAGCCATCGCTATGGCCTATCTTTGAGGGGAGACCCTAAAATGCCGAATCAATCAGCGGTGATTGCCAACTGTGTCTGTTTAATCAGAACAGTAAAACCTGTGAAAACGGAACCTGTCTATAACGGAAACCAGTCACAAGCGAAAAACGTTCATGGTCACAAAGGAGGTAGGACCATCCAATTTTACCTGCTAAGACGGATAACTCTCAAGAATTAGATTTTTTCCCCCTCGTGGTTCCGTTTTCAAAGGTTTTACTGTATATAGTGTTGAATTCAGACATTTTTCTCCGGGAGGGATCTCTGCAGCTCCAAGGGCAACATTGGGGCAATCCAGACTAGGGAGGGGGGAGAGGTATTGCACTTCTAATACCATTAATATTCATTAAATCTTCCGATGAGACATTTCAATGTTTTTTTTCCAAGTTTAAAGAAATTTATCAACTTTTTTCGGGGAAGATTTCTAATATTCACATCTTCTTATAGTGCAACATAAAACTAAATCAAACAATAGAAATGTACTATAATATTTAAAAACTTTATGTCCATATTTTGTGCCCTTTAAATTTGGAGGCCAAAGGCCTGTGCTCTGTGTGCCGATGCCTTAATCATTTCGACAATTTCTACATTTTTTAACGCCTGGTAATCAAGAATTCTTCTCGCTTCACATCATAGTTCAGCTGCTCATCCAAGGCAAACCATAAAATTCGGCAACAATATTGGTCTTCTATTTCAATTGTTGATTGTTCTGCCTGTGAGCAAAAAATAAACGTAAAATACGAGTAATATGTACGTTTTCACAAGTTTGTCACTAGATGTCAGCACCACGATTTGTCACACAAAACGGTAGATTGAAATTAATAGTTTATGATTACGATACGAGATGGCAGCACTAAAAGAAAAAAAGAAAAGACATGGAATGATATTACTTCCATGGGAAAAGAAAAGTTTTGTTGCCGAGCATTATAAATACAATACTAATTCCTCATTTTCTCACTGGATAATTTTTTAATTGTTCATTTATTTATTTTTTTTTTTTTTGTACATGACAACTTCTGTGAGAAAAATAAACACTAGCTCGCATTCATACAGACGAGATTTTGGGAAATTAATAAGTGTTTTCGAGAGGGCTGGGTGCACACACACACACACACACACACTCACGAAGATGTCTAAAAATTTCAAATGAGCTCTTGTTAGTACAAAGTTTGAATACCCTTGTATTTCTCTCTATAACATGACATTCAATTTGCCTGACCACAATCAGAAGCATGCGTTCATCACTGAAAATGATCTCATATTTAAAAGAAAATTGTGTTGGAAATCATAAAACTCAAGCATTTTAAAATTGCGTTAATCCCTTGAAGGTGCGGTGAGATATATTTTATCCAATTTTAGAATAAAATTATACTTTATAGCTTTGGTCAAATATTTCTGTAAAATTACATTACATATTTTAAAATTAAAATGTTCGAAAATTCTGGTGTGAATGCAGCATTACAGAAACAGAATTACTTGCCCTTAAAAAAGTTGAGTGACCAAATCTCGGAATGGTAGAATGGTTCCGATTACGAAAATGACATCATTTTCACCCACGACAGTAAAATAGTTTACTAAGATTGTGCTAATAGGACATCCTATTCAATAACCTTTACTTCTATACATAACGATATCGTATACATAGGAACTACTGTTATATTTAAACCCTTATCATATGTTTTTATGATAAGGAAATCTTGGTTACATTACTATATATTTTAAATAAACAGAACCCCCCATATTTATTTAAATATCTCTGGTAAACATGGAATAAAATGTTTCTGAAAATTACATCATTTCCATATTTTCATAATAAGAACTCAATAAAATGGCTGAATCATTTAAATTACTATTTAAATGATCGTGCTAAATGATGCATTCATCTCCGGAGCGTGAAATGCTTCCGGTGGGAAGAATAACGTCATACTCTAAAGAAAAGATATGTTTTCAATTACGAAAATAAAATATTTTACTACGATTGTGTCAATATGACATCATATTCACTGGACAAGGACGCCCACGAATATGCGTCTAAAAATGCCAAATACGCTCATGATAGCATGAACTCACTTGTATTTAAAGTATACGCATTTTTAAATTTTACGCAACATTTAATTACGGCCTTAAACCATTTTCCCTTGAAGCATTAAAATTATCATATTTACTCACTACTGCTGATCCACCCGGTGTTGCCCGGACCCCTGATAATAAATTAAAACAAACCTCAAATTTGTGTGATTTTATATATGTAACCCGATTGTGTATGAAAATAATTTTTTAAAGGTGATGCACACGGGCCGGAAAATCTTTTATTTCAATCTTTCACCGACAAGGGGCACATTCTGATCTAAACGAACCTCCTACACGTGTTTTTTAAGAAGAGTATAGAGAAAAAAGAAGTTAAAAATATGAATTTTTGTATGAGATATTTTAAAAATAAGAATAGATTTTCACATCCATAAGGTCAACATTAGCGAGGAGAATTTGAAATGTCACTGGCCAACACCCTTAAGAAATGTCTCTGATGATCTGTTGGTAATCTTTAAGAATTTTTTCACCGGCATAAATGTTTTCACAATTTCTTCAGGAACCCATCCACCCGGAGGGATTGATACCTTCAGTAGACGGCTTGTATGGCTGTATCTAGATGGGTAACTCCATCCCGATAGTTTTCTTATTAAGATTTGTTTCTTTTTTGTTTTAAAATTAAATTAAATCATTTTAATGACCATTTTAGCGAATTACCTTTTGTGGATTTTTGGTATTTTCTTTTAACTCTAACTTTGGCACAGCTTGTCCCTAATGGGACCTTATGCCATTAAACCTCATACAACCAACCAACCTTCAGTAGACATTTTGCCCTCTTGGATGTGTCTGAAACATTTGTAGGTTTTATGTTTTACAAACTGCATATTCATCAAAAGCTTGTTTTAGTTTCACGAATTTCTTTTGTCATTTTTTCAAGTTAAAAAAAAATGAACATCAATTTTTTACTTTTTAAAATTGTGTATTTTCTCAAACTATTGACAGCACAAACAAAGTGTAAACAAGCTTTGTAACTACAAAAACCCAGTGGCATATAAATTCAAAGAAATAGGGGAGGGGCTCAGTGAGTAGTCAGTTTCATAATATTTAGGATTATTATTATCTGTCTTTGGCCAGTCCTAATCTCACTCTTTAAGTTTGCCAGATAGATAGTTAATAAAACAATTATGAGAATTATTAATCGTTCAAAACTATTTATTAATCATTTAAAACTATTTATTAATCGTTTAAAACTATTTATTAATGCTATTATCATGAAATGAACTTTGCAGTTAGTTTAGAGAAAAGATTTAAAATACTAAAAATGTTAGAGTTCATTATCAATTTATAAGAAACAGTGGGTTCAGGGGCCAGTCATAATAAAAAGTCGTTGACGAAAAGGAATAATCTTTAATCTTATCGTTGCAGTGCATATCCATGTGCCCTGTGTCAAAGGCCATGATAAAATATTTTTCAGTTAAAAAAATAATAATAATAATTTGCTTAAATTAGCCAGGCAATTCACTGGATTTAAATTTGACTGCAAATTTCAGGCAATTTTGAAAAGTATGCTTTGTAAATTGGACTACACTATGAAAATAAAACTGGTTGAGGCTATGATTCAGATATGACTTCAAGAGAAGAAGATACTGGAACACAGCAAAACCCTTATTGATCCTATGACAAAACATGTTCAGGACGTTATTAAAGTCAAGGAAATCTATAATTTCTTTTTAAAACATTTGTAATGCAGTGTTTAATTACAATAAATGAATAATTTGAAATTATCACTTGTGTTCACATTAATTCACACACTACTCTATATTGTACTTTTTTTTTTACTTTGTTGAAGGATTACTTTCAAATTTATAATTTTAGAAAATTCTAGAGGGCAAAAGAAATCAATATGTAATAGACTCTATAAGAAGTGAAGAATAAACACCCAGCAGAAGCAAAACAAGCAATAAATCTTAGTGAGATAATTTAAATTTTAGCGTTCAAAACACACACTAATAAGGAAAACCACAGCAAGTACACTTTTTAAATGTTATAATAATAATAATAATAATAAAACGAAGAAAATTCTCACTTTCTTAGCTATTTACATTTGACTGAAATCAAATATCACAGTTAAATTCGTTTCATAAGTTGAGTGAAGACATCCTGAAATTTATTTTATCGTTATTTTTAACCCTGTAAGCATTTAAGGCTGAATCATCTTCAGCTGTAAATGAGAGAGAAATTTAAGAGAATACACGAAAATGTTCATGCAATAACGGAATGAAAAGGAGTTTGTGAATATAGCAAAACTCTTTTCAACTTAAAATTGGTAAAGTATTTTGGCAATTTCATGAAAAAAAATACTCCTTATGTCAAATTTCTTTAACCTTTTTAAAAATAAACAAAATTATGTTAAGAACATTATTGTCTACAAAAAATGTATTTGTATTTAAATAACAGAAAATTACAAGACAACTGCTTAGAGACTCACAATTAAGATACGCTTGGCGTAGTAAAATACAGGCAGACAAAATATGATTTTTTAACCCCAGACTTTCTTAAACTATTTGCAAACTACTTTTGATAGCATTCAGCAGACAGTGCAAAAAACGATGAAATTTCACCCATGTACACCCAAAAAAAGGAATTGATTAAAACAACAAAACGTACATTTTGGTTGTTTCAAGCAAAATTTTTAGTTGAAGTAAAAAGTTGGTTATGTTGCATTGACCAAAAAATATTGTTAACACTCTTAAAAAATTTTAACAAAATTTCATCAATTTTACTTGAATTAACAAAATCTGTTTTTTTAAATTTACCATAATTTTGTAATTTGTATATTCCAGCAAAATTTTGTTGCTTTTAAAAAATTTAAATTGTTGTGTAGTAGCGATAACTTTCTCACGTAACTTGGTTTATTTGACTTATATAACTGTATAATTAAAGGATATTAACATAATTTTTGGATAATTAAAACTTTTTAAATTAGGACGGACCAAGGTAGTTTTAAAAATCCTCCTATCCCATTTATTACTTTCTTCTATCTTTACAAGAAGAAAGTATTGGAGTCATGAAAATTTTCAACTTCTGGTTTTCGACGGATTTTAGAAGGTCATGAACACGATTTGACTGTTTTTAGAAAGTGACTATCTATGACTCTGTCTGTCTGTATGTGACAAAAATTTTGAGGGCGCTCTATTTCAAGAACTAATTCACTAAATTCAATAAAACTTTTTATTTAATTACTTCCTGATATAAATTGGTGCTGATTAGTTTTTGGCGTAAATCGCGCAACAGGTGGCGCTGCTATGTTGCAATTTTCACGATTTCTGCAATAGATTCGTGATTTCTCAAGAACTAATGCACTGATTTACATCCAAATACACATTGAGTTAGACCTTGACATAAATAGAAGCTGATTACGTTTTGGTGTAAAAAGCCCAACAGCTATGTTATGTGTTATGTTATGTTACTGCTATGTTATTTTTTTCATGCTTAATTTTAAATCATTTTCAGCAGTGATTTACGCCTGTAATTCTTAAATAATAACCAGTGAATTTTTATCCTGCTTTTTTTCAAGCATAAACCGACAGAGTGAAAAATGTCCCAAGCCGGGAATCGTACCCTGGTCCTCAGAATAGCGCTCTGAGGCCCCAGCGTACGGCAACACAGTTAATTTTTAATTAATTTTCTGCAGTGAATTACGCCTGTAATCCTTGAATAATAACCAGTGAATTTTTATCCTGCTTTTTACAAGCGTAATTCACTGCTGAAAATGAATTAAAAATTAACTATATGTTGTCGTATGCTGGGCTTTGTATTTTCGTCTAATGTTTGCCGCAGAAATTTGCATGCTCATGAAGTCCTGTTTACCGAATAGTCCCGGGAAGCCCGTGCTTACCCAAAGAAATACAAAGGTGCCCCCAAATTTACTTTTACAAATAACTTTTTACAAAAAAAAAAAAAAAAAAAAAAAAATCAATTAGGGTAAAAAATGCATTTTTTCCTTACGAAATTTTTATCTAAGAAGCTCGCTCTTTCGAAATTGTTGTTTACTCAAAATTTTGATGGTAAAATTTAAAATTGTTGCAGCATACTAAAAAGGGATTTAGTAAATAACAAAGCAATTGGTAGAATGGGGCCCCAGAGTAACGTCGGACTTCCCCTACTTTTATGCTCGGAGTTTTCGTGGTTTTCTTTCGAGCCGTGGATTTTCTCCATGCGTAAATACGGATTAGGTTCCCTTAGAAAGACCCCCACGAAGGGCACTCCCCGTGGGCCTATATCCCTAGTGTCGATAATTGGCCGTCAATAATCAACCCAACCCAACCCCTACTTTTATGTCTTAAGCGGGTCCTGTGCTCATGATGACTTTTCCATCTTGTGCTGCGGTTGCAGCCGGTACGACATATATAAGAGTGAGAAATTTCGAGTTTGAATATCGTTCCTTCTGGCTCAGTGGTTAGAGTCTTAGATCGTTATTCTGACGACCCGGTTTCGATTCCCAGCTCGGGACATTGTTCAGTCTGTAGGTTTACGCTTGAAAAAAAGCAGGATAAAAATTCACTTGTTATTGTTTAAGGATTACAGGCGTAATTCACTGCTGAAAATGAATTAAAAATTACCTAAAAAGATAGTTAAATTTAGATTGGTTCTAATACAAAAAATAATTTTAAAGTAAATATTATCATTGTTTATGTAACAAAAACCTTTTGTTGTTAAAACAAAGAAAATTCTCAAAATTACACAAAACAATTGTTCTTTAAACGAAAGTTTTTGTTGCCGAAACTGAAAAGAACTCTTAAAGTAACAGATAATTATGTTTATTTTGAGAAAACTTTCAACAAAAGAATTTTGTTAATTCAAGTATAATTGAAACATTTTTACTTGAATTAATAGAACATTTTTTTGCTGACGATACAAAAATTTTTGTTGGAATTGCAAAAAAAAAAATCAACAATAATTTTCTTGTTGACTCAAACAAATTTTCCATTGACCCATATTTAAACAGAAAGTTTTGTTAGGCCAACCAATTTTTTGTTGATTCAATAAAACTTTTCTCTGGGTGTAATATGGTGGAGAAGCACAATCGAGGGATTGATTTATTGAGCAATAAAATTACAGAAAATTGCATAGGTTCAGTTCCTTTTCCTATGCAATTTCTTATGGATTGTTCCTTGTAATTCTATTGGTCAATAAACCTATCCCTTAAATCCTTGTGATCCATATGTATGGGCGAAATCCCATCATTCTTTGTACTGATAATGGTATACTGAATGCTACCAAAACTAGTCTACAAATAGTTAAAAGAAACTAATAAATATAGGAAGTAATAAATTGGAAAGTTCTGGTGCTTAAAACAGACATTAAGGGGCAGTGACCAATTTCAGACGTTTCGTCGAATATCTTACTGAAACTCGTGAGGAAATGCTCGGAATGCCCTCGAACTTTGAGGATGTAAAGAACATGCTTGACTTCATGTTTTTCAGTGAAGATTTTGTCGCGAGGGGGGGGGGGGGGTCAATTTTTCAATTATTGCCGTAACTTTTTGAGTTTTCACGATATTTCACTGGTCTTTTTATATGAATTGCCCTATAGTATTGACTATCAAATCATGACAAAAAAATCTTTGCTGTAGTTCGCGCATGCGCAGTTAAAATTTATTTCATACAAATGCCTATATCTCATCAAATATTCAATATATTAATATTTTATTCACAGTATACTATTTCTATGATTTTTTGTCAAGTTTTTGGAAAGCGGTGTTAAATTCGGCTGAAAACTCTGCATGTTATATAAAGAAAAACCTTTTGAATTTTTCACAGAAATGTTAACATCTTCACGAATATACGTGCTATGCTTACACAAATGCACACAAATGTTGAACAGGACCTATATAGTCATTTGCTACAGTGACAGATCATTTTTATCCTTTTCTGTTCCTTGGGTGATCGAAAATATTATTTTATTATTAAAATTATTATTGCCCCCCTAAATGTCCTCGTGACGAAATCTTCACGAAAAAAACATGACGTCAAACCTTTTCTTTACATCCTCAAAGTTCAAGGGCATTATGGGCATTTCCTCACGAGTTTCAGTAAGATATTTGACGAAACGTCTGAAATTGATCACTGCCCCCTTAATTTCTGGACACCAGTATATTATCCACCTATGGTGTCTAAATTGCTTCGAATGTTTATCATCGTCATTACATAGGTATAAATAAAAAAATATGATTTCATCTCAACATCATGAATCAGAAGATTTCAGACCACATGCATAATACTTGATATCTTAAAGATGAAAGTGGAAAACACTCATATATATGTGAAGTTTTTACAAAGATGATTTTTTATTCCACGAGAAAATGGCAGTCTGTCAAAGATGGTGCATTATTGCAGTCGTAATCAATAATCATGGCGAGGAGGTGAGGCAATGATGAGACACCACAAGAGTTTCGTCAATAAGGAGCAGCCAGTTTCCGGATAAATCTTTTATTAATGAAGAGAAGCGATGCAAGTAACAGTTTCCACAGTATCCGGTATAAACTTATAGCCCTCAGGCTGTACGATGGCTCTCTACATCGTTTAATAGATCGTAAAGAGCTGTTATGAAAATTCTACGTGACTTCAACACCAGATAACCATTTGGTTAGTACTCCCAAACACGACAAAAATCTGCTCTCCAAATGCCTGCTAGCGCATTTTGTTAACCGCGCGTAGGGTTACTGACGACGACGTAACGAGGGCACGATCCAATGAATGAGAGGCGAATTCAAGCCAAGCGAATGAGGCGCGAGGGAGAAGATTTAACACGAAAGAATAACTCGTAGCCGCGTATTGATTTTGAAGTGAAAAATACCCAGCGCGCGAAGCAAAGCATGCAATTAAAAAAAATGGCTTTTAAAAACATTCGGAATGACACAAGCGTCTCTCAGAATTTTACAGAATTGGGAGTTGATAAAAGTTACGAATGAACTTAAAATTTTAGATTAAGATTTGGAATAAGATAATTATTAATATACGGGTTATTACTTTTAAAGGGACATTAAATAGGAATAAATATTATTAAGAATTAAGGAAATAATGACTATGTCAGAAGTTAGATTAATTTAAAGGACTAATGCGAAATAAATGCGAAGGAAATAAATTTTGTATATAACATATATATATGCATATATTTTATTTACAATAATAAAAATGAACAAAACAAACAAGTATTAACAAAATAACAGCATAAAAATTTTAAGAATATATGCAAACATAAAACAGCTGCTCATTTATACAAATGTAGATTATTGAGTAACCGAATTAAAAAAAATAATAATAATTCTAATAATAATAATAATAAATGGTTTAAAATGGTATTCTTAGTTTATAATGACCAAAACGGAAAATAAAACTGTTGTCTTTAAATTATATGAAAAATCGTAAATTTTCACTTTTTAAAACACAAATCAACAAGATAACTGACGAAATGATAATGCCGCAAAGTAGATAGTTTTATAGATAGATAGATAGTCATAGATAGTTTTTAACACTTTCGTTTTGAACAATGCTGCTTTTTAAGACTTGTGAGCAATTTATCATTAAAATCTGGATTCCAAAGTTTCTGTGTAAGTGTTCTTCAGTTTTTCTTTAATATTAAGCAAACAACAGCTTTTCACAGCCTGTAAATGATTCGTAAATCAACTGTTCTTTTTACTTACCCATCATGTACTTACCATCTTGTAACCGAAATTTTTTTTTTTTTGACGGATTTACACGTTTCAGACACTGGAGATTCCGAAAAACATATTTTTAGAAAAAAAAAATGCCGTCTGTCTGTATGTCTGTAAACGCTCTATCTCCCGAAAAAATTGAGATGGAGACTTTAAATTTGGTATATACTTAGTATGTAATAATAGGAAGAAGCTTATTGAATTTAAGTAACCTCGATTATCCGAAACTATTTTTTTCGTACTCTCGAAATATTCGTTCTGATAAAAGGTATATAAAATTTTTCGAAATTGTTTATTTTAAGGAATGACTATAAAAGACAACAAAAAAACATAAATTTTGCATAAAACATGAAGTCGATCGGATAATGAGCTGCCGAGATATTTGTAATCCTATTTTCCACACTCTTCGATTTTTCATGATCCTGTATTTCATCCAAATTTCAATTCAATAGCATATTTCAATTGGAAATGAGACGCTTAATCAGATGCAATAAACCGCTAGTTAATTGGATTATTTTTTTTTGGAGTTATAAAGATGTTTCTTTTAAGCAATTCAGTAATCGAGCCTTTAAAGTTTATGACGTCATCAAGCCACGATTTTATTCGAATTGCAATGCATTTTATAAGTAGTTTACACATTTTTTATTTTAATATTTTACATTATGCATATCCATGATGGTTAAGTATTACGGTGGCCCCCAACGACTAGTTTACAATGGTTTCATAATGTCAAGATGAGTATTTACAGGCAGATGCAATGATCTCCAGGAATATCACAGAAATGTTTTGGATGGAAGGTACCCAGTCTTTGAATATAAAAACTATAAATGGGGTCCATTGATACCAGGATGTAGAAATCGGCAGCTCATACCAAATCGGGAATGTTCAGCAGCAAAATGTCGACACACTATTCCACTTCTCGCGCAAGAAATGAGGAGATAAATACATCATAATTAATTATTAAAATACAATAATTAAACAACAATTGGTACTTTTCCATTAGCTGATCATCCTATCCTAATAATATTATAAATCTGATTGTGTGCAAATGTTAGGCTGAAGCCAGCGTCAAAATGGAGCATTTAATGATCTTGTATCTTTGCATATACGTTGATTATAACCCTCAGATGAACATAGGCTGGGTGTTTTTCATTTTATTCAAATATTTTTCTTAATAATTCAAAATTTCGTTATTTTCATAGAGAATAAATGGACATTTTCCCATAAAATTTAACCATTTTACTTTATCGTTGCTAGGGCTTTGATCGTTACCAACAAACAAAAACACGGAAAAATAATTTTTCCTCAAAAATTAATTTTCAATTGAAAGATTTTCACGTGAAAAATGAAAATGAAAAAGAACTCAAAAGAAGATGAATTTCCGTGATATTTGAAACAAAAATATGGAGTATTTGTTATTATACATGAAGTATGAATATCGGTTACATTAAAAAGATCTTTTTCTGTCAAAAAACTGCGTTATAATTAGAAGGAAAAGTGAACAATAATTATATTCTTAAAAATAGATTTCGCTTGGACCATGGAACTATGAAAAGGCTCCTCCTCGGCTTGGACAAATATGACGTCATAAATAAAACATGTATTTTCAAATAGTCGTAATAATACAAGGAGCATGAATATCAATGTATAATGAAAGTAGATAGACAATGGACGTAATATTTAAGATGAAAAACTGAAATAATTTTTATCGATATTGATTAATAATTAGCTTGAGTATCAGTTACATACAAATGTGAGTTTTCCGCTAAAATTTACGTCCTGATTGCCAGAAAGAGAAAATTAACAAGAATTATGGCATTAAAAATAGATTTCTCTGAGGTAAACGTGACGCCATATTTGAAATAAAACGGGAATTTTCAAATGATGTTTTACAAGGAACATGAATTAATTCCGTACATTAATAATACAAGGATCAGTAAGTATAGAAAGGAAATTAGTTTCACGACATTTTTTGAAATTTTTTTTATCTATACCGATTAAGCATGAATATCAGTTACATACAGATGAGAGTTTTTTGCCCAAAACCACACCATGATTATTAGGAAAAGAAAAATAAATACGAATCTATTATATTAAAATCTGACCGCCTGTTTGTATTTCGCAACTACTCTTTTCAGATTGCCGAACGCAACGCGATTTACTTAACACCGGTTATCATTCATCCGAGGATGTCATAAACTCTCAGAATTTAAAAAAAGGATTTTAATTCTGAGATATTATTATTATTATTATTATTATTATTATTATTTGTAAATTTTAACGAAGTTTCTCTAAAAAAGGCAACTAAATTATTCCATTTTTCACAGAGTAAAGAAATTTAAACAGAGTCCCAACTTTGCCTGAAAAGACCGACTGCAGCGGATGACTTAAAAACTAAATCATCGCTTTGGCGATTTTTATCTTCGTGATTTCCCTTTTATTGTAGCCCTATTCTACTTGGCGCTTTTTGCTGTTGTCATTTGCAAATGTGCAAATTTTCGGCGTTCGCTATTTGATTTTTGAATCTTGATTAATATTCATTATTAAAATTATTCTTATCTGAATTACTCTTATCTTATTCTGAAGATCAAATAGGTCATTATAATTCTTCAAAATGCTACGAAGATATGCGTTTATTGTTTGTAAGAATAAGACTGAAAAGTTATTTTTTAGTCCCAAGGATCGGTAAGTTGTGATTTCTTTTCATGTGTTATTTTTGTTCTTTTTTAGGTCATAATGCTTTCCTACAGGGATGCAGACGAATTTCCAAATTTCATTTTTATGCATAATGGATTTAGAGGTAAAATTATGAATGCTAAATTTTCGATATGGATTTCCAATAGTTTTAAAATTTTACCGATAAATTTAATATAATTTAGAAATTAATTGCTTAAAATATTTGAAAATGTTTTTGCATCTGTTCGGGAAATATAAACGTCTTATTTTCATATTTTTTACAATTTTTAAAAGTGTTTATTTTTACTTTCCACTTTAATTTCTTCGCTGCTTAGTAACCGTATTTCAAAGAGTATATAAAATAATAAAATTGAAGGAACTCGCATTATTTTGGTGAAATATCTTTTTATTTATTTATTTTTAAAATCAAAACGAATGTAAATTTAATGAGACTACGGTGGGATGAATACCTGTTTATTTAAAAAAATTAAAAGAATAAGCAATTCATGAGAATTTCAGAATATCAGTGTATAACACTGTGTTTAATTTAATGATTCTAATTTCTGGAACATTTTATATGCTTATAAATATGCATGCAGTTGAAAAAATAATAATTGCGGATTGTACTATGTTAAATGACATGAAAATGAGGTTTAAAAAACAAGCAGCAACAAGCAATCGCCGTTTTTTTCCTTCCCTCATTTGTCGCCAAGAAAGCGATATATCGCCGTATTAGCAACCATGCTTCTGTTATGGCCGTAGTTTCCGCGTCATCCGCAGATATCGCTACTGCCTATGTGTACTCCCATGTTAAAGAAGTTTCCATCGCAGTGTATGAGAGTTGATTCTCTGTTTAAATCTTCTTACTCTGTGCCATTTTTGTGGATAAAACAGAAGAAATAAAACGGATTAATATATTTTTTCTCATTAAAATTTAAAAAAAAAAAAGAATTTATTTTCAATTTGAATAGATGGTGAAAGAAACAAAAAATCTTGAATACAGTAAAATTTTTGAAAAATAAAAACGTATTTTCACATATTCAAACTTCATGAATCAATATATTCTGGAGAACAAAAATCGTCTGTCAACATATTTTCATTTAGAAATAAAGAATTTTTTTTCAGTTATAGATTAAATCAAGGAGGCAAATTTAAGCTCCTTGCATTTAGGTTTACAATAATGGCTCCCTATTCACAAGAATTGAATTTAATGAAAAAGAATATACTATTCCATTATCTTTGAAAGATGGCTATTAAAACGTTTCACAAAGGCGTTAAAAGTAAAATGGTTTACCAGGTAAACTTGTCATATGTTTTTACATAATTCACCGATTTCCACGATTTTATTTGGCCCG
Organism: Maratus michaelseni; assembly: GCA_963931845.1. Taxonomy (NCBI): domain Eukaryota; kingdom Metazoa; phylum Arthropoda; class Arachnida; order Araneae; family Salticidae; genus Maratus; species Maratus michaelseni. Next base: position 375,287,607 of record OZ007591.1, read on the forward strand.
CCTTTTTTCGTTGGTTGCAGTTTCCTTTTCGTGATTATTTGTCACAAAATTTCACTTTTTTCAAACTTAGTTATGTCAAGGTCTCTATATCATAGAAATACTGAATTGTCTCCTATGGAATGTGATTAAGAGTTAGTTAATTATTTACGTTTCTAATTATCGGGAATGAACTATTTTGCTTAATTAATGCATTTATTCTTCTTTTAATGATACGTGAACGAAGTCACGGGTAACAGCTAGTAAGTGATAAATCACCAAATATTGTTTCAGTCGCCTTCGTTTATGTTTTCTTACCTACAACGGAGGAAGAAATCATAATAATTTTTTCTTCACAGAAAGATATTTTACCAATCAATGCAACTTTTGAAAAATTTTATGATGTTAAGCTTAAAATAAAATTAAAAAAGACATGTTTTTTTTCTGCATGTGTTCATTGCAAAACACTGCTTTGGGTTGGGTTGATTTATGACGGCCAATTATCAACACGAGGGATATAGACCCTAGGGGGAGTGCCCACCGTGGGAGTCTTTTTAAGGGATCCTAACCCGTTTACGGCAAGGTTATAAGAAAACCACGGAAAACTCCGAACGGTTAGGTCGACGAGCGCGACAGGGGTTTGAACCCAGCACCTCCCGTCTTCCAGATTTGAGAGCAGAACCTCTTAGCCACTGGTGGGGCAACACTGCTTTGGTATTTCAATTAAACATTCAGTTCAGTTAATATTTTCCACTCCCAAAAGAATCCTACACAAAGTCTCTTTCCTTTTAAAATCTAAAAATAATTCACACTATTAAATAAAATAAAATATTCGCTGAATTAATACTTTAATTAGCTTCATTCGCAGGATTTACAGATGCTCACAATGTAAATTGATCTAACAGCTCTTTTGCAGTATGTGAAACAAAACAACAAAAAAATACAGAAACAAACTATGATAGTTTGGATCCTTATTTACTCCCAATATTTTACTCAGCTGAGCAAGAGAAGTGAGAAAAGCTCTTGTGCATCCACTCCAATGTTTTTTTAACACTTTCCAACCTAATTGAAAAGTGTTTATGACTTCGGTTTGTCTGGCCGTCTGCCGTCTGTCTGTGCTCTAACTCCCGTAAATATGCTCGGATTGCCCTGCAATTTTTATATGTTACTATGGGACTCAGCCCCCTACTCGCTAACGCTCGTCAACCCCCCCCCCCCCCCCCCGTGAATTGCGAAGCAATTCACATTGAGACCGCTACGCGGTCACAGCTCGATCGCTCGCTCGCCCCTTTTTTTCAGCAATTCTAGCCGGAATAAATTCTACCATAAAACATTTGAACATATGAAATTGACAATTTATTTTAATGTAAAAAAGTAATTCTTCGTTGAAAACACAACTGAATATGCATTTAGTTGGCGCTACTAATGAGCATATAAATAATTTAAATACTATGATAAAAGGATCTTTTGTACAGCACGACTTAAATTCATTAGGAAAAAAAAACTATGTGATAGGAAGATAGTTTGTTTGTCTTTGTTTAAATTTGTACAGCACGACTTAAATTCATTAGAAAAAAAAACTATGTGATAGGAAGATAGTTTGTTTGTCTTTGTTTAAATTTCGTTCGACATTTTATTGTTCTAATTGATTATAGATTTTTACAAAATAAGTTATTTTTACTTCATCAATACAGCAACAGATGGCGGCAGGTGATATCTAGACAGTTGATTTTTTTTCTCCGTCTTCTGAGTGAGTGAAATTCGTAAATGAATTCTAAATAAGAGTTGAGAATTCATTTGAAATTAATGATATTGCTCATAATTAAAATGAGGAATCATCTCAGACGCTTTGGATTACGTACATGTTATTTTATTTTTAATAATTGCTAGTTTGAGGTTTGAGTTTCATTCTATGGTTTCACTGCTTTCACACTGACCGCCTAATAGAAGGACGGAGGCGGAGCTGATCTAACACAATCTCTAGTCTGTTCATTGGTCTGAGCTCTGAAAACTACAGTTGTTGCCAAACCATAAGTTACAAATTCAGCCCTATTTTCGCGCCACGTAAGACAAATAAATATATAGATTGTCGTTATCTATAGCATGTTCCCTATTTCAACTGAAGTGTACTACTTAAAAGAATTCCGTTACATTACGGTCTATGGGGAAAAATCAATTGCGGTTTATTTTAATGATGTTGCACAATTTCAAGCACATTGTAATTGATATATATCACTAAGGTGCATTACAAGAAACTTAACATGGAATATGCTGTGCAAAGCACTTATAGTTACTTAACAGGGACAGTCAAAAGAACTTCGTTACATTACGATCTAGGGGGAAAAATCGTTTGCGGCTTATTTTAATAATATTTCACTATTTAAAACATATTGAAATTGATATATATCACTAAGGTGCGTTACAAGAGGCTTACTACAGGATATTGTGTGTATAGCAGTCATCGTTCATTTACAGGGACACACAAAAGAACTCTCTACTGTCTGTTAACAATAATTCCTGAAAGTGCATTTTAAGTTGCTGAGCGCGATTTTAAATTGAACTCACTTTTTGTCTATGACTTGGTGTGTATAAATTCTGTCGATCATATACAGGTTAGCACAAAAGTTCGCGAACACATTTCCGTTTATTGACAGAAACTCCAGAAGGAGAATTTTAAACTGTGCTACGCGTTTCCTAACTAAACTAAAATTTAGCATCCTATGTAGTATATATACAAATCTGTAGATCCTATACAGGGCTGAATAAAAGTATTTGGATATTTTTCCAAATATTGTATATGTTGGAAATTTCTGAAATTACGTTTTTAAATATGTTATGCGTTTTCCAAATTGTTTACTTAGATGTTATCTTTCAGCTTATTAAAAGGTAATGATTTGTAAAATTATTTTGGAAGCGTTGGAAAGTGTTACATAATTTATGCTTGACGTATGATTTTTCGTTCTTGTTTTATGATATACTTTTCCTAAACTTCTCGGCTGATGACCATCAAATTCAGCACAGTGATAACTGCCATAGCTGGTAGGATTATCGTAAAATAAAATCCCACATAAACTGTGTTATTGAGGAATAATTATAGATCATAAATGTCACAGACTAAACGTTAAAAGCTTAAATTGAAATTTAAGTGTACGATCGTTTGCGCAACTTAGAATGTGTGAAGTTTATACTACAGGACGTGCCAAAACTCCACGTGTACTCCACGTGCCAAAACAGCGGACCAATGGTTGCTTCAAAGTCTTATGGCAAATACCTTCCTTTGTCGCTCTCATAGGAACATGAACGCAATATATTCTTACCCCATGTTATAAATAAGCAGTCATTAGTTATACTTTTTGATAATATTTTTGATGTTACAAATTGGGTGGTGTTAATGGCAACTGTGCTATTGCATAAGAGTTGAACTTTCGAGAAGTTCAGTGTTAACCAAGTACTTTGGTAGGATTATTACAGATACATTTTTTTCATTGTCAGTGTATTAAAATAAAAATCGTTTTATGTCAACGGCAGCATCTTCTATCATAATAAAATTATTCAAAAATATTCAAAGCAGCTTTACGCATAGACTTTGAAATACGTCAAAATACCACAATGCAAGTAGGAAAAATCAAGTTTTGGAAATGCTCGAAAACAAACTTTCTTTCAACAACTAAAATGATCTTAATGTTAATTTCAAAATTAGAAATGATCAATGTCTGCTTGACGACGTCAAATGAATGTTTCCAAATTAAGTCACCCAGCTTAATTTTGCGCAGGCATCGCACGTACTTCCCTCATTTGCATTTTGGTATTGATTCAGGTAATATCCAAAAATGTCTTTTAAGAGGCAGATTCCCCTTTTTGGAAGATCTCTTGCATATCTGGATATATAGAAGAAAATACGTTTTACTTTTCATAAAACATTAGCCATGATTTTATTTATTTATTTATTTATTTTGACCATAGGATCAATAAAGTAAGAAAAAAAAACGAAGCTCTAAAATTATGAAGAAAAATGAACAAAAAGGGTAAAAAAAGGGTTACATTCCTTTGACTATATTATAAGCCTAATCAATCGTCCATTTTACAATAAACTATACATGCAGTCTCCTGGGAACAGCAATATTAAAAGCATAAAATACATTACTAGAATGCAAAAGAAAAAATATATAAGTTAAATTATTTATAACAGATTTAATAAAAGTTTCATACAAGTAAATGAAAAAAGTATCACAGCTTTACAACTATCATATCGATGTCTTTTCCACAGAGCATCAACTTTTATACGATTCATTGGTATACTTTTACTACCTTCTTGACCATAAATATAATCCATTGCCAAACAGTATGAAATATTGCCAATAATGGATAAGCAAGCCATCAGAATATACTCATAAGTAGGCTCTGGATTATATGCATTTGCATATGTGAATATACATTTGCATATTTTGACTATATTTTCTATAAATGCGTATAACTGTGCAAACGCTTATAAAATTCATGAAAAAGGCATATTTCATATATTTTTCATACAATGAAAGAAGAAAATATTATAAATGTATGATTTTGTAAACCTTTATCAATTCCCAGACAAGGAGTTGTTTAATTATTAAACTGGCAGTTAAGAGATAATAGCTATATTGGAAGATGTTTGGCATCATCCACACGCATGTTTAAATGCCTTTGATTTTGAAAAATAGAGGGAGGGGATATTTTTAATGTTTGAAAGATGTTCTTTCATAATCTTGTTTTGATTAGTAGTGTATCAATTTGGCTATCGGAATTTTTTTTGCAAATAAGAAATTATTGCATAGTTTAAATACCAAAATAAAATCAGGTAATAAATCATTTGATTCAAACAAGAATAAAATATATATAATACACAATGAATAATATGTATAAGAGGGTGAAGTTTTCCATTGTGTCATATGTGAAAAAATATATATCTTATGAAAAAGAAGTTCGACGTTGACCAACACTTAAAAACTACTAGTAACATATCAAAAAAGAATAGTAGACGTGATCATTCAAAAAGTGCAAATATTTTGACCACTCAATTATTCTCACGTAATGAAAGGGAAAATTCTAAGGGAAAAAAAATGAATTTCAAAAGGGTGGTAATGGTGACTATCTCTTTAACTGCTGATGGCAGAAATATACTTCCAATTAAAAATAGTATACAAATCGAGTACAGATTTTAGACTATTTGTTTAAGGTTTTATGCATATTAAAATACGACATTTTATTGTTTTAAACAGTCTCCATTTTGTATAGCTTATTTTTAGCAAAAGTTTCTTCGCACTTAAGGAGGACATTAAAAAAATTCTTTTCCGTTTAAAACTTTCTGAGTTATGATACTTTGAATCTTATGAATTTTCAGTGTTTTCTGTCATGTATAAATACCTTTCCATACTTGGATTTGTGTCAAGCAATGATTGGGAGTAGTGTATCATTAAACACACTGAATAATCTCAATTCAAAAAACTTTCTGAATAAACAGAGTAATAAGCAGTCTATACCCAATGAATTAAGTCTCTTCCTCCTTCCCTAGGATTCGATAATCGGAAGGCATGGTTACAGAAATGGGTCTTGGGGGCGGTTCGGCAATGACCTAGAACCCGGTTCCTCTCATGAGGTTCCGACTACGAAGCCGTCGGATCGTCTCTGCGTCCGCCCAAGTGTCGTGACCTTGGGTGTGTTGTGGGAAAATTTTGTGGGAAAGGGGTGTCCTTTACTTGGGCTCCACCGCATGTCGCAGTGACCGCTGACTTCACCCATTTGGGTTTAGGGTGAGAGGCGCAGGTAGGCTTCGGCCCCCGTCTTTCTTCAGGCCGAAGAACACCACCTTGTAGGTGTCCGGGTAAACCGGCCCTTCTTGGTTGTGACCTCGTATGGGCTCACGAGAGCCCAGAATCGGCGGTGAAGTACGACTGCTTTCGGCAGCCGTAGCTTATCATACCCGATGAATCATCACTTTAAAAATATATATAGCTATATTGCATAATAAAGTTATGAATAAGATTAAAAATGACATTGAATAATTGCAGACGAAACAACCGACAGATGTGGTCACCATATGGTGCACCATTATTTGTGGGAAAATGAGCATCAAATCTTCTCATTCGCATCTCATTGCTTGCAGAGAACTCATAAAAGTTGACCACTCTACTATTACTGAAGGGATTATTATTGATTCTTTGCGTCGCTTGTGGCCTGATAACCATTCATTTAGTGAAAAAGTTTTGGCATTTATTAGTGATACTGATACATATATGCTCAAAGATGCAATAACTTTAACAGGGACAATATAAAATTTATTTCACGTAAAATGTTTAGCATAGCATCATCAAACAAATCAGGAACAACTGCAAACAATTAAATAAAATTATTTTTTTGTATTAAAAAATCTTTTTTAAAGCATCCATGCGAGTAAAAACTGACGGAAATTCCAATTAAAGGATAATCTTCTATGCGGAATCAACAACTCATCAATCGTCAGATAATAATAAAGTACTTTAAAATTGCAGTAAACAACTTTAATTATCTCGTCGAAAAACCAACTCATAAACTGTTTTCAACTCAGCTAAGTACATGGAATTACCGCCCACGTGAAAGAATGATTATCACGTGCTATCATGTGCTTTTTCCTGTGACGTCATCCAAGGCTACCAAGAACTGAAAAACATTTTAGACTTTAGTCAGTTGTGTATATTTTCTCTAATAATGTAGTGCGTGAAAATGTCAGAGCAAGTGTAAATGCTCTGAAATTTTAATAATCAAGATATTATTAAATAATTAATTATAATATAAATATAAAAGTGAATGGTGCTTGATTTAATTAAAACACATGTTAATCAACCATTTTAATTTCAGCAAAAGGATAAAGTTTCAGATCGATGGATTACATTAATGTGCAATTTCATAATTGAATATAATAATTATGTGTGATTTAACGGAGACGTAGCGCGCTTCAATTCGGATATCAATTTCTCTACAAAGGTTTGGAGATATAACCAGGTAAGACGCATGATTCCTTACCTTCCTTTTATTAACTATTTCTGAGGTTAAAGAACTAAAACTTTACACGATTAATACTGCGCCGCCGAAAGATCATGAAGACTGACATTATGTATTAAATAAAAATTTTAAGCACGTTAGCTATATGCTGGAAAAACTCGCTTTATAGAAAATAAAAACGAACGCAAAGAAAAGCGATTCGTATAAAATTAAATTAAATATCTTTGAAAATAAATAAAGAAAATAAATATGGCTACTTTTAAAGAAAGCCAATTCATAGAGAAGCTTAATTCGAGCAATTATTCCAATTGGAAGTTTAAGCTCGAAATGCTTCTCATAAAAGAAGACTTATTTGAAGTAATAACCGATCAACCACCAACTCCTTTAAATGAGGATTGGAACAAAAGAGACAGAAAAGCCAGGGCTTTAATTAACCTAAGCCTAGATGACGCACAAATTGTGCATGTAAAAAATTTCACCACAGCCAGGCAAACCTGGGACGCTCTCAAAAGTACGCACGAAAGAGAAAATCTGAGTAGCAAACTGTATTTACTGAGAAAGCTGTACAGTACTAAACTGCCCGAACAAGGGAACATGATTAACCATATAACAAATATTCTACAAATCGTAGATAAATTATCCGCTATAGGTGAGAATATAAATGATTCACACATATCCGCACTATTTCTATGCTCATTACCGCCCAGCTACAACACGCTCATCACCGCGTTGGAGGCAAGGCCCGAAGCCGAATTATCCCCAGATTTTATCAGAAGTAAACTCATAGATGAGTATAATCGCAGACAAGAAATGTCTGAACAAAATAACAGCTCTGAAAAGGCATTTAAAACACAAAGAAAACACACTTATAATGACTACAAAAGAAATTCAAAATATTGCAGTCACTGTAAGATGACAAATCACAATAATAGCGAGTGCTATCACCTCAAGAGCAGATACACACAGCACAACAAAAACAAATACACAAATCAAACTATGAACAATTTTAATAATAAAAATAAATCGAAACATTTTTCATCATCACTGTGTTACGAAAACGCAGAGAATTATAAAGAGAATACTGACTGTCACGATAACGCGAATGATCAGAAAATAAGCTCAAAAACTAATCAATCCGAAGATCACGTACTAATAACAGAAAAATTAGGAAAACAAAACTGGATACTCGACAGTGGCAGTATCTCACACATTGCAAATGATAAAAGGTTATTTAACAAACTTAACAATTTTGAAAAATCATCAGTCACCATCGCAAACGGCAACAAACTCGAAGCATTCGGTTCAGGAGATGTTTTAATAAAAACGAAATCCCCAAACGGAGAAATAAAACTAACAAGACTACAGGAAGTCCTATACGTCCCAGAACTAGAATCCAATTTAATATCTGTAAGCAAAGCAACTAAAAATGGATGCAAATTAATCTTTGAAAATGATAAACGTGATTTAACGTTCGATGACGAAATATATATAAGAGCTAAGAACAAAAATAATTTATACATAATCGAACAAACAAACCACTTAGAAAATGCAGAAAACTATGCAAACATCACACTAATCTGCAATAATAATAAAGAATGTTTAGAAGTATGGCATCGAAGACTAGGACATCGTGATTATGAAGCAATCAAAACAGTTGTTAACAAACAGCTAGCTACCGGAATAAAAATTAAAAACTGCAGACACAATAATAAATTATGTGAAACCTGCATCAAATCTAAATTAAACGACGCGCCATATCCTAAATCGGCTACAAACAGAGCAAACAAAGTTCTCGATTTAATACACAGCGACGTCTGTGGACCTATAAGTACACCAACACTAGGAGGAAAACACTATTTTCTCACATTCATCGACGATTACTCGAGATACACAACTATATACTTACTATCTAAAAGGAGTGAAGTGATAGATAAATTGAAAGAATACGTCGCAATGGTAAATAATCAATTCGGTAGAAAACCAAAAGAAATTATATCCGATAATGGAGGTGAATACAAGAGCAACGAAATTGAGAATTATCTAAAGGAAAACGGGATATTACACCAATTCACAATTCCACACAACCCGAGCCAGAACGGCGTGGCAGAAAGGAAGAATAAAAGCCTACTCGACATGACACGTAGCATGCTTTTAGAAGCAAATTTAAATAAACAATTTTGGGGTGAGGCAATACACACAGCGACATATTTACAAAACAGATTACCAACAAGAGCGAATGACAAAACTACATACGAACTATGGAAAGGTATCAAAACTGATCTCAAACACTTAAGAGCCTTTGGATGTAAAGCATTTGTTTACATTAATAAAATACATCGAGGAAAACTTGACAACAGAGCGCAAGAAGGTATTTTTCTAGGTTACGACACACGTTCCAAAGGATATCGCATACACACAAAAGACAAACAAATAATAATTGCCAGAACTGTAAAATTCATAGAACATGAAATAAAACACTCAAACAACATTGAGGAAGATTCAAATCTCGAAGAAATCTCCACTGATGATAAAAATCAAGAAGAAAAGAACAAAAATTACATTGAAATTGACATTAATGATAATGAAAAACAACCATGCGAGTCCAAACAAACACAAATAGAACCAAGAAGGTCAAATAGATCTAACAGAGGAGTACCACCAGATAGATTCGTCATAGTTAAAGACACACAATCAAATGAACCAAAGAATTGGAACGATATCATGGAAATGAAAAATCCACACGAAAGGGAAAATTGGCTCAAAGCCACCGAAAACGAAATCAAGTGCCTAGCTAAAAATAAAACTTGGACATTAGTCGTTCCGCCACCAGGCAAGAAAGTGATAGGTTCAAAGTGGACTTTTAAATTAAAACGCGACAACCTAAATCAAGTGCAAACCTATAAAGCACGACTCGTAGCTCAGGGATACAGTCAGAAATTCGGAGTAGATTATGACGAGACCTTTGCTCCAGTTGTCTCTCATACTACAATCCGTGCATTTCTCATAGCAGCATTAAATCATAACCTGAAGGTTAATCACATAGATGTCAATACAGCGTTTTTACACGGAAACCTACAAGAAGAGGTATACATGAAACAGCCGGAAGGCTATATAGCTCCAAATCAACAAAACAAAGTATGTAAATTACAAAAAGCAATTTACGGGCTTAAACAAGCCGCCAGAGCATGGCACACGAAAATCTCCGAGAGTCTCACAGCATTAAATTTTGTACAAAGTACATCTGACTCATGTCTATTTATACGCGAAAATGGTGAAAACTCGACATACATTATAGTTTACGTGGACGATCTTCTAATTGCCGGAAAAAACGAAGATGTAATCGAGTTAATAAACAATCTAAAAAGGGAATATGAATTGAAAGATTTGGGAGAAGTCAATAACTATCTCGGAATAAATATAGAAATAGACGATAAAAATTTCTACTTAAACCAAAATTCAAAAATTGAAGAATTGGTAGATAAACTCAATCTTCAAAATGCAAAACCTTACAGCACACCTATGGAAGCAGGTTACAATCGACTCAACGATAATGAAAATCTATTACCTAACAATATTAAATTCAGACAAGCAACGGGAACATTACTCTACATCTCAACATTAACCAGGCCCGATATTTCAGCAGCGGTCAACATACTCAGCCGCAGAAATGAAACCCCTCGAGAAAAGGACTGGAAAGCCGTCAAAAGAATAGTGACATACTTAAACAACACAAAACACCTCAACCTAACCCTAAGTTCGAAAAATAAGCCTATTCTCGAAGTTTACGCAGATGCAGATTGGGGAGGTGATCTGGAAACTAGACGATCCACCAGCGGGAATATATTTATGTTAGGAAAGTGTCCCATACATTGGACAACGAAAAGACAGACATGCGTTGCTCTGTCATCAGCAGAAGCCGAATACATTTCTGTAAGTAATGCAGCACAGGAAATAATATGGATGACAAAACTCCTGGAAGATTTAAACTTACCACAACAGAAACCCATAACAATATACGAGGACAATCAGCCATGTATAAAAATGGTTGAAAGTGAAAAACATACTCGAAAGAGCAAACATATAGATATCAAATTCTACGCGATAAGACAACTCAAGGAGGATGGAATAATAGATTTAAAGTATTGTCCCACAGAATTTATGACCGCAGATTCACTCACCAAGCCCAACCCCAAGCCTGATTTCATTAAACACCGAAACAATCTGAACTTACTTCCTTATCCTACATAGAAGATTAAGGGGGAGTGACGGAAATTCCAATTAAAGGATAATCTTCTATGCGGAATCAACAACTCATCAATCGTCAGATAATAATAAAGTACTTTAAAATTGCAGTAAACAACTTTAATTATCTCGTCGAAAAACCAACTCATAAACTGTTTTCAACTCAGCTAAGTACATGCAATTACCGCCCACGTGAAAGAATGATTATCACGTGCTATCATGTGCTTTTTCCTGTGACGTCATCCAAGGCTACCAAGAACTGAAAAACATTTTAGACTTTAGTCAGTTGTTGTGTATATTTTCTCTAATAATGTAGTGCGTGAAAATGTCAGAGCAAGTGTAAATGCTCTGAAATTATAATAATCAAGATATTATTAAATAATTAATTATAATATAAATATAAAAGTGAATGGTGCTTAATTTAATTAAAACACATGTTAATCAACCATTTTAATTTCAGCAAAAGGATAAAGTTTCAGATCGATGGATTACATTAATGTGCAACTTCATAATGGAATATAATAATTATGTGTGATTTAACGGAGACGTAGCGCGCTTCAATTCGGATATCAATTTCTCTACAAAGGTTTGGAGATATAACCAGGTAAGACGCATGATTCCTTACCTTCCTTTTATTAACTATTTCTGAGGTTAAAGAACTAAAACTTTACACGATTAATACTGCGCCGCCGAAAAAAACTAGACGGATGTGTCAATCTCAAAACTTTCTTCTATCTCACACAGGTTTCGCATACACTAAAAAGAATCAGCACCAATTTATATCAAGGTCTAACTGAAACTCAAGTTTTATTAAATTCCGTGCATTAGTTCTTGAGACATGACTATTGCTAAAATCGTGCAAATCCTGCAAAATGCAGCATATCAGCGCCACCTGCAGGGCGATTTTTACCAAAAACTAATCAGCACCAATTTATATCGGAGACTAACTGAATATAAGTTTTATTAAATTCCGAGCATTAGTTCTTGAGATACAGCTATTGCAGAAATCACGAAAAATGCTGCGTAGCAGCGCCACCTGCTGGGCGATTTTTACCAAAAACTAATCAGCACCCATTTATATCAGGGACTAATTGAATATAAACTTTTATTAAATTCCGAGCATTAGTTCTTGAGATAGAGCTATTGCGGAAATCGCGAAAAATGCTGCATAGCAGCACCACCTGCCGGGCAATTTTTACCAAAAACTAATCAGCACCAATTTATATCAAGGTCTAACTGAATATAAAGTTTTATTAAATTCCGAGCATTAGTTCTTGAGATAGAGCGCCCACAAAATTTTTGTCACATACAGACAGACAGAGTCACAGACATACATTTTCTAAAAATAGTCAAATCATGTTCAGGACCTTCTAAAACGTATAAATCCGTCGAAAACCGGAAGTCGAAAATTTTCATGAATCCAATACTTTCTTCTTGTAAAGATAGAAGAAAGTAATAAGGAAATCTATCCTACCCTTCCCACTACCACCAGAACCAGTATTAAAGAGATGGAGAACCTGGATTCGTACAGCTTTATTTTATGGAAATAACAAGAATGCGTTACAGAATGAGATTAAAACATTTCACAATTCGAATTCTTCTGCAATTTTTATAGCTGAAGATATTTTGTCAGGCAATGTTAAAAAAATATATTAACTATAGTTAAAAATCATTTTTCGTGGTTAACTGAGACGTTAAAAAAATTAGAAATGCTCTCAATTATGATGTAATTAGAGAAACAGAGAAAGTCAGAGATAATCTATACTAATAAAATAAAGTTTCGCTCTGTCTGTGTGTGTGTCTGTTGGCGATGGCTAGGAAAATCTAGCCCACCTACAAGTTTGTAAATTTAGGTGTGGATAGTCCAAGGTCTGGCCATGTGCACCTGAGTATCAGAATTTTAATATTTTGATAATTACTCAAGATATTAATTAGTTTCTCATTAACCATCGCTTCTAAAATGCCATATTTTTTCTGAAAATGGTGCAAAAGAAATGTGAAACCGCAAAATGAGTTGTGTGTTGGGAGCTCAGAGATATGCGTGCAACGCAAATGTAGCAAAATTTGCTCTTCCTGCGATTACCGCGGGCGCAGTCTTTTTCCTTTATTCAATAACGCCCACCCGTATTTTCCCCGTTAATCAGTCATAATACTTTAAATACAACATTTAGGCTTTGAATTAGATTCTGGTCCGCATCTGTCAGTAGATTCACTGATTATTTTGAATTTGAGTCATTTAATTTTTTTCGCTATTTTCCATTCAGAAATGACTGGATTAAATCGTTCAGCGAGTGACAGAACATATATTCCTGATGATTTATTGTATTCTGAGAGTGATATTAGTTGTTTTGAAAACAGTGGTAATAGTGATAGTGATTGTAATTCATCTCGAGATAGCGATGGATCTGAAAGCGATTTCTTATCCATGCTCGTTATCCATTTTCTTAATTGTGTAAATTTCACTTTTGTATTTTATGTAATAAATAATAATGCAGCCGTAAAATAATTGAGAATCATTTCCAAAAATTGGACTTGTGTGATAGCGTCTGAAATTGATTTTTCTCAGCATGTATTGTCTTAGGGTCTAAATCTATATAAAAACAAATATTTTCCAAAAACTGATATCATATTTTATTTTCCGAAAACATATAGATTTGAAATATGCAATAAAAAGAAATTACACAATTTTTTAAGGGACTTTGATCCAAAAATTTAGCGATAAGAGATTAACTCAAAAGTATACTGTTTATGTTCTAGACTTTATGTACAGGAGTATTATAATTAAATTTCCACGTCACAGGACTCCAGGAAAATTCAAGATTCCTATTCAAGTATTCACCTATTCAAAAGACTCTAAGCTATAGTACTACGCCTCCAAATGAAACAAAATTTCATTCGTATCGATAGTTAAACTGGAAATTGCAAATTAAACTCTGAAAATTGATAAAAACCGGCGTTTGTGAGACCGCTAACAGCAGTTAAGTGTTAATAGCATTCAAGTTCCCTTAACTTATTTTATGAATTTTACCCTTAGCTACTGTTACAGAAATTGTCGCACACATACTGTAAGCAATCTCTGAGACCGCTGAATCGAAAGATTAATAAAAGGCTCGATTAACTCATAGGATACTAGGATACTGTTTTTGTAGTAACCTCTTAAGCACCACGACGTACCTGCGTACGTCATGAACTCTTCTATTTGAAATACCAGAACGTATGTTCGTACGTCTTCATTTTAACTCCAGACTGCAATGTTCTAAGCATCTGGTTTTTTTCGTCGCTAATTGCTATTGTGATTGGTTTTGTACGGGCTTTATAGCAATGGTTGTTTTCGCACCCAATAGATGGTGTTACGAGTCAAAAAAACTTATTAGTTTTCCCACTGCTTTATTTCTTTCTTCGTCATTCATTTGTTTATGAATTGGTTATTCTGTTCAGTTGTCATTCGCAAATTGTAGTGTTTCGATTTCGGTTTTGTGTTTGTTTGTATCACTGATAGATAGTGATTTTATTGAATAATTATGTCAGACACGGACAGCGATTATGTTCCTAATTTTGATGATGTTATAGACGATATTGATGATAGATTTGTATCTAGCGATGACGATTGAAACTTCAAACCTTATTTCTGTTTGTATAATATAAATAAACCTTTATTTCATCTCCTTACATTACATGCAATTAAATAGTTCGCGTGTAATTAAAAATAATAACTGAAACTACTTTTGACGAAATTTAGTATATCTGGTATTCAACATACTATTACTAAACTGAACTTAAGGGGTTAATATTTATGTACAGGAGTGTTATAATTAAAATTCCCCTATTCAGAAGTCTCTAGGTATAGTAGAGCTCCAAACGGAATAAATATTTCACTAGCATCTGTAGTTAAACTGAAAATTACAAGTTAAACTGCGAAAATTGAAAACAAAGCAGTGGTCTATGAGACCGCTAATAGCAGTTATAAGAGTTAAGATGCTCTAATGGGAGATGATTATGAATTTCAAAATTCTAAGGTATTGATCAGTTTTTTTTACATTTTACATTTCCTCTACTTTTATACTTAGTCTCTGTTTCTTTATCTAATAGTCGTTTCTCATTATTTCATTGTCCTAATCTTTTTTTCTTCCGAAGAGACGGCTTTAATTCAAAAATGATACTTTACGTACTGCTATTTATTTAATTGCTTTTGAAATATTATGACTCTGTTTTTGACTCTATCTCGGTCTATACAATGTTGAACTTTTAACGATATTGGCGACAATATTTTTCGAAATATTTTTTCTTAATCTTATCCCTTCTTTTTAATAACAAAGTCGGTGTTTTCGTTAACCAACATCAGGCCATATTATGACTCTGTTTCTGATTCTGTCTCGGTCTTTACAATGTTGAACTTTTAACGATATTGGCGACAATATTTTTCGAAATAATTTTTTTTAATCTTATCCCTGCTTTTCAATAACAAAATCGGTGTTTTCGTTAACCAACATCGGGCCATATTATAAATCATCAACAAGCTCCGTGGGTTGTACTATTGGTGCGGATTCAGTAGCTCATGCGGCTTACCCCCATATTGTGCCTAACTAAGGGACTTGCAGTATTCGCACGGTATAAGCAAGATGTGGAAATTTTTGATTTAAAAAAGTTTACGTCCTATATACGAGGGCAGTTTGATAAGTTCTCGGCCTAACACAGAAATGGAACAAGTATGACCAAATGTTGTTTGTAAAGTATGATCCTTTAGATGACATACCGCCGAGTTTCAGACGCGTGAGTTTATTGGTTATTGCTGGGCGATAAAGTAAAGTAAACAAGTTTTGACACTTTCGAAAAATGGAAAAAATTGAAGTTCGAGCAGTCATAAAATACTTGTTAAAAATATTTAACCCCCACGAACATATAAAAAGAGTTACAGTCTATCTTAAAGGATTCTTGTCCTTCATATTCGACGATAATTGGGCTGCTGAATTTAAACGTGGTAGGAAATCATTTCACGATGATGATGATGAACGCTCAGAACGCCCGAAAACCGCTACGACCGACGAAATCGTCTCAAAAATTCACAATGCCGTATTATCGCTGATAGAAGGTACGCGAACTTGCTGACATCGCAAACATCTCGATAGACCGTGTCCACCACATTTTACACGATGTTTTGGGTATGAAAAGGCTTTCCGCTCGATGCGTGCCGCGTTTGTTGAACGTCGACCAAAATCGTCAAAGAAAGAACATTTCTCAAGAGTCTTCTGAAATGTATTGTGTTGCAAGTTGAAAAATAAAATGAAATATTGCCAAAAATCTTGTATTTTCTTTTTCAGGCCGGGAACTTTTCGAACCACCCTCGTACAGGGATGTACTAAAGAATTCGCACGCAAGAGTGTATCTTAAATGCATTGAGTTTCAAGGAGACTACATAGAAAAATAATATGAAATTATGTCAAAAATTTTGTGTTTTCACTGTCAGGCAGAGAATTTATCAAACCACCCTCGTAGTTAAAGTAGTTAGCCGGTTTGTATTTAATACGAACTGGAGATCAAACAAGTGGTTTATTTATTGTGCTCTGTTAAGAGTAAAAATGCAAAAAGTGATAGATTGAAGATGGTAAAGCTTATAAGATTACAATAGTCCATGATCTCAGATCAGACAAGGTTGCAGATTTACACTGGTGTGCAAAACTTAAGCAACAAACACAAAATGCTAATTTCTGAACACGTGAGTACTCAAAAGGAAATTCTATAAACATCAAGTGTAGAAAAGAGGCACTACCCAAACAGCACAGCCAGTCGATGTGAAGTCCCCTTGACGTCACACATGGTTAGAAGTGTCACAATCGCTACGGTGAATCAAAATATGGGATATTTCACTGTCTCATTATTACTCTCAAATGATTGTTAACACTGAAAAGTCACTGTGACTGTCGCTTTGTGATGGGTCACCAGGTGACATTACAATGAAGTCACCTTGTGATTCTCAAGTCACTGTCAGTTGAAGACTGTATTTTAAGTCATTGTGAGCATTGCATTGTGATGAGTCGCCAAATAATGTCACAATGAAGTCGCATGGTGACTTTCCGGTGATCGACACTCTATTGTGAAGTCATCATTGCACTCCTTTGTGAAAAGTCACCATTGCACTCCTTTGTGAAAAGTCACCAGATGATTTCATTTTCTGTCACTTGGGAACTCGTCACAGAACAGCTATCATGATGACTTTACAATGGAGTGTCAAAATGACAGTCACATGAGAGTCATAAGATGACTTCATTGTAAAGTCACCTGGTGACTCGTCAAAAAGCAGCAGTCATGCGGTGACTGTTCAGTGGAGTGACCAAATGAGAGTAAAAATGAGACGAATGAAATATATCACATTTCTGTTAATTGTAGTGACTGTGACAATTGTGACCATTTGTGATATCAAGAAGACTTCACATCGACTGTCTGTGCTGTTAGAGTAGTATCTATTTTCTACACTTGCTGTTTATAGAATTTCCTTTTGAGTACTCTCGTGTTCAGAAATTAGCATTTTGTGTTTCTTGCTTAAGTTTTGCACACTTAGTGTATTTTCTAATATTTACTATTATTTCATTCTTTTCTTATTAGTAAGAAATTTTCATTTTTATTAGCACTTTCCAACCTAGTTGAAAAGTGCTTATGACTTCGGTTTGTCTGGCCGTCTGCCGTCTGGCCGTCTGGCCGTCTGTCCGTGCTCTAACTCCCGTAAATATGCTCGGATTGCTCTGCAATTTTTATATGTTATTGTCGTTATCTATAGCATGTTCCCTATTTCAACGGAAGTGTGTAGCACTTATAGTTTTTTTACAGGGACACTCAAAAGAATTCCGTTACATTGAAGTCTATGGGGAAAAATCATTTGCGTATTTAAATAATGTTTCACTACTTTAAACGCATTGAAATTTATATATATCACTAAGGTGCATTAGAAGATGCTTAATATGGAACAGGGTGTGCATAGCACTTATAGTTACTTTACAGGGACAGTCAAAAGAATTCCGTTACATTACGTCTATGGAGAAAAATCGTCTGCGGTTTTAGTCCAGTCAAATTGTGCTCAAAAAGTGCTTGAAGTGGAAAATTCTGGTGTAATTGTTTTTAGTGGCTTATTTTATGTTTTTTGGGGTGCTGAATTCGAATCTGAAGTTTTCCAACAAAATTTCGTTCGGCAAATTTGTTTTTTTTACAAAAAACCTGTAAAAACACGGACTTTTTTCGTTTTTTTCAAAATAACTCCAAAATTGTGCATTTTGCGTGAAAGTCGGCAATATATGAGTTAAGGAGAATAAAATTTCCTACATTTTATGTATTGAAAGATTTTTTCTATGATCAATGGTTTAGCCGTGAGAGTGCCGCAAAAATGGGTATTAAAAACAAAAACTGTAAAAAAACGGGAATTACGGCACTGTATGTCGATGTAACATGGAAACAAACCATTTAACGCAAATATTAACCATCATTTATATTAAAGATTATATGATTGACTATATTTTATGCATTTAAAGTAGGGGGAAAGTGCGGTTCCGGCACCAGTGGAAGTTGGGAGCAGTGGAGCAGCTCCACCTACTTTCATGAGTCAAAGTTGCTCCTCCTCCGGGGAGTTCTTACTCTAAGAGGTGATAAAATTTTCTAAAAAGAGGTAAAATTAGGTAAAGGAAGTAAAACTAGGCAAAATCGTCGAAAAACAGTACTTTTCGGAAAATAGCAAAAAACACATTTTTTTACAGCCTTTCTGTTCATAAGGCCTAAAAATAAACATTTCACTGTATACATTATACTAGGCTTTAAAAAATAGATAAAATTCTCTACAATTTATGTGCAAGTAATTTTCTTGGACCTTGAATAATTATGAAAAAATCAATGACGAATGCACGAAGTAGTCATCCACCTCCTTATTAAAGGCATATAACTTATATGCATCATTATACATGTGTGCAGATATGTAAAACGTTGATGTTAGGTTATATAGGTACAAAAAATGATAAATGATTCACGATTGATTAGTATGTAAACTGTTTAATGTTAAATAATATAGTAAAATAGGTAGTTATGTATTTATACAATATTAATTAATAATTATTATGGACATTGAAAGGAACTTGTCAGTCAAACCGAGTCCTCTTGACCAATGATTTCATGTTTCATGAGGGTATGCCTTCTAGGTCTTCTACACCTATAAAAAAGAAATTAATTATATAATAGCTATTTACGCATACGGGCGCGAAAAACCGTTTTTGTCCCGAGGATCGAAACTTATGCTCCGGAGAAGAACTGGTGTGCATAATATTTTTTTAAACGGTGGAATTAATTATAACTAAGTTAAGATTCATACAGCATTTTATCATAACATTATTTTTACCTCTTTTTAATATCAGCCCTCTTTTACAGCTCATTTCAGGAATCGGTCACTTTTGGACCCCAAATCAGAGAGCAAAAAAGCTATTATACTACGTATCAGGGTTTTAAAAAATAATTAATGACATAGTTTTAATTGTCTAAAAACTAAATAGTTATGCACAGTGTATTGGGATACATATTTTGACCACACCAAATTAAAAATGAATGAAAAAATAAATGTGAAATGGAATGATTTATGTATAATTACCTTCAAATACTTTAGGGTATTCCGGGTCATCCTCGTTTTCTTCTATTTCAATATTAGGCATGTTATTACAACTGCTCTCGCAGTTTAGACACATATTAGAGCAGCTAAGGCCTGCTTTTTTACATCCACAGTTTTTACGGCATGTCTTCTTGCATTTGCAAGAAATGAGTTTTAGAAGGGCTTGAGGTGCTGGTGCCTCTAGCGTGGTTATTGGCTCTAGACCATCTTTGGTGCTTTTCCAACCCCATTGTTCAGGATTTTTTTCATTCCCAAGCCATTGCTGAACTTGAAAATACACCCTTAAAGAATGTTGTTTAGCTGCAGCCTCCGTAGGAGGTAGGGACGCCAAATGGGTTGATGGCTTATATGCAGACTTAAGGTAGCATAGATACCTCAATTTGTTTAATGACGTGGTTTCCTTGTCAGATAATTTGTACAAGGAAGTCAAAAAACGATTTCCAGCATCAGTAATTGCATCAGCACCTGCCATAGGGTCTTTAAAATTTTCAATGGCTTTAATTAATTCCGGGTTTCTTTTGAGAGTCTGAAGAAACCTCATTTTTCCTACTTTGAAAAAGGCTGAAGTAGTATCACAACCACTCATGGCATGTAAAAATAATATGTTGTCAGCAACCGATTGTTCAAGTTTGCAGTCAGGAGAAAAAATGAGTGGTGAAACTGTCCCTTTGCCTGGCTTTAAAAAATATACATTTGAATGTATGCCCCTACAGAGACCAATCATTTAATTTGCGTTCATCTTGAGCTTATCAGCACTTTAATATTTCCTTTTTTGGACAGCATTATAAACAGTTCTTTTAAAAGCATATTGGTTTCAAAAAAATCTATATTTCAGTAAATATCTTTTTAAAATGGCGAAAATCTGTTGCATATTTGCCTGCAAGGAAACTGCCATTTCAGAAATTTCTAGAATGCGGGGGGGGGGGGGGGAAACATACACATATTTAAATGTTAAGTTTTGAATTAAAAATATTGTTTGTGTGTCTGAAGAGGATTCATTATTATATTTATGTAATTGTTCAATGGATTTTTTTTTAAGTGTTTATTGCTATTTTCCAAAAATTACTGTTTTGGACGATTTTAGATGGTTTTATCTCCTGTACCAAATTTTACCCCCTTTTTCAAAATTTTATATTCTCTTAGAGTACTAGCTCTCCGGAGGAGGAGCACCTTTGACTCTTGAGAGGAGGTGGAGATACTCCACTGCTCAAAACTTCCACTGGTGCCAGATCCACACTTTTCCCCTACCTTAAATGCATAAAATATAGTCAATAATATAATCTTTAGTATCACTGATGGTTAATATTTGCGTTAAATAGTTTGTTTCCATGTTACATCGACATACAATGCCGTAATTCCCGTTTTTTTACAATTTTTGTTTTTAATACCCATTTTTGAGGCACTCTCACGGCTAAACCATTGATCATAGAAAAAAACTTTCAATACATAAAATGTAGGAAATTTTATTCTCTTTAACTCATATATTGCCGACTTTCACGCAAAATGCACAATTTTGGAGTTATTTTGAAAAAAACGAAAAAAGTCCGTGTTTTTACAGGTTTTTTGTAAAAAAAAACAAATTTGCCAAACGAAATTTTGTTGGAAAACTTCATATTCGTATTCAGCACCCCAAAAAACATAAAATAAGCCACTAAAAACAATTACACCAGAATTTTCCACCTCAAACTACAATTTGACTGGGCTATTTATTTAAATAATGTTTCACTATTTTAAACGCATTGAAATTTATATAGATCACTAAGGTGCATTACAAGAGACTTACTACGGAATATTGTGTGTATAGCAGTCATCGTTCATTTACAGGGACACGCAAAAGAATTATCTACTGTCTGTTAACAATAATTCCTGGAAGTGCGTTTTAAGTTATTGAACGCGATTTTAATTTTAACTTGCTTTTTGTCTATTACGTGGTGTGTATAAATTCTGTAGATCCTATACAGGGCAGCACAAAAGTTCGCGAACACATTTCTGTTTATTGACAAACTCCAGACGGAGAATTTTAAACTGTGCTACGCGTTTCCTAACTGAACTAAAATTATCATCCTATGTAGTATATATACAAATCTATAGATCCTATACAGGGCTGAATAAAAGTATTCGGATATTTTTCCGAATATTGTATATGTTGGAAATTCCTGAAATTATGTTTTTAAATATGTTATGCGTTTTCTAAATTGTTTACTTAGATGTTAGCTTTTAGCTTATTAAACGGTATGATTTGTAAAATTATTTTGGAAGCGTTGGAAAGTGCTATATAATCTATGCTTGACGCATGATTTTTCGTTCTTGTTTATTTATTGTAGGTGATGAAGCGAAGTTCAAGTGGCAGAACCTAAAAGGCCAGTTTAAAAAACTGCTGCGAAAAAATTTAGGAAAACACAGGGGACCCCATTCTTCATCAGCTACTTCTGAGTGGAAATTTTACCATTCTATGCTATTCCTGAAGGACGGTCTACACTCTGAGGCAGCTAAACCTACCATGCCAATGGCAACCAACAACGCAACAAAAACTATCAACGGTGGAGAAACGGAAGAAAATGATGACGATTTCGAAGAATTCAACTTTGATTTTTTCGTGCCAAAAACTTCGGGCGGAGAAACAAGTGATAGAAAACCGAAACCTGGTCCACGTTCCTCAAAAAGAAAAATTACCAGCAATGGCGAAGTTGATGATAAAAATGAAGAACCCGACGATAAAAATTTCTTGCTTCCTCCAACATTAGTTCATCAAGATGAGAGAAAAGGTAACGATGATCACCATTCCTTGTGGAGTTTAATGCCTTACATTCAAGCTTTAGATTCAGTGGAAAAATTAGAGCTCAGATCTCAAATACAAAATTTGGTAACAAATAGTTTTAAGAAACATGAAGCTAATAAGCGTTCCAGAATGTATCATTAGAAGAATATAAAAACAAGAACATTGACTGTTGTACAATTTATCTAAACGTTTTTGCTATTATTATTTTTTTTTTTTAATTACAACCTGTTGCAGTTGTAGCAATTATTGTGTGAAGTATAAAATCTCACTTATTATTTTAGGTATCACTTTCATAAAGTAAATGGGTACATTTACTCATATTTATTTTAAGTAAATTAATTCGCATTGTTATACACTAGTGCCGTCACTAATTCATGCTCTTCGAAGAGGAAAATCGCCGGCAATGGCTAAGTTGATGATAAAAATCAAGAAGCTGACGATAAAAATTTCTTACTTCCTCCAATATCATTTCATCAAAATGAGAAAAAAGATAACGATGATCACCATTTCTTGTTGAGTTTAATTCCTTACATTCAAGCTTTAGATTCAGTGCAAAAATTAAAACTCAGATCTCAAATATAAAATTTGGTAACAAGTTTTAAGAAACATGAAACTAATAGTCTTTCCAGAATCTATTATTTGAAAAATCTAGAAACAGAACATTGACTGTTATAAAAAAGAAAACAACAACTATTTGCTTTTTAAAATTTTTTTAACCTGTTGCAGTTGTAGCAGTTATTATGTAAAGCATAAAATCTCACTTATTATTATTTTATCACTTTCATAGAATAAATTATTTGTTTACTCGTATTTATTTTTAATCAAATTAGTTTCCATTGATATACCCTTTTGTCGCCACTCTTCGAAGACGAAAATGACCAGCAATGGCGAAGTTGAATGGCGAATAAAAATTTCTTACTTCCTCCAATATCATTTCATCAAGATGAGAAAAAAGATAACGATGATCACCATTTCTTGTTGCGTTTAATGCCTTACATTCAAGCTTTAGATTCAGTGCAAAAATTAAAACTCAGATCTCAAATATAAAATTTGGTAACAAGTTTTAAGAAACATGAAACTAATAGTCTTTCCAGAATCTATTATTTAAAAAATCTAGAAACAGAATTTTTTGAAATCGATTTTTTATTTGTTGAATTTGTTTGTTGAATTTATTTGTTGAATTTTTTATTTTTTTAATTTGTTTTATCGAATTTTTTGAACTCGACGATAAAAATTTCTTATTTCCTCAAAACATTTATTCAACAAGATGGGGGAAAAGGTATCGATGTAGCTTAATGCAGCCTTGCATTCGAGCTTTAAATGCAGTAGAAAAATTGAAGCTCAGATCTCAAATACAAAATTCGGTAATTGCTGGTTTTAAGAAGGATGAAACTGATAAGCGTTCCAGAATCATTACAAGAATCTAAAAAATAAATACTGGCCGCTGTACAAAAAAGTTTTTTTTTTTTTTTTTTTTTTTTTTTTTTTTTTAATCACAATCTGTTGCAGTTGTAGCAGTTATTATGTAAAATATAAAATCTCATTTATTATTTTTTGCCACTTTCGCAAACTATATGATATCCTTATTCGTATTTATTTTAATTAAATGAAATAATTTGATATACACTTGTGTCGCCACTGGTTCAAGCTCTTCGAAGATGAAATCAAAAGCAAATGGCAAACCATATGATAAAAATCAAGAAGCTGGCGATACAATTTTTTTACTTTCTCCAACATCAGGTCATCAAACAGAGAAAAAAGGGAACAATGATCACCATTTCTTGTAGAGCTTTAATGCCTTGCATTCAAGCTTTAGATTCAGTGCAAAAATTAGAGCTCAGATCTGAAATACAAAATTTGGTAACTACTAGTTTTAAGAAAGATGAAAATAAGCGTACCAGAATGTATCATTAGAAGAATCTGAAAACAGAGCATATAGCTATTATACAATTTCTCGGAAAGAAAAAAAACAGAAAAAAAGAAAAAAGAAAAAAAATTTTGAATACGGGGGAAAATAGGAGCTCGGATCTCAAATACAAAATTTGATAAATGCTATAGTTTTAAGAAAGATGAAACTAATAAGCGTTGCAAAATGCATATCATTAAAAGAATTTGAAAACAGAACATAGGTCGTTGCACAATTTCTCTAAAATAACTTTTCTACTATTTTTTTTTAATTACAACCTGCTGCAATTGTAGCAGTTATTATGTAAAACATAAAATCTCATTTATTATTATTGTTATTACTTTCATAAAATAAATTATATGCTTACTCGTATTTATTTTAATTAAATTTTACTTTGCATTGATATACACTAGTGTCACCACTGGTTCACAGTCATAGGGAAGAAAATAACCGGCAAAGGCGAAGTGAAGTTGAGTATAAATATCAGGAACTGGATGATAAAAATTTCTTATTTCCTCAAACATTTATCCAGCAAGATGAGAGAGAAGATAACCACAGTTGCCAACCTCCCTATTTTTTTATAACAATATTTTATGTAAAAATATTTGTTTTATTTAATTGTACGATTTCTGCAATTTAGTAAACGAAATTTTTTGTAAAAGTTTACTGGTATTCAAAAAATTGGGAGGTTGGCAACTATGTGTAACGATGATCATGACGCATGTTTAGTTTAATGCTTTACATTCAGGCCTTAGATGCAGTGGTAAAATTAATGTTTAAAAGAAGATTTTATAAATAAACTGCCTAAAAAGGAAAAGCGCTTTCTGTCAAATCCACATGAAAATCGTTTCTGTGCGCATACGTCAACGTTTTTTTTTTTTAAGTCTTCGACCCTCAGAAACGGGAAACCTGATTGATTAACCCAACCCTCACCTGTTTAGCCTAGGGGGGTTGAAAAGGATTGATTGAAAACGGATGAAGCCGTACCATTGCATTGAAAGTATAGACCTTCTAATATATTTTTGTTCTGAGGTTGAAAGCTAAAGCTTTTTTTTTTTTTTTTTAAGAACTCATGTTTTCCCTACTAAATATGCATATTTGTTCGCAAAATTTTAAAGATAGTTTGGATGCAGTTATACTTATAACCGATTGAGATGTCAGAGAGTTCGGAAGAGGAGAACTATTTTTTTATTGCTTATGTTAAAGGAGCCGACGTGAAAACAAGCAAACAAACAAAAAAGCGAGAAGAAAACATTTCTTTTACAACTAGATAACACTATTTTTTCACGAAATTTTTACACGGGCTGTAAAACCGTTTTATTTATAACCAATAAAGATTTCAAAGAGTTCGGACAAAAAGAACTTTTTATTTTAAAACTATGAAACGACCCTATAGGCAAAGAAACAAGAAAATGGGCGCTTTTATCACTATATATCAATATTCTTTCGCGAATTTTTCATTTTAAAATATAATTTCATACAAAATCATCAGGTTAAAGATATAAAATAATAAAAACTTGATTTTTTTTTTTATTTATTTATTATCACGGGCCCGGACAACGCCGGCGGGGTCAGCTAGTTTTACTTTATTCTAACTTTGATGTTCCATAGTCGCAACCTTGGAGTCAAGACCCGATTAACCTCTGATTCTAGGTTAAGCACAGTATCATTTTGGGGACTCCCTTATACCCCGTTCAGATCGGATATTTAAGAAATCTTAGACCGTCGAACTCACTGGGAGAGTTCCACAAACTCGCTCAGTGAGTTTAAACTTTCTATGCTGTAGAAACCCCAATAACATATATAAATTTCATGGCAATCGAAGAATATTTATTCGAGTTAGAGCTCAGACAGACGGACAAACCGAATTCTTAAACACTTTTCAACTATGAAATTCTACAATCAACTATGAGACTTTTCAACGAGAAATCTTAGACCGCCGAACTCACTGGGAGAGTTCCACAAACTTACTCAGTGAGTTCGAACTTTCTATGCTGTAGAAACCCTAATAACATATATAAATTTCAGGGCAATCGGAGAATATTTATGCGAGTTAGAGCTCAGACAGACGGACAAACCGAATTCTTAAACTCTTTTCAACTATGTTGGAAAATGTTAAAAAAAGTACAGGAATTAAATATAGCTTTTAGATATAGAATTTATTTTACAAGGGTCTGTATACACATTAAAATCTTAATTTAATTTTTTAATACGGTCGAACATTTCTTATAAAGTCATATTTAGAAAATATCGTCCTGCTTCATCTAAGAATAATCAAAGTTTAATACTTGCCAACATGGTTGAAAAGCATTTATGAATTCGTGTCATCTGCCGTCTGTCTGTCTGTGTGTGCTCTAACACACGTAAATATACTTCGGTTGCCTTGGAAATTAATATATATTATTGAAGTTTACCCTGGCATGTTCGGTGTTGAAAATGAAGTGCATATAGTATTTATAGTTCGCTGACAGCAACACTTAAAATAATTCTGGTAATTTACGGTCGATGGTGTATTTTAATTAAGTTGCACTGCTTCAAATATATTGAAATGGATATACAGTCATGGACAAAATTCTAAGGAAGCGTTGAAAAATGAGTAATATGTATAAAAGTAATCATCAACTGAAAACAAAATCAAACATAATTTACTACTCATTATTAGGAAACATTAGGAGCCTATTAATACAAAATTAAATTACAATAAAATTTATAAATCACGTATTAATAGAAATATATGACGTGAAACATGGAATGAAATATGCCTGGAAATAAATTAATCTTCTACAAAATCACCCTTTTTTTTCAGTGACCCTTATTAATCGTTCAGTCATTGACTCAGAAAGTCCAAATAATAAAGTTTGTTTAGAAATGTTTTTCTACGCGATGGATAATGTCAAATCGTCTGTATTTGCATATTGTGTGCCATACTCATATATTACTCTAGTTAAAATGCCCCACAAATTCTCTGTAGAGTTTAAATCACTGTTTCTTGGCAGACAATCTAAAAGTTGGACAGAATAAGCCTCGAACCATGAACGTGATGCACGAGACACGTGGCAACTTGCATTGTCCTGTTGAAACAAATAATCACCATCTGTGATAATGAGTGCTTCAGGCAATAATTTTTCAGCTAGCATATCCACATTTGATTCTGAATTCCCTCGAATAAACGCGATTGGTGTTGTTCCATTGGCTCCAAAACCTGCCCACACCATCACAGGACCTCCTTCGAATTGGCGTTCGGAAAAAACAGGTGTATCTTTTCGCAAGTCATACCAATAATGGCAAAAACCATCTGGTCTTTCCAAATTAATTTTTTTTTTGTTCGAAAATACCACATCTTCCCAGCGAGATCCAAAAGAAATGTTTCTTAGCAAATTCCAATCTAAGCTTCTTATGTAGTTTTGTAAGTGGTGAACGTGACCGTAGTTTATAGCATATCTAACATTGGGATTCCATTGCAGAATATTATGCACTGTTTGGACAGTGCATGGTAGATTCATTTCTGTTTTAATCTGAGTAGAACTCTGCTTTATTAAGCAAGCTCGATGCACAATTCCACGTTTCTGGCGCATAGTCAGAGAAACAGGATTACTTGTATGCTTCTTCTTGA
The DNA here is from genome assembly GCA_963931845.1 of Maratus michaelseni. Lineage (NCBI taxonomy): Eukaryota > Metazoa > Arthropoda > Arachnida > Araneae > Salticidae > Maratus > Maratus michaelseni. Next base: position 375,315,772 of record OZ007591.1, read on the forward strand.
CATTATCTTTTGGATTCTTCAAAAAATTATAAATTACTATTTTAGATCTATTTATATCCCTTGGAATTTTATGTCCACCCATTCTTCACTTTCTGTAAGTAATATTTTTTTTTCTTTTGAAATTTAGATATTTGTGTGCTCTTTGGCATGATGAAGAACGAGAGAAATTGACTAATCTTACTGCGCAACAGTTTAAGGCTACTTAAACAATCCTACGATATTACCAAATCTGCTTTATTTTGTTTGCGATTTCAAAAGAAATGCATGCCCTTATAATTTTTTCCGAGTAGCAAGCTATTAAAACCTTCTAATTTTTATGCCTTTTAATGATTTTCCAAATTTTCGACTTAAAGTTTATTTGGAAATGTTTCGTTTCAAGCATTTTTTTCTCATACAGATGTTTGCATAATTTTCTAGCCAAGCAGTTCCTACATTTTGCGACTTTTCACTTGTCCTTATAACTTTTTCCATGGCTGTATATCACTTAGGTGCTCTACAAGAAGCTTACTATAGCATATGTTGTGCATAACATTTATCGTTCATTCACACAAACACATATACTAATTCGGTTACAGTACTGTTTATGAACAATAATTGCTGGAAATGCATTTTCAGCTGTCTGTTTAACGCGTTTTTAAATGTAACTCATTTTTTGCATATTACTTCGTGTGTATAAGTTCCATAGATTAATTTTATAGATACATACAGGGCTGCATAAAAGGTCTTGAGCACATTTTCGTTTATTGACGGAAATTGCTGAAGGGCAATCTTCAACTGCGCTGTTTAAAAGCTGAAGCAAATTGTCCAGCCAATCGACCGTTTTTAAAGATAAGGGTTACTTGAACATATTATTAAGAGGCTACTTCACTCAGGCGAAAACACCCGCTCGCTAATGTTAATCCTATGGGGGGGGGATATTTTACGATACCTCGTTCACATTTCAATATTTTTAAGTGATTGTTTTTTGTTTTTGTTTTTTGCATTGGACAGCTGAGGTCAATCTCTATGCAGGCCCTTTTGTACTTTTTCGATTTTGATTACAATTTTTTTTAATTAAGATGTTTTCACTTTAGAAACCGGTTTCGAAAGTGAAAGTATCCTCAATAAATAAAAAAAACTGTAACCAGAATCGAAATAGTAAAAAAGAGCCATCATAGAGATAGACCTCAACTATCCAAAATAAAAAAAATCATTTAAAAATATTGAAATGTGAATGAGATATCGTAAAATATTCCCCCCCGTAGGATTAACATTAGCGAGCGGGTGTTTTCGACTGAGTGAATTAGTCTCTTAAGCGTGTCCGACAATGTTATTGACCATTTTATGGTCAGAATAAAATCGTATTCAATAGAAACTCAGTCTAACATTACGCAGGCGCTCAGCAGTTTTTATGCAAGCAAATCAAACAGACTATCAATACAGGTTCGATTGCGCCTGACTAAGCAGAATTTGATTCCACAAACACTCAAAACACGCAAAATCAACAAATAACAAGTGTGAGATCACTTTCACAGGAGTCAGGTCGTACCTAGAGCTCCTATAATAGGAGACTTGGTCTTAGTCTTACCTAAGGCTCCTATAAGGGGAGCTGACGCATATCCATTCTGTTGCCCAAAATAACCGCCATATTGTGACCTAGCTCAGTATTAGGAAACCGCATGAGCAGGTGTTCGCCGTCCTCGTTACTGTCACTCGCCGTCCACTAGTACGGTAAGCTAACCGCTTTTAGCTTGGTTTTTGGTCCGCTGGGTCATTAAATGGCGGTATGATTCAGCCTGTATTATAGGAGCTCTAGTCTTACCTAAGACTCCTATAATAGGAGCTAACACATATCCATTTTGTTTCACATTATTGGTACGCAGCTCAGCATCAATCTACCACAGCCGGAGTTGGGGTTGCCTAAGACTCGGTTCTGATTAGCTTGGTTTTTCGACTGGGCTGCAATTCGGGTACCAAATCTGCGAGGATGCGTCAGCCTCTATTATAGGAGTTCTAGTCTTACCTCACTGATCTCCCTCCCTTTATCTTGATGACGTATGTGTGAATGCTACGTCACAACCTAATCTGATCCTTGGTCACGTGATCAGCAGGCTGAAAATTGGACGTCTGACGTAGCTGTGACGTCAGAAGCTGGACGATGTAATGGTCAAATCTATTGAAAAACACGCGTTTCACTGAGGAATTTTTCAATTCTGGACGTTGGACATCTTCAAACTAAGGTAATACTATGCTTAGTTGAAGAAAAGCCCGTCCAAGCAGGGTAATCTGATAGCCTAGACGTCCAAGATGGCGGCTATCCAAGATGGCGGACGTCTAACATCTGGGTCGTCCGGGGGATATAAAATCCAAGATGGCGGCTGTTCAAAGTTCAACATTGCGCCCAATCCAGTTTTTTGATTACACTAATTTAAATCTGATAATTAAATTTTTTTGTTATTTAATAAATACACAGACAAATTTTAAGTTTTCAAAGTGCTACTGCACGCATTTATTTAAAAATAAATGTCACAAAAATATATATAAATACAATTATAGAAGTTGATTAAAAATAGATCAATATTTACAGGAAACAGTGGTATTTACATATTTTTTTCTATTAAAAAAAGCAAGCTGTGTAACAAACAACTGATATATATTTACGTGCAAACACTGGGCGCAATCTCCAAGCTCATTTAGGACGCTTCAGGCCAGATAAAATGTCGTCCTCGCTCTTTACGTCGGCATTCGAACACGCAACATCATGATCAGACACCAATGGGAACTGCCAGGGCGAACAGATGAAGGGCGGACGACTCCAGCTACACATGAAGAGTCTATAATAGAAATAATCGTATTCAATAGAATCGGTCGAACGATTGAACAGTTTGTGCTATGCGTTTCCTAAATGTACTAAATTTTTGCATACTATGTAGTACATATACAGGGGTTGGACAAAAATATAGAAACACCTCACGTTACAGTTTTCTGGATGTGTTGGAAAGTGCTTCATAATCTATGCTTGACGCATGATTTTTCTTTCTTTCTTTTTTTTTTTTTTTTTTTTAAATCATGTTTGAAAATTATTCTTAAAACCATAAAAAATGAGTAAGTTGCGATACAGTTTTCACACTAATTGCATTTGAAAGTCCCATTTTTTTTTCTCTATTCGATGGAGTCAAAAATTGTAAATAGGGAATATTTAGAAATTTAAGAAATTGCAATAAAAGTGAAATTTAATCGTCTGGTGTTGCCAACGTCAAAATGACGTCAACGTTTCGCACGGACACGTTTGTCCTTTATAATATTAGATAGATAGATAGTGTAGATTTATAATGCACTGAAGCAGCTGAATGTTAATTATATTTTGGCTGCTTGTGGTTTTCATTACGTCAATTTTTACACATCATATCATCTAAAAATTAATTTTTGAATGTTCAAAAGAAAATAATTAGATTATCCAATTAGTAAATTATTTCAAATCTCTTTTCAGGTAAACAACATAGGAGTAAATTGAATCACATAGAGCATTGGAAGACTATAAGTAAAAATTAAAGGACCCGATTAACCTCTGAATCTAAGGGAAGCACGGTATCATTTTTGAGGCCCCCTTTCATTTGCCAAAAGTTTTCTTAATTCTTCATTCATGAATACTCACCAATGATACTAATATTATTCTCGGCAGTAGCTTAGCCGAGGTCACATATATTTCATTAAACAGTTTCTTTTATGTTCCTTTTGTATACTTCACATATATTTAGTACATATATATGTATGCTCAATTTCCCAGGTGGTTTCTAACCGGCTCATAACCCAATCACTACATCTGATCCACATCACACCGAACAACGAACAAATGTGGCACAACCAGTTAGCGAACAACGAACATGCACAAACAAAAGGAAGAGCAGTGATCAGATGGTTAGTAGAAAACATCGATCTCATATCAGAATAAATACACCTTCCCAACAGCGAATTCCTCAATAGCATTTACCACCCTCAAAAGCCCTCCCTTTGATAAGTATATATTCTAATATATCTTTAAAAAAAAGTAGCAACGAAACCTCTTTGCTACGCCAAAAAAAAAAAAAAAAAATCTTTTTTTTTTTCAGCACTAGTAAGAAGTTGAAGTCATCTGTGACGGACTGAATTTCACCAACTGATGACCAATAAAAAGTGAACAAAATACAACAAAGTAATTAATTGGTGAATGCAAAAAGCACACCTGCCAAAGAAGTGAATAGGGAAAAAATAATAGTCTCATCAAGTGAATGCAGCCTCATAGATATATGACGGACTAACGGTCACGGATTAAACCCCTCTCCATTAGTGCGCCAAGCTTCTCAAATAACAAATCAACAAGTTGCACGAAATTCAAAAGCAGTGATAACAGCCATTAGGATTCAATGGACTGGTCACATTAAGCGTATTCACGAAGGGGGAAAAAACTTAAATTCAAAACTCCCGGCTATAATGAAAGGGTGAGTTACAGTGACTAAACCAACAAAAATGAGTGTGCAACATCCAGAAATGTGACAACAAAAGTTACAATGTGACAAAACCCATGATAGTGACATAATAAACAGTGAAACTCTCGAAAGAAGACCAAGTTTCAAAATGTGACAACCAGCTCTGGCACAAGCTAGAGATATCAATTTATCAAGAAAGAGACAAAAACCCGACGAATGATAATAGACAGAAACAACCCACAACAGGGGTCAGCCCATAAAAACGGCAAAAAACCCTGACAGAGAAAAATAAAAACGAAAAGGGAAATTAGCCCCCAAAAAATGGTGATAAACACTACAGCGACAATCCACCATGAGCGTGACAAGCCAATAGAGATGACAAATATATAAATCTATGTGTGCTAAAGGCGCCTGGTGCATGTAAAATCAGTCGTGGGTGCAAAGTCCTCCAAGTTCCCTATGAATTATACCTCTGGGGTGCCTAGTCAGGTGAAGGTCTCGTTACCTGATCAAGGTTCTAAACTATGAGACCAATTACTTTCCCTTCCTTAATTTTTGCTATTTTTTAAAAATCTGCCAATTCAACAAAGTTAAATAGAAACCTTGAACCGGCAAACAAAGAGAACTGTAACAAACCACTAGAGAGCAAGCACTGCAGCGATGCCAACAGAACTATAGTCAGGTGGATCACAGCCATGCTGTGATTAGGCGATATCCGCCCCGCTCCCCAGGTACTAACTCGTCAAGCTAGGCACTCATGCCGGGCAGGTAGGGGCCTGGTTAGTGGTATAAAAAAAATAAATAGGTACATCAGGATGTTAATATGATTAATTAACATCCTGTTGATGACATTCATATTTCCTTGTTAAATAAGTTTTGTGAAGTATAGTGCATGGATTTCCTCTTGGATTAAGCAAACTTTCTTTTCCAAGAAAATTAAAAATACAATATAAATAATTGGAAGAGGGCCCTCATCACGGCCATTTTGAGGCCTCTTTTAAATTTTGTAGGGGCTTCACGTGTCTTTTATGGATAGTCAGACCCTGGTTATATAGTTACCAATTGTACCAGTACATTAATATGCATGCTATATGATTACAATTATCTGGACACCAGTGATATTTCATGGCAAAAACCTAATATTTTAATAATATAATTTCATTTTTTCTTTTAGTTGCACAACATAAGTCTCAGGGGAAGCGTACCATGTTTGTAAACAATTTTAGCGTCGATGATTGTGGTGTATGTAACGGATTATGTGGTACAGATAACGAAATTGCCAGTCAGTTAGCACACTAGAGGGTGGAAGATATTTCCATGCAGAATCAGACAGCCCTCTATAAAATGAAATGAGTGAAATACCGATTACGGATGATACCAGCATACTCGTGGTAACATCCATAATCAGGGTCATTTTTTTCAATTTGCAGTGGGGTATTATGATATTTCAATGGCAATACCCCCACTAATACACCAGCTGACTGACAGTTTCATTATCTATACCACACAATCCGTCATCATCGGTCATATATACCAAAATCACTGACGCTAAAATTGGTTGCAAAAATGTAACGCTGCCTCCTAGATTAATAAGTGATTATTGCTTTCAATCGCTGTAAAAACTTTGACATTTGTGATAAAATCACCCTGATCAAAGAAAGAAACCCAAATTACATGGTGGAAAAGGATCCATTACTGATTCATTGCTGCTATGCTATCCAACTCGAATAAAAATGAAAAGCTACCCACTTTTACATCAACTTAATAGATTTGTTGAGTTTTAGGTTAATCGCGATTACAGAAGATTCCTATAATTAGACATTATTACTGTCACTTATTTAAAAAAAAAAAAGTTGTTATATCTGTTGTATGCGATGAAAGTTGTATGTAAAATGAGTGTAAGTATGTAAGATAGAAGTAAATATGCATGCAGGTAAGAAATAATACATATATACAGGATATCCACAAAGTTTCTTTACAATTTCAAGCTTTTATTACAAACTCAAATGAACAGATGCAAGTATAGAAAGTGATGCAGTATTAAGAATATGTATCGAAGTTTTTTTTTTCGCATCAATTAATAAACCTCTCTATGCGCAACATTGGTTGCACAAAGCACGCCAAAGCGATAAACGTCGACGTTTCCTTCTGATACTCTTCTTCGACCACTCCTTGCTTATGAAGTTCTTGTCCGTCAATTTGTGAATGGCTCAAGAAATTCCTGCAGATCGGCTCGGTATTGGATAAAGCAAGGAATGGACCAAAAAGAGTATATCAGAGGTAAACGTCGAGGATTATCGCCTTGACATACTTCGTGTAATCAGTTGTGTACATATAGAGGTTGATTAGTTGATGCGAAAAAAAACCTCCAATATATAATATGCTCCTAATATTGTGCTACTTTCTATACATGTTTCTGTTTATTTGTATTTATAATAAAAACTTTAAATTGTAAAGAGTGTTTTTGGATACATCTTGCGTACTTTCTTTTCTTAAGCAAGGAAATCATCATGTAAGATTAAACATAGGCACAGTTTACAAATAATTTCCTAGTAGAAGAAGTAAATTCTGCAGCATTTTCAAGACAGACTCAGAACACAGTCAGACAGATGCATAAGTAGCTTCTTATATTATGTAAAAGTCTGAGATAATTCGGGGGCATATTCATTATGGGGGAAAGCTCTATAATCAGGTGAACCCGATTATGAAAGATTAATTTTTCTAAAAAGTTCTACTTGGATGGATTTTGAAGAGACATGCACCGTTAGATAATTTTTCAGAGATGGTTTTAGTATATTGCATATCGTTCTTTATCAAATCCTATTGTAAATAATGATCAACTAAACTAGTTAGTCCTTAACAGCTCAAATTTTGTTTGACACATTAAAAAATATAATAGGGCAATGGCGTTCGTATCGTTTTCAGCAGTTCGGAAGGACATTCCAGGTAAAGTTCCACATTGCTTTAAAACACAAGGTCAAATTCCGCGATATATATCGTTTGATTCAAGGTTCGTTTCGAGAAAACAACGTAGCCGGGGAAGTCTGCTATAGTATGAAATAAAATTAATGTAAGTTACACAAACTTCCAATAACATTAACTTGTGAGTTAATTTACTGATTGACAATCAAGAAAACGCTTAATAAAGACCTTCGTCCGATTGTCGCTTAACTAGTCACATTTCATGGTGGAATTTTATTTTATTTTTATAAGTAATTTGTTGCCGTTTGGCTGGAAAAGTAGGATTACTTATTTCGTGCTTTTCGCACTAATCAAGGAATCCCCTGAAAAAAGAAATTACATTATCACACTAACTGAAGCTGCAAAAAGTGAAGAAAACCTGCATGACATACACACGAAATATATATTCGTATAAAAGCTTGGCGCAATTCGGGCTTCAGAAAGTGAGATTTGTTGCCAAATGATAGAAAGAGCTATGAAAACAAACCTAATGAACTTTTATGCTTCTTTTCGTATAAATTTATTCATATATACAGAAATTTTATTTATATATATATATTATTATTATTATTACTATTTATGTAAAATTCATTTTTATTTGTATATAAGAATAGATGAATGGCTTCTTTATATTAAATAAATTGTATAAAAATATTGCTTGTGTATATGAAACAGTGAATAGGTTGTCAGAAAATACGTTGCCAAATTTCTTTCTCTCACCAAAGCCATTTTCTGTATCTTGCCAAGGAATCTATACTGAAAAAGTACCGTATTTTGTGTGCATAAGATGCATCACCCCGATGTTATTTCATGCACACTCTGAAAAAAAAAAAAAAAACAGTTTCTTAATCTACGAAAATACAATATAATCACATACGAAAAATTAACCTTTTCTGAGTTATCCACGATTCCGAGAAGGCGTTCTTTACCTTTAGTAAACCCCCAAAACCAATATATTGTGGAGATTTAAAGAAGCATTTATGAAAACGAAGATTTTTTTTGCTACCAATGATTTTCGGAAACGTTTTGAAGTTGTTAATGCAGTGTGTTGTAGTTAATGTAGTGTGTTAATCAGTTTTCCCAAACCGGTTTTTAGGAGGTCATTCATTCTTAATTGAATATTTTTAGCTGAGTAACATAATTTATGCATTCAGAATTAACAAAATACTTATTTTAATATTAATGTTAATGCTGTTAATTTATCATATTTGTCTGTAAAATATCTTTGTTGAACATGAAAACGTTTACTTGAGAATGGATAATATCCAAAAATCCGATATTCCAGTTTGAGATAACTGAGTAATCTATCTACTTCTTCTACCTATCTACTCATCTATATAAAATACAAATGGGTATTTAGTTCTGGCTGCCTATAACTTGAGTCATACTGAATGGATTTTGATTTGACTTGCACTGTTAGTTAGATAATTTTTCGGGGAAGGTTTTAGTATATAACATATCATTCTACATTGCTTAGTTATGGAGCTATGAGGGGAATTTAACAATAAGGTGAACCCGATTATGAAAGATTAGCCTTTTTTTAAAGTTTGACTGGGCGGATTTTGATGAGACTTGCATTGTTAGGTAGATAATTTTTCAGGTATGGTTTTAGCATATTGCATATCCATCTACGTTGCTTAGTTATATAATTATGGGGGAAAGGTCTATAATCTGTTGAACCCGATTATGTAAGATCAGCATTTTTAAAAGTTCTACTGCATGGATTTAGTTAGTTAGTTTGTTTGCACTGTTAGTTACCTAATTTTTCAGTGATGATTTTAGTATAATATAAAGCATATATTGTATATCATGCTTTATTCAAATCCTACTGTAAATGATCAACTAAAAGCGTTGGTCCGTAACAGCTCATATTTCGCCACCACATTAGGATGTAATAGCGCAATGGCATTCGTATCGGTTTCAGCATTGCGGAAGGGCATTCCAGGTCCGTATTGCTTTAAAACGTAGGATCAAATTTACCGATATATTTCTTTTGATTCAAGGTTCGTATGGAGAAACCGATCAGGTAGTAGACAAAGACTGCTAGTAAACTACAAAAACTGATCAGATACGTTTTCGAAAATCAGTGGCAGCAAAAGAAACTGTTTCTTTAAATCTCAAAAATATATTAGTTTCTGCGGTTTCGAAAGATAAAGAACACTTTTCGGAGTCCTGGGTAACTCTGGAGCGGTCAGTGTAATTTTTCGTTCGTGGTTATAGTATTATACTTTCCTAGATTAAGAAAAATTTTATTTTCATTCAGTGTATGCACTGTAAAAAAAATCTGTTTAATCTACATGAAAAAAAATGCCAGTCTTAAAGCCTGTAAAAAACTGCTTATTTTACAAAAATACTCGATGTTTATTAGAAATTTCCTGTTCTTTTAACAGAGTTTGCTCGTAAATTCGTAACAAATACAGATCATGTCAGGAAAATAAATAGCTTTTTACTGGTGTGTTGGCCGACAGTTTTGTTTCGCAAAATCAACAAATCCTTTTTTTTTACTGTGTGATTGTATAATCATGTCCAAGCATACACGAAATTGAAGTAATATGCCTATCGTCTAAAAGAATTTCGCTTCTAAACCAAACGATGAAACATGTTTTGGAATAGGACGCGGGCTTTCTATATAGATAGACTTTTTCTGCATCACATGGCTTAAAAATGAGGAAGATATCAAAAAGTTCAAGTCTTTAAAGACCCAAATGCAGAGAGGCACAAACTTGTTGAAGTCACTGAAGATGTACTTCGTGCCCTGTATAGAGGTGATCCCAGCCAAAACTTGAATGAATATGGTATGTCATCGTCGCTAGAGCCGCTATCAATATTAAATTAAATTAAGCGAGACTACCACCTACTCGCGATGCTACTCACTGTCATGCGTTCCGGACATACCTACAAGTTCAGACATGGCTGAAAAACGAAAAGGAGCCTCTCGAATGGGGCTGGATGCTCATTCCAGTCACCATGATGAACGAACCAGCCCCTAAAACCATACACAATTTCATATCTTGCCAATTCAAAAAATGTTGCAGTACGAAGTGCAATTGTAGGAAAGCAGGCTTGAAGTGCTCAGTTATCTGTGTGAAGTGCCACAACCAACCATGTGGCAACGCTCCTGATATTATTACTGGACTTTGAGGACCCAGAACATCCAATCGAGTCAAGTACAGAGATGGACGGTGTAGAACCTGAGGGGATGGTATCACTACCAGGACCAAGTAACTGAAAAAGGAAACATATATAGTGATTATACTTACTATATATTTGTTGATTAATTTCTTGTACATGCTATAATTAATTAATTACATCGTGTTTTCAATATCAAAAATAAAAGCTCGTTTCTTTTTAATTATTAACTTGCCAGGTTGTATTTTCCTGTTTTCACCCAAAATCTTGTTGCTGTGACTTTCAAAGTCTATTATAGATAATTAATTATCTAATAAATAAAACTATAGACTATTTCATGCTCTAAAAATTTTAATTATTATGAGAGTTTTGTCTCTAAAATGCACTAAAGGTGGGTTATTAAGCAAAAACTAACGTCATTTGTGGATTTTTGCAAATTTTATCTTATTTTCTCGGTTCCGTATCTCTCCCCCTGTTTAGGCAATTTACAAAAATGAATAATGCATGCAGCCGAAAGAATTTTATCTTCTACAAAATGGTGAAAAAGATTTTTCTGAAACCGAGATAATCAAGACAAATCGTAAAAAGGGCTAAAAAATATTATTGTTTTTTTTTTCGATCTGGTAAAAAACGCAAAAACTCCAGAAGGTCGAAAACTTGTTTTATTCATTAGAGAGTCAACCTATATACTATATCAAAAAATCAGAATTACCCGAACAAGGCAAGATAAAATGCTATTTCTACTGGACTATTCCTGATATAGCAGAAACATGTATGAAACTTTAATGTAATTAGAGCGCAATTATAGTCATCCTCAAATTTTGAAACATTTCCCATATCTTAAGAAACCATTTGGAAAAAGATAAAAACAGACTAAACAGTATTATTATAGTTTACAAAAATGTTTCTGAAATAAGAACCCGTTTCTTGTTTGTAAATTTCGAAAAAAAAAAAAAAAAAAAAAGCCGTCTTTATTAATTTCGGAAATCTTTTTTCTTTCAGAGGTTTCAGACTGTTCTTCTCCCAAACGTTTCTCAGGGTAAAGGAGAGGTATTTCCCAAAATTGTGGGTACCTAAATGAATATATTGAATTTTTGTAAACGTTTATTTCATATGAGGAAACGTTCATGCAGTTAGATTTAAATCATGCTGATTGTACGATTTGTCTCGTATATTTAATTGGTTCTGACACTGTAAAAAAAGATGTTTCTTAATCTTGGAAAATATAATATAACCATAAACGAAAATATACAATAACCTCATCCGAGTTAAAGACGCTATCCATAATCGTGGGTTATCTATAGAAACCCCAGAAACGAATATATTTTCGAGATTTGAAGAAGCATTTATGAAAGAAGCATTTCTTTGGCTTCGAAGGATTTTCAGAAACGGTTCCGAATAGTTTTTATAGTATATTAATCGGCTTCCTAACCCAAAATATAGATTTTTTTATGCTAACAATTCTCAGGTAACTATTCTCATGTTCAACAAACATGTTTTAGCGACAAAAAGGATAAATTAACAGCAACAACATTAACATTAAAAATAATGTTATTCTGTTACTCTTGCATGCATGCATGCATGATGTATAAATTCAATTGTGCAGCTGAAAATGTTTAATTGAGAATTAACAGTATCCAAAAACCGATACACCGGTTTGTGAGAAAACTGATTAATACATACTCTAAAATCTACTCGGAAACGTTTACGAAAATCAGTGGCAGCAAAAGAAACTTTGTTTTTATAAATCTTCTTCAAATCGCAAAAAAAATATTTTGGTTTCTGAGGTTTCTAATGATACAGAGCACTTTTAGGAATTGTGGGTAGCTTGGACGAGTTTATTGTATATTTTCGTTCAATGTTACAATGTATTTTCGTAGGTTAAGAAACAGTTGTCTTTTTTCTTTTACAGTGTATGATAGAGCTCATTTACGAGAGAGACGAAGATCTTTTATTCGCTGTAATGATAAAAAATAAATTTTGTTCTGTGTACGTATATAGGTAGATAAGTTTGGTAAATTTCCCCATAACTCTTAAATAGAGAATATATTAAGCGATAATATATTCAGCTTAGATGGAAAATATGCGTAAGTTATCCGATGTAAGATAAAAACTTCTTCTAATGCCTGAACATGTTTTTTATCCTTGCTTGGATAAACTACTCTCTGCTATACATTCACTTGAAGATGATAGCCGATTATTAATTGATCTCGAAACTATAGTTCTGTTCCTTAATCTCTATGTGAAAAAAAAAAAAAAAAAAAAAAAAAAAAAGAAAAAGAAATTACTTCCGAATACATTTTCTCAAACTAAGTAGCAATCAGTTTACCTAAAGAACAAAAATGATATACAAAATCTACAAAAAATCTAAAACTTTAGTCACCTAAATTCAGCTTATTTAACCACAGCTCTTAAACAATCACAGACAATAGCTAAAATAAAATTTAAAAGCAGAACATCTTTTAATTTCATTTAACAAGATAATTAACATCTGAAAAAAAATTGAAAAATTAATACGAAGACTTCGGATTATAGAAGTTTGGTTTATTCCACAATAAATTTTGAACTGTCAAATTATTTTTTTTCTCCGAAGAAGTATCATTTCCCTTTTCTTTTAATACTGTTTTAAAACTGACAACTTTCTGACACATTCCTGAATTCATTTTTACTTGCAAACGTATAAAACTGACAGCTGTACTTTTTCAGAACCTATGAAAACGAATAGCGTTTTCTATTTTTAGATAAAATCAAAGGATCATCAAAGAAAAATGCAATCAAATTTGGTGTTATGACGCGACAACTCAAAAAAGGTCGTCATGCTACAGCAGTAGCTTATAATTAAAAATGTAATGTATTTATCGAAAAATTAAAAACGTTATTCGATTTCAAATCACTTTAGTAGTCATACCTGCCAATTGCATTACCTATACGACTAAAAATGAGTCCGAGAATATGTCAGATATTGTAGGGTTGTTGAGTGGGAGGGAAATAGTTTTTTGAGAACCGTATTAACAAAGGTATTATTCCTAAATTAACTCCCAAATTTAGTTTTTTCTCTAATATATGAGTGTATTTTCAGATGTTTAACATATTTTCCCTAAAGATATTTTTCATAACAGAAGCAACATATGTTGTTGCTGTAGTAGTGCTGTAGGTGTAGTAGATAATAGTTTTTTGAGAACCGTATTAACAAAGGTATTATTCCTAAATTAACTCCCAAATTTAATTTTTTCTCTAATATATGAGTGTATTTTCATATGTTTAACTTATTTTCCCTAAAGATATTTTACATAACAGTAGCAACAGATGTTGTTGCTGTTAACACCTACGATTCCATTACATTATGTCCGTATTAATACACCATTAAACTATCGGAAAATCCCAAATACAATTTGGCCCAAGACAAATTATCAAACTGATTTAGACCAAAGAAATACTTGAGATGTCCTAACAGTGATAGATGCCATTACCATTAACATATGTAATTGGATGATGTTTAACCCTTAACTGCTGTTAGCGGTGTCATAGGCTGCTGCTTTTTTTTCATTTTCACAGCTTAAATTGTAAATTTCAGTTTAACTATAGGTACTGCGAAATTTTGTTTCGTGTGGAGCACTAAGTATTATGGCTGAAAACTTTTCAATAGGTGAATTTTAGTTATAACAGTCCTGTAGATAAAGTTTAGTATAGAAAAAATATCCTATGAATTAATCGAGCCTTTTATTTATCTTTCGATCAAGCTATTCATAGCGACAATTTTTGTCACAGCAGAGTAGGGTTAATACAATCGTTCATTTGTACAAAAACCCCTAAAATGACAGATCGGTAGTCGTCAAATTGAATTTCTTTCACACTTCTAGTTTTTGAACTGAGTTGGCGGACCGTTTGTTTGCCCTGGTAATGTGATAGAGTTTGATTTATCTAAACAACACAAATAATGTTGTTTGTACCTTTTCGTTTTTTACCAAAGGTTTCACTTTTCTTAAAAATCTAAATCTATCCAAACCAACACTCAAATTGAATATTTTCCATTATGAACTACAAAAATGAATTCCTTACAAAGAGATACTTCCACGGCAATAATAATTTAATGTATCGACAATTGTTATCAATCACTACTGATATATGCAATTTGCTGTTGTTATGTCACTATAACATGAGCGATAAAATTATAGGAAAATTCAAAAATCAAAGGTTTTAAACATCTGTATTCAACTTGTTGCACAATGAACTTGGAATTTATTTTCACGACAGAAGTGTTTAAGTTATTCTATCAATAAAAGAAGATTTTGACACCATTAACATTTTTAATTTGATGATATTATACGTTAATGTCACGATAGCTTTACATAAAATATTAGAAAATATCAAATGGTCGTGGAATGTTCAAAATTGAATTTTTTACAAGTTAGGTTTTTTCATCTAGCTAACACGTTTCCTCCAATGAAGTATCCCTGTGTTTTGTGTTTTTCTAACATTGATAGTTAGATTTAATTTAACGTTAAGATCTGTTCATTTCATGATGTTATGCTAATATGTCATAGGCTATATATAAAATTTCGGAAAATACAAAATGGCGCTAAGGGATGCTCAAATCAAATTTTCTTGCTAGTTTATGATCTAGCAAACAGATTTCTACTATTGAAATATCACTAGATTTGTTTAACCAATGCGAATAACACAAGCTACAATAAATTTCAAATAATTTCAAAATGGCGGCCGCTAAAAATTGAAATTTCATATGCTTCAAAATAGGCGTTAATGTCTTAACCATTTTATTAAACGGACTCTTCCGATAAGCTTTTGCTTTTTAGGTTACCTCAGAATTGTTCCAGTTCTTTGAACTTCGTTTTACTGTATGTTTTTAACAGAAATATTAGTTTGAAATTCAATCAGTAAGCAAATATAGTAAAGATAAATTCAAATACATACCGAAATTTATCCCAAAAGTTGTGATAAATATGTCTTATTTACTTTTTATGCGTTTTTTAATGCCATAATCTTTCTTGCACAGTAATTTAAATCTATTAAAACACGTCGCGTGATAAAAATTATTACTTTTTAATTTCACGTTTTAACGGAAATCCAATATGGCGTGCTTATAAAGCTCGAGAGATATTAAAATGTTTTTTTAAATCTGGAAATATTTCAAAGTTTATTTACAAATATCTGTGCAAAAGATTTCATAAAAACAAATGCACATTATCATTTTTTTACTTTTTGAGCAGTAATTTATCGAAATTTTGTAAATTTTTAAGGATTTTAGAGTTGAATTTTGCCCGTATGCTTTATAACGGTAAGTAATTAGTAACGAAGACTATTAAGCAATTATTTCAACTGCTTTAAGATATAATGGTAATTTAAAAATGAAAATTGCAAACGTTAACCCTTTACAGGACGAAAAATTTTGAAATCGCACAACATCTTAAAGGGAAAAGGTCAGAAAATCCATACTTACATGTACACAATAGGGGGCAAATTGTCTGTTATATAATCAACTGCAAACGATTATTTTCAATAATGTACTAGCCTAATTATAGTGAAATGATGATTTATCACAAAAAACTGGGTTTTTTTCAACGCAGATGCTTCGATTCGATGTTAAAATACACAATTTTATTTGTATATAGCCATGATTTCAACGGCGAAATAAAGTGTGTTATAACTTGTAATATAAAGCAAAATTGTGTGACAAATAACAATAGCAGACTATTATTTAACTAAATTTTGTCCAATAAATATGTATAAATCTTAATTGTGTGCAAAAATTACTTTTTAAGATGCATTCTCTATCTTAATTTAATTTGGCGCATTTATAATTTGAATTTGGTCGCCATTCTATCCGATTGGCGACCTTTTTCATGCTGATTTTCACGGCAAACATAAGTGTGACGTAATCATGGGATAGCGCGTGAGATTAACACGCGCTATCCCATGACATATTTTATGACGTATAATCCATATAACCAATCAGAACATAATGACTGATGACGTAACTCAGTTATAACCAATCAAAAGTCCTCAAATCCGCAGCCGCCTATAAATAGCGAGACATTTCCCTTACTCGTCATTTCAAGCTAAAAACTTGTGACTGTCGTCTGGACTTATAAAGCTCTTTTTACTGATATATCGTAAATTTGTATCGCCAAAAAACTTCACCTGTCTTTCGCCAAATCCTAATAGTAAGATATTTTTTATTTCGTTTAGGTGTTTATTAATTTATGTATTTCTTTCTTTTTTGCATTATCTTCGAGTATGATTGTTTAGAATTTTATTTGTATAGAATAATTTAAAAATAATAACAAGAATAAATTGTATTTTTTTTTTTTTTTTTTTTTTTTTTTTTCAGCGAACGAAATTTTAGGATACTGTATGAATGACTTAAAAAAAATTTATACTAGTTTACATTGAATGTAATTATTACTGTTATTTTGTTGCATTATATATAATGCACAAGCATGCATTATTAATTTAAATTTGATAACTTAAACAAATATTTCCCTGTCTTCATTAATATTATAATTTTATTTGAATTTAGTGTTATGAAATGAGTACATAATATTCTATTAAATGATTCCACTAAATTCAAATACAATTTTAATAGTAATGAAACTAAATGAAATAAATATAAACTAAAATTCTAGAATTTTAATTCAGGGTATTGTATTTTCCGTTAGCCGGGCATCAGTAATATATACACATGTATACATACACACATATGTATATATATATATATATATATATATATATATATATATATATATACAGGGTGATTCATAAAAGATGGGCAGAACTTTAAGGGGTTATAGTACACTTAAAGACAAATAATATTAAATAGGAGACTAAGGGTCCCAGACGTATTCCCAAGGAGATAGGGGGCATTAAAGTTTAGGGTCCGAAATTTCAAATGATTATAAAACATGGAAAAATTGGTCGATTCGTTTGCGGTTTTTGCAAAAAATTTTCTTTATGCCAGTATTTTCTTGAAATAAAATTTTAAAGTTCAATTTCAAAAAATGCCGATAGGGGGCGCTTTAGACTTTGGAGTAACAAACAACTATTTTTTAACGTTATTTTTTGTATTTCTTTAAATGATTTCGAAAGCTTAGACTTAAACTTAAATTTTGATCTAAAAATCTGAGTCCTAACGAGTAGTTAAGTAGCGTAAACTGAAATTTGAAATTTGAAACCCGTCTCCCCCCAGAACAAAAATCAGTTATTCCCGATCTTTGTGTCGTAGATTAGGCTCTAACTACTGCCGCGTTTTGCTAAAATTATTCTTTATGTCAGTATTTTCTTGAAAATAAATTTTAAAGAAAATTTTCAAAAAATTCCGATGGAGGGCGCTTTAGACTTTGGAGTAACGAACAACTATTTTATACCGTTATTTTTTGTGTCTCATTAAATGCTTTCTAAAGCTTAGACTTAAACTTAAATTTTCAGCTCAAAATCTGAATCGCTGAGCGTGGTTCAGTAGCGAGGGGAGGGGGTTCAAATTTCAACTTCTGAACATAGTTCAGTTTGCACTACTTAACCATGCCCAACGATTCTGTGCTGTGATACGAGGCAAAAATACAACTTTCGTCAAGGACTGCATAGTCGGAATTCACTCATAAAGGCACTGGCACAGTTGGAAACGTCGCTCATGCAAACGTTAAAGCTCCATTCCTGACGCTAGTCACCGGGTGAAGAAGGAAACAGAAAGTATGCAAATGTCAAATGGGGAAGAAGAAGAACACGTATGCAAAATTTCGACACGATTCAGGTATAAAAACCACTGAACGGTGAGTCAAGTGTAAGTCGCTGTAGTAATGAATCGGAAGATGGTGCCCTTCACGAATAAGGAAAAGGCTGAGATGCATTTAATTTACGGAGCGGCAGATGGAAATGGTGCAGAGGCACAACGAATGTACGGAGAGCGATTTCCTAACAGGCGGTTGCCTAACCGCAAAACTTTCGAGCGCTTGCACAGACAGTTGTGTGAGACGGGATCATTTCTCGCTTCCCGGTCGAATGCAGGTCGTGCAAAAAAGGACGAATCAGTAGTTGTTGCAGAAGCCATTCTGGATGTAGTAGCGGCGCAGCCAAGTACAAGTACACGAACAGTGGCTAGCCAGGTGGATACCTCACAGTCCAAGACTTGGAGGGTACTGAAGGATGAACATTTGCTCCCGTTTCATGTGCAACGAGTCCAGAAACTGTCTCCAGGGGATTATCCAAATCGTATTGAATTCGCCCGCTGGTTTCTGCAGCAGAACGCGCTAAATCCACATTTTGGACGAACTGTGCTTTTCACCGATTAATGTACCTTCACACGTGAAGGTACATTTAACACACACAATGCACATGTATGGGCGGATGTCAATCCACATGCTACGTATCCACATGCTCATCAGAGACGCTTTTCCATCAATGTTTGGGCAGGAATCCTCGGAGACCACCTAATCGGACCGTACCTTCTTCCTGAACGCCTCAACGGTAAAACATACCTCACATTTCTGCAACATGTGCTGCCAGACCTGTTAAACGTTGTTCTTCCACGCATCCGGCGGGTCATGTGGTTCCAGCACGATGGAGCGCCAGCCCATTACGTACGAGACGTCCGCAACTATCTGGACATCACATTTCCGAACAGATGGATTGGTCGAGGTGGTCCTGTTGCTTGGCCTGCTCGCTCGCCAGATCTTTCACCCCTCGATTTCTTTTTTTGGGGACGATTGAAGGCTCTTATGTATGAGACACCCATTGAATCCCCCGAGGAACTGGTCACCAGACTTTCCGCCGCTGTAGGGGAAGTGCTCGAAAAGCCTGATGTTTTCGCGAATGTTCGCCGTTCCATTCGTCGCCGTTGTTCTGCGTGCATAACCTCTGGTGGTCACAATTTTGAACATTTATTGTGATTACATGTTAATAAATATGCTTTGGTAACATAATCCTAATTTGTGTCTTTTTACCTCGTATCACAGCACACAATGTGTGGACATGGTAAACTGAACTGTGCTCAGGAGTAGAAATTTCAAACCCCTCTCCCCAGAAACTTAACCACGTCTAACGATTCAGATTTTGGGCTGAAAATTTAAGTCTAAGCTTTAGAAAGCATTTAATGAGACACAAAAAATAACGGTATAAAATAGTTGTTCGTTACTCCAAAGTCTAAAGCGCCCTCTATCGGAATTTTTTGAAAATTTTCTTTAAAATTTATTTTCAAGAAAATACTGACATAAAGAATAATTTTAGCAAAACGCGGCAGTAGTTAGAGCCTAATCTACGACACAAAGATCGGGAATAACTGATTTTTGTTCTGGGGGGGAGAAGGGTTTCAAATTTCAAATTTCAGTTTACGCTACTTAACTACTCGTTAGGACTCAGATTTTTAGATCAAAATTTAAGTTTAAGTCTAAGCTTTCGAAATCATTTAAAGAAATACAAAAAATAACGTTAAAAAATAGTTGTTTGTTACTCCAAAGTCTAAAGCGCCCCCTATCGGCATTTTTTGAAATTGAACTTTAAAATTTTATTTCAAGAAAATACTGGCATAAAGAAAATTTTTTGCAAAATCCGCAAACGAATCGACCAATTTTTCCATGTTTTATAATCATTTGAAATTTCGGACCCTAAACTTTAATGCCCCCTATCTCCTTGGGAATACGTCTGGGACCCTTAGTCTCCTATTTAATATTATTTGTCTTTAAGTGTACTATAACCCCTTAAAGTTCTGCCCATCTTTTATGAATCACCCTGTATATATATATATATATATATTCATATATATATAATACACAAATATGTATATATATATATATGTATGTATGTATATGCATATATATTTATATATGTAGTTGTACATATATCACTGGCGCCCGGCTAACCGAAAAGTAGCGTGAATTTTTACTATATGCATAGCATTTGTAAGATATAAGCTTCTAATACGAATTAGTGGCAATTGGGCAATTGTTTTAAAAAACTTAAATAGTTAATGAGTGCTAATTAATTAATAGTTAAATTTTGTGTTAATATAATTTTTTTAAAGCTACTCTAGATGATGGAATTGCTTTCAGAGGGACACCTCGAGTCTTTACTGATAGATTAGGAAACATAATATTTTATAGCATGACGTATTACATGGATAGGTACTTCCTTTTTTAGAAAAGGGTTTAGAATTCTTTTTAACTGCACCGACCCAGTTCGGGTTTAAGAAATTGAGATTTATTGCTAAACGATATAAACAGTACCTGATAAACTGCTATTATGCTTGTTCTTGCATCTATTAAAAATGGCTTCTGATTATACAAATTACCTCTGTATAATAGTAGATAAATAACTTCTGCATGTAAATACATGTCTTATTAAATACACATTGGATAGTAACTACTGAACCAACTGTTTATGCATATGAAACAGTTAATAGGTTACGAAAAAGTTTTTGTGAAAACTTTTCTTCCGTAATCGTGACCTTTGTATGCAATCTCTGTATTGAAAATTCCGTTCATTGCTTACTTTAATCAATATTTGGTACTTTTCCGTTATACGGACACCATTGTCGCCAAGCATACATTTACATACATTATGATGCATTAGCATACATTTTGGCATGGTGTCCGTATAACGGAAAAGTACCCAATATTTTAACTTAATTTTACTTGTTATTAAAGACTCTGCAATGCTGTCAAGATAATTTGTCATTTTTATGACAGTAATATGGCAGGTTTTTTTAGTCAAGTTTAATTAGATAGGTGTAAATAATGTAAGAAATTGTCTTTAATTCGACATTGCTATGTATTAAATGCAATATATTAAATATGCGTCCTTTTTAATCAATAATATTTTGAATAAAATGTTAAGTTTTTCAAACTGGAGTGTTTTTTTCTCTGTAACTTAAATTTCATTACAGGAGGGGGGAAAGACTGGCGCGGTATTAAACTGTCTTATTTGTTATTAAGTACAGGGTAATTTTTCATAGTCGGTGTCCAGTCGAAATTGGTCTGCTTTGGCAGTACATTACGCAGTATTTTAACCAGGGCGGGATTTTTTTTTTTTTTTGTCAGTAGTTTGCATTTTAGAGAATGGTTGTGAAAATGCTTATATAAAAGTATAAATGTTTGTATCTTAAACAAGTTTTACTGTTTCATTGTGCATTTTAGTGTTTCAGATATTTCGCATCAGTTTTATTTGTCTGTAATTTACTACAACTGCTACCATGACCATTTTCATGTTATTTCTGTATTCGTGTTCTGGTTAATCTTCCGTTATCGGGTCGAATGCCAACTGGCGTATTTCAGCTTGTGTATAGTTTTGTGCAACAGAGTGTGTTTTTTGTGATAAGCTATCTAGGTCCATAAATTTTAAACCAAGTTGTTACCGGTAATGTTCATGTTTGATTCTTACTTTTCCCATGTCTCTATTATGGAAGATTAATCTTATTTGCCTCCAACCGTTGACGTACACACCGATTATGGAAGATTACATAAAATGGCGCATTACATTTTTTCTTTTATCTTTTGTATACAATAGAATATTTGGCTATGATGTCTTACACTCACGCACCGTTTTTTATTTTTTTAATCTATACTATTATATAAAGAGGAAATGGTGACTGACTGACTGACTCATCAACGCCCAGCCGAAACTACTAAAGTCAGGGTCACGAAATTTGGACTGTATATTGCTGTTATGGCCTAGGCAAGCAATAAGAAGGGATTTTTGAAAATACCCCCCCCCCCACCCGAAGGGGGTTAAAGGGGGGGCTCGAATGTTTTAGGTCATTTCGCCATATCTCAGCAGCAGTTATAAGTAGGAGCGCGAAAATCAGGAAAACAAATCTACTAAAAAATTATTAAACACCTATTTCAGCAATTTTAGAAACTCCCCCCGGAAGAGGGTTAAAGGGGGTGGTCGAATGTTTTAGATTATTTCGCCATATTTCAGCAGAAGTTACAGGTAGGAGCGCGAAAATCAGGAAAACAAATCTACTAAAAAAAAATGATTAAACATGTATTTCAGCGATTTTAGAAATTCTCCCCAGAAGGGGGTTAAAAGGGGGTGGTCGAATGTTTTAGGTCATTTCGCCATATCTCAGCAGCAATTATAGGTAGGAACGAAAAAATCAGGAAAACAAATCTACTAAAAAAATGATTAAACATGTATTTAAGCGATTTTAGAAATTCCCTCCCCCCCCCGAAGGGGTGAAAGGGGGGTGGTCGAATGTTTTAGGTAATTTTGCCATATCTCAGCAGCAAATTTAGTTAAGAGCGAAAAAATCAGGAAAACAAATCTACTAAAAACATGATTAAACATGTATTTCAGTGATTTTGGAAATTACCCCCCCCCCCCCCCCCCCCAAGTGGTTAAAGGGAAGTGGTTGAATCTTTTAGGCCATTTCGCCATATCTCAGCAGTAGTTATAGGTAGAAGCGCGAAAATCAGGAAAACAAATCTACTAAAAAATGATTAAACATCTATTTCAGCGATTTTAGAAATTTCCCCCAGAAGGGGGTTAAAGGGGGGTGGTCGAAGGTTTTAGGTCATTTCGCCATATCTCAGCAGCAGTTATCGGTAGAAGCGCGAAATTAAACATCACACACTCCGACGCAATGTGAAATGAACGGCAACCTGATTACTGGTGTTACTCCCACTCGAAAGCATCATCAGTAATCGGGATGCCATTCATTTCACTATATTGCAGCAAGACACGTGTTATAATGTCTTGGTGAATCTATTTCGTTATGAAAGTTAGCTGGGCCAATATAGTACACAATGTACAATCTTCGTTGTCTTGGAGGCAGCATCACATCTTTGAAACCCAATTTAGCGCCGACGATTTTGGTATATAATATGATAGATTAGATGTGACACAGATAACCAGTCAGATGGCACACCAACAGGGGTTATGCAATAGAAACATCACACACTACGACGCAATGTGAAATGAACGGCAACCCGATTACTGGTGTTACTCCCATTCGAAAGCATCATCAGTAATCGGGATGCCATTCATTTCATTACATTGCAGCAAAACACGTGATGTTGCTATGGCAACACATCCCGCTGGTGTGCCAGCTCACTGTTGGTTTCGTTATCTGTATCATCTAATCTATCATATATATACCAAAATCGTCGACGCTAAAATTGATTGCAAAAAGGTGACGCTGCTTTCCGGACTACTCCACGATAACTTGGCACATGAACTTGAAAGAGTTCTCGATGGTGCGGAGAAAGAAAGTTGTTAACGTACACAAATGGTGTAGACAATGCATTATTTAATTAGTAACTAGATATTTCTATTTGGTAGCAGGTTTGATTGTCACATTAATTAAAGAATACATTCATCTAAATTTGTTTTACGACTCATCGGCTAATGTATCGCGGAAGGATCGTACCAAGTATTTTGAGAATGGTTTTATAGAATTATATAAGAAATCATTGATTATCATTAAAATAAAAATATGTCGGCTAAAAGTGATAACAGTAAACATAAAGGCTTATAAAAATAAAATAAAAACTTTTTAAATAAACAGACGTACTAGTTTCGTACACGCAATCGGTGACCTTCTCAAGATCAGTAATGATATAGAAAAACACTTTATTTTTTATGACTACTGATCTTGAGATGGTCACCCTTTCGCTGAAATTAATTTTTCTTCAGAGACTACAGTATAACGGAATACTTTTGAGTTATTACCCTGCACACTTAGGCAAAAAGTAAGCGCTACATATGACATATTCTATAATAAAAATCTTCTAGCGCCCCTGAATAATGTATATAAATTTAATTATGTTTCAAATAGTGTAACATCATTCAAATACCACCGCAAATGATTTCCCCCAATAGACCACAATGTTACGGAATACTTTTGAGTACCCCTGTAAATGAAATATAAATACTACGCACTTTATTTTCAATAACGAACATCCTATGGTAAGCCTTAATAATGTATATTAACTAACGTGGCAATCCCAGTATATTTACGCGAGTTAGAGCACGGACGAACAAACCCAATTCATAATAAACACTTTTCAACTATGTTGGAAAGTGCTAAAAATCCCACTTGCGTTAAATCAGAATTGCACAAATAAACCATTTGGCTGCTACGGATCTGATTACGAAAGATTAACTTTAAGATGCCATACTTTGGCGGTAAACTGAAATGGCGATTTTTTTGCCTGGTTTGGTAACTCAGCAATTTTTGCTTCGTGTGGCAACCTAGGGTTTTATAATAAATTATGTGTGTTTTATAATAGCATTAAATGTGCGTATAACTAAATATAATGTGGGAAAAAAATGTGTAGCGCCAAAATAAAATGTTGCCAACTCCGGTGCGTCTGCGACATCTGTTCCGATCGGAATTGTCATTTTTATTTATTTGTTTGTTTACTAGCTAACCCGCCCGGCGTTGCCCGGGCCCGTGATAAAACCTTAAATGAACCCTAAATTTTTATTTTATCTTTAACTTGATTTTGTATGAATTCATATTTCTAATGACAAAATTGCCAAAAAATACTGATAATTAGGGATGAAAGTGCCCGTAAGAAAACATTTTCTTCTTTTTAGGGGCGTTCGTAATTATATAAGCACCTATAGTCATCGTTTGGTCTGTCCGCATAATATAACAACGCAAAAACTACCCAACCAAATGGTTTGAAATTTAATATATAGAATCATTGCAGAATTTTGTCGAGTCATTTCAAATTTTATGAAAATCGAATCGAAACTTAAAAAGATATTAATAAAAGTTTTCTTCATTCTATTAACTCCTTTCACACATAAATCTATATAATAAAAGCGCAAGCATATGTGTCTGGGGAAAACAAATACGGGCTGACCATTTTTTTTTTCATATGCCAAGCAGCCATTTTAATTCAAAATTATTTTTTCGAATAAAATTGAATAAAAGTTACATTTTTAGAAAGATCGTTCAAAAAAAAAAAAAATGTTTGTTTGAGATTTGAGAGATGAGTTACATTAAAAAATGTATAGATTCTGAGATAAATTCAGTTAAAATTAGGTTAACAGCCCAGTATTTATTCCAATATCCATTAAAGTAAATAAACACAAGAGATTCGTCCATCGTGAATCATAGAAATGTTAAACCATGGAAGTAATCATTCGCAAAACAAGATCTCCATGGTGAATTTTGCAGCACTATCTGGTGTCGAAAAAAAAAATTCGCATCTGTAAACGTGGCATACATGAGAAGAGAAAAGAAAGGCATGCTCATTTTGTTCCTAACAGACGATATAATTCATTTCACTGAAATAATAACGAAGATTTTTTTTACATTGTAAAACTAGTTGTAGTAAGAACGCACTTCATTTGTCACGTTTAACGTGCAATTTTCAACTTGTTTCACATAGGGTATGTTTTCTTCTCCCTTTTTTTTGGTTTTCGCGTCGGGTCCGTTAACATAAAAGAAAAATTGTTTTTGTCGTCTGAACTCTCTGAAATTTTAGTCGTTTATAAATAACTGTTTCCAAGTCCTCTATAAAATTATGTGAAAACATATGCATATTAAATAGGGAAAACATTACCCGAAGCCGAGCGTGACCGCGTTGAAACACCCCGTTATTATCAGTTTTCATCGAAATTTTCTCATATATTTTTTTTTTAAATATTTCTTTTCGTCCGAACGTTTCGAAATTGTTGTAGGTGATGTAAATCGGGTCTACTGAGATGCTCTAAAAAGATTGTGCCGAAATACAAACGTTTAGTAATTTTTAGCCTAAGAAAAAAAAATCGTCTCGTGAGGCACGAAATGACCTGCGTTCGCCGGTATTTTTGAAAGGGTTAAAATTCGCATTTTTTAAAACTAATTATACCGTCGATTAGAAAAAGGCTTCGGCTTTCAGAACATATGTTTGGTTTGTCTGTATCTCTAAAATTGCGCTCTTGAGGGGCGTTGTCGTAAGAGGAAAAACGACCCTTTTTCAAAAATGTTTTTCAAATAAAGGGTTGACATTTTTTTTTTTTTTTCGAATTTACTGCAGCATTTGAGACGTAAGAGTGCGACCTTTCAGAATATGTTTTTCGTTTTTAGGTGCGTTCGTAATTATATAAATACGTAGCACCTATAGTCGTCGTTTGGTCCGTCCGTCTGTCCGTCCGTCTGTCTGTCTGTCCGTCCGTCTGTCTGTCCGTCCGCATATAACAACGCAAAAACTACCCAACCAAATGGTTTGCAATTTAAAATATATTATCTTTGTTAGGTGCGTTCGTAATTATATAAATACGTAGCACCTATAGTCGTCGTTTGGTCCGTCCGTCTGTCCGTCCGTCTGTCTGTCTGTCCGTCCGTCTGTCTGTCCGTCCGCATATAACAACGCAAAAACTACCCAACCAAATGGTTTGCAATTTAAAATATATTATCTTTGCAGAATTTTGTCGAGACATTTCAAATTTTATTAAAATCGAATCAAAACTTTAGGAGATATTAATAAAAATATTTATTAAGAAATTTGATTTTTTTTTTTAAATCGGTGCTTTTTTGTTAGAGGAGCTTCCGATGGATGTTAAATCGTCAAGCGACCGAGATACTTATTTTATTACAGAAATTAATCTGCAGACGATATAATTCATTTCACAGAATTAAAAATCATCAAGATCTGAATATTTATATAACTAGCTGATACATATATATCTGAATATTTATATAACTAGTTAAGATATTTGTATGAACAGTGTCATAAAATATATACTTAACTAGCTGTTTAGCCCGTTCTACGCATGGGATATCATGAATTTAATTCTAAAACGTGCGTACGAACGCACCTCGTTTGTAACGTTTGACGTACAATTTCCAACTTGTTAAATAAACGAAATGATTTAGTCGATAGAACTTTAAACAGAATTGCGAAATAAACGCATTCTTCATTCAAATGGTTTTTCATTCTCGTTCGCTGCCGTAAATCGGGTTCTGAGCATGAGCGAGTGCTGAAAGCCGGCTCGCAAAGAAATAGATAGATGAGTTATTGATCAGTTTTTAATTAATATCTTGGTTAATTATTAAATTCTGAGACTCAGGTGCATCAGGAGAGGTCTTGCATCATCCTCACCTAAAATTTCAGATTTCCAGGTGCGCTAGATTTCGCTAGCCATCGCATGCAGACACACACACAGAAAAACTTTCTTTTATTAGCATAGATAGTCTGGGAGGCAGAGTCCTTTTTTGGCAGCAAATTTTCGCGTAAATGATTTGTATATTTGATTGATATAGATGTTACAGATAATGAATCTGCCAGCCTGTTGACAAACCAACGAAGGATGTTGCACAATCCACTGCTGAGCGAAATGGATGGTATCTCGATTATGGATGATTGCCACTCTAGACGGTTAACATCCGTAATCGGGATACCATTCATTTCGCTCTGCAGCGGTCTTGTGCTCTGTTGCTGTGGTATTGCTAGTGCGCTATAGCTGAATAGCAGTTCTGTTATATCTACACAACCTAATCTATCTTATAAACTAAAATCATCGATACTGAAACGGATTGCAAAAAATTGGACGCTGCTTTCCCGACTATAAGTTGAATTGTTTAAAAGGTATGTCGCATCAGAAGACTCGAAGAGTTGTCTTTTTTTTTTATATATACTTGTTTATTTATATATTAGTATATGCGTTTTGTGACATGAGTCGTGATCACTGTTGAATATTCGCCGAATGGAACATATACCAAAAGGAAAAAAACTTGTTTTTTACAATGTGTCTTTTCTTTTGACCAAATGCTAATTCCTAAACTGGTTAGATTTAGAATTTAGAGATATACGCTCTAAAAAAAAGACAAATGTTTCTTAATCGATGAAAATAAAATATAACCACGAGTGATAATGTACAATAATCCTCTTCCGAGCTAACCACGATTCCGAAAAGCGTTCTTTTTCTTTATAAACCGCAGAAACTAATATATTTTCGAGATTTAAAGAAACATTTATTTTTATAAGTGAAACCAAGTATATTTTACAGCCACTGATTTTCCGAGTTTTTATAGTTTATTTATTAATCAGTTTTCTCAAACCGGAATATAGGTTTTTAGGATGTTATTTATTTTTCATGTTCAACAAATGCGTGCTTTGAAGAGAAACGCATAATAAATTAACACCGTTAATAATTATTAGATTTTATCTATATATTTAAAACGAAAAGCGCATTCTGTCAAATTTCCACACGAATATCTTTGCGCATGTGTCAACGTTTTTTTTAAAGGCTTCTCCCCTCAGAAACGGGAAACCTGACTGATTAGCCTGTGTAGCCTAGGGGGATTGAAAACGGATGGAGGTGTACCATTGCATTGAAAACATAACCTTCTAATACATTTTTGCTCTGAGGTAGAAAGCTAAAGTTTTTTTTTTCTTTTTTAATAACTGGTGTTTTCACTACCAAATATGCATATTTTTTCGCAAAATTTTAAAGAGAGCTTGCATACAGTTATATTTATAACCGATTGAAATGTCAGAGAGTTCGGAAGATGAGAACTATTTTTTTTATTGCTAGACGACGCGAGAGTCGACGCGAAAACAAACAAAAAAATCCCTGACGGCTCGGCCTACAGGCACATGTAGATTTCAAAGACGCAGACCGTGGGGCGCCTGTTTGTCGGGAATTGCGGAAGAAATGACCTTTTTGCGATGATGCTGCAGTTGGAACCGTCTACTTCGAAACCGAACTTGTTTGCAGGCGAAGCCAGCAAGGATATATATATATATTTTTTTTTTACTATAAGAGTTGGTCCTATAAAAAACATGTCAATATAAAAGTTTTAGATAATATTAAGAGGGTTTATAATAAATTTAAGCGAATTTGAAATCTTGGGAATTGACGAAGTTATGAATTTTTTTCTTCTAAAACCCCTCTTCCCCCCCCCCCCCCCCCCTCCTTTAAGGCAATTTTTAATTATATCAAAAATCTGTCATACATAAGTTTTTGGCCCTGTTCCTAGAAGTAATAATAACTTTAAACGGATTCGATACGTATCATAACTAAGAAATTATGGGTTTTTTCTGTTTTCACAAAAAGCCCCCCCCCCCCCCCTGGTTCGATTTTGCCCATTAACGAACTTGACCGAGATTTTATGCCCCTTGATTTTATGTATCAGTTTCGAAAAGATGCGGGAGTTGGAACCGCCTACTTCGAAAAATAACTTGTTTGCAGGCGGAGCCGGCAGGGATTTTTTTTTGTTTTTAATTTTTTTTTTGCTATAACGGTTGGTCATATAAAAAATTTGTCAATATAAAAGTTTTAGATAATACTAAGAGGATTAATAATAAATTTACGCGGATTTGATATTTTGTGAATTGACGAAGATATGATTTTTTTTCTTCTAAACCCCCCCCTTCCCCCCCCCCTTGGGGCCATTTTTAATTATATCAAAAATCTGTCATACATACATTTTCGGCCCTTTTCTTAGAAGTAATAACTTTAAACGCATTCGATACGTATAATAATAAAGAAATTATGAGGGTTTTTCTGTTTTCACAAAAAGCTCCCCCATTTCCCCCCCCCTGGTTCGATTTTGCCTATTAACGAACTTGACCGAGATTTTATGACCCTTGATTTTATGTATCAGTTTGGAAGAGATTTATGCAGAATTTTTCCAGTTATCGTGGTCAGAAAAAAGTGACATAGATAGATAGATAGATAGATAAACTTTTGAACTGGGGGTGGTTTTGGATTCTGGGAGTCATGATCAGCGTAGATCTGCAAAAATTTTTCAAAATTTCCAACTTAGGTGAGAATGTAATAGGTAGTAATTTCTTACGAAATCTACCTAAAAGCGAGAAGAAAACATTTCGTTTACAACTAGATAACACTATTTTTTCACGAAATTTTTACATGAGCTGTAAGACCGTTTTATTTATCACCAATAAAGATTTTAAAGAGATCGGACAGAAAGAACTTTTTATTTTGAAACTATGAAACAACCCCACCCTACGTAAAAAAAAAAAAAAAGAAAATGAGTGCTTTTATCACTAAATATCATCAGTTTTCTCAACCCGGAATATAGGTTTTGAGGAGGCCATCCATTCTCAACCAACCATTTTCAGCTGCGTTGCGTAACTAAATTTATACATGCAAGAGCAAAACGATAATATTAATTTTAATGTTAATGTAAATGCTGTTTATCTATACCATGCTTCTCTGTAAAATATATTTGCTGAACATGAAAATCTTTACCTGAATTGACAACATCAAAAAAACTATATTCCGGGCTAAGGAAACTGATTAATACACAATAATTAATACACTCAGAAACACTTCCGAAAGTCTGACAAATACAAGAACTAATGTACGGAATTTAATAAAACTTTAGATTCAGTTAGACCCTGATATAAATGGGTGCTAATTAGTTTCTGGTCTAAATCGCGCAACAGATGGCGCTGCTATTCTACAATTTTCACGATAGCTGTATCTCAATGAACCAATACACAGAATTTCATCAAACTTCAGATTCTGTTAGACCTTGACATAAATAAACGTTCGTTATGTTTAGGTGTAAACAGCTCAACAGGTGGCGCTGCTATGCCACTTTTTCCATGATTTTCACTATAGCTATATCTCACAGCTATATATGCACAGAATTCCATCAAACTTCAAATTCCATTACACGTTGACATAAGTTGTTATTCATTGGGTTTTGGTGTAAATCTCCCACCAGATGGCACTTCCTCAGGATTTACACGATTTTAGCGATGGTTATATCTCAAGAACTAATATACGGAATTTAATAAAACTTTAGATTGAGTTAGAAATTGTTAGAAATTTTGGTTAATTCGTTTTTTATGTATGTGAAACTTGTATGAGATACAAGAAAGTTTTAAAATTGGCACATCCGACTAGTTTTTTTTTTTTTTTTTTTTCCAGTCAATACACTCTTTTATAAGCATTCCATGTTTACCTTGAAACTCACGCCTCCTTTCATGGCTTACAATTCTTGATTTAAAAAAAAAAAAAAAAAAAAAAAAAAAAAAAAATTCCCTTACAATACATTAATTTTGCCTGGGCATCGAACCTGATTATAGAAAATTCACCGCTTTTTTTACGTTTGGTCGAAAGCGCGGACTAGTGAATCTATTTAAAAAAAATTCCAATTTTTGCTCTGTTTCTTTTTTAAGACATGGTAACGAGGGGAAAAAAAAGCATCTGAACTATCATTTATGGATTTCTACAGTGCTTTCTCAACGTATAATCATAATTTATTTAACATGACACTATTAATTGATTAAAACGTATTTTCTAAAAAATATATTACTCTTTATTTTTATTATCTCTAACTTTAGAAGAAAGTACAGGATTCGTGAAAAATTTCGAAAGGTTTTTGACGGGAAGGTCCCGAACACAACTGTTTTCAGAAAATATCTATTTATCTGTGCCTATATGCGACACAAATTTTAGGGGCGTTCTATCTCAAAAACTAATGCACCGAATTTAATCAAATGTCAGATTCAGTTAGACTTTGACATAAATTGGTGCTGATTAGGTTTTGGTGTAAATCGCCCAACAGGTGGCTCTGCTATGCTGCATTTTTCACGATTTCATGTCTCAGGAATTACGCAGAATTTCACCAAACTTGAATGTTTTTCTGTTAGACCTTGATATAAATAGATTCTTATTGCATTTGAGTATATACCGCCCAACAGGTGTCGCTTTTATCCTATCTTTTTCTCGATAGCCATATCTAAAAAACGAATAGATTGTCACTTGATTTTTGTTGCAGACGATTTGATTTATATAGAAGAAAGTTTTGTGATAGCCACAACATACTGTGCTGTCCTCTAAAAACAACCTATGTTTTGAAATTTTCTCTATATAAAGTCTAATAAAGAATGCAAAAAAAGTCTTAGACTATTTTTAATAGACTAAATTTTTACTTCATTTTATCACTTTATTACAAAGTAGCAGCCAGTTAAGCAAGAATTTGAAAAAACTTTCCAAAACATAACCCATGTTAATTGAAAAAAACCCACACCTGACATAATCAGCTGAAAATGAAGCTTTTTATTTACATATTAAGGGTTTAACATAAAAAATTCTATTATAACAAGAAAATCTGCAAAAATAAAGTTCATGTTTTTCCAGAATTCTGCAATTGTTAGTTTAAACTATTTTAAAACTAAATAAGCACTTTGGTATTTTGTGGTATATTACTGACTCCTTGGGTATTTTTAAACTATTTTAATTATTCTAAATTGTGCATAAAAACAGAACAAAACAAAGAAATTGACTTTAGTGAAATATTTGATGAAGTATTAAGGTGGTTTTTTTTTAGGAAACATTTCACTGTTTCTTTTAATACTAGTTTATACATATTTTCTCTTTGATGCTGTTTGAAATACTTCGTTGTTGCAGCTTCACGGCCAGTTAGTCTTTTTTTGGCGAGCGTGGTTTTGGCGCATCATTAAATCCGCTATTGTTGTAACTCCATATACAATTGAACCCTAAAGAGTATTTGGCAATTGATCATCTGTGGCGGGCTGGTGGAAAAATGCCTCAAAAATAAATTAATAATTTATAATTAAGTTCTAAGGAGAAAAAAATAAATAAAAATGTATTGTCATCGGAAATACATCTTTGCACATAATTTTTATGGTTCTAGACTATCAGGAAGGGAGTGAAAAATCTATTACAAAATTCCATGTTTACATACAAAAACTAAGTAAAAAAAAAAAAAGTTGGAAATTGTACGTTAACGTGGCAAATGAGGTGCGTTGGCAGTTTTATATAGGAGCATGAAATTCAGGAAAACAAATCTACTAAAAAAATAGTTAAACACGTATTTGAGCGATTTTAGATATTCACCCACTAAGGGCGTTAAACATCGGATATGAACCCGATTATGGAAGATTAGACGAATAAGACAACTATTGCTGATTTTTGATTAGATATTTTGCATAAGACATTTTTGAAAGGGAATTTTTTTAAAAAAGCTATTTTAAAGATGAGGGATTTAGTATGATTGCGTCAAAATAACATAAGATTTTTTTCTGATTGCATTATTGTGATCGGCGTATTTTTAGGATGTTACATTTTTGCTTATGTTACCCGGAA
The DNA here is from genome assembly GCA_963931845.1 of Maratus michaelseni. Classification (NCBI taxonomy): domain Eukaryota; kingdom Metazoa; phylum Arthropoda; class Arachnida; order Araneae; family Salticidae; genus Maratus; species Maratus michaelseni. The sequence continues at coordinate 375,349,338 of OZ007591.1, forward strand.
GGCCAAGGTTAACTCGGCAAAGCCAAGTGGTTCTGCTATATTAAAATTAATTTATTAGTTTCATTATGTACTTAAATAGAAAACAAATTATCACATTTTTACAAACTTTTATTTAAAGTTTAAAATTTGTAATTAGTGCAATTTTGTCTCACTCCCGCTTTTATTAGATTTAGAACAATTTTTTTAAATTACCTATTCATCCGTACTCTACATTGTAGTCGACACATTGTCCACCCGCGCGAAGCCGGGACGAAGCTAGTATCAATAAAACAATAATCAATTATTTGTATGATCATTATTGGAAAAAACAAATACAATAATACATAAGCATCAAATTTGAATATCATTTCTAATCAATTTCTCTCCTTGCTCCACAGTTGTTTGCTGAAATTGATCTTGCCATGGCTGTTTCAAGTGCTGTTTCCTTCCAGTCATTCTTCGCTCCTCGGCAGTACGATCAGGTATGTATGGAAGTGAGTATTGATGAATGGTGCCCTAATTTTAATTTCTATTTAGGTCGAGCTGCATCATGGAGCGCCTACGATGGAATGGACCTGGAGTGCTATGAAGAGGAAGTAGCTGAGGAGGAGGAAGAAGAAGCTGAGGAGGAAGAAGCTGAGGATGGACCAGCTCAAGAAGGAGCTGATCAAGTAAGTTTGACTTCTCCCCAACCATCCCAGAGTTGGTGGAAGAAGTCGAAGGTAAGTTGGTGGCGAAAGGCCCTGGCCTTTTGCTGTTGTTGCTATGAGGCCGAGTTTTAATACAGTAAAATTTAAAGATTGCAATCATTAATCCCTATATAATCTCATGTCAAAGGTTGCAATTTTTTTATCAACTGTATTTAAAAATTGGTTTTAATGCATTTTTAAATTTTCGGTCTATTTTTTGAAATATTGAAAATCATTTTAACTGCTAAAAATAGATACATGTAAGTCCATTAGTCGCTTGAAAGACTGTTTTTTATTAATGACTTTACAACTTTTTTCCCTCCATTAACAGAACAGATTGTATAAAGATTGTATGATAATAATATGTTTAATTAGAAAAAAAAAAAAAAAAAAAAAAAAAGCTTAGCTACAGAGCAGTGAGTTACTGGGAAGTCAAGTTGGTATTTTTCCGCTATAAGGATGCCAATATTACTGAATTAAGTTACATTTTTTTATAGCCAAATACAGTGATCTTTTTATTTCTCTTTGTGTATTGCTATACTTTGACTTCTTTTGTACACCATTTTTTCTTTTAAGAATAACAGTTATTTTTGGGATGAAAAGAAAAAATTATTTTACATTATAAAGTTAAAAATATAAAGACAGTATAGCATAATCAACTGTTAAAATAAATATAAAAAAATATAATTTAGCATAAGTTAGATATTTTAAAAATAAGTAACACATAATGTCTCATATGAATGCTGGTTAGTGGGCTTGCATGTATCTTTCTAAATTTGCTTTTCGAATGGTTCATAGTTTTTGTCGGCCTCATAGCATATTTTTTCTTATTTGATATTTATATTATTATATTATGATTTAGTTTATATATATGATTCATTACTTAAGCGGCCCTTTCTGTATATACTAAATTTTTTTAAAGAGTTGTGAAGTATCCATTTTTAAATTAATTCATTTGGCCATTTTCATATATATAAATTACTTTTTCTATGTATGCATGTAGTCTTTTTAAGTATATATAAATACATGATAAAACTAACTATTCGGCTCCTTAATATTTAAATTAATCCCAGTTACAATTAATAACTTCTGAAATTTTATAGTTTATGCAGACCTTGTTAAATACAACATTTTAAGCCCATCAATTCAGAATGATAGCACAATAACAATGTTCAAACAGCAAAAATATAAAAAAACTGTACACTTATTTTGTTAAAACTTAAAAAACAAAGCAAAATAAATAAATAAATAAATAAATAAATAATAATAATAATAATAAAAATAAAATAAAATAAATAAATAAACAAAAATAATAGGTGTTAGTTGTTTAAAACTTCATATAAATATATTTGGTTTTCACATGACATTTTTGCTTTACCACCATCTTCTCCTCTTTGTCATCTCACAGGCTCTTTCCATCTTTAACATCATAGCCCACTATCATCAGGGCTTAATATCAGCATCAGCCTCCCATTCTTTTGTCACCACAGGATCTTTACATATTTCACCATAGCCCATCGTCATCGGGCTAGATAAGCAGCATCAATCTTCCTTTTTTATTTTTTTTTGGTTTTCTTTTTTTATTTCTTTTTCCTTTATTTTTATTTATTTATTTTTGTGCTTTAACACCATCATAGTCCATCATCTTCTTCTCTTTCCATCTTTAACATCATGGCATAGCCCATCGTCATCAGGGCTTAATATTAACATCAGCCTCCCATTCTTTTGTCACCACAGATCTTTACATATTTCACCGTAGCCCATCGTCATCGGGCTAAATAAGCAGCATCAATCTTCCTTTTTTATTTTTTTTGGTTTTCTTTTTTTTGTGGGGTTTTCTTTTTTTATTTGTTTTTCTTTTATTTTTATTTATTTATTTATTTTGGTGTGTGTGTGTGGGAAGGAGGTAATTGATTTCTTATAGTTCATTGTATTTATGAGAAATCAATTCCCATAGTTATTTAAAACAATTGTTAAGAGGGGTTTTATTAAGAACGAACAATAAAGCTATATTTTAGCTTCGCGCGTGTGTAATAAGCAGAGCTGGCCAATTCATCAACTTTTCTCCTTTTAAAGATCATCTTCGAAGTCAGCAATAATTAACAGTTGGTTTGAATAAAGAAATTGAAACTGATTGTAATGCAAGTATGGCATAAATAGTAATGTTACAATTATTAAAATTTATTGATAATCTCATTCCCTATCGAACTTTGCAAAATTTAGAACTAGTATGTAATACGATTCAAATTGTTAGGATAAAGATTGCGAAAAAAAAAAAATCTTTTGCAGTTAATGTTGAATGTGTATTTTGAATTTAGAATAAAAGTTTCCTTGTTTAAATAATGATAATGAAAACCTTAATGTTAAAAATCCAAGTTCTGTGATATTAAATTACTTTTTTCTTTTCAATGAATTCTATCACATGAAAGTGATTTCATAACGAGAATTTTAAGTAAAAGCATGCACGGTCCTCTGAAATTTTTTTTAAAAATTAACTGTACTTTTAATCTGTGTAAGATCTATATGATAATTATTTTGCAATAGGAAAAAATTGTTATTTTGTCAATAACTGCAATGCAAAAATAAGTCGTGTTTTAGTAACTGAAATGAAAAATTTAACGAAAAAAAGTGAAAGGACAATCAGAATATATTAGTAAAGTTTAGAAAATATTTTATATTAATGGAACATTAAATTGTAATTGGAACATTAATTTGTCGTGCTTGATATATTTTAAAGACATCCTTATATTACAAGCTTTTTGTCTGGAATTTGAAGTCAATTTTTGTCAAAAAGTAATCAAATATTAATGGCGCTTCAGAGAATCAATTGGCCATCTCTGCTGTAGGGGGGAGGGGGGCCCCATCGACGAGACTTCACCTTGACGCTGGTGATGGGGCTTACGAATGCCACTTAAATGCCATTCATATGCGTATGGCAAAAAATTAAAATGCCAAAAATGGTTAAAAAAAAAAAAATATCGTTACTTTCCAATATTTTTCTTATTAAGATCTTTAAAATGTATTAAATAATGAATGTTTTTTGCCTTTTATTGAATCATGATGCAAAAAGTCAGAAAATCACTTTTAATTAGTGACTAAATATTTTTTTTATTTTGACAGATATTATTCAAGGTATTTCGGTGATTAGTAGAAAGTCAGTTGACACAAAATAAACAGTCGCTGAATTATACAATTCAGATGATTTTGTTCAATAAAAATGAAGTGGCATTCAAACCAAGAGAGTCTCAAATAATAAAATTTATTGGGAATATTTTTTAATTTTAACTATTAATTTATGTGACTAAGGACCGGCTGTAAGGCCCTGAGTCAATAGAGAAAACCAATCTTGAAACCAAAAAATATTTTTATTAACCTTTTAGTTCCCACACAGCACCTAAAGCAAAAAAAAAAAAAAAAATTAAACTGTTTTTAGTTACTTAGCCTCCCAAAAAAAAAAAAAGCAATTTTAAGGTTTTATATAGTACCACAAACTTTAGAGCAATATTTCCTTGACAATTTTCATAAAATGTACATCAATATTAAACAATAACGATACTCTCTATAAGGGCCTTGGCCATATAAAGAAAATAGTCTTGGCAAGAGAAGGACATTTTTTTTACACATATTTTCTAGCAACCTATTTATTGTTTCATACATACAAGCAATTTTTTTCAATATTTATACAATTTATTTACACAATTTATCCAACATTATATACAAATTGAAATAATTTATCTAACGCATATAATCCAAAGCAATTTTTTTAAACGTGTGTACTAGCTCATCTGTTTTGTTTTCATAGCTGTTTATATCATTTGGCAATAAAACTAACTTTTTAAAGTCTGGATTGTGCTATGCCCCCTATAATAGGTAAATACTACAATAAGAAATGACTGCTTTATATTGTGAAATTTTAGCAAGTGAAAGCAGTAGAAAGATTCAAATTAAAAAAGCTAGTTACCCTATTCCTTGTTTTTAAGAATTCAGCTAATTTTACTCAAACACATGAAAGTAAAATGCATGGAACCTGATTATAGAAGATTCCCAGTTAAATTTCATCCATACTGAATTCGAATGGGAATTTCAAAAAATTAGTCAGCTATTGCAAAAATCAAACTGCTATATCTCAGCCATTTTTTAAGATAGAGGCAAAGCAAAAACTGTTCAGAATCCCTTTTTCAAGGCCGAACATTTAAGGGACATTTTTTTTTTTTCAGTATTAAAAAAAATACATTTAATAGCTCATAAATATTCTTAACATTGGATCAAAATGTCCAGATGATCGAAATGTCAGTAGTAATGATTTTTATTTTTTATTTTTATTTATTTTTTTATTTATTTAAAAAAAAAAAAAAAATAAATAAAAATAAATAAAAATCATTACTACTGACATTTCGATCATCTGGATATTTTGATCCAATGTTAAGAATATTTATGAGCTATTAAATGTATTTTTTTTAATACTGAAAAAAAAAAAACCATGATAAATGCTTGAACGTAAAGGTGATAATGTGAAAATTAAGTTAAAAAATGAGACTTGGCATGTATGTATTAACAAATGAAAATATTATAATATTTCAAAATAAACATTTTAATAAAGAAAATGGTAATAATATAAAACATTACAATTATGATTCATTACTAAATACATTAACTTTTCTTTGAGTAATTATGCATAGTAGTAGTTGGTTTTCCTCTGATAAAAGTACCAAGTGAGCTTGTATTGACAGTCCATTTTGGAGCATGCCATTGCCATGTCAAATTTTTATCTTAATTCAATCAAAAATTTTCAAAATTCATACATCTTTGCAGAAGAATTAGTAGGGCTAACATAATATATGATAGCATAAATAATAATGAAAATTCCACCAGCATTTTTTATTTTAAACATAAGGTACCTCTCCATTATCCCATCGACCACTTTCCATAACAAAAAAAATATCGCCAAACTATACGATTAATGCCAAAAAACATATCACATTCACTTAATGTCAGAAGTGTTACATGTGTTTGTTATGTCATTAAGTGATTTTTAATTCAACATTTCTCTCTATTTTTAACCATGTTTTACTGATTTAATAGTTATTTCGATAATTAAAATAACAATTACATCCTTAAACAGAGGTGCAATGATATGAAAAGAGAAAACCATTGAAAAAGTATTGTGATTTATAGTTACGTACAATAGACCAGTTTCAACTGGCGTCACATTTATTCAGCAGCTGAGAGGGATAATTAAGAAAAATAATGTAAATAAACAGCCAGCCAAGATTTTTAAGTTTTGTTTTCATTAATATACTCGTATTCTAAATTTTATTGTTTAAACATACTGATAATTGACACTTTGGTGAAGGGTCTTTTTGGAATTTCTTGGGTTGGGTTGATTATTGACGGCCAATTATCTACACTAGGGATATAGGCCCGGGGGGAGTGCCCTTCGTGGGGGTCTTTCTAAGGGAACCTAATCCGTATTTACGCATGGATAAATCTACGGCTCGAAGAAAACCACGAAAACTCCGAACGATTAGGCCGCCGGGCGTGATTGGGATCAAACCCAGCACCTCCCGTCTACCAGCTTCGAGAGCACAACCTCTCAGCCACTGGTGGGGCGGAATTTCTTGTATTATTATTATTATTATTATTATTATTTTGAAAATTCAATGGCAACATTCTTCCATTTGTTTATTTGGCATTACAGTTTGGCAATAGTTTTTTTATGGAAAGTGGTTGATAGGATAATGGAGAAGTACCAAACATAATTTAGTTTTAAAATAACTAGTTTCCACTGTAATTTAGCGTCTGATAAAGAGGTGTTTAAATTTGAATTATCATGTCAGAGCTATATATGTGTTTAATACGTCAGCCTGGATATAAAACATCAGGGTATATAGAGTGTAGAAATATGGGTGTCCAAATATTATCGATGAGAGAGAAGTGTTCGATAAGAAAGGGATTTCTTTCCTCATTCTACTCGTACTTTTTGCTGAAATCACAATGGAATAAATAGATGTTTTGCTCATATTCGCCATGATCCTGCTCTTGTTAGCTTGCAAAAACCATAAAATTCTTAATATACAGGGTTATTCTAAATGATGGACCCATTTTCAAAAAATTGTATTTATTAACATACAAATCCAAAATGAACAATCTTTACACCAATGAAAAGAGGAAGTTTCAAAGCTTTTTCTAAGACATTATAAATGTTCAATAAACCTATGATGACATTATAAATGTAGACATATATAGACATTAAATATAGACATTATAAATGTTCAATAAAGCTATGTGGATATATTTCTAAGTGGGTGCTATTTTTTGCTTGTGTATTCTACGAAAAATATGGATTTGCCAGGTGTGAGTGGTGTTTCTTCTTCACATAATAAATGCAGATATTTTGAAGATGAAAACTACAGTGTACATATTGTACTTGAAATAAATGCACGCTGAAATTGCGTGAGCTGTATTACATGCATTTTAAAGGGACACAAAACTGTGTAAAATATTACTATATTTCAAAATTACTTTTTAAATACACTGTTAGTAACATATGTAGATATCGAAAGTATAATAAACCTGTCCCATGACTGGAAGACCGGACTACATCCGTACTCGGAGGGTTAAAAAGAGTTCAATCAATATTTGTTGAAAAATAATTAAAAATTTTTATAAATCAGAAAATACAAAATTTTTGACATCCAAAGCATATAAACATATCTAGAAAAACTTTCCAATATAAATAAATGAACAAGCTACATTAATAAATGAGAAAATCTATATATGAAAAATTTTAGTTTAATTACATAAAAATGATTCATGGATAAAAAAAAAAAAATTAATGTACATACAAATATCAATTTATATGCATGAAAAGAGTCTTAAAACTTATATCAAAGAAATTTTCATTTTGGCTTTGTCTCTTGGTCAGGATCAGATATAAATATATCGGGAGTAACTTCCTCTTTTGTATCTTCACAAATGTACAAAGAGGCAATAACATTATGTTGCCATCTGGACTAAACGATAATGAAGAGATGTGAGTAGGATAACGATGGAATTGAACAAGTCTCTTTGTTAAAACTGTATCATCAGAACCTCCAGTTGCAAATGTATTGTAGCCATTACGAAAAGCAATAGCATTAACAGGGTATATTAATTCGACACAATTGTTTTCTTTAATTCTGTGGCATTTGAAAGCATATTTCTTCTTCTGCACCTCCGGACTTGGATCAATGTATTCAACTGCAACACGTCCTAGACAAAGAGAAAAAGTACTTTGAAGCATTGATTATGGCTAAATTAATTCATCAAATTAAAGATTTGCATAAAACCTACCAGTTAATCAAATTTATTTTCAGAAATTTTGAGTTAAAAATTAAAAAAAAAATGAGCTATAGAAATACATTCTAGTATTCAATGTAAGTATAGGATACATCAAAAATTGCAAAAGAATAGTGCCATATTTTTCATGTATGCCATGCCCTTGTATAATATGTACACCCAGATTTTTGATACCTCATTTAAAGGTGAAAATTTTCAGATTAAAAAAAATAGAAAATATTTCAGACAAATTTTATTCTATTAAAATCTAACATTTAGTGCTAAAATTACACAGTGTTGTTTAATGGTTATGGGGATTTGAATACAAAATTACCGTCTGATAATTTCATGCAATAATTAATGGCCATACATGCAGAGACCAGTCAAATCCCAAATACTTATGTATCACACACACTTCGATTTTTAAAGTACATTTTAAGAGGGAGAAAATATATACAGCATATATATATATATATATATATATATATATATATATATATATATACATGAAAAAATATGGGGGGATTATAGGTTTTTTTTTTTTTTTTCTTCTTTGATGTCTCAATGTTTTAAAAGGGATGTTGCTAAATGCTCATAGAGTATGAAGGGGGGGGGGGGGTTCTTTTTATTCTGACGCTTTTTTTTTTTTTTGTTGCTTTTTTTGGGGGAGGGGGATTATATGTTTTTATTTTTTTCTTCTTTGAAATCTGGATGTTTAAAAAGGATGTTGCTAAATGCTCATAGAATGTAAGGGTTTTTTTCTTTTTATTCTGATCGTTTTTCTTTTTCTTTTGTGTGTGTGTGGGGGGGGGGGGGGGGGGAGGGGAGGGTATACGTTTTTATTATTATTTTTATCTTTTTAAATCTGAATGTTTAAAAGGGGTGTTGCTAAATGCTCATAGAGTATGACGGGGGTTTTCTTTTTATTCTGACGCTTTTTTTGTGGGATGGGGAAGGGGTTATATGTTTTTTTTTTCTTCTTCTTTGAAATCTGGATGTTTAAAAGGGATGTTGCTAAATGCTCATAGAGTATGAGGGAGGGTTTCTTTTTATTCTGATGATTTTTTTGTGGGATGGGGAAGAGGGGCAATTATATGTTTTTATTTACTTTTTTTTTCTTCTTTGTCATTACTGCATTTTTAGAAAATGAGAGCTGGAAAACTTTTCCCGTGATTTTATTTTACTGAAAAAAGTGAATGAAAGAAAGAAAATAGCATCGTATAAACTGTGTGGTAACTTAATTTTAATACAATTGTAATTAATTTGAAAATCATATTGAAAATTTGTTAGAATGAATTGCATTTGATTATAAGTGCATAAATAATATTTGTGGGATTCGCTTTGGATATGCATTGACAGATATGACTGCAATGAAGTCGGGGATCAAATTTAATTTTTTACAAATCATGTTGTTAAAAATGTGTTTTTTCTTATAAAGGGTGTCTCTTCTTATCGTGTACCAATAGCTAATTTCTAAACCGTAAGTTTTAGAAGTATAGTTGTATTGCAAAAATTACAAGCATTGTTTTGCATCATATAAAACTCGATTTACGTTAAAATGGTTACTTTTCAAATAGTTAAGAAATTATAAATTATTTACAATGCCTGGGTCCTATTAGTTTTATTTAGAAAAGTTTGTAAATGTTCTAACAAGTAAAACAATAGAAATTTATTCTTCAACGACCAAAACTTGCCGAGTTATCATACTTAAAATTTTATGAATTTTCAACGTTTGTATCACTAAAAATGGAAGAACTTGTTTTTAATACCAGAAAAGCTAAATATGCATGAAATTCAAAGTATCATAACTAGGTAAGTTTTTATCAGGCAAAAATGGAGTTTAACCATGTGAACTGATTTTAATAGTGTGGATTCATCTCAACAGAAAACAGTGTCTATACCAACTTTATTGTTTCAAACATTCTGTTTAAATGCCTTTTAATTAAAATGCCTGCTGACAGCACACATAGCGATTAGTTATACGTTATAAAAATAACAGGTTGTTTGAACCTGTTGCCTATTCAACTGTGAAACAATACAGCCTATTAACCAAAAGTAACTATATTTCCCCTCTCTAATCACAATGCACAAACTCTACAGCAGAAATTTGATTTTAAATACAGTGAAACCACGGTTATCCGAAAAGCATGGGACCAAAGGATTTTCGGTTGACTGGGGTTTCATAATCCTTCTCACTTCCCCACAATTAGGTAATGCGTTCGTGCTTGTAGATGCAAAAAGAGTCTGTATTATGTACGATATCCCCTTCCTGTTTACATGTGTTTTAATTTCCTCCAAACTTTATTTACGATGAGTAATGCGTTAAAGTGCAAACAGGTTTTTATAAGCATGAAGAGCTCAACACATTGAAAAGAGTTGATTCTGGTATTTCAATATTCTTCAATATTCAATAATGACTTTCAAAACTCAAAAGTGAAAGTATCTTTATAAAAAAAAAAAAAATCAGCAAAGAAAATCAAAAAAGTAATCAACGGCAGAAATAGAGATTGATCTCAGCTATCCAGTGCAAAAAAAAAAAAAAAAAAAAAAAAAAAAAAAAATCTTTTAAAAATATTGAAATGCAAACGAGACATTAGAAAATAATGTCCCATAGGATTAACATTAGCGAGCAGATTTTTCGGGTGAGGGGAGAGGACCCTTAATGATAGTTCTTTTGTTAATATTAATGATTCAACTGCTGAATGTAATAAAATTGTGTAACTTTACAAACTGCATAAATTGATTTCTTTTTGCTTAGCTATTTATTAAAAGCTTTTCCCTTATAATTTTAATATTTTGAAATTAATGAAATATCATATTCCACATTAATGTAAATTGAATTAGTAAACTTCAAAATATTCTCTAAATCATAAAATTATTTTAAAAATATTTATTTTTAAATAGTACGATACAAATAAAATAATTTAGCAAAGATATGTACAAAGATAAATTAAAGATCCTGATGGATCAGTGAAATAATATTAATTAAGTTACACCAACAAAATTACACACACACACACACACACACACACAAGGGAAAAAAAAACTCCACCTCAGACTCCTTTTACCTAAAAAATCCATCTAACTCAGACTCTACATCCTTACATTCAAATATGAAAAATTAATAAATAAAAGATTTAAAAAAAAAGTTTAATTAAAGAAAGAGGGAGAGAAATTAAAACTTAGTACATAGCAGGAAAGTTGTATTCTCATTCATAAAATAATAATAATAATAACTGAATGTGATGATGGCATGTGAGCAGGCATATCCTCGGTGCAATTCTCCATGTTTTAGAAAAATGAAAATTTTCTTCTGCAATATGTACCTATGTCTGCGTGGTTGGCAACAAACAAATGATTTTGGCAATAATGTGGTATATTTGCCAAAAAAAAATCTCTTGGTAATAAAGCTGCTGATAATTTTGAGCCAAACAATGCAGGCTGAACTACGCCAATTCTCGTGGATCCCAATTACAAAAGAGTAGCCATCAAAGTGTAAAAATTCAGAAGAATAATATCTCGGATGTTTGTTTGCATTTAACAGAATACTATTCCATCGCATTTCCCAATCATCTATAAACACAGTGTCGGTAAAATTCAATAGCTTTTAACTCCATTGTGAATGACAGCATGTCAGTATATCGTTTAAAGTTAAGTTTGTTTTAACCTATCAAAATGAACTTTGCTGAAGTCCATAAATAATAATGCTACAGTGCATTATCACAATCCATGCATCATTCAAAAGACAGTGTTGTTTATGGAATACCTGAGAGCAATATGTCCTAAGACTGACAGAATGACCCAAAGTTTGAATTATATTACATCTCCAATATAATGCAAATTTACTAAATTCAAACAAATTGTCAAATAATATTGATGTGGTGTTAGCCGAGATAAAGTCAGAATCTCCCCAGAAGAGACTAAAAAAAGTAAGTAAAACGTAAATACTACAGTCATTTTAGTAATTTTTTTTACAAACAGCGGAAAAAAAAATCGAACAAAGCTGGATTTTTGCAATGATGTTCATCCGTGTATGTAGTTTAACATACTAAAAGTCCTCATCGATCCGGTGTGAGCTTTCTCAGCCAGGGAGCGCGGATGATCTTGAAAATCGTTTTATTGTGAATATCTCATAAACAGTGACATCTAGAAAAAAAAGTTTAATCAGAAAGATGTAGACAATTTCATTTCCTACAAAAAGTATCTATAACATTTTTTGTCACACAAATCCTTCCTTGTCAAATATCAAAAACAGTGAACATAACTGGAAAAAAAGTAGCGAAACACGATCATATTAAATGTGCCCAAGAAGAACAAATACCTATTTACTTTCTAATGCTTCCCCTTCTCTCCTGACATTGACTGTTCCTTTGTAGAACGATTTCGCATGCTTGTGCAATAGGCATTGTGTCACTACATACTTATGTCGAAATGCACATTTCGTTGGTATTAAATCACGCTAACTTATTGAACGAAGTATTCTTTGCGAGTTTTTAGAAAGTGAGTACTTTTATTAGCCATGTGTGTTAGGTATAAATACAAAAAAGCTAAAAACAATGTTGAAGCACACAATTTACAAAACTTTAAAACACATACGGCCATTTCAAGGATACAAAGATCCCCTTCATCAGTATAAGGTGGGAAAAAACAAAAAATTAAAAACAAAAAAAATGTTAAAAGGGTTCAAAAGAACCACGCTCAGCTATAGCCCCGAATACTGGCTGTAATCTGACCAAAATGGTAAAGCAAGTGTAACCAGAAGAGCAGAAGAGACGAGGAAATCACCGAAAACAGGAATCACCATGCAGGCTCTTTCCAAATGGGAGAAAGAAAAGGGGTGCTGGACATGTCATTCACCAATGAATCTGTATATTTATAAATATAATGTGCCTTGTTAAAGTCAAGATCAAATATTGAATTGCAATTTTGAATAACTTTGGCTTCGGAAAAGTTCAATCTATGGTCAAAATTCCAACAATGCTTTGCTATTGTAGATTTATCAAGTTCTTGCTTTTTGAGATAACCTTCGTGTTCTTTTAATCTAAATTTAAGTGCTCGCCTCGTCTGTCCAATATAAGAAAGACCACATTCACAATATATTCTGTAAATACTCCAACTGTTATGACTTGGAATCGGATCTTCCCCAAAGCAGAATATGCTTAAAAGTGCGACATATGTCGCAGAACAATGAACTTCTCTGCAGAAGATTTCAAATGCTCATTTTCAACAAAATTCACCATTCATTCGTTGGAAAAAACACTAAATTTGTCTGTCAATCACTGGAAAAACTTCTTCAATCGTTCATTGAAAAATATTGCAAAATTCATAAATTGGTTGCAGGAAAATCTCATGCAATTTGTCAGTCGATCATGGGGAGAAATCACGAGTGGAAAAACATACAAAATTCGTATAACAGTTGCGGAAAAAATCCATGATTTTCACCAATCAACCACAAGAAAAGGCAGCAAAATTTGTCAATCTGTAGGAGGAAAATATCGCGAAATTTGCCTATTAGTCACAGTTAAAAAAATCATGAAATTCATCAGTGGATCATCGGAAAAAAATATGAAATTTGCCTGTCTGTCACATACAAACAACACAACTTTTGCCAATCGGTCACAAAAAGGTGACAAAATCTGTCATTCAGTAGAAAGAAAATATTGCAACATTCACCTATCAGCCATGGGTAAAAACCATGAAATTTGACAGTGGATCGTCGAGAAATATGTGAAATTCGTCAATCAGTAGCAAAAAAAAAAAAAAAAAAAAAAAACCATTTTCTCCAATTGGTTGCAAGAAAAAACTACAAAATTTGCCAATCGACAGAAAGAAAATATCACGAAATTTAGCTACTGGTCGCAGCTGAAAAAACGCTAAATTAGTTGATCAGTTGTGGGAAATCCTTCGATTTTTGTCAATCGGTTGCATGGTAAAGCAACAAAATTTTCTAATTGGTAGAAAGAAAATAACGTGAATTTCGCCTATCAGTCACAGGTTAAAAAACTAAATTCATCAGTGGATCGTCAGAAAATAATTACGAAATTTGTCAATCAGTCACGCAAAAACTTACAATTTTTTCCAATCTGTCACAAGAAAATCCACAACATTTATCGATGAATAAGGAAAATATCATAAAATTTAACAATCGGTTGTGGATTTAAAAAACGAGAAATTCGGGGATCAGTCATTTGAAAAAAAAAATGCAATTTTTGCCTATCGGTCCTAAGAAAGAGGCAAAAAATTTGCCAGTCGGTCAAAAGAAAATATCGAAAATATTTTAAATCTGCCAATCGGTCACGGGTAAAAAAAAAAAAGCGAAATTTGTCAGTGAAGTGTTGGAAAATAGCTTGCAATTCTTCAATCAGTCATGGAAAAAAAATTGCGAAGTTCGATGATCAGTTCCGAGAAAAATCTTGATATTCGCCAGTTACCCAAGAGGAAAATCTCAAAAATATTGCAAAATCGTCAATCGATTCGTCATTCGATTGGAGTAAAATCACAATATTCGTCGTTTCTTTGGTTTGTGTGTGTGTTAGCATTTTATGAAATGTCTTTAGCATTTCTATACAAAACGAAATTGCCCTCCTACATATATATATACAAGAAAATCTCCCTGTGTTCTACTTTTTTATTCCTGCAGAACATTTTTGATTAGCTGAAAGTTCGTTGCAGAACATTGCAAAATATTCTGCTTTGGGGCGGATCTTTAACATTGTAGAAAGTAACTTTATTTATTGGAGAAAAAACAACTTTAAAATGAAATTTGAGAACTGACTTTTGCAAAATATGGTAGAACAATAACGTTTTTAAAATCTTTGTTTCCAGATATAGGATTATTGATCTTAGGAGATTTAGATAAAATGCGATCAATGGTATCCAATGGAAAACCACGATCGATAGCAATGGCTTTAATATAATTAATTTCACTATTGAATAATTCTGTATTTGAACACGTGTTACGAGCACGGGAAAGGAAAGTATTGAAAGAAGCAAACTTGTGTGCAGGGTGATGATTGGATCTGTAATGAGGAGGGCAAACAAACAGCAAATGGTTTACGAAAAACAGTTGTAGAAAAATCATGTTCATTACGAATTACTAGAAAGTCAAGAAAAGCCAAATGTTGCCGACTTTCCATTTCATAAGTAAACTGGATGTAGGTGTCAGTTGAATTTAATAAATTAAGAACAGCATCAATATTATATTGAGACAAATCGATTAATGCAAAAGAGTCATCCACATAACAGGAATAAAATGGAAAGTGTATAATTTAAATAACTTCACCTCAAAATAGTGCATATAAATATCACTTAAGATGGGGCTCAAAGGATTACCCATAGCCAAACCATCAGACATTCTGTAAAACTTATTTTGAAAAACAAACGTAGTTTGAGACAAACATTTGTTGGTTAAAAAAATAAGGTTATCAATCTTGTGCTGAAAGAAATGAAATTCATTTAATTTATTTCTTATACATTCCAAAGCGCCCTGTACTGGTACATTTGTAAAAAGTGGCTTAACGTCAAACAAAACCATAGTATATCCTGCTGGATTAAAGAAAGTTTTAAATAGTGTTTTGTGTTAAGAAAGTTTTAAATATAGTTTTGAGAGTGTAAAGTGATTCTTTCTTGATTGTTGATCGAGAATGGAAAAATGGAGATTGACGAAGTAGTTTGTCTTGTATGTGGCGAGGGCTGCGTTGCGAATGATTATGTAAAAGTTGGAAAAAAGAGACTGAAATCACTTGTGACATCAAGTTTCGAAAGAAGTGACAATAAGTGGAAAGCATTTGAAGAAATGGCTGAAAAGAATCGTGAAATTATAGTGCATCTACCGTGTAGGAAAAATTATACAAGAAAGGATTCTAATAAATCGTGCAAGAAATTTGTTGCAAGAAAACCATCAACATCCACACAAATTACTCCATTAAAAGAAAAATTGAGAAAAGACATTCCCTTGTTTGAATTTAAGGGAAAATATCTACTATGTTCTGATAAATTGGACAAAGCTTTTATACAGGAGAAAAATAAATCTCTAAAGTATCACAAAAAAGTTGTGATAGTTGAAAGCTTACAGGTGAAAAATAGCTTAATTGTGGCGGCAAATAAGCGTGAAGACAAATGGGGTAAAGAAACCAGTAAGCGTTTATCGAGTGTCATTGACCTGGTTGCAGCTGAAGCAAGCTAGCACCACAAATGCTTTATAAGGTTTTTTACCAAGCAAGTGGAAAACAGTATGAAGAAAGGAAGACCGGAAGAAATACGGATTGCCAAAAGTATGGAAGATATTTATACATTTATAGAAGAAAGTGACGAATGCCAGTTCTCAATTGATGAACTTCTAGAACATGTGCACGGTTATATACCAACAGTTAAAACAATAATTTCTAAACTTAAAGCACACTATGGAGACAAAGTAATTATCGCCAGTTCCAAAAAAAAAAAAGAAGGACAGTCATATGCTTCAAAGGGTTTTGTCACAAACTTTTAATTTCCGAATGGTATGAAAACTGGGAGATTAATGAAGAAGACGAACGACTCAGAATCATCAAGAAAACAGCCCAAATAATACAGAAGGATATATGTTCCCGATACTTTAATCTTTCGTCCTACGAGCATATGAACAATTTCTTTGGGAAAATAGAAAGTATTGTGCCCTCCACTTTAGCAACGCTTGCGCAAGGAATAATTATGAAAAATAAGGAGAATCGGATATGTATTAATTTAAATGTAATGCGATTTCCCATGAAATTATGGCCACAACTAGACCACACTTTTTCCTTTCACCTCTTCAGATAGGGTTAGGATGTTATGTACATCGAAAATTTTACAGGATATCATGCATAAATTTGGATTTGCAGCTCCTTACAATGAAATTAAAATTTTTGAAGCAAGTGCCGCACTACAGGGAAATCTATTCGTGCTGCCCGATTCATTCATCCAATTCATTTTCAACAATGCAGACTTCAACATAAACACTATTGATGGCCTGAACACCTTTCACAGTATGGGAAGCATAAGTTGTGTAACACTCTCATCTAGTTTTTTTCTACCTGAAGTGTCTTGAAATATTCACAAAATTACCTTTGGCAAAAGCTACAAATAAATAAGGTGAAGTGAAGGTGAAAGTTTTCGATCCAAAATTGTCTGTAGACAAGGGCTTGCAAAACTTACAACTTGAGGAGGTTAAGCCTACTGACTTACAATCAATTATTCCAAACATCCCTGATGCCCTATGGTTGTATGCCAAGTCTGAAAACATTTCTAACATACGTGGATGTAATGGCTTTATTGAAATTTTAACAAGAGGTAAGGATTATCAATGCTCGGCTGTACAGTTCCTGCTTTTCTTGAACCTACCACCAAATCACTATGACACAATATATTCGAGTCTTTGCACAGTAGTACAAAAAAGCAAAGAAAACAATCAAAAATTCATTCTTATGACTTTTGACCAACCACTCTATATATAAGCGAGAGATATATGTGCAGCGCTAAGCGGTATGCCAGATTTCCAGAATGTTAATGTTAGGCTTGGAGGATTTCATCTTTTAATGTCTTATCTTGGTTGCATTGGATACATAATTGCTGGAAGTGGTCTGAAACAATTGCTGAGCCAGGTATATGCTCCAAATACCATTGAAAATATATTAGGTGGTCATGAATTCGCATGTGCTGTTACAGGGCACACGTTAGTGTGTTTAACTTTGTTGAAAATAATCATGTCAAGTATCACATTCACGGAAACTGAAAAAGAGCACCTTTTACAATTTTTTAATGATTTTGAAGAAACATTCCTAGGTATGACCATATATTCGACGATGCTACACTTGTCTTTCTTACTGAAAAAATAAAATGTGAAGTGGAAGCATTAGAAAAGAATGGACCAACAGCGAAACTTTGGAGTCAATTTTTTCGAATGGTTACATTGAGGCACAAATTTATAATGGCTGAACGCAGTGGACATTGGCAATTACACGTCGAAACCATTTGGAACATGCTACCTTTTTTTCATGCTAGTGGCCATTTCCCATATGAAAAAGCTTGTCAAGTATATTTACAAGATATGACTCTGCTTGAAACAAAATTGCATGAGCCAGAATGCTCACGATTCATAACAGCGGGATATTTTACTGTTCGAAGAAGTGAAATATTTTGATCTGGTGTTTGGACAGATATGACAGTCGAACAAACATTGGTGAGAAGCATGAAATCATCAGATGGAATAATACGCAGAAGGGGTATAACAAACAGTGTATTGGAGAAATGGGTCCTTGGTGGTCACTTTCTTGCAGTTAAGTTAATCTCTAGAAGATTTGTGTGGTGTACGTGCAGAATATTCCAATCAACACATTGACTGTCGAGATTCTAGTGCCCTACGCGATAATGCAGATATCAAGAAACTGGATGCATGGCTTGAAAAAAGTCCCCCTTTTCCCATTATTAGTAAGTGCATCTCAATATATAGCGGAATTGTTGGAGATCACAGAATAAACTGCTATGATGCATACAGCATCGAACACAAAGTCATTGACACGATCTCAGGGGAAAAATTTGGAGACTTGAAACTTTCACGTAAAGATAAGAGTTTTATCATTAGCGATGATGAAATATAAATTTAAATTTAAAGATAATACTGTAACCTGTGATCCACTCTTGTTTTATCAACGTATTTCTATTTATACAACATCAAGAAGATTTGGAAATTTACTTTCAATATGAACTACCTCCATATCCTTTATTATTATTTGATGAAAATGGTATGAGAAAAACCACCAAGTCATTATTATATTCAATCTTTCAAAAAGAAATGGACAAAAAGAATTCAAGTGAATGTGTGTCTGCGTATGTCATCGATGGAGGATGTCTTTCACCTCGTGTTCTTTGGCACTTTGGTGGAACATACAGGAGTATCGTAGAAAGTTATATGTCCTATGTCCTAAGAAACTACTGTGGTAAATGTATAATCATTTTCGGTGGTTACTCTGATGAAGTTTATAATACAAAAACGGTCGAAAGAAATCATCAGTATTCAAGAATTGTAACTCCCAACATTGATTTTAACGAAGGCATGAATGTGTCTATTAGTAAAGAAATTTTTTTTATCTAATCAGCAAAATGAAACACTATGCTCATGGAGAAATTTATGGAGAATGGTTTTGAAGCGAAACAAGCAGAGGGCGATGCTGACACACTTATTCTTAACACAGCCATTGAAGTAGCAAAGTATGGTGTGCATACTGTTATTGTCGGCGATGATAATGACTTGCTTGTATTGTTGACTGCCTTAGCACCTCCAGAGACAGAGATATATTTTATTAACCCTGGAAGAGGAAGAATTGCAACCAACCTTGTATTCATCGCACAGTCTCAATAATGATGAAGTCTCAGGCTTTTACAGGTTGGGACTCTACATCTACATTGTTTGGGAAAGGCAAAATGTCATTATCAAATTTTTTTAAAAGGAAGGAGTCTATAACATTCAAGCTGCTAGCACTTTTAAAAGTGGCAAAGCATCCCAAATTGAAATATCTGAGGCAGGAAAAATTATATTTCTTGCTTTATATGGTGGTAAAGCAGAAATTTCTCAGAACAAGCACCGTTACATATGTTTGAAGAAAGGAGTTGCTGTTGGCAAAAAAAAGCCTTTCATCGTTGCTGCCTATTGAGGATGCTGCTTGATTGCACAGTTTACATGTTTATCATCAAATACAATACTGGTTGGACAATAAACTTCCTCCTGAGAACTGGGGCTGGCAAAATGTACCTAATTTGTCTCCAATTCTAGCTACCTTATCGCCCGCACCAAAAAACATTATTGAATCCATTTTTTCTACTTGTTTCAAAAGATGTGGTAAAGTGTGTGGATGCCAAAAAATCAGATTAAACTGTTGTGATATTTGCATAAATTGTTGCGGAGTTTCATGTCACAATGCAAATAAAGTTGAATTTGAAGACAAAAGGAGGATATTGACAATATCCTGCCGACTGCAAGGGATGAGGGAATCACTACAACTGATTTTAGTGACGATATCGAAGGCCAATCAGAAAATACTGAAGGCAATACAACAACTGAAGAAAAAAATACAGTGCATGACGAAACTAAATTGGATAAAGAAGTTGAAGATGTGCCAATGACTACTCAAGCAGTCAAACGATTGAGATTTGAATAAGCCGGTCAATATATGTGGACTATGCCTACAGGGGACACCACAATAAAAAAAATGCGCTAAATGCTTTACCTCAAGGGTGGTGTGGAAATAAGCATATAAGGGATATTATACACTCACCTTCTTTCTTCAAAAGTAAGAAATCGGGACTTTCAATAAAATTTCGTTGCAAATAGCAGCAGGTTTTCTGTATTTTTATCGTTTTTATTCCAAGGATGTTCACCTTTTTTTTATTTTTGGCAGGGAAGGGTTGGTGTGACAAAAAAAAATGTTACAGACACTTTTGGAAGGAAATTAAATTGTTTACATCTTTCTAATTGAACTTTTTTTTCTAGATGTCATCGTTCATGAGATATTCACAAAAAAAAAAAAAAAAAAAAAAAAAAAAAAAAAAAAAACTATTTTTAAGATCATTCATGCTTTCTGGGGACGAAAGCTCACACCGGATCGATGAGGACTTTTAGTATGTTAAACTACATACCCTAACTAGCACCCGTGCAAAACTCCAGCTTTGTTTTAATTTTTTCCACTATTTTTCCTAAACGACTGGACTAAAAGGATACTCGTTACTTGTTTACTATAACGTCAACCAATTACGGTAAACAAAACCTGTCACCAAACAAAGTTATTTATAATGGCAATAATGCATAAGCATGTTGTCACATTCATTGTTAAATGCAGCGTAGTATGTCACATATGATGTGCATATTACAGGGTCGGTGAACCTATGGCACGCGTGTCGCAGCTGGCGCGCGAGAGGATACTTTTGGCACGCCGTTGATTTAAATTCTAAATCAAAATTCAGTCAAACTCCTAAAAATTCTGAACCTCATTATTTTTCTTTCATTAATACACGAGCTTGACTGAAAATAGCTTTTGTTTGTTATAATAAGTACTTGTGTACTTGTTATATAATTGAATTACCCGCTCAGAACATCTGACCTCTGACCCCCCCTCCCCTCCCCACCTTCTTCCTCGGTTTCGTACTGCAGACGCCGATGATTCGCACTATAAACAAATTATTTCTTGCTTGTTTGGTTCCTGAAATTTCCACATCATTTAATGCATGTTGATTTGCATATGAGGCTTTATTCAACTGTTGCTGTAATTTGTTAATTAATTTTTAATCAGTTAAAATGGCAAAAATATTAATAAAACTATTAAAATATGCCCTTTTTCATATAAGTTAAGAAAAAAATAATACATTGGTTGTTAAAACAGTTGTAAAATGAAATGAAAACTATAATTTCAAAAGTACTCTGTCTGCCGATAGTGGAAAAACATGAAAAAATGGGATTTTTATACAGTTTAAAGATATTTCCAATAAATAAATACCAAACAAAAGCTATTAGATTTTTTCGCCGCTTAGAGATAACTTACTATAATCATTATTTTTAACTAATCATTATATTACTCTAATTTTTAATTATTTAATTCATTAAAATGCCTAAATTAAGATAATATAAAAAATGAGAATACTAATATGTTCAATACTGAAAAACGAGAAATATTTTTGTCCTTCTATGTATCGACTTCAGAAACATGGAACGAGAAATATGGGATGATTAATAAAGATGTTAAGATTCTGTGCGTTTTTTGTTCTGGGACAATGGTCTGCAGTAAAACTGCATTATGAAACAAATCACAAACCTATTTCCCCAAAAAGTTATGCAGAAGAAAAGGAATTCATTGCCAGTGCAATTAAAGAAAAAATAAACTGTTGACATCTATGATTACATATATCAGCAAACATTCTCAAACTAGTGTCGCAAGTTTCTTGGCTGGGAATGTCATTGTTCGGAATGCTACATTTTTCTGCGATGGAAAGTTTTTGAAGGAATCCTGGTTAACATGCGCTCGATCACTTTTTGACGATTTTGAAAATAAAAATAAAATAATTCAACTAATTAAAGATGCTTCTTTATCAAGAAATACAGTCAAAGATAGAATCTTAAAAATGGCAGAAAATGTAAGAGAGCAACCAAAGTCTGATATCCTCTTCTCCTTTCACATTATTTTGTCTTGACGAAAGTTCAGATGTAACTAAATCTGCTCGTTTAGATGTTCTTGTACGGTGTTTTGTTGAAAATGGTTTAAGGAGTAATTATTCTCGGTATTATCATTATCAACTGTAGCTAAAAGGTACAAATATTTGTACAGCAGTTATCAATTCACTTACTGAAAAAGAAATAAATGTGTCTAAAACAGTTTCTGTTACAACTGCTGGGGGCTCCAGTATAATGGGTAAAATAAATGGTTTTTTCAGTTTATTTCAAACTCACATTGCCATATTATTCTTGGATTTCACTGTATCATACATCAACAAGTCCTGGGTGCATAGGCTGGTTTTGAATCTCTTGGTGATATTTAGCAGTAATCACAAAAATAGTTAACTTCATATCGCCACAGGCTTTAAATAAACGAAAGTTTGACGCTTTGTTAGATTTACCTTGTTTCGACAAGCGATAGCTGCAAACTGATAGAAGAAACAAACATTTGTGACAATGAGAGTGATAACGAACTCTGTGAACAGAAACTAACACATTAATTCCAAGATGCTGTGGCTGCATTACGTACTTTACGAAGTTTTAAATTTTCTTCTGAAAAAAGAAGATTTTGCTGCAAATCTTAAGAAATTAGAATTAAAATAAAATTACCTCAATTATAAAACCACCACTCTGCTTAAAATGTCAAAATCAACAGATTCCAAGGGCAACATCACGTATTACCATAATTATTACAGTCATTTGGCAAGTTGTCTCGATTTTAGATTTTAATACCTTTTATACGATTAATATAATTATTTCTTATGTATTATCTTCTTTCTATAATTATTACTATCATTAATTAATCTTTTCTTGTGACAAGTTGTTTACGTTTGAGTTGCGGGGGGGCGGGGTGTCGTTGGCACGCCATGGTCACTTGAAAATTTTTTAACAAAAAGTGGCACGCGGATGTGAAAAGGTTCGCCGACCCTGGCATATTACATTAAGATATTAAAAAGGGGGACATGGTTTAATGGCTTCAAAGTTGCATCTGTAACTGCACTAAAGTTTTATCTCAAGCTAATCATAAGAATTAACACCGATTAACTGGGAAAAAAAACTATGTCATATCTGTAACTTGTACTGGCTCTATTTCTGACTAAATAAAGAAAAATATGTTCCTTTAATTGTCTGTCATTATTTGAGTTAAAGTGTTTGGTGATAAATTTTGTTCATCTGCACATCTATCCAAAACTTTCTGAACTACAATTAATCTAAATTAATCTGAATTATATGAAACCCAGAAAACATCTTATGGGTATGTTTTGATGGCAAAAAATATACTTTCATATGCAATTTGTCTGAAAACTCTCAATTTACTGATTTTTTATTATTTAAAAAATAATTTTCAAGTATGATTTTTTTTTTAATCTATCGCTACCGCGTGCAACACAATTACAAAAGATTAACTTGTTTGGACTTAAACACTATAAATAGTTTAGCATTTGCTTCTTGCTAACCTTCCATAACAAAATTAAAGCATTACTGTTGGTATTTTAAAAGAAGTAATTGTTAATACAATATTTTCAAAAGCTTCTGGAATTTTTTAAACAACTTACTATGTTATCTTTAAGTAATCATTTGGCTAACTATTTTGTTTTTTTCAGTTTCGCATGCATACAAACAGAGTATTGAATTGTACAGGAAATGCACCTAAGCTCAAGAAACCTTAGTAACTATATATTAAAGCATATAAACACTATGTCTGATTACTTTATTTACAATATAAGAACACACATTATTTCAGACAATTAAATACACTAAACCAACATGAGTAAAAAATTAACCTGTGCCAGGACTCAAACCTGGGACTTTCAGCGTAACGTGCTGTTGCTCTGCCATTAAGCCACCCTGGTCCATATCCTAGCCCAGCAATTTCTGACTTTTATTCATGTTGGAAGTCAGCGACCAGCAATTCTTCAGCTTCAGATGACAATAGCAACGATGAATTAATAATTATTCATCGGTCCATAATTAATTATATATTAATATATAATTAATTACAGATTGTTTTATCATACTGCAGCATATTTAACTCAAGAGAAAAAGAAGTTTAAAAAAGTAATACAATAGACTCTCTTAAATCAGCATAGTTTAAAACCAGAGGTTGTGCGAATTTCTGGTCACTGCTTTGTTTACATTTTTTAAACAATAATTTGAATATAATGCACTCAAAATTATAATGAATGCTTACAATAAAGTAAAATAATTAAAATTAAGAAAAATTTAAAAAACATTTAAAATATTAAAAGTAAAGATCAAGTAAATAATTAATTATGCATAACTAAATATGCATAATGATGATGAGATAGTTTTTTCTTGAATTATTCAGTGAAACTCGCCTTATAAATGTACACTAATAATTCACATCAAAATCATAAAATAACAAAGTTTTATTTCATGTTTAACCACACTTAATAACCAAAAAAATTTGATTGATACATAAATTATTTGGAAAAAAGATCGCAATTGTCACTGATATCCACACTATCTTGAATTTTTTCCAGAAATAAATTTATACTTCCTTCATGAGAAAACATGAGTTGAATCATATTTATCAAAGTTACATATTAAAATCTGTACAGAATGATATAAAAATATTTTTAAAAAAAAACTTGAATTTTACATGTAAATCTTAACAGTATGTTTCATTGTTAACGATGGGTGGATTTTAGGTACTTACGGATTTTAGTGTAACGGATTTGAGGGAGTCTACTGTACTTCTGTTGGATCTTTCAAAAAATATAAACAGCCTTTACCGTATCGGGTTGAGCAAATGAACCTTCAGCATCTCATACTTTGATCAGCTGATCTCAGCTTCCTGTAATAACAGCATTTAATTCGAGATAATATTAAACACTTTTTATAACATTGTCATAATGATCAATTGGAGTAGCTAGAAGGAAAGAAAAAGAATGATGAAGTACAAAATTATTCATATTTAAAGCTACTAACGTATTAAAAAAATTATGTTTGACAAACAAAAGATAATAGTCAACTTTACAATGAAATTACAGATCTCGAAAAATCATTCATAATTATGCAATCGCATTAAAACATAACAAAATTCGGCATTTGTATACTTTTCGATTGGCTACTTTCTTTATAAAAGAAAATTGCCAAACAATGTGATTTAATGACAATAATAGAAAAGTGTGCCATTACATTTCATTTCAAATGCAGCACTAGCACACAGTGAATATTACATATTCCATTTTTATTTATTTTGTGGATAAACCAGTTTGATGTTTCTAATGAAGGACACGCGTTAATTCCTATTTCTCTGTTTTCTCTTGCATTGAAAAAAAAATTATAAAGATCTAGGATTTTTTATCTATTTTCAAGATTATGGAATTCTGTCATCCAATAAAGCGTGCATTAATGGTAAAGCGTGCATGATATGATACTTGGGGCTGTGCATATAGGACGTTAGCACTTCAGGGGAGAGGTCTGGCACTTGATATCATATGATATCTCTAGGGGAAGGGGGAGAGGATTTTGTCTTTTGATATCATTATCATTTCTTATCTAAACAAAATTTTCTCTTTTTTTTAACATCAAAATAGTCTGTTGTCGTTTTCTTTTATCTGTTGTCTTTTTTTTATGAAAATACAAAGTTATTATTAAAATCATTAAAGGGTTATGAAATCATTTCATTCCAAAATATGGACTACCCCAACATTCGGCATTCTCGTTGTTCTTCCATATGAGCTTTTATAATCTGCTGTTGGAGTAACCAGGTGCCAAGTATGTTTGAAATGCTGTTGTTTTTTTTAATAAAGAAAAGTGTAAGATTGTTGTCCACGTGTTTTGTTGATAAGAAGTTCTTCTTTCCTTTTTGTCCTTCAGGGGAAGGTGCAAGAAGACAATACTGCTAAATGCATTATGTAGCAAAAAGCTATTATTAAATACTTTCAAATAGAAACTTTCTCTTTTAGGTGTTATTTGATATAAAATTATTTCATGCATTATTTCTCCTCTTCAACTGAATCAGTAAAGTATGCGAATAATAAATGTATAACCATATCTGTATATCACTGCAAACATATAACTAGTCGTTGGAGGCTACCGTAATATACTTACCCATCATGGATATGCATAATATAAAATATGAAAATAAAACATCTGTAAACTATTTAAAAAATACATTGCAATTCAAATAAAATCGTGGCTTGATGACCTCATAAACTTTAAATTGCTCTATTACTAGATTGCGTAAAGGAAACATCCTTATAACTTCAAAAATGATAATCATATTAACTAACAATTTACTGCGTCGAATTAAGCGTCTCATTTCCAATTTACGGTTTCATCATCCCGTATTTCACTTTCAAGATTTTCCAATTTCACAAATTTCATTTTTGTGAAGCAATTTTCAATGACTTTTACAGGCACATTCTTTTTTAGAAAAGTGCATGGCTGTTAAAAGGTTTGTTTTCTTATGAATGCCAGCGAAGAATTCGATATCATCCAAATGATGAAAAAGATATTTGATTATTTGTCTTCGGTAAAGGGTTTTGAATAATCTAATTATGCCTTGATCTAAGGGCTGAATTTTGCATATGTTGTATTGGGAGGCAGAAATTGTAGTTTAATATTAGTGAGGCGTACCGAACTGTCATCAATTTTATGACTTTTTACGTTATCCAAAAACAAAAAACAAAATTTTCTGTTCCATTTTTTGAAATCCATATCTAGCTTCATCAGCCAGTTTTTAAAAATTTGTCCTGTCATCCATGCATTTCGAGAATGAGTATAGTTCACGGGATAATTTTTGACATTCTTTAAACACCTTGGACCTTTACTTTTCCCTATCATTAGAGGCTGAAGTTTTTCTGTTCCGGTTTGATTTACGCACAATAATACAGTGACCTGATCTTTGTTCTTTTTTAATCCAGAAACCTTTTCTTTTTTCTCAGCCAAAGTGCATGTCGGTAAAGCTCGATAAAAGAGTGCAGTCTTGTTGCAATTAAAGATGTCATCTGGACTGTATTTTTCAAGGATAGGCTCCAGAGTTCCTTTACACCAGGTGTCAATGCATGAAGCATCAACTGATCCTGATTCATCATGTCCAGTTTTAAAAGTTAAATTATTCCTTTGTTGCCGCCTGATAAAGCCAACCTTTGGATGCACAGAAATTTTAACCGTTTTCAACAGTCTTCGCTATTGACAAGTTTTTCCATGATCATAGGCCCATTGATCATTGCACCTTTTGCTCTTTTACTGGAAAACTACTCCAGTACAGCCTCATCAACACTGTCAAAATTTGGTTTACGTTTTCTCTTTCTGTCTAAATTTCCATTTCTCCTTCACTCTTCTTCAATCTTTTCAGCATTTCTTTTAATATTAGAAACTTATTTTTTTTGAGAAATTAAGCATTTGAGAAATTTAAAATTCTTTTGCAATTTCGATGTTTTATTTTTTAGTGAATTAACACTTTTATTTTATCACATAAACTCAAATCCTTTCGTCGTGTATTCATCGTGCTTACTAGTCAATTATTAAAGAAAGAATATTGTCCCAGAATGTGAGCAAATGTTCACAGAACCATTCACAGACATGAAGTTCGAACTAAACCTGTTTGGGTAAGCCACCTCTTTTCTAATCAGTTCTCAGAAATCGATTGCAACAGCTTAGTGACAAAAATGAAGTGACCATTTCCAGTTCCAGGAAAGAAAAGAGGGGCCACCATGCCTTTATCCAAAGTATGCCGAAGAGGGGAAAATGAACACGTATTTTTGTAGGAAAACAAGAATTTTATTTTTAGAAAATATAATTTTATTTTTAGAAAAGGAAGTCTGGTATTTTTCAGTTAAGTACACATTTTCAGTAAGAAAGACTGTTCAGACTTTATTCGAATAACCGGAGACGGCAAGTAAAAAATATTTGATAAAGTGGGGAAATTTAACATTATTCCTATAAGACTGATTTTGGTTCTAGCAAATTTTATTCATATAAGTGAAGTATTCGATTATCCGTTACCCGATTAAGTGGGGTAATGATTTTAAATGAAAAATATTGAGATTTTTAATTTTGAAAATGAATAATTTGAGATAAACTTTTTCTGAAGTTATATTGAACTGAAATGAAATATGCTTATTTAATATTTAATTATAGAAATCGCTTTAGAGTTAATTTTATTTAAATGACATCAGAAACGATTAATTTTTTAATTTGAGTTAAGTTAAAAGATCATTTGAATATTATATTTAAGATGGACCACATTACAAATTTTCAGAATTAAATAATGAGATTGTTAGCGTTCAAATTTATTTAGATGGCATCGGAAACGATTATTTTTTAATTTGAAGTGAAAGGATCGTTTAAATATTATATTTAAGATAAAGTATTTTGTGAATTTACTGAGTGAGATCGTTAGCGTTTTAGAGAGTACTTTTACATCGGAATTTAAACTGAAAAATTAAAATATAGATCATCAGTGAACTGAAATTTCAGAATTTAAAGCCTAATTTAAATTATTTGCCATAATTAAAGAAAATCTGAAAAGTAATTTATATTACAATTTTAAAAATAACAAGCAAAGGAAAGAAAAATTTTACATTTTGTAACAGTTTTTTTATGACTACACCATCGAATATATGTGTGTGTGTTTTGCAAGAGGCATTTGTTGTAGTACAAATGTTTTGGTATTACCAGGTACACTGTCACAAAGAGTGGAGTAGCAGCTTCTAAATTGGGACATAAAAATACAGCAAATCAGATGAAAACGGAACCTACCTATAACAGAACCCTATCTTAAATGTAAACAAGTTGGAAATTATACGTCAAACTTGACAAACGAGATGCATTCATACTATAGCTAGTTTCAGCAAAATTAATTATATCGTCTATTATTATGATATGATCAATTTCCGTAATAAAATAAGTACATTTTAAGTTGGCAACATTTTATCTTTTGTCGACATTTACTGAAAATTCCAATGGGAAACTTAAGCCTGGCTTTGAAAATTTCAGACCTTGAAATCCCTAATTAGACTCTTTTTCCATTTAATATCTATTTCTCCGAAAACATCTATCTAAAAAACTGTTGGTAGATTATAGGATTGCTATAATTAAGCAATTTTAGTATACAAATTCGGTTTTTAAATTCAGTAATATGGAAGTAATAATCTAATGGACATAATAATATATGTCTTAAATAGGACATAATCAACATGGCAACCTAGAATCATTAGCTATCATGGGATATCACTGAATTAATTTAGTAAGATAGCATGTAATATGTAATAGAATGCAGAATGTGACTATAACTTGGTCATAGAAGTTATAGAATGTCATATACATCATATATGACTAAAACATCATAGATGTCAGATAACTTGGCGATGCATCCCGGTCACTTGACGATTAATCCTCGGAAGCTGCTATAACAAAGTACCACCAATTTTTTAAAAACTCAAATTACTTAATAAGCTTTATTTAATTTTTAAGTTTTTATTTGATTTTAATAAAATTTGGAATGACTTGACAAAATTTTGCAACGATTATATATATTAAATTTCAAACCATTTGGTTTGGTAGTGATTGTGCTGTTATATGCGGCAGACAGACAGACGGACCAGACAACGACTATAGGTGCTACGTATTTATATAATTACGAACGCACCTAAAAATTCGTCTCTCCTCTATTCTGGCGCATTTTTCAGCCAACCAAAAATAATCTCATTGGGCCACATCAAATTGTACAGTTAAATATCTAAGCAGCTAATATTTGAGACACTATTGGGCCTTTGTTGACAAATGGATCATTGAACAATGGTTACTATTGCAGGGCAGACCTTTCTTAATGTTTTTCAGTGTCGGATTTCACAATTAACCAAAATTGTCCCAACAATTTTGTGCTATTAGGGTAAAGCATAAAAATATGATAGTGGGAATTTAGAAGTTATTAAAATAAGGAGATTTTTTTAAATAAATCGGACTTTTGCTTAATGGAAAAAGATTTTATCATTTTAAAATGTAAAAATGTATTATGCAAATTCAATTAATTTTAAATAATATTTTATTAGTATTGATAGTTAAAAATTACACATACCACTCACTGTAACAGAAATATAGTAGTAATTACACATAAAAAGAATGTTTGACTAAACAAGTCATATTTAGGATGTTTTAATGTAATTTTGAATTAATTATAAACAACAAAGCCAATTTTGTCTTCCATACTGATGATAGTGTATCTTGGGTCGCAAAAAAATTTTTGGTAGGTTGCAAGTAGAGTGTGGCTGATCTAGATTCTCATACCCAAAATAGATAATTCAAAATCAATGTTGTATTTTATGCAGATATTTCTATATTTACTCCTTCGGCTAACTTTTTAAATCAAGATTTTTCTTCATTTTTTATATTTGTAATGTAAGACAATTAGAATCTATTTCTAAAAAGTGAATATATGGCTTAAATATCAATTGAGACCATCTACTATACATATAAAATACAAATGGAAATTTCGTTCTGACTGCTTATAACTCGAGTTCTGCTAAATGGATTTTGATGGAACTTGCACTGTTAGATAAATAATTTTTCAGGGAAGGTTTTAGTATATAACATATCTTTCTACATGGATTAGTTATAGAATTATGATGGAAAATTCTGTTATTTTGGACGGAAAGGTTACGATTGATTATTTTTTGGCGACCATTATTGTTAACCATTTTGGCGACTATTTGTTTTACCATAGTGAAAGAATTGAAATGGCTATATCACTTAGAAAATAAATAATACAAACACCTCAAAAAATAAAAGAAAACACTGTTACTAATTTTATTTTATCAAAAACAAAAAGAAAAAAAAAGAAAAAGAGTTTTGATGAGGGATAATATTATAAAATGGAAATATTTAATTGCATGAAAGGAAATGTTTGTAATGCTTAAAATATTATTCAATATGAAAGATTGCAATTGAAGCAATATTTGGCGATTTATCTTTAGCGTCAGGTTAAGAAAAATGCATCTGAAAATTTTTATTAAATAAAATCCGAGTAACAATTTTGTTTTTATTTGTTCTTTTTTTTTTTCCCTATCTAACACCTTTAACATGGGACTTACAGGAAAAATTAGCAGGTGTAATTGTAACAAGTGGGTAAGTGTGATCGAAGATAGCTCAAAGGGTTTCGTTTAATATTCCTTTCAAAACACTTTATCCTTTCTTTAATAAATCTAAATAAATTTCATTTAGCAACCAAAAAAAAAAGAGGTCATGTTTTTTATAAAGTAAAAATTTACCGGTCTATTTTTCTCGTTTTTTTCGAATTTCTAAACCAGCCCGATAGTGAGCGAAGCCCGCTATTATATTCTGTCATAATAATATCTGTCATGTGGACTAAATGTGATATTTAAAAAAAAAATTAATTTCAAAATTAAACATGTACACTTTCAAAATGTTAAAATATGCGAATATTTCCATAATCGGGTTTTTATCATGATTCAATACGTTCCTCAAACTCATATATGTGCGATTCTCTATTACTCATATTCATACTCGCTTTGTATTATTCTGAAACATTTGAAAAATCCATTAAACTTGCAATATGACGTAAGATTTTCTTTTTAATTCTCTAATGACGTGATATTAATCTGCTTTGTGTACATACACACATACTCCTTGTATTATTGAGAAATCTTTCCGTTTTATTACCACTATGACGTCAATCATTTTTATTTCATATTAATCTTTTTTTTCAATTGGTGAAACTTTTTATTTCATTTTTATTTTTCACGTGGAAATAGTCTGATAGAAAATTAATTATTGTAGAAAGAATTTCATCGTGGATTTTTAATTTTTGGCATCTGCTATAACGAAAAATGTTTAAATTTAATAAGAAAAGGCTGTTAGAATTTTGGTTTTTATCTCTATTTATTAAAATATGAATTTTTCTAATTTTAATATTTTGAGCTCTTTATAGCTGATATTCAGATTTATATACAATGTTTCAACTCTGTAAGTTACATAGTTTTTGAGAATGACTCTGTGACAGACAGACAACGGAGCGGGAGTAATAGGGTTTCATGAGATGAACAAAACCCTAAAAATGACTGTATTTGTGAGTTACATGTTATTTGTTTATTTTCGATTTTGATTTTACTTTTGTCACCAAACAATATGATTTTAAGCGAAAAATGCATAAGCACAACATCAGCCTGAGCAATGTTGAATGAATGGTTGTTTTTTCAAGTGTACAAGAGCATTTTTGGAGTATATTTTTACTTTCAAATGTAAATTATATAAATAGCGGTTAATATTAGCAAATAGGGAGTCAATTATTTAAATTTTAGTTTAAACATCTGCCACACACACATATTGTAAAATAATTTAATTTCAGATTTAAAATTTAAAATTTTCCCTATACTTTACCACAGAAACATGTTGTGATAAAGATATCACAGTCTTAATTCTTTTTAATTACTTTATATTTCAGCTCAACGTATTTCTGTATTTTATAGCCTTTCCTGTTTAATTGCCGTTCTTTTAAAAGCTATTTTGCCGGCAGTCGAGCACAGAGTTCGCTGCTTTCACGGCAAGGCCTCCCCCCCCCCCATAGTGTATCTTTGTTCGTTTTGAACAAGCATTGTGCCGTGGTTGTTTTCTCTGCAAATCTTGGGCTGTGACGTCATCATCTTTCTTGCTCTCCTCGCTCGTGTGTTGTGCGCGTGTGTCACCGCCGCTCTTGTTTGACACCTGTTCGCTGTGATTTCGGGAGCTGTTTAATGTTTCGTCTACTTTGGCACTGCAGGTGAAAGGGGTGTGTCTTTCAAATACAAATTAAAATCCATCTTTTAATTGTTAAATGTTAATGAGTTTTCCATTTTCTCTTTTAATTTTCATGTAATTCATAATCAACAAATTAATTGAAATTAATCTTGCTTTAACATTTGTGTACCCCAGTTTCTAGTATAAGTACTAATGACACGCATTTTTCTAACAGAATTTTAATTAAAAATGATGCTGTAAGAATTTATTGAAAACGTGGGTCTGATTTGAGAGGCCTGGCCTTGTGCCAGCTCTCCTTATCCTAGAATCTCGCCGTTGTGCTGAATTCTTTGGGAATCGATCGCTTTTCAAAGTTTTTATTATTTCTTTAGAATGCTGTTGTAAATTTAAATTTAATATTTTAAGAATTTTAAATTAAGTAGTAATTCAATTAATTCCATAACTCTTAATGGATTTGGGCCACAAGGAATATTTTAAAGAATCTTCGTAAATTTTGTGATGTTCGAGCCAGAACTTTTTAAAGACCTGATGTGCAGCTACTTTCATCCTCATCCTTCCGCCTTCTTCAAGAATATAATAAAGATACTGGATCCAATTCTAAAGAAGTATTTATTTATAATAGTCTGCGTCTATTATTTAACAAACAAGTAAGAACATTTTATTCATTTATTATTTTGATTGTTTTCTCTTCTAATTTCAAGACCAAAAGAACAGATGCACAAATTGTGCAGGGTTATTGCCTTATTTTAATCACAACTGCAATTTATTTAACTTATACGATCTACATCATCATTGATCCATTAAAATAATAATATTTTAACGGCACCTTACAATATTTCACATTTCACGTCACACATGTCATTTTGTTTTTCCTAAACTTGTGATTTTTATAGCATTGGACTCAGATCAGCATATATTGTCCATTCTTTTTTTTTTTTTTTTAACATCTCGCCAGTTTCACTTATAGAGACATTCACTGCTTCAAATGTTAGGAACTAAAGATTATTCTTAAGGAAATTTATGCAATTATGCAGTATTGATATTACAAAAGCCAACATTTTGCAATAAAAATTGCTTGCTGAAATAAATTCTCTATATTTTTTAATTCATTACTTCCTTTTAGTTTTTTTTTCATAATTTTTCTTCTTTTTGAAGGTTTTAAAAATATATTGGACTAACCTTCTACAATCGGGTCACCCGCCAATCCTCATATGTAATATATTATTGGGAGTTTCGTTTATGTTTGAATAGGACTCTGGATGGTAAATCCAATTACAGAAGATTGCACGAAATTTGTACTTAGCGATTAGTAAATTTATGGTTCTTCATTATGAAGCAAACGAACAAAAGAAGATTTACTATTATACATTTTTCATCTGTAGTATTTTACTATCACTAAAAAAGCAAAACATGCAATATACGAAAAAAACTTTGAAATGCCAATGGTGGCGAATGGAATAATATTTGTTGATTTATCATTTTAGCCTAGATAAGAAGAAAAAGTACCTGAAATTCAGATTAGATAAAATTTTGATCATTTTAAAGCAATTTTGGCTGACGCTCAGCCCTAGACACTAAACTTAGAGACAAATTAACGATTATTTTCATCAAAGGGTTTATTTAGGCAACAGACTGAAGAATAATGTAATCTTAAAAATGAAAGAAATAGCAAACCTATTTATTTCTCCATGTTATTATGCTCATTAGATAAATGCAAAAAAATCTTCGGTTCAAGTATTCAACAAAAAGTTGATTACTAAAAATTTTGCAAAACTAACTTTATTTATAATTTTCAAGGAGTTTTGCTGGTGAAAGATCTAAAATTCATTCAACAGCAATTTGACATGACATTGTTTAATAGAACGTAGTTTGGCGCGTAATTAACTTCGTTTTTGTCTTTGGTACATTTGTAACCATACATTCTTTCTATATTCAACCACATATCCTTTCCATATATTCCATATCTGCAAACACTTTTAATGTTTGACGTCAAACTTGACAGTGGATCTGATTACGTAAAATTAGGAAGATTTTATTGGATGCAAACTAGAGGTTTATTTTTCTACCAGAATCAGTTACCAAGGTTTTTTCCAGGTTACTGGTTACATGATTGCAACTGGTATATAAAATGAAAAGGCAGTGAAAATTATGTTATTTAAATTTTATTCAAACAATTCAGCTTTAAAAATCCCCTTTTTTATGATTAACATTTCTTTTAAATATGAAACTTAAACAATGTTCTTTGTATGCAAATAATTTATTACATTTTTGATTGTATTTACTCTGCTGCAATCCAAAGATAAAAATACTGTAATGGACCTCTCGAAAAAATATGTATATTACGAAATATAATACAATATAGAGTGAGATTATATTTAAGCTATCAGAACCACATATAACACCAAGCTGAGATGCCCAGAGTTCAAGAATTAACTAACAAAAATAAATAACTCAAACAATATTTTAAGTTCAATGGTCAATCTCTGGAATCAATGTGATGCTATCTTTTTTTAGTAGAGTGATGACTAGAGAACATTTTAATTTATGTTGGTCATAATGGCCACATTTCCCTACTAAACTCTATTATAAATTATCAACTAAAAGAGTTGCTTTTTAATAGCCGGAATTTTGTCTAACACATAATATAATATAATATATATAGCGCAATGGTGTTCACATTGTATTCAACAATGCAGAAGAACATTCCAGGTGAAGTTTGCATGCGAATTTAATTACAGTCGAACTCGCTTATAACGAGCACTGATTTAAGGAGAACCCGGATTTAACGAGGAAATCAGAAATACTTGGTTGGTACAATGTTAAGTCAATGGAAGCATAACTCGCTTTTAACGAGTAAACCCCGGTTATAGCGAGCAATATTTTTGTGATTCATAAAATTTCTATTGACTTCCACCTCTCCAGCTCAGCTAATCGCTTCTTGGAAAAATTCTTTTAACATTTCGCAGTCAACCGAAACTTTCGTAAGCACTTGATGCTTCTCGATAGAAGATAAAAAATAGGAACCACCTCAAATGCTAGTGTAAACATACTGGAAGCAATATGTTTAATGAACGATGCATGGGAAAACATTGCATCAACATGTGTTACCAATTACTTCCGTAAGGCTGGATAGGACATTTCTCAAGAGGGGTAAATCTCTGAGGAAGAAGAAGACGTAGACAACTTAATAAATTTGGAGATGAGTAGAGAAGAATTTGAAAATTATGTATCTGTTAACGCCAATGTTATCACTTCCGAGACACCTACTCCCGAGGATATTGTAGCTGAAATTCAAGATAAAGAAGATGAAAAAAAAATGATGAAAGCGACGATGATAACGACGAATGTGATTAATTTCAAGCTGAACCATCCACAACATAGTCAACGGCTTTTTAATTGTGCAGAAAAACTTCAAACTTTTTTCAAAACCAGGAGTGCAAATGACAATGTTTTTCGGGCTATGAGTATTCACCGAAGAACAATAACACAAGAA
Source organism: Maratus michaelseni (assembly GCA_963931845.1). Classification (NCBI taxonomy): domain Eukaryota; kingdom Metazoa; phylum Arthropoda; class Arachnida; order Araneae; family Salticidae; genus Maratus; species Maratus michaelseni. The sequence goes on from OZ007591.1 coordinate 375,385,759, forward strand.
AGAGACTATAAGACAGTTCAAAGCAAATTAACCAACTTCCTTTGCACTGTACAGAAATAAAAAAATAAATAAAGTATGTATAATAAAGTAAGTATGCATGAATTGTTATAATTTTTTACGAACCCGTTTAATTAAGACGAGCATCCGGTTATAACGAGCAAATATCACGGTCCCTTCCTGCTCGCTATAAGGGAGTTCGACTACTTTAAAAATATTATTTTAAAATAAAAGGTCGAATTCACCCTTTCGTTTGATTCAAGGTTTATTTGGAAAATGGACCAGCACAGTGGGCGTAGCCTACTAGTCTATTATACATTATCCATTTGCTAAAATACACATTCTTCTTGGAATTTACTACGCATAAAAGTTAATTTAGTATTTCTGGACAAATAAATAAGATTTATAAAGAAATTTTTTGCTTAGTTTTATATATGCCTGAAAATTTCTAGTTTGATTTACTTTATTTTAAGTTAAGGAAAAATAAAAAACATAAATATGCCTACCAAAGAAAGTATAAATAAAAAATATCAGATAAAAAAAAACTAAAGAACAGAACATAATATTAATTTATGTTTGCTATTTATGCATAATTTTAATTTTCTTATTACTACGTAAAACAATGAATCACACACATTGCATATTATGCTTTAAAAAAAGAGAAAGAAAGAAAAAAGAAGAAGAAATACCTGTATCAGATAGAGATTCAAATTCATTTGTAGACTTTAATAACAAAAGCAGTCTTGAGCAAAGAGTATGAATTAAAGATGACTTCCTTGGGTACAATGTTCCCTAAATTCAAAATGAGATATTTTTATCATCTATCAAAAATATAGACTCCAAATATCATTGCACTTAAAGCATCGTAAATCTGTAAACTTAGATAGAGATAACCATATGAGATGTATATGATATAGGATGATTTTAATTATTTGCTATAAAATTACAGTAACTCAAAGTCTCATTTAATCTGTAATATACTTATTTAAATCAAATCTATTAAAATAACAACTGAAAACTTATGACAACAAAAATATCAAACAACAGTACAAAATTTTAAAAATATGCTTAATAATAATATAACTATCAATTATAGACTCTCAAAAATCAATCTTTTGAAAGTTGCACATGATGTAAATTTTCAATGCTTCCAAAAACATACAGTTGTCAAACTTATGGGGCAAAAAATTTAATGTTATAAATAAAACTTAAATAATTTTGTGGGGAAAAAATTGCTTCAAAGTTAAATTTAAAAAATCTAAATCCACTTTCGAAAGAATATCTTTGAGATAATCTCAGTCTTCTTTTAGATGTATAATTATGCCATATTTCATAGATGTGGAATTTTTTATCACAAACCAGGACCAAACTAGCTTTTTCTTCACCCATGGCAAACACAAATTTTTTGCCCCCAAATGTATTTGAACTTGAGTGGATGAATAAAAAATATTTTATCAACGATTGAAAAACTGAACAAGATATATAAATATATATAGGGAGAATAATAGTAGGAATTGAATGAAAAAAAGATGTGGAATAAATGGACTGCTTTAATTAAAAGTAAGTGAGTTTCAATGAAAGAATAAAATAAAGAAGATACTTATGTAATAGGAATGTATTTAGATATGAATATGCGTACAGGGATAAGAATCAGGTTCAAAGGGGCTCTGACAGAATGACGTAAATTGTTATTTCCTACTTCTTTTATTGTTTGATTATCTTAAATCTTTTGAGAAAAATAAATTTTAATATAATTTTCAAATTTTCAAGCAAAAATAATAATAATAATAATAAAATTTCAAAATCCTTGAAGAACATACTTCTTGAATTTGTAAATGAATAATAATGTTTTGAAATCCATCCAAACAAAATTTTTTGCCTCACGTCAAATTAATAAGTTTAAAAATTATATTTATAACTTTTGTAACAAATACTGATTTTGGACAAGGTATATTTTCTTATATGAAACATAAGAAGAAAATATTTTTTAACTAGGCGGCTCTTCTCCTTATAAGCTACGTTCAGCAACACCCCCCCCCCCCTTCCCCCAAACACACCTACAGGCTTTAAAAACATACTAATTTTCTCTGTTTTAAAAAAGATTACTCGATTACATAAGATCAAATTATATTATCAAGACCAATGGCAATCTTTTGTAACTGGGTTATCATTCATTTCTTTTTGTCTGGGAGGGATTTTTCAGATCCCAAAGAAGCATTCACTACTGCTGCAACAGATGACAACTGATTTCAAGATTAAGTAAGATCTATTACACATTTAAAAATCAGCTTGTATAAAATGTTTAAGTAAAAAATATTGCTACCTCCCAGACTTTTTTAACATTTATATTGGTTTTGGACTTGCTGTAAGGCTTTTGAACACTCCAAAATATAATTTGGAAGTCAGGGACATGTGATGGTAATGACATTTATAACTTTTTATTTATTTTTTTAAATATTCAAATTATTATTTTTCCTATGTTCATACTATTTCACAATGCAGTTCTTTACAGCATTTCTTAAAATAAAATTAATAGGGATGCACCGAATAGTGATTTTGGCCAAGTACCGAATATTAGGTTGGGCAAATATTTTTATATTTCAGTGTTTAAAGATATTAAAAAGTTAAATTTTAAAACACTTATATATAGTATTTAACTTAAACAACAGATACTTCCATTTTGATAAAAAAAAACTTTTTTACAAGTAAACATTGAAGTAAAAAAAAAAAAAATGCTTTCAGTTATTCTTTAAGAAGAGGATAGTTTAAGAACTTTTTTAATTAATAAACTTTAAAATTTCATGTCTTCTTCTGTGAATTAAAACAAATGAATAAAATTTTCTTATATGCTAAAAGCAAATATTTTAAAATCAAAGAGAAATTTTGAAGGAATTGGAAGAAAAATTTTACAATCATACTGTTTATTTGTCAGGAAGGGACTAAAGTAAAAAATAAACAAATAATACAATCTATTCAAATGGCAACAACTCAGCAAGAATAATGTTTCTGTTCCTTTCTGATTTAGCAAGTAAGTTTCTAAATGCAACAAAGAGCAGTGTATGGAGGGGGCGATCATTTTGAGAGGTTGTAAACATACAGAATGTTCCTAAAATCTTATAACAAACTTTCAGGTTAGATAATGTGCTCAAGAAAGACAATTAATGAAGAACAAGAACAACTTGACAAGAAATGTTTCTTTGAACAAGAAACAACATTTCAATCCACTTATACCATCTAAAATACAATACATACAATAAAAAATATAAGGTGTGTCGCTACAAGCTGAAATTGAATTCTTGTTCACAACTTTAATAATGATGAGGATATTTTAACAAGATTTGCATCATATTAATTTTTCTTGAATAAAATGTGATGATGATGTTGGAAGTGACTGAATTTTAGCCAGTGACACAGCATAAATACTGTCAGCTGCATTCTGAATAAAGGAATGCCTAGCTTAGTGTTGGTTAGATATGAATGGTGCCAATTTCCAGTACTTCTAGCAGGGGTTGACAAATGCGATCAACTTTTTTTACCTGGCGAATAAGTTATTTAATTTGACTCTTTTTTTTTTTTTTTTTACAAAAACTGAACTAAAAAATGAGCACAATTGTCTCTCCAACATCCCTACTCGTACGGGCAGCAAGCAGCGATCTCTCTCTTCTCTTCCATTTCATGCACATAAAATGCCATTCTGCTCTAGTCGGTTAGCATGTCACGTGATTAGAATGTAGAGAGAGGGGGGAAGTTTCCATATGAAATATTGTCAATCCAACCTATGTGGAATTTAAAAATTAGATGCAATGATAAAAAAAGCTTATGCTTTTTTCTAAGTTTCAAATCAGATTTTTGTGTTCAGAATTAAAACTGATTAATTTATCACATTCATTTTAAAGAATAACAACATATAAGTGATTATAAATAATTCATTTGAAGTAAATCTATAAGACTTAATTAAAATTTCAAGAATAATTCATTTTAATAAAATAATGTATATTTAAATATTTCTTATTTAATTTTAAATAATTTATTTAAATTTATTTTAAATAAATCCGCTTAAAATGCTTGACGCCTAGCGTCTGTGTGCACCACACATGTTGGATAATAGTTCGGTGTCACTCTGTCTTGGAGACAAAGTGTCTGGTACTGCGTTGTTACTCAAGAATATTTTATAGTTGCATTGTTTGGATTATTATCTGCAGTAAATGGAAATAAAAAAAATCAGTGATTGCAATTCAGAAAGGTAAGGTATTTTTTTATTTATTTATTCTTAAATTCTTAGCGTAAACTGTTGGGTCAAAATAAAATTCGGCTGGCTGCTGAGCCCGATTATGTAATTCCAGCGTGGGAAAATGTTTTTATTTTCTTTTTAGAAATGCATACTGCCTATTAATAGCTCTCAAGTTTGCGAACGTCACAATGTTTAATTAAATTTCTTGCAAGATGTCTCATTATAGATGCTGCAAAGTTACAAAATATTAAGAAATAAACTTGAAATTATATTCAAACATAGAAAAAATGAAACTTTTATTTTTAATTTGGCAAAACTAAAAGAGTGCATCAAAGGCAAATTTTAAAATAATAAAATAATTGTTTGACTGAATTCATTAGGCTAATTAGGCAAAAAACCGCTTTCCGGCTTCACTATTTTATCAATGCCCTCTCATCAGATATCGATTTTGTAGCACTCAACTATTCAGACATTTGAAGCATTTGGCAATCAACATTTCTCGAACATGCTGGTTAATTCAGAATTTACAATATTTCCCTCCTTTTTTTCCCCAAGAAGTACATAATTATGATAAGTTCCTTTAGAAAATTTAGTTTTGTTATCTTTTTTAATTATGTACTATTCTAAACTATGTAATTAATAATTCTAAACTATGCTTCTTATTATTTTTTTTTCACTTAATTCATAGAAAACTTTTGTGCTTTTTGAAAATCAATGGGAGGGAGGGGGTTAAATTTTTTTACTGGCAACTAGAATTTATACCTGGTTACCAGATTTTTTTAAAATTTGTAAAGTCTTGACATCTAGTCATTTTATCACATTTCACAGAAATCAAAGTAATTCTGTTGAAACTTTAAAATATAGTTACAATATCTTTATTATTGTTAAAGTAACAAATGCCTGGTTTTCTGGACAAAACTTGTCTGTCTTTATTACTATTATCACTGCTGAAAGTTTTTTCTATTTTGTTTAGAAACATTTGCAAAAAAGCAAGAAACAGATTATTTAACACACAATGTTCAGAAACTTGCATTTGTACATCATTAATTCCTATAAAGTATGAAGGTTATCATTAATGGTTAATTTTGTTAAATGACACTTTTCATAATGTGATTCTATAAATATGATTCTATTTCTAATTATTCTGAATATCTGTCTTAATTGACAGTTAAAGGTAGAAGCTGTGTAAGTTTTTAAAAAATATTTTTTAAAGTTTTTTTTAAGTATTTGGTTTGGCCGAATATTCGGTAGTACAGTCAAAGTTTGCCCGTCAAAAACACCCGCTTAATCGAGTAACGGATAAACAAATACCCCGCTTATAGAAATAAAATCTTCTAGAACCAAAATTTTTCCCATAGAGGCAATGTTAAAATTCCCCACTTATTCGAATAATTTTCCCGGATAATGCAATAACGACTAATCTAGTGTGACAAATGTTTTTTCTAGAAAAGGTCTTTTGTTCGAAAATTTCAAACCACCAAAACACAGGTTTCTCAGTGGAAAGGGAGTAATGGCGTTATCACATGAAGTCCAGTTACACGTGTCACATCAAATTCGAACAACTTTTCGTAGTGTCGCCATAGCAACGGACGTCTCAAATGAAAGGGGTGTTGAGGGGGGGGGGGGGAAACAAAGAGACTACGTCTGTATGATTACGGCAAAGAAAAACGGATTGGTCATGTGATATTGTAGAATATTCGAGGTTATTGCACTGTGACGCTGAAAAAATACACAGTTCTGACCAAAGTTTGTTTCTCACTTTATTTATTCAGTTTGTTTTAAGGTTCTGATGTAGAAAAATATGAATGCGAAAAGAAAAGATTTAAGTTTCTGTGATAAATTGAAAGTTTTGGATGCCATAAAGCACAGAAAAATACAAACTGAAATCGCTAAAGAGTTTCCAATTTCTTAGTCTCAAGTCTCGACCATTAAGAAAAATGCTGATAAAATTGAAGAAGAATGGAGAAACAATGGAAACCTACACCGAAAACAGAAAAGAAAATTGAATGACGATCTCGACAATTCTGTGTTGGAATGGTTTCATTCAAAAAGAAGCAAAGGAGCTTTAATAAACGGGGCAATGATTATGCAGAAAGCCGAAGAAATTGCGAAAGATTCTATTAATAAGAATTTTTCGGCATCTAAAGGATGGTTATATAGATTCCAGCAAAGACACAATTTAACATTTAAGAAACTACATGGAGAACGGGTTCTGTAAACAATGCAGTTTGTGATGAATGGATTGAAGAAATTTTACATCCAATTCTTGCGGAGTACAAATTATGCGATATTTTTAACTGTGACGAAACAAGTCTAGTGTATAGAGCTATGCCAAAAGGAACAATTGCAAAAAAAAAAAAAAAAAAAATTACATGGATTTAAAATAAGTAAAGATCGCGTAACTGTGTACTCTGTGTAAATCAAACAGGAGAAGAAAAGCTTCAACCTCTTTTCATTGGCAAAAGCAAACAACCTAGATGTCTAAAAATTGTCAAAAATTATCCTGTTGCATATGATTACTCACAGAATGGTTGGATGACAAAACATATTTTTGCAAGTTGGCTGACAAAATTAGACCTAAACATGAAAAAGCAAAATAGAAAAATGGTCCTATTAATGGATAATGTTGGCAGTTACAAAACAAAGAACTCAATTCGACTGAATAATGTCAGAGTAGAATTTTTGCCTGCAAATACGATGGCCAAAATACAACCTCTTGATCAAGGAATCATAAGATCATTCAAGGCGTTATATAGACGAGAGATTATAAATGAACTTCTCCATATTTTGGACTTGGAAACAGAGAACTGTAATGAAACATTTTCCAGTCTTTCAAAAAAATTAACCTTTTGACTGCTATGCATTTCTGCAACAAAGCTTGGAATAATGTTCCCGTTAGTGTAATTAAAAACAGTTTTAAAAAGGTGAAATTTTTAAAGCCTAAATCTGATGACGATGATTGTTGGAACACAGAAACTGAAATTTGTGATCTTCAAGAATTTCAAGAAGAGCTCGATAAACTCCAAATTACACAAGAAGAACTTTTGGAATTTATAGAATTTGAGGAAAATGAGACTACAGAAACTGATGAGGTGCCAGAATCATCTGCTTGCACAGCAAAAGATGAAAATAATGAAGTTGTAATAGATCCAAACTCATCCTTGAGTGAAGTACAGAAATCATTATCAATTATACGAAGACATTTTGAAGCTCGAGGTGAAGATTATAAAATATTATATGATTTGGAAAAAGAACTGCAGAAATGTGTACAAAAAACCTTAAATGAACAATCAACTGTATTGGATTTTTTTCAAAAAATTGTAATGAAGTAAGCGATAAAACTAAAATATTTATGATGTAATTTAAGTTAATGTGTATTATAATGCTTAATATAAGAATTTTTATTTCATTTGGTAGTTCTCTTTTTTTTTAAGAAAGTAACTTTTTTACAATTAAAAAAATTGTTTTTTTAACTGCTATAGATTATTAGTTAGATTTTAAGATATTTTTAATGATGTGGTAAGGTAGAATAAATTTCCCCACTTAATAGAATAATAAATGTTGGAACCGCATATAATTCGCTTATGGCCGAATACCGAATATTCGGTGCATCCTTAAAAATTAGAACATTCATGTTAGACTCATTAAATTTCAATTTTTTGATCAAGGACATAAAATTCCCCCCTTATCTGAGAATGACCCATTTATATAGACTCATTGATTTCTCCATGCCATTCAGAAGAATTAAAACTTCATCAACTGGATGTTTTGGTTCCACCATCTATTGAAGTTTGATTAATGTAATTGCAACAAGACAGTGAGTTGGAGTTTCTGAACTGGCCCAAAGTAGCACTTGTATCAAAATGATGAAGTACGTTAGTTATAAATTTGTGAAATATTTTAAAGCTTAGTGTTGTACATATCTAGTTTAGCGTTATCATGTGTTGTAATAAACTTATGTGTCTTGTTAATTGCCTACTCACTTAATCGTCATACACATTATGACAAGTAATGAAATTGGAAGTATTATTCCAAATTTTACTGCCGTAGTCATACGGATGAACCATACTTGTGAGAAAATTCAAAGTGAAAGCTATATATTCATTATGTAGCTTCCCATTAAAAATATTGTTTTATTAACTTAATTCATACTAAAGATAAAATTGGTTACTACATGGCAGTGTTTTATGATTCTGATGAATTATAATGCTCTTAAAGAATTCTATGTAGTCTAAATTTGTGTATCTTTGTAGTATGACAGTACTAGTGCAGAATACACTGTAAATTAGGTATTTTACAGCATTATTCGATACTTCTAGTCAGGCGTGCCAGTGCTAAATTGTAGAAAAAATTTATGTGAATGAGTATATTATATTTAACATAACAGTTGTACAAATGAAATATTTTCACCATTTTGTTGAGTTATTTTTATTAAATATGTGCAAATGCATAAATTAAAGATACTTATAAGTTATTGATTTAAGTATGTATGGCAGTATAAACAGAACAATAATAATAAATTGTACACTGGTTCAATTTAAACATCTCAGTGTCCGAGTTGTTTCGATTTCATTTTATTTAAAATACATGTTAATGTATAAAATGAAATGCTTAAAAATATAGAGGGTTTTGTAAAGTGTGTACATCAGCGCCAAAAGTAATCATCCAGTTTTACAATTGTTTTGATTTCATTTAAAAAGTACATGCCAATGTAGAAAAAAAAGACTGCATAAAAATTAAAAACACATTTATTTTCTCAAAAGGTGATAAAAACATTAAAAACCCACATGTAAGGATATTAGTTTACATTATATGCCTCCGAGATCTTTTGACCGCACACACCATCATTTTCAAGGGGATGAAGGTTACGACTGGTACAGGCAACCAAATGGAACTCCAATGGGATCCTCCATTTCAGAATATTTAGCGAAATTAAAACTTAGACCCTTAGAAACACAGATTATGGAAGATTTTGAAATTAAACCATCAATTTAGATTAGATAAGCAGACGAAAAACATTCAAAAAATATTCTAATTTATAATTTATCTGAAACTGTTAGGGATAGAAAATTGAAATTTGACATTGCTATTACTTTAGAGACGTAAATGTATTCACAGAACCATTTTTAAAAATTTTGAAATTTAAATATGTGAAGGAGCAAAAATTGTTCTAAAATTGTGATCTCTGTGATACAGTTGTTATAGAAGTTTGGAATTCAGCATACTGGTTACTTTTAAGATGTAAATACTCGCTAAGAACAGTTTCTAAAAAACTCAAAATTTCAAATGAAAAATTAAATGAGTGGAAAACCTTATAAATACATTCTAAATTATAATTTGGAATTAATTTTATAATTTCTCAATTCATAGAATTTCTTATTTTAAGTCTCACATTTGCCTAATGCAGCACAACGAAGTTTACTCAAAATGTGGCTTAATTATTAATTTTTGATGTGTCTGTAGCAATGTAATTTCCATTAAAAATAAGCACACAAATCCCACTTGACATATTTCAACAACTATACGTGCAAAGCCGGGGGGGTTTTCTGGTAAAAAAAAAGTTAGCAAAATTCTGGGTATAATCTTTATGGTTTTCATGTAAAAATGTGTAAAAAAATATAATTCATAGAAGATAATGTTATTAGTTTACTGGTAACATAGAAAAAACAAAAAGCAATGGAGTATTTTTCCACTATAGGGCCCTTGGCTTTTGATAAAAGAAAAATCTTGCTGCAATTTGGGCTTTTCAAAGCAAGATTTGTTGCCAAATACACAGATGTCCCAAAATTAAGGGTCAGTGACAGGACGCTTTTGATTTTACATGATTTGTCGAATATATACAGAAATTAGATTAAATACTTATTAAAATTACTTAAAAGGTGCATTAAAGTAAATAAATAAATAAAAACATATGTACAAAATGTTATAACATACTTTAATCCCGAGATCTTTCGAACACACACGTGTTCATTTTCAAGGGAAGAAAAAAAACCGAAAAAAAAAAAAAACGTTGGCTGACAACAGAATTGTCGCTTCTACTGTGCTGTTACATAACAGTTTGTAACAAGGGCTAGTCTATTAATCTGTAGGGGTGTATAAAAAGTCTGTGTGTTCAGGTGCAGGAGTCTTTGATATTTTCAAAATATTGAACCATATCTCAGGTATGTTGTAAGATAAACCATCATTACATGGGCTATTTCCTTTACTAATAATTTCTGTTTCTCGATTTTAGCAGTATAATAGTTCGTTGTAGGTAGTATCATTTTTGAGTTTTTAAAATCAATTTTTAGATTTTGTCATTGGTATAACCTTGATAATGCTGTAGATGGTCGGTTGAATTTGATGTCAGAAATGTGAAACTTACGAGTAGTCATGCCTATGTAAGATAAATCATTTTGCATTTCTGAACAAAATGGGATGGAATAGATTCCTGCTATGTCGTTATTGGGTATCGGATCGATTTTCCTGTGTATTAAATCTTTTAACTTGGTTGGTGGTTTAGCATTAGTGAACTGGTTGCCAGAAAATATGCTGCCAAATTTCCTTCTCTCGCCAAGACCATTTTCTTTATCTCGCCAAGTTTCCTATACTGGAAAAGTTGCAGCAATGATTAAGTCAAAAGTTGATATCGAATTTCTTTAAGGCATATCATAATCTTTCATATAATTTTAGTACATAATTGTTGTCAGTCAACGTTTTTTCCCCCCCATTGAAAATGAACGTGTGTCAGTTCAAAAGATTTCGGGATTAAAGTATGTTATAACATCTTGTACAATTTTTTTAATGCACCTTTTAAGTAATTTTAATAAGTATTTTATCTATTTTAAAACTACAAGGTGAATTTGTCATTCCACTTTAAATTCTTTTGAGTTTTTCTATTGCAATAGATACTGAAACTCTTGATGAATTGTCCTTGAACTTCAAGAATGTAAAGAAGAACATGGTTGACTTCACATTTTTTAGTGAATATTTAGTCATGAGGGCAATTAGAGAGCCAATAATAAATTTAATAATAAAAGAATATTTGTGATCACCCAAATAACAGAAAATGCTCAAAATGGTCTGCCACTGTAGTAAATTACTATTCAGGTTCTGTTCAACGTTTGTGTGCATTTGTGGAAGCATAGCACACATATTCATGAAGATGTTAACATTTCTGTAAAAAAATCAAATGTTTTTTCTTTAAAGAATACAGAGTGTTCAACCAAGTTTAACAGCACTTTTCGAAAATTTGACAAGGAACCATAGAAACAGTATACTGCAACTAAAAAATTAATATATTAAATATTTGATGAGATATGCACATTTGTATGAAATATTTTTTCAACTGTGCATGCGTGAAAGATTCCAAAATTTTTATTTCATAAATTGGTAGTCAGCTATTTAGGGCAACGTATGTAAAAAGTCCAGTTTGAAAAACTCAGAAAGATATTGGCGATACAGTGAGCGGATTGACAAATTGTGGAAAATCTCACATCATCCAGCTACTTTTAGAAAGCAACTCACAATATCACCACTATCTTTATCTGAATTTTTGCGATATTTGACTGGACTCTTTACATAAGTTGCACTAAATAACTGACTACCAAATTATGAAATAAAGATTTTGGTATCTTTCATGCATGCACAGTTAAAAAATATTTCATACATATGTTCATACTAGGACTTCCCTCAAAGGGATTAGTCTGAGTGATATTGCTGAGAACATAAAGTTAACAATTACGATATAAAGAAGATATCAACAAGAATCTAAGTGAATATACAGCATATGATAGACAAGAGATAGATAAAGATACAACATATGAAAAATAGCAAATTAAATGATATAATTACAAAATATCATATATAAATTCATATACTGTTATGTTTTCATATGCATTTTTTTATAACATTTGGCAAATAATCTCATTTTCTTAAGCGGGAATTGCTCAAAACTTTTTTTAAAAAAACCGTCGGATCTTTTAAAACGATATTTTTAAAGTCACATAATCAGATTTGCAGCCAATAGCGTATTTTAGCAAGCGTAGTTTAATGCAAATTTCTACTGTTTTCTTTTTGTCAAGTTTTTAGAAAGTAGTGTTAAACTTGGTTGAAAACTTTGCATGCTATAAACAAAAAAAAATAAAATTTTCAAAGAAACGTTAACATCTTCATGAGTATGTGTGTTATGCTTACACAAATACACACAAAATTTAAACAGGACCAACATAGTCATTTCTACAGTAAAAAGCCATTTTGAGCATTTTGTGTTATTTTGGAGCTCGTAAATATTATTTAGTTATTAAATTTATTATTGGCCACTTAATTGTCCTCGTGATTAAATCTTCACTAAAAAAAAATTAAGTCAAACATGTTGTTTACATCCTCAAAGTTCAAAAACAATTTGTCAAGAATTTCAGTAGATATTCGATAAACCATGTAAAATCGAAAGCGTCTGGTCACCTGCCCCTTAATTTTTGGACATCAGTGTAATGCAAACAGCTATGGAAGAAAACCTGATGAACTTTTATGCTTGTTTATATATGTTTTTATATATACATGAACATTTTAAATGTATATATATATTATTGTTTTTTATATGCAATTTACTTCTGTTTGTATATAAAAGTAGATAAATGGTTTCATTCTATTAAAAAAATTATGCAAATATGTAAAAAATTGCTTATGTACATGAAACAGTGAACTGGTTGCCAGAAAATATGCTGCCAAATTTCCATCTCTCGCCAAGACCATTTTCTTTATCTCGCCAAGTTTCCTATACTAGAAAAGTTGCAGCAATGATTAAGTCAAAAACTCTTCTCTGATAAATAATATGTATCATCTGATATGCTCTTTAGCAAAAAAAAATATAATTAACAATATATTTCAAATTTAGTTCGAATAAAGTAATTTAATTAACAAATTTTGTTAATCTAATACATAAAAATGAAAATTTGTCTGTCTGTCTGCACTTCTATACAAATCAACAGCTTGGAAGCCAGAATTGTGAAATGTTACATATAGATGTATTAAAACATGGCCGAGGCAACTAAAGTAATCCGGAATTGAAATAATGTATAGTTATTTTTTTATTAATAAAAAAAACAAAAATCTAAGAGCGTTTTCGTATCAAATTTAAACATTTTTCATTATGACAGTTGTCAACAATTAAAAATCTGCAGTAAAATTCTTTCTATAATAATTAATTTTCTATTGAAAGATTTCCATGTGAAAAATAAAAATTGAATAAAAAGTTTCAACACTTGAAATAAAGATTAATATGACGTAATATTAGTAATATAACGAAAATTTTCAAGCATTTCTCAATAATACAAGGAGTATTATGAGTATGTGTAAGTACAGAAAGCAGGTTAATATGATGTCATCAGAGAATTAAAAATAAAATTAATATGATGTCATATTGAAAGAAAGTTTAACAGACTTTTTCAAATGTTTGAGAATCATACAAAGTGAGTAGCAATATGAGTAATACAGAAAGCAAATAGATATGATGTCAGCAAGGAAATATAACGTCATATGGGTTTGAGGAACATATTGAATCACAATAAAACCCAGATTATGGATATATTGACCTATTTTAACATTTTGAAATTCTCTGTACAACATGTTTAATTTTGAAATTGATTTTTCTACACAAAGATTCTTAAAATCCAGGACAAATGCTTCAGCTAGTTAAATATAAATACACTGTGTGAATGATTAATAATGATTATTCAATTTTGTTAATAATACTTGCTTATAAAAACAAGGCAGCTGATTTAATTCCAGCTATCAAGTGATATAAAATATTTTTAAACATAGTTTAAATCTCAAATTATTAAATCTCTCAGACAGCAAATAAACACTAAGACACACTACAACTATTCAATAGTTCAATAAAAAACACATGCATACAAATTGCTGCAAAATTTTAAAAAAAAAGTATTTTTCTGTCTAATTTTTTATTGGCATACTATATCATTTGGAGGAAATATGTTTACTTATTTTTTATCCTCTATTAAAATACGAAATCCATAAGGAAGTTCTCAAAGGAAACATTTTCACCCACTCAATAATGTGAAATTTTTTGACACATTTTTAAACATAAAAAAGATGCTTGCAGGCATAATTGTTAAAGTGATTTGTAATTGAGCCATTATTATTATTATTTTTTTGATACATGAATTATGTTTTATATTATGAGTTGTTGTTTCAGGTTGGCAGTTTTTTTCTTTTCCTGAGCTGTCACATCTGGAAATTCGATTCAAAATGCCAACTTTGATGGCATTTTCAGAAAATTCTTCTGCTAAATAATGTAAAAAAAAAAAAAAAAAAAAAAAGTTTGATTACATACTTTTTTAATAAGAGCACCTGCCGTTTTGATATATTTTTGAGCAAACATGAATTTTAAAATGTCAGAAAGTAGCCAGTTTGGATTTGAGAACAGCCATAAGTTACTGACTTAAATGTCTACAACTATGGCAGTAAATATGCAACTTGAATACAATAACTCCAGAAAAGAAATAAAACAAAAATACCTGATGACTCTAAAAGATATTAAACAATCCTTAACATGAAAGATACAGCTTTTTCAAAGAATAATAATACTAAGCTTCTAAGTTATCTTTCAACAGCACTCTTGTAATATATATAGCTAAAACAGAGCAAAGCATGAACCATCATTATATTTTATTAATTATCTAGAAATTATTGAACAGAAATAGGCATTTTATTATTGTATACAAAAAAATTACGATGAATGATATGATTTTAATAAATTATAACATATGATAATATCTATTCTTTAACTACCAATTTATGTAATAAAATTTCCTTGCCAAATAAGTGGAATCACAATAGCAGATAAGTGTAAATTATTTTCAAAGCAAAATTCATTCATTCATATACAGTGTGCTAAGAAATTATAAGACCACTTTAATTTTGAAAATTATGAAGTAAATAAAGGTTCTAATTATAGTTTAAACACATGAGATATCAAAATACAACATATTTATTAAAATTAGTTTGCAATAATTTTGAATAATGCAATAAATAATAAGTATGCTAACAGAAATATAAGCAATGATTGAAAAATACACTGTTAACAAATTATAAGACCACTTGTCTAAAAACAAAAATAATATGTAAATTAATACGATATTGGTCCTCCATTTTTCCTTATAACCTCAAACACACTTTTTTTCATAAAGGTGACCAGGTGATTAAGTACAGATTCATAAATATTGTGCCATTCTTTTACAATGGCTACTTTTAGTTCATTGGCAGATAAAAACTGTTTATTATTAGCATAAACTTTGCAACTTAATACGTCCCTAAGATTTTCCATAAGGTTCAAGTCTGGACTTTGGCTTGGCCATGACAAAACATGAAATTTTTCTTTTTAAAACCATTGCTGGGTAGATTTAGACACATGGCAAGAAGCATTGTCCTGCTGAAACATCCAGCTAGCACCACCTAAAAAAGGCCCAAACGGTATCAATTGATCCTATAAAATAGCCTGATATTACGCAGAGTTCATATGTCCTGAAATTCGGATTAAATCACATAACCCATCATGACTAAAAGCTCCCCAAACCATTACTGATCCTCCTCCCATTTGTCGACTGAAGCATTGTTTCGGTTCCTTCCTCAAATCATGCCAATAGTGTTTATAACCATCCAGATGTATTTCAAGATGTACTTCAAGATTAAATTTTTTTTCATCTGAAAATGTCACGTGTTTCCATTTTTTGTCCCAAGACATGACATTATTAGCCTATTTCAGTCTTTCTTCTTTATGATGTTTCACTAACCTCGGTTTTTTCAACAGTTTCATACATTTTGCATTACTATTTTGATTTCAGACTCTTCCAAACTGTTATGTGTGAGGTTCTTTTGCTGAAACAGTTCGAAATTTACCAAGTTGAAAGACCTTTTAGAGTTGATAATCGAAATATTTGTCGATCATCCCATGCTGTCAAAATCCTTTTTCTTCCAGATCATTTAATTTTATTTGAATCCTTTTTTCTAATTATTTCATTGTGAATGGCAGTTTTAAAATGCTTCATTAACCGAGCTATTTTTCGTTCAGATTTACCAGCACCCTTATAAAACCAAATTTTTCTTAATTCGGTCGCAGGCAACTCTTTACCCCGCGGCATCTTCAAATATATCGTAAATAACACTATCTAAACCAGCACCTTTGCTTCTTGGGAATACTTTCATGATATGCAAAAGCGTACGTTTTATAATGATTCTGATGTGACATATAATATGCTAATTTCCTCAGGTAGTCTTATAATTTCTTAACAGTCACCTTATTTATGTTTTAAAAAAATTAGAAGATTTTAATAAAATGTAACTTAAATTTTAATGTAGCAATTATAACAGAAAACATTCTATGATCAATTTTAAATACACATGCTAAAAATTTGCATATTGTGTTTTTTCTTCACAAGTGCACCAATTCGGGTTAGTGGTCTTATAATTTCTTAACACACTATACAGTACTGCATAACTGGTTAAGGCTGTTCTCAAATCCAAATAGGCTACTTTCTGACACATATATTTTAAATTCATTTTTGCTCACAAATGAAAGAAACTAGCAGGTGTTCTTATTTAGAAACTATGTAATCAAAACACGTTTTCCATTTTTTGGTAAAAGCAGATCTTTTAGAAAATACTGTCAAAGTCAACGTTTTGAACCAAATTCCCATGCGGCACCATGAGCGCAAAAAACATGATGTTACGTAACCGTAATCACTTATAATTCGATAAGTAATTTATTTATCAAAAACTAGAAAACTCATTTCAATTATAAATCGCTTCCATAGTCAGGCCTGTCAGGTCTTTGCATTTAAAATTGAGTCAGAAAGTTTTTCGTTGTTGAACTGGTTATTTGAGAACCACCTTAACAGGTTTCCAGATCAGTGGTTCCAAACTATATAAATGCTAACATTCATGTAAAGCATGGATAAAGACTAAACATAGCCAAACATGATATGGCTTTCGATCAGCAGAAAGATAATTTCTTACCACTCCTTTGTCGAGTATGACACAAAATCATTTTTTATCACAAAAACACCTACATCGAGTAACACTATTTCTGAATAGTATTTGTTTTATTTGATTGCAAATTTCTGTCACTAAGTAAAGTTAGTATTTCTATTCTGAAATAGTGCAGAGGTCTGTCCAGACTTTTTTCCCAGGGTCCTGTTTTTGTGAAATTGTGAACACCTTTTTATATTTGTGAAAAATCTAGTCATAAATTTGTGAATTTGAAATTGTTATATTCAGGTTCTTCTTTATAAAATTTTAAGAAAATATATGTATGTAAAATACATATATTTTCTTCATATGTGTAAAAGTGACAGGTCAGATTTTACTTTTAAAAGATTAATTTGTGAAATGTTCAGTTTAACCCTTTATATCCTGAATTAATTTTCCAGCTACTTCTTAATTGTATTTTTGCATCATTGGATAAGTTTTGGTGCAGAATAAACATAGGAAAGAGGAAAATAATTTTTATAGTGTTTTAGTAGTTAATTATGCAACTGTAATCACCATAAATTTTTTACCCTATGATATAAAATAAAATAGTAAATTTCAAATAGTAAACTTCAAATAAAATATAGGAAATGTTCACCTGTAGAGTATAGAAAACAATAGAAAATAATAGTACTAAATAACCAGTAATAAACCACTAAAATTACTCAAATGAAGAACAACATGCATGTCAATTCTATTGCAAAATGGATATTGAATGTAGCGTGGCAAATGTAAAATCCATACAATGCAAAGAAAGAGGATATGTGCTTGAATTTGCCATCTCCTGCCAGCTGTCAGAAATACACTCATTGCGCCATTGTGAATATTGTTAGGAAAAACGGTCATATTACGAATATATAGGTGTTTTATTAAAGTGGTACTTATAAGTACCGTCAGGATAAAAAGGGTTAAAGATTAAAAAATTTTGTGAAAAACCTATTTTTAAGATATAGAATTTTGTGAAGGGTCCTGTTTTAGGAAAAATAGTTTTGTGAAGGGTCCTGTTTTAGGGAAAATAGTTTTGTGAAGGGTCCTGTTTTGAAAAAAAAAATTGTGAAGGGTCCTTTAAAGGACCCAATTTTTTCTTAAACAGGTCCCTGTAGTGGTACTAAAAATATGGGAGACTTGGTGGGTTTGTAACCTCTTAGCAAAATTCAGAGTGAAAAGTGTTAAGAAAAAATAATTAGAAGAAATGTGTTATAAAGCACTTAGTCTGGAATTAGGCTAAAAATCGGAAGTCTTCTGTAAAAATTGGCACAGTTGGAAACTGTTTCTACATTATTTCTTCATTAAATTTCACTGGTGAAATTTTTTTTTAAAATCTGGAAGGAATAATAGAAAAAAAAATAATTAAAGCAAAAAAAAAAGATAATTTAAAAAAATAAATAAAATGCAGAAAATTGTGGATCTGCAAAAGTTTTTCCACCCTGTTTATATATTTTATATTAGTCAACAAAATTTTAATGCCTTCCAGGAAGAAAATTATTTACTGAAAAACCCATTGCAATTTTTAAAATGCATCTCCAAATTTTTGTATAAAAATTATGTGCTATGCTTCCATGGTATCGCTGACAAAGAAAACTAATAATATCGTTTTGCAATTTTTATCTGCCAGTGGTAGCACATTTGAGGATAAAATAATAGGATATCTAAAAATTTATTAAAAATCAGGAGAAGTACAGAAGAACTCGTCTAATATGAGCAAGTTGTACATTAAGAATAGTTCATCATTTAAGGCAGTTCTCAAATTCCTTCTCAACAATGCGAAACTTTCTGACACATTTTTAAACCTAAAGGCATAAAATTGGTGTGATAAAGATATATCACAGTTTTATTTTTTTTAATTATTTTTATTTCAGCTCAACGTATTTCTATTTTTATAGCCTTTCTGTTTAAATAATGTAGGCAGTCTATTTCGAAGTAAGCAGAGTATAACTTTTAGTTATAGCGTAGTGAGAAGCTTTTGCTGGTTTTAGATAGATTATCATATAAAAGTTAAATAGTGAAATGCAGAATATATATAGAATTCAATGAAGACAAAAAGTTATTCAAACACAGGAGATTTATTCAAAGTACTCACATATTATAATACAGCATCTTGATTCTAATAACTTGATATTAAACAGTTTCGTTTTGAAGACAGTAACGTTTTCACTTTTCACAGAACACGGATATTTAGCAGATAGACGTAAACAGAACAAGACAAACTTATTAAACACATCAAATATATTTACACTTTACCGTACCAAGCTGCTCGAACTTTAAATACTATCGCCATCAACCACAACGATCATCGTTTACTTTTATATCACATTAACAAGCCAGATATTCCAATACTACGACGATGTCTATTGAAAGAACACCGCCGATAACTTGATCAATCGATTTCCAATATACGACCTATGCAGAGATATAGCAACTATTTATACTGGTAGAATGTCGGCTAATCACTAGAAACACCCACTTTACTAGAACGATCCACCGAAATTTGCATACACGTGCCATTGTTGATTCGACGTTCGGTCTTCCAATCCGAACGGTCTACGTGTGCCGCCATCTAGTGAGTGGCAGAGGCACTACCTCAGAAGTGCTTACGATGTTTACGATGTAGTGCGGTTCTCGTTAGAAGTAAAAATGTGTTTGTGTTTCTGTAGTTACGTTTTAATGATGGACTAAATAAAAAGTATTTGTTCCTGAAAGCAGCTCAAATTATGGAAAGAATAAAGTGCAAAAGGTAAGTAAAAACAATGTATTTACAAAAGTAAATTATATTTATGAAGTGTATTTTATATTTAATAAAGGTAAAACTTTAATGTTTATTACTTAATATGAAGAATACTAAGAGTGTATGAGTGATAATGAATGGTAGTTTTTATGTGTTGCTTGAGTCAATAAGACCAACAAATATTCTGGAGGCATGTGATTTTCCTGACATGTGCCCCCCCTCTTATTGTCTCAACGCAACTATCAGCCAATTGTCCAAAGAATATGGAAATGACTTGAAAAAGTCTGAAAAGACTAGAAAAATGGATTTAATATCCAAAAGAACTCCACTATACACATCTCAGCTGAACTGAACAAATTAACTTTAAAAATCACCCATGTTTGATTTTTTTCATATAGTTAAAAACAATGTTAAAAACAATTTAAACACTTGGAAAAAAAATTTGGATCCTCGATCAATTAGCATAACTCTCCAACAACATTAGTGAAACTCCTACAAACGACCATAACAATTTTAACCTTACAATAATTTAATTTTAAAACAATGTTCAACACTTGAAAATTTTAATTTAAACTAACTGCCTCAAAGATTAATATATTGCAACTTTCCCATTTATACTAGTACGACCAAAATTTAACTTCTCAGCTTAAGTCAAATTTTCACACAAAGCCCCAAAGAAAATTTTCAAAAAAATTTCAACCCATGGACTTAAGGACTAGCCGGAAAAATCGTTGCAAAAAATACTAACAGCAGCTTAA
Organism: Maratus michaelseni; assembly: GCA_963931845.1. Lineage (NCBI taxonomy): Eukaryota > Metazoa > Arthropoda > Arachnida > Araneae > Salticidae > Maratus > Maratus michaelseni. The sequence continues at coordinate 375,406,496 of OZ007591.1, forward strand.
TACATTACAATTCCTAATACAAACAATTTTAAACAATTTAACAAGAAAAATATTGCAAATACGTACCAACAATTTAATCTTCAATTTGAAAGATTAAAACAAGTTTTCCAATAACAAGAAATTTTTCCAACTGCAATCCAACATACACATATTTAACACTAGAAAAGTTCTTTATTTATAACATCAAATAAAAAAAATTAATTTGGAAAATCTTTGAAGAATTTAAAAGACTTGACTCCTTGGGACATTAACTCAATATCCAAAACAAAATAGTAACTTTGAAGAACTTTCAGCATCTGAGTTAGGATAAAACTATTGACTACAATCAACTACTTTCTTACATAACACTCAGCGTCAATTACTCTCCACGCCTGGATTCCATTCATACCGATTGAAGTCTCAGATGCCTAAAAGAGATCAGAATTAGATATCTACATTTATAACAAGGTAAAGAAAAATACATATACCATATTTTTGACATTAATTATAACAGATTATTCAACAGATAATTTCAAAGAAAAACATTTAACTTTAAAAAATTAGATAAGTTCATATACTGTTATCCCTTTGGAGTCAGCCAATAATTTAACCTTTAACTTCACAGAATTTACTTAAAAAAAAAAACAAATAAATAATCCAACACATCCTCTGATCTGGTTGTCCTAGGACAAATGGGCCCACCCAGACACAAAAAAAATGCATACTATTTAATCTTAACAATATTTTAAACTTTAGACTTTCATTACTTATGTAAACTCAATTTCTCCATATTACTTTAAACATACAGAATTATTGCAGTTTGGAAAGCATTAAAAAGTAAAGTTACCTTACATACACTTTTACAAAAATTCTATATTTAAAATTACTTTAATCTTACACTTCAATATATCACTAAAAAAATTCAAGAATTATTCTAAAAAAAATATATATATATTGCACAATTTCCTTACACTTATAAAATTTACAAAGAGAATAGGTACGCATTTGACTAGATAAGTAATTAATCTATTTTAAACAAGATTTTTACAAATCTCAGAAGATCATATTTGGTGAGGGGTTTGGTAAACACGTCTGCGAGGTTAGCCTTGCTACGGACAAAAGTTAAATCAAAAAGATTTTTATAAACCAAATCCCTGACAAAAAACAGTTTAACGTCGATGTGCTTACTACGGTGATTTTCGATTGGGGACTTAACGAAATCTATGGCCGCCTGGTTGTCAACGTATAATTGAGATTTAACATCGCATTCACGAATGATCTGCCTACTCCGGCATTCCCGCAGGATCCGGTCATACCAGACTATATTCTTGTTAGCTTCAGTCAAGGCCACAAACTCTGACTCCATGGTAGACAGGCTCACACATTTCTCCTTGAAGGTTCGCCAATCCACGGGTGAGTTTCCTAAAAGAACGAGCTGGCCACCAATAGAAGTCCGGTCATCCCGGTTTGCTGCAAAGTCTGCATCAGAGTAGGCGATCAACTGCTCCTGATTACATGATAATCGGAGGCGATAATTTCTAGTATATTTTACGTAACCTAGCAGCCGTAGAAGTCCGCCCCAATGAAACAATCCTGGATTACTCTGAAATTGACTAAAAATGTTAACTGCATATGATATGTCAGGTCTAGTGCGATTCGCTAAAAATGACAAACAACCAAGCACATTCCTATATGGTATGGATTTCATGACATCAATATCTGACTGTGAGGTTGGGCAATCAACTTTAGAAAAAATTATACCCTTGCTAATTGGGAGTGAAGATATAGGTATTTTAAAGCTTTTAAATTTATTACATATTTCATCAATATAATGAGATTGATGAATCTCTAAGCCATTCCTTTCCTCGAATTCTACCCCCAAAAGCTTTTTGGTTTTTCCCAATACTTTCAAGTCGAAAAATTTCCCCAACATTTGCAAAGCATTATCTATGACAGTCTGATTTTTCCCAAACAACACTATGTCATCTACATACAACAAGAGTACTATTTCAGATTTAAAGATATATACACAGTTACAGCTATCCAATTTGATGAAACCAGTATTAATTAAGACTTCGTGTATCTCAAAAAACCATTCTCTACCACTTTGATGTAGTCCGTACAAAGCTCGATCCAGCTTGCAATACAAATGAGACTTCTCAGGTATGGTGAAACCGGGCGGTTGTAGCATATACACGTCTTCTCTCAATGGTGCGTAAAGGTAGGCGCTGGTTACATCACACTGAATGTGACGCCATCCGCTACACGATACCAAGAGAGAGAAAAAGAATCGGATTACACCAAAATTGACCACAGGGCTAAAAGTCTCATTGTAAGATTCGCCTTTAATTTGTTTATAGCCCTGGGCAACTAAACGAGCTTTAAAGCAGGCAATCCTCCCTAATTCATCTCTCTTGATAGTGAAAACCCACCTACATCCCACTGGAGTTACGTTGGCAGGTAAAGGAGCCAAATGCCAAACCTTCCGTTCACGCATAACACTGAGTTCGCTCTGCATTGCAGCAAGCCATTTCTCACGTTGCACGGACTCCATCGCTTGTTTAAATGTTTTGGGTATAGTCGGACCATATAGTCATGATTCAGGATTTACTTGATTAGATTCAGGAGCATTAGATTCTTCATCTTCACTGTCAGAGTTGTCTACGCTTGAAACAGGACCAGAATAAAGATTGTTACCCTTAAAATCAAATATGTCAGGATTATATTTTATTTGATTTCTATCACAATATCTTTCAACATCCATTATTGATCTCAAACGATCAGTTTTTCCAGTTTCGTAATAATAGACATCTACCCGTTTTCCGGTAGGCCTAGGTACTGCTTTACGAATCCAGCTAACATCTCTAAGTGAGGAAATAGTCGGACTGGAACTGTCAATGGATTCGGAATCGGACTCCTCCTCTCCAGATGCCTGTGGATCACTTGCTTCGTTGGAGGGACCAGGGATGACCTCTGGTTCTACCTCTACAACGGTATCATTTTGATTACTCACAAGGCTATCCGGAAAGAAGTCAACCTCCTCCGGGCCCATCACAGCTCCACTGTTGTCTGGATCAAACCTGGATTTTTCGTCAAATGTGACGTCAATGGATTCTATTATACTATCTGTTTCAGGTATCCAAATTCGATAACCCTTAGTTTTAAAAGCATAGCCAACCAGAATTCCTCGTTTCGCCCTTGGACCGAGTTTCCCATCCCGCTTTTGTCTTGGGATTCCCACAAAAGCTACAGACCCAAAAGGTTTTAGATGTTTAACTGAAGGTTTATTACCTCCATACAACTCAAAAGGAGTCTTACATGAAGTTTTGGGACACACTCGATTCCAGGTGTACACGAAGAATTTTACGGCCTCTGGCCAAAAACTTAAGTCTAAGTTACTCTCTGATAGTAAGGTACGGGCTCCATTTATGACAGTCTGCATAAATCGCTCGGCCGTTCCATTTTGCTGTGGAGTATATGGATTTGTGAGCTCATGCATAATACCCTTGGATTTAAAAAATTCGTCAAGGTCATCATTGACAAATTCCCCCCCATTATCCTTCCGTACATTTTTGACTTTCCTTCCCATGAAAGTTTCAGCTCTAGTAATATGATTACGAACAATTTCATAGGAATCTGACTTCATTCTCATAGGATAAGTGGACACACGGCGGGAATAGTCATCGATAATAGTGAGAAAATATTTCTCACCATTTCTACCTTGTACTTGGCAAGGACCCCAGACATCAGCAAAAAGAAGTTCCAAAGGGTACTGCGAGCGTCTTTGACCTATTGCCTTAAATGATACCTTTTTATGTTTACTTATTTTACATTTTTCACATTTAAAGTTAAGATCTTTAAGCTTTGGCATTCCCCGGACTCCCTCTTCATTACAAGTATGCACTAGTATGGCTGGACTTATATGTCCGAACCGCCTATGCCAAATCTCCATTTCTGAAGACTTTGAAAGAGAATTTGTCTCAATTTTTAACGATTTTGGAATCCTAGGAAAAACCTGGTATACTCCCCTTTTAAGATAAGCATTAAATAAAAAATGTCCTTCCCTCGAGACGGTTACCTTCCCTCTTCCACCAATAAAAGTTGCCCCGTTTTTATCCAATTGAGGACCAGATATGAGACTACGACGTAATTTACTTGAATACATAACATTCTTTAGTAAAACATGGCGTTTGCCAAATAACAATTTTACATCACCTCGGCCCTCAATTGGGAAAGATATGTTCTTAACAGCAACAGTCATTTCCTGATCTATTAAAGGAGAAAATTTTACAAAAATGGATTTATCATTAGTGAAATGGTGCGTCGCACCAGTGTCCAGGATCCACCTGGCCTCTACATTTATACAATTTACATTAACATTTGATATAAAAATATTAGAGGACTTACAAAAATTTACTGGACTCTCTGAATGTCCTGGCGACTCATTCCACCTTTGATTATTCCTTCTGTATCGGGGTCGGTTACGAGGCATGTTTCCTCCAGGAGAGTTGTAGTTTCCTTTCTCAGGTCGGCGACTTCTTGATTGACATCTGGACGATGACGGTGAAACCCTTCCATAGTCAGGTGTTTGGGCATGACAGGATGGTGAACCAGTATGGCGAGAAGTTGAACGAGCATGACAAGATGGTGAATTTCCACGAAGAGAGTTCCTATTCGGTGTATTCCTTCTGTAAAACGGGGAGGAGAAGCGAGATCTTGAAAAACCAGATTGTTCATATTTACTATTGGCCTTACTTAAACAATTTTTCTGTAAATGACCGGATTGACCACATTTCCAACACTTCCTCTTCTTAAACCCTTTGAAATTCTCTTGCTTCCTTCTAAAATTCAATTGATTTGCTTGGAGATTACCTTTACCGGAATCTGAATCTCTTACATTCAAACGAGTTTCTTCTGCTACTAGTTCTTCTACTATTTTAGAGAACTGAAAATCAGATTTTCCCCATCGCAAAATATTTTGTACTATTGCATCGAATTTCCTGGGAAGAAACCGGAGAAGCTGAAAATTTGCATAACATTCGTTAAAATTTTCATCTATCTGTTTTATATCTCTGGTAATTCGTGCCAATCTTGCCGCAAAAAGATTTATAGTTTCATTTGTCTTAATCTTGCACTCCATTAGATCCGTAAATATCTTCATATGATGGGAACGGGAATCTGGACAGTAATTTAATTTTAACCTATTCCACGCTTCAACGGGATTTTTGCAATTCTCAATTAGTCTTTTAAATTCCACACTTATATTCGAATAGATAATGGATAGTGCTTGATTAGATTTTGCTTTAAATGCTTCAATTTCCTCAGCAGTTGGCTTTTCTTTAGTTGGTGCTACCAAATTATCTTCTATTATATACCAGAGATTTTTATCCAATAGAATGTATTTAATATCATTACACCAATTTCTATAGTTTGATGAATCCAATTTCTCAATCAATATGTTAGCCATTTCCCTTTTTTTTTTTCCCTTTTTTTTTTTTCTCTCTCAACTCCTCGTTTTTGTATTAAAAGATATGTATGTATATGGTTAAAAACTGATAAAAATCTTAAATTTCATTCAAATTATGTTAAAATTTATCATAATTAAAACTTCAACTGCAAAAATAAAGGTGTATAATTTAAAAATTCAGTCTAGATTTGTTAAAAATTTCAAAGTTAAAAACCAGTTCTCTTATAAAAAAAATTTCATATACTTCAAACAGAAACCTCTTCACTTATTTTTGATACTATCTTTCGTTAATCATCTATTTCATTCATATTTTCTTTCATTCATGTCTTCAACGATCTCGTTTCATACTATAATACAGGCAAACCGCCCCCCCCTCTCTTATTTTCGTTGCCGGGACTTGCGTTATTACGATCGGGAGCGTTTGTTTACCCTTTTAATCTTCCATTTTTTTCAGCATTTTCACTTTATCAAATCATAAATAGCTTCATTATATGAGCTCTATCGCCCATAACCGCTTGTTTAAATAATGTAGGCAGTCTATTTCGAAGTAAGCAGAGTATAACTTTTAGTTATAGCGTAGTGAGAAGCTTTTGCTGGTTTTAGATAGATTATCATATAAAAGTTAAATAGTGAAATGCAGAATATATATAGAATTCAATGAAGACAAAAAGTTATTCAAACACAGGAGATTTATTCAAAGTACTCACATATTATAATACAGCATCTTGATTCTAATAACTTGATATTAAACAGTTTCGTTTTGAAGACAGTAACGTTTTCACTTTTCACAGAACACGGATATTTAGCAGATAGACGTAAACAGAACAAGACAAACTTATTAAACACATCAAATATATTTACACTTTACCGTACCAAGCTGCTCGAACTTTAAATACTATCGCCATCAACCACAACGATCATCGTTTACTTTTATATCACATTAACAAGCCAGATATTCCAATACTACGACGATGTCTATTGAAAGAACACCGCCGATAACTTGATCAATCGATTTCCAATATACGACCTATGCAGAGATATAGCAACTATTTATACTGGTAGAATGTCGGCTAATCACTAGAAACACCCACTTTACTAGAACGATCCACCGAAATTTGCATACACGTGCCATTGTTGATTCGACGTTCGGTCTTCCAATCCGAACGGTCTACGTGTGCCGCCATCTAGTGAGTGGCAGAGGCACTACCTCAGAAGTGCTTACGATGTTTACGATGTAGTGCGGTTCTCGTTAGAAGTAAAAATGTGTTTGTGTTTCTGTAGTTACGTTTTAATGATGGACTAAATAAAAAGTATTTGTTCCTGAAAGCAGCTCAAATTATGGAAAGAATAAAGTGCAAAAGGTAAGTAAAAACAATGTATTTACAAAAGTAAATTATATTTATGAAGTGTATTTTATATTTAATAAAGGTAAAACTTTAATGTTTATTACTTAATATGAAGAATACTAAGAGTGTATGAGTGATAATGAATGGTAGTTTTTATGTGTTGCTTGAGTCAATAAGACCAACAAATATTCTGGAGGCATGTGATTTTCCTGACACTTTCCAGTTTAATTTGCCATTCCATTCCTTAAAAGCTATTTATCGGCAGTCGCGCACCTTGTACGTTGCTTTTTTGGCAAGGCCGTCTCCCCCTCATTGTGCTTTGCGTTCGTTGAATCGGCGATGTTGTTTTCTCTGCGAGGCATCTTCGCGCTTTGAGTTAGTTTCAATTGGCGCTGAGCTGTGACGTCATCGTCATTCAGCGGCTCTCACTCCGCATGCGTCACCGCCACTCTTGTTCGGTATGTTTTCGGGAGCTGTTTTGTTTTGGCGCTGCATCCGAAAGGGGCGTGTCTTTCAAATACAAATTAGAATCGTTCTTTTAATTATTAAATGTTAATTTGTTTCTGATTTGCTCTTTTAAGTTTCACGTAATTCTTAATCATCAAATTAGTTTAAATTAATCTTGCTGCCACATTTGTGCACCCCTTTTATGGGTATTTATACTAATGTAGCGCATTTTTCCAACAGAATTTTAATAAAAATGATGCTGTAAATTTATGATAAACGTCGTCTGATCTGAGGCTGGCCTGTGCCAGCGCTCGTATCCTAGAATCGCCGTAGCGCTGATTCTTTGGAGATCAATTTCGCGTTTTCAGTTTTTAATTATTCTATAAAAATGCTGTTGTAAATTTTAAGTTTAGTATTTTAAAAGTTTTAAATCAACTGGTAATTTAATTGGCTTCTGAATTAACTCTATGATTCTTCATGGACGCGGCCAGAAGGAATATTTAAAGATTCTTTGAATTTTATGAAATTTGAGCCAGTACTTTTTAAAGACTTGATGTGCAGCTTTCATCTCATCCTTCCTCCTTCAAGAAAATGTAATAAACATTATTGGATCCAACATATGGTATTCATCATTTATAGTCTGCATCTATTTCTTCACTCAAGTAAGACCGTTTAATTTATTTTATATTTTTGATTCTCTTCTCAAAGAATATCGACCAAAAGAACGTCATGCATTTTTTGCATTGGGTTATTGCTCACACATTAATATTCCCATCAATTGCTCTCTCTAAATAATTTCTCCTTCACATTTGGCGCCGTGTTTATTCTTTTATGAAGAGAAAGGTTGAAAATTTTGTTGTTCTTAAAAAATATTCTCAAATTTTGAAACTTATAAAATAGAATATATTTGAAGATATGATGCTCTTAATTATTTTATATTAAAAATGAAATATTATTTGAAGAATTGCTGATTTTGATTAAATTTTTATAAGCTTAAAAATATTCTTGTGCTCCACAGAAGATCGATGTTTGCAATACATCGTTAATTTCGGAACTTTTATTCTCAACTGGCTTGCATATATTTAATAATTTATTTTTAATTGAAAAATGATATTCTAACAGAAATTAATTTTTATTCTGGTATTTTTTCATGAGATTTATTGAATATTTTATGCAAATTTTCATAAAGAATGAAATTAAAAAAAAAAAAAAAAAAAAAAAAAAAAAAAGAATTTATTCTTGTTAACAAATGAAAAATTATGGTGCTTTTTTTATATATGTAAAGTTAAAAATATATATAATTCATGATGAATTCAAATATTTTTGAAAAATGTGAAAATTGTTCTTGTTCTAAGTTTTTGAGAACAAAAATTTAAAGAGGCTATGGTTGTTCTTATTCTTATTTTGGGTTAATTTTTGTTAATTTATTGGCACTTTTAAATGAAATTGATATATTTTATGAATATAAAAAAAAAAAAAAAAAAAAAAAATTATTGAAGCAAATTTTATTGGAATTAAATTTATTGAAGCTATGTTCTCATCATATTACTAATTTTGCTGCACTTATTCTGAGTATGAATTGCCTTCATAGAAGCTCAAGTTTTCATGTGATTTTGTAGTTGTTTTATCATACATAAATTTTTTTGAGTTCTTGGTTGCTTCTACTAAAGTTAAATTACTTATTGCAATAACACTACAAGTTCATTGACTCTCGCCATTTTCTACAAATTTTCTGTATGATTATAGTGTGCAAGCAGTCTGTGTTCTTTCTAGAAATTAAAATTCAAGAACTGTATTTATATTTTGAAAATATTACACAATATTTTGCATTTTCTGTTCTACATTTTGAGAACTGTTATTTTAATTTCAAGGAATTGTTGCTTCATCCTAATATATATATTTTATATTACACAGCATCTGCATCTTTTTATTGAAATTCTCATACCATAATCACAAAAAGGAGACTGGTATTATATATATTTTTTCTTTTTTGAGAAGTTATAGCCATTACCTAACTGCTCCATATTCTTGTTCCTGAAATAGTTACTGTCTACTCATGCTATATTTTTAACATTCTACAATCTGAATATATACTGACAACTTCAATAAACTGGTTATTTTTATCATCTGACTTTGCTTACCTGGTGGAAGAATCTTCAAAATGTGTTATATCCATTGTTGGCTGATTTTCTCTGCTGTTTGCAAATATGATGGTTCCTGATAGTACAAAAATTACTTACCTGCACTCTTTTGCGAGTTGAAGTGACTGTTGATGGTCGCCATTCATATAAGGCAAATATATCCGTGTGATTGCTCCTCGTCAGTCCTCTTCATCTTGTGGAACTTGTTTCTCCCTCATCAATATTACTCATTTTTATGGATCTAAAGTATTACAAGTTTATAGCTGTGCCTATTTGCAATAGTTTTCTATCTTCTTCTACCCTCTGTTGCAAGACCCGATTATGGAAGTGTACTGTCATTTATTCTAAAGTTCAGTTTTACAGCATTTACAGAAATTGCTGCTTCTTCAAATGGAGCTTCTCAAATTTGGAAAAATTATTATTATTATGATGATTCTTTGAAAATTTTTATTATGCGTAAATTATAGTGCTTTTTCTTGTTATTATAGTATTATTTCATAACCCAAATGTTTTCTAAATCATTTTTACCATATGCCTCACCTGAAGAAAATTATTTTATAAATGAAGAAAATTTATAAATGAAGAAATTTTTTTTGTTGCATTAAATTATATTGCAAATTTACATGCAAAGCAACACATATTCTTAGAACTTTCCAGCGCATTATACAGAAATATTCTTCTAATTTTGGTGAATATTATTTTCTTCTAAGAATCTAAAATGCTTTTATAGTCTTAGTGACTTTCTCAAACGTCACCAATCCCAATTTTGTCTTTAAAGTGTGCAAGTAGTGTTGTATTGCCTCAAATCTGCAATTTCTGCCTGCTTGAATACACCTATACAAAAAATGTATATGGGCAACTTAGACTTTCCAGCGCCTCTCAACAAGAGTTCTTGTGCTCTTTGTATTATTTTATTCTAAGTGTCACTTCGTCATATTATTCCTCAACATCATGGAACCACAGTTCATGATTTATGTCTGCTAATTACCTGATGTGTCTTCAAATGCTCATCATTATTTAAGAATTTAAGTGCATCCCTTCCTTTGTCATCAAGTGCTAATTTTTTTAGTGCTAAAATGTCCTGATAAAGTCTTCAATTTTATTTTAGTGGTGTGTGTTTCAGGCAAAAAGGCCAATTTGCTGCTACACTGCCATTGTGTCAATCAACCAACCAGTGTGCCACTTAACTTGCAAACTTTTCAGCAAGTAGTTACTTTTTTTTCTCAGTGTAATCATCTTTTTAAAATCAGACTGATTTTAGAACTCTTTAAAGGTATTACATCTGATCATTTGTTATGTAAAAGCAGAACGTTTATATCCTTCATCTGTAAACAAACAAATTTTTTTTTCTTCCTTCAAGCATTTTGTTAGCAATATTCATCTGTTTATTTACAATAGTTTTAACAAGAATGTTGTATATTTTTGTCTGGTTTACATACTTGCTAATGGTTTAACGGATCGCTATTAGCATTTTTGTAAGTTGTGATGAATTTATATTATGTTTTATGCTTATTTGATTTACAGATTCGTCATCGGTTCTGGAGATCGCCTTTGACAATCTTGTAAGTTTTGTGTTTGTTCAATTTGCAGACCTGCTAATCGTTTTAAGGGAATTGCTATTAGTGTTTTGTGAATTGTAATGAATACATATTAATAGTTTATATTTATTTGATTTACTGGTTTGATAATAGTCTCAAGGTAGTGAGAGGCTATTACCACTTTGGTAAGTTTTGTAAATACCACCCAAATAATTCATATATTGTCAATAGCTGATTTTTCTATAGGATATATTATCCTTTTCATTAATGTTATATAAATTTATGATTATAACATGCTTTACATAACGGTGCACTGTGTTTGTTTTTATACTCTCATAAAATGTGTCATTTGTTTTTAACTTGTCTTTCTTCATGAAAGTTAATGGTTAAATTATTTTTTTTTGAGGATCCTCATCATCTTTTCTCACCTTTTCTTATTTTTTTTCTCTCATTTTTACACAAAAAAAAAAAATCCCATGGTATATTAGAAAAAAAAAATTTATTGAGTATTAAAAGAAAATTTATTATGTATGAAAAGAAAATTTATTGTGTATACTGGAAAAAAAATGAATTGAGTATTATTTGAAAGAATTTTGTTGAATATTTCAGAAAGAATTTTATTGAGTGTATTTCATGAAAAATTATTTCTACTAAATATTTACGGAAAAATTTTATTGAGTACTTGCAAGTATATTAAGTATGAAGTATTACTAAAGAAATGTGTCATTTATTGTTGGTTAAAACTTATGCATTATTTTGTTATATTTTGAAAAGTTTTTACTAAATCCAACTATTTTGATTAATTACTATTATTTATGACAAATGAATTTAAATTTTGTTGCAACATAATTTTATGCAATTTTCATATAAATTTTGGGTAATAATTGTTATGCACTTATATATATACTTGGTTAGAATTGATATCAGTATTATGTGCATTATGTTAAATACTTAATTTTATATGATTTGAATTATTACTAATGCAAGGCCTTTTGAATGAATTTAAAATCCTTACAATGGATTGTTTTTGTGTACATATATGTTATTTAAGAGTTAATTTTATAGGCTCTATTTTTAAAAGTCCTAGGCATCAGTCAGAATTTAAAGTATTCTTGACTTTTTGTTGCTTTAAAAATTGCAACTTATTATAATTTAAATATTTATGTCTAGACAAGTCGGATAAGTAAGAAATTACCGACTCTTTTTTATGTTGCTTTACTGTTGCAACTACTTTGATATGATCTCATTGCTAATTTAAATTGAATATTAGCTTTTTTTTATATACATGATGATATTTGTTTAGAGATCAAGATCAATGGAAGGTATGCCTTTCTTTGCTAAAAATGCAATGGGGCTTTTGTATACTATGTTATATTGTATACATTTTGTATAATTTGTGATGAGATTTTTGAATGTACTAAATGATGTATATTCTTTCTCTTTTTCTTTTTGGTTGCTGCACATCACATCAAATTAATAATTAATTTACTTTTCTTGGCTCTAAATTTATGTAATTGTGTCATTTTACTTTGGCATTTAAAAATTTTGTCTTCCCTTTGTCGAAAAAGGCTTTTACTGTTTCTAACCCTTTTTCTCCTTCTGGTCAGTCAAAATTTTTGTCGGTGAATGGGGGTATTGTGATAAAGATATATCACAGTTTTATTTTTTTTAATTATTTTTATTTCAGCTCAACGTATTTCTATTTTTATAGCCTTTCCAGTTTAATTTGCCATTCCATTCCTTAAAAGCTATTTATCGGCAGTCGCGCACCTTGTACGTTGCTTTTTTGGCAAGGCCGTCTCCCCCCTCATTGTGCTTTGCGTTCGTTGAATCGGCGATGTTGTTTTCTCTGCGAGGCATCTTCGCGCTTTGAGTTAGTTTCAATTGGCGCTGAGCTGTGACGTCATCGTCATTCAGCGGCTCTCACTCCGCATGCGTCACCGCCACTCTTGTTCGGTATGTTTTCGGGAGCTGTTTTGTTTTGGCGCTGCATCCGAAAGGGGCGTGTCTTTCAAATACAAATTAGAATCGTTCTTTTAATTATTAAATGTTAATTTGTTTCTGATTTGCTCTTTTAAGTTTCACGTAATTCTTAATCATCAAATTAGTTTAAATTAATCTTGCTGCCACATTTGTGCACCCCTTTTATGGGTATTTATACTAATGTAGCGCATTTTTCCAACAGAATTTTAATAAAAATGATGCTGTAAATTTATGATAAACGTCGTCTGATCTGAGGCTGGCCTGTGCCAGCGCTCGTATCCTAGAATCGCCGTAGCGCTGATTCTTTGGAGATCAATTTCGCGTTTTCAGTTTTTAATTATTCTATAAAAATGCTGTTGTAAATTTTAAGTTTAGTATTTTAAAAGTTTTAAATCAACTGGTAATTTAATTGGCTTCTGAATTAACTCTATGATTCTTCATGGACGCGGCCAGAAGGAATATTTAAAGATTCTTTGAATTTTATGAAATTTGAGCCAGTACTTTTTAAAGACTTGATGTGCAGCTTTCATCTCATCCTTCCTCCTTCAAGAAAATGTAATAAACATTATTGGATCCAACATATGGTATTCATCATTTATAGTCTGCATCTATTTCTTCACTCAAGTAAGACCGTTTAATTTATTTTATATTTTTGATTCTCTTCTCAAAGAATATCGACCAAAAGAACGTCATGCATTTTTTGCATTGGGTTATTGCTCACACATTAATATTCCCATCAATTGCTCTCTCTTAAATTTTTATGTCACAATTGGCAGGCCTGAGTATTGAAGCGATTTGGAATTGAATGATATTTCCCTTTGATAAATAAATTACTTATTGTGTTATAAGCAATTGTTGTCACATGATGACAGCTTTTTCACCATTCCCACATTGTCACGTCTGGAAATTTGATTCAAAATGCCAACTTTGATAGTATTTTCTGAAAGATCTTCTACCTTAGCAAAAAAATGGAAAACATATTTTGATTACAGAGTTCTGAATAAGAACAACTGCCAATTTCGTGCGTTGCCAACCCAAAATAAATTCAGAAATGTGCCAGAAAGTAGCGTCTTTGGATACGTCTTTGGTAAAGAAAATGTCACTCGGAAATGATCAGTTGCATTACTGTTCAACATTTATGTTTTTTGGAATAACTAATTCTTTAGAGGCTTTGACTTAAGTGATTTTGTCTAAAGAAAAGACCATTGTAAAGAAGAAAATGTCACTCATAAAGATACCACTGAATAATTTATTCTAACTTTATGATATTAAATTAATTTTAACATTGAGATAATTAGAGCAATTAATAGTAGTAATTAGTTTAATTATGTGTTTTTTTTTTTAAAGATTTTTATTATCTTCACGAGCAAGGCTTTACAGCCAGCAAAAAATTCTAGTCGACAGTAAAAAACATTTGCACGCCCCCCCCCCCCCCCATCATTGATTTTCAAAAAGCACATTATGAATTAATTTAAGAAAACAAGAATAACAAGCAGAGTTTAGACTTATTACATAAGTTAGAAAGGTGATATAAAAGTTTTCTAATACCTTGAAGTTATATATGTCTGGAAAAAAAGAAATGCATACTGTAAAGGCTGAATTACCGGCATGTTCGAGAAATGCTGATTGTCAAATGCTTCAAATGTCTGAATAGTTGAGTGCTACAAAATTTGTATCTGAGGAGTAGAATTAATAACAGAGATTCAAATGCAAAAAGATTCTAGGACTCCATGAGGCGAGGCAGCACAAAACATTTCATTAGTGAAATAAAATGTTACCAAACAAAAAATGAATACTTAAGAATGTATATTATTTTTCCTCTTTTTAAAAAAACCACTCACTGCAAAAAAGTAGTATCTCAATCTTTTACGTCATATACACTAGACAATAATCTCCAAACCAGGCTGATGCCGATTTATTGTGCAATGTGTGCAGTGTGCAGATAATAAAAGCGCCATACATTTTACGCAAGGGAGAAATTTTATTAAAAATAGTTATTCTTGAAATTTTTCTTAAGTTTTATAGATTTACTCCAAATGAATTACTTACAATCACTGAACTTAGATGTTGTCATTCTCTAAAATGCATGTGATCAATTAATCAGTTTTAATTCTGAAATACAAAAATCCGATTTGAAACAAAAACCTTGAACATTTTTTTGCATTGTATCCAATTTTAGATGCTGCCATAGAGGCTCACAATTTCTTACTGTTTTATTGAAACCTTTCTTCCCACATTCTAATCACGTGACATGGATGTTAATGTTAGCTGGCTTTAAAGGAAAATAATGACATTTTCCATGCATGAGATGGGAAATAAATGCTTTTTAAACTTGGCTCTTCCATTAAAAGTATGATAGAAGAGCAAAATTGCTGCTTGCCACGCACAAATAAGGGTGGGGGTGAGTGAAAAGGAAGCCATGTGATCATTTATTTGGTCAATTTTTATGAAAATATATAAATAAATAAAAAATAAATAAAAATAAAATGCTATATTAAAAAACTTGGTTGCCAGATAGAAAAAGTTGGTCGTATATAATCCTATGGGATTTCCTCCTCAATTTATCAATTATTGCTGTAACTTTTTGAGTTTTCACATGATATTTTACTGGTCTTTTTATGGGTTTCTCTATAGTATTGACTATCAAATCATGACGAAAAATCTTTGCTGTAGTTTGCGCATGCACAGTTAAAATTTATTTCATACAAATACCCATATCTCATCAAATATTCAACATATTAATATTTTAATTACAGTATACTATTTTTACGATTTTTTGTCAAGTTTCTGGAAAGTGGTGTTAAATTTGGCTGAAAACTCTGCATGCTATAAAAAAAAATCTTTTGAATTTTTCATAGAAACATTAACATTTTCATGAATATTATGTTCTATGCTTACACAAATGCAAACAAATGTTGAACAGGTCCTACATAGTCATTTACTAGAGTGACAGACCATTTTTAGCATTTTCTGTTACTTGGGTGATTGAAAATATTATTTTATTATTAAAATTATTATTTCCCTCCCTAATTGTCCTCGTGACAAAATCTTCACTGAAAAACATGAACTCAAACATGTTCTTTACATCCTCAAAGTTCAAGGGCATTTCCTCATGAGTTTAAGTAGATATTCGACGAAACGTCTCAAATTGGTCACTGCCCCTTAATTTCTGGACACCAGTATATAAGGATTTTTATAAATCCCTTGCTTCTCATATCAAGAGACTACTTCACTCATGCGAAAACTCCCGCTCGCTAATGTTAATACTATTGGACAGATCTTTTAAAATATCTCATTTACATTTCAATATTTTTAAATAATTTTTTTTTTTTATTGGATAGCTGAGGTCTCGAGCCTGTAACTGGTTCCAAAAATGAAAGTATCCTCCAAAAAACTCCACAAACAAAATCGAAAAAGTAAAAAGCAGCAGTTGTAAAGATCGACCTTGGAAATCGATAATTCAATGGAAAGAATTGTCTATTAAAAATTGTCTTTTAAAGTTATTAATAAAATTTTAAATTATCTATAACTGTCTTTTAAAAGAATTGTCTCACAAGATTAACATTAGTGAGTATATGTTTTCACATGAGTGAAGTAGCCCCTTAACCAAGTTTGACTGTATATCAAAAAGCAGAAGTATGAGAAAACAAGAGAAAAGCAAAAGTATCTTGCCAAAATCTGGAAACTTGGCAAGTATGTTAAATGTTATTACTTACATACAATGATGAAAACAAAATTTTTTTAAAAGATAGTCGGTACTTTTCGGTTAGCCGGGCGCCAGTGATATATGTACATATATAAATACATATGTATATACATATGTATGTAATATATACATACATATATGTATATATATGTGTATGTATACATATGTATGCTTAGATATGTGTATATGTGTGTGTGTATATATATATATACATGTATATACTCACTGGCGCCCGGCTAACCGAAAAGTACCAGATAGTCTTACCAAATCCAACAAAAAATACTGTCCCACAGAAAATAGGTACACCAAGAACCAGCTCAGTTGAAGGAAAATATTCATTAATATAATGATCTTCTGGTATAAAAGGCTGCAGAAAAAATATAAAACCTATTAGTACATTTTAACTTTTGAGAAAAATCTAAAAAAGTTTTTTTCAAGCACAATTTTACAAAATTTCTAATGTCTAATAAGCACAGACAAATTGACTACACATAAAGAATTCTTCCAATAGCATAAGTATATTGAACACTAATTTTTAAAAAAATGACACCCTCAAATGTTCTTTTTCCTAGGTCTGACTTTTCTTTGTGACCAAAAAATAAAGAAAAGTCATTTAAAATAAACAGACGAAGCAAAAATGTTTGTTTTAATATGTTAACTACCAAAATTTATTTTCTCCCTTGATTTTTAAATCTACAGTTTCTAGCCTCTGTGTCTTAAATGCATTTTCAGATATAAGTGGGCTCAAGCTTCCTCCTTACCCTTCAGATCTTTAATCCTCTCATATGCATGAATTACTTTTAAGTGGATGAAAAACATATTCTGCACTTAAAATAGATTTGAAATGGATTATTAAGAACCAATAACTTTGAATTTTTAAAAATTTTACGTTTATTACAAAACGACCCTGATATAATGTTTACAAGCATTAAAAAATTACTTACTGACTTTTTATTCATGCTAGGAAAATAGATTGTCAAAATTCATTGTGAATTGCTGTCCCTGTCGTATTTATCATGTTCATGTTCAGATGAGTATTTTAATAGAAATTTATTAAATACATAACATCGTAAAAAATGGTAAGCAACATACAAGCACACCAAAATAATTATTTAGCAATAAATTAATTACATAATATTTAGCGATAAAAGATATTTACGATGTGATAATATTTCCAGCAGGATGTTTATGTTCACTTGAATAAATATCGCATTATATTTCCTATATAAATATTATACATATCTATACTATACCTTATTATATAACTATATTTAAACACTTGCAAATAATTAGCCGTATTAAAAGCAAATGTTTTTAATATGGCAGCTATATAATATGAACTATGCAGTTGCAATGCAGAAAGATAAAAAATACGGGTTATTGCAATTAGTATTATCAATGCCACTGTTGGTACAGTATATCTTCCTGACATGGATAATACGTAAGTACTGAAAATTATTATTATTATTTTTTTTTTTTTTTTTGTGATAATTTAAATTTTGGACATCTTACCACAAAGTAAAAAAAGAAAAATTGGTTATGTTTTTGTTTAGATCTAAGAGCAGAAATTCTTTGAGAGAATCTTATCTGATGTTATTGATCTCAGCTTCCTCTTTTATTTGGCTCAGCGGCAACCACTGGTGGCCATGTACAAGAGGGTTCAAATTTATTACTACATTTTGAATTAGAAAAGCACATTTTAAAAAGAAATGCATTGTACTTAATTGAATCAGAAACAAATATGCTATGAGACTGGGTTGGCATTAAAATAAAATTAGTGGCAGTGGCACGATTAGTGTTGCTAGGTCCACTGTCACAAAAAAAGGAGACAAAAAAAAAAGGGGGAACAACTTCTGAATCAAGTCATAAAAATACAGTAACTCCTATGGAAATGGAACTTGTCTAAATTGAATGCTGTCTTAAACATTAAAAAAATTCATGGTCTCTATGGAAGAAATACGAAACAATTATGTCTGTTAAGACGAAAATCTGTCTAAAATGGGTTCTTTCACCAATAACATGAGATTGCATCTTAGAAGGTTTGACTCTATTTTATACGGTAAAATCTGAGAAAGCAGAATTACAAGAGACAAACAAAATTCCGTTTCGGAGAGGTTTCCGACTGAGCAGTTATAATTTTATGATATTCTTTCCATAAGGACTATGAAATTTTTACATTTAAGGTTAGATTTCATTATAGACAGGTTTCATTTTCACAGGTTTTACTAAACAAAATATAGTAAAACCCATAAAACAAAAATATGTACAGAAAATATTTCCATAAATACAGAAAAATATTCCATCTTAGATAAATTTTCTTAGCAGGTAGATTTGTTCTGTTTTGTTTTCAGCAGAATGATAAAAAGTTTCCATTATAAACAGGTTTTATTTTCACAGACAGGTTTTATTGTATTAAGTGCCACTCAATGCAGACTAACAAATAGGTGGCGGTACTAAACAGTACATGGTACTAAAAGAAATTTAAAAGAATTTGTGCATAATGAAAAATCGCGACCATGGTATACCATACAGTGGTTCCGTGGAATGGGTCTTGGAACTCTTGAAAATTACTCACATCTGGCAACATTAGCCAGGATGGCAATCTGTTATATGCTATGTTAGGTTAGGTTGAAGGTAACAAAGTTCTGATCAAACAAAATATATACAGGGCTTGAAATTCAAGTTTCCCTAGGAGGGGAATCTCCCTACCAACATTTATAAATAGAGGGGAGTCGAAATGTTTGGGAAGGAGAAAAAAGTATCTGTAAACCTCACTATTATTTTATGTACTATTTAAAAAATTACATTAATACAGGCATGATAAAATACCATTGAAAAAATTTATATTGACAATTCAAAATAATTGTGCAAAATGTTTATTTTTGTTGTGTCGCTAACACAACTTAAATTTAAATATCAATTAAATTATTTTATTTCTAATTTGTCTAATTATTAATTTTTAAATGTTGTGTAATTATGGGATGTTTTGTTTATTTTAATACTAATTGTTGTTTCTCATAATTAAAGTTAAAATTGCAGTTATGGTTTGCAGGTTGATTTAATAGCTAAAGTTGTTTATTTTTAATTATATTCTTTTGGCACAGAATTTTAGTTATAATTCTCACACTGTCCACTAAGTTCAATAGTTTCTAAATAAATAATGGTTTAATTCTATATTTGTATTATTTGGGCTGAATGGTTGTTTATTAACATAATGTTTTTGGAATTGGCCTTTAATCGGTTGATTAAAGCACACTTCAGCCTGTTTAACGTTAATTTTGAAAATGTTTATTTTGGAACGATCATACTGCACCATTATTCACAGATATACAGTGGAACCCGTTTAAGAAGTTTTCCCGCTTAAGAAGTTTTCTATCCATGGTCCCATTTGATTTTCTATTTCTTTAATGCTGAAATTCACTGTTTAAGAAGTTTTGATTTTGGAACTTTTCCCGCTTAAAAAGTTTCAAAATCCCCGAAAATTGTCTTTTCGAATTTCCCTTTGAGGTGACATTTTTTGCATTTACAATGTTCGTTCTTCTAAGAATTAAAAAGATTCAAAATATACCTATGAAGAAATGAATTTATAAGCAGAAAAGTAAAGGAATGGAACACCTGTCCTCATAGATAACCATTGTTCAGAATCGGAGGAGGCTTCAAACAACTCATTTGGGAATTTCTTGTAAAGCAAAGGGTTATTTTCTTTGTATGCCGGATTTTAGCAGGGGTAGGGGGATTATTGCTGTGATGAATGTAAATGAAATATGCGAAAGCAAGCGGTATATTGCAAAAGAATACAGTTTGAAATGAAATTCTTTCTTTCGTTTTTTGCTTGTTTGTTTGCTTCCTAAAAGAAGCATTTTCATTGAGTTATTTGTGAGTGATTTTAGAAGCTTCATTCGCAGAAATAGTCAGTGTTTATTGTGTTTATTTATGACGGCCGATTATCTACATCAGGGACATAGGCCCTGAGGGGGAATGTCCTCCGTGGGGGGAGGGGTCTTTCAGAAATAGTCAGAAACAACTGTTCCGCTGACATTTTTCGTATTCACCAACCTGTTCTGGCAAGCGGCTAGAAAGCTGTTCTCCTCATACCCGCCGTTGATTGGAACTGGTTTTTCTCAGAAATTCGGGTTGCCAGCCATCAGCATGAGCTGGTGAATACGGGATTTAGACATCTGACACTGCTCTATAGACGTTCTCCTGAGCACAAAAGATATTCAGCTTGCACTAAGAAACTCAATTCATATGACTAGTTTTGCATATTTTTTTCGTGGTTTATTTTTATGTTACAGTCCAATAGTAGTCATCTGTGTTGCTCTTCTCCTTGGATTAAAATTTCAACATGCCTAATAGAGGAATAAAACGAAAGGCTTTAACTGTTGAGCAAAAACTGAAAATTTTGAAAGAGGTAGATGAAAATGTGCATCTAACACGCATTCAAATTGCGAAAAAGTTGGATATGCCAGTGACAACTCTGAATGGCATCATTGCTAAACGAGAAACCATATCCTCATTGCAGTCTTCAAATGCAAAAAAAATAAAAAAAGGTAAATATGAAGAAATAGAAGAAAAGCTGATTATTTGGTTTAAACAAGCAAGGTTAGCAAACATCCCTATAAGTGGAATAATTTTAAGAGAAAAAGCAGATGAAATTGCAAAGAAAATGAATGTTGAATTTAATGCATCAAACGGATGGATCGACAGGATGAAAAACAGAGCTGGATTAGTTTATAAATCTATAAATGGAGAAAGTAAAAGTGTCAATATGCAAGAAGCAGATGAATGTAAATCGAATATCTTACCAACCTTAATATCCGGATATAAAGAAAAAGACATATTCAATTTGGATGAATGTGGCCTATTCTATAACCTACTACCTGATAAAACATTCGCATTTAAAGGAGAAAATTGCTATGGAGGGAAATCGAGCAAGGAGCGTTTAACGGTTTTGCTAGGTAGCAACATGGACGGTAGTGAGAAACTTCCACTTTTAGTAATCGGAAAGGCAAAACAACCACGGTGCTTCAAAAATGTGAAATCATTGCCTTGTCAATATGAAAGCAATAAAGCATCTTGGATGACAATTCCAATTTATGAAAAATATCTAAAGAAATTGGACACTAAAATGGGAAAGGAAAAAAGAAAGATTACTTTGTTGATAATTGTAGTGCACATTCCAAAGATGTGAAATTGGATCACATTAAAATGCATTACCTTCCACCAAATTCTACAGCAGTTTTGCAGCCAATGGATCAAGGCGTAATTAGGGCATTTAAGCAACACTTCAGAAAACGGTTAGTCAAGTGGATGCTTTTAAATCTGGAAAAGATTAATGTTTTAGAAGCTATTCATATGATTACATCTGCTTGGGAATCTGTAAATCCAACTGTCATTGCCAATTGCTTTAAAAAAGCTGGGTTTTCAAATGGAGAGATAACAGATGTGTATGAACCAGAGATTGATGAAGATGATTGGAAAATACTGCAGAAAGAATTGAACTTTACTACGTCGTTTTGTGAATATGTTAATGTTGATAATGATGTAATACCGAGCCAGATTTTATCAGTGGAAGACATTTGCGATTTGATGCCAGATGAAAATGGGAATGAATCAAGTGAAACTGAAGATGATCCAATAGTTCCAAGCTACTCAGATGCTATAAAAGGACTAGAAACTTTTCGACGTTATATAGAAAGTCAAGAGAATGTCCCAGACGAAATACATAAAAATTTAAGACAACTTGACTCTTTTCATTTACAACTATTAGAAAAAAAGAAAAAACAAAAAAGTATTAAGGATTATTTCAGTAATAATGATATGTATTAGCAATAAATAAGTAATGTGAAGCTTTGAATAAAATACAGGTAAATCAGTTTGTTATTATTTACTACTGTACTTTCTTTCTTTTAATTATATTAATGCATTAAAAAATTAATTTTTTAATTTATAACATTATTCCGTATATCTAATTCAACACTTTGTATAATTTTGTGCTATGAATGTCTTCATTATGTAATTAGCCATTACAATTTTTCCCCTGAGAAGTTTTCCCGTTTAAGAAGTTTTCCCGTTTAAGACATTTTATTTACCCGGTCCCCTGGAAAACTTCTTATGCGGGTTCCACTGTATTTTTAAATATTTGGTTTTATTATTAATGTTAATCAAAAGGAGTTGCTGGTATTTCAAAAAGGTTTTTATGGAGGCTGCTGGTTAAATTAAATATAAATGGTTATTCATTTACTTCTTGCATGTTCTGAATATTCTGTTTCTCCCTCTCTTTCCCTTTCCCCCCCCCCCCTTGTTTACAAGATTGACGAACACCGGAGCGAAGCCTTATGGAAAAGCAATCAAAAAAAGTGACTAACCCTTTAGCATCACCACGTGATCAGTAACGTCACGGACTTCCGGCAGAGCAAGGAGGAAATGGAAGATGATTTTAACATGTGTGCGCAGGAATACATATGCAATATATAATCACAAGCCTTAAATGAATTTAAGTAAAGAAAATAATGAAATGCAAATAAGAATCTGAGGCTCTATTACTCAGATTAAAATATTTTTCACAATAGCTCATCTTAATTAAGGTTTTTCTCCAAGACATATACATAACTATTTATCCTGCGCGCATAGAGATCAAAAGTAAGTGAACAGGCACAAGTGAGGAGGGGAAGAGCAAGAGGAGGAGAGACATTCTGGATTCTGACAGCGACGGCGATGCAGTAGAGCTGGAAAGGTGTCAGATTTATCTGACAGTACTTAGTGGCCCGGGACCACAACATGATAAGTTCTTTGCTTTCCTTTCTTTTCTTTAATTTTATGCATGATTATTAACACTTTCATTTAATAAAATGGGATTTTAATTTCAGTCTATCAAGCATTATGCTTGATTTTATTAATTTAAAATATTATCCTTTATCTTTTTAATTAAAGCAGAACCAGCAACTCCGAAATAAATATATGTTAAATGAAATACAGGAATGATTCACAATGTTAATTTAATTCATAATGAAGTAATTCTGACGATGTTATATTTTTTATGCATGATTATTAACACTTTCATTTAATAAAATGGGATTTTAATTTCAGTCTATCAAGCATTATGCTTGATTTTATTAATTTAAAATATTATCCTTTATCTTTTTAATTAAAGCAGAACCAGCAACTCCGAAATAAATATATGTTAAATGAAATACAGGAATGATTCACAATGTTAATTTAATTCATAATGAAGTAATTCTGACGATGTTATATTTTTTATGCATGATTATTAACACTTTCATTTAATAAAATGGGATTTTAATTTCAGTCTATCAAGCATTATGCTTGATTTTATTAATTTAAAATATTATCCTTTATCTTTTTAATTAAAGCAGAACCAGCAACTCCGAAATAAATATATGTTAAATGAAATACAGGAATGATTCACAATGTTAATTTAATTCATAATGAAGTAATTCTGACGATGTTATATTAAGAATAATAATGTCCAAGATATGTTTGTACTATAGAAATGATTAGAATGGTGTTTACAGAAAGTTTATTATAATGTTTCTGAATAGTGAATTTGTAACTTAACTTACAATGTTTATCATAATAAACTAAATTTAATTATGTTAATGAATTTTGTGTTCATTTACCTTGCAGTGCATCTCTTTTTATTTATTTTTTTTCAGCATTAGAAGAAATGAATTTTTAGTATTTGAGGGAATATAGACAGCTTATGTAAAGTCTAATTTTTTGCTAATTCTTAAGTATAAATTTTAGTAGTAAGAATGTAAATTTAGTACAGTCTAATTTTAATTATTTCTCGCGTGAATTTTAGTTAAGAAGTTGTCTGTATTCATTAAATTCAAGTTTTAGAGAATAACCGTTGGAACTGGTTGATGTGGGGATAATGTATATGTTTTGAAACGGAGTTGAGATAAATTGGGTTTTTAATTAGTGATGGAGAATTGTGAGATATTTTTGATATGTGGAATTTGTTAGTAATTGGAGATTTACCTTTTGATACATTTTTGAATCAACTAGTTCCATCGCGTTATGCTTCTGGAGAACATTTTTATTTTTCAGATTTCAGATTTGTTTTATGAAGAAGATTAATAATTTAGAAGAATTAATTTTGAGTTTACTAATGAAATGGGACCATTGAAGTTCGTAAGAATTTAAATTGTATTTTTAGATTGATCTTTTTGTTTGTTTTCATTTTTAAATTGTTTAGTTGAGATTTGTAATTATTGAACTAAAACTGTCTCATTTCTTAGTATTTTTGAATGACAGAAGAGAGGAAGGTTAATTCTTAAGTAGAGAGAATATTAAGCATAGATTTTATTAAGATTTGATTCACCTTGACCACGCACTTGGAGTTATTGTTGGGGTTTATATAACTTAATTATGGGAGCCTGAACACAATGCACTTCCATATAAATTTTAGTGATTAACTTTATTTTATAATTGTGGCCTATATAATTTGTTTTATTTATATGTAAATGTCAATCTAAATAGTCAAAATTTATAATGTAAAATAATAAAGTAAATTCAGTGTTTGAGTAAATAAGATAATTTAAGAGTAAGTAATAAAATGGAATAAGATACTTGAAGAAGTAATTTAATTAAGTAATTGTGTAAGGTTTAATTTACTAGTCGCCAGTAAAAAATATTTACCTCCTCCCCGTCATTGATTAAAAAAACAAACACAAGAGTTTTTTTATGAATTAATTGAGAAAAAATAATAACAAGCATAGTTTAGAATTATTAGTTACATAATTTAGAAAGATAATATAAACTATGTTTTATAATAAAACTTATAAAAATTATAATCACTTACATGTTGACAATTTATATAAACACAAAAATCCGATTTGAAACTTACAAAAAAACTTTTTAGCATTGTATCGAATTTTAGATGCCACAGAGGCTGGATTGACACTATTTCTTACTGCTTTATTGAAATATCCCCTCTCTCCCTGCCATTCTTATCACGTGATCACTGGCTATAGCTGAAAAGAAAGGTGCTTTCTGGTTCTGCAAATGAATTCATTCTCATTTTAGTTTAATGCTGAAACTAAGCCAATTTGGCAAGGTGCAATTCCCGGTGGCCCTTACTGCCCTTTTCCTTTTTTAATCATGGGAATAAAAATTGCAAAATACGTCTATCGATTGTAGTAAACAAATCGTGCAATTCGCAGGAAAAAGTCATGAATTTCATCAATCTGTCACAGGAAAAAAATTTCGCAAACTTCGTCATTCGGTTGCAGGAAAATATTATGAAATTTGCAAACGGTTGTGGAAAAAAATCGCGAGATTTTTCAGTCGGACGCGAGGAAAAAAATCACAAATTTTGTCAATCATTTGCAGGGAAGAAAAATCATAAATTTTGCCATTCTGTTGTGGGGAAAAACTTCGCAAAATTTGTCATTTGGTCGCTCAAAATAAAAAACCCGGTGAAATTCGTCAATCGGTCCTGGGGAAAATATCACGAAATTTGTCAGTCAGTTTCTGAGAAAAATCATGAATTTCATCAATCTCTAGCAAGAAACTGAAATTAGAAAAATCAGTTGCAGAAAAAATCATGAAATTTGTCAAACTGGTGCAGAAAAAAATCGTAAAATTCGTTGATCATTCACAGGAAAAAGAACCCTGAGAAGTTCGGCAATTGGTCACTGGAAAATATTGCGAAAGTCGTCAATCAGTCATGGAAAAATATCGCAAAATTTGTCAGTCGGTCGCAGAGAAATACTGCGAAATTATTCAGTCAGATATAGAAAATAATTGGGAATTTGGCCAATCAGTCGCAGGAAACATCCCGAAATTTGTCAATTGGTCGCGGAAAAAACTGCAAAATGCGTCAATCTGTCGCAGGAAAACCCGAAAATTCGCCGATCGTTCACAAGAAAATACAATGAAATTCGTCAATTGGTCGCGAGATTTGATCATTGTTTCAAAAAGCAACATTCTCCAGAAAATCATGACATTTTTTGGCCGGGAGTCATCCACACACGATTTTCTTTTGTGCAGGATTTCAAAATTTTGGCTGTGAAAACTGGCCTGAAATTCATGCCTTGATATATACAAATAAATGAAATTTGATAAGAATATATACAGAAAATAAATATATTTAAATAAAAATTAAAATATATAAGTGCAAATAGAAATACATGTTACAGATGATAACAGTTAAATACAGTAAAACCTAAAAATGGTCATTCCCGAATAGCAGGCACCTTTTTCAATCCACAACACAAACATCTTTTATATTTTTAGCCTGAAAACTTTTGCTGGAATCAGCCTTGAATAAGATGGAAAAACATAAAAAAATGTAAGCCTAGAGAGAAAATTTTGAAATATTAGTTAGGCATTGTAAAGAAACATACAGCTAAGTAATTCTAAGATTATATAGCACAAGAACACAACTTTGTTACAGTAAAACCTCCATAACGGACACTCCCGAATAGCGGACATCTCTATTTAACGGACACTTTTCAAATCCCCACTCCCAAAATCTAAATTTTTGTATGTTTAACCTCTGAATAGCGGACATTCCGAATAGCGGACAGTAGTTTTGGCGATTAAGGATGAAAAATGATTTTTTAACGAGAAAGAAAATGAAAAAAAAAATTAAAAAGCCTCGAAATTTATTAAGGCAATATGTCACAAATTTTTTGACCACAGATAAATGTAGGGGGTGGTCTCTGGAAAATCCCCAATGGCCTGAGGAATCCCCCAAATTCCTATGTATTTTGTATCGATTACTGTTTGATTTTTCAGATTTAATTGACATACAATATTCAAAGCTTCAAAATACGTTAAAACCATTTTTATCTTTTTCTGAATATATTGAGTTCTGCGTATTCTGAATTTAGTGTCTTGTTCGTGATTAATGTTTCGAGAATGACCTCAAAACGAAAGCTATTAACTTTAAAAGAAAAATTTGAAATTGTAAATGTAAGTGAATCTGAAAAACAGAAATAGAGTTTACAGATACTTGCCGAATGTTTTAAAATAGCTAAAACACAAGTAGGAGAGATTTTACGAAATAAAGAATTTGTGGATTATTAACTCTAACGATAACACCAAAAATGTGAAATCGAAGTAGACTAATTCTATTGAAATTAATTCTATATTTATGAATTGGTTTACTTCACTTCGTTCAAAAAAAAAAAACCTATCAGTGCGCCTTTGATTCAGGAAAAGGCTTTAAAAGTCGCCAAAGAACTCGGATTACATGATTTTAAGGGTTTGGATCGATGACTGGAAAAGTTTCTCTGTCTCCGCACAACATCTCTTTCAAAACAATATGTGAAGCAAAATCTGTAGCTCTGAAAAAAGTGGAGAATTGGCATGAATAACTGCAATCAATTTATGAAGGTTATGAGGGGAGAAACATTTTTAATACCGAGGAAAGCGGACTCTTTTTCAGAATTTTTTCGAATAAGACTTTGTGCTTTAAAACGGATGGCTGTATCGGCGAAAAAATGACAAAAGAGCGAAGCACTATTTTATTATGTTGCAATGTATTAGGGGAATTTTAAATTCCTCTTATAGTTTAAAAATCGCTGAAACCCATGTTTTTCTCAAAGAACATCCAATTAAAAAAATTTGGTGTTATAGAGCGAATAAAAAAGCGTGAATAACCAGTTTTTTAGTGATTAAATGGTTAACTTCCTCTGATAATAGGATGAAAAAACAAAGAAAATTTATCTTGTTTTTAGACAGTGCAACTTCTCATTCAAAACATTATAAATTAGACAATGTTAAAACTGTGTCATATTTCCCCCCCCCCCCCCCAAAAAAAAAGAAAGAAAAAAAAAGACAACTTCCATATGCCAGCCCCTTGATCATGACGTTGTACACAATTGTAAAGCCTGGTAGAGAAAGCTTTTATTAAGCCATATTCTTTGGAAGTTTTATTCTATGAATATACTTGAGAACAGCTTAAAATTAGTTAATGTTCCCGATGCTTTCAAATTCGAATTTCCTCAGCTGTAAAAAACATATAACCGGAATGCGTACGACAATGTTTCAGAAAAGCAGGCTTTATATTAAAAGAAAATGAAACACTTATTTCAGATAGATATGAAGAACTATCGCAATAAGTGAATTAATGAAATGGATCAGGAGTGAAGAAATGCCGAAATCTCCATCAACATTGATGATGACCTATTGAAACAGAATCAGTTGACGTAGGCGATTATATTCCTTCATAATCTTCGACAAAAATGACTCTATTAGTGATATGAATCAGATACTGAAACCAGGGGATGTTTCCTGCAATATCGAGAATTTCCAAGAAGCGGCAAAACACAGTGAGCAGTTACACATATTTTTTTCTTTTTCCAAAAAAAGATGATTCAGAAGGATTAAAACTACTGACAACATTAAAACGGCGCATAGAAACACTAACTATAGATGTAATAGCAAGCAAAAGCAAACTTTTGTAACATATTTTTTCTTTAAGAATGTAATAAACAATGGAAAAATGTATGTACAATTTCATTTGAATTTTATTGCTTAAAAAAGTAATTTTAATTTCTGATTTATCATATAATAGGAGTTCTCGGACATATAAAAGTCAATTAATGAAACGTTAAGCATTTCTTAGCGATTTTGTGGATCTCTGAAGTTTTCCCAATAGCGGACACCTCCGAATAGCGGACAATTTCTGCGCTCCCGAGGTGTCCGTTATTTAGAGGTTTGACTGTATTATATTATTTTAACCCGTTAATGCTGATAAGTGGAAAATCATTAAATGTAAATAAAACTAATTATTAATTAATAATTTTTTTTTAAATAATTAAATGAGGTAAAATTATGTTAATCTATTTTTGAACAATGGAATATTTAAAATATTATATTTTAGTGTCTTAATAATTTTATACTTTTTTACTATGTTTATATGATTATGTCCAGCACTAATTGGTTAATATCATGACATGATGCAGCATAAAATCCAGAGAATACACGTGGATTAAATATAAAATGAGTAACTTTGTCCAACCAACTTCTTTTACAGCTTCTGAAAGTTTAATAATGTTAAACACTCTTGCCATAACCTAACAAAATATATATATATTTTTTTTTTAAAGGAAAGACAGAATTAGCGTATGCTCAACTTGTCCCCAAAGTGAATGATTACCAGAAAATTCAGGGCTGCAGAGAGGAGGTAGAACTGGTAGCTGGTACAAATTATCGGGGCCCAGCTCCTCCAGAGAAACAGTCTTGTTTTTTAGATAAAATAAATAGTAAAAACATACTAGACTCCAACAAGCTTTTTTTATGTAAAATTGTCACATTAAAGTAATTGTTTACAACTAAGAATAAGAGTCCTATAAAATGTGTACATTAATTTTCTTTTCTTTACACAGCACTAAGAAAAAACAGACAAAGGTCAGTTGCCTTGGCATTAATTTTCTATTGCTGAAAAATAGCTCAGTTGTCCTGATTTCAAATAGGTCAATTGCTCTGGTAAAAGAGATAAAGTTAAACTAGGGAATAGGAGTGGGGGGGGGGAGGGGTGATGTAGCAAAAACACATTAAAAATGAACACAAGACTGCACAAGAAAAAAAAAAACACTAGATATGGCAAGCTCATTGTCATTGTATAAGAATATAAAAAAATACAAGAAATTTGGTAATGCTGTGATCACTAAAATGCTTCTATGTGCCCATGTGCTTCATGCCCATGATAACAACAAAAAAAAACATTGTTGGATGCATTAACCTCAGAAATACAAGAAATTTGGTAATGCCGGCGACCAGTATATAATGTATGTATGAGCACTTTGCATACAAGAAGAGAATAAAAAAAAAACATCACTGGATACAGGGATCTAAATGAATACAAGATATTCAGTAATGCCACGATCTCTATAATGTTAACTATCACTAACTTAAAACTTCTGTTTAAAGAAAAAAAAAAAGCTTGTTTAAACACGACACTTTGAGCTACCATCCATATTAGGCAGTGAGAAAACCAACTGGGCAATTTCTCTCTATGAATTTCCAGGGCAACTGACAACTTTTTTTTTTTTAATACTCCCACTGCAACTGACTTTTTTTCTCTGAATTCGAGGGCAACTGTCCTATACCTGAAAAAACAAGCTAAACATAGGCATATGAGTACGACCGCAGTTACAATTTGATTTCTATATTTTGTTTTAATATTAGTGACATTCAAATTTTGAACAAATATGTTTTATCTATATGTTTAACAAATATGTTACTTTTTTTCAGCTTAAGTTTCAACAATCTGTATGAATAATTCAAAATAAATCTATGAAAACAAAAAATAGATCAAAACTAGAGCAGTGTCAATTTACATTGATACATAATAGGGATGCAACGGATATCCGGCATATTCGGCTGATTTTTCAATATCCGAAATATCATCGGATATCCGAATCACAATTACCGGATATCCGACTTCTCTGCCGGATATCCGGCTTTCTACTACATAAGTTCTATGAATAATATGCATAGGACATGATGGCAAATTGTATTCAAACATCCTTGATATAAGTACGGATGGAATGAGGAATAGCTTTTGTTATAATTTTGTTATAACTTTTGTTTATAATGCAAAATATAAAATATATTAGTAAGTTCCCTATCCACGTGTAAAAGGTCCTAACTCTCAAAAGTTTAAAGAATTGTCAGCTTTCCTAATATAGATATTTGAACTCTGTATAATAAATTAAAAAAATTATGTTCACATCTTTTAGAAAATTGTACCTTTACTGTCAGATTGTAAAATAAAATTTGAAGTTGTTTATTAAAGTAGGACTTCATTAATTTTCTTTCTTACTTTTAAGTTAAACAATTAAACAGACCTACTTTTATTTTTGTTTTTTAACTTGTATGTTAAAAAAACTTTATACTTATTATTATCTACTAATAAAAGAAACTTTTGTTCTGTGTGTGTGTGACGGCTACCAAAATCTACCGCACATAGGAGTCTGAAAATTTAGGTGAGGATAGTCTACGGCAGGTCCTGATGCACCTAATGCTCAAACTTAATTTTTTTTTATCGTAGGCACCTGTACATTTTTGCCTTTAATTGTTAATAACTTGTCCCCTTTTTATTTGATCTTCTTCATTTTTGGGGTCCTTTCTCTATTTAGCTATTCCCCATTTCTACATTCTTCCAGTTAAGACCCTGGCCTCCTGGAGCCCGGTATGGGGACCCCCATTGAAGTTTTTGTTCCCTAAATTGTTAATAACTTGCCTCCTTTTAATTTGATCTTCTTCGTTTTTGGGGCCTTTTTTCTCATTTAGTTATTCCCCCATTTTTACATTCCAGTTAGAACCCGGGACTCCTTGAATTTATTGTGCGCCATGCATTTCCCCCCCCCCCCCCAATTGTGTTACCCTCTCAATGCATACTGTATATACTCGCGTATAAGCCAACCCCCCAAATTCGAGATGAAAACAGTTTTAATACGAATATTTTGCAGTAGTTTTCTTCGCACCTTAAATTATTTAGAATTAAATGAGGTGAAATAAGGCGTAGAA
This sequence comes from Maratus michaelseni, assembly GCA_963931845.1. Lineage (NCBI taxonomy): Eukaryota > Metazoa > Arthropoda > Arachnida > Araneae > Salticidae > Maratus > Maratus michaelseni. The sequence continues at coordinate 375,438,613 of OZ007591.1, forward strand.
AACCATTCTGAATTAAACATGTTTTCATCTTGAATTCGGGAGTCGAGTATGTATGGTGACTATAAAGGTGAGTCTTGGACACCTCTCTCCAGGCCACTACCCTCAAACCTAGGGCCCAATTTTTTAAGCATTTCTTTAAAATTTTATTTTAATGATTTATTTATACCTTATGCTTAATTTCGACTAATTGAAGATTAAACATTCTCCCATTTTTACATTCCAGTACTAAGAAATTTTTAAGATGTTTTCTTCTCACGGCCCTGCTCAAAACTATCAGTTGGCCCTTTTTGGGTCCTCTACGATAGTTCCCTTAAAAATCATACGATTCACTAGCAGTTTAGGTGTGTTCGTAATTATATAAATACGTAGCACCTAATTTGCTGTTCTTTCCGCATATAACAGCGCAAAAATTACCCAACCGAAAGGTTTGAAATTTAATATATATATATATATATATATATATATATATAATCAATGCAGAATGTTGTCGAGTAATTTCAAGTTTTATGAAAATTGAATCAAAACTTAAAAAGATATTAATAAAAATATTTAGTAAGTAATTTGAATTTTTTAAAAATCAGTACTTCTTGGTTATAGCAGCTTCCGAGGATTAATCGTCAAGCGACCGAGATGTATCGCCAAGTTATCTGACATGTATGACATTTATAGTCATATATGACATTATTACCTCTATGACTTAAGATTAACCTCTATGACTAAGTTATAGTTACATTCTTCATTATATTAAATCCTATCATACGTAATTAATTCAATGATATCCCATGATAGGTAATGTTTCTTGGTTGGCATGGTGATTACATCATATTTAAGATGGAGTCATATTAATTCCGTATTGCTGAATTTAAAAACCGAATTTTTATACTAAAATTGTTAATTATAGCAATTATATAATCTGCCAACAGTTTTTTGGATAGATGTTTCCGGAGAAATAGATATTAAATGGGAAAAGAATGTAAATACGGACTTAAAGTTCTGAAATTTTCAAAACTAGGCTTCAGTTTCCCATTGAAATTTTCAGTAAATGTCAACAAAAGATAAAATGTTGACAACTTAACATGTACTTATTTTATTACAGAAATTAATGATACACCATAATAACAGACACTATAATTTATTTCACTGAAACTATTTATAGTACGAACACACCTTATTTGTCATGTTTGACGTACAATTTCCAACTTGTTTTTCTAACAACTTACGACTTCCAGCTACTACATGAACAACAAAAAAATTTCTCAGACAAGACTCAAGCACCCTTTAAGTTTTTGTGCCGTAAATTGTTAATAACTTGTCCCTTGTTTATCCAATCTTTATTTTTAGGGCCCATTTCTCCATTTAGTTATTCCCCCACTTCTACATTCCAGTTAAGACCCTAGATCCCTGGGGCCCAGTACAAGGACCCTTGAAGTTTTTATCTCTAAATTGCTAATAACGTGCCCCATTTAATTCGATCTTCTTCGTTTTGGGGGATTTTTCTTTATTTAGTTATTCCCTCATTTCTACATTCCACTTAGGACCCTGCTTCCCGGTCCGGGGCCATTGTCTTTTTTGTGCCTTAAAAGACAAAAAAAATTTCTCGGACCTCAGCTACAACCAATTTTGAATATTAATCTCCTTCTTGGGGCCCTTGGTGCAGCTTCTTTAAAAAAAATCGGTCAAACTTGAGTTCTGTTTAAGGTTTTTATCATGGGCCCGGGCAACGCCGGGTGGGTCAGCTAGTTTTTAATAAAAGAATTTTAATGCATAACCTGAAATTGGTTTCATCTATACTAATATTATAAAGGAGTAAAGATTGTTTGTTTGTTTGTTTGTAGGGGGTAATCTCTGGACCTACCGAACCGATTTCAAGAGTGATGGTGGCAAATTGATGGTGACAACCCCTGCTCCAACATAGGCTATATTTTATGTCGGTGCCACTACCCCAGGGGGGTGCAGGGGCGAAAAACGTTCTAAAATTGCGATCTTTTCTATACTGAAGCAGCTAGAAATTTGAAATTTGGCGTTGTAGTTACTTATAAGATGTAAATGCTCTCTAAGAACAAAATTTAAAAAAATTCGAAATTTAAAAGGGTGAAATGAGCGAAAAGCGTTCTAAAAACATTCTAAATTACAATTTCTATGGAATCTCCAGAACTACCGAACCGATTTCAAAAGTGATGGTGGCAAATTGATGGTGACAACCCCTGCTCCAAAATAGGCTATATTTTATGTCGGTGTCACTAACCCAAGGGGGGGTGCAGGGGCGAAAAACGTTCTAAAATTGCAATCTTTTTTATACTGAAGGAGCTAGAAATTTGAAATTTGGCGTTGTAGTTAATTATAACATGTAAATACTCTCTAAGAACAAAATAAAAAAATTCGAAATTTAATAGGGTGAAATGAGCGAAAAAGCGTTCTAAAATACAATTTCTATGGAATCTCTGGAACTACTGAAACGATTTCAAAAGTGATGGTGACAACCCCTGCTCCAACATAGGATATATTTTTTGTGGGTGCCACTATCCCCAGGGGGGTGCAGAAGCGAAAAACGTTCTAAATTTGCGATTTTGTTTATACTGAAGGAGCTAGAAAATCGAAATTTGGCATTGTAGTTACTTATAATATGTAAATGCTCTCTAAAAACAAAAACAAAAAAAATTTCGAAATTTAAAATGGTGAAATGAGTGAAAAGCGTTCTAAAACCATTATAAATTACAATTTCTATGGAATCTCTAGAACTACCGAACCGATTTCAAAAATGACGGTGGCAAATTGATGGTGACAACCCCTGCTTCAACATAGGCTATATTTTATGTTGCTGTCACTAACCCCAGGGGGGTGCAGGAGCGAAAAACGTTCTAAAATTGCGATCTTTTTTATACTGAAGGAACTAGAAATTTGAAATTTGGCATTGTAGTTACTTATAAGATGTAAATGCCCTCTAAGAATAAAATTTTAAAAAAAATCTAAATTTAAAAGGATGAAATCAGCGAAATGCATTCTAAAAACATTCTAAATTAGAATTTCTATGGAATCTCTAGAACTAACGAACCGATTTCAAAAGTGATGGTGACAACCCCTGCTCCAACATAGGCTATATTTTATGTTGGTGTCACTAACCCCAGGGGGGTGTGGTGGTGCAGGAGCGAAAAATGTTCTAAAATTGCGATTTTTTTTATACTGAAGGAGCTAGAAATTTGAAATTTGGCATTGTAGTTACTTATAAGATGTAAATGCTCTCTAAAAACAAAATTTTAAAAATTGAAATTTAAAAGGGTGAAATGAGCGAAAAGCGTTCTAAAAACATTCTAAATTACAATTTCTATGGAATCTCTAGAACTACCGAACAGATTTCAAAAGTGATGGTGGCAAATTGGTGGTGACAATCCCTGCTCCAACAGCCTCTTTAATAAAAAACTATGCGTTTCTGACGACTGGGTTTTTCGCTAATTGTTGCCACAGATTAATCTCGGAAAATGAAATATTTGAAGTTACTGAAAAAAAATAGTAGCTCGAAAAGTATTTGTCAGAAAATTGTTAGGCAAACTGCGTTTGAAAGGTAAAAAATTGTATTGTTCTTGATATAAATTTCAAATCTAATGATTATGCCATTTTTCAAATATTGAATTTGAAAAATTACTAAATTTCACAATGGAGTACCATAGCAAAACCTTCATGCGTAAAAAGATAATGATAAAGGCGACGTGTCCTGGCGTGTATATTGGCTATAGCACGAGTCACAAATTATAGTAGCCTTATTATTCTGTTAAAATATAAAAGTGAATTATGAAATGTCAATATTTTGTTGGATTAAAAGTTCGTTATAAGAAATTGACCTGCGTAGCGGGCGTAGCTTGCTACTACCTGTATAAAACTACTAGGGGAAATATAACTTCATTATAAATATTTAAAATTAAAAGTAATTTTCTTTTTATTTATAAATCTCTAAAAGTAATTTAACTTAAAATAAAACTAAATGGGACTTAAAGTAAAACAGTATTAAATAATTAAAACAGAAAAAAGCATCAAATAAGCCTATATTTGAAGAAAATAACTCTTCAACCATATTAGTAGATATTTTATGCTTAAATTAAAAAAAAAAGCATGTATTTATTTGTGAAAATACTCTACATTTATAGGTATATTAATTAAATGTGTTATGGTTAAAATTTGTTTACTTCTGCCAGCATTGTACAAATAAACAAAATATTTTAATGTTTAAATTTACATTTTTTATGCAGCATTATTAATATACATATATTTAAAGAGATATAGTTTTTGTAAATTATATTTCAATATATTTAAAATGTTTTAATGATATGTGAAACATGTTTTATTTATGTACATACATTACATGTACATAATTTATTGTTCTGAAATGGCATTATTTATATAAAGAAATAAATAAGCATACACCATAACTAAAAGCAGACTAACTAAATATCTAGTCCGGATATCCGATATCCGGCAGGCAAACAGCTTCGGATATCCGAAATCAGATATCCGGCAAAATCCATATCCGGTGCATCCCTAATACATAATTAGTAAAAACATACAAAAATGTAGTTGTTGAGATGGATACTATATAAAAATTACGAACAGCTGTAGCAGACATACCGGGGTTGGTGAGATTTTTGTCTTGTGCCATTTTGGTGAGAAAACTGTTTTCAGGTGCCTGTTACACTTAGCTTGCTAAAACAGCATGTTAGTGTTATTTCATTATGAAGCAGTTTATTTTATTATAAAACACGCAAAATTTTTATTATACACATACAAATTATTTTATATTATAAAACACACACAATGATTAATTTATTATAAAACATACAATATTTAATTTATTATAAAACACATGGAGTCTGCTCTACCAGATTGCCATATGAAGCAAAATCTCGTCAAAATCACTGGGTTGCCAAGACATAAAATCGACATTTTGGCACCAAAATTATACCTCAGTGTGTCTGCGACAGCTGTACCGAAAATTACTTTGCTATTGAGATGAACAGCAGTAAATACGGATTCCTGTTCTTCGATAACAAGCCAGAAATCTGACCCCCCCCCCCCTAAAAAAAAACCTTCTAAGATACTGATCCAAGAATGTTACAGGCCGGCGGTATCTTCACAAATATGATCCAAAAAAGACATATAAAGGAATAGAAAACAATATTTTTAATGTGTCTGTTTTATGTTCTACAAAGTTAAAAGGATTGAAATTGGTGCAAATCAATTTTTGTTGCCAGCATTATAACATCTTAATGGCTTTCCACCCTCTCAAATACGACCCTGTGACTCTGTGTGTATTAGAAACAAACACTGTTTTCATGTTTAATTAAACGTTTCCAATTTATGATATTAATTCTCGATAAAATACTTGTTTGTTTTTTACAATTTTAATGAATGAAAGTTGTTTTTTCTATTATTTTTCGAATGTTACCAATATTTTCTTTATGTGATATTCACATTGCAATTCATTAAGCAAGGGTGGCATAAACTACCGTCGAAACAAACACCTGTTGGCAAATTTATGCTGAGATAAAACAAAGTTATTGACCACAAAAAAAAATGATACTTATCCAAGTAGCATTTTTGGGGGGCACAAAAATGTTACACAAGACACTACGTCAATCTTTGCCAAATGGCAGCGTAGTTAGCTACTTTCATATTATAAAAGAACACCAATTTGAAATCCCCTGCCAATATTACAAAATACTAATCCAGTTCTTTTGTAATATTGTAAGAATATAAGCATCTTAAAAAAGATACTGACATCTTATGTATTTTTTGTTATGCATGAATTTGATTTCTCCATTAATTAGAGTACCTGAAAGAGAAGTTTGAGAGCTAATATTAAAAAAAGTTGCTGCCCCGGGAACTATCATTACCAAACCAACTTGCTGAGACATAGTTCAGTTTTTAGATAGTGAGGATTTAAATTTTCGTATACAAAATTTCTACATTGTGTTAAGTATATTTTAATAATGTGAACTCCACAGTACTTTTTGTTTTTGCGCTCAGAATGGAGATCTTTGTTTTGTTGCCACAATTTGGTTTTTGATTGACAAAATTTATTTATTTAATTATTTATTTAAATCTGCCAGGAAGTACTCAATAACAATGAAATTAAAAGAAAAGGGTTTTAGAAGTAAAAATTAATTACAAATAATGCGTTATTTTTTATTGAAATGTATTCTAAAACAAATTTCTTTTAAATTTTATAATTATCCGGTTCACGGTTTCGATTTGAAATAACTGTAGTTGTTTTTAAACTGTTTCGCGGTTTTTCAAAAAGCATAAAATAGAAACAGATGAAGATAAAATTTCGTATTATTTTAATTACTTTCATTGTAGATGCTAAAATGTTTATTTTAATTAGCGTTTTCCGATAAGCAGTAAAATATTTGTACTTGCTAAATGAAAGTAAGAAATATTTTCTAAGTCTTTAAAATTTCATTCATTTAATCTATTATTTAAACTTTCTTCATAATGACCACTGTTGCTGAAAAACTCCATAAATGGTCTCTTCAAGAACTTAATCTTGTTACCGAAGGAGCCGGTGCCAAAATACCGGATGTTGAGACTTTTAAAATATTAACCAAAAGTAGAAATAAAAAAATATGGAATTATGTTATAAATCATGTACGATCCCAGGCCACTGTTGACAAAGTAAAACGCACTCTACTCCTTAAAAAGCAGTTAAAGGAACAAGAAGAGAAAAATGCATATTTTTCGGATAACTCAGTGAATACAGAAAAATTAAAGGAGTCTCTTTCAAAGGCGACAGAAAAACGTAAATATCTGCTGCGTTCATTATCAATAATTGAAGAAAGAATATTGAGTTTGGATCAAAGTGTTCGAAGAACAAAAGATGAAATATTCCAAATCAGTCAAAAAACAGCTTTACTTGAACATTCGAATCAGTCCTTAGAGGAAAAGAATTCAAATTTAAAAAAACAAATTGCTCGTATTTCATCATATGAGCGTGATTTAAATGCCTATCAAACTTCAAAGATGTTTGGGAAACTATCAGTGGATCCGTCATATGATTTTCTGTTTGAAAATAGGGCTCTTTATAATGAAAACTTGTCTAGGATGAAAGATCTTGTTGTCATAAGTTCTGGTATTTTCAAAAAACAGTTTAATCAAGATGATGATAACATGAACACTTTAAAAGAGAATTTCCAGAACAACTTTATCGAATTAAAGAGGCGTGGTTTCCTTTTAACTGACTTTGTTGTGCTTTTAAAAGAAATGAGTAGGACTGATCTGCAGCAGTTCACAACCGTAAACTCCCAAAATTTATCTGTCAAAGAGTATATACTCAAGAAATCCAAGAAAAGCCAAGCAAAAAATCGCTTGGCTCATTTGAAGTGTGATTTTATATATACTTCTTTGAGTGCTAAAAAGAGCAAAGATAAAATAGAGGTATGTCATGCTACGAAATCGAGCGCTTCCAAAAATGCGATGGAAAGATTAGAAATTGACCCAAGTGATTTCGATTATCATGCAAAACTTGCTTTGCTTGATGTGCAAGCAGAAAATGATGCTTTGCTTGTTAGTAATAATTACTTTGAAAATTATTTAGAAGGTATTGCAAGTAAAACTGAAGCAGTCCTAAAGAGCATAAGACAGCAAAAAATGCACAGTAAAGACGATAGTCCTGTTGTACAGTTATTTTATAAAGATGCTGACTTAACTTACAGTCTGTTGTATGCAGTTCCTCCAGTAATTCAGAAAGTTACTAGTTATTTAACGGATTTAAAATTGTTTGCTAGTGAAGAACTATTTAATTTGCCGTTCCCTGAAGAAAAGAACTTAGACGAATTAAAAGAATGTTTTTCCTCTGAGAGGAAGCAGACATGGGACTATTGCGCAAAGACTAAATTAATTGAACCACTTTTTGCTGGAACTTCAGCTGATGAGTTGCCAACTGAAGTTTGTCGATCTTTAAATATTCAGCCCTATCAAAACATCAGTGTTCTTTGTGAAAATTGGTCTTGTTTTAAACAAAAGTTACATGCTGAAATAGCTGCTAATTCTAACGTGTGTACCACACGTAATGATATCAGTGTTTCAGAGGTGTATTCAAAAATTTTAAAAATACTAGATAAAATGAAGTTCTCTATTGAAAAAGGTATGTTGGCTCTTACTTATGGAACAACATGTTCTCAAAAAAATAGAACACTGATCCAAGAATGGTGGAATCAGAATGCTCAATATATTCCTTCGATTGAATATGAGGGAAAAACACTGAAGATGTGGATTGATATCCTTTTAGTTTTATTAGATTTTGAACTCCAAAGCCATGTGTGAATATCCATTTGCTCCTTAGAAGTTGCACTTTACTAATTATGTATTTATAAAGAACTATCTAACAAAATTTATTATTCAATTTCGTGTTAAGTTTTAAATTTATTAAATTAACCATTACTCAGGAGAAAGAAAATACTATATTAATAAAATTGTGTATAAATCTATTTTTGATAATTAAAGTTATCTCATTAATAATTTATAGTTATTAAATAAATTATGCTTGATTTAGTACTAAATGTAATTTGTGCATTATGTATTTGTTTTTTGTCATTTTTCAGTTTAACTTGATTTAGTAATTAGTCATATTATGTAGTGTTCACATTTATTTTAGAAAGAGGCAGGACAGATTTATTGTAAAGGGTATTTTTGTTGAGTAAAGGGGCACATTTTGTTGAATGAAAATGAAAGGGCACTTTTGTTACACAGTGGGAGGGAAGGGACAGATATTACTGCCAGCGGGACACCCTCTGAATTCACCACTTGGCATATAGGGGAGACCGGTACACAGTGGACCACTTTTTCAGTTAAAATTTTTTTTCTCTATAACAGACTGACCGATCTGTATGAAAATATTTTTGAATATTCCTTAAACCTTCTTACATCCATCATAATTTTCTCACAACATAGTTTTCAATACATTTTTCAAAAAAAAATAAAATTATATAGGGTAGATGTGCCAGTAATGGACCCCCTTCCAGTAATGGGCCACTTTCAAAGTTTTTGATTTATAAAAAAATAACCAATAAAAATTTAGCCTTTTATATATTTTTTCATAATTCCTCCTTGCTTGTTTTATAATCTGGGTTATTGTTGACACTCTTAATCAAACCAATCAGGAAGCAGAAAATAATGTTTCACAGTTCCACAGATTTTCTGTGAAAATCTTAATGAACATGCTAAGAGCTGGCTTCACTTAAACAACTGATATCTTTTTTATTTTCTTGAAAAAATTGCATGTTTTTGTTTAGACAATAATAGAAAACTTTGAATTTTACATACTAATGGCAATTTACAAAATTTCATTTATTTTTCAGGTTTTAGGACCATGGCCCATTACTGGAATGCTTAATTAGTCAATTTCCAGTAATGGACACCCCATGTGGACATTACTGAAAAAGCAATTTCAGTAATGTTCATAGTGCATATATTTTTGTTATTTAACTGAAAAGCTAAGTAGTCAAATTTTAATTTTTTAATTTTACTTACCAGACTGTAATAATACATTTTTTTTTATTAATTTCATGTAATTAATAATTTTTTTTAGATTGCTATCAAATTATTTTTTTGTAAACCGTACCTTGCATATTTTATAATGTGGCAATTAACACCCATCAGCAACAACACCCATGTGGCAACTAACACCCACAGGAAGCAGACAATAATCTTTAAGGGCATGGGAAAATGAGGGGCTCATGGGGTTCACACTTTCTCCATTTAAAAAAAGACAAATTTTTAAGTCATAACGAGTGCTTAAAAATTTATTTTCTGTCTTAAATGTTTCATTATTCAGCTCTGACAAAAGAACTACATACATAAAAAATCCCTATAATATTAAATTTATAGTAGCAATGAAAGTAGTAAATCTGCAGATCAGGGGGCTCAAATGTCAGTTCTGATATTTTATTTTGAAATAATTTTATTTAGTATTTAAAAAACATTCAACCTACACTTTCATTTATTTGATATATTTTATACAAATTGCTAAAAGTAATATATAAAGCAGTTTTAGGAAGTTTAACTGTTAAGAATAAAAAGAAATATGATTCCATGCACTGGTACTTCAAGACACTTAAAAAAAAATCTTTTTCTTTTGTTAAACTAACCCTTCTAAACCCCCTCCCCCCCCCCCCTCAATGACTTAATAATTTGATAGATATAATTCTTTGAAAGTTAGTATTTTAAACCTTCTATCTAAAGTAATTAAAATAATGATCTTGTGATAGTGACAATAATTAATTTAAACAGTGAATTATTCTCATAAATATTTTATTAATTATTGATATCCTAATTGTTAAATTTATTTTAAAATGACTATTTTATTTCATTAATATGCTTTCATGAAATTCTGGTTTTAAATACAATCATAAAATAAATTACCTATTATTTTTTGTGGGGTGTCCATTACTGGGTGGCCCATTACTGGAAGAGAGGTGGCCCATTACTGGAATTTAGGGTGTTTTGATTTATTTCTGTTATTTACAATTAAATTTTGATCCATATTGGGAAATGTGACTATGAGCATGATTAAATATTGTTGATAGATTAATATAATATTAAAAAAAGTGGACTATAATAATTATAACTATTAATTAAAAAATAATTTTTAAAGAAATTCCTTAAGGGTGTCCATTACTGGCACATCTACCCTACACTTGTAAAGTGGACCAGTGTATCCCGGAAGCGGGGTAAAGTGGACCAGTGTATCCCGGAAGCGGGGTAAAGTGGACCAGTGTATCCCGGAAGCGGGGTACAGTGCACCACTATTAGGTACTAGCCTAGCCGCCACTGGCGACCAGTTTGGTCTCCCTTAAATGTATGTTAAACATTGCAACACGTTACATTTATTCATAATTTAATTTTCCCTTAATCCTTCGCCAAATCGGAAGATTCTAATAGACAAATCATGAACTTTTGCGATCATGGTAGCATTTCGCATATTTTTTGGGCGCAGGTGTCACATACGCACGTTGGTGCGATTTTTCCCTCCGCCAATTTGGCAAAAAAAATTTTATGGAAATTGTTGTTTATTTACTTTTATTTATTTTTTTAGTTCTATAAATTATTTTTGATATGTATATCAATATTTATTTACATCAAACTATCATTTATTTATTTTTATTTCCTTTTTTAATTATGAGTATTTTTGTTAGCCGGGAGCAGATGATAAATCGCCAAATATTGTTCCCATCACCATCATTCATACTACATTAATTTAATTTTAAATTATAAACCTGTCACTCATTTCATTTAAAATACTTAACTTTAATCCAAAATGGTTATATTACATAAATTTAAAATACTTCACACTTTTCACTTAAATAGAAAATAAATAAGAAATAATATCATAAATCAAAACATTTGATTTCAAAATCAAAGTATCGTTTCTAATTTGTACACGCGATAAATAAAAGCTGTATTAGCGATTTTAAAAATGCTAAAAATTTGATTCATTAAATATTATTACATGAGTTCAATTTAAGTCAAGAAAAGGTCCAGAAGGAAGTTGAGTTGTATAGCACATAATTATGGTAAACTTTGATTGTCTCACTGGTGCAAATTATTTTTTTGACGCGAGGCAGCGGTCCAAAAATTCATTCGCGGAGAACTTGCTTTGTGAATGATTACCTGCATGATATAATATTTTAAATGTTCACGACGAATCAATCTTTTTTTTTTTTTTGTTTACTTTCATGAATAGAGAATTTGAACTGCGAACCAAATTTCGACTGAAGTTATTGCAGAATAATACATAATTGAACGCAAGTCATCTCTCAAATATTAATTTATTTTGAACGATCTTTCTAAAAATGTAACTTTTATGCAGTAACTTTTATCCGAAAAAATAATTTTGAATAAAAATGGCCGTCTGGCATATGAAAAAGTGAAACTGCCATCCCGGAACTGTTGATGACAGTCACATGACTTACGCTTTTATTTTATAGAAGATTATCTAAAATACAATATAAATCTATTTTTCATTAATCTATTTTTTTTTTTTTTTTTTTTTTTTTTGTCTCTTCACCCACAAAATAACATAGTACAGGGCTGCCATTTGCTACTAAAAGCGACTATTTTCAGCATCAGGCGACTATGGCGACTATTATAGGCCAAAAACCATTAAAAAGCGACTATTTCAACTAAAACGCAAAAAAAGGCGACTTTTTTCAGGTTCCAGCGACTATTTTTAGTGAAGAATCGATCTTTTTTTTCTCCCTCAAAGCGCCTGTAAAGTCATCTTCCCAAACGCACTCGGTCACCTGCCTCGCTGTTTCCTCCTTCCGTACGTACGCAAGCGGTTGCTTCTATTTGCAAATTAGGGGAGGCAGGTACTGTGCTGATGGGATCGTTTCTGAATTCCAGGGAATGTTCAAGTTTCGGCAGGAATACAGAAATTCCAAGCAGATTTTGGTCGGAGAAAAACTAGTTTGGCTTAGTAGGTGGAAATGGAAATCACGTTTGGTGGTAGGTGGTTTTGGAGCCCAGAAAAGCTTGGTGTCTAGTATACATAGATGCCAACAACTCCGGAAATGCGTGGTAAAATACGGTAGTATGGAAATAACGTTGAAAATACGGAAATTGCGTCTTTTACAGCGATCCCGCGGACGCGCTATAGCGCGTAAATTATGCGAAAAATTGGAATTGGGACGCAAAAAAATAGTTCTTACGCGTCCCATGCGACGTGCAATTTTTACACGCGTAAATTCTTCGTAGAATCGCGAAATCATTTTGTCGAATAATCCGAAAAAATGGCAAATTTCGCCGAAGGATTGCGAAAAACGGCAAACTTCGTCAAAGGATCGTTAAAAAATGGCGAATTCTGTCGAAGGATCACGAAAAACGGCAAACTTCGTCAATGAATCGTAAAAAAAACGGGGAATTTCGTTGAATGATCGTGAAAAAAACGCGAAATTAATTCATTAAAAGATCGCGGAAAATGGCTAATTTCGTTGACAGATTGCGAAAAAAACGCAAATTTAGTCAAAGGACCGTGAAAACACGTGAATTTCGTCAAAAGGCCGTAAAAAAACTGCATTTTCGGCAGAAATTCGGCAAATTTTTCCGCGTTTTTCGGCGAATTCACGGAAAAATGCGAATTTCGCCGAAGGGCCACGGAGAAAACGCCAACTTCGTCAAAGGATCGTGGAAAAAACTGCTAATTTCATCGAAGGATAACGGAAAAACGTCCAATTTCGTCGAAGAAACGGCAAATTTCGTCATCGGATTGCGAAAAAACGGCTAATTTTGTTGAAGGATCGCGAAAAAACGGCAAATTTCGTCGAAAGATCGCCAAAAAACGGCAAATTTTGTCGAAGGATCTCGAAAAAACGGTAAATTTTGTCGAAGGATCTTGAAAAAACGGTAAATTTCGTCGAAGGATCTCGAAAAAACGGCAAATTTTGTTGAAAGATCGCCAAAAAACGGCAAATTTCGTCGAAGGATATCGAAAAAACGGTAAATTTCGTCGAAGGATATCGAAAAAACGGTAAATTTCGTCGATGGATTTCGAAAAAACGGCAAATTTCGTCCAAGGATCTTGAAAAAACGGCAAATTTGGTCAAAAGATCTAAAAAAACGGCAAATTTTTTTTCAGAATATTTTTTTTTTTTTTCATATATTCAGAAAAAACTTCAAAACCCCGTGGAATCTATTTTCCTTCACAGATTCCTAGTTTATCTTTCAAAGCTGAGGACTCTTATTTTATTCTTTATTTTGTTTACCAAGTTCATTTTCACAAAAATTTTGCAAAATTAGTTTATTTACCATTATTGATCTTCGAAATGACGCCGAACTATTAAAAAAGTATATCTTCAAAACACTCGTATGACTCCTGAAACGACTCCTGAATTGCTTAAATTTTACTCCTGATGAATGTCCAAAACTCCTGAAATGTAACTATTTTACTCCTGATGTAGTTTTTACAATGTTGGCGTCTATATTTATTAAGGAGAGTTCAGAACTGTTTACACAATTCGTAGCATTTTTTCATTCATATCATATTCATTTTTATAGAAATGTGTATTTTTTTTATAATAAAAGTATAAAAAGTGACTTGGGCAGAAACATAAACACTGAAATAAGATGCGGACATTCATAAAGACCCTTCAGTTATTATGGAAACTTTTTAATATTGTCCTTTTTTTAGGTAAGTATGCGACTATTTTGGCTACTATTTTTGTACAAATGCTACTATTTTGGCTACTATTTCTTTCTTTGTAGGCTACTAAAGCTACTATTTTCAGTGTCATTAGGCAGTGGCAGCCCTGATAGTAATATAAATTTTGAAACAAAAACAAAAAATTTATTATATTTTGAAAATAATAACAGATTAATACAGGAACAATTGCAATTTAGTTGAAGTTATTACTTAAGTACAAAAAAATCAGCTCACATTAAAATTTGCAAATGAAATTCCAAAGTACTTATGAGTAAGATTGAGCCTGGAATTTTCAAGAAATAATTTTGGGTTTGAGAGCAACATTATGAAATCATTGACATCAACAGCAGATTCATCTACAGTTTCGGGAGAAATAAATTGATTTCCATTCAATTTGTGTCTCATGAATCTTACTTGAATAGAATCATCAACAATTAGACTACAGTTATATTTATCAAAGGCAGTAAATACAAAACAAAATATTTCTTACTATGTTAAATAAATTGTTATTTTTATTTGTTTATTTTATTTTACAGTTAAATCTACTCGTAAACAATCTTTCTTTATAGAAAATAACCAATTATTAAATATTTTGAACATTCTGTATTAGAGGAGCAGAGTGGATTGTGGACCACTGTGCCCCAGGAGTGGGTGGTCCACTGTACCCCATGTTGAAGTTCAATAAATAATCATATTAATATTGTTTATAGCTTTCTTTTAAACATATTAACTTTAAAGTAAAATAAAAACAAGTATCTTAGCTTTGCAAAAAAGCTGTATTATTTTATTTATCTACAACCTTTAATTACTAAAAAAATAAAAATATGATGATGAAAAATTTTACTTTTAGAAGCTCAAAACAACCAATCAGGATAAAATAGTTCAATCTGAGCTAAACATATTTTCTGAAGGCTATAAATAATCATTGCAGTGCTGTTGTCTATTAGGATAGAAGAGAAGCTAAAAAATTTTTTTAAATAAATAAAATATTAGGGGGTGGTCCACTGTGTACCGGTCTCCCCTACAGTAAAACCTCTGAATAGCGGCCGGCCACCACTGGGAGCACTACCGCACTTCGGAGGTTGCCGTCATTCAGAGGTTCCACATTTTAAAAGCTCAAAATTACATTACATTAAAATCAAACTAACTGACCAAAATTATTATATTTTTACAGTTAAAAAATACATATTATACTAAAGAAATCACTCATTCCTAATTTTTTTTCTTTTTTTTTAGCATAATTTTTTCTCTAAATGCATAATTGTTTCCACAGTTTTGTTGTACAATTCATTATCTTTTTGACTGAGTGCAAAATTTGTAATTTTTCTGAAGGTAGAAAGAACATTAGAATATGAATTTATGCTGCAATTTTGTGATAATTCCATATTATCTTCCGCTTCATTTTCATCATCATTTTTATTCTTATTGACATTGCTTTCTATCAGTTCTTCTATATAGTATTAAAAGTAGGAAAAACTGCCAAACCATTATCTACATTCGTGTACTCTCTGCTTTTCATGGTTATTCCAGCTCTAAAATATTATTTAACCCTTTCCGGCGCGGACTAAATAATGAATATAATGGACTGGCACGAGATTTTAAAAACGACTTCCTTAGAAAAGAATAACTTGCTGATTTTCCCTTACTGTATAAAAGGAAAATTTTAATCAAGCAGGGCGGTCGCTCTGCCAAGCCAAGCTTAAAAAAAAACAAACGCCACACAAACAACGCCAAGAACTGAACTAGACCGCTACTGCTTATTTACAGGAATCAACTTCGCAATGTTAAATCGACAAAACATGCCAGATTAAAATACCAGATATCAAATAAACCAAGCGTCGCAGAAAAAAAAAACGAAAACTAGAAGAATCTAATGAAGAATTTCTTCAATTTAAGACCAAACTCATCTTCATAAGTGATTTATAAACAGAGATATAGATTTTTTTTAAAACGTCGAGATACTTAAAATGATCACTTTTTTCTTCGTCAATCTTTTTTTTTCAAACAACCTACAGACCTTAATATTCGGCAGAATAAAAAAAGGATTGCATTTTTGGACAAGTAATTACGTAATCTATGTGCTTTTATAAAATTCAGTGTAAAAAAATATTATTTTCTATCCTTAATTAGCAAAAAACTGTTAATTAACTTGGCGATTAAAAAATTATGCCAAAAGTTGAATGTAAACAAATACAAGTCATGTAATAATATTTAATGAATCAAATTTCGAAACGAATTGTCAGTTAATTTGATATTTATGTATTATACGTGGCAGGAAGAGAGATCACCTAAAATGATTAATTGCCAATCATATTTACCATTGTTAATGACCAATCGCGTTCCAAATAGTAATTTAATATACATTTATAAAATACATAACATCATTAAGTACTTTTATGTTATTTGGGTGCAAATCTCGCCAATATCATTTTTAAAATCGCCAATACCAGCTTTTATTCTTTACGTGTTCAAATTAGAAACGATACTTTGATTCTGAAATCAAATGTTTTGATTTATGATATTATTTTTTGGTACTTTTCCTTTATACGGACACCATTGTCACCAAGCATACATTTACATACATTATGCATTAGCATACATTTTGGCATGGTGTCCGTATAACGGAAAAGTACCTATTTTTTATTTATCTATTTTCTATTTTGAATGAAAAATGTGAACGGCATGCATTTTAAATTGGAAAAGCTGTCACAGACGCTCCGGGGTTGGTGCGATTTTTGTTTTGCGCCATCTTGGCGAGAAAATCCCATTTTCAGACACCTGTTAGAGATTGCTAAAACAGCATGTTACTTTTATTTTATTATGAAATAAGTCATTTTATATTTTAAAAAAACACACAATTTTATTTAAAAACACACACAATCATTAATTTGTTATAAAACACACAATATTCAATTTAATATAAAGCATGCGGAATCTGCTCTACCAGGTTGCCATACGAAGCAAAATCTAGCCTAAAACGCCAGGTTGGCCAGGAATAAAATCGCCATTTTGTCACCAAAATGATACCCCGATGCGTCTGCGACAACTGTACCCAAAAGGACCCATCATTAAAAATGGTTAATAATATAGAATTAAAGTAAAATAATGCAGAAAATTCTTTTTGTATACACTTACTAAACACATAAAATCATATTGATGGTTTTTAGATTAGACATTTACGATGGAAATTTTATTTGGGGTATGTTATATCCAACGCAATGAATATGAGATATATATATTCTAATCACATATTATATACCCATGAATATACTATACATATCTATATCTACTATATCAATAGAACCGTCTTCAATAGTCTTTTATATTTCTACTACGTAATATTAACTATAGAGTTACAATATAGAGAGAAAAAACGGGTTGCTGTAATTAGAATTATAGGTGCCAATGTTGGCGCGGCGTATTTTACCTGTTACGAATCTTAATAGTCAGTAGACATTAAGCAGACATGCCGAAATAAGAGAATTATGCTATTATAAAAACTCCCGAACTATATCAAGAAAGGGGAGCAGAGAAAAACAAAGTCGTACTAGGCATCTAAAAGGAAGTTCGTGAATTTTAATCGGATTGTACGTCATGGGAAAAAAGTCCTGACAGAAAATATGGTTTAAAGGGAATGCGATTATCAAAACTGGCCTTCAAAAGTTCAATTTTCTACCAAACTATACTCGAAAATTACGTGTAATAATATGTAGCCCGATTATGGCACATTACTCAAGACGTTTTAGATGAGAATAATGATAGATTTTATAATCTTTCGCAATCGAGTCTACAGCCAAAGTTAACGAAAAACAAAAACAAATATTAGCAACAATATGGTTCAGTGTAAATGTGGATATCATTAAAGACTTTTACAAAATAGACTTGCATCAAATCGTATTAACTAAAATACGCCAATTGGCAATGGACCCAATTAGGAAAAATTACTTAATATGTTTAAGAATCTCCGCCTTAGCGAACATATTGCAACTGATAAGCAAACGGACATGAAGGACAACTGCTTAAGTGGGTTAAGCGGTTTTTATCATGGAAGATGAAATACATAACAACAAAAAATATGCAAAATGCTACCATGATCACAAAAGTTCTTGATTTGTCTATTAGAATCTTTCGGTTTGGCGAAGGATTAAGGAAAAAAAATAAATTATGAATAAAAGTAACGTGTTACAATGCTTAACATACATTTAAGGGAGACCAAACTGGTCGCCAGTGGCGGATAGTCTGTATTATAATAGCACAAATCAGTTACAAGTTATAACAACATCAAATTTCATCTGCAAGTCAGCCATTTTCTTCTGAAGATATTTTTAAAAAAATAAAACTTCATAATTATAAGAACACACATTTTATCAAACAATTAAATATGACTGCAAACTGTGGCAGATGACTGTTTCCAACAAGAATAAGTATGAGAAATTCCCGTCAAGCGTATCGATCTGGGTGGCTCAGTCGCAGAGCGGCGGCACGGTATGCGTAAGGTCCCAGGTCAATTTTTCACTCGTGTTTGTTTAGTGCATTTAATTGTCTGATAAAATTCGTGTTCTTAAAATATTGTAAAATAAAGTAATCAGACGTAGTGTTTATGCTTTAAAAAATATTTTAAATATATAATATACGTTTTTGAAAGATCTTTAAAAATAAATTAGTTTTTGAGGGAAGATGTACCTTCTAAAATGTATACATTAAGAGTTATCGGCATTTAAAATTTCTATACAAACGTAAAGAAAATTTTTGAAATGAATTAAATGTGATTCATTTATTTCTAAAAGAAAAACAAAAAAAAAAAACACGGTAAAGGATAGGCATTTCGTTCGCAGGAATACCTTTCACGTCATTTTTCTATAAATTAATGAAATCCAGTTGTTAAATTATTTTTGTTTTAGAAGTGAAGTTCCCATTTAAATTTATTGTAACAGTACAATGTTTAATTGAATAAAATAATGTAAATCTAAGAAATTGCTAAGAAATTTCAAACATGCACAGGGCAGTGCAAAAAAATAAATAAATAAATAATTAATTAAACAAAAAATAAATAAATAGATAAATAAATAAATAAATATCAGCTTTCATAAATTCTAAAAATTGTTCATATATCTCAATTACAATCTAAAGGAGGGTTTATTTTTATATTATTCTACATATAATAGTAATTTCAGCAAATATATTAAATTCCAATGCGATCTGTTTTAAACTTTAAGATGGTTTATAACACATGATAAAAAAATTATAAAAAAGAATGGCGAGTCACAGTTCGGGGAGAGGATGGGGAATAGCGTGAACAAAATTAGGAAGTATAATAAGGCTATCTGTTTGAAACTTTGCGATATTTTATAACACATAACATAAATTTTAAAAATAAAGCTGCATCAAAAATTATAGGGAGGGGCGGAGCGCGTTTTGCCTACACAAGGGGGGGGGGGGGCACTTTTCTAAATTTTAACGATATCCGTCATGTCACATATCGTTACAAAGGGCTGTGACCACTTATTCATGTTATGCACCACAGGTGAAACCCCCACATTTTGCGCCCCCCCCCCCCCCCGACACTACTCATGTGATATATTGTTCGAAAGGCCTGTGGCCGCTTATTCATATTATGTATCTTCGGGGTCCATCTTCCCGCTTTCACCCCCCCCCCCCCTTCAAAGGGGGCACTTTTCTAAATTTTGCCGACACCTCTCATGTGATATATCGTTGGAAAGGTCTGTGAACGCTTAATCAAATTATGCAGGTGGGGGGGGGGGGGGTATTTTCTGAATTTTGCACATATCCCTCATGTGATACATCGTTGGAAAAGTCTGTGACCGCCTAATCTTATTATGCATCTCCGGTGTTCATCCCCCCACTTTGCCCCCCCAAACGCGATTAGCTTTCACCACCAGTGGGCGCTTTCCTATCTCTGTTTCTATGGGTCGGATCACGACGGGATATGGCTCATTCGACTCGACATCTATAGAGCTTTCCGATTTTAGTTCGTTTTTCACCACCAGGGGGCACTTTCTTATCTCTGGTTCTATGGGCTAGATCACGACGGGGTATAGCTCATTCGACTCGACATCTATAGCCTTAACGATTTCAGTGCCCGAGGTTCGTATAGAACAGATTACGCTACCTGGTGGTGGAAGATAGAACTTGAGCGTGCGCAGCACGACTGGTATATGGTGCCGAAGGCAGCGGGGACCCGTGTCGGAAGTTCGTTTGTTTACAGGTTTATACAATTCGATGTGCAAATTAAGGGATTATCCGGTGCCGAAGGCAGCGTGGAACCAGGTCGGAGGTTCGTGGTTTATCTTATTCGAGGTTTTAAAAGGATTGAGGCCCCGGTGTAAATTAGGGGCCCGCTAGCGGGCGAAGCCAGCTAATGCTAATAATAAAAGAGCGTGATATCACGTTTGATTTCAAATGCAGCGCTGACACGCTATGTACATATTCCATTTTTATTCATTTAATGGATTAGTCAGTGATATTTTTTAACGGAGGATAACAAGTATTATAACAAGCCACATTTAGTATGTTGTTTTTAAGAGTGTAATTAATTTAATTGAAAAATCTGACGTATTTCTAGTTAACCCTTTAAACAATGACTGAAAGTAAAATGTATTTTTAAATTATTTCTCATGTTTAGATTATTTAAATTATGTTCAATATATTTAAAAAAAAAGAAATATCTACAAAAACAACTTTTCAAAAGTAAAAAAAGGCCAAGCGTAAAAAAAAAAAAAAAAAGTTGTGGCTAAAAAATGGTGTGATATCAAATTTCCAAGCTATTATATTGCTTATTTAACTTTTTTCCAATAAATAAGTTATCATATATATAAGTCGAGTGCCTACGTATATGTTAATAGAAATCGTTTTCTCCTGTACTAAATACATCCTAATGAGTTTCTGAAAATTCAATTTTTTTCAAATTATGCATGATGGGCTTGGCGGCCATCTTTGCATATTATTCACAAAATTCTAACCACCCAAATCCGTAGTTAAAATCCGAAGTTCAAAATTGTTATTTAAGCAAATATTTAAGAGTTTCATTTCTAGACTTGTATGCTCTGAAAATTGTGTCTTAAGATAATGATGACTTATCTTAAAGATTCATCTTATGATTTATTTTTTAGAGTAATTATTAATTTCAAACTAGTAAAAATCAATTTATCAAAATATCAGTCTTATCTAATTTATCTGTCCATAGTCAGAATCTGAAGTTCGAAATTTTTATAAACATATTACATTGCAAACATATTACGCTTTTACTTTAGAAATTTGGGTGCTTAGAAATGTGGAAAGATGGACGCCAAGCCCATCATGCATAATTTGAAAAAAATTGAATTTTCAGAAACTCATTAGGATGTATTTAGTACAGGAGAAAACGATTTCTATTAACATATACGTAGGCACTCGACTTATATATATGATAACTTATTTATTGGAAAAAAGTTAAATAAGCAATATAATAGCTTGGAAATTTGATATCACACCATTTTTTAGCCACAACTTTTTTTTTTTTTTTTTTACGCTTGGCCTTTTTTTACTTTTGAAAAGTTGTTTTTGTAGATTAAATATTCTTGGTGCCATTTGTCAGTTTTGGAATTAAAATTAGGTGTCCTTTTTTGTGACCACCGCCCGCTAAAGGGTTAACTCAGCATATAATCTATTACTATTAACTAAATAAGCAAATCCTTCTCTACATTCTTTGCAATCTCAGTTGTAGTTGAAACATAGCTTTAAAAAAATGTTATGGGGTGGCCGTTGTTTGGACGTTTTAGTGTAATGTTATTTCTATGAAAGAGATTCAGTACCACTAAAACATGACCGGTGTTCGGAGGTTACTGTTGTAGGAGGTTTCACTGTATTATCAAGGAAAGCTGAAATCATGCTATATTTTTAAGAATCTTATAAAATAATCCCATTAAAATAACTCCATTTTCTGAATTTGCCACTTTGGTTAGTATACTTAAAAAGCAGAGTTCATGATTTTTTTCAAAAAATCAGATTTTTTTTTTTTTTTAATTTAAATCAGATTTTTTTTTATATTTAAAAAAAATTCAAAATATAATTTTAAAATAAAATAATATTTATTAAATCATTAAAATTAACAATTAGAAAAGCTCCTTTGAATTTATTTGAAAAAAAAAAAACTCATTTATAAAACTTTGAAATATTTTAATCATATAAACAATTACAGTTTAAAAAAATCGAGCAACAGAAACAGGTTTTATTTGAAAATGTGACTTATCTCTTACTTTTGAAAATACGAAATAAATAAAACAAATTGTCTTGTGTTATATGCACACTTACTTGCACTAATTGCAATTTAACAAATATCCTGTTCTATCTATCTCTCTGTATATATATATATATATATATATATATATACCACCTTAAATTGCCCATTTGATAAAAAAAGCATATGCACCCTTCATTACTAAAAGCTAAAACGTTTTGTTTTAACCAAATTTCTTTATTAAAAATCTTTAAAATATAAAAGATAATGTAAGCATTTTATTTATAAAAAAGAAAACAGTTATGAATGAAATTTTAAACATTCTATTCAAGATCTGGATTATATACAATATTCATTTAATGAATTTGGAACATGTATTATACATACTTAAGATGATCATGATTATATGTTATAAATTTCAATGGATCTGAAAATATTATTCTTTGTTGTTAAAATGTTTGAAAAGAAACACCAGTTTTCCAGCTTTATGCGCTCCTAAGTGATTACGGAGTTTAGAGTGAATCAAAGTTGGATTTATTTGATTTAAAATAAAAATAAAAAAAATCTTTTTCTTTTGAAGATTAAAAATTTCAGTTGTCGATTAGCTTAAAATAAGTAATTAAAATTTAAATTATGGTACTTTTCGGTTAGCGTTATATTCGCATAAACAGTTATATATATATTAAGGTGGTCCTTATTTTTGAAGTTTTAAAATTCATTGCTCTCACCCTCTAAATTTGTTCCATTATATCTAACAATAATTCTTGTAAAATTTAATCACTAAAAACTTATATTTATAGGTAGCTCAAGGAAGCATAAGTTTCATAATTTGGGGTCATTTTGTTGTTTTCTTCTCTTTTTACTTGAAAAAAATATATCTAATCCCAGTAGTAATAAAATTATTTCAATGTATTAAAAAGTCACTTATATATACTATCAAATCTATAAAAGCATTTGTGAATGTAATTATTAAGTTAATTATCTAAAAATGATTCATTGATATAAAGATAATAAATGTCTGGAATTATTTGAAGAATGAAGACTGGTTAAAGTAGAAAGGAAACTAAAAAGCATGCATTTTCTTCAAAAATAGATTACTTATTTCATATTGCTCAATTTCTTGCTAGCACAGTGAGAAGATGGCATCAATGATTGGTATTGACATAAATAAATCTCTTGCGGAAGGAATTGGTTGATTATAAAAAGAAGAATCTTCTGAAGAAAATATTAGAAAAAATGAAATGTTCACAGGAGAAAGAAACAAAAATAGCAGTACTTGAATCTTCTACAGATAGCTCAAATGAAGAATATAGAGAGGAATGAAAATGAACAACATGATCAGGAAATAAAACTGTTAGAGGATGCAGCATGAGATCCTGGTCCATAAGTTAAGAGAAGGGAGGGTGTATGGATATTATAACTCCAATGTCCCCCCCCCCCCTCCCCGGAGCATTGAAATGTCTCTCCCGGAAGATTTGAGATCTTATGCTTTTAATGGTTAAAAAGTGCAATTTCCCCTCCGGAAATCTTAAATGTCCCCCCCGGAGTCTCAGAAATCCCTCCCGCAGAAAATTGTCTGAATTCAACACTGTTCCCAACCCTCCATGAAAATTTTATTTTAAAAATAGAGATTAGAAGTCAAAAATATATTATTTCACTTCAGCAATTTTAAATTATGAAAATGAAATTCAAAGTTCTTTGGATCTAATGAAATATTTCATATTTTAAAAATAATTTATTTAATTAAAAAATTCTTATTCTACAATTGTTAATGTTAAAAATCTTGATACGAACTTTAAACTTCCGTGAGATATATATAATATGTACAGTAGACAGCCACTAATCCGCAAAACTTGGTTCCAAGTGTTGTGCGGATTGGAGGTTTTTTGCAGATTACAGGCCATGTCTATTTAATCTTTGTTTACATATTTCTAAATTCATATTTTGGACAAATTTAGATTGCTAATAGTAAAAAATAAATAAATTACACATTTTAATACATAGATAAAGTAATAACTATGTAAAAGATAATTTATTATTTTTTAAATTTCTTAAATATGGCATCAATTGTTGTCTGTTTTAAGACATTTGGTTTATAGTGTTGAATTTTATCTTTAAGTAAGAGTTCAAAAGCAATATATATGTATTTTTTTATGTGTTTTTCAATTTTATAATTATGATTTAATGAAAAAATAAATAAATTATAAAATATATTGTCTAAGTAAGGATTTTTTATCATTAAAATAAAAAAAAAATCACAAAAGCTCAAATTGTATTTTACAAGTATTGTATGAAGAAATTAATATATAAAATAATATACTAATTAAATGTCCTTTCATTTTAAACTATAAAGAAGAATGTTATATGATATATAATAGCTATATATAAAGATGAGAAAAATGTTAAAATTGGTGAAAAAAAATTTCAAAATTCAAAATTTTGTCACCATTGAAGCATTTTTCAAGAATTATATTTCTTTGTTTACATTCATAAATTGATTGCGGATTACAGGTTTGCGGATTAGCGACGCTCTACTGTATATATATTTTTTCTGTTTGTAGTTTTTCATTCATAAAAAGTTTATATATATATATATTCAAATAAAAATGTCAAACCTCATTTAAATCTTATATCATGTGAAACATGACATAGTTGAGTTTGGATAGTTCATCCACATCAAATAAATGTTAATTAACTTTTTTAAATTGAAAGAATGATATAATTCTACAGAAATCTCTCTTTTACTTCATTAGGTGCAATTTTACTGTTACAAAAATTATTTCATTAAACAATTTTAACTACATATCAAATAAAAAATGTAGTTAATTCTGTCATCCTTCATTATTCTATTTAATTATATAGATGAAGCATAAAAATTAGTTAATTGGTCCTAATCACATGGATGAAAATTTTGCGGAAAATTGAACAGACATGACATCTCCTTAAATTAAGCTAATCATCGTGGATGGTATTTTATATGTAATAACAATGACTATTACAGGAACAATTAAATTTTTTATCAGTGTAAAAATATATATATATATGTGGGCATGTTAGGCTACGCTGTGATTATATATATGGCATGTTTGACTATACAAAACTTTAATACGAAAAGGCTAAAAACAATGTTGAAGCACACAAATTATAAAACTTTAAAACTCATACAGCCGTTTCAAGGATACATAGATCATAGATCCCCTTCATCAGTGTAAGGTGGGGGAAAAAAATGTTAAAAGGGTTCAAAAGAACCACACTCGGCTATAGCCCCGAGTACTGGCTGTAATCTGACCACATTGGCAAAGCAAGTGTAACCAGAAGAGCAGAAGTGACGCAACTGACAGGAAATCACTTAAAACAGGCATCACCGCGCAGGCTCTTTCCAAACGGGAGAAAGAAAAGGGGTGCTAGACATGTCATTCACCAATGAATCTGTATATTTATAAATATAATGTGCCTCGTAAAAATCAAGATCAAATATTGAATTGCAATTTTGAATAATTTTGGCTCCGGAAAAGTTAAATCTATGGTCAAAATTTTATAATTTGTGTGCTTCAACGTTGTTTTTAGCTTTTTCGTATTAATAACCACACAAAGTGTACCTTTTATACCTTATACAAAACTTTATTAAACTGCAACGAAATATATAAATAACTCAACATATTAAAATAAACATAATAAATAAATAAATATAATGTTTAACAGCTATCCTGCAGCCATTCCCAAAGACGATGCTTCACCAGTGACTGTCATACAACAAGTGTCAAAGATTTTCGCCGAGTCCTCCATCAGTCTCTATACTTGGCAAAATCACGGCAAACTTTCGCCAAATAGAAGAATTCTCCTTTGCTCCGCTGAGAAACTATGAACTGAATTATGCTTCAGCTTCCACTTTCAGATTAGGCGAATTAACTTCGCCACACAACTCCCCTGCCAGTCTCACACAACCCGTGGGAGACGAAAATGAACAACCTTCCTTCCGGATCTGGTTATGTAAGTCATAGGATCAGGCTTACCATCTTCATACAACAGAAAAACAGGTTTTAATTTTTAAACGATCAATATTTATGACCTTTTCTTTTTTATCAATGGAAACCACAAAATCTTTCTGCAGTCATTTTACGACTTTGAATGGACCTTCATAAGTCGGTTGTAAATATCTCTTAAAAAGACCTCTCTGAACAAACACATGGGTGCAGTTCTTAGTTCGTTTGGAACATAGATCTTTAGCTGCCCATGTCTTAAAGACTGACAAGGTCTGAAAGCACACATTATTTTCTGTAGCTTAGAAGTATAAGTCGGTGGGTCTGAAAAGGGGCTATCCTCATACAACTGGCCTGGAAGCTGTAAAGTTGTTCCATATGTCAGTTCAGCTGTAGATGAACAAAGGTCTGCACGTACTATTGTCCGTAGAGCTAGCAAAACCAGAGGGACAGCTTTCAACCAATCTACCTTATAGCACATTAAGGCTTGCTTTAAAGGTCAATGAAGTCGCTCCACTAAACCATTTGTCTGAGGTCAATACGACGCAACTTTCCTCACAACTCAAAATCTGCAAGTGATGCAAATTGAATCTCACAAAGTCTAGATAAACTGTCAGCAACAAAATTTCCCTAGCCTAGCAAATAATGTATATCCGTAGTAAACTGGGATATAAAGTCTAACTGCCGAAGCCTTCTAGGGGAACATTTCTCATGTTTCTGCTGAAATGCAAAAATTAAGGGTTTGTGATCCACATACAACATAAATACCCGAGTCTTCAACATATGTCTAAAATATTGGATCGCAGAATATGCCGCCAACAATTCTCGGTCATATGTTGAATATTTGCACTGTGTAGGGGACAACTTAGAAAAATCCAAGTGGTTTTAGACCATCAGACGTAACTTCCTGTAACTCCCCATCCATAGCAAAATCACTGCAGTCAGTTATAAGTGCAAGTTTCGCATCTTGAGAAGGGTTATAAAGCAAAGTCTCATTTGCTATAGCTTGCTTAACTTGCTCAAAACTACTTCCTGCATCCGCATCCCACTGAATTTCTCTTTTATCCCTCTTTTTTGCTCCATTTAAGAACACATTTAGTGGTCTTAATATTGCTGCAATATGGGGTACAAAACAATGATAGTAGTTCACCATTCCTAAAAATCTCGCTAACAGTTTTTGGTTTTGGGAATTCAAGAATAGCTTTCACCTTATCTTTGTGTGGAACACAGCCCTGGCTATCTATAGTACGGCCCAGAAAATCTATAGTTTCCTTACCAAACTCTCATTACGATTCATTAATTATAACCCCGTAATCTCTAAACCGCCTAAAAATTTCCTCTAAATGCTGCATATGCTCAGCGTGAGTTTCACTCGCTATTAAGCGTATTTTCTCCATGTATGTTCGAACACTGAATGAAACTTAGGTAAAATTACAAAGGTTTGGCAAGCCACAGATAAGTTGTCAGCGAGCCAAATGTGGCCCGTGGGCTATGGGTTGGACACACCTGCTTTACAATAACACATAAAAGAATTACATTACCCTGTGGAAAAAAATCATTTGCAGTATATTTTGTAAATGTCACTGTAAACATTGTAATTTCATTTATTTCAAATATAATGAAATTGATGTGCATTGTGGTGGTGCATTAAAAGATGCTTATTGTTGAACATGAGATGCATATTATTTATTTGTTCATTTACAGGGACACAAAACAGGATTCTGTTACAGTACTATAAGCAATTAAGCAATTCTGTTACTATAAGCAATAATCGCTGAAGTGCAGTTTCAGATGCAGTTAGTTGTGTTATGCATTTCTTAACTGTATTAAATTTTAGCTTAATATGGGGAATGTGTTAAAATCTATAGATCATATACAGGGCTATACAAAATATTTAAAGTCACCATTTATGTGTCACCATGTAAATGCTGAAAAAAAAAAATTAAATATGTTTTCCATTTTATAGCTAAATTCAATTTTAGAAAAACATCTGGAGTGTAACATATCTGTAGATCATATACATGGCTTCTCTAAAGAATTTGAATATCTCATCGACTGTCTGAGTTAATTGCTGAAATTAGCGGTTCAATTGTGCTATGCATTTTCTAAATTGTTTATTTAGATATCTTCTTTTATTTTACTAAACAGTGAAGTTTTGTTACAGTATTCTGAAAGTGTTTCATAATCTGTGTGATACATGATTTTCTTTTTTAATTTTTTTTTTTATTTGTCTCTGTTTTAAATTCATAATGCTGCAAATTGTTAAAAACATTTTTTGTATAGCACACTAAAACCTCAATAACAGACACTGCCGAATTGCAAAGACCTCTAGTTAACAAACCTTTTAAAATCCTCAATACCTGTTTATGTGCATGATTTTACCTTTAATAGCAGACACTTTCAAATAGTAGACTAATTTCATGCTTCTGATGTGTCTTATTATTCAAAGGTTTTACTGTATCTTTTTATATTAACTCTAATTAAATTAGATTTTTTTTTTTATTTAATGTTTATCACTTTTGTATTGTTACTAGATGGTAATAAATGAGAAAGCCATTAAAAGTTGATATTTAGTCTTTAAAAGTATTTGGTGTACAAAGTGTGTTCTCATAGAATTTCAAACTATCCATGTTCTTAAAAGTTAATATTGTTAGATTAAAGAGAGCAAACTTATTCAGTTATATTTTTCAACTAAATTACATGTATTTGCAGGTCTCTATGTCAAAAGTTTCCTTGTAAGCATAATGTTTTAATGAATTTTTTGTCTGTTATTTTGAGAGATGAAGGTGGTTTTGAGTACAAAAAGGCCATACTTGATACTATCATCAACACTATTGAAGACAGTCCAGATGGAAAGGAAGCTGGTATGTTTATGATGTTATAACATAATTACATTTAACATTTAAGTAATCGAATCTGCCATTTTAAAAACTACAAGAAGTGTTCAAATGAAAAGGTACGAAACGACATTGTGAGTATAAATGAAGACTTTATTCAAAGTATACACCATAAGCCTGAGCACAACGATCCCATTGATTAACAAGCCGAAGGATTCCTTGTTCCCAGAATTCCTGTGGTCGTGACGAGACCCAGTTCTTCACAGCATCCTTGAGTTCGTTGTCCGAGTTGAAACGCTTCCTTTTTCGTCCACCTTGTTGATGAGATTGGCCGTGATGACTGTTTGCCTGCCCTGGTCCCAGGTCACTAAACAAACTCTCATGGCCTGCACGAAAACGGGCACTCCATTTTCTCACTGACTTGTCAGACACACAGTCTTATCTGTATACAGTCACCATCCGGCAATGAATAGTGGCCGATTTAACACTTTCCACTGTCAGAAATCGGATAATGCCTTGCTGCTCCACAATCTTCGAATTTTGCAATATGAACGCCATCCTGTCCTCACACACACTGCTACATCAATTGGACGGTGCTCTCTATAAGAGTCTCTGCCCTCTCCTGCACATGCAGGCGCCCGCGTATACTAAGATCCACGCCGGAGACTCCAATCGCTTCCCTAGATGTCTTGCTACATTCTCCCATAGCGTCATAGGCAAATATGTTAACAGTTACGTTACGACGTTTTGTACCTTTTCATTTGAACATTCCTTGTACATACTGTAATATGTATTCAACAATTATTGTTAAACGTAAATTTTTCAATTAGATTTTTTTTAATAACTTAATGCACTTTTTCTAAAGTCAGCTATTTTTTTTCTCTGTTTATATTTGGGTTAAAGAAGATTATAAAACTAAAAATCTATGACATAAAGTGATAAAAAAACAAGTGGAAAAGTGTGATCGAAGATCGCATAAAGGTTTTTGTTTAATATTTTTTTCAAAACACTTTATCCTTTAATTAATAAATCAAAATAAATTTAATTTTTTTTATAAAGTAAAAATTTACCGGTCTGTTTTTTTTTCCCACAAATATCTGAACCGACCTGCTATTCTGCTCTGTCATAATAATATCTGTCATGTGAACTAAATGCAATATTGAAAAAAAAATAGTTTCCTTTGCCCCCTCTTCCCTTCTTTATTAATAATCCGTATTCGCCTTATTAATTACATCATTACCTATTAGCATTTCATTTCTTTTTTTTTTTTTATACAAATATTAGCATTTTATGATAAAATATAAATTTGGTTCTAATAATGTGATGTTTATAAAAATTGGATTTCTGGATTCACCGTAAAAAAATAATTTTTTTTCATTTTCAGTACTGAAATTCTGTTTTTTCTGGTAGTTAAATTCATAAAATAAGACTAAAATATCAATTTCATATGATTGCTAAACATAATTAAAATTCATATTTTTCATAATTTGACCTCCCTCCTCCCTGTAATAAATTATATGTTCCCTCTCTCCATATGGAAGTGTTTTCTTACTAAAATTTCAGGTATTTTTTCGTGAACCCCCAATCACCCCTGCATGTTCACAAAATTTTCAAATCGGTAAATGCAATATTTAAAATAAAAATAATAGAGCTTTTAATTTCTTACTATCCTCAAAATCTGCAGGTCTTTTTATTTTCCTCCCTTCAACAGTTGAGACGAAAAGCCAGAATGTCTCGCTGATAAGTCTCCGATTTCACAACAAGCTGCAAATGCTCTTTTGATTTGGATAAAAATTATTTTCATTAATGCAAAATTAATTCGTAATTTCTGTTCTAACTACACCATCGCTATAAAAATTATATTTCTGTGTTCGCCGTAAAAAATACACATAGATGTGTTAATTTCAAATCCATAAATGCAATAATAAAAAAAATTCTATAGAGCCTGAAAAATACTTAGTCTGCCATCTTTGGCCTTGGAAACAGGTGCAGACTGTTAGTCTTAATTTTTCCATTGGAAGGAAATTAAATGAATTTATTCAAATTGATTTTTAATTGATATTTACACTTCTAGTGGGAGTAATTAAAATTTTTTTAGATATTCTGAAAGCTCATTTTTTGTGTGTGTGTGTCTGAAATTTCACATTCTTAGGTGAAATAGTTGATAATATAGGGAGGGGGGGTGTCTTTGAAAATGTGCAATCTGTTATCACTATTGCAATGATCCTGTGACTATGGCAACCCCTTCCCTTTCTTCTGGAGATTCTTTCTTTGCGGTTTGATTAAATTCTACACATTAGTTGAATATTTTTTTCCATTAATGAATGGGTTTGAAGGTTTTTAATTAATATCATGCATTAATGAAGACATTTTAAAATTTTATGATTTACAGTGTGTCAGTAGGTATTCAGCTCTAGGTACACAAAATTTCAAGTCTCTAACTTATACAGTTTCTGAGTATGGACTCTGACAGACAGACAGAGAAGCGAGACAAATAGTGTTTCGTGAGATAAAAGAAATCCTAAAAAAGTGCCAAGAAACTGGTGTTAGATAACTACAGTAAAAAAAAATAAAAAGACAACTAATTTGTCACCTAAAATTCATTCTTTTTAGGTATAGCTATATCTAGGCAAACATGTAGTGGCAAAGAAAATAGTTATTATTTTAATTAATTTAACCTCAATTTGGAGAGTAAACATTTTTTTTCTTTTAATATTGAAGGATTTGTCATATCTTCCAATATTTAAACAATTCACTGTTCCGAGTAGACAATAGAATCATTAACATTTTTACGTTGTTTGAAAATATTTAACAAGTGAAACCCTTTGTGTGATCAAAGATCGCACAAAGGGTTTCGTTTAATATTCCTTTCTTTCAGAACACTTTATCCTTTCTTTAATAAATCCAAATAAATTTCATTTTCAAAAAAAAAAAAAAAAAAAAAACATGTTTTTCATAAAATAAAAATTTACCGATCTATTTTTCTCGTTTTTTCTAATATCTGAACCGTCCTGATAGCGGGCGAAGCCGGCTATTATACTCTGTCATAATAATATCTGTCATGTGGACTAAAAGCGATATTAAAAAAAAAATAGTTTATATAAAATATTTAAACCTATTGCGTAATCCTCTGTAATCCAGGTCCTACTGCCAAATTACGTATTTTAGAAAGTGAGACTTTTTGTGACAGTTCTTTAAAAGTATCTACATTGATTTTAAACTATATTGTTGCTAGCAAACGGCCATGTTTGGAGATAACCTTGCCCACAGATTACGAAAAATTATCGTATATACTCACGTATAAGCCGAGAAATTTTGACCTAAAATTGTCTTATGAAGAGGGGGGGTGGGGTCGGCTTATACGCGGGTCACATTTGAGGAGAAGAGTTGTAAGCATATAGCTTTCTGACTGGCATAGCAGCACATGGGGGGAAAAGAGGGCAAGTCAAAACATGTGATTTAGAGCGCTTGCGTGAGAGAGACAGGAGAATGAAAATTGACTTTGACTCCGTTCATTTATTCACGCTTTTGTGTCTGACTAGGTAATTCTAATTTTCTCTGCTCTAGTAAGTGATCGTTTGGTTATGTAAGAGATTTTTTTTCTTTCTTCATTTCTGCTTTTAGCAAAATGGAAACTTTAAAAACCAAACATGCTGCATATAATGCTTCTTTCAAGTTAAAAGTCGGGAAGTATGCTGAAGAGTATAACAACTGTGCCGCAGCTAGACAGTTTGGAATAAATGAAAAACAAGTGAGAGAATGGCTGAAAAATAAACTGACTTTTAAATGCTATGCCAAAAACCAAAAAAGCGTTGAGAATGGGAATAGCTGCTTTTCCTGAAATGGAGGAAGAATTAAATCAATAGATTATGCAATGTCGCGAAAGTGGTTATGTAATCACTCAAACTGGAATACGATTACAAGCATTAAAAATGTCTAAGGATGACAAATTCAAGGATAAGAAACCAGAAACATTTTTTGCATCAGCTGGATAGTGTTCACGATATATGGACTCATGGATTTATGGAATCGTTATGGACTTTTTGCCTTCGCCAAAGAACTAAAATCACCCAAAAGCTACCAAAACAGCTTGAAGAAAAAGTTGAATCTTTTCAAAGGTTTGTCATTGGTCTTCAAAAAAAGAAAAATTTTGATTTATCGCAAATAGGAAACATGGACAAAACACCTGTTACTTTTGATTTACCCAGCAATAAAACTGTAGACTCAATTGGCAAAAAATCTGTGTTGATCAAAACTACAGGTCGCGAGAAAACTCGTTTCACAGTTGTTTTATCTTGCTTAGCAGATGGCTCCAAATTCCCCCCAGTAATTATATTTAAGAGAAAGAAAATTCCATCTAATGTAAAATTTCCGACTGAAGTAATTATCAGAGCACAAAAAAATGGATGGATGGATAAAATAGGAACCATTGATTGGCTGGAAAATGTGTGGGTCAGAAGACCCAGAGCAGTATTTAAGAAACCATCGATGCTTGTATGGGATACATTTAGCGCTCATACGACCGACGAAGTGAAAGAAAAAGTTAAAAAACTAAATTCATCGATGATTGTTATACCAGGTGGACTCACATCACTGTTGCAACCACTTGATGTTTGCATCAACAAACCATTTAAAGATAGATTACGAAAATTTTGGATTGAGTGGATGTGTTCGCCAAATGTGCAGAGAACAAAGGGTGGCAATTTTAAAAAGGCGGGAATCTATGTTATTGCCTCTTGGGTCAAAGAGGCTTGGCTGTCAATTCCAAGTGATATGATTGTTAAATCATTAAAAAAAGTGCTGTATTAGCAATGCGATGGATGGCACTGAGGACGATTTCATCTACAAATATGATGATGAAAATTCATCAGATCCTGAGTCGGATTTTTATGACGAAGAAGCAACAGAACAGGACTTCATCGAACTTTTTGGTAATCCCAAAAGATATTGATTCCGAATCTGAGTGAACCATTTGAAGTTTCTTAATTTTTTAGGTAATTAATTTTGCTTGTTTAGTATTTTAATAAAAATGTAATTTTTGTCCAAAAACATTTGGAATTTTTAAGGGTCGGCTTATACGCGGGTCAAGAATTTTACCAATATTTTGTCCTTCAAAATAAGGGGGTCGGCTTATATGCAAACAGGCTTATACGTGAGTATATACGGTTGTTATTTTATATTTTACTAGCTATTACCCGTGATGTCATTCACGTAACATTAAAAGAAAAATAAATGCATTAATTAAGGAAAACATTTCATCCCCGATAATTAAAAACATATGTAACTCTTTTTATAACAAACTCCGTTTTTATATCTGAACAGGCCCAATAGCAGGCGAAGCCCACTATTATACTCTGTCATAATAATATCTGTCCTGTGGACTAAATGCGATATTTAAAAAAATAAAAATTACTTTCAAAATTAAACATGTTGTACACCTTCAAAATGTTAAAATATGCGAATATTTCCACAATCTGGTTTTTATCCTGATTCAATATGTTACTCAAACTCATATATTTACTATTCTCTATTACTCATATTGATACTCGCTTTGTATTATTCTCAAACATTTGAAAAATTGTTTAAACTTCCAATAAGACGTCAGATTAATTTTCTTTTTAATTCTCTAATGACATGATATTAATCTGCTTTCTGTACATACACATACTCATACTCCTTGTATTATTGAGAAATCTTTGAAAAGTTCCGTTTTATTACCAATATGACGTCTTATTAATCTTTTTCTCAATTGGTGAAACTTTTTATTTCATTTTCCACGTGGAAATCTTTCAGTAGAAAATTAATTATTGTAGAAAGAATTTTATTGTGGAATTTTAATTGTTGGCAACTGCTAGAACGAAAAATGTTTAAATTTAATAGGAAAAGGCTGTTAGAATTTTGTTTTTTTATCTCTCTATATTAAAATAATACGATTTTATCAAATTTTAATATTTTGAGCTTCATAGTATGTATTTAGCTATAAGTACACAAATTTTCATGCCTGTAAGTTATATACTTTCTGAGAACGGCTCTGTGACAGACAGACAACGGAGCAGGAGTAATAGGGTTTCGTGAGATGAACGAAACCCTAAAAAGGATATCTGCAAATTTGACAAGCCTCTATTAAGCAAACCAGCACTTTAAAATCGTGTGTTTGTTAAAGATTTCTTCTAATCATTTAAAAAGAGTGATCTTATACTGTTAAGTTATTTATTTACCTAACTAATTTTTCTTTTAAATTCATATATATATATATATATATATATATTCTCTCTTCCCATATAATTTAGAAGTACTCTGCAACTGCTACAGATTAAGTGATAAAACATTGAAATCATTGTTTGAATTAAAAAAAGGAAAAAAAAACTATTTATGAATTTATCCTTTGCAGGATTGGCCCACCTTTGTGAATTAATTGAAGACTGTGAACATATATCACTAGGTGTGAAAGTCCTCTACTTATTAGGAAAAGAAGGACCAAAAACATCTCAACCTTGCAAATATATTCGTTATATTTATAATAGGCTCATTCTAGAAAATGCTCCAGTAAGAGCAGGTATGTATTTTCTGTTTTCTCTCTGTTCTTTAAAAAAAAAAAAAAAAAAAAAAAAAAAAAAAACACTAATGTTGCTGTTGCTAAAACTGAATTTATTTTTAGCTTTTCACTTTCTTGACTTATAATTCAACTATTGCATATAAAAACATGCAAAATGGCAGTTTTATAGAGAAATGTGTGATAAGCAAGTTGAAGAAGACTGTTTTTAAATCAGGGAATTATTTTAAGTTTTCTCTAATGTTGAAATCAGTCAATATAGATTGTTCATTTACATAAATTTTATGGGATTAAAAACTATGCATAGCAATTTAACCATCTTTTGCGGGCATATACTTGATTAGATTGTAGTGTGCATTGCCCTTTTTTTTTTGGGGGGGGGGGGGTGGAATCCAATTTTTTATTTAAAGTTTAATTACCTGAAGAAATTTAATTCATATTTTGAAATAGCCGTTTTTTACCTACTGTAGCCAGATTTTTAAAAACCCACCTATTTCCTAACACTTTTCATTTGAAAAATATATCTACAGGTGAATATTAAAAAAGAAAGAAAACTTTAAAATTACTAAATTATTACATGCAAAATGCATTTAATGGTATAACTTATGTCATATTTAAAATAATTTTCTTATACCGTCTAAAAGAAAACTTTTCTTCTAGACCTAGACATTATAAATGTCTAGGAGACACCGACATTTTTTCTGTTTTTCAAATGTGCAATGACCTTACTTAATCACGAAAACAGTGCGGATGTTGTGACAACAGTGGATGCGATCTTGGAAACTGAAAAATCACCCAGTCAAAGGGAAATGAATGGTAAGCCAATTACAGAAGATCGACATTGGGTTACCATTACGTATCATATCATCGGGCTACCTGATAGTATCCAGGGTTGCTACACCACCATCTGGAGAACCTGGAAAAGTCAAGTAATTAGGAAATTGACCGAATAAGTCATGGAAAAGTCAGATAATTTCAATATTTTTTCTAAGATTTGAAAAAGTCAGGGAATTGATAAAATTTCATTGTGATTTTTGGCCTACTAGAGATGGATCTTCCATGTTTTGGCAAATTCCACATTTAAAAAAAAAACTAAATTACATTTTTTTGGAAATCTCCAGCTTTATTTTATTCTCCAGCTCCCTTCCCATCCACCATAGCAAATAGTTTACACTTTTTAAAACTCATTTACATGTTTTAAAACTTTTCCGCTACTTTTTAAAAAAATTTCTGATGCAGTTGAAGAAGTGAATTATGTATAGAAGTTTTTACATTTTGTAGCTTGTAATGATCGTAAATTATTAAAGAGAGCAATTCCTATTTTTTTTTTTTTTTTTATGTATGTGTGTTGGAGGGGGGGGGGGGGGGGGGGAGAGATTCAGAAAAAGAGCTTTTAATTATTATCATCTGTATCCAGGAAAGTTTAGTGATTACGAGTGATACAATATTTGTTGTACTCTCTAAGTGTCTACTACGCACTACCAGGGTTCGTTGATATATATCAATGGATATATATCCGATATTTATTTTCAAAATATCAAGTTTTTTGATATTTTCGATATTTTTACATTATTTGATATTTATTTTCAAAATATCACTGTGCAAGATATTTTTGATATTTTAAGTCAAAACAAGTGTAAATGAAATTTTCAACTAAGATTGACTGTTCCATTCTATAGATAAAAAGAGCATTTCTCTCTGGCAGTGATTTTTCTAGCTAAAAAAAAAAAATCTTATCGAAGCTTCGTTTGAAGTTTTTATTTTTAAATGTAGATTATATGGGACTCATAATTATGTAGGACATAAATTCAGGACAGATGTAGAAAGATAAACGGCCTAATTTAGATAATCAGTTCTATACAGCTTCATTAGAAAGGAATCCATTTATGGTTTTGGTGTTGTCGAGCTTAAATTGTACATGTTAGGAAATAAAAAATAAATAAGCTTACATTTATGTTTAAATTTTTCCATTAAAAAAAACTATTTTGTATTAATTTTTTTGTTTTATAAATTTCCGATTTCTTGATAGTTGATACTGAATCTTATAGTTGTTTTATTATAAGTGTATAAAGCTAATTGTTTCTGTTTTGTTGATGAGTTAATTTTCAATTTTATTTAAAAAAAGGGGGGGGGGGAAACAATTTTAGTATGCCGATCCCCTTGTTGGTAAGTTAATTTTAGTCATCTACAAATGAAAAGTTCTTAATTATATTCTAATGGCATGTTGTCAGTTTCTTATAATATATTGGTTATTAGTAATTTAGTCAGAAAACCATCCTAAAAGCAACATTTTCACTCCTAGGATGAAGATTTCAAGATAATATCCATGACTGTTAATTTTGAACCATAATCTTCTTGTAAGAGCTTATCCCCCCTCCCCCACCCTTTTCCCCTAAGATTTTTATCTTTAAGGTCTTAAACCTAGTGCCATTATTGTATTAATGTCTAATAATAGTTCTTATTGTTAAAAGATGTTAGAACTGTAATTTACATTATTCACTTAATGTTAGCACTTTCGAGGACTAAAAATAGAGGTACTTTTATAGTGCTGAAAAGCACGGAAATTTCTTAAAATTCAAAGTATCATAACTTGCTAAGTTTTTGTTCATAGTAGAAAGGAATTTTTATCGTTTTACTTGTTGGAACATGATTTTTTTCCCCCTAAATGTAACTTTTAGTACCCAGGGACTGTATAAAAAAAATATTTTTGTATTTTAATATGTATATAGTCCCTTGTAAAACAAATGCCATATTTAAAATTTGTGCTTGATTTTTGTACATTTTGTGATTGGAAGCATGTTTTTATCATCAGGAGTTTAAGAGATAATGCCCTAATCTCTATTTTGTATCACCTGGTATGACTTATTATAGCTGTATGTGTAAAATACAGAAAATCATACCTAAATTGTTGTCTGAAAGCCTATTAATTTGCTTCTAAGATTCCTGCTTTAATTCATTGATTTGAATCTTTTTCTTTGCTTTTTTTAAATACAGTAAAACTCTAACTATCTGAACTCCAGTCATGTGGATCAGTGTTGTTGTTGTCGTGTCCATGGATATGCAAAAAGTCAAGAAATAAAGCCTCAGATATTGTCAAAGGTCCGAAGGACCACTGCCGCCAGCCTTGGTGCTTCAGGACTGTAAAGGATCTCCCGAAGTGGATCCATTAGTGGTAACCAGCTGAGTTTTAAGATATCTGCGGTAATGGATGGGCACTCGAAGATGTGTCTCAGAGTGAGCTGAGTTTCGAGGCAATTCCTGCAATTAATATAGGTTCTTGTCCCATCAGGAAGGATCTTCATTCCTTTATAGTGATTTGTTCTTAATCTAGCCAGTGTAGTTGCTACATTTCTAGGGCAATCAAAGTCAGTGATTAAAGGCTTCCTAGAGGGCTGATTAAAAAGTCTACATCTGGCCACAGCGTTTGCATCTGCAAGTGTGATGGTGGAACTAGGTTGGTCAAGATTTCGTGCCTTTTTGGCCAAAGCATCTACACACTCATTACTCTCAATGTTTACATGTGCAGTTATCCACTGCAGCACACAAGACTTCCTCTCGCAATGCAGCTGATCGAGTAAGTCATTTATAGTAGAGGTGATGTTTGTGTCTCCGTTTCCAATGGCTTCTAAGGCCGATTTAGAGTCTGAGAAAACAACCAGTCCTTCAGCAAGATCCATAGCATGAGAATTAGTCAGGTAATAAGTTAGGGCTTCTTTGATTGCCAAAAGTTCGCTGATGAAGTTGGAGGCAATCAAACCTGTGTTAATTTTAAGATTGACTTTTTCACCACTTGGAAGAATGAAGAGGATGCCTACTCCACCTCTGTTGAGGGATTTATCTGAAGAGCCGTCGGTGAAAGCAACTGCCAGGTTCTCCTGGGAGAGCTTTTCTATAGTTTCAAGACCCTTTTGTCTGAGTATTATGGGGTCCTCTTTTTTAGAGCAGGGTTGAAACAAGTTCAGATTAATCTTAGTGTTCTTGGAAAGAGAGGTTCCAGAAGGAAATCCAGGGATGAATGCTCCAGTTGGGTCAGTCTTCTAATATCTCTGTCCAGCTGGAGAGTTGAAAATCTTTTAAGCCTGGTTGAGCATTTCCAATCATTGAAAAGTCTGGTAGAGATATGATCATTGCTATTGCAGCGAAGTCTATTGGTGAACTTGATGGTGGCAATGTTGCGTCTACTCTCTAAAGGGGGTAGGCCACATTCCTGTTCCGCCTTTTCATTATTAGTTGATGAGACGGCATCTATAATAATTTTAGAGGCTCTATGCTGTACGGAATCTAGTTGTTTTTTAATAGAAGTTGATGCCAGGACCCAGACTGGGGCAGCATACTCGAGCACTGGTCTAATAATAGTGCAGTATGTGCTTTTTAATGTTTGAGATCTTGAACCCCACGTAGTGCCACATAGTTTTCTGAGAACATTTAATTTGCCTAGAGATTTGAGATATGTTCAACGTGCTTCATAAAGCGAAGTTCTGGGTCCAAAATAATACCTAGGTAAGTACGGAAAAAAATCTTTTCAATTTGTTGATCTTTGATCTTGATGTTTAGCCCGAAAGTGCCTCTATGACGTCTATCAGTAGAAAAGATGCAATAATTAGTCTTACTTGCGTTGATGGATAATTTTAAGTCATCTACCCATTTAGCAATGCCCTCCAGAGTCTTGTTCAGGGCGTTCTCTGACACTGTGATATCTCTGTGAGAGTGCCAGACTGCAATATCATCAGCATAGCATACTATTTTCATGTCAGGATGGATATAGGGATGTATAGTGTTCATATATATTAGGAAAAGGAGAGGACTCAAGACTGAGCCCTGAGGTACTCCTACCCACATCCTATGTGCCCTTGAAAGAACACCATTGAATCTTACAGAGAATTTTCTTTTTCTTAGAAAGTCGTTAATCCAAATCAGCGCGTTGCCCTTGATCCCAGTGCTGTGGATAATATGAATCAATTTTTGACTCCATACCTGGTCAAAGGCGGCTGTAAGATCCAAGTAACCCTCGGGGGAGCCTGTAACCCCTAGAGGGCGCGTCCCCAGGTGGCGGATAGGGGAATGCCTTCCAATGGTTTACCATTGGGTGGTAGGAGGGAAATAAAATACCTCCCGCAGACCAACAGGTAAAGTCCAAACTCTCTGAGGCAATGGCAAACCCCTTTCTATGGATAGTGCAATGTGGATCTCTAAATAAACAGATTGATATTAGGAGATAAAAAAAAATTACATTTTTAAAAATGAAAACTTTTTTTATTTAAAACTGCATGTATTCGTTCTTAAAAATGCAATTTCCTTAAAATTCAAGCCAACGTTAAAATATATTTTTAATTTGAATTTTTAAAGTACATAATTCGATAATTGTACATTGATATTTTATGCATTTCAGAAATACTATATTTCTCTATTCTCATATACTAAGGAAATTTAATAAATCCAATTGTATCTTAGAAACATTAACTGAACTTTTAAGTGAAAAACAGGTGTTGGGTTGGAGGTGAAGTGTATTGGTTTGGCGTGAAGCCAAAAATGCAACCTTAAAGTCAGTCAAAACGACTGGCGTTTTGCTTTGAAAACCTCTCTTGTCCAATGAATTTAGCCCTTTTCCATGTGCAACCTCTCCTTGTCCAATGAATTCTCTTGTTTGGGCCGAAAGATTTGAGCAATAACTGAATTCATATTACAAGCCGTTTTCACGGTATAATTCATGTCTATTATTCTCTTCAGTCTGTGAATAACCCCTTGAAGGGCAGTGAGATGTTATATATCCCACTTACGTTTAATCCACAATGGCACTGGAATTTCGGAACAAACATTTGCTTTTAAATTGTACGCGTCAAACTGCTTTTACATATTTTCATACACATTCAGTTTTCCACTACAACAAAACAGATAACTTTTGGATATTTTCCAGTAATACCTCTAAGTGTATGTGAGGTCTTTTTTTTTATTCACAAGCTTAAGCGTAGATATAACTGAATAAAAATATTTCATTTATAGGTGAATATTTTGTTCTCATCCCTTAATCTTTAATTTTGTAAAATACAAAATAACACATTTAAAAATTCAAATTACCGTGTTTAAACATAACTCTGCTATTAAGCCATAAGTTACAGCCTTTTTTTTTTTATATATATGTCAGAGCCCTGTATTTGCACAAATGCACAAATTGTTACTCTAAAACAGCTCCAGTTAAATTTTTAAAAATTCAATTGTAAAAACTCTTGGGTTGTAGCTAAAGTTCTATATTTATATAAAATCTACAATCTTTGAAATTAGACATCGGGGCAGTTCATATGTTTGAATGATTTGTATTCATATACAAAACTTCTGTTTTACAAAATTTTCTCTGGAACCTCTATTTGGAACAAGGGAAAAACTCTGTAAGTAACGAAAATGAATTTCTATTTTACAAATCTTTTCCCGACCAACATTAAATTAATTTAATGCTGGTCAAGTAAATTTAATTTACTTTTAATCGAAAATTAAAAGTTCTAATCATTTTTAATCTGCCAAGGAAGCCATTTTTGGAAAATTCTTTAATCATCATAAAATACCCCATTGGCATCTTCTACGTACAAGCACTTGTGCATCTACTTGGTAGAAAGAGCTGAAAATTAAAGGACAAGGTGAAAAAGACTCCTCATTTATGGAAGTTCTTAAAGTTAATGACAACATGGTCACCTTCAAATTTTCATCAGATAATGAACTCTTACAAAATGTGATACATTAGCACTGGAGAAACGTTAACCCTTTATTTACCAACTGTACTTTTAAAATACCATTAAAAGAAACTTGTTATAAAATTAATACATTTATTGTCAGTAATGCAAGTTAGCATGAGATGAGTTCTAGACACTCTACTTTATAATCTTCCAAAGCATTATTCACTGTATGAAGCAAAAATGTTTTTTAATGGATATTTTCTTTTTCCATTGTAACTGCTCATCTTTTTTTATGTTGAAAGAC
The DNA here is from genome assembly GCA_963931845.1 of Maratus michaelseni. Lineage (NCBI taxonomy): Eukaryota > Metazoa > Arthropoda > Arachnida > Araneae > Salticidae > Maratus > Maratus michaelseni. The sequence continues at coordinate 375,481,373 of OZ007591.1, forward strand.
ATTCAGTTGAAAGTTTCACTTCTGAAAAATGTCTATGTTTATATGTAAGGGCATTAGTTTTGTACATTTCCTAAAAACAATATCCTGAAGAAATGATTTGGGTAGGTAGAGTTGTAAACAGTGTATACAATCCCTGTAAATACTCATTTAGTTAATTGCATTTTAATAAATGAAATTTTTCTAAAATATATTTAATGATTGCAGAAATTTACAAACATATTTTTAAATATCCAGAAAAACTGTTTTTGAAGGTGAAATTTTCATTAATTCACAATTTGATGCATAAAGGGTTAAATGCTAATGAAGAAGAGGAAATAGTATCTCCTAAACATCCAAGAAACATTTTCAAAATATTCTAAACAATTTGATGTTGGTTGCATTTCTTGGAGGGTGTTTCCAAAAATATGTACCATTTTATGAAAGAGATTCATTTTTTTTTTCAAAATTGTGTTCAGAGCCAAATTACAGATTGGTAATGTTTTAAACCTTGATAAATAAAGATTTGAAACATAAACTTCATTTTTTTATTTAATAAAAAAAGAACTGAAGTAAAATATTTAAGAATACATATATATATAGAACCAGCAAAATTTGCCACCTTAAAATGCAGTATTTAAAATAGAGCTAAGAACGATGCATAATTTTTTTACTTTAAAATTTTCTATCTGATGAAATTTCTATTCTACAAAATTTCTGTATTACAAATCATATTCGATAAATAAAAGCTCAACTGTATTACTATTTATTGTTGCTGATGATTCCTATGGTCTTTTGAACTCAGTGTAATTTTTGCTTCTTTCTCTACAGATTGAAGATTTAGATATTTTATTAAGTGGTCACATTCAAAAGGTATTGAAAGTCAATTTTAGTGCAGCGTGGGAAAAAGTAACTGCCACAAGTGAACTTGAAGACACTTACGCGTTTAATTTGAAAACATTAGATGGTAAGATGTATTTTAATTGTGGATAGATATATTTTAGTTATGACATTCATTTGTATTTATTGTTTCTTTGGAAAAAGTGCTTTAGTTATCGCACTCCTAACAGTTAAAAAAGGCAAATAAGACTGTTGTAATTATATTATTTTCTGAAGTTATTGATCATTATAATAATGTTTTATTAATCTCTATGAGCATTATATTAAATTTTACACTATAATTTAATGTATCAATTTATTTTTTATAATTCCAGATATTTCCTTGGTATTTTAACATCCTTTTTCTAAAAATGACTGCCTTAAGAAAAAATTCTAATATAAAACTTTATCTTTGAATTACATATTCATTATTCTTTTTTTCATTAATTATAGTATCCATATCATAGACTAATTACATGTATACTAATTTTCAGCATTCTGTGTGTCTGTATATTTTTCAAGGTATAAATTTTCTAAATTCAGAAATGTTTAATGTATTCCTGGTTCATCTTTGCTTTGGAATAAATTTAGTTCATAATACTAATGTAAATAATCATGTCTATGAAAAAAAAAAAAAAAAAAAAAAGTAATGAATATTATTAACTGTTAAATATTGAAAATATATAAACACTTAAAAATATACTTTTCACTAATTTATAATAATTTTAAACCACAACATGTAATGTAATTTATAAATAACATATTTTTCAGATTCATTTAAAATTATTTTATTATTGTTTCAATAATTTGAAATAAAGTTTTAATAAATATTGTTTTTTACAATCATCTTTAATTTTTTTCTCTCAGTTTCATATACTTCTGATACAATTTATATGCTTTACACATTTTTACGTATGAGTATAATGCTAGTTAGATGATAAATATGTTGTTACTTTAGATATTCAGTAAAAAATGCTTATAGGTTTTTAAATGCCGTGTAAATGTGAGTACAGAAATGTGAGCTGTCCATTGAGGGTCTTTTACTCAAGAGACTTGAAGTAATATATGCATATGTAAATGAAAATTATATTTTTCTTGAGTATTTAGTGAATTGCACTGGATTTTGAGCAATGCAATCTTATTCAGCTGGATGTACTTTCAAAATGAATGAAAAAGTTGAAAAATTCACATATTTTGTCAGTTTTTTACGTTAATTTAATAATTTATTCAATTTATATTATAATTTGTAAAATTGTCTTTAAAAACTGCTAAATGTTTGGAGGGGAAGAGAGGTTGTGATTATTTATTATTATTATTGTTGTTCTGTTATTAATTTAATTATCATGAAGTAAACTGTGGGTCTTGACTGGACAAACGGTTTATTAGACGAAGACTTTGCAACACAAAGCAATTAATTTGAACTTAAAATACTTTGTAATCACACAGAAGTAACCTATTTTTACATCTTTCCGATCTACCAATTGCTCGCAGACTGAGAGTGTGTGTGTGTGGGAGGGAAAAAGCAGATAGTGCGCAGGTATGATTGTGCACATAAAAATGTTTCGCTCGCATTCACTCCAACACACCCTTCCTGTGAGAGATAATTTTTTTTTCTTTTTTCTTTAAACACTTCAAAAATACACAAATACATATACATACAAAAATTACATAAAATTACACACAAATTACATACAATAATTACACATATCATAATAATGAAATATTTTCCATAGAATAAATCAATTTATCCTCATTTACAGCTTTAGTAAGGAAATCTGAAATAATATGTTCACCTTGAACATATTCCAATGAAATAATGCCTTCTGACAACAAATCCCTAATAAAATGAAATCTCAAGTTCATATGTCTAGATTTATTTGATAATCTTGTACATTTTATCCATTGTATTGCTGCTTGACTATCAGTGCTTAAAATTATGGCATCTTTTATAAATTGTTTACAATTTAACTCAGATAATAAATTTACAGTCCATATTATATCCTTACAAATTTTTGATATAGAAAACAATTCTGCTTCACAAGTAGAAAGACTAACACTTTTTTGTTTACGACATTTCCAAGATATTAATGACTTTCCTAATAAGACAATACTCCTGAAAAAGACTTTCCATTTTCTCCATTTCCCCAACTAGCGTCTGAACTACTATTTAAATACACAAATTCGTTGTTGTAAAATAATTTTTTATCTTTTGTGCCTTTTAAATACCTTAATACTCTTTTAGCCAAAATGTAATGTCTTTTTTCTGGTTTGTGATTAAATTGAGACAAATAAGTCGTGACAAATGATATATCAGGACGTGTTCTATCAGCTAAATATAAAAGTTCATCAATAATTTCCTGATACATAGTTATGTCAAATAGTTCATTTGTTGGACAGAAACTTTTATCTTCACCTTTAACAATAGTTGTTTTGACAGATTTACAATTTTCTAAATTATGTTTTTCCAACAATGATTCAATTCAACTTGTGACAAACTGATACCTTTATCATATTTTTCAATTTCCATACCTAAAAATTTAGAGTTCTTATTTTCATGTAATTCAAATACATTTTTAATTTTAGAAACAATATTTTCATACATTGTTTGATTATTACAAAAAATAGTCAAATCATCAACGTACATACATATTATAAAAATGTTATCATTCTCAACTTTAATAAATATACAGTTATCAGAACTTAACTGATTTAATCCAATATTACAGAGTACTTCTTTAATTTTAAAATACCAGTTTCAACCGGATTGGAGTAATCCATAAATACTCTTTTTCAATTTACAAACTTTATTAACCCCTATTAGTTTTTCGTAACCAGGTGGTGGCGTCATATATAAAGTTTCTTGCAAGTCACTATACAAATATGCTGTTTTAACATCAAAAAATTTAACAATCAAATTTAATTTAGCTGCAAGTGCAATTAGTAATTTAAATGACTCAATATTTACAACAGGTGAATACGATTCAGAATAATCTTTATTTTTAATTTGATTATATCCAGCTGCTACCAATCTTGCTTTGTATTTTATTTCCTTATTATCACCCTCTTTTAAACCCATTTACTTTTAATCAATTTTGTTTTTTCTGGCATATCAACAATTTCCCAAACATTATGCTTAATTAAAGAATTTAATTCACTTTTCATAGCTATTTCCCAATCATGTGAATTCACACTATTTATTGCCTCTAAATAATTACTTGGGACATTATCAGTTAAATTAGCTGACGAATATTTAGTTTTTAATCTTTTTGACCTTCAAACTTCAATATTTTCATTTTGTTTTTATTTCCTTTCTCTGCTCTGCCCGAATTGCCGTCATGTCTACCTGGAGATAAATTAACCTCTGTTGATGGGATTGCGCAACTGTTATTTATTTCTGTTGCCTCAGAAATCTCTAAATTGATAGTTTTATTCCTTTCACTTTGATTAATTTCATTTTCATCCACAATTTTTTTATTTATTAGTGGTTCAATATCCCAACACTTGGAAAATTTATTTAATCCAAAATATTTACTCGCCTTTATCATTTCATTGAATTTAACAGAACGCTCTTCAATTATTTTCTTATTTTTCACATCATAAATACATCCCTATCAAACTTATATAACTAATATAATATATATAACTATAAATACATACCCTATCCTATCTCTCGCATAACCTAACATAATTCCTTTTCTTCCGGGTACATCGAATTTATTTCTCATTGTTTTAGGAATATGAAAGTAAGCTAAACAGCCAAATTTTCTTACATAGTTTAAATTGGGCTTTTTACCTGTCCAAATTTCTAAGGGGATTTTTTCTTTTCTTTTACGCAGTGTTATATTATATATTTGTGAACTACAATTATAGTCCAGGGGAAATGTACCAAAAAAAAGGCGTTACCTTGCAAAAGGTCGGGTAGAAGATTTTTTTTTTTTTTCCGACTTGTATATAATGAGGCCAGCATGGAAAAACCGAATTATCCAACAAAATTTCTTAAGGGAGAATTTTCTGTAGCCAAAAAACACCAAAATTTTGGAACTTTTTTTGTTGCTTTTTAAATATCTCGAGACCCGTTGTTCTAGCGTATTATTTGTTAATTACAATGTTAAAGAGGACAAAATTCTCTACAGCTTTCATATTTACAACTTTTTTATACACTCAATAGCAAGCGCAGTACAACATTTCAAAAATAAGACAATTTTTTCAATTTCCTTAAAAACCGTGAAAAACGTAGCTTTGTCCCGATGATTCAAATGTTCTCCAAGAATTTAATCATGGATGTCATCTTCTACATATTGATAGCAGTAAATTATCTGTTATTTGCACCCCGCCCCCCCTCCTATTCTTAAGTGCAGTACGGCTTTTCAAAAATGAGGCTATTTTTCCAACTTACATACCCTCTCTATTATAGAGAGTGGGTATGAGGAAGAGGGGACGGGTGACAAATAACTGCCAGGAAAAAAGGAAAGATACATCTAGAGCAGGGATTGGTAAAAACTATGGTACGCGTACCAGTACTGGTACAGGAAGCTCTGGCTACTGGTACGTGGAATAAAATACAGAAAGCAGCATACCATATGAGACACCCTGCCACTATATCTCACGATAGAGGAAAGAAGTGAACTTATTCAGCTCTCCTGTGATGGATTACTGGAGTCCACATTCAAAAGGATGAATGTCACAGATTTTTTGTTAGTGAGAATATGAGAGTACCGTTTGATATCGTCAAAGTCTGCTTGTGTTTAGCACAACATATATCTGTGAATGTGCTCCCCCCCCCGTTACATCAAAAACAAACACACGAATAAAGTAAACATCGAATGTGACTTATGACTAAAACTACTTAATATTGAGCCAGACATGAGGAAGCTGTGCTTGATAAAACAAGTCCACCCTTTTCATTAGCAATAGAAGCAAATTAGCCTACTGTAACAGTATATGAATCAGTGTGCGCCAATATGTCATTAAATATTGTGCCTTTTTTCCTATACCAAAACATTTTTTTTTTTTTTAAATTTTATATTGCATTATTAAAATTTAATGTTGATACTACTTTTTACTTGAATGTTATTACAAAGCAGCCAATCTTAGTACCAATTTAGTTATGTAATTATTCATTTTTAAATACAATAAAACCTGCTATGACGGAAACGGGAAAGACCGAAGATATATTTCATTTTAGGCAGGTTCCTTTTTATAGGTTTTTCTATATTAGCTTTACGTTTTTTATCTGGTGGTACGCGGAAGTATGAACTTCGATTTAGTGGTACGTCGGTCTGAAAGTTTGGGAATCCCTGCTCTAGAAGAACCATGATCCTTGATATATCTTCTATCCAGGAAACTGAACGCTAATAATCCTACAACAGTCCCATCAAAGAGACAAAAATATTATTAAATATCCCGTAGAAATTATCATTATTAAAATAGATTTTTTCATTTAGCTTATGCAGTCATATTGCGTACCTTACTTTATTGTGTAGGGAAAGTGGACTTGAATGAGATAGGAGATGAATGTATAGCAACAAAAATGTTTATATGGTCTTATGATTGTATACAATCATAAATAACTCGGTATTTCATTTGATAGATGATAGCACTGAGATAATTCAACAGATATAGTTTCAAAACAGTACATATTACAGAAGATTAGAATATTCCACAAAGTGTATTTTTCAACAACAAGTTCTTCTGTTTGAGCTTTAAAGCATTTAATAGATAAAATCTTAAAATTTTATATATTTTTGCACGCTAAAATGTTATAATTTCTTGTTATAATTATATAATAAAAGTGGAAAAATATTGACAATATTTACTAAAACTAATATTTTGAAAATTTTTATGAAAATAGTTCTCAAATATTTTATTGATAGAATTTTTAAATTTTACAAGAGATATAAATGCATAATATTAGTTAATGAAATAATATGTTGTCATTTTTTTTGTAGATATTTTATAAGGTAAAAATATTTGTTACATAAGATATATTTATTTTTCGAGTCCCTCCTTTTATTCAGAACTACAATCCAATGTTTGATATACTTAAAACAGTAAAACATTAAAACATATGTCATCAATAATCGGTAAATAAAATATACCATTGTACTATAGAATAAAATGTTTATGGAATAAAATGAACATATGCATGCATTATAAAAATAATTATTAAAATTAAACAAGATTTTTTTTTAATTGAAACTGTCGTGCCAATAAGTTACTAAATACTGAAATATTATTTTAAACAATACTTTAAAATTAACAATTGTATGTACTTAAAGCATAGAATAAACAATTTTAAGTTCCTTCTTCTATGACTTAAAGTTATTGTCTAAATATGAAAATTGTCATCCACACTCTCCCCTACTTGCTAAATTATATATATTTATTGAATTTAAAATATGTCTGTTGTGATGAAAATGAAGAAGAAGGTGTACCAATAATAGATAATTTTCTGCTGTCAATCTGTAGAAGTTGACATACATCATTATATCCGTGGGGAACATTTGAATCGTCGCGCGTCGGGACAAAATTACGTTTTTCACGGTTTTTAAGGACATTGAAAAAAATCTCTTATTTTTGAAATGTCATACTGCGCTTGCTATTGAGTGTATAAAAAAGTTGTAAATATGAAAGTTGTAGAGAATTTTGTCCTCTTTAACATTGTAACTAACAAATAACACGCTACGACAACAGGTCTCTAGATATTTAAAAAACAACAATAAAAGTCCCAAAATTTTGGTGTTTTTTGGCCACAGAAAATTCTCCCTTAAGAAATTTTGTTGGATAATTCGGTTTTTCCATGCTGGCCTTATTATATACAAGTCAAAAAAATAAAATCTTCTACCCGACCTTTTGCAAGGTAACATGTACATTTCCCCAGGACTATTAATAGCTTCTGCCCAGAATTTGATAGGAAGTTCACTTTCATATAATAAAGATCTAGCCCTTTCTAATAGAACTCTATTCGCTCTCTCAGCCTTTCCATTACTTTCGCTGTTATATGGAATTGTTTTTTCATGAAATATACCTGAATTAGCAAGATAATTGTCTAATTCTGTGTTTACAAATTCGAGCCCATTGTCACTTCTCACTTTTTTTTATTCTTTTACCCATAAGATTTTCATAATTAGCTTTAAATTTATAAAATACATCAAATACTTCATCTTTACTTTTGAGGAAATAAGTAAAATACATTCCAGAAAAATCATCCACTAGTATCGTAAAATATTTTGCCCCACCAAGTGATTCAGGCTTTATCGGGCCACACAAATCTACATGAAATAACTCCATAATTTCAGAACTTTGGTCAATATCAATATTCGGGTGACTTTTCCTGGTTATTTTACCTATGTCACATGTAGCACATTTAAAATCAGACACATTTACATCTTTAAGATCAATACACTCTTTCATTTGTAACATATATTTTGAATTTAAATGACACAATCTGTTATGCCAGAGTTCATAATTACTAGTACTTTTATCAGTAAAATTACACTGAGTATTATAGGCAGGTTCAAGTTTAATCTCTAATCGATTATCATTCTTAAAGGCTTTAAATAGAAAAGTATTATACTTATCAAAAATTAGCACACAGTTACTTTTAGAAATAATTTTACAACCCTTATCCATCAGAGCAGTGACTGATAATAAATTATATCTCAAATCTGGTACAAAACTAACATCATTTATAGTTAAATGGATGGAATTATTTTTATTTACCGTATTACATGATACGGTACCTATACCCTTCGAAATTAGTTTTGAATTTTTACCTGCTTGATATATATCCTTTTCTTCAGGAATTATACTCTTAAACCACAATTTATTATTACACGTATGCGAACTGGCTCCATTGTCCAATAACCATATATTGTCACACAGTTCATAGTTTTCATGTGAAACACTAAATACCGAATTTTTTCTGTCCTTAACTGAATAATTAACATCATAGTGTGTTTTCCTTCTTTGTCGACTTCCAATGGACTTGTCATTTCTAGAAATATTATTCCTGTAAAAACAATCCTTTGCTACGTGATTCGGACGTCTACATATATAACAAAGTCTTGGACTTTTGTTTTTCTTAGAGTAAAATACTTCTGCGGTGGTCCCTTCAGAACGTGCAGTATTCATTTGTTCTTCTTCCCGTAGAATTTCCAACACTTCATCCATAGATTTTTCACGCTGTGTTTTTGAAATGTCCCTTACTTTTGAAAACTTTCTTTTCAGCTTACGTACTGTGTAGAATACTAGTTCTCGATCTGTTACAGTCAATCCTATTGTTTGACATTTAGTGGCAATTCCCCAGGCTCTAATGACATAATCATGTGCTGATTCATTTGATTTCAATTCTAAGTTCTTTAACCAGAGGGCCCGTGCGAAGATTTCGCACTGAAATCTAATATTTTTTAGGTACGTCTCTATTATCCCGTCGATCACTTTTCATAACAAAAAACTACCGCCAAACTGTAAGATTAAACGCCAAAAATGCAGTCCCATTTACTTGATGTCAGAATCATTATTCGTGTTTGTTACATCATCTAGTGGTTTTACATTCGACATTTGCATGTATTTTTCATTATGTTTTACTGATTTAGTAGTTATTTTATTAATTAAAATAACAATTGTGTCCTTAAATTCTTATATTTTATTTTATTTTATTTTTTTATATTCCTATGGCAACGTTCTCCTGTTTATTTGGCGATAGTTTTTTGTTATGAAAAGTGGTCAACGGGATAATAGAGAAGTATCATTTTTTATCAATATGTAATATTTATTAGATGCAGGTTTAAACTTCTAAAGAAAAAGCAAGGATAAAAATATCTGCAAACAACATTTAGTTATTAGTCAAGCCAGAATATCATCTAATTTATTCCATCAAAGTTAGACTGAAAACTGATCCAAGATTGCTAAAGGCACGCGCGAAAAAAAAAAATAACAATCGTATTTTCACTGCATTAGAGGATGACGTCATCCGCTTCGGGAAAAACATGGGACTTAGAAATATAAATCTAAACATTTCAATTTCGCTTTTTAATCATAAGTATAAAATAAACCTCTGCGGTGTTTTTTATAATAATTGCTGAGCATCATATAATGTGGTATTTTATTTTTTTGGCAACAATAATTTCAGGAAAACCTTTCATTTCATTTATGAAAAATATGCCGAATTAATTTTTATTTTTCAGCAAATTTTAATTAAAAACATGTTTTAACGAATTGTTAAGTGGGCTATGTCAAAAGCCGGTTCTAAAACCTTTCATATGGTATCTCATTCGTTGTTCTGCGTTTCATATTTTCTTAGAAAAAGGGATGTTGACAGGAGAAATAATATATAAGGATTCGTTACCCGCGTCAAATCTTCTGTCTTCTGCTTGACCGGTAAAAGTAGATTTTATTTTTTTCCATAAAATTTTCGCATTTTCTTCGGCTGCAAACTGTAACGCCTGTTCATCCGACAACGATAATTTAATGTACGCTATCACATCAATATTTTTCTGGTCCCATTCGGTGGAATTTTTTTCACTTAGATCTTTAGCTTTAATTTCAGATATGACGTTATCCAATCTTTTTAGGCTTAAAGCTGCTTTAATTTCTTTAATTTCATATGAAATAATTAGTTCCGTTTAATTCGGGGACGTTTAATTTGTCCATGTTTCTTTTAACACAGTCTCTTTCAGTTTCAAAATTCAACAACCACGATTCCTGCTGCCATTTGTTGTTCTGTTATTAATTTAACTATCACGAAGTAAATTGTGGAATTTTACTGGACAAACAGTTTATTAGACGAACACTTTGCAACACAAAACAATTAATTTGAACTTAAAATACTTCGTAATCACACAGATTTCTTTTCTTATTGTACCACACAGAAGTAACCTATTTTTACATCTCTCCGATCTACCAATTGCTCGCAGACTGAGAGTGTGTGTGTGTGGGAGGGAAAAAGCAGGCAGTGCGCAGGTATGGATGCACACATAAAAAATATTTCCCTTGCATTCACTACAACAATTATTATTATTGTTATAAAAATATCATTGTACAATCAAAATAATCATACATACAGTGCTAATTCTTATATTAAAAGGAAGAGGGATGTCCTTGCCTGGCCACACCCTGAATTTATGCACGAAGAAAATTACAACTTTACAAGTAATATGCATTTAAGGACAGTTGTATTGCTAGACATGACAAATTTGGACCAATCCTTATATAAGAAAAAAATGAAATGGAAAATGGGGGGTGGATATGGCAGTAATTCGGGGTTTGGACTTTATGGCGACGTTCGAGAACAAGATATTATGACTGTATTTAACCCTCTTGCTCCTGAAATTTTTTTTCCACAAGTATTCTTTAAATTGACATAATTAAGATGCTATTCAAGACTTCCGTTTTTTTTTTTTTATTTTTTTTTTATTTTAATGTCATACATAAGACCTGCTTGTTTAAGAGATATCTATATTAATATATAAAATTAGAGTGTCTGTCTCTGATTTTTAGAAAAACACCTATTCATTTAGACAGTGTTTAGTCAAAAATAACGTTTTAAAAAAAAAAACATTTTGTCCGGAATATGTTTAGAAATGTTTGTATAACAAACACTAAACTTCTCAGGGACAGATTGAGAATGTTTCTGGCCTCAAATCTGCACTCTAAAATTGTTTTTGAGAAAACAGAAAAAAAACAGGAGAATCAACCAACCAATCTTTCAGTTCTCAAATACTCACAGGGGTGATTGCGTTCAGGTTATATACCTTACCTTACATGTATTTTTTTTATTTGCAGTACTGAAATTCTGTTTTTTCTGATCATTAAATTCATACCTGAACTCAGGTTTTTTTTTTTTCATTTGCAGTACCGAAATTCTGTTTTTTCTGATAGTTAAATTCATAAAATAAGATTAAAATACCAATTTCATATGATTGCTAAACATAATTAAAATTCATATTTTTCATAATTTGACCTCCCTGTAATAAATTATATGTTCCCTCCCCTCTCTTTCCATACAGAAACGTTTTCTTTCTAAAATTTCAGGTATTTTTACATGAACCCACAATCACCCCTGTACTCGAGAACTAATAGATAAATTTTGAGGAATCTTACAGTAATTGAAAGGTCTAATTAAGATTTATAAATGATAGTTACATTTTTAGCTTATGACTTATACTACATTTTAATTTAAAACTGGATTGGTAAGAATTTTTCTCCAAAAAACTCGAATGATCTTATAAAATATAAATGCAACACAATCGGTTGCTACACAACTAATTCAAAATAAAATTTAGTGCAGAAACTGATTTTAAAACATTACTTTTTGGTCAATTTAAGAGCCTTATATAGGAGATTCAGGTGAACTAGCGAATTAAATAAACAAGTGTAGATTCTTGTACATGAATATATGAAAAAATGTCCCCAGAAAATAAGCCTTAATGCATCTTTTAAAGCAAAATTAAGGCAAATTTTGTCTTATTTTCAGGGAAACATGGTTGTTTATAAGTATCATACTAGTAATGAAATTAATTCTTTCCTTGACTTATTTTCCTGTTACTTTCATTCACTTCCATATTTTTAATTTTAGATGCAGTGAAAAACATTGTGCACTTTTTGGGAATGCAGCCATGTGAACGTTCTGACAAAGTGCCCGAAAACAAATTTAACCATGTCTTATTTCTGTCAGGTGTGTACCGAGGTGTTCATACTGTGTTAATTAGAGCAAAATTCTGAAACTGAAGGAGTTACTATGAACATTGCTGTTAGGAGTACTGATTCAAATGTTAGTGAAGTTATAGCCTCTGCAATAGGATAATGATCACTTTTTAACATATAGCTTGTACATTTTTTGGAGTTAAAAAGGATGAGAAAATGTCTGAACTATGTTGCATTTGTTATGAAAAACGAAAAGTTACATCTCATATTTTTCTCCTCTTAGCCTCTTTCAGTCACTTTTTTATTATTATTATTTTAAAGCAATTTTGTCTTCCTGATTTCTGTCCCATTTTCATGTCTGTTTTGTTTGGATTTGATTTCAATCTATGTTATTACAGTTCAGAAGTTTTATATTTATATATATATATATATACATACCTTTTGAGTTCTTTTGTAAAAAAATAATAAGATTTGTTGAATTTAAATTTTGTAATTTTATCAAGAGGTATTTAGTACTGTAGTGCATAATAATTTTGATATTGTTGGATGTTTTGAAGTTTTATAACATTGTATCATCTGTTCAATATCATAACTTTGTTTCATGATTATTCAAGGATGTTTTTAAAGCTAACTTAATTTTGATTTCTCAGTGACGTAGCAATTATAAATCATGAGAGGGGCTCGAGTCATTTTCTAATATTTTTAACAGTTAGGATGATCATTAACTAATAAAATACTAGCTGACTCCGTTCCGCGTTACCCGGCCCGTGATAATAAATAAATTTAAAAAACATCAAGTTTTTATTATTTTATATCTTTAACTCGATTTTGTATGAAATTATATTTTTTAATGAAATATTCGCGAAAAATATTGATATTTAGTGATAAAAGTGCTCATTTTCTTGTTTTTTTACCCAGGGTCATTTCATAGTTTTAAAATAAAGTTATTTCTGTCCAAACTCTTTGAAATCTTTATTGATAATAAATAAAACTGTTTTACAGCCCGTGTAAAAATTTCGTAAAAAAAATATTGTTATCTAGTTGTAAACAAAATGTTTTCTTCTCGCTTTTTCATTTGTTTGTTTTCGCGTCAGCTCCTTTAACATAGCAATTAAAAAAAAAATAGTTCTCATCTTCCGAACTCTCTGACATTTCAATCAGTTATAAATATAACTATATTCAAACTTCATTTAAAATTTTGTGGAAAAATATGCATATTTAGTAGTGAAAACATGAGTTCTTTAAAAAAAAAAAAAGCTTTAGTTTTCAACGTCAGCGCAAAAACAAATTAGAAGTCTATGCTTTCAATGCAATGGTACAGCTTTGTCCGTTTTCAATCAACCCTTTTCAATCCCCTTAGGCTAAACAAGTGAAGGTTGGATTAATCAATCAGGTTTCCCGTTTCTGAGGGTAGAAGCCTTATAAAAAAAAATTTTAAAAACATTGACGTGTGCGCAGAGACGATTTTCATGTGGATTTGACAGAATGCGCTTTTCGTTTTAAATATATAGATTTATGACCGTAATTAATTGTTCTAGATAATATTTACTGACATTGTCACAAAATCGATATTTTAATTATTTTAGATTTAAGACACTGAACTTGAAGTTATGATTGTAAAATTAATGACACAATAAAAGGTTAGCACAGAGCCCTATAATTAAAAGTTTTTACATAAAATTGTTTTAAAGTATCAGTGTATGTAATGTTATTTCCCATTACAATTTGTAAGTACAATATCCTGAAACTACTTTAACATCTTGTTTTCAGTAACTCTAATATAAAAGAACTGTTGGTTGAAAGTTTCAAATATCAAATAAAAAGAGTTCAAAATAAAAATTTGACTTGCAAGTTTATGACGCCTATGATTAGCAGATTTACTAGTTAGAAATGTAATCAATATTTATAGTGCTGCTTTTAAGTACAGAATTGCTTCCTCAGAGATGATTTATCAAGCAGAGAAGACAGAAAAATAAAGCTTTAGTAGCTCATGGTATTTTTAAATCTTAATTTGAATTAGGGGGTGGGGTAGCTTGAGCTTCCTGAGCTCTCCCTTTGCTACGTCACTGTGGTCTCTAAATTGTTTAAGTTAATTTATATGTGAATGCATGGAAAATCATATCTTGTATATTTTTCTGTGCAAGGTGCTTTATTTCAATTTTTAATAGAAAACGATTGAATCAATTTGTTATTTTATAGTTACATATAATCCGTAAAGTAAGTGAAGGATTTTTTTAATTTTGTGGCTCTTTTTAAAATGTTTATTTATCACCTGAAATGACTTATGTGAAAATGAAATTTTATGTCTGAATAAATTTGTATGAACATCATTCCATTCTTTCATCTGGTTCTGTTCATTGTCATAAATAAAAAATATTAGCTATTTTCAATGGATGCTGTTCTTTTTCAATATATCTCATGAACTTTTTCTCATTTTTTATGTATGGAGATAGATATTAAGGCGGTTTTCAAATTCCCTGCTCAAAAAATATGCAAAACTTTGACATATTTTCTGACTCATTTTTAAATGGAAAGGCATAAAATTGACTGGCCTGGCTATTGAGGCAATTTGGAATTAAATGGTGTTTTCCATTTTTTTAATAAATAAATTTACTTATCGAGTAATAAGAGATTGTTGTCATGTCACATGTTTTTCTCCTTACATGTGCTGTCGCACCTGGAAATTATGTTTCAAATGCCAACTCTGACCGTATAGTCTGAAAGACCTGTACCGTAAATTGGAAAACGCCATTTGATTACATAGTTTCTGAATAAGAACGCCTGCCATTTCATGAGTTTCCGAACAAAAATGAATTTAGAAATAGGGTTTGAGAACAACCTTAGTAGTTAATTAATTCATATGTTAAAGACATATGAAATTTTACCCAAAAATGTTATCCCTAACTTCCAATATTCCTGTATTTGTCCATAAAACTGTGTCGAATAAACATGTTTTCAACCTGAAGATTACGTAATAATTGAAATTGAATAAATGGGTCAATCGACTATTCCTGTCCCTCATCAAAATATTTAATAAATCTATTGTAGTTTTTATTTGTCTTATCTTTGATTTTTCATGATAACATAAAGTACGAAACAAAAATTTTCGGGGATTGTAAGATAAAAAACAAATGTAGACATTAATAAAGCAAAGAATGGTCTTAGTTATATTTGATACAAAAGAATGCACTGCTGGTTAGCATTTCTAAAACTTCATTTATTAATCTAGTTAACATGCCACATAAAATTTTGAATTTATATATTTTTCAAAAAAAAAAAAAAAAAAAGTGCTTAGCTACAAAGATTACTTTCTTTGATGTAAAGAATTCTTTATTGAGCAAAGTGTCACATCGAAACTAAATGCATTTTATTAAATAAATTTTCGGTATCAAAAAGTATTTATTCAACTTAGGTCAAATTACATATATTTACAGAAGAATGCTGGAATGTTGGCAATTATGTATTAGTAGATTTAATTTTTATTTATTATTATTCCAGCGCCTTCACTTTATTCGATTTCTAAAACTAAAGTTCTTTTAGGTAGCTTTCATTACAAAAAGTAAAAAGCTACCTATTGCAGTCGTTCAGAAGAAAGTAATTCCGGAATATTTTCACTGATCATGACCCCCAGACGTCAAAACCACCTTCCGTTGAAATGTTTATTTATATATATATATCTGATATCTATGTCATACGATAGCAGTCATATTTATAAACTGTTTTAGATGAAACTAAGCTTGTGTATTAAGCTCACCCATATCTCAACTGAGTTCGTTGGCCAACTTGGTCCCCCATCTTGTTTCAAAATGGCGGCCACTAAAAGATTTAAAACTAAAAAATATATGCAAAAAGATTCGAAAATCAAATTTATTTTTTGTTTAAGTATTAGGCCTTAATACAAGGATTCCAGAGCATTTTTTTGTTTTGCCTCTATCTTAAAAATTTGCTGAGATATTGCAGTTTGAAATTTTAGGGTGGCTGATATTTTGAAACATGACAGCAGATTAAAATAAATCAGGGATTAATTTATGAGTTTTAATGAACAAGATTTCTCACAAAATCATATTTCATTGTTGTAATCATTTTAGCAATCATACGCATAAAACTATATTCACACATGTTAACGCCAAATTTGGCAAACAAAAATAATTTCTATAATTGAAGCCAACTTGGTTGTTGTTGACTAATTTGGTGAATTTCTTATTCAAATTCAGTATTAACGAATCTTCTATAATCAGATTCTTTGCATTTTAGCTTGCTGCTTTCGAGTAACATTAGCTAAAATTATAAAACGAAGATATAGAAAAGCTACCTTTTCCTCCCGGTACAGGCTGAAAGGACTTTTTTTTTTATACATGCGAGCTGTATTATTTTGAAAACATTTAATTTTTTTGCATATAGATAACTGAACAAAAAATTCTTTTTTTTTTTCGTTATCATAATTAGGTGTTGAACCCAGGCTTTCCTAATTATATAATGTAGTTGAAACCTTTTTTGAAAACTAACAGACTTTTTGCATTTAATGTAATATATTTAGATTTCTCACTAATAACATCAAAAAGCATATTTTATGAAAAATATCAATTGTGTTTTCAAATAAAGTTTAAAATTTATTAAAAGCGCCATTTCCATATTAGCCTCAAGCCAGGATTTAATAGAGAACTGAAGAAACTGCCAAAGATTTCACTACTTACAGCAGCCTTTTTTATTCTGGTAATTTCAGAGATTTAAGTGCATAGTTCGATTACATGTCAGTTAATTTTGTGTTTTATTTATATTTATTAATGAAATTTTAATTTCATTATGGAATATTAGCCAGAAACAAATGTTGAACTATTTATATGGTTTTAAATGCTAACAGATTCATCTTTTGTAATCAGAGTGCATATGATTTGATATTTAAAAAAAAAAATCATGCTTGAAAACAATTTTAAAATTAGCAAATTGAGATATAGTTTTTAATATAGTTTGAACGTTTTTTTTTTCTTTTCCCTATTTGACAATGCAAAAATTGAAATCTTGCAATGTTTAAAAAAAATGATACATTCAAAAAGAAAAATTCTCAAAAAAATCTATTTAAACTTGACATTTCAAAAATTGTGTTATCAAGTTTAAAAAATGATACATTGAATGTTTCATGTGAACAGTCTGCTCACGTGAATGAGCAGACCATTTAATATAGTACATATTACATTATGTACCATTCAATACTATCTGCAAGAAACAAAACAGTTACTGTTTATGGTTACTATAATTAATATTATCAATAAGGGTACTATAATGAATCTTCCTAGCCCAGGTAATATGCAAGTACCAAAATATGTTAGTAAATATAAGATTTTATGTGAAAAAAAAAAAAAAATCCTTTGAAGCATTCTATGGTCACCCTTTTGGAACTTTGTGGTATTTTGTAAGCCTATATTGCATTAACACAACACTAGTTAGTACCTATCAAACCTTCACAGTATTATAAACAACTTAAAGATTTCACAGAAAAAGAAAAAAAAAAAGATTCCTAACTTCATTAAAATGTCAGAAATTTTTACAAAATATGTGTAAGCAATAGTTAAAAGAAAGAAAAGCCTCTCTTTCAGGGCTCCCAAATGGTCCCCTTTTTCCCCCTAAAGTCCCCTTTTTAGAAAAAGGTCCCCTTTAGTCCCCTTTTATGGATTTTGGTCCCCTTAGTCCCCTTTTTATGACTGTAAAAAAATTTGCTAATGTGGAAAAATTGCCGCAAAATTCAAGAAACTTTAAAAATTGCTAAAAGTTAAAAAATGATAGAGGACAAAATTTATTATAATGGGTTAAAATATTGTAACTGGAATTCTTTCAAGAATGTTAAAAAATTATAGAGGACAAAATTTATTATAATGGGTTAAAATATTGTAACTGGAATTCTTTCAAGAATGTTAAAAAATTGCCACGGAATTTAGAAAAACATTTAAAAACACATTGGAAATCTCATTAAAAATTACTAAAAATTCAAAAATATACACTTAAAATTGCTGCAGTACAATATCGTCATAAAATTGCCGCAAAATAAAAAAAAACTCAAATTGCATTGAAAATTAGCTAAAAATCAAGTATCGCTGCACGAATTCCAAATAAATTTTATTGAAAGGAGGACAAAATTTATTAAAGTGGGCTGAAAGATTGAAACCGGATTCTTTTTCAGAATGTTAAAAAATTGCCGCAAAACACGAAAAAAAAAATCTAAAAATCACATAAATTGCACAAAATTTAAAAATTGTTGCACGAATTCTGAATAAACTTTATTAAAAAGAGGACAACATTTACTATATTGGTTTAAAACAATTGAAACTGGATTATTTTTACTACTCTGCAAAAAATCACTGCAAAATGTATAATCGTGAAAAATTTAAAAATCATTATACAAATTCCGAATAAACTTTATTAAAAAAAGAAAAAAAAATACTACTGGGCTAAACAATTGAAATTGAATTCCTTTTATTAATATGAAAAAATCACCATGAAACATGAAAAAAAAAGGGTAAAAATCACATGAAAAAATCTATTCAAAAACTAACTTTAAACATACAGGTTCCTTTCTGCCAAATCTTGCAGCTCTGTGCACAACAGTCTCTTCAGCACACAGATAAACTTCTATATTATTATAGATGTAGTTTTTTTTTGTTTTCGGTTTTGATGGAGAAATATATCTCAGCTATTAAATGAATCTTAATTAAAATTTCTTCTTTTTTTAATACTTTTTTCTTTAATATATATTTATCAGAAGAAAATGTTGGAATCGCGAAAATAATTTCAATATTTTCTTTTATTATTTTCTCCTTTTAGGTTGACCTGAATATGTTTTGATATTATTTTTTAAAATCTGTCTCTGTATGCGATACACATTTTGTAGCCATTCTATATCAAAAACTGAAGCATGAAATTTTATCAAATGCCCTATTTAATTAAACTTTAGCACATAGGGGTGCTGATCATGTTTTGACGTATATGGCCCTACAGGTGGCACTGTTATGCTGCATTTTTTTACATTTTACACAAGGTATTTTAATAAGGCAATCTGGGTGAAATTTCATCAAACTTCACATTCAGTTACCACTTAACATAAATTGATGCTGATTAGATTTTGGTGTATTTCACCCAACAAGTGGCTCTACTGGGATGCATTTTTAACGATTTCTATGATAGCCAGATCTCGGCATGTTTGGGAAAGAATTTCACCAAATTTAATATGTAAAATGATTACAAATATTGATTTAATATTAATTTTGACCACTTTCCAGGGGGTGTTGCCATACAATGTTTTTTCGGATGAACATTGTTATTGTAGCATCTCAGCTTCCATTGGATAGAAAGGATCTGAATTTTGAGTTAATAATTAACAATATATATGTTGATCTAATTTAAAATTTTATTACTTAAGAGCCTACGCTAGTCACGCGAAGAAACGCTCCAGCTAATGTTAAGTCTATGGGAAGGTTATCACTGAATTTTTCGTTTGCATTTTAATATTTTTAAATAATTTTTTTGCATAGGATAGCTGAGGTCGATCTCTAACGTTGTTAGTTTTTACTTTTTTGATTTTGGTTCCAGTTTTTTTTATGTAAGGGTAATTTCACTTTCAGAACCGGTTCCCAAATTTAAAATGTCTGCTAATAAAAAAACCGTTACCAAAATCGAAAAAGTAAAAACTAACAACATTAGAGATCGACCTCAGCTATCCTATGCAAAAAAAATCATTTAAAAATATTAAAATGTGAGTGAGAAATCGTGCGATAACCTTCCCATAGACTTAACATTAGCTGGAGCGTTTCTTCGTGTGACTAGCGTAGGCTAGAGCTCCTATAATACAGGCTGACGCATCCTTGCAGATTTGGTGCTCAAATTGAAGTTCAGTCGAAAAACCAAGCTAATCAGAACCGAGTCTTAGGCAACCCCAACTCCGGCAGATTGATGCTGAATTGAGCACCAATAATCCGAAACAAAATGGATATGCGTCAGCTCCTATTATAGGAATCTTAGTGTAGGCTCTTAACAGAAGCGCTGTTATGCTGTGCTTTTGTTATTCACTGATTACTGTTACTACATGCTAAATTCTAAGAAATGCACTGTACTTTTGTAATTGTTAATGTGTAACTCCGCTAACGATTGATATAATTTTTACTGTTTATATTTTATTCCAAATCATTTTTTTCTGTTTTAAATGTAACCCATCTTGCTGTAGGATATTTAAGTGTGTTAAATAAAGCTATGTACTTTGTTTAATGACATCTTTGTAAAGATAAGATTATTAACATTTTCTGAGGTAATTTTTAAAAATTGCATATTTAGGAAAGCTTGGTGCAATATTTTTAGACATGTGGAACCTTTTCAGTTGCCTTTTTAAATATAAATGGTCCCCCGAAATCCCCTTTTTTAGTATAAATGGTCCCCCCGAAGTCCCCTTTTTAAATAAAAATGGTCCCCTTTCCCCCTTTTGGAGGACTAAAATGTGTTGGGAGCCCTGCTCTTTTTATAACTAGGTTAGAGACCGACTGCATATTAAAACTCTTTACACTGATACAAACGAAACAGAATATTTTCCAGAGAATTAAGTTTTCATATCCAAAATATAACAAGCGAAAGTTTGTCACATTTATAGTCTATTTTCGAAATGTAAAAATATGATACTTGCATTTAAGAATAATGAAATTATTTGACGTCTGATAGTTTTTTCATTTTTTGATTAATGAATTACATCTTTTGTTATAAGCGATTTGTTGTTTCATAACTAACTTTATTCACTTCGAAATACATTTTCTTAAAGATCCTCTCCTTTATCAAACAAGTTGGAAATTGTACTTCAAATGTGACAAATGAGGTGTGTTCGTACTATAGATAGTTATATAAATATTCAGATCTTGATGATTTTTAATTCTGTGAAGTGAATTATAATTCAAATTTCTTAATAAATATTTTTATTAATATTTGCTAAAGTTTTGATTCGATTTTTATAAAATTTGAAATGTCTCGACAAAATTCTGCAAAGATAATATATCTTAAATTTCAAACCATTCGTATAATTACGAATGCACTTAAAAATGGAGAAAGCTATTCAATTCCTTAGTTTCTGAATGTGAGCACTTGCCAATCTCATGAGTGTTTACAAACAAAAATGAATGCAGGAAAGTAGCCCGTTTGGATTTGAGAATACCCTGTTCGCACTGGATATTTAAGATATATTATACATACAAAGTACTCTGTGTCTTAGACCGTCATTTTTGAGGTGGTACCTGCCCAGAATTGAATACCTGTTCACACTACAAAATTCATCTAATAACTCACTGAATGTCACTGTGTCTTGAGATCTGAACAAACATACAATGTGCGCATGCACATAAGTTAAAGCCAGCATCAACAGCCAGTCAGTTAAAGCCAATTAAAGTGAGTGGTTGTGGCTGTATTAATTTGGCAATAGAAAGTTTCAACTCGCTGAATGAGTTTGTGGAACTCCCTCAGTCAGTTTAGCGGTTTAAGATGTCTTAAATATCTGAGTCTTTATTATTTTTCTTAACTACCAGTTTTAAGCACAGAAAGAAACAAGAACGAAAAATCATGCATCAGTCATCAATTATGAAAAATCTTCTAACACTAACAGATTATTATTAAGAAATTTCATTCTTTCATACAATGAAATGAGATGTCTATAGATTAATGGAATCTTTATTATCTGTTAAAGACAAAAAAAAATTGCATTTATTCCCTGAACTTCGAAGGGTTTTAGAAATAAAAGTTGTAAAACATAAGATTGTAAAATCACAGCAAACGTTAATTTATACATTTTTTTAAATCCTTGTAGTTTTTTAACTTATGAATTTAAATTAAAGTTTGATTTTGATATTTGATTTTTTGTTGCTTTTTCTTAATGTGAAAGATAAATTTTCATAACATTACTTTTTATCTTATTTTAGATTGCCAAAAAATAGATTTAAACGTGACCACTTCTTGGAGCAATCAATTTTTTTTTATGGAACAGAGCATGCTTGCTTTAGGGAGGTTTTACTGTATATTAAGAATTTTATGGTTTTGGCAAGCTAACAAAAGCAAGATCATGGTGAATACGAGCAAAACATCTATTTATTCCATTGTGATTTCAGCAAAAAGTAGAGTAGAACGAAGAAAGAAATCCCTTTCTTATCGAACACTGTTCTCTCTCAGCAATAATATTTGGGCACCCAGATTTCTACACCCTATACCCTGATGTTTTATATCCAGGCTGACGTATTAAACACATAGCTCTGACATAATAATTCAAATTTAAACACCTCTTTATCAGACGCTTATTTACTGTGGAAACTAGTTATTTTTAAACTAAATTATGTTTAAATTAAACTAGTTGTTGAGGGCCACCATAATACTTACCCATCATGGATATGCATAGTATAAAATATGAAAATAAGACGTGTAAACTATTTATAAAATGCATTGCAATTTGAACAGAATTGTGGCTTGATGTCATCATAAACTTTAAATGCTTTAGAACCAAATGGCGTAAAAGAAACATCCTTATAACTCTAAAAATGATAATCATATTAACTAACAATTTACTGCGTCGGATGAAGCATCTCATTTCCAATTAAAATATATCTTTGAATTGAAATTTGAATGAAACACAAGGTCATGAAAAATTGAAGAGTGTGGTAAATAGTATAACAAATATCTCAGCCACTCATAATTCGATCGACTTCATTCTTTATGCAAAATTTATATTTTTGTATTGTCTTTTATATTTACTCCTTAAAATAAACAATTTCGAAAATTTTTATATACCTTTTATCTGAACGAATATTTCTAGAGTCTAAAAAAAATAGTTCCAGATAATCGAGGTTATTGAAATTCAACAAGCTGCTTCTCATTATTACATGCTAAGTACATATAAAATTTCAAGTCTCTATCTCAATTTGTTTGGTAAATAGAGCGTTTACAGACAGACGGACGGCAAATTTTTATTTTTAAAAATGTTTTTCGAAATCTCCAGTGTCTGAAACATGTAAATCAATCAAAGAAAAAAGAATCTGTTTTTAAAAAGATTACAAGACTTACCTTATACTATGTATGATGGGTAAGTAAAAATGCTGGTGGAATTTTCATAATTATTTATACTATCAAAAATTATGTTAACCATACTAATTCTTCTGCAAAGATGTATGAATTTTTAAAGGGCTTGCATAAATGCCAGACAAAGACCATTTTTCCAAAACAAAGATTGAATTTAGATAAAGATTTGACATGGCAGTGGACATGCTTCAAAATGTACTGTCAATTTAAGCTGACTTGGTACTTTTATCAGAGGAAAGCCAACTACTACTATGCATAATTGTTCAAAGAAAAGTTACAGTATTTAGTAATGAATCATAATTGTAATGTTTTATGTTATTACCATTTTCTTTATTAAAATGTTTATTTTGAAATATTATAATATTTTCATTTGTTAATACATACATGCCAAGTCTCGTTTTTTAACTTAATTTTCACATTATCACCTTTAAATTCAAGCATTTATCATGTTATTTTTTTTTTCTTTTGTGTGTTTGTTTTTTAGTATTAAAAAAAATGCATTTAATGGCGCATAAATATTCTTAACATTGGATCAAAATGTCTCTAAGGATTTTTTATTTAAAGTTAAATGTGCTATGGCTGTGCATAATTAGATGTCAATTTATTTTTGCTAAAGAATAACACCCACTCTCAATAACTACAGCCGTTATCTTAGTGCTTTGATTTTAAGTTATAAATTTTAAAGATTTTGTCATTATGATTAAGTCTTATGCTAAAATATCTGTATATATATATTTTTTCTATTTAGAAAAATCATATTGATTTAAAAAAAAAAAAAAAAAGTCTCTCCCCTCTCTTTTTTTTTTAACTTCTGTGTTTTTTTTTTTTTAACTGTGCAATGAACTAGAAAATGTTGCTGAAATAATCTCTTTTATTCTAAAGTTGGCAAGTATGTTAATATACATTTTTCTTAAAGAAAATCTCCCGATTTAATTTTTGTAAGATTTTCTTAGTTTGATTTTGACAAATCAACATATCTACATATAAAATATCTATCTATATACACCATATGTGACTGTTTATCCAGAAGCAGTGTTGAATTCAAGAAGTGGCCCAAGGAGGACATTCCCCCCCCCCCCCCCCCCCAGAACATTGAAATGTTCCCCCGGAAGATTTGAGATTTTATGTTTTTAATGGTTAAAAAGAACAATCCCCCCAGAACACTGCACTACAATGTCTGCCCCCCTCCCGGAGCCACAGAAATCCCTCCCGGAGAAAAGTGTCTGAATTCAACACTGTCCGGAAACCAAAGAACCAGAAAACCAGTTATCGATATTCATATTTCCAATATACAGATTTCAGAATTTTTACGGAAGAAAGTGCCATACGCTGCCAGTTTCACATGTGCATTGCTTGATTCATTACCACTTGAATATTATGACATGATGGATTTGAAACGGAAGCATTTATGTACAGGGTGTTTTGTTTTTTTACACATAATCATTGTTTCTTTAATGAATTTCCACAAAGTACAAATCTTTCAAACTCTGATTAATCCTTGATCATGATTGGATCTTATTCTTGATCTGATTAATCTAATAAGTAGTTTGAGATCAGAAACAGTGGCACACACATATTTACAAATCTGATCAAACAAATGTTGTTTTGAAGCCCAACCTGTTATTCATAAAAACTAGTTATCCAGAATAAATCTGGTCTTGACCATTCTGATAAATAGCTGTATATATTGTTTTCATTTTTATAAACAACAGTGGTTTAGCTATAAGATAAATCACTAAGCTCCAAGCAAAATTACAAAATGCTTAGTTATGGGCTTAATCTACATCAGTAATCGATTTTTTTTTTTTTTTTTTCATAAAAATAATTTAAGTGTCAAAGTGGCTGAGTCATGATTATTCTTTGATGGTGACTCATTTGAGAGCAGATGTTATATTCGAATAAAACAATATGAGGATTCTTGATATTGACATTGAGACCCATTGGAAGTGAGTTTAGAAAAAGAAGTGGATGTAATTTAACTTTATGATGTGTAAAGTAAAATTCTATGAATGAGTAAAAAAGGAGGGGGAGAGACGAGCATTGATTTTTGGCTTCCCCCCCGTCCTCTTACACACACACACACATCTGATAAAGTAAATTAAAAAAATTTCTTTCTTCTTCTAAAAATCTGTAGTTCTTAGTAGTAGTACTAAAATCTGCAGTAGACTTCTAAAAATCTTCAAGATAGTTAATATAATTTACGGTCTATATTGATTGCCTCTTTGATTGTTTTTTGGATTGAAGATTGTTTCAATGTGTTACACAATATCAGAAACATAGGTTTATTTAGCAAACTTTAATGTAACAGAAAAATTCGAAAAACAAATTTAAAGTGGAATGAGAGATTCACCTTGTAATTAAAATCAATAAAATACACATTAAAAACATGCTTAAAAAGTGCTAAAACATATTTATTTACTCCCGAGAACTTTTGAACACAAACGCATTCATCAACCCTTACAGATTAATAGACTAGCTCTTGTTCAAACTCCGTTACGTAATGGCACAGTGAAAGCAACAATTATATGATCAGTTCAGTCAGCAGTTCCCCTTGATGATGAAAACGTTTGCGTTCGAAAGATCTCGGGAGTAAATAAATGTTTTAACATCTTTTTTCGGCACCTTTTAAGCATGTTTTTAATGTGTATTTTATCGAAACTTTAATGTGTTTTAATTATATCAGTTTGAATTTTTTTTTCTATAGGAAGTGTTCATAATACCATTGTAGTTTTTTTTTTTATACTTTACTATGCCCAAATTCATAATAAAAAAGAAAACTATGGTGGGATTATGAGCATTTCCTTTTTAAAAAAATTGATATTATTAAAATACATTAAAAGTTGCTAAATAAACCTGTCTTGTGTAACACATTTAAACAATCTTCAGCAGCCTCGATAAGATTTTATGTGTGAGGTTTTAGTCAACTGTTTCATGCATTTAAGATTATTTTAAAAGTAAATACGGGTAAAAATAATAGGCATAATAATTAAATTAATGATTTCTATACTTTCAAAAATTACTTTTTTATTTATGGTTGTATTATGTTTTATGAATATGTCCTGCAATTTAGTAATTCATTTAATAATGATAATTGTTCAATTTAAAAAAACAGCAAATAAATGTATTATGTTTTTAATTTTTATTTACACTATCCTTTCTACTTTTTATTACTTTGACTGAAGCAATAATGTCTCATGTTGAAGAAAACTGAAATGTGTATTGCCACGATTATTTCAATTTTACCTTGTTTTATTATATGTGATATGATTTTGCATTATTTATGTGTAAAGTTGTTGGTGTCTGTCTTGTAACATTTAAGTACAATCTGAATATTGTTGTCAATGGCTTATTTATGACTTCTTGGGGAACTAATGCAATTTTCTGAGTAATTTTCCTGAATTAATATCTTTTCCATGTCAACAAATGACAAAGCATGCTGAATAGAAGTGATTGCTGGCTAACATGGATTTTATATATAGATTTGACATTTTTCTAAGTTAGCTGAATAGTTTGCCAGGTTTTAGGAGCAATTACTAACTTTTTCCTGAGATTTTATGGCCAAATCTGTTTTTTTTTTCCCCAGATTTCAAGGTTTCTTTGAGGAGTTTGAACTCTGTGAAAGTATTGATATCTAATCAACACTTGTTGTTATAACCTGATACTTTTTATAACTTTCCAAACTTCTTGCGCCCTGTTGACTCATGACATTTCGACATTACCAAAATTTTATGTTTACCATGACTTTTGAAAGTATTGACTTTTTTTCACGATTTAATGTTAGTAGAATAATTTTAGAAATCTTGTGCATGAAAATTGTCAAGAAAATATTGCTCTCTACAGTTTGTGGTACTATAAAAAAACCTTACAATTGCATATTTGTCTTTTTTGGATGCTAAGTAACTAAAAACAGTTTTAAAAAAAAATTGATTCGTCATGTGCTGTGTGGGAACTGAAAGGTTAATAAAAAGATATTTTAGTTTTGAGAGTTTTCTCTATTGACCCAGGGCCTTACAGCTGGTCCTTTATCACATAACATCAATATTTAAAATTAAAAAATATTCCCAATAAATTTTATTATTTGAGACTCTCTTGGTTTGAATGCCACTTCATTTTTATTGAACGAAATCGCCTGAATTATATAATTCAGCGACTGTTTATTTTGTGTCAACTGACTTTCTACTAATCACCAAAATACCTTGAATAATATTTGTCAAAATAAAAGTATATTTAGTCACTAATTAGAAGTGATTTTCTGACTTTTTGTTTCATGATTCAATAAAAGGTAAAAAACATTCATTATTCAATTACATTTTAAAGATCTTAATAAGAGAAATAGTGGAAAGCAACGATAATTTTTTTTTTACCATTTTTGGCATTTTAATTTTCTGCCATATACATATGAATAGCATTTAAGTGGCATTCGTAAGCCCCAACACCAGCGTCAAGGTGAAGTCTCGTCGATGGGGACCCCCAGCAGAGATGACCAATTGATTCTCTGAAGCACGATTAATATTTGATTACTTCTTGACGAAAAGTGACTTCAAATTTTAGACAAAAAGCTTTTTAATACAAGGATATCCTTAAAATATATCAAGAATGACAAATTAATGTCCCAGTTACAATTTAATGTCCCATTAATATAAAATATTCTCTAAACTTTACTAATATATCCCAATTATCTTTTCACTTTTGTTCGTTAAACTATTTTTCATTTCATCCACTAAAAAGCGACATTTTTGCATTGCAGTCATTGACAAAATAAAAAAATTTTCCTAATGCAAAAGAATTATCATACAGATCTTACACAGATTAAAAGTACAGTTAATGTAACAAAAATTTTCAGAAGACTGTGCATGTTCCTATGTAAAATTTTCGTTATGAAGTCACTTCCATGTGATAGAATTTGAAAAAAAATTAAATATCACAGAACTTGGATTTTTAACATTAAGGTTGTCATTATCATTATTTAAACAAAGTTTTATTCTTAACTGAAAATACACATTCAACATTAACTGTAAAAGTTCCCCCCCCCCCCCATAATCTTTATCCTAACTATTTGAATCGTATTACATACTAGTTCTAAATTTTGCAAAGTTTGATAGAGAACGAGATTATCAATAAATTTTAATAATTGTAACATTACTATTTATGCAATACTTGCATTACAATCAGTTTTCTTTATTCTAACCAACTGTTAATTATAACTGATTTCGAAGTTGATCTTTAAAATGAGAAAAGTTGATGAATTGGCCAGCTCTGCTTTTTACACGTGCGCGAAGCTAAATATAGCTTTATTGTTTCCTCCTAATAAAACCCCTTTTAACAATTGTTTTAGATAACTATGGGAATTGATTTCGCATAAATACAAGTGAGCTATAAGAAATCAATTACCTCCCTCCCACACACGCACATACCAAAATAAATAAATAAATAAAAATAAAGGAAAAAGGAAAAAAAAAGAAAAAGGGAGACGGATGCTGTTTATCTAGCCCGATGACGATGGGCTATGGAAAAGATGGAAAAGCACGTGATGACAAAGAGATGACTGGTGATGTCATTATTAAGCCCGATGATGAAAAAGAAATAAAAAAAGAAAACTAAAAAAAAAAAGAAAACTAAAAAAATAAGAAACTAAAATAAAAAGGAAGACTGATGCTGCTTATCTAGCCCAATGACGATGGGCTATGGTGAAAGATGGAAAAGCCTGTGATGACAAAGAGATGACTGGTGCTGTCATTATTAAGCCCGATGATGATGGGCTATGATGATGGTAAAGCAAAAATGTCATGCGCAAAACCAAATATATTTATGTGAAGTTGTAAATGACTAACCCCTATTATTTTTGTTTAATTTTTTGTTTGTTTTGTCTTGTTTTTATTTTTTTTTTATTTGTTGTTTGTTTTGTTTTGTTTTTATGTGTTTTTTTGTTTTTTTTTTTAAGTTTTAATAAATATGTGTACAGTTTTTAATATTTTTGGTGTTTGAACATTGTTATTGTGCTATCATTCTGAATGGTAAATTTAAATTTTAAGCCAAATTGATGGGTTTAAAATGTTGTATTTATAATAAAACTAGATATGCAGAAACTATAAAATTTAAATAGTTGTTAATTGGCGAAAAAATTAATTTATCTGTGCAACAAATTCTATACGGGAAAGAAAATTTTAATATTTACATAAAGTTTGCCACAGAAAATAATTAAATACATGCATAAATGAAATAAATCATACATAATTATAATAATACATACATAAATATAAAAATTAATAAATAAATATAATAAGAAAAAAAACATGCGTTACGAAGTTGATTTTTAACTGCAAGAAAAGTATTTTTACAAAGATTCACTCATGTCCACCAACAGCATTTATATATAAAAAAAAATTTGTATTACTAACTTAAAAGAAAATTATTAACTTCTCTTTGTTTAAACAGACAATTTTCTAAAATGCTGATGTTTCAAAGTAGTTAAAAATTTACAAATAAAAGTTAGCTGTTATATGGACTAATGCATATATTACTTTCAGGAAATTGAAAATGCGATATTTTTAAAACTTAGCATAAAGTAAAATGTCGTAGAATTTAAAAAAATAAAATCTATTTATACATTAAAAAAAATTTAGAATTATTTAGTTTACATTTTGCATTTAAAAATCAACTTCATAACAGCAGCAGCAGAAAGCCAAAGCTCTCTGCCACCACTTTACCTTCTTTGGTGGCGTGGGTGATGCAACAGGGAATGGAACTTCTTCCTCCTCCTCTGTTTCTTCATCTTCTTCCTCAGGTACTCCTTCCCAGCTCTCCACTTGACTCCATGAAGCTGCCCGACCTAAATAGAAACAATCATTAAGACACCATATGTCAATTCCCACCTCCATATTTACCTGATCCTGGTGCCAACGGGAGAAAAGTGCTGGAAGTGACACGCAACGAGATGAATCCATATCTTCAGTTATTTCAGCAAGTTAAGAATTTCAACAGGTTATCTAGAAAGGAATAATAAAAATTATATTCAGAACTTAATGTTTATTGTTTATTTTATTTGTTAAAATAAGCATACAAATGATTGATTATTGTTGTACATTATGATGTGATGAATGATCATTCGTAAAACATGCAACTCTGTCATATATTATGATTTTTACTGATAGATCATAATATAATGGAATTCTTTTGTGTGTCCTTGTGTATAAATGCTACCTATGCTATACCCCTGAGAAAGCATGTTCTAGTCTGCCGATGCATATCAGTCTCATTGTGTATCAAATCCCATAACATCCATAAAATGTGCCGTAAATGATTTTCTCCTATAGACCATAATATAACGGAATTATCTTGTGTGTCCCTGTAACCGAACTATAAATGCTACACACTTCATTTTCAATACCGAACAGTGTATACTAAACCTAAATAACATATAAAAATTACATGGTAATACGAGCATATTTATCAGGGTTGCTACACCACCTGAAAAAGTCAGGGAATTAGGAAATTGGCCAAGTAAGTCAGGAAATTTCAATATTTTATACAAAATCTAGAAAAGTCAGGGAATTTGATAATTTCATCTAAATTACCTTCTTTCAAAAATTCCGAACTTCATCCCCTTCCCCCCTCTTTCGATCCACCATTGTAAATAGCCTGACATTTTTATAACTCATCATTGCATATTTTAAAACTTATTCCAACAAAATTTTTATTTTCAAGTAGCAATAAATAATTAATTATCGCAAGTCTCCATCTCCCTTCTGAATTGTCAGTTTCCTCTCCTTCTTTACCTTCCATTGAAAATGAAGTTTATCTGGACATTAGTAATTTTGACACACAGTTGCTGAAGGTGAATGATGGCTCACTATACAAGTATAGTGAAACCTCCTACAACGGTCATTCCGAACAACGGTAACCTCCGAATACCGGTCATGTTTGAATGTTATCGAATCTTTTTCATAGAAATAACAGTACACTAAACCTCCGAACAACGGTCACTTCACAACATTCTTTTAACGTTATGTTTCAACTACAACTGAGATTGCAAAGAATGTGGAGGAGATTTGCTTATTTAGTTAATAGTAATAGATGATGCTGAGTTAAATAATATTTTAAATAGAGCCAGAATAACCATGAAAGGCAATGTGTATGTGAGTGTAGATAATTTGGCAGTTTTTTCTGCATACAATACTGTCGAAGAACAGATAGATAGCAAGGTCAATGAGAATAAAAGTGATGATGAAAATGAAGCGGAAGATAACGTGGAATTATCACAAAATTACAACATAAAATCATATTCTGATCTTCTTTTTAGCTTCGGAGAAGTTAAAAATTTTGCATTCAATCAAAAAGAAATCTGTGGAAATGAGTACGAGTTTAAAGAAAGAGATATGCTTTGCAAGTTTTTACAGTTAGGAGAAAACTTCATTTGAAAGTTTGTGATGATCATAAATTGATAAAGAGAGTAATTCCAATTGCAATCCTCAGAGCAAGTTTTTTTGGGTGTGGGGATTTAGAAAATAAATTTTCAATCAATATCATCTGTACAGGTACGCTGCAAAAAAAAAAAAACTATTGATTTTACAGTATAATTAACAGTAAAATAAACAGTAATACGCTGCCGCGCATGCGCGGTAGCGTATTACTCCTTATTTTACTGTTTATTACTTACTTAATTACTGTTTATTACTGTATTTTACTGTTATTTTACGGTATAATACTGGCAGCTGGGGTGCCAGTATCATACTGTAAAATAAACAATTTTTTTTTTGCAGTGTATTCAGGAAATTTTAGTGTTTTCGAGTGATACAATATTTATTTACCCCTAGTGTGTCCACTATGCACCACGCCACTAGACTAGAATTTTCTTGAAATACACCTGGAAAAGTCAGGGAATTTCATTCATTCTGTATAAGTAGCAACCCTGATTTATGAGAATTAGAGCACAGAGACAAACCAAATTCATAAACACTTTCCCTTTTGTTGGAAAGTGATAGAAATATTGAAATATCTCCACTTCACTAGTTCCCGAGGAAAAGGTGCATCCATATCAATTGTTTTACACGGGCTTTCGCAACTGTAGTCCCCCCCCCCCCCCCTGTTAGCAATATTGAAGATATTTTAACAAAAATTTCAACCGACTCATTTTCCTTTGTGTGAAATAGTGTGACATTACAGGAACTCCTGGACGTGCATTGTAATTCGATGCATTACACCGTACGTACTATCAGCTACATTCTGAATTATGAAGCATGTTTGGAAGTGAATGACAGCCATCTCCAGCCCTTACTATGATGCCATCCCATTTCAAATGAAGCAAAGTGGAAATTTTTCACTAAAATATCTCCATTATTGTTGAAATTATGAGTCAAGTTTGGTTTAAAAAGAGACATCTTGTATTTTTGATTTAATTGGTGATTTGTGACCTTGTACAACTATTATTTGTCTTGACGTTCAGTATCACTCTAAACACTTTTAAACTTGGAATTGAAATGTCCTGATGCACTGTAAAAAATTTGGTGTAAAGTTCCTGAGAAAACCTGTGGCACCTTTCTGCCACAGGTTTTCCCAGGAATTTCATTAAAGAAATGCCAGGAAACTTACACAAGTCAGTTACACACAAAACATATGGAACTTTACACAGATCATCGATCATTCTTTTACAATAATTTCGAAGAAAAGTTCACAAAAGAAGAAAAGTTACACATGATGAAAGTTTTTCTAAATATACCTTATTGGGTCCAGATTCGTATTAATAAAAACAAAAGCTTTCTTTTCTTGACCTAAGTATGGCTTTTCATTAGGGTAAAGAACAACATTTGAAGCATTTTTACAGCACCGTACAAATGTTTTCTTAAACTTGGAAAATATAACCACGAACGAAAATATACAATAACTTCATCCGAGTTACCCGCGATTGCTCAAAAGTACTCTTTATATTTAGAAACCAATATATTTTCGAGATTTAAAGAATCCTTTATAAAAACAAAGTTTCTTTGGCTGCCACTGATTTTCGGAAACGTTCCCGAGTAGTTTTTACTCTGTATCAATCAGTTCTCAACCCGGAATATAAGTTTTTTTGGATGCTGTCAATTCAAGTAAAGATTTTCATGTTCATGCAAACATGTTTCATAGAGAAGCATGTTAGATTAACAGCATTTACATTAAAATTAATAATACCGTGTTGCTCTTGCAATGTATAAATTCAGTTACGCAGTTGAAAATGATTAATTGTGAATGGATAGCATCATAAAACCTATATTCCGGGTTGAGGAAACAGATTAGTTGACCCGCACGGCGTTGCCCAGGTCCGTATGGTTATTATAAATATGAAGGTTTTGCAACCCGTGTCAAAATTACGTAAAAAATATTGTTATCTGGTTGTAAATTAAATATGTTTTTCTCCTGGGAAAAGAACCCTTTTTCAAATTCTATAGAAAGAGAACTCCCCCTCCTATTTCCCTTTCCAATCCTGCTTTCAAAAAAAGTAAAAGTTCCCCCTTTCCCTTTCCCTTGCAATCACCAATACTTTTTGTTCACCCCCTCTCAAACAAAACAGGTGTAAGAATGGATGCTCCCTCCAGGAAGGGGAAATAAGAATAGAATTAAGAGGAATTTAGAAGGAGTATTTCCTAGCGGTAGGGTTGGGAGCAGTGCAGGCCAATATGCGAGCTATCCTTTTCCCAGCATTCTTGATTCTACTTAATTCTATTTCTTGCTTTATTCAGCCATAAAAAAAAAAGTTGAGGAATGCGCAGTAAGGTCAGATTTGCACTGAAAAATTAAGATTTTTGCTTCTCGCTTTAATATATTAGATAAAATCTAATAATATTAATGGTGTTAATTTATCATGTTTGTCTGCACAAAACATGTTTGTTGAACATGAAAATGTTTACTCCAGAATAGATAACATCCGAAAAACCTGTATTCCAGTTTGAGAAAACTGTTTAATATACTGTAAAAGCTGCAAACGTCTCCAAAAATCAGTGGCAGCAAAAGAAACTTTGATTTCATAAATGCTTTTTTTAAATCTCGAAAATATATTAGTTTCTGAGGTTTATAAAGAGAAACAGAACGCTTTTCGGAATCGTGGGTAACTCGGAAGAGGGTATTGTATATTTTCGCCCTTTGTTATATTTTGTTACGTAGTTTAAGAAGCAGTTTTCTATTTTTAGAGTGTATATCTCTAAATCTAACCAGTTTTGGAATGAGCTTTTGGTCAACGATAAGAAGGGACACACTGTGAAAAACAAGTTTGTTCCTCCTCAAGATATATGCTCCATTCGGTGAATATTTAACAGTGATCACGACTCATGTCACAAAATGCATATAATATATAAATTAATAAAAAAAGACAACTTCGAGTCCATTCTGATGCGACATATCTTTTAAACAATTTAACTTATAGTCGGGAAAGCAGGGTCCAATTTTTTGCAATCGGATTTTAGAATAGATTATTTTAGTTTATAGGATAGATTAGGTTGTAATAGATAACTGAACTTGAAAGCTGCGAAGCGAAATGAATGGTATCCCGATTACAGATGTTAACCGACAAGAGCGGCAATCACATCCATAATTGAGATGCCATCCATTTCGCTCAGCAGTGGATTGTGCAACATCCTTCGTTGGTTCGTCAGCTGGCTGGCAGCTTCGTTATCTGTACCATCTATATCATATAATATATATACAAATCATCGACGCTAAAATTGGTAGCAAAAAAGTGACTCTGCCTCCCAGACTATAAATAAATAATAGTAATTCCGAGCTAAACAGATGTCGCAGACGCCATTTTTTTGGCGCCATTTTATTTTGACGCTACACATTTTTATTTAACACAAACATTTAATTTAGTTTATTTATTTATACACACATTTAATTTTATTATAACACATATACATTTTATTATAAAATCCTATGTTGTCACACGAAGCAAATATCGCCAAGTTACCAAACCAGGCGAAAAATCGTCATTTTTGCGCCAGAAAAAACGCCAGTGCGTCTGCAACATCTGTACCTTCTGGACCTATTCTGATGTGTATTTTTAAATTAAACTTAACGATATCAATTTTAGTTTCAAATCCAAAATGAAAATTCTTTTTTTTTTTTCGCTATCAGATTTTAGTTTGTCGCCAAAGTGCGGTGTCTTAAAGTTAATCTTCCGTAATCAGATCCGCAGCAGCCAAATGACGTATTTTGGCAAGTATATGTATATATATAAATGTATATATGTGACTGGCACCCGTCTAAGATAAAAGTACCTATTCGTCTTTAAAGTTCTCACTTTCGCATTGCATGGACTTTGAAATTTCCGAAACCAACAATTTTTTGCCAACTTTCGGTAAGACATTATAATTATAACACTATTAACCAATTTTATTTTACCATATATTTTTTTGTTCATTTATAATATCATATTCAAGTATAGTAAAATTACGAATTTACAATTCAAATTTAACGATTTGATGAGTTCATATACTATGCAAGTACAAAAAAAAAAAAAAAAAAAAAAAAAAACTAGGCGGATGTGCCAATTTTAAAACTTTCTTCTATATCACACAGATTTTGCATACACTAAAAAAAATCAGCACCAATTTATATCAAGGTCTAACTAAATCTAAAATGTTATTAAATTCCGTGCATAAGTTCTTGAGGTATGACTATTGCTAAAATCGTGTAAATCCTTCAAAATGCAGCATAGGAGCGTCACCTGTTGGGAGATTTAGACCAAAACCTAATCAACAACAACTTATGTCAACGTCTAATTGAATCTGAAGTTTGATGAAAATCCGTGCATTAGTTCTTGAGATATAGTTATCGTGATAATAATGAAAACGGAGCATAGCAGCGCCACCTGTTGGACAATTTACACTAAAACGTAAGCAACATCTATTTATGTCAAGGTCTAACAGAATCTGAAGTTTGATGAAATTCCGTGCATTAGTTCATGAGATATAGCTATCGTAAAAATCGATAAAAAAAGTGGTATAGCAGCGCCACCTGTTGGGATATCTACACCAAAACGTAATCAGCGTCAATTTATGTCTAGGTCTAACTGAACCTGAAATTTGATGAAAATAAGTGCATTAGTTCTTCAGATAGAGCTACTGCGGAAATCGCGAAAAATGCAGCATAGCAGCGTCACCTTTCGGGCGATTTTCACAAAAAACTAATCAGCACCAATTTGTATCAGGGAATAACTAAATATAAAGTTTTATTAAATTTCGTGCATTAGTTCTTGAGATAGAGCGCCCACAAATTTTTTGTCACATACTGACAGACAGACAGAGTCACAGACAGACATTTTCTAAAAATGGTCAAATCGTGTTCAGGACCTTCTAAAACGTATAAATCCGTCGAAAATCATAAGTTGAAAATTTTCATGAATCCAATACTTTCTTCTTGCAAAGACAGAAGAAAGTAAAAACAGTTAAGTGTAAAACAACACTTTTGAAATCCTATTGGAAACAGCCAATTCGAAGTACCCTTTTTATTCGAGCTGAAGCGATTAATACTTATTTAACATAAAAAAGTTTTAGCTATAACTAAACAATAAATTAGGTAATAAAAATTCATATTTGTTTTGAAATCTCAAAAACGAAAAAAAAATACTTTTTTTTTTATTAACGTAACCAAAAAGGAATTGATTTTCCAGAAAACAAAAAACGATGAGAAACACTCATTTAAGTATTAGTATTTAATATTTAATCTTAATATAAACAATCAAATTAATGCTATGTCTTTTCTTTTTTTTTGTACTTTTTTGTTTTCACGAAGCAAACGGGATATACCGCCAAATTATGTGACATATATGACGAAATAGTCATATATAGAAAATATAGCAGTTATAACCATATATGATCATATATGGCTATACATCGATGTATAGCTACGATATGTGTATAAGACGTATATGATGTATAAGTGAACATTTGGCGTAAATACACGGCATATCACGTATATAAATGTTTGACGACGCGACTCTGGCGTAATCGTAATTGCAGGTGTAATCCTCAAAATAATTCGATTACGAAAGATTAAGCTGAAAGTCTGGATGAGAGAAAATAAAAGGTTAGTTAATTTTTCGTAATCGGGCCTATAACATGTGTTATAGGTTTTCGTAAAATATGGATGCTGTTACTTACATTACTATTTAAATCAAATATGGATTCTATTAAAAGGTTATCACAAAAACCACTTTATAGCGCTTAATCACCTTTGATAAAGTATTTAATTGTCAGAGGACATGGTGATGAATAATTATCCAATAGGTTTAAAAACATCTAAATACGCCTAAATAAATATTTAAGGGTGAGTTTAGTAAGCTAAAATAATCGAGTAGATTAGGATGTATTTAGATAAGATCTTGCATCTAAATATTATAGAATGATCACTAAAACTGTTTTTCCGAAACAAAATTTGTAAAAAACATCAGATTTCTAAATTAGATATAGGTATAGTATATCCCGTTTACGTTTCCATAAGTACCTTTCGTACATTCGTATTCGGACTTGTTTTCCTAATAACCCCCAATCCACACACACACAACCATTATACAGTTATCTATATATATATAAATACTTCTGCACTTGTTTTTAATGTGTCTACTATTTAATATTAACTGTATAATGGGGGCAGATTTACAATATAGAAATAAATAAATGGTTACTGCAATTAGTATTACAGGTGCCATTGTTAGTGCGATGTATTTACTTGGTATGGATCTTAAAAATCAGTAGGTAATAAGTATAAATACCAAAGTTAGTGATATTATACAGTTATATATAAGTAGTGTATATTTACCGGTTCAACATCACCTGAGTCGAGCAGGTGGAAGGTGGAGGTGCAGGTGGAGCAGGTGGACAGGTGAAGGTGACAGGTGAGGAAGTCACAGGGGGAGCAGGTGAAGGTGGCGATAAGAGCATGAGCACTGATAAGAACGGAGGGTGCGGTAAGAGAGGAGCGATAAGGATTTCTACTATAAGATAAGGGGATAATTTTAATTAATTTTAATTGGGGGACTTAAGAAATTTTTCGAAGCATTTTTTTTTCAACAAGAGTACGCAGTTTGAATAGGAGTGTATGCAGTAGAAGTGAATGAATAATTAAAAATAATAATTAAAAAGGGTCATTAATTCTAATTGGGAACTTAGAAATTTTTCGAAACAATTTTTTTTTTCAACTAGAGTAGGGTATTTCATATACATGTTAGAGTATATTTGAGGTGAATTTTAAAAGTTAATAATGGTTTACTTAAAAAGGGTCATTAATTAATTCTAATTGGGGAACTTAAGAAATTTTTTGAAACAATTTTTTTTTTCAACTAGAGTAGGGTATTTCATATACATGTTAGAGTATATTTGAGGTGAATTTTAAAAGTTAATAATGGTTTAATTAAAAAGAGTCATTAATTAATTCTAATTGGGGAACTTAGAAATTTTTCGAAACAATTTTTTTTTCAACTAGAGTAGGGTATTTCATATACATGTTAGAGTATATTTGAGGTGAATTTTAAAAGTTAATAATGGTTTAATTAAAAAGGGTCATTAATTAATTTTAATTGTTGAACTTAAGAATTTTCGCGAGATTTTTTTCAACGAGAGTAGCGTATTCGATATACATGTTAAAGGAGAATTTTAAAAGTCAGTAATGGTTTAATTAAAAATGGTCATTCATTTTAATTGGGGAACTTAGACATTTTTTTTTCTTTTAAACCAAAAATAGAATTTTTCGTTTTAAAAATTGCCAAAAATAGAATTTTTAGTTTTAAAAGTTGCCAAAAGTAGGATTTTCAACTGAAAGTAATCTATGATATAAACTCTCAACTGAAATGAATTTTGCCTTAAGGTGTGGTCTTTTGGCTAGAAGTGACCTAGAGTCAAAACTTCCTGGTCCCAGTAATCAACACGGTGGGGGTTATAGTAAAAAAATACAGGGAATGCCCTGAACAAGCATTCACTTTTCTCAGAGTCTTGGTGTGAGACGGTTGGGTGCTTAGCTAGCTGGCGTGTTAGGTAAGAATAGTATTTGTGTATATATTTTTAATATGACTTTAAATTAATTTGATACCTACTATGTAAAACGATATGAATGTGTTTTGAATATTAGAACTAAAAAATAATACTTTGAAATAATAGACTTACTAAACAGTAAAATTTAAAGCTATGTAGATAAATTTCCTAAAACTAAGTTGAAATGAAAATGGTAAAAGTTTAGTCAGTCTCATGTTAGTGTTTATCATATTAAATCTACAAAAGAAATTTTTAAGTGGGAATACTAATAATCCAAGTTACCATATAGATATTATAAGTTAGTAGATTGATAAACTAATGAGAATGTATATAATTTTAATAAACTATGCTGATTTCTACAGATATTTAATACAATAGAAGTGGGTTTTTGAGAGAAATGTACAGAGTTTACCAATTTACTTCCCAGCTTTATCTTACCATAGGCAATGGTCTAAATCAAGTTAGGACATATACCTTGGAAATCATATTCATGCGACTAAATAACCTGGGGCTCACTCAGCCCAGTAGTTAGCGTGATGGCTATAAAATACCTGGGGCTTAATCAGCCCAGTAGTTAGCGTGTTGACTATATAATAAGCGGGGGCTCACTTAGCCCTGTGGTTAGCGTGGTGGCTATAAAATAAGCGGGGGCTCACTAAGCCCAGTAAGCGTGGTGGGTATAAAGTAGCCTGGGGCTCACTCAGCCCAGTAGTTAGCGTGGTGGGTATAAAATAAGCGGGGGCTCACTCAGCCCAGTAGTTAGCGAGGTGGGTATAAAATAGCCTGCTGCTCACTCAGCCTAATAGTTCGCATGGTAACTATAAAACAAGCGGGGGCTCACTTAGCCCTGTGGTTAGCGTCCTGGGTATAAAATGACAATTCTGATTATATGTTTGTGGTTTTGAATACTTAGAGAAGTTAAAGAAATCACGATATTGTTCTACATCCTTATAAATATTGTGTGTTTGAATATGGTAAGTTAAGTATTCTTTATAAAGTTATAATGGATACATGCAAAGTTTAGAGACCTCTAGTATAGCAAACCCAACATATATAGGCCGATTCAATAAAATACTAGTTTTCAATCTCTCCACAAGAATCAGGTCTTTATTGTAAAAGAAGCCTTATAATTATATCTAAGTGAAAACAAAAAGAAAGAAACGAAATCTGTATTTTTTTCTTTTAAATACATTTCCAGTATGAATTATTTAATCTAATTCACACATTTCAATAGTTTTTCAAAGTATTAACGATAGTCCCATTTGGAAAGTGTTTCATAAAGTATACCATGACGCATGATTTTTCCTTCATATTTATTTATAGTCACTTACTGTAGATCCTATTTTTTAATTTGTGTTAAAATTCTTCATTCATTCCTACCCTTTTTCTGGGCACTCTGTATATATTTTGTATGTATTGATAGTCTAAATTTTATCGAAGATATTTCTGTGATAATATAAGTGGGGTAGTGCATTAATGCAGTATAATTAGTGTGTATTATAGGGGATCCTCTATATTCACTATAATCTCTATTTTAACACGACTTGTATTGAATTAGATTCATTAACATATTTAATTAAAACCGATCTGTTCGCCCAAAAATTTTATAAGTCCGAACATTAGCATATCTCTTAATTAATATTTGTTAGTTGTTATTTTTCATTGAATATTCAATGATGCATTTTAAAACTTAACAGATTTAGTATATATATACATGTATATATGGTGAGTAGCATCTATACAGGGCTATACGAAAGAATTCACATATATTAATGGTTTTAAGTATCAATCTCGCTTTAGATAGTCACGTGACATACATTTAAAAAAAATCCCTATGTGTCATGGTAAAAGAAAGAACATATGTGATATATCTTAAAGTCTGCATGAATATAACTAAAAGGATGTCTGCGTTTCTGTAGGTGTAAGTCTTTATATTACTAAAGATTAAATTTAATATTTTATGTTTTAATTTTGACTGCCCTACGTAAAGAAAAAATAACCATTTCTTTTAACACATAATAAAAAGTACTTTAAAAATATGTTACTACTAACCTACTATATATATCTATATACCTAGACCTTACAATCAACTCGTATACTTGCTTTAGAAGAAATGAATTGAAATGTGTTTTTATCAGTGAATTATCAGTGAATCTTATCTAGAATGTTATCGCGATCAGTGATGTCATCGAACCACGTGGTGAATAATCTAGTTGAATTTGGGTGAAGTCCAGTAAATCGTGTTTGAAATTTTTAGGTAACGATAAATTTGTATATATATATTTCTATATATATATATATGTTTTATATAGCCAATATGTTTTAAATCATGTATTAATAGTTCATGTCTTCTCAATATATTTTTACAGGACTTGTTAATATATTTTATGCGATAAGAGAAATTATATTTTGCATAAGTAGTAGTACATATTGAATTCATATCCTTCTTGTGTGTCACTATGTATTTTTTGAAGTGAATATTGTTAGCCTAAATTATATTGAAGCCATTTCTATGAAAATAGGGGAGGGTGGTATTAAATTTAGTGCAGTGTAATTCATATATATTATAAGGGACTCTGTATTTTTAGTGTAATTTCTATTTTAGCAAGACTTGTATCGAATTAGATTCATTAACCTATTTAATTAACACCAATCTCTTATCCAAAAAATTCTTAATGCTACCTTTTAATTATTATTTTTAATTTTATTTCTTAGTTATTATTTTTCATTGAAGCATATATAACGAATCGAGTTGAAGCTATAGAGGGTAACATGAAGGAATTCGTATACATTAACGGTATCAATCTCGCTTTATTGTATGAATCTAACTTTGGAAAAATATTTCAAAAACTATGGCATAATATATAAATATAATCATGTATTTTCATAATGTATACAAAGTTGTAGTTGTGAATATGTTTAGGAATAAATTGTCTGTTCTTAAGTCATTTCAAAACAGGGTCCTTTAAACAGATCCCTTCACGAAACTTTAAAACAGGGCCCTTCACGAAACTTTTAACCTTAAAACAGGGCCCCTCACACACTGTTTCGTCTTAAAAATAGACCTTTCGCAAACATGTTACCTCTCCATTCATAAATTTAAACATTCGAAAGTAAAATCTGACTTAACACTAGATGGTAAAATTATATTTAGTTCATATAATATTGCAATAACGTTGGAAAGGGATTCATGAAATATGTCGCTACGCATGATTTTTCGTTCTGGTTTTATTGTTACTTACCGTAGATTCTATTTTATATTAACATTTGAATTCTTCGTATTCTTTTTGTATCACTCTGTATTCTTTGAAGAGTATATTGTTAGCCTAAATTATAACGAGGGGCTTTCTGAGGGAAAAAAAGAGAGGGGGCGACCCTTGAGAGGTATTAAATTTAGTGTAGTAGTATAACTCATACGCGATCGTATATTTTTATAATCTCTATTTTAACAAGATTGGTATCAAATTCATTAAAACCCATCTCTTATCCCAAAAATTCTTAAGGATATCTCTTAATGGATATTTCTTAGTTATTATTTTTCATTGAAGCATTTTAAAACTTAACAGATTAATAACTATATAGCTAATTTCATACATTTGGCTACAAAAAATGTGTCAGAAACTTCGAGCATCAGGTATTTCTTATCTTTAGTGATTCATAATCTAAGAAAGGGAACAAGTCAAAGCAAGGCCTTTGCTTATCTGCTAATATGACTCATTGTCATTCAGCATTCCGTCTGTTGAGGGGATAAGGGATAGCCTTCGGGTTTTCGTAATTTCATTTCTAAAATATATATTTTGAACTTTAAACTAAAAATACATTCGTGTAAAACTTATTTTTACATTGTATGAATACGTACTCATTTGAGAATAGCACTCTATTTCTTAAAATAACTGGACAATCATAGTATTTTTACAGGGTACGTGAAGGGGCCATTTTCATTCAAACAGGGGATCTTGGATTTTTATGAAAAGTTAATGTCCCACGTATTTCTGTCGCCGTAATATAACATGAATTTGTTGGATTTATTTTGTGAATGGTTACCTGGGATTCAACTACGGTATCTTTTTCATTATTTTGTGAAGGGCCTTGGAAATCAAATAGGGCGCGCTATTCCAGTTTCTTTCGAAGGGTCCCTGTATTTTGAACATATCGATGTGTAAGCTGTACTTTTAGCCTAACTTGAATTTTTTTTAAAAGGGTAAAGTGTAAATTATCTGATTTTAGGAAGGAATCTTATGCATAATTGGACTTTTTGTGAAGGATGCTTTTTTATTCCAAAGGGGATCTGTTCACTATTTTAATTATCTATGCACTAGATGGTAAAATTATATTTTGTTCACATAGCTTTTCGATAATGTTGGAAAGTGATTCATGAATTGTGCCACTGTGCATGATTTTTCATACTTGTTTATTTATATATGTACGTTAAATTTCTTTTTTTATATCACTCTGTATTTTTTGAAGTGTGTATTATTAGGCTAACTTCTATCGACTCTGAGTAAAAAAATGGGGGAGGGAGAGGGGGCGAGCTGTTAAATCTAGTGCTGTATAATTCGAACGGGACCCTGTATTTTTTTACTATAACCCCCACCGTGGTGATTCCTGGGACCAGGAAGTTTTGACTCTAGGTCACTTCTAGCCAAAAGACCACACCTTAAGGCAAAACTCATTTCAGTTGAGAGTTTATATCTTAGATTACTTTCAGTTGAAAATCCTACTTTTGGCAACTTTTAAAACTAAAAATTCTATTTTTGGCAATTTTTAAAACTAAAAATTCTATTTTAAAAACTCTATTTTAACAAGATTGGTATCAAATTCATTAAAACCCATCTCTTATCCCAAAAATTCTTAAGGATATCTCTTAATGGATATTTCTTAGTTATTATTTTTCATTGAAGAATTTTAAAACTTAACAGATTAATAACTATATAGCTAATTTCATACATTTGGCTACAAAAAATGTGTCAGAAACTTCGAGCATCAGGTATTTCTCATCTTTAGTGATTCATAATCTAAGAAAGGGAACAAGTCAAAGCAAGGTCTTTGCTTATCTGCTAATATGACTCATTGTGATTCAGCATTCCGTCTGTTGAGGGGATAAGGGATAGCCTTCGGTTTTTGGTAATTTCATTTCTAAAATATATATTTTGAACTTTAAACTAAAAATACATTCGTGTAAAACTTATTTTTACATTGTATGAATACGTACTCATTTGAGAATAGCACTCTATTTCTTAAAATAACTGGACAATCATAGTATTTTTACAGGGTACGTGAAGGGGCCATTTTCATTCAAACAGGGGATCTTGGATTTTTATGAAAAGTTAATGTCCCACGTATTTCTGTCGCCGTAATATAACATGAATTTGTTGGATTTATTTTGTGAATGGTTAC
Organism: Maratus michaelseni; assembly: GCA_963931845.1. Classification (NCBI taxonomy): domain Eukaryota; kingdom Metazoa; phylum Arthropoda; class Arachnida; order Araneae; family Salticidae; genus Maratus; species Maratus michaelseni. Next base: position 375,526,348 of record OZ007591.1, read on the forward strand.
CTGGGATTCAACTACGGTATCTTTTTCATTATTTTGTGAAGGGCCTTGGAAATCAAATAGGGCGCGCTATTCCAGTTTCTTTCGAAGGGTCCCTGTATTTTGAACATATCGATGTGTAAGCTGTACTTTTAGCCTAACTTGAATTTATTTTTTAAAAGGGTAAAGTGTAAATTATCTGATTTTAGGAAGGAATCTTATGCATAATTGGACTTTTTGTGAAGGATGCTTTTTTATTCCAAAGGGGATCTGTTCACTATTTTAATTATCTATGCACTAGATGGTAAAATTATATTTTGTTCACATAGCTTTTCGATAATGTTGGAAAGTGATTCATGAATTGTGCCACTGTGCATGATTTTTCATACTTGTTTATTTATATATGTACGTTAAATTTCTTTTTTTATATCACTCTGTATTTTTTGAAGTGTGTATTATTAGGCTAACTTCTATCGACTCTGAGTAAAAAAAAGGGGGAGGGAGAGGGGGCGAGCTGTTAAATCTAGTGCTGTATAATTCGAACGGGACCCTGTATTTTTTTACTATAACCCCCACCGTGGTGATTCCTGGGACCAGGAAGTTTTGACTCTAGGTCACTTCTAGCCAAAAGACCACACCTTAAGGCAAAACTCATTTCAGTTGAGAGTTTATATCTTAGATTGCTTTCAGTTGAAAATCCTACTTTTGGCAACTTTTAAAACTAAAAATTCTATTTTTGGCAATTTTTAAAACTAAAAATTCTATTTTTGGTTTAAAAGAAAAAAAAATGTCTAAGTTCCCCAATTAAAATGAATGACCATTTTTAATTAAACCATTACTGACTTTTAAAATTCTCCTTTAACATGTATATCGAATACGCTACTCTCGTTGAAAAAAATCTCGCGAAAATTCTTAAGTTCAACAATTAAAATTAATTAATGACCCTTTTTAAGTAAACCATTATTAACTTTTAAAATTCACCTCAAATATACTCTAACATGTATATGAAATACCCTACTCTAGTTGAAAAAAAAATTGTTTCGAAAAATTTCTAAGTTCCCCATTTAGAATTAATGAGCCTTTTTAATTATTATTTTTAATTATTCATTCACTTCTACTGCATACACTCCTATTCAAACTGCGTACTTTTGTTGAAAAAAAAAATTGCTTCGAAAAATTTCTTAAGTCCTCCAATTAAAATTAATTAAAATTATCCCCTTATCTTATAGTAGAAATCCTTATCGCTCCTCTTTTATCGCACCCTCCGTTCTTATCAGTGCTCATGCTCTTATCGCCACCTTCACCTGCTCCCCCTGTGCTCCACCTGTGACTCCCTCACCTTCACCTGTCCACCTGCTCCACCTGCACCTCCACCTTCCACCTGCTCGACTGAGGTGATGTTGAACCGGTAAATATACACTACTTATATATATAAATGCTTCTGCAATTGTTTTTAATATTTCTACTATTTAATATTAACTATAGAGTTACAATATATAAAGAAAACAATGGTTACTGAAATTAGTATTACAGGTCTTACTGTTGGCGCGATGTATTTACGTAGTATGGATCTTAAAAATCACTAGACAATAAGTATAAATGCCAAAGTCAGCGATTTACGCAGCTATGAAAACTGCAATATGCAGCCCAATTATCACAAATTATCCAAGACGATTAGATGAGAATAATGATAGATTTTCTAATCTTCCGTAATTGAGTCTCTGCCAAGGTTGGGGTGAAACAAAAAAAACTTCTTCAACAGTACGGATGAATATAAATGTGGATATCATTAATAGCTTTTCATACAAAAAAAACTCCACTGCACGAAATCGTATAAGCTAAAATACGTCAATTGGCAGTGGACCCAGTTATGGAAAATTACAAGTATCTCCGCATTAGCAAATACATTGCAATTGATAAGCGAACGGACATTAAGCATAAATGCCCAAGTGAGTTCAGCTGTATTTCTCAAGAAATATTAAATAAATCACAACAAAAAATATACAAAATGCCGCCATGATCGCAAAGAGTTCTTGATTTCTCTATCAGAATCTTCCGATTTGGCGGAGTATTGAATAAGTAAATTAAATTATTAATAAAAGTGACACGATGCAATGGTTAGCATATACATTTCAGGGAGACCACACAATGGTCGCTAGAAGCGGCTATTTTTGAATACTATTATAATAATCCGTTCATTCCCCGTATATCATATCACTGTTCATTTTTTAACTACAGCTTAACCCTTATTTGCCCTTTACATTTTAAGATGAGAAAAAAAATGCACTTCTTTTTTAATTAATTAGAATTTAATTTAAATGGATTAACATTTTTTAGAATTAGTATAAATGGTAATTTACCCCCTCTCTTTATTTTTTAAGACTGTTCATTCCCCAACCACGACTTAACCTTTGTCTCCCCTTTAGAGTTTTACATGAGAAAAAAGATGCCCCTGACATTCGAGTTTTTTGTTATTTATATTTAATGATAAAATCTCCCACCTTCTTTTAATTTTGTAAAAAAGCTTAATAAAAGACACTGCACCTATTCCCATTACTATTTAACCCCTATCTCCTCATCAAATTTTAAAATGTGTTAGATGATGGCAGTTGTTTTTAAATATTTAATATTTTACATGGAATAATTCCCTTCCCCTTTTTCAAATTTTGAACAATATTATAATAATATACACCGTTCATTTTCTAACTGCGGCTTAACTCTTATCTCCCTTTTACATTTTAACATGAGAAAGAAGTTACCCTTGTTTTTCAATTAACTAGAATTTAATTTACATGAATTCAACTATTTAGAATTCAATAAAAATGATAATTTACACCCTCTTTAATTTTAATTTTTTGAAATGGGGCATAATAATAGACTGTTCATTTGCCAACCACTACTTAAACCTTGTTTCTTCTAAGATGCCTGACCCCAGCAATCAAAATTTTTACTATTTTATATGATAAATCATCCCTCGCCACTTCGTGATAATTTTTCTAATAATAAAATAGCTTAAAGAGACTGCTTATTTTCAAATTGCTACTTAATCCCTATCTCCTCATTAAATTTGAACATGAGCTAGACGATGGCAATCTTTTTCAATTATTAATTATTTTACACGGAATATTTCCCTTCCCTTTCTTCAAATTTTGAATACATTTTCTAACTACAGCTTAACCCTTATCTCTCCTTTACATTTTAACATAAGAAAGAAGTTATCTTTCTTTTTCAATTAACTAGAATTTAATTTAAATGGATTCAACTTTTCAGAATTAAATATATAAGGGTTATCCAAATGAAAAGTGGACACATGCGATTGTGTCAGAACGAGTTCAGCTATAGAAGCGCCACCGAACAGGGATATAAAGGGTGGTAGGAAGTGTGCACCGCATACGGCGTTCCACAGTGAAACCTGTTCGCGGTAGAGGAAATTGCTCGAAAATAAAGTCGTGCCATAGACGGATACGTCCAGATCGGAACAACGCGCGGTACTACGGTTTCTAATTGCTGAAGATTAGCGCTATCAATTCAACACAATGCTGCAGTACTCTGACGAAACTACGGAAAGCAATCAAAAGCAAACGGTCAGGCCTTCTCACACAACAAGTGATTCTTCTCCCTGACAATGCCCGCCCACACTTCTCACGTGAAACCTAGACGACCTAAAACAAATTCCGTTGGGAAGTGTTCGACACCCGGCGTACAGTCCAGATTTCTTACGCTATGATTTCCTCATCTTTGGACCACTTGAGAGAGCATGACAGAGAAAACGTTTCCATTCGGATGATGAAGTTAAGGAAGCTGTGCAGGAATTCTTCAAGAATCAAACGTGATGTTTTTCCAGCAAAGGCATAGACCTGCTGCCGAAATTATGGGACCTGTGTTACAACGCCCATGGCGATTTCTTTTTGATTTCCAATAAAAGTATTCTTTTTACTCAACTTGTCCATTTTTCGTTTGGGCAACCCTTATAAATGCTAATTTACCCTCCTCTTTAATTTTTTGAAATATGGCATTATAATAGATTGTTCATTTTCCAACCAGTACTTAGCCCTTGTCTCTCCTTTAGATTTTTATATGAGAAAAAAGTTGCCCTCTAGCATTCGAGTTTTTTGGTATTTAATATGATAAAATCCACACCCCACATCTTCTAATTTCGTAAAATAGCTTAATAAAAGACACTGCTCAATTTCCAATTACTACTTAACCACTGTTTCTTCATTAAATTTTAACATGAGTTTGATGATGGCAATCTTTTTGAATTATTAATTATTTTACGTGGAATATTTCCTTTCTTCTATTTCAAATTTTATATAATAGATACCGTTGATTTTCCAAATACAGCTAAACCCTTATCTCTCCTTTACATTTTAACATGAGAAAAAAAATGGCCTTCTTTTTCAGTTAACTAGAATTTAATTTAAATTGATTCAATTACTTATAATTCAATATAAATAGTTATTTACCTGCCTCTTTATTATTAATTTTTATACATGACATAATAATAGACTCTGTTCGTTCTCCAACCACTATTTGAACCTTATCTTTCAGTTACATTTTTATATGAGAAAAAAGATGCCTAACCCCGAACATTCGAAATCTTTGCTATTTTGTATGATAAAATCATCCCCCCCCCCCACCTTGTTCTATTTTTTTTCTAATAATAAAATAGCTTAATTAAAGACACAGTTCATTTTCCAATTACTATTTAACCCCTATTTCCTCATTAAAGTTTAACATGAGTTAGACGATGGCAATCTTTTTGAGGTGAGGATAACCTAATAAAATATAGCGATCATTGTAACTGGGCTTTGTGGGTTTCGCGCCCATTAATTGTTAATACGGTGGGCACCATAACGGAGTCCTGTGCGTTTTGCAGCATTGAATCTTTAATACAGCGATCACTATAACGGGGCCTGGTGAACTTTATGTACATAAACCGCCAAAACGGCATTCATTTTAAAAGAGCCCTGTGCGCTTCAAGCTCATAATTAGTTAATATTACGATCAGTATTTAATTCGTAAATCTCTACTTCCAAAAATTGATTTATGTGAAGAGGATATTTTGCATAAAGATTGAAATGCGATCACTAAAACGCTTAAAATTAATTTATAAAACATGAAATTAAAAAAGACTAAATAAAAATTCACCTATAAAAATGTCTTGCATAAAATATCTAATCAAAAATCAGCAACAGTTATCTTATTCGTCCAATCATTCATAATCGGGTCCATAGCCAAAGTTGGCGGCGAACATGAGTGATGTTGGCATTAATGTAGTTTCAATGTTTACAAAAGTGACAATAACAGTTACAACAATAAAATTAATTTTGCGCCAAACTAGGCTCGTTAAAATTTACAAATTGGTTGTAAACCCGATTACGGAAGAATCCTTTTTTTTTTGTTTTTTATCTTCAAAAACCTGTAGCGGTTGCATATTGGAAATGACTGACATGCAATTTTTTGAGTAGATTTGTTAGGCTACATGTCACGCTTGTACCTAAAATTGCTGCTAAGATACGGTGAAATGACCTAAAACTTTCGACACCCCCTTAGGGGTAGAATTTCGAAAAATCATTTTTAGTGGGTCCCTATTATGAGTTAGGACAATATACCCAAGTGTTCGTTTCTAGCTACAATAGTTTCGTTTAATCGTTGATAAATCAGCCAGTCAGTCATTAAGGACATGTAGAGTTGCAAAAAGCCGGTTTATTCCCAGGTTTATTTCCAATAGACCTGGTTTATTCCCAGGTTTATTCCCAAAAGACCTGGTTTATTCCCAAAAAACCAAGTTTATTCCCAAAAAACCCGGTTTATTCCCAGGTTTAAACCGGGTTTTTTCTAGCCTTTGCAACTCTAAGGACATGATTGATTTGGTGGTATAGATTGGTTCTTATAGGTATAGATTAGGTGGTACCAAGCTACTCCGTCACCGCTTCTGGTTTTTATGAAATCCTTACGAGGGGGCCAGGTGAGCCCGGTTTACCCGGGACATCACATATGCATACTCTGCATTTAAGGGGAGCACCGTCACCTGCGCATCACTCCCAAGCAAAGACTTTGACGAAGGTCGTTACAACAGCAGACTTAATGTACTGAAGGAAACTGCTTCACAACACTTGGGGACGTGCTGGGATTCATCAAAAGTTTTGGAGACGGAAACCCAAGAGGCTACTGGGCCTAGGTCTTACATCAGGATTCCCGGGCGCGGACATGATTTACCAGCGTATCCGAACAGGAAAATCTACAAAGATAGCCACTAGCCTTTCAGCTATGGATCTAGATTAGGTGGTACATGTAACAAAATTGCATGTATCAGCTGATGTTCGTACAAGAAAAATAGGGGGGAGGGATGTTAAATCAACATCGTACAGTTCTCTGAAAAATGAATTGATGGTATTTGTGAAACAGATGGTAAAACGATTACGCGGGCATCATCAGTAATCGGGTTACCATTTAGTTTTACTTTTCAACGGTCTGTACAATGCTTGTATGATCTCCCTCCTTCCCGCACGTGCAGCAGTTGGCTGCAGTTTCGTAACCGTGCCACTTGATCTATCTTATATACCAAAATTACCAACGCTAAAATTGGTTGCAAAAAAGTGACGCTGCTTCTCGGACTAAAAGGGAAGAGTTGTCTGTTAACCCCTTGGGGACGAGCGACACGTATACGTGACGCATAAGATGCTCAGAATCCTTGAGTATTCCCACTAGTTATTTTTTATTGTAAACTTTGCCTTATGTAATCCTAGCATTTCTGCGATTCAATTAGGCGAAAATTTCTGTTTGAAAAACTGGTGGTAAAAGATTAAAAATTCTGTAAAGGACGCTCGTCGTGAAGGGGTTAATGTAGAAAAAAAATCAAGAAATAATTTTCGGAACAAATGGGTTGAAATAACACGTTATGACAAATGACGTGTGTACAAATGAGTGCGTCTGCCTGAGATAAAATTCTGCGTGACAATTTGGAAAGAGAGTTAAGTGATGCTGTATATGCAAAGCTATCATTTTGTGGAATAAGTGTAGATATGATATCCAAGATTTGCCTTTTTAATGTTTTCGATAAAGGGCCAGTTAGTAGCAGTCCAACAGCTCAAAGTGAGTGAGTCTATGTAAAGCACGAAATTTTATTAATCTATGCTTGGATATTTGGTACAATGTACAACTACTTGTCAAAAAGAAATTATAAAATTAAAATAATGTTTTAAAAAACCACTCTGATACTTTTATGTTAGCTGGGCGTCAGTGATAACTCGCCAAATCTTGTTTATGTTGGCATCATTTGAATTGTAACCCTTTCCCGTCATTCACAACTTACTATAGATTTTTACAAATTCTAATTGATATTAAATGATTTTGGGGCCTTATGTACGTAAGTATCTATTTTTGAGTATATAAAATTAGATACGATGTTTACATTATAATAAAATCTTTCTAGCTTATGTTATGACTTATTTTTAAGATATTATATTGCACTGTTTAAATATTGGCTATTTGTTATTAGATAATGTTAAAAGATTGGCGAGAAAAACGGTTGGCAAGATTCAAAACATTTTGGAGATCACTGGCGCCTTAAAAATTCCTATTCAGCAATTTCCGTCAATAAACTGAAATGTATTCGATATATTTTATGCTACCCTTTATAGGATCTATAGAAATAATTCACACCAAGTAATATGTAAAGAAACAGTTAAAATTAAAAACACGTGCCACAACTGAAAGCGCACTTCCAGCAATTATTTTTCATCGACAGTACTGTAACCGAATTCTTTTGCGTGTCCCTGTAAATGAATGGTGAATGCTACACACTTCATTTTCAATACCAAACATGCCATAGTAAATCTCCATATATCAATTGCATGGCAATCCGAGTACATTTACGTAAGTTAGAACACGGACAGACAGACGGAGCAAGCCAGAAACACCGAATTCATAAACACTTTTCAACTATGTTGAAAAGTGTTAAAAACAGGTTGAGTTAAATAAAAGAGTGTAAAAAAAATACACGCCTAATAACTCTGCCACAAATCATCGTATAAAAATGTCACTAGTACAAAAAAGATTTGTAATTAACGTCTGGCTACTATTTAATGACATATTTAAATGTTTCTTACGAGATCGTCTACATATAGAAATTGAAACAAACATTAAAATTTTTAATACCAGTACTTAATTTTGACATCCTTTTTTTTGATTTTTCGGAAAACTGTACTTTCGGATGCCAAGCGATGTTGATCAGTCAAATAGCTTAGGGATTGAGAAGGTAACTTATTATTTATTATTTATTATTTTATTTATCATTATTTTTTAAGTATAACTCAAAAATTACTTAGCGGAATGAGTTGTCATTTTGGATATGCATATTTGAAACTACTAGAAATCGATTTCTGTTAAAAAATTCATAAGTTACATTTCACATGTTTCAAAAATTATTATTACTTTTTAAAAATTATATTTTGAAATTAATTTTCGAAAAAACAAATATATGAATTGTAGTTACCTATGAATAGAAATCGATATCTAGAAACTTGGAAACCTTAAATAGGCAATTCCAAAATGATAACTCATTCCACCAAGCAGTTTTTAAAAAACTACCCGCAATTGCAGCCTTTTTTTAAAACGATTTAAAATGTTCTACTGAGCAGGTTTTGATGAGACTTGATAATTTTTAGGGATGGCTCTAGTATATTCCAAGCATACCGTTCTACGTTGCTTAGTTATAGAATTAGGGGGGAGGGATTCTATAATCAAGTGAACCCCATTACGAATGATTAGCCTTTTTAAAAAGTTCTACTGGATGAGTTTGTTAGTTAGTTTGAATTGTTAATTAGGTAACTTTTCGGGGATGGTTTTAATTTATTGGAATCTTTCTATCGTTCTTTACCAAATCCTACAATAAATTATCAACTGAAAGAGTCGGTCCTTAAGAGCTCAAATATTGCCTGCACATTAGAAAATATAATAGCGCAGTGGTATTCGTATCGTTTTCAGCAATGCAAAAGGACATTTCATGTAAAGGTTCATATTACTTTAAAACACAAGGTTAAATCTACCAATATATTTCGGTTGATTGGAAGTTTGTTTAGAGAAACCGACTAGTGTTGTTGGCGAAGCCTGCTTGCATACCTATAAAAGTCATTTTAAATGGACTTTTTAACTAAGTTTCCAAGAAGAGATGGAAAAGAACATCGAGGCTCTTATTGAATGCTTCATTTGAATCCCCACATCTAGTCTTAATAGTCCGGGAGGCAGCGTGATAGTTCTGAAACCAATTTTCGCGTCGACGATTTTTGCATATAAGAGAGATTAACCCCTTCGCGACGAGCGTCTTTTACAGAATTTTTAATCTTTTACCACCGGTTTTTTTAAACAGAAATTTTCGCCTATTTGAATCGCAGAAATGCTAAGATTTAAGAAGGCAAAGCTTACAATAAAAAATAACTGGTGGGAATAATCGAGGATTCTGAGCATCTTATGCGTCACGTATACGTGTCGCTCATCCCCAAGGGGTTAAATAATACAGATAAGGAAACTGACAGTCAACTAGGACACCAGCGAAGAATGTTGCCATAGAAACACCTCGCAAAGCAAAATGAACGGTATTCCGATTATCGATGACAGGCATCCTAGTCGGGTAACATCCATAATCAGATCACCTTTCCTTTCGGTTTGAAGCGGCCTATGGGGTGTTGCTACCCCCCACCCCCTTCTGGCAGGTGTGCCCTATCATCTATGCAAAAATCTTCGGCGCTAAAATTGCTTGCAAAACTGTGACGTTGTCTTCCCATACAGCAGATGTTTTGGTTCCTCTGTCTTTTTTTTCATTTTGAGCGTCTTTCTAATAGAAATGAAGTACAAAAATTACAAAAAAATATTTTTTTTATATAGCAATGTTAATGTGAATACAGTGTATGTGAGACGTGAGACAATTTATTCCATTCATTAATTAAAATTTCGGGGTCAAAATGTGAAAATGGTATTGATTTTCGTTTATTAAACAAACTATGAATAACAGTAATAATAAACAAGTCCTTTTGGTTCAGTCAGAAGTCTAAATTTTTTGTTTTTAAATTTAAGGTAATGTATGTCATTTTTAATACAAGTTAAACAGAGTACACCTGTGTTTGGAAAATCAAGGAGTCACTCCAGAATTATTTCAATTGTTTTTCGTTATTTAGCTTCTAATACAGTAGATTCCAGTTACTTGTGAGGAAATGTAAAGAACAAAATAGAAAGGCATCTTTAAATTTACTTCTGATTATTGGGACAGCCACTTTATTAACAGGAATCTACTGTATAAATGCAATTTTAGTGTTTTTCTTTGGTTGTTATAGTACTGCTTGCAAGTCATGTTAAATACTACACTGAGGCAAGAGAGAGTTTGGAAAGTCACAAAAGGCATCTGGTTATAGCAGCAAGTGTTGATGAGATAGCAACACTTTCATTTGTTTTCCAAGAAGCTGACAGATCAAGCGAAACTTGCCTGTGGTGATTTTTTCAAGACTTATGGAACAAAAAGAAATGCGCACTATGAAGGTGCATTGGTATTAATGATAATTTACTGAATTTGAATAAATTGTATATATTAATCATCATTTGAAAGAATACACATATTGTACTTAATAAATAATTTAATCTGAATTTATTTATTTATTTATTTTCTGCTTTTGTAATGTCTAATTTAGTTTAATAAAAAAAAAATAATAAAATTTCCCCCCAAAAAACTGCAAACAGTCAAAATTATTGGCACTTCATACAAAAATTCATCCAGATAAGTGACTTTAGATCAATGCTGAAATAATAATGGTATTTCCCCGTTATAAGGGTGCTGGCGAGATAAAAGAAAATAGCCTTGGCGAGAGAAGGACATTTTTTGTAATATATGTAATACGTAAATGTAACGAAATATGTAATACGTAAAAAAAATTTGTAATATGTAAACAATAATATAAATACAACATACTATTTTTGTAACCTATTTAATGTTTCATACACACAAGTAAATTTTTTCAATATTTATACAATTTATTTAACTATATTTTGAAATTTATTTACACAATTTATCTGATATTACAGACAAACAGAAATAATTTATCTAATGCATGTAATCCAAAGCAATTTTTTGAATGCAAATATAAACAAACTCATCTGTTTTCTTTTCATAGCTGTCTGTATCATTTGACAATAAAGCTTACGTAAGTTTGGATTGTGTCATGGTGCCTATAACAGAAAAATACCACAATAATAAGAAATTATGGCACTTTTATGTTAGCCAGGAACAAATGATAAAACGCCAAATATTGTTCTCATCGTCGTCATTCTTATTACATTCATTTCATTTAAAACAACATAACTTTCACTTAAACTGCATACATTACATACATTTAAAATACACGCGTTTCAATCATTTAATTTAAAATACAAAATAATATAATAATAATAATACCATACCCCAAACATTTTATTTCAAAATCGAAGTATTGTTTCTAATTTACATATACAAAAAATAAAAGCAAGAATAAAACGCTATTAGACAGATTTGCACCTGGCTAACATAAAAGTACCAAAATGACTGCTTTAGATTCTGAAATTTTAACAGGTAAAAGCAGTAGAAAGTTTCGAATAAAAAAGAGGTCTTTCCGGCCTATACCGGGAGGAAAGGCTAGCTTCCCTATTCCTTGTTTGTAAGAATTCACCCAATTTCATCCAAACACACAAAGGTAAAAAGCTTGGAACCCGGTTATAGAAGATTCCCAGTTTTCATCAATATTGAATTTGAATGGGGATTTCGAAAAATTAGTCAGCTGACTATTGCCAAATAGGCTATATTCATATGTATTTTTAAGTGTTATGAGAGTAGAAACAATGGCTACAATAATTAAAGTAAATTTGAGAGAAACCCGTTTTCTAAAGCTGATAAATGAAACATGATTATGGAAAAATCAGTCACTCTAGAATTTCAAATTGCTATACCCCAGCCATTTTTTAAGATAGAAGCAAAACAAAAAATGTTCCAGCATCCTTGTTTCAAGGCCTAACACTTAAGCGAAAAAACTTTTTGGATTTCTAATTTCTTGTACATCTTTTCGAATTTGAAATCTTTAAGTGACCGGCAATTTGAAACAAGATGGCACAGATGGAGCTGGTCAACGATTTTGGTCGAGACCTTGGTAAGTACTGTACACATGCAAAAATGAAGTATAATTTCCGGATAATATAGAGAATTCATCTATAATAATCTAGTTTAATATGCAACATCGTCATCGAACTGCTATTATGACTATTAATACTATCTTGATTACGACTATTAATAATAATAATTCTGAATTAATAAATATCTAAATTCAAACTATACATGAAAATAAATTTATTTAAAAAAAAAAAAAAAAAAATTACAGTGATTTAAATGGAAGCTCCATCTGGCGTAAATTGGCCAACCTTTGCCGTGCAGCTCTGTCACGAAGTTTTCTTAAAATCATTATTTCAGAGGAATCACACTACTCTTTTTGTTTCAACAAAGCAAGGCCTTTTGAGAAACACTCAAAAGCATCATCGTTACCAATCTTTACTTGGGTATCATTCTCGCCATCATCATCATCTTCCGAATTTCGAAATGGCATATGTTTTTGTTTAGAACAGAGACGTGTGTGTACACAGGCGGAGGGACTGGAGCTGGCGGGAGTTCAAGCTAATTTCAAATGAGTTCTAAGAAAGGGGAACCAAAATATTTATCTGTACTCGTAGTTCGTAAAGGACCGCTTGTATACACAAGGAATATGAAAGTTAAAAAAAAACGCTTAAATAAAGGTCAGGTAAGGTAACCAACGTCGGTTTACGGAGAGTTCCGGTTAAACGAGGTTCGGAAAAAAAGACTTAAAAAAAAGGTCAAGAAACCAACGTCGGTTTACGGAGAGCTCCGGCTAAACAAGGGTCGGATAATCGAGGTTCTACTGTATATATATATATATATATATATCAACATTTGAGCTGAAGGTAGTTTTGGGGTCTGGGAGGCTATAATCGATGAAAATATACCAAAATTTTCCAGAATTGCTTTCCTACAGCGGCAATCGATAGCAGCTTCTTATTTTTTGTAATGAAAGCTACTTAAAAGTGATCAAAGTACAAGAAATTTCCAGATTTGATTTACAAAAAATGTAAGGTATTCCAGTAAAAAGCATTGGGTTTTAATAGCTGCTTTACCTCTCTCTATTTCTTTCTTTCATAACTGACAAATAACTTTACATTATTAGAATTAGCCTACTTGTAAAATTCTAAGTTTGATTTGTGCACCCTCTCTTGTGATGGAGTTGGCATCTCTGTTCCTACATGTTAACCCCTTCACCTCCAGACCGTTTCATTCATATACAGGGTGTACATAATTAAAGTTCACCTACTCAGAGCTGTCTATAATATAAACTATTCATCAGAAAAACATGAAATTCGGAATGCATCTAAATGAAGAGATGCGAAAGGCATTTAGCAGAAGAAAACAAAATTAATTTCAAAAATTGCCACCAGAGAGCATTTTTTGAGAAAACTTTTGCATATATGCAAAATTTAGCAATCACATGATGAATCTGCTTGCGTACAATGAAAAAATAAAATAAAATGGGTAATAAAAAATGAAAATCCGTAAAACAAATGAAATGGTACGCCTCCATCCATTTTTAATCAACACTTTTCAATCCCCCTAGACCAGTCATACTCAACCTTTTTTTCTGGCGGACCGAAAACAAAGGTTTGCGATGTTACGCGGGCCGCAACAAACTTAAAAACGGGTAAATAAAGTCGTAAGTTAATTAAGTAGTATAACAAAGTTAGTATTATCAGTAGGATTAAACGTTTTTCGCGTAAGAAATGTTAACAAAACATTTTAACTATTTTCAAATAATAAATTTCGTAGTATATTTTTACTGAAAATGTTGTAAAAATAAGCCACGAAATAAAGGTGTACAAATTGTTTGATGCTGCCAATTATTTCCACGACAAACGTTCAACCTTAAAAAGAAGTATTAGCTATATACAGGGCCATAACCGTAAAATAATATAACAATGCAGAATGTACACGTTCTAAAGGAAAAAGTGGGAGATTTTCTTTTCTGTTTTTTCTATCAGTCTTTTGCTCAATGCAAAAACCTTTTATTTATTAGTTTTTTAATTTTAGAATTGTATTGCAAATTTAACTAATTTTGAATAGTTAATTTGATTAGTGTTGAAGATTAAGAAATGTATACACAGATAGGACTACATGCAAAAAGGACTTTTGACTAAGGAAACAGCATTTAAGATGTTTTAATATAATTTAAAACTAATTAGAAATGACAGGACAGATTTCGTCTTCTTATGAACAAATAGGACTACATGCAAAAAGGACTTTTGACTAAGGAAACAGCATTTAAGATGTTTTAATATAATTTAAAACTAATTAGAAATGACAGGACAGATTTCGTCTTCTTATGAACAAATAGGACTACATGCAAAAAGGACTTTTGACTAAGGAAACAGCATTTAAGATGTTTTAATATAATTTAAAACTAATTAGAAATGACAGGACAGATTTCGTCTTCTTATGAACAAATAGGACTACATGCAAAAAGGACTTTTGACTAAGGAAACAGCATTTAAGATGTTTTAATATAATTTAAAACTAATTAGAAATGACAGGACAGATTTCGTCTTCTTATGAACAAATAGGACTACATGCAAAAAGGACTTTTGACTAAGGAAACAGCATTTAAGATGTTTTAATATAATTTAAAACTAATTAGAAATGACAGGACAGATTTCGTCTTCTTATGAACAAATAGGACTACATTCAAAAAGGACTTTTGACTAAGGAAACAGCATTTAAGATGTTTTAATATAATTTAAAACTAATTAGAAATGACAGGACAGATTTCGTCTTCTTATGAACAAATAGGACTACATGCAAAAAGGACTTTTGACTAAGGAAACAGCATTTAAGATGTTTTAATATAATTTAAAACTAATTAGAAATGACAGGACAGATTTCGTCTTCTTATGAAAAAGTATAAAGCAACAGTGAAGGTCTTAAATACATTTTATGCACATCTCAGTTAATTTTATAAATATGGATTAATGAGTGTGTGCCTCGGGCCGCACACAAAAGGTCGCCGGGCCGCAGGTTGAGTATGGCTGCCCTAGGCTAAACAGGTGAGGGATAATCAATCCGGTTTCCCGTTTCTGAGAGGAGAAGCCTTAAAAAAAAGTTGAAGCATGCGCAAAGCGACCCTTTTCGTGTGAAAAAATAATGTTGGAATTTGACATAATGCGCTTTTCGTTTTAAATATATAAATAATACTTCGAATTTTATGAATTTTCAACTGTGTGTCATATTTCTATTAAATGATACTTTGGAACGGTAAAATAACACGACAAAAGATTTCGAATGTTTCAGAATTACAAAAATACGGTCTTTATAATCATTTAATAGAAATATAACACACAGAGTTGAAAATTCATAAGACTCCAAGTATCATAAATCGTTATGTTTTATTGTGAGTCGTAGAAGAATTGGAGTTTTACAATTTTACTTGTTTAGATCATGGAAAAAGTTTTTTCTAAATGTAACTTGTAGGACCCAGGAGACGGATACAAATTTTAATTTTGTAACTAAAAAAATAATGATAACTATTTTGATGTAAAGGAATTTTTATATTGTGAAGAACAATATTCGAAACACTTTTGAAATTGGAACTATACCTCTAAATATAGCAGTTTTGAGGACTTTACCCACGAGTGGCAACAGTCATGCCTCTGCGGGTATGTACCCTCATAAAAAGACTCCTTATTGGAGGAAGGTTAAGTTATGTTTGTTTGTTTGTTTGTTTATTGAGAACATACATCTGACTTGTGTGCTTGACATCAAGTGCCCGCTTATAAGTCATCGTCAATATACAGGGACGAGATAGCCACAATGAAATTTACAACACCAGAGAGTTACATCCGAGAGCTCTACAAAGTGTGTGCAATGGAGCTGGCGGGAGTCGAACCCGCCGACCTGACTCCTACGCTCTCAAGCGATTAGCGGAATGGTATCTTAACCACTCGGAAGTTATGTTAAAATGTTCTTCACGTCTATTGGTGTTTTTCTTCTGTATACCCGCAGCTGACGTCACATGGGTAAAGTCGAGGCTAACGAAAAAGACAGGCTACCGCGGTGCGTTCCACTTATTTTTTTTTTACAGACCGCTAGAGTGACGTGATGCTCTTTTCGTACACCTTCATTGGTGCATTCGAGCACCATGTGACTCCGGCGGTCTGTTAAAAAAGATACTCGTAAAGCACTGCGGTAGCCTTTCTTTTTTTACAAACCGCCGGAGTCACATGGTGCTCGAATGCACCAATGAAGGTGTACGAAAAGAGCATCACATCACTCTAGCGGTCTGTAAAAAAAGATAAGTGGAATGCACCGCGGTAGCCTGTCTTTTTCGTTAGCCTCGGGTAAAGTACACAAAGTCGGATAAGAAAACAATAAATTAAAACAAGATTAAAGATAAAGCTTTAAATTTAGGACATCGTTGACAATGCTCAACCAAAAATATTGTTAAACGAGTATGGATCTAAAAATAGAGAATAAATAAGATTGTTGCAACTTGTATTTATTTTTAGGTGCGCTCGTAATTATATAAATACGTAGCACCTAAAGTCGTCGTCTGGTCTGTCTGTCCTTCCCTCCGCATATAACACTACAAAAACTACCCAACCGAATGGTTTAAAATGTAATATATATAATTGTTGTAGAATTTTCTCGAGTCATTTCAAATTTCATCAAAATCTAATCAAAACTTAAAAAGATATTAATATAAGTTTTCTTTATTCTATTAAATCCTATCACACGTAATCTATATAGTAAAAGCGTAAGTCATGTGACTGGGGAAAACAAATACGGGCTAACTACGTCTTTTTTCATATTGCCAGGCAGCCATTTTTATCCAAAATTACTTTTTCGAGTAAAATTGCATAAAAATTATATTTTTAGAAAGATCGTTCAAAACAATTGTTTGTTTGAGAGATGAATTATATTAAAATATGTATAGATTCTGAGATAACTTCAGATTAGGTTCAGATTTTAGGTTGATAGCCCACTATCTCAATCTATTAAAGTAAATAAATACAAGTGATTCGTTTACTGTGAGTCACAAAAATATTAAACCATGAAGGTAATCATTCGCAAAGCAAGATCTCCATGGTGAATTTTGCAGCACTGTCTGGTGTCGAAAAACAAATTCGCATCTGTAAACGTGGCATGCGTAACAAAAGAAAAGACACGCTCATTTCGCTCATAACAGACAATATAATTCACTTCACTGAAATAATGATGACTTTTTTATATTGTAAAACTAGTACCGTAATTTCTGGGCTATAATCTGCGGATCAAACAATGATGTTTCGACCCAGAAATTTTATTTTCTAAAATGTTACTTCCTAGATCGCTGTAATTATTTTATTTCAATTATAAAATAAAATTTCTGGTTCGAAGCATGATTGTTTGATACGCGGATTATAGGCCGGAAATTACAGTAATAGGACAAACGCAGCTCATTTGTCACGTTTAACATGCAATTTTCAACTTTTTTTTCTGGTAATCAAGAATTCTTCTCGCTTTACCTCATATTCAGCTGCTCATTCAAAACAAATCATAAAATCCGACAAAAAGCATTTGTCTTCTAGTTTAATTCTTCTGCTGTTGAATACGAAATAAGTGCAAAAAGCAGATTATTAATATGATTTCACAAGTTCGGCACTAGATGTCAGCACCACGTTTGCCACACTCACGTAAAACATAGATTGGAATTACTAGTTTATCATTACGATACGAGATGGCAGCACTAAAAGTAAAAGGAAAAGTTCTGCTGATGATCATTATTTACAAATACATTACTAATTCCTCATTTTCTCCCTGAATGATTTTTTAAATTGCTGATTTTTGTAGTTCTGTTAAACTATTTGTTTCGTTGTATTTAAAAAGCAGAGCTGGTTACAGGTTTTGAGGACAGTAGTGCACTTATAAATTTTCCAGCACTGGAACATTTGATTGGTTCTACAGCAGCAGGTGGCAATATGATGAAAGTGAAAGAAAGAAGGTACAATTGTGAAGTTTAGAACTAAAGAAAAAAGGGGTACAGTGAATATTTTTTTTCATGACAATTGCTGAGAGAAAATATTAAATATTCGCTCGCATTTATAAAGACAAGATTTTGGAAAATTATTAAGGGTTTGGGAGGAAGCAGGGTGTGCTCACGAAGATGCCTAAAAATTTCAAATATCGAATTTTGTAAAACTTCTACACCTATGAAACAAAGTGCCTTGCATCTTGCATTACATTGCTTTTGCTGTCTGTCTTTCGCCAATCCCAATCTCACTCTTTAGGTGTGTCAAATAGATAAAAGCAAATGAATAATACATACAATAATTTTATCAGGAAAATCGCAGAATTAAATGTCCTGTTCATAACAACTGATTTTAGCCTAAGTATTGGAATGCATGACAACCATCAGAAGTCAAATAAAATAAATAGAAAAAGTACCTATTTCATTAAGTTTTTTTTTTTTTTTTTTTTTTTTTGTAATCTTCATACATCTATAACATTTTTCTCATTTTTAATAAGACTTTTTTTTGTCCCTTTTGACTTTAAAAACTGGGTTCTTGTTTTACTTGAGCTCTTATATTATATATGGTATCATCTTGTATCACATTGCTTTTACTGTCTTTCTTTCGCCAATTCCAATCTCACTCTTTAGGTGTGACAAATAAATAAAAGAAAATGAACCAAGTGCTATGCATACAATAATTTTATCTGAAAAATCTCTGAATTAAATGCCCTGTTCATAACTAATGATGGTATTGGAATGCATGACTGCAATCAGAAGTCAAATAAAATAAATGTGAACAGTACTTATTTCATTAGCTTGATTTTTATAAAAATCTTCATACATCTATAACACTTTTCTCTTTTTTAATAAGACTTTTTTTTTTTTTTCCTTTTTAAAAACTGTGTGCTTGTTTTATCCGAGATCATTACAAAGGCATTTAACTGTTATATATGGTACAATTCAGTAGGGTTTACAAAATGCATTTATTTTAAAATATATACACAATATAAAAAGGTTCTTCCGACCTCCGAGTAAAACGTAGCTTCCCTTTTCCTTGGTTTTAGATTTTAGCTAATTTTTCTGAAAAACACGAGGCTACAATCCGTGGAACCCAATTACAGAAGATTCGTTCGACATTTCTCGTCGTTATAGAATTTGAATGAGAATTTCGCCAAATTAGTCAGCTATGGCTTCATTTATAGCAACCTTTTGTCGACAAATTTGACAATATTTTACCAAGTGTGGCGAGAATTTAACTTTGTCAGAAATGAATA
The DNA here is from genome assembly GCA_963931845.1 of Maratus michaelseni. Lineage (NCBI taxonomy): Eukaryota > Metazoa > Arthropoda > Arachnida > Araneae > Salticidae > Maratus > Maratus michaelseni. The sequence goes on from OZ007591.1 coordinate 375,545,717, forward strand.
TATAGTGTGATGGGGCTCTTCACTTACGTGAAAACACCCGTTTGCTAATGTTAAACCCATGGGTGTTCCAAAATTGAAAGTACTTTTATTTAAAAAAAAATCTGCAATCAAAATAAAAAAAGTAAAAAAATGGCCAATTAGGGATCAACCTTAGCTATCCTATTTTTTTTAATTGTTTAAAAATATTCAGATATAAATGAGAAATTCAAAAAGAACCTACTCATAGGTTTAAAAATAGGTTACCCATATGTTAGCGAGTGGATGCTTTCGCGTGAGTGAAGAGTCCCCTTAAGCATATAAGAGTTGGAACGATGGTTACAACAATGAAAGAAAATTTGCCAGAAACCATGTTTACTAAAAATCATAAATTAAATACGTTTATGGAGGAATCCTGCTGTCTTATTTCAAAATATCAGCCACTTTAAAATTTCAAACTGCTATATCTCAGCCATTTTCGAAGCTAGAAGCAGAACAAAAATTGCACCGGAATCATTGGATCAAGACCGAACAGTTAAAGATTTTTTTTTTTTTTTTTTTTTTTTTTTTTTAAATTTAAAATCTTTCAGTGGCCGCCAATTTGAAACAAGATGTAAGATGAAGCTGGCCAATGAACTCGGTCGAGACACTGTATATACTGTACACAGGCTAAATTCACAACCAAATCGGTTTATAAATACGAGTTACTGCATGACAAAAATCAGCTATATAAATCAACATTTGAACATGGGTGGTTTTGGGGTCTGGAGGTCATGATCGGTGAAAATATATCGAATTTTTCCGGAAGTATTTTCGCAAACGACTGCAATAAGTAGCTTTTTACTTTTTTTATTGGAAGCTACCTAAAATAACCAAATGACAAATCCAGTGATGAAACAGCTGAACACCAATTAACCAATTGCAACCACTAAATTAAAATAGTATTCCTTATCTTATTTAAGACAGAATTTATGAAATTTAATAAGGTGAAGAATACTTTAAAAATGTAGTGGTGTCAATCAGCCTGATGGTGCGCAGATTTTCCATCACTGCAAATTTAAAGCTAAAAAAGATCTCTGATTATCTGTTGATAATCTTCAAGAATTTGTTTACAGACATGAGTAAGGTTTTCATCATTTCTTTTTCAACATAACCACCCGGAGAGATTGGCCTTCTTTGAATTAAATTACCTGCACCATTTGTAGGTTTTACGTTTTGCAAATTGCATGTTCATCAATAGCTTGTTTTAGTTTTGTGAATTTCCTTTGCCATTTTTTCAAGTTAAAAAAAATTAACATCAATTCTTTACTTCTTGAAATTGTACATTTTCTCAAGCGATTGACAATGAATTGCAACTACAAAAGCACACGCAATGCCTAATGATTGATAACAGTTCCCAAAACCCATTGGCATATCAATTAAAAATTATGGGAGAGGCTTAGTAAGTAGTCAGTTTTGTAATATTTAGGATTATCTGTCTTTGGCTAGTCCTAATATCACTCTTCAAGTGTGCCAAATAAATAGTTAATAAAACGATTATGAGAATTATTAATCATTCAAAACTATTTATTAATACCATTATCACAAAATTAACTTTCTAATTAGTTTACAAAAATTTAACTACTAAAAGTTTTAGAGTTAATTATCAAATTGAAAACACAATGTTGACGGGGCAGTCTTAATAAAAAGTCTTTGAAAAAAAGGAATAATCTTACGAGTTTCTGTGAATATCCATGTGCCATGTGTCAAAAGCCACGATAAAATATTTTACAAATTAAAAAAAAATAACTTGCTTAGACTGGCTAGGCAATTCGCTGGATTCACTGATGACTGAAAATTTGTAGGCAATTGTGAAAGGCAGACTTTATAAATTGGACTGCACTACAAAAATAAAACTGATTCGGGCAGTGATTCAGATAGGACTTCAAGACGAGAAGATACTGGAACACTGCAAAACCCTTATTGATCCCATGACAAAATATTTTCAAGATGTTAATAAACGCCAAGGGAGTCCCATTTCTTATTAAAACACTTGTAATGTAGTGTTTAATTATAATAAATGAATATTTTTAAATTATCACTTGTGTTTACATTAATTCACACACTACTGTATATGTATTTATTTTTTTCTAACTTTGTTGAACGATTACAGTAATTGAGTTTCATGTGTAGCTTTCAAATTAAAAAATTTAGAAAATTCTGAAGGGAAAAAAAGAAATAAAATATTTAACAGATTATATAAAAAGTATAGAAAAACTGAGCAGAAGCAAAACAAACAATAAATCTTAATGGGGGAATTTAAATTTTAGAGTTCAAAACACATTGTAACACTTAAAAAAAAAAAAAAAAAAAAAAAAAAAAAATATATATATATATATATATATGTATATCTTACTTATAATAAAATCCGAAGGCAAGAAAGTGTCTGTAACGGCTCCGGGCTCGACCACTCTGATCTGCGAATCGACCATAGTTAAACGCCATGTTAGGCTTAATGAAAAAGCATCCGATTCTGCTGTTAAAATATTTGTAAAAGCATATTAGAGCTTTTAAATATTTTAATTTTGTTTAAAACCTTCAAAAACTATTTCATATAAAACACGTATATCAACATTTCTGTATACATTTTTTACTGTAAACACTTTTCTTTTCAGAAATAGCGGTGAATTCTTTCGTACGGAGGATTTGAGTGATCAATCCAGTACATTGGCGCCATCTACTGGCGCATTTTGAAATTTTGCTTCCATCTTAAATACAGTACAGGACCTATTATGCGAAATCCTCTGGACCAAAGGCTTTCCGAGTTTTGGAATTTTCCGGATTTTGGGTCCTCCCGAAGTTCACGATTATTTGACAAAATTCATGTTTTTTTTTCGTGATTCTTTGACAAAATTTGCATTTTTTTCTGCTATTCTTTGACAAAATTTGCGTTTTTCTTCTACGATCCTGTGACGAAATATAATTTTTTCGTGGTCCTTTGAAGAAATTTGCGTTTTCTTTTTGCGATCCTTTGAAGAAATTTGCATTTTTCTGCGATTCTTTGAGGAAATTTGCGTTTTTTGCTATTCTTTGACAAAATTTACCTTTTATTTACGATCCTTTGACAAAATTCGAGTTTTTTTTCTGAGATTCTTTGACGAAATTAGCGGGGTGTTTTCTTTTTCGCAATCCTTTGACGGAATTCGCATTTTTTCTGAGATCTTTTGACAAAATTTGTGTTTTTTTTCCCTTCGATCCTTTGACGAAATTCCACTTTTTTCGCGATCCCTTAAAGAAATTAGAAATTTTTTTGCAGTGCTTTGAAGAAATTTGCGTTTTTTTTTCGCGATCCTTTGGAGAAATGTTTTTCCGCGATTATTTGACGAAATTCGCGTTTTTTTTTTTGTATTTTTTTTCCGATACTTTAACCAAATTTGTGTTTTTTTGTGATCCCTTGAAGAAATTTTACATTTTTTCGTAGTCCTTGGAAGAAATTTGCGTTTTCTTCGCAAGCCTTTGTCGGAAATCGCGCATTTTCTGCGATTTGTTAACAAAATTAGCGTTTTTTCGCAATTCTGCGACGAAATTTGCGTTTTTTTTTTCAATCCTTTGGCAAAATTCAAATTGTTTCCGCAATCCTTTGAAGAAATTGTCTACTTCTTCTTCGAACGATAGACATAATTGTTTTTTTCGGCGACGATCGTTCAAAATTCGAGATTTTGTTATGTTCGAACCGAATGCCTTACATTTTTAGGAAAATTCGGAACAGAATCACCCTTGATGAAATAAATATATAACTATTTTTTGTTTCAAACGAATCGTAATATAAATTAATTTTAAACTAAAATTTGAGAGAGAAATTATTTGTTTCTAATTTCGGGAAGAAGGGGGGGGGGGAGGGGGAAGTGTTCACCCGCTACCGAAGTAACAATATTTTAGTGATTGCACACTGAAACACAATGGACTGAAAAAAAAATTAAAAATCGGTAAAATGTTCGAAAAATTTCAAAAATTCTAAAATTTTAGTAAAAATTTACAAATTTAGAAAATTTTCGAAATTTTTTTGCTGACTTCGGGTGTTTCCGATTTTGAAATTTCGGATAAGGGGTCATATATTGTAAAATGATTCTTTCTTATCAAACGTAATTAAAATATAAGGAATACACAGTACAGCGTAATTTGCATTTAATTTTGCTTATGTAATCAAACAATGAGTTATGTGGTGAGTCAATCTGCTTAGAAACTCATTGATAACACTTTTTTACAAAAACTTTCGCACATGGATTATTTGTAAATATTTAATTTGAATGTTTTATCCAATCGTTGAACTACTTCCGAAATTTAATACTGAGTAATATATATATATATATATATATATATATATATATATATATATATATATATCCTCATCACTTTTATTTGTAGAAATCATTTGCCATTTTTAAAATGTACTTTTTTACAGTAGAAACCTTTCAATAATAAAATCTTCATGCTGTTTGTTTGTATGAAGTCTTATGAAAAAGAAACGCAGATCAGCAATCTGTCATTTTTGACGGGGTTTTATACTAGTATATATATTTTTTTGAAATGTTTTAATAAAATACAAAAATAAATAAATAAATAAACGGAAAATTCCCACTTTCATAGCTATTTACATTTGACTGAAATCAAATATCGCTGTTAAATTTGTCGCATAACTTGAGCAAAGACAAATTGGATTTCATTTTATCTTTAGTTTTATGACTGAATCAAATTTCACGAATAATCATGCATTTCTGACCTACTCACAAAATCATTTTCAGCTGTAAAATAGGAGAGAAATAAAAGAGAATACATGAAAATGTTCATGCAACAAAGGAATGAAAAAGAGTTTGCGATAATGTCAAAAGCCTCATCAACTTAAAATTGATAAATTATTTCGGCAATTTCACGCCACATTACTTTATCTTTAACAGTTCTTAAAATAATAGAAAATCACAAGAAAATTGCTTAGATACTAAAAATTAAGATATAGGGGAGATGAGGGATGAATGGGACAAGGGATGGATGGGACGCTCTCAATATTTCAGGCAATAAACATTTTTTTTGAGTTGCTTCCTATCCTCATAGATTTCACTACCATAGTGTGCTTCAGAACCAAAAGCAAGAGCACATGGCTGTTTTCAGTTTTCTTCAAATTTGCATTTCATGAAAACTCTGCTTAAAAGTAATTTTTTTTTACATTTGAAGTTACTTAAATATCTTATGCGATATAAACAATTAAGATATGCTGTAGTTTTTTATTTAAAGGCTCAATATTGGTAATTAAAATGAATGCATATCAACCATTGTGACAAAATAATTTCTGAGACAAAATAGCTGACAATTGAATATATGCATCATGTGGATGATCGGGACATTTCAAATGGGGATGAATGGGACTGCTCCATTCGTCCCTAGAGGATACAGAAATTTTTTTATTAATTAAATAATATTATATAGGTTGATAAATTAATACTTTCTGGTAATTATTCTTTTAACATTTCATCCTCTTTGTAGCCATCATCTTCATTCCACCGTTTATGGGCCTTTTAAGGCAAAGCTGAGATGAGTCCAAGATCATTGACTAACAAATAATTCTAGAGATCATATTACAATTTATAATCTCTCAGCTTTTGCCAAGGCGGCATTTTTGTCAGATTTTGTCCTTAACATTGAATACGGGGAGGAAAATGTTTGTGTCCCATTCATCCCTGCTGTGAGGATGATTGGGACATAGAAGAACTTTTTTTAAATTTAATTTATATATCTCTATAATAATAATCTTGAAAAAATATTGTGCATAAGATGTAGTCAAACACTTAACGTTTGACACGTGATATATAATATTGATAATAACTTATATAAAATATTTAAAATAAATATTTTTGTGAAAATGTCCCATTCATCCCCCATCTCCCCTACTTGATGCAGTAGAATATAGGCAGACAAAATAACATTTTAAGCATCAGGATTTTTTAACTATTTGTAGACTAGTTTTGGTAGCATTCAGCATATCGTCATCAGTGCAAAGAATGGTGGAATTTCACCCATATATATGGATCAATGGAAAGATTTATGGACCAACAGAATTACAAGAAATGACAGGGAACAGCCCACAGGGAATTGGGTAGGTTCAGTTCTTTTTTCTATACAATTTCTTATTGGCTGTTCCTTGTAATTCTATTGCTTAACCCATTAAGACCATATGGTCCTGTAATAGCTGCCAACAATTTTGTTGTTTAAATACCTGTATTTTTTAAGATAAATATCTTTATCAAGATGAAAGAAACTCCGTGATAAAAGGAGACAAAAGTCGCTATTCTGAAAAATTGGTATGAATTGCAATTTTTGCATTTTAAAGAGAAAAATAATTCCATCCTTAATGGGCCCTCGAATCCGATTCTCATCTATATATGTGGGCAAAATTCTATCATTTTTTGCACTGATGATGGTATGCTGAATTCTACCAAAACTAATCAGTAAATAGCTTAATAGAAACTAAAAATTTAAAGCTCTAGTGCTTAAAATGTCATTTTATCTGCCTATGTTGTCTAAATTGCTTAGAAAGTTTATCATTGTCATCACATATGCATTAATAAAAAAATTTTCATTTCATCTCAGCATCATGAAACAGAAACAGAAGACACTTCAGACCACATACATAATACCTAAAATCTTAAAGATGAAAGTGAAAAAAAAAATTATATATATATCCTAATCCTAATCCTAATAATATTATAAATCTGATTGTGTGCAAATGTTAGGCTGAAGCCAGCGTCAAAATGGAGCATTTAATTATCCTGTATCTTTGCATATAAGTTGATTATAACACCCAAATGAACATAGAATGGTTTTTGTTTATTTTATTTCAATATTTTTCTTAATAATTCAAAATTTCATTATTTTCCTACAGAATAAATGGACATTTTTTCGTATATTTTAAAATGATTGGTTGGTTTGGTTGGTTTGGCCCAAAGGGCCCGGTTTTGCAGCTTTTTTTTAAAATTGTTAAATTTATTTTACCGTTGCTAATACTTTATCGTTGCCAATATAAAATAAAATCCCTGAGTAATAATTTTTAATCAACAATTTATTTGCACGTGAAAAATATCCATGTGAAAAATGAAAAGGAAATGAATTATTTAAGAATTAAACAGAATATGAAATGATGTCATATTAGAAATAAAATGTGCGTTTTCAAATATTTGATAATAATACAAAGTGCATAAATACGAGTAAGTATGGAAAGCAAGCGAATACGATGTCATATATAGAAAAATAAAACAGATTTGTTTTGATGTTAAAATAAAATGATCTTGGGTTATCAAATTATTTGTGATTAATTTATCTTATTTTTTTCTTTTTCTTTTTCACATGAAAGGAATTATTTTAAATGTACGTAATATATGTATTTTAAATGTATGTGTTGTAAATTAAAGTTCTGTGTTTTAAATGAAATGAGTGAAAGATTTATATTTTTAATGAATTCAGTACAAATGATGGGATAGGTTGGCGATTTATCGTCTGCACACGGCTAACATACAGTTACCATATTTTTAATTTAAATTTTAAAAAGTAAAAAAAAAAAAAAAATTAAAGAAAAAAAATATTGGATGGCAAATGTCAATGATATGCATCGCAAAATTATCCGTATCGAAAATCAGAAAATCTTAATAAAAATAACTATAATTTTTAAAAGAAAGTTGCTTTTCTCATAAAAGTTAAAGATTTAATCATAGAAACTCGACAGAGTTTCTCGCCAAGAATAAGAAACAGCAATGCATTGAACCGTAAATGAAAGGAATTTCCGCCAATGGATGCCAAACGGCAGGGCTACAGCAATGTGTAATTATCGAATTTTTACGCGGTTTACGTTATTGGAATCGTTTTTATGAGTAGTTCGGATCTTTGTAAGTTTCATGTAAAAATATTAATTAGTTTTTGATCTATATCAGTTTAAAATTGTTGATTCCTATACTTAACATAAAGCAAAAAACTGTTGACAGGGCTACAGCAATGTGTAATTATCGGATTTTTATGCGGTTTACGTTATTTGAATCGTTTTTATGAGCAGTTCGGACCTTTGTAAGTTTCATGTAAAAATATTAATTAGTTTTTGATTTATATCAGTTTAAAGTTATTGATTCCTATACTTAACATAGAGCAAAAAATTGTTGACAGGGCTACAGCAATGTGTAACTATCGGATTTTTACGCGGTTTACGTTATTTGAATCGTTTTTATGAGTAGTTCAAACCTTTGTAAGTTTCATGAAAAAATATTAATTAGTTTTTGATTTATATCAGTTTAAAGTTATTGATTCCTATACTTAACATAGAGCAAAAAAATAATAAATGACCCAACTCTTTTAGGAATGGTCGTATACACATGATATTAAGATATGTTATTACACTCGACCCAAGTAAGCTTCCTATTATAAAAAATCTTAACATTTAAGGTTCGTTTACAGGGTCTCACAAAAGATGTTTTGATATAGGGCTAAAGAGTTGTGTAATTATCCGATTTTTACGCGGTTTGCAGCATTTGAATTGTTTTTATAAGTAGTTAAAATGTTTAATATTTCGTGTAAAAATATTAATTAGTTTTTTATGTATACCACTTTAAAGTGATTTATTCCTATACTTAAGATGAAGCAAACAAAATATTAAATGGTCTAACTCTTTTCAAAAAGAACGTATGCGCATGATGTTAAAATATGTTACTACGAACTACCTAAGTTAGTTTCCTATTGTAAAACAGAATTGTAGAATTTACTGTTCGTTTACAGGGTAACTCAAAAGATTTTTTAATAAGACTAAAAAGTTGTGTAATTAGCAAATTTTACGTTGAAGTACATGATTCCTGTACTTCACACAGAGGAAAAACAATAGTAAATTTCATAACTTTTGTCAAATTCGCTATATACACAAGATATTCAAATATGTTACTACATCCTCTCTATTGTAAAGCGGCATTGAAGCATATACGTTTCGTTTACAGAGTCTCTTAGAAGATCTTGATTACACTACAACCGATGTATATTTACTGAGTGAGATGTATTTTAATGATTTTACACTGTTTCAATCTCTGTAAGGTTTCATTATCTTGCTTTAAAATTTAATATAAGATCATTTTGTCCGTCTGAAATCTCGTCGATGTTAAGCTCTAAATCTGTTAATATATAGTATTTTAATCGATTAAAAAAACTGTGTTTATTTATAAATATATAATTCTAGCGTATTAGGATTTGATTGAAATAGCGATTACAAAATTCCAACTTTACGTTCATGCGCTGAGTAATAGAATGTAAAAATGTTGATACCCCAAGATTACAAGTTTTGCGTTTATATATTTGCCGTTCATCAAATCTCCGGCTATGACGAACTTAAAATGCTAAATTTCGTATACAATAGGTGATCGGTAACGAACTGTTCGGTTTACGAACAAATCGGTTAACGAACACTTTCGCGTGAGATTTTTATGTTCGGAGAACGAACTCCTCACGAAACAAAGCCATGATGAAGCAATGCCGTGTTTCATATTTGCCGAGCTATACTTATTGCCTCTATTGCCAACTTTAAGAACATTTCAACAGTTGCATACATATGTCCTAATTAATTCATGGACTGCCGGAGATTGGGGACCTATATTTTAGGATCACGAATTGGAATGAACAGACTATATGAACAGAAATCACTTTAATAGTTTTTATACTTTTGCAAACGTTGCGAATTTTATATTTTTCAAATTCTCGAAACGTTGAGTTAAAAAACTTAAACAAAGAAAAAACTTCTAAGGTGCTCAGTAATTTTCAAAAATAATATATTTAATATGTTAGTATAAAAATCCCTGTAAATTTTTATACTAATAGAAATAGGTTCGTAGGGGAAAAAAATGTTGATTATTCTCGGTAAAGTATGCTCCATAAACTTATATTTGTAGTTGACCGAAAAAAAGTGCTTCTTATTTTTCCACATTTTCCTGAAACTGTAGTATTTTAATTAGTTTGTAAACTACTGTAAAATTGTGTAATTTTTTGTTTTTGAATGTATATAAACGGAAGAGTGATATAAACAAAAGAAAAAGGAAAATAAATATGTCATAAATAATCTGATGAATACAATGTAAGGAAATTAATATAAAAGTTTCCCAGTTGTTATGGTAGCGACATGTACATTGGAATAAGTCACTCAATAAATTGTATAATTCTGTTTATAGCATCACTATTATTTTTTTTTGCCCCTTTTATCTTTTCTTTTCTGAATAAAAATGGAATTCGTATAATTGAAATTAAATACCTTACAAAAAGGAGTGATATCTCATCAAAAACAACTCGTTGTAAATGATCCCGCGAAGCCACAAACCTAAAACGTCAGTCACAAAAAGAAGTGATATCACATAAAAAGAAGCGATATAGAAGTGCATACTCCGAGTCCCGTGTAAAAATCTATCACCAATCATAATGTTTCCAAAGGACTCGGAGTGAGGTACAGTATGTGAAAACTGCTTGGCGACCTGCAGGCTTTTATAATGTTTGCGTTTCCTGCAATTACATATGACTATATTAATTTAATTTATTTATTTATTTTGCTCCCATAAAATTGTAAAAAGTTGAAGCTTCTGTGTTTGTATGTCCTTTCTTATTTATGAGCTTGAAAAATCAATTTGTTGATTTTATTTACCATTATTTAAACTAGAAACACCAGTCTTACGAAGAGGATTTTTTAAGTAAACATGTAAATATTTTGAGTTTGTAATATATATACATATATATATATATATATATGATGATCATACGCATATTAATAACATTGTACCTTATAATAAACGTTAACTAAATTGAGATATATTGCAGTAATTCTAGGGTAAGCGGAATCGCATAGATCTGGGGAAAAATCCGTTCTGTCAGTTCTTTCGCATACAAAAATATTTAAAAAATGATGTAACAAAAATTACAAATTTATTTTTTTCGATTTTCAAAATTGATATACTGCATATATTATAAAAGCCTGCAGGTCGCCAAGCAGTTTTCACATACTGTACCTCACTCCGAGTCCTTTGGAAACATTATGAGTGGTGATAGATTTTTACACGGGACTCGGAGTATGCACGTATATATCGCTTCTTTTTATGTGATATCACTTCTTTTTGTGACTGACGTTTTAGGTTTGTGGCTTGGCGAGATCATTTACAACGAGTTGTTTTTGATGAGATATTATTATGTCGAAGTAACAGCATTTTTCCTCTATCATTTTCCCACAATCGAAACACATTTGTAAATCGTCGTTTCGAACCGGAATTTAATATTACATTTCTTTTAGTTTTAAAACAGGAAAAACTTTGTTGTCGTTTTTAAATATAGCTTTTTTTAAAGTTGTTTCATAATAGATTTTTGTAAAGTCTTGTAGGATAAGAAAAATTGCATAGATTTTAAAGCAATGTTTAAGTAAAATTACAATATTTTTTAAACTTAAAAAACAACAATGTTATCGAAAAGAAAATCGATTTTACCAACAAATTCGCGTAATGCAAAAGCAAAGAAGAAATCAAAAAGTAATGAATCTTTTCTTGCCGAATTGTGTAAATTTGAACAAGCCGATCGTGCCAATTCATAACATTATAAACGTGAAAGCGCGTTCTATATAGTAGAATTTTTTTTTTACATATAGGTAGAAAATTTCCGAGAATAGGAAGGTTAGGGGTCTAAAATTAGGTCCATAGTCAATTTTCCCCCTTTTTTTTTATCAAGTGAAATTTGGCGCAAAATTAAATACATTGTTGTAACCAGATTTGTTTTTTGCGTGGCAAACACTTAATGGTATTTTAGATGATCATTTCCCCGCTCACCTTTGATGTCAACTATGACTGTAAAACATATTAAATAATATTAGCCGATAATTTTCTAATTTTCTTATTGCTTCATGATGTAAATAGACATCCTGTTTCATACTTTAAACCTGAATCGGTCATGCCATTGTCGTTCAATTTGTATTCCTAATCCTAACCCTAATCGTATCCTATCCTAATCTTGATAATAACTTTAAAGAATATTCTTTGACACGAATATGTAAATTAAATCAGTATCCATAAATGGAATGAATGGAAAATAGAATAAATAGAAATGGCAAAATAAAATAAGAAAGTACATTTATTCGACACCTAACCCTAGAGAAAGCGTAAAAAATTTCAAGCACATGAAATAAATTAAAATAATCTTATATATACTAACAAAAATATGTAAATTTAGATCATCAGATTTGTATCGTCGGTATTTATTTGCTTATAGTGTTCTTGACGCGATAGAGGAAATATCGAGGTTAAATTGGGCAGAATTTAAAGTACTTTCCAGCAACCTTTATTTACATTTTAGAATCGCATCAGATTGTTATATCTTTGTGAAATATCTATCAATGTATAAAATTCACAAGCAGTTTGTTCACTATTTACACCAATTAGCGTGAAGCACTTAATTTAATATATACATAAACAAGATAATGTAGTAAGAAATATATAACATATGTCTATGCAAATAAACAATATAATAATGCCCATTTAACAATGCACACATATACAAATTGTACACCAAATACCATCTAAAATGCACTGTGTATAGAAGAATTCTGCCAGTGTTGTTTTTCGTTTTACGAAGAGGAATTCCTCGATTTTCACGATTTTACCGGGTCCTCCTTTTTTCATTAGTTGCAGTTTCATTTTCGCGATTGTATATATTATTTGGCATGAAACTTCCCTTTTTTAAGACTGGGTTATGTCAAGGCCCCTATAGCAAAGAAATACCGTATGGTCTCCTATAAAATGTGATAACGCTTTGGTTAATTATATATGTTTTTAATTATCGAGTGAAATGTTTTGCTAAATTAATGCATTTATTCTTTTTTTAATGTTACGTGAACGAAGTCACGGGTAGCAGCTAGTATATATATATATGTGTGTGTGTGTGTGAGTGTATATACACACACACACATATATATATATATATATATATATATATATATACAGTAGAACTCCAATTATCCGAATCAATTGGGACCAGACCCCATTCGGATAATCAAAAATTCGGATAATTGGATTTTTTCCGAAAAAAGGATCTATTTTAATTAATTACTGTATGTATGATGAAAACGGGAGAGAAAAACTATTTTTGAATAAAAGTATCTTTTAATTAATTAAATGAAAATGCAACACTTTTACATGTTAAACGTATTTACAAGTGCTGTACATTAGTACAATATGTACGTACCGTACTGTAAATGAAAGTCATTGCTTGCTGAACATGTCGGTGAAGGTAAGCTGTTTGACAGTCTTCATCCGTTTTCGGGCATTCAAGTCGCGCATCCGCTTGACTGTGAGAAGTTGCATGTGGTCACACTCAGGCTGACGCTCCATCCACTTCAACGCAGTTTCAAGGCCGGCAAATGCTTCACTAGTTGATGGTCCCGTGTCTGCTTCAACTTCGACACTAAGGTCATCTTCTTCATCGACACTTTCTTCTCTCACACTTTCAATAAGTTCATCATCATTTACAATTTGAAACCCAGGTTGGCCGGGCTGGCCACCTGGCGACGGACGACAGCCAATAATGGAACTGCACTATGAGACCGTGACTCATCATCTCAATAATGTTCGCAAGGACAATAGCGCGCGTAGACAGAATCATTAATTTGCGAATCGCAATACGTTTCCGTCTTAATTTTTTTTTTCTGAAATTCTGAAAGCGATTCGGATAATCAGCGATTCGGATAGTCGGAGTTCGGATAATTGGAGTTCTACTGTATATATATATATAAATTTTATTTACAATAATAAAACTGAGCAAAACAGATGAGTAACAAAATAACAATATACAAATTTTAACAATACATGCAAATATAAAATAGCTCATCATTTATACAAAAGAAGGTTATTGAGTAACACAATTTAAAAAAAAAAGCACTCCTTCCAAGATTTATCCTTAATTGTTCTTAGTTTAAAATGACATTCTCAGTTTAGAATGTCCAAAATAAAATGTGAAAATAAAACTGCCTGTTCTGTGAATTATATGAAAAATTATGAAATTTCACTTCCTGAAACACAAATCAACAAAATAACTAATGAAATGATAATGCAGCACGATCACCACTGATAATAGATAGTTTTAACATATTTTTTGTATACTGCTTTTTAAGATTTATTATTAAAATCTGCATTCCAAAGTTACTGTTGAAGTTGTTCTTGAGTTTTTCTTTTATGTTAAACGAACAAAAGTTTGTCACAGTCTGTGATGATTTGTAAATGAAATGTTATTTATTACAATGTTTTCATTTTGGCAAGATGAGTGATATTCCAAGCAGATGCAATATCTCCAGGAATATCACAGCAATGCTTTGGATAAAAGGCACTCAGTCTTGATGTAAAATAAAATCTTGCATAAACCGTGTTCTTGAGGAATAATTATAGATCATAAGTGACATAGACTTAACATTAAAAGGAAGTGAGGTTTCGACTAGAGGACTCTGCTCCATACAGTAGATCAATGGTTGCCTTGTGACAAACACTCCTTCTTTGTCTTTCCGGTAAGAACAGGAACCAGGGTTCATATAGATTTGAGAAAAAAAAATCCAAGGTGTGTAAAAAAATTCTAAGGAGTACAAGAATTTTAAAGGACTTAACCGTATTTCTTTTTTATGTTTGCTATGCCCTCGTGTAACATGCATACACACCCTAATTTATTTAATACCTCACTAAGAAAGAAACTGATTTTATTCTATTAAAATTTAACAGATAATGCTAAAATTACAAAGTACATATAATACATTGTGGACTGGTTTCGTAAATTAGAATTAAAAATTGCCAGCAAACTAGTGTGTGTATTTAGTTAATGCTAAAATTACAAGATATTCACAATACATTGTTTACTGGTTTCGTAAATTGGAATTAAAAATTGCCAGCAAACTATTTTATGCAGTGACCCATGGCCATATATACAGAGGCCATAGTCAAATCCCAAATACTCATCATATGTCACATGCACCTCGATTTTAAAAGTAAATTTTGGAAAAACTACGTGGCACGTACAAAAAAAAAAAAAAAAAAAAAAAAAAAAAAACAGTAGCTGGACTTTTTTTTTTGTTTCTCATTTTAGAATGGCAGTAATCACTTTAACTTTGTAAACATGAGAAGATTTTTATTTTACTTCCTTTAAAGATTCATTTCTTCCAAGCCATACATGCTTAAGCAGTATTTTATTCACCGTACAATATAAGTTTCCATTTTTTATTCTCGTATACTTCAATTAAATCATTGTTCAATGCTAAATTATACTTCACAATAATATAAGGGGTGGTGTTTTTAAGGAGTACAGGGTGTCTATAAAAGAACTCTGTGGTTTTAAAAAATCCTATCGAGTTAACGATATGAGTTAGGTCAGATCAGTTATTTTAGAAGAAATCAGTAGCTCATCAAATTTTATCCCCACCAGTTTCAGTTTGTTATTTTTTCAACACTAGGTAGCGCTGTGCATCATTGACCTTGAAGTAACGTAGTTAAAATAAAGGAAAGTTTGTTAAAATAAATGTCACCAAGTAGGCCACAAGTGTCAAAAGAGAACATGGATAGAATCCATACTTCATGCGAATGAAGTCTGAAAAGATCATTGAGACAACGCAGTCGAAGAGGTTGAATACCATTTGGATGTGTGCCATGCCACAAACGTGGCACACATTGAAATCTACTAAATGGTAAAAATCTTGATAAATTTACCTTTAAGTACATATATATAACGTTAACCTAATTTTATGATTGAATTAAAAAATTTTGCTTCAAAACCCCGGAATTATTTTATGGACACCCAGTATTTTGATTATTTAAGGAGTTCTAAGCACTCCTTGGAAACTTTTTCATTTCTATGGAGTTTCTAAGTAGTCTAAAGAGTCTGTATTAACCCTAAACACAATATAGTCTTATCCTCGTGTTATAAATAAGCAGTCATTTAGTCATGTTTTTTTTATAACGTTTTTGATGTTACAGATTGGCTGGTGTTAGTGGCAACTCTGCTATTGCATAAGAGTTGAACTTTTCATAAGTTCATTGCTAACCAAGTACTTTGCAAGGATTATTACAGATACATTTTTTTTTCTCATTGTAATTTTTTTAAAAGAAAAATTGTTTAGTATCAACGGCAGCATCTTCTATCGCATAGGAGGAAGGGAAAATATTCAAGGCAGCTAGCTTTAAGGATAAAATCTTATAACCACTATGCAAGTATGGAAAATCAAGTTTTTGAAATGCTCGAAACAAATTTCTTTCAACAACTAAAATAATTTTAATGTTCATTTCAAATATAAAAATTATCAACATCTGATTGACGACATCAAATGAATGTTTCCAAATTAAGTCGGTCCGCTCAATTTTGCACAGACCTTGCATATCCTTCACTCATTTTTATTTTGGTATTGATTCAGATAATACCGAAAAATGTCTTTTAAAAGATAGATTTCCCCTTTTGGAAGAACTCTTGAATAGATCAATGCAGAAGAAAATACAGGGGGATTTTTTTTAAGTTGTGAAAGTAAAACTCTATAACAAAAGAACCACTGATCCAAATGACCTGAAATTTCACCAGTATGCTACCAAAGCAATGGGAATTTTTTAGGCGTGGTTAAAAAAACCCTTAAAATCGCACCGACAGATGACACTGTAAGTTAACAAAAACAAAGAATATCGTCAGTGAGAGGAAAACAATGAACGGTACTTTGAGAAAACGAAAATTTTATTACGCATATCAAAAACATACAGAATGAAGTAATTGGGAAAAGGAACTGCAAACACCTTCGCAGAAACAGAACGAAATAAAAATATGGAGTAAAGCATTCGTACGGAACTACACAACTAACGCAAGAGCTTTTCAATGTGCTGTCCACCGTTTTCAGCTACGAGTTAGAAACGTGAAACCACATATTCCACAACACAGCGACAACAACACTGTGCATGTGTCGTTTGCAAGCTCATCTCCCGACTTTACTGCATATACAGTGTCATCTGTCGGTGCGATTTTAAGTGTTTTTTTAACCACGCCTAAAAATTCCCATTGCTTTGGGAGCATACTGGTGAAATTTCAGGTCATTTGGATCAGTGGTTTTTTTTATTATAGGGTTTTACTTTCACAACTTAAAAAAATGTCATCCTGTACATTCAACTTTTCAGAAAAACAATAGCCATGACTTTTTTTTTTACCATAGGATCAATAAAAAGAAATAAAACGAAACAAAACTCTAAAACTATCAAGAAAAATGAACAAAAAGGGACAACTTTCTGACTATATTATAAGCCTGATCAATCCTTGTCCATTATACAAAAAACTGTATGTATTCTGGGGTATTAACCAGGGCTTCATTTGCACCGGAGCCCGGCTCCGGTACTTCTCTGTTTTTAGTAAATATTTAAATATTGGCCAGAATTCACCAAAGCTCATAAACACTGTGTTCCAGAGCTCAGTGCAATAACGCTTTCGAAAAACGAATCCTAAATTACCCTTTCCTTTCCCTCCCATCTCCAATCTTTTGCCTTCTTTTGTATCAAAACACTTAGAAGGGACGTAATGTGTCGCTCACGTAAGAGATGGAGATGGAACGGGCTCGATTTTTATATCAGTCTTCGGGTTTGGGCAGGCTTGAGCGCAATTTGTCTTAAATTCAAAATTTTATTTATTTCCATTTCAAATCATTTTAATGCTTTTTTGATCTGAATAAGGAGTAAACAGAAATAGTCTGTTTCTATTCTGTATAGCTACGAACTATTCATTTTCTGCGTTAACATTATTTCCGAATCATAATCCTGAGCTTATTGAATCGCAGAATTCTGCGATTAATTAACATTAAGATTAGGCAAAGATTTCTATTTGGAAGTAGTAATAACTAAAAAGTGGAATAGTTGATAGCTAAGTATACGCAGATAGATGTATTTAATTTTTTTTATTTTGCCAAATAAAAACACAATGCTTTAAATTTTGAAAATAATGTATGAAATGTAAATGTACCAGATTGGAGTGACGGTGGAATGGGGAGGGTATACTATTACGGGTGTTAGTACTGCAGAATATTAGGGCTCCGGTACTTTTTTTTCCTTTGAAATTTAGCCCTGGAATTAACCATGAATGTTAAAAGCATAAAATACATTAACAGACTACAAAAGAAAAATAAATTTATAAATTAAATTATTTATAACAAATTCCATAAAAGTTTCATACAATTAGATGAAAAAAGTATCCCAGCTTTACAACTATGATATCAATGTTTTTTCAATAGAGCATCAACTTTTATATGATTCACTAGCAGACTACGCCCGCTGCGCTGGTCGGTTTCTCCAAAAGAACCTTGAATCAAACGAAATATATCGGTAAATTTAACCTTGCATTTTAAAGTAATCTGCACCTTTACCTGGAATATCCTAGAATAACATAAAAACGGATACTTATTTCACTAAGTTATGTTTTTTTTAATACGGTTTATTATTACGTTTACAATTTATTACCGTTTTCCTTTGATTTATATGTTTTATAGTTACATTTTTTAATAACGTGAATTAACCTACATTATTCACAACTAAAAAGAAATGGTGCATCTAGTATTTGTCGAGAATTAAATAAAAATCATGCCCTCGTGACATCATAATTCACTTTTATATTTTAACAGAATAATACGGTTACTATAATTTGTGACTCGTGCTGACACATTGCTGTTATTATTATTTTTTTTAAGCGTAAAGTTTTCGCTATGGTACTCCATTGTGAAATTGGGTCATTTTTGAAATTCAATATTTGAAAAATGGCATAATCAGTGGATTTGAAATTTATATCAAGAAAAAAACAATTTTTTACCTTTCTAACGCAGTTTGTCTAACAATTTTCTAACAAATACTTTTCGAGCTATTAATTTTTTCAGTAACTTCAAATGTTTCATTTTCCGAGATTAATCTGTGGCAACGATTAGCGAAAATCCCAGTCGTCAGCAACGCATACCTTTTTATTAAAGAGGATTGGTATTTTCTTACTATCTTCTTGACCATAAAAACCCAAACACACAAAAGTAATCCATTGCCAAACAGTACGACATATTGCCAATAATGGATAATCATGGCGTCAACATATACTCATAAGTAGTGTTTGGATTATATGCAATTGCATATGTGAATATGCATTTGCATATTTTGGCTTTTTTTCTATAAATGCATATGAGTGTGCAAACACATGAAAATCCCATACATATTTTTTTACGATGAAAGAAGAAAAAATTATAAATTTATGATTTTGCAAATCGTTATCAATTCCCAGGTAATACGTTATTTCAAAAGCGATTGAGAAACTGGCAGTTAATAGATAATTGCTATATTGGAAGATATTTTGTGTCATACTCACATATGTTTAAATGTCTTTGATTTTGAAAAATAGAAGGAGAACGTTTTTCATGTTTGATAGACGTTTTTTCATTATCTTGCTTTGATCAGTAGGGTATCATTTTATCTATCAGATTTTTTTTTCAAATATAATATTGTGTGACCTAAATAATGCTCAAAATAAAATCGGTAAAAAATCACTTAATTCAAAAGAGAATAAAATGCATATAACACATACTGAATAATATATTTAGGATGGTAAAATTACACATTGTGCCATACGCGAAAAAATATATATTTTGTGAAAAGAAGTTCCATGTTAACCAGCACTCAAAGCTACTTGTTAAATACTACTAGTATGTGACATTAAACAGTCTCAACTACTAGTCGCATATCAAAAAAGAATAGTATACGTGACCATTCAAAAGATGCAAACACTTTTGACAACTCTATTATTCTCAGATAATGAGAGTGAAAATTCTAGAGAAAAAATGAATTTACTTTGGATTTGTGTCAAGCAATGATTGGGAGTAATAATATCATTAAACAGACAGAATAATCCCAATTTCCTAAACTTTCTGGATAAATACAGCAATAACTAGTCTATACCTGATGAATCATTGCTTAAAAAATATATATGTAGCATTGCATAATAAAGTTATGAACCAGCTTAAAAATGACATTGGATAATTACAGACTAAAGATGTGGTCACTATATAAGCATTATTTAATTCTGTTTAATTAGGACAAAATATCAAAAACAAAACTGAAAAATATCATAAATTTTACTTCTGATAATTGGGAAAATTGTGTTAGAATGGATGTGTTTCAATTAAGTAGAATATACTGTATTCTATTTTACACTGCTCAAAACAATTAAAGGATATTGCAGTTTTAGGTGGATTTTGTATCTGTGAAACTTTTTAGCTGATTGATACATGGTCGACAGACATAGTAGGTTATATGAGAATAAATTACACATGTTTGGCAGAAAAAAATGCATTTTATTGCGCATTTGTGTACAAAAGGAAAAAAACACAATTTGTGCATATGAGAAAAAAAGAATAAGAAAAGGTGTTTTCTTCATAGAAAATAATTTTCAGTAGGGGGTATGGTTTCCACGGGCGGCCAGCAACGTTGAACACCTTTGAGGCATAGACTCAATGAGGCTATTAATGACGAGTTGGTGTATTCTGCACCACTCTTCCAGAAGAGCTCTTTCCAGTTCTTGGAGAGTTTGTGGGGGTTGTTGGCGGCCAGAAACTCGTCTTCCTAGAGCGTCCCAAACGTGCTCGATTGGATTCATGTCTGGAGAACACGCTGGCCATTCCATTCGAACGATTCCTTCCTCGAAAAGGAAATCCTCCACCAGGTTTGCACGATGTGACCTGCAGTTATCGTCCATTAAAATGAAGTTATCTCCGATTGCTGCAGCGTAAGGGACTACAATAGGTCTGAGGATCTCATCCCTATATCGGCGACCAGTCAGAGCTCCATCTCGAATGATGTAGAGGTCAGTGCGCCCGTCAATGGAGATGCCACCATACACCAACACTCCTCCACCGCCAAATCTTACACTTTCGTGCACGAACGCAGGATTATTCCTACTGCCAGGGTCCCTCCAGATGAAAATACGCCTATTATCCGGATGCACAGAAAAACGGGACTCGTCAGAAAACAGAATATTGCTCCATTCATTTCTCCTCCAGTTGACATGCTCGGTTGCCCACTCCCTGCGGTCGCGACGATGCCTTGATGTTAATCTAACACATACCATCGGTCGGCGAGCATACAAACCTACAGCATGGAGCCGGTTTCGGACAGTCTGAGTTGAAATCGTGGTGCCTGTAGCCGAGCGAAAGTGTTGTTGGAGAAGAGTAGCGTTCATGTTTCGGTGTCTCCGAGCTGTTAACGCTAAATACCGATCTTCATTGGGCGTTGTTGCCCGTCTACGACCTTGCCCTGGTCTTCGGCCTGCACATCCACTCTCCAAAAAACGGTTCCAGATCCTGGAAATGACACTTTGTGACACTCCAATGGCTTGCGCTACTTCGGCTTGAGTTTGGCCCACTTCTAACCTACCAACAATTCTCCAAGCTTCTGAATCTGTCAAATGACTTCGCTGAGACATCGTACTCATCGAAACAAAGCAATCACTGAATGCCGATCATCCTTGTCTTCATTCTCTTTTATCCAGTTGAAAGTCAAATTTCATTCGCTGCCGCTGAAGCAACGTTTTTGACGTCGAACTCAAAATTTGCATACTCCACAGTTTGAAAACCGGAAAAATTTGCATTTGTGATTCTCTTCTTCTATTTTCGGCAAAAAAATTTCTTTTATATCTTTATTTTATATAAAACTTCAAATATCCTTTAATTGTTTTGAGCAGTGTATAAGTTGAACAAGAATGTTACAATATTTTTAAACAATGCGAAATCAAGGTATCCAAAAAGATGATTTTGAATTTTAATTACCGAGAACACGATTTATCCAAAGATCTCACTTAAGAATTTAAAGCATTCAAGGCAAATGTAAATGACAATGGGCACCTATCATCTATGAAGACAAAAATGTTTTTTTTATTAAACACTAGCAGATCTTTGCCTGCTTCACTGGTCAGTTTTCCGAATGGAACTCCGAAATGAACAAACCAGGTGTTAAGATTTCAACTACTTTCAACAGTATACACCTATGCATGCATTATCTCCCCTGGTCTCAAATCAAGCAAACCTTGAATTGTGTTTTTTTTTTTTTATTATTACGAACCAGATAAAAATGAAAATTTACAGCACTTTCATTAATGTTGAACCTATACGGTATCCTTCTAACTTCAGTTTAATCATAGTAGTAAAAAAATTACCGAAGAATTATTTGATATTGTGTGCATTTGAATATATCGGTTTTTTAAGTGCTTCACAAGTATGTTCTTAAAAAACAAAATCAAATTATATTGATTTGGAAGTTGCAAAAAATGTATTGACTAATTTGACTACTTATCAGTTTGCACTTTCCAAAAAACACACATCAACACATACATTAAAAGTAAAAGTTCTATATAAGCCAAAATATTCTGTAACTGTGGTCTAAAGATCAGATATTTTGGAGATAAAGAAATCTGATGCAATAGCTACACTTTTCTGCAAACTTTCGTGCTTCATTTATCAAATGTATAAGGCCGAAATTTCTCCAACAGTTTTTTATTGTGGTAGAAAATACTTTTTGCCAGGCAGCCTGTGATAAAGATATCACATTCTTTATTTTTAGTTACTTTTTATTTCAGCTCAACGCAGTTCTTTATTTATTACGCGCTATCTTAGTAATCTTTTTCTGATGGTTTGCCGTTGTTTTAAGTCTGTTTATCAGCATCCGACACGTGCTGATGTTATTTTTCACCAGAGAGAATGCTTCTCTCGCTGCATCGTATCTTTAGTTTCGCTTTCGGTGCAGGTGCTAGCTGTGACCTCGCCTTGCTGCTCCTCGCTTGTGCGTAATACGCATGCGCCACACATCCTACTGCCACGGCGTTTTAATTTAAATTTAATATTTTAAAAGTATGATAACGTAATGTTTAGATTCTTAAATTAAGGAAAATATCTTCATGGAATCGGCCGGAAAGAACGTTAATTGATCATCGTCGAATTGATTCCAAATTTCCGAAGTGAGTCAAATTTTTAAAGATGATCTGCAGTCTTCAGATTTCTCATCTAAGTTTTACCTTCCTATTTCCCAAGAAAAAAAAAAAGTTGGATTCATACTTTAAAGCAGCATCTTCAATTTGTCTACGAGTCTTAATCACAAGATAAAATAAGATTATTTATTTCATTTAATTTTAAATTGATTTTCTCTTCCAAAAGTTTGATCAAAAAGGACAGGTGCACAAATCGTGCAGGGTTGTTGCCCATTAATCCACAACTGCAAATTTAAATAACATATAATCCATCTATAATTAATTATATTCACGTCACAATTCTTAATTATTCTTTAGCAGCAGTAACATTTTAATGGCACTTATTATTCACGTCACAATTGATGCCTATACTTATGTGATGAAATTGTTCTTTTAAGAAGAGAAAACTTTGGGATTTGTTTTGTTCCTAAAAATTTTTCTTAATTTTTACAACTCATTTTTCTGATGCAAATAATAATTTTTGAAGATTTGATGCTCTCTTAAAATTAATTTATATTGAAAAATAGAATGTAATTTGATGAACTAATTTGAAAATTTCCTCATTTTTATTAAATTTTAAGAAGTTAAAAAGTATTCTTGTGCTCTATAATGCTGAAATTAAAGAAATTTTCTACGGAAGATCGATGTTTGCAATACATCGTTAATTTGGGAACTTTTGTTGTCAATTGGCTTACAACATATATTTCATATACAGTGAAACTTCCATTTAACGAAGTCTCATCGTTACACTCAAATACTTTGTTATGAAGAAAATTCGTTAAATTGAATTCAACTTAAATAAATGTATGAAACTTGTTTACACACAACCTATATAAAATGAAAAGTACACGTAAAATGGAAATATTTTTAAAACGTATTTTAATTCAGGAAGTCATTTTTTATGCAATGTAGATATGAAAATAATTTAATTAGAGTAATGTAAAAAAAAAAAAAAAAAAAAAAAAAAAAAAAAAAAAAAAAAAAAAAACCACATAACAAAGATAAGTAAACAAAAACCGAAGCGTGCCTTTCCCTTTTTAATTAAAATGTGATTAAATGTGTGTGTTTTGATTAAATGATTCATTTCCATACAGTCCGCTGAAATAAATTCATACATCCACATCCATTGCAACAGCAACCTCTCCATTTGAATACGCGCACGAAAGTGGAATAAACTTCGTTACATAGAATAAGTTTTTCGTAATATGGAGGTTAATTTACATATTAATGATGTTCAAAGTCAAGGTTCTGCAGAAAATTTCGCTAAGCAGAAAACTTCGTTAAATAGAGACTTCGTTAAAGGGAAGTTCCACTGTATTTAGTAATTTCTTTTTATTTGAAAAATTATATTTTAAGAGGAATTGATTTTTATTTTGGTTTTTTTTTTTTTTTTTTTTTTTTTCATGAGATTTCTTGACTCCTTTATTCAAATTTAAATAAAAAATGAAATATTATTTGAAAATAAATAAATTTTTTTTAACAAATGAATGAGTTGAAAAAAAAATATTATTTTATAATGAATTCTAATTATTTTAAGAAATGTGAAAATTGTTCTTGTTCTAAGTTTTTGAGAACAAAATTTAAAGAGGCTGTGGTTATTGTTCAAATTTTTTGAGGTGTTAATTTTTGGTATTTTATTGGTCCTTTTAAATGAAATTTATACATTAAATATTTTATTGAAGCATAATTTTATTGGAATTTATAAATTTGTTGAAGCTATGTTCTCATCATATTAATAATATTACTGCACTTGTTCTCAGTTCCTGAAAACATAAAATGCCCTCACAGAAGCTCAAGTTTTCATATGATTTTGTATTATGTTTATCATGCATAAATATTTGAGTTCTTGTTTGCTTCTATAAAAGTTAAATTATTTGCTGCAATAGCACTCAAAGTTCATTGACTCTTGCCATTTTTTTAACAATGCATTTGGTATGATTATAGTGTGCAAGCAGTCTGTGATTTTTCTACAAGTTAAAATTCAAGAAATTTATACATTTTTTAAAAAAATATATTGCACAATATTCAACATTTTTATTCTACATTTTGAGAACTCTCAATTATTTCACTTTCAAAAAGTTGTTGCTTCATCCTAATATAAATTTTTATATAAACAGCATCACTCTATGTATCAGTTTTAATTGAAATTGTCATACCACAATCAAAAGAAGAGACTGGTATTATTACTTTTCTTTCTTTGAGAAATCGTAGTCATTACCTAACTGCTGAATATTCCTTGTTCCTGAGATAGTTCCTGTCTACCCAAGCTGCATTTTTAACATTCTATAATCTGAATCCTTACTTACAACTTCAACAGAACTAATTATTATTATCATCTGACTTTGCTTACCTGGTGTAAATGTCTTTCAGAATGTGCATTTTATCCATTATTGATCGTTTTTCTCTGCTGTCTGCAGATATGATGATTCCTAAGATTACAATAATTTCTTACCTGCATTCTTCAAGTTATTTTACAATATAAACGTAACATACATCATCCATAATCCAGTGTTCTTCAATCTAAAAATAATACTGTGTTCCAATATTCAAGAAAATTTTAATTTAGTGTACCTACAGCTACAAGAAAATATCATTACATATGACGAATTGTTTTCCTCAACCTTTTCTTTGTGTGTCGTATTCATCCTCGAATTGTAAAAGTTATGCTCTCATTTATTTTAAAATTCAGTTTACAGTTTTTACAGAAATTGCTACTTCTTCATCCTCTTCGCTACTGAAAGATTTTTTTTTTTTTTAAATGTTGGAATAGGTTTTTTTTTTTACCTATTTTGGCTTCTAATATGATAATAATAAAATAATTAAAAAAATTTATGTACCAGGGTACCAGTAAGAAGAGGTCCACATATGTGGACTTTAGAACTCAACTGCAAAAAAGTTCAAAATTTTGGAAAATCATTTTAAACATTTGTTTCTTTTTTAAATTGTAAATCTCAATATTTTAAAATATTTTTTGTGAGAAATATATTTAAGAAATGACTGTGAAACTCAAATTTTATTACTTTATTTTTTACTAAGTGTGAAATTTTTCAAAACGATTATTTTTCAAAATGCATAAATAAACATTACACTTTATACACATAACTTGTTTTGAATTTACATCCTTTCAAATGACACTTAGACGCATATTTGCAGTCTAAAAATCGTGGCAAATGCCCTACATTGTCCAGACGGATTTCCTTATAAGGTATGTTAACAACTTTTCTTAAACAACTAATTTCTGAATTCATTTTAGTTCGAAAGCGCATGAAATTGACAGGTGTTTTTATTCAAATACGTCTTCCAATTTTTGGCAAAGTTTTGACCTTCCGAAAATGCTCTTAAAATCGATGTTTTGAACCGAATTCCCAACGCGTCAGTCTGAAAAAGAGTCTGAAACTTGTCGTTACTTGCCAAGAATCGTTCATAACTTTATAAATAATTTATTTATCTAAAAAAGAAAACGTGCTTCGATTTCAAATCGCTGCAATAATCAGACCTGCCACTTTTATGCATTTACGTTTAAAAATGACCCAGAAAATGTGTCAGTCATTTTCGCGTTGTTGACCAGGGGATTTGAAAACATCTTAATTTAGTTATTTATGTATGATATAAATATTTTTTATTGGAGAAAATAATTGTATCTATTTAATCCACATATTAGATCCACATATCCGAATTAAAACATGCATTATTCAACTGGTTAAAATCATAACTGGTGATTAAATTTTAGTTTGAAGAAAATACTTAATTTTAACAGTATTAAGCTATGTTTTGTACATTTAAAAGTAAACAGCTATTATATTCCTCTATTATGTAGTTTAAAAAGAATATATACGAAAAAGTACATATGCATTATTAATATAAGTTATTTTTTTTTTTTTAAATCAAAAGTTGGCCTAAGTAACAAGGAAACAGTACAAGGAAATCTTTTAATATTTTTTTATTATTATTATGTATTATTTATACAAGAAAGATTACTTTACAATTAATTATCTTAATTATTTTAATTATCTTTATCTATTTTCAGTAAAAAATGCATTATATATCTATAAATAGTCTCTAATATGTCCATATCTTTTCAATAAAATTGCATAATTTAATCTGCATTAATTAATAATTAACCTAATAAATATATAAAATCAACTTAATCTAGCTTAAATTACATATTCAGTTTAAAAAAAAAACACCAATTTTGTGTTAATTAAATATAGGGGACTTTATTATTATTTCTAAGTACAATAACATAACCCCTGAATTTAAACCTATTTATACTCGTTGAGTACTGAGGTCCACGTATGCGGACTTCAACAAAATGATAATTTTAAAATTAAAAAGTCACTAAATAAACAAAACAAAATTATCTAATTAATATTTACAATGTTTTTAACAATATAAAAAATTATGACATTTTAATTAAAATTTTAATATAGATAATTATTACTTACTTTTACGCAATCGCTGAGTTGACGGCATTTTCCAAAATCTCACTTTCATCCGACTGTTTAGCTATGAAAATACATCAGGTGCTGACATGTGTTGATTTTTTTTAAAGCTTAAACTGTCACAAATGTGAATTGAAAATCAAAATTTAGATACTGTGTATGGCTTTATTACAAAGAGCTAAGATCCAAGGTCCACATATGTGGACCTCAGTAGCGAAGAGGTTTCCTAAGATTACAATAATTTCTTACCTGCATTCTTCAAGTTATTTTACAATAAAAACCTAACATACATCATCCATAATCCAGTGTTCTTCAATCTAAAAATAATACTGTGTTCTAATATTCAAGAAAATTTTAATTTAGTGTACCTACAGCTACAAGAAAATAACCTTTTCTTTGTGTGTCGTATTCATCCTCGAATTGCAAAAGTTGTGCTCTCATTTATTTTAAAATTCAGTTTACAGTTTTTACAGAAATTGCTACTTCTTCATATGTAACTTCTCAAATTTAAGAAAATTATTATTTTGTGAAAAATTTTATTATGCTTAAATCATAGTGCCTTTTCATTCTAGTATTATGTTATAACCCAAATGTTTTCTATAATATTTTTTTTTTTTTACCATATGCCTCACTTCATGTCAATATAATAAATCATTTTATAAATGAAGAAAATTTATGATTTTTTGTTGCACCATGTTGTTGTTATGTTGCGTTTTTATCGTTTTATAATAGAATTTAATATAGTCTTTTATCTCCCGAAAGAGTACCTTTTAGGTAAGTCAACCCATTCGTATGTTCTAGTTGTATGATATTTTGATGGCATGATGTTAGGGTGTCTGACTCCACCCATTTGACCGCTAAATAGGTTCCCGGTTGAGCATTGAAGAGTAAAGATAGATGAGAATTCCCCCCAAACTTACTGGCAAAAAGGGGTTTAAAGATAATCCCAGGAAAGTATTAACTACTTCTGTCTTATTTTATCAGACTATTTGGCGACTTTTTCTGTTAAAAGTAGGAAGAATATTCTGATTAAAGAAAGTTATCCAGAAATAGAAATTAATAATATATTTTGTAAACATGTTAACTTAGTTTTACATGCAAGTAAACAAGAAACTTTTCGGGTTGGGTTGGGTTGATTATTGACGGCCAATTATCTACACTAGGGATATAGGCCCGGGGGGAGTGCCCTTCGTGGGGGTCTTTCTAAGGGAACCTAATCCGTATTTACGCATGGATAAATCCACGGCTCGAAGAAAACCACGAAAACTCCGAACGATTAGGCCGACGGGCGCGATTGGGATCGAACCCAGCACCTCCCGTCTACCAGCTTCGAGAGCACAACCTCTCAGCCACTGGTGGGGCCAGAAGAAACTTTTCGGAATTTGCTTTTATAATTTCGCAGAGAATTTAATTTTAAATGTAAATATATTTCATTATGGAAAAAAAAATCCAAAATTCTATGAGTTTGTAAAAAGAATATTATGCATTAAAAAAAACTAATTTATTTTAAACAGGAAAAAATATCAATTATAATGTTGAAATATATGTCATGATCCTGAAAATTTTCATTTTTTTTAAAGAAGATTATTTTTTACGAAATGAAGTGTGATTCGTATCGCATCTGAAAATAAAAGGATTTTTTAAAGAAATTGCTATAAACTGGCTCTGCCACAATCCGAGCATAAATTTTAAAATTGACAATCAACGTTAATTCTTAAAATTTTAAAAGTTTTAAGACATTTAAACAAAATTGAATATCTTAATATTTAAAACAAGACTCTGCTAGTCAGATACAGTCACTTAGGACCATTTTGTCACACGAAAAAAAAAAAGGCCTATTAACTTTAGAAAGTGTCAGTTAAAGCTCATATAAACTAGTTGTTGGAAGTCACCGTAATACTTACCCGTCATGGATATGCATAATGTAAAATATGAAAATAAAAAATGTGTAAACTACTTATAAAATGCATTGCAATTCCAATAAAATCGTGGCTTGATGACGTTATAAACTTTAAAGGCTCGATTGCTGAATTGCTGAAAAGAAACATCCTTATAACTCCAAAAACAATAATCCTATTAACTAGCAGTTTATTGCATCTGATTAAGCGTCTTATTTCCAATTAAAATATATCTTTGAATTGAAATTTGGATGAAATACAGGGTCATGAAAAATCGAAGAGTGTGGAAAATAGGATTACAAATATCTCGGCAACTCATTATCCGATCGACTTCATGCTTTATGCAAAATTTATGTTTTTTTATTGTCTTTTATAATCACTCTTTAAAATAAACAATTTCGAAAATTTTTATGTACCTTTTATCAGAACGAATATTTCGAGAGTCCGAAAAAAATAGTTCCGGTGAATCGAGGTTACTGAAATTCAAAAGGCTTCTTCCCATTATTACATACTAAGTACATACCAAATTTCAAGTCTATATCTCAATTTTTTCGGGAGATAGAGCGTTTACAGACACACAGACGGACGGCAAAATTTTTTTTCTAAAAATATGTTTTTCGGAATCTCCAGTGTCTGAAACGTGTAAATCCGTCAAAAAAAAATGTTTCAATTTTCAAAACGATTACAAGACTTGCCCTATACTACGTATGATAGGTAAGTAAAATGACATTTAGTTAGGAATTTCTATATAGGTTTTTAATGGATTGACACTATACTTAAATCATTAAATTGGCGAAAACAACAACAAAATAAAAATAAATTGTGTAGAAAATAGAGATTTTTTTGTTTCTTTTGGTGTAGATTTTTCGAAAAATTCACACGTATAAAAATTATTTTTAATAATAAAATTGCAAATAAAGAAAACTGTTAAAAGCCATAAATATCTGCATAGATTTATAGTGCAATTGTGAAAATTTAGCATATCAGAAATTTTTTCAATGTAGATGCTATGTGGAAAACAATTTTCTTGTAGGACATTTAAATGAAATATAAGATTGAACATTTTTGAAAAGAAAGGTTTAAATCATAACAAAATACTACGATGTTTTTTATATGCTCCAATTGTATATGCTAAAAAAGGAAAAAGAAAAATATTTTGCATGTTTAAAGCTGAATTGTTAAATATAGAACCCATAATTATGTGGGGGCAATATTAACTTAGAACAGCCATTGACAGATAAACTGTCTAATTTAGATAACCAGTTATTTAGAAATTCATTAGAAAGAATCTTTTGTGGTTTTAGTTTAGTTCAGTTTAAACTGCCAAACAGATTAGGGAATGAAAAAACAAACCACATCTATGTTCAAATGGTTCAATGAAAAATAAACCATTTTGTATTTAAAACTTTTATGTATAAAACATAACTTTTCATGATACGTGATACTGAATGCTATAGTTTTTTTTTCCTTTTAAGGTTGTTCTTAAATCCAAAGTAGCTACTTTCTGACAAATTTTTGCATTCATTTTTGTTCGGAAATGTACAAAATTGACAGGTGTTCTTATTCAGAAATTTTGTAAACGAATGGCGTTTTCATCTTTTGTAAAGGCAGAAGATCTTTCAGAAAATCTGTCAAAGTAGGAGTTTTGAACTTAATTCCCAACGCGGCAGCGGGGGGGAAAAACTTGTCGTTACGCGACAAGAATCGATTATAACTCAATAAGTAATTTATTTATCAAAAAATGGAAAATTCTATTCCATTCCAAAACGTTTTAATAGTCAGCTTAGCCAATGTTATGTCTGTAAACTTAAAAATGTCAGAAAGTTTCACATTGTTGAGCAGGGAATTTTACAACCACCTTAAGTGTAAAAAGTAAATTGTTTAACTTTTCAGAAAATTGTTTCTGTTTTCAATTAGTTTATCTTTATTTTTGTTGCACGTGAAGAAAAAAAAAAAGAGAGGAAAAACATTTAGAATGATGTCTTATTAAGCTTCCATGTTAATTGCAGTATGTTTTAATTTCGAATTTATATTAATTCTGAAAATATAATCTCGAGTAAGTTGACTGTTTTGAAAATATCGGGTACGTAACAAAATATCGGATATTTTTTAAAGACATTTACAAACCCTGGTCTGAAGATGGCTAGCAAACTTTCTTTTGGAGTTTCCTCAAGGCTGTTCTTAAAATAATATATTTTTCCCTTTTCAACAACATTTCTTTTCTTACCCATTCATAGAAATATTTTTATGCTCAAAAGCATGAAAGTTCCAAGCATGAGCGTTAATAAGGTTTGATAACGAAAAAAAAATGTTTAATTTTTCAAAAAATTGTTTTGTATAAAATCTTGAGTTATAAATGATTGTTCTTTTAAGATGATCTTTCCAAGATTTATCGTGTTTTAAAAATCGGATTAAAGCAACAGCATTGACGATATTGTCTGAAGGATCCTTCGTCTTTATAGAAAAAAAAAATGTTTTCGATTTCGTAGCATAGGAATAAGAATATTTGCAAATTTGGTGCATTTAAGGAAAAAAAAATATTTTGTGCCTGTGTCAGAAAGCAAAGAGTTTGTATTTGAGCTATAAAAGCTCTGTGTTACTTGACAATTGATCATAACGGAGTCATAGGTTTACCTATTTGATTATTCTTTTTCGTTTAAAAATACTATAAAAATCCTATTAAGGCTAGTTTTAAAAATTTTTAAGACCCCTCCTTTTTCTTTTGTTTCTTTCTTTTTTTTTTTTTTTAACCTTTAGGAAAGTGGTTGTTGTTTTCGGTCGAGAATGGACCTCTTGGCATCGTCACTTTATTTTTTTTAAAGTGTTTTTAACGTAATTCTGTAATTTTAGAAGACTTTTTCTTTGATGAATAGGCAATATAAATGCATAAAATCGTTAAAATGTTAAAGTTACAAAAAGAATAGATGCAAACTATCAGATATGAAAAAAGCCGAATTAAAAAATTGACGTCGGATGAGAAATCGTCTTATAATGCAAAAAACGTGGTCCTCAATTTTAATTTCCTCACAATACCTTTAGCTCAGACATCAATCTAAACAAGAGTTAAAGTTATTGTAGGAAGGAAATATTATTATGTATCGCGCAACGTTTATCGTTTGCTGGTTGAAACATCTGCGACATCGGCATGCGGTGATAGAAAAGCGCATTGCTTACAATCGAATGACAAATAATAATAATAATTATTATTATTTTTAAGTTTTCGGAACATTTTCTCACCCAATATTTGTTGTAATTTGTTGAATTACAATTTTTTCTTTCTTTCGTTTTTTTTTTTTTTTTTTTTTTTTTTTTTTGGTTAAACACAGTCATGTTTGACCACATTGTACCCTGAATAAACCGGAAAATATTTCACCATAAAGCAGGGCTGGGTTCCGGAAGCAGAACATGATTAAAGCAAGGGCAAACTGGGCCACCGACATTGCACTGATTATAATCAATATTTTGAACTTTTAGAGTAGGATAAGTTAAAAAATATATATTTCTCTAAATACAGCAAAATCTCCTAATAGTGGACATCGCAGCATCACAGAATTTGTCTGCTGTTCGGAGAAAGGGGACTCTTCCGAATATTAGGCAAAATCTGTACTCCTGAGGTGTCTGCTACTGAGTGGTTTTAGTGTATTTAGATAAATATATTTTTTGGTTTTACTTATCCTATTCTAAAAATTCCAAAATATTGAGCAGTGCAGTGTTGAAATAGGTATAAAATATAAGATTTACGAAAATTGCATACCAAATATGAGAACCCCTAAAATCTGAAGGACCAGGACTGCGACCCAGTTTGTCCATGCTTTAATCAACTCCTGATTCTGTAAAAAACCCAATCCTACATTATGGCCAAATATGTGTATGTATTCTAAAACATAAAAGTGTTTCATTTTTTGTGATAGTATGGAAAATGTGCACCAAAAGAATTCCAGGTCTAGTAGCAACCCCCCCCCCCACACACACACACCCACACCTATTCACATAATATCGCAAAAAATTAAATACATTCGATTACCTCAAATATATATGCACATATAAATATATGTTTGGATAAATACACTATATTGCCAAAGGTGACCGGTCACCTGCGATTTTAGACGTTTTGTTAACTATCTAGAAAAATACATGGGGAATTAACCTGAAACTGCAGGTGTGTAAACAGTATAGTATAAGTTATATATTTCCGCGAAGATTTTTTCACGAAACCCCATAGGGGACCGTCAACAAATTGAAAAAGAAAGAATATCTTTTGGATAACCCTGTAAAAACTAATGTAGCAAAGGCGTTCAAACACGAGATTATTAATAAGTGGCTTATTGTAATATACTGTGTTCATTTTTATGAGGATAGCATGTATACTCGTAGAGAAATTAAGGTTTTTATGAAAACAGTCCCAAATTTCGCCTTGTTTTTTGTTTATAATTTGCAGAGTTCTTAATATAAAAAAAAAGTTCTTTTCAGAAAATATGACAAACAACATTATACATAATACTCTGCAATCAGAATTAAAAAATAATAAAAATTGGATGAAAAATAAGCAGGTATACTAAAAAATGTTTCACTGCGCATGCGCGAATGCAATCAAAATATAATATGCATAATGTATTAGCTAAGTATATAGAGCAACTTTTGTGAAAGTCTCAAAATCATAGCTTGAAAATTCTGAAAATTATCGTCGATAGAATAAGCTCGAAATCCGTTGTTCCCAAAAAGAAGCAAAAAGATGAGGGGTTGTATCAAATATCTGTTGATTAGTGCCAAGATAGCGTACACAATATTGCACGTACTACTTATATTTGGATACAACCCCTCATTTTTAACACTTTCCAACCTAGTTGAAAAGTGTTTATGACTTCGGTTTGTCTGGCCGTCTGCCGTCTATCCGTCTGTCCGTGCTTTAACTCCCGTAAATATGCTCGGATTGCGCTGCAATTTGTATATGTTATTGTCGTTATCTATAGCATGTTCCCTATTTCAACTGAAGTGTGTAGCACTTATAGTTTTTTTTACAGGGACACTCAAAAGAATTCCGTTACATTACGGTCTATGGGGAAAAATCATTTGCGATTTATTTTAATGATGTTAAACAATTTCAAATACATTGTAATTGATATATATCACTAAGGTGCATTACAAGAAGCTTAATACGGAATAGGGTGTGCATAACACTTATAGTTACTTTACAGGGACAGTCAATAGAATTCCGTTACATTACGTCTATGGAGAAAAATCGTTTGCGGTTTAATTAAATAATGTTTCACTATTTTAAACGCATTGAAATTTATATATATCACTAAGGTGCATTACAAGAGGCTTACTACAGAATATTGTGTGTATAGCAGTCATCGTTCATTTACAGGGACACACAAAAGAATTCTCTACTGTCTGTTAACAATAATTCCTGGAAGTGAGTTTTAAGTTACTAAACGCGATTTTAAATTTAACTCACTTTTTGTCTATTACTTTTTGTGTATAAATTCTGTATTTCATATACAGGGCAGCACAAAAGTTCGCGAACACATTTCCGTTTATTGACAGAAACTCCAGAAGGAGAATTTTAAACCGTGCTAGCGTTTCATAACTAAACTAAAATTTAGCATCCTATGTAGTGTATATACAAATCTATAGATCCTATACAGGGCTGAATAAAAGTATTCGGATATTTTTCCGAATATTGTATGTGTTGGAAATATATGTTGGAAATTCCTGAAATTACGTTTTTAAATATGTTATGCGTTTTCCAAATTGTTTACTTAGATGTTGTCTATCAGCTTATTAAACGGTAATGATTTGTAAAATTATCTTGGAAGCGTTGGGAAGTGTTACGTAATCTATGCTTGAAGCATGATTTTTCGTTCTTGTTTTGCTTCCTTTTGAGAACAACGGATTTAGAGCTTATTCTATCGACGATAATTTTCAGAATTTTCAAGCTATGATTTTGAGACTTTCACAAAAGTTGCTCTATATACTTAGCTAATACATTATGTATATTATGTTTCGATTGCATTCGCGCATGCGCAGTGAAACATTTTTTAGTAAACCTGCTCATTTTTCATCCAATTTTTGTTATTTTTTAATTCTATTTGCAGAGTATTATGTATAATGTTGTTTGTCATATTTTCTGAAAAGAACTTCTTTTTATGTTAAGAACTCTGCAAATTATAAGCAAAAAACTAGGCGAAATTTGGGACTGTTTTTATAAAAACTTTAATTTCTCTACGACTATACATGCTATCCTCATAAAAATGAACACAGTATATTACAATAAGCCACTTATTAATAATCTCGAGTTTGAACGCCTTTGCTACATTAGTTTTTACAGGGTTATCCAAAAGATATTCGTTTTTTTCAATTTGTTGACGGTCCCCTATGGGGTTTCGTGAAAAAATCTTCACGGGAATGTATAACCTATACTATATGTATGTATATACTATATGTAACCTATACTATATATATACACACATGCAGTTTCAGGTTAATTCCTCATGTATTTTTCTAGATAGTTAACAAAACGTCTAAAATCGCAAGTGACCGCTCACCTTTGGCAATATAGTGTATATCCTCTGTCTTTAACATCATTCAGCTCTAAAAGTATAAAATATTGATTATAACTTTTCAATACCGCCCGATTATTATGCACACTGTTGTGGACTACGACTTCATTTGCGGCGCACATTGGTGTGCCATTTTTTAAAATCATTTTATAATGAGAATTTAACGCTACAATATTGGATTATAAGAGTAGTTTTGTTTTAGAGGAATAATGCCCTTTTCATCAAAATTAACTATTTATGCTTCGAAAAAGCTTTTTTTCAAATGGAAAACAGTTAGAAAAATACTTCTTAATTTTTTTTAAAAGGATCATCAAATTAAAATTGATGAAAAATAAATATTTTGTATCAGGCAGTGTTCATTGTCTTAGTAGTAGGTATATTTCCTTGAAGTATGCTTTGAATTATTTTAAGATTTGAATAGAACAGTTCAGTAATAATAATAATTATAAAATAACGGCAAATAAAGCTTTTTTTCTTTCTCTGAATGTTTAATATTTTCATTCAAATACTAATATACATGGAAACCAGACTTATGTTATGGGAAACTTTTTATATAAAAAAAGAAAAACAAATTTTTTTTCTTTAATGTCAAAAGATATTAAATTTTACCGAGAATATATTTTAGATCTTGTGCAACATAGTTAAACAGTCTAGAGTAAAAAAAAAAAACTAGTCGGATGTGCCAATCCCAAAACTTTCTTCTATCTCAATCATGTTATTCTAATTTCGTCCTCACATCGCCAATAAAATCAATATTTTTCGTCATTCTGTTGTACGTCAACTGCTTGTGAATCATCGGGTTACCGGGATGCAATCAACTGATGTATACTAAACTACGAAAAGTTCTTTTGGCCTGTACCGACCGGAACAGATAGCCTCCCTATTCCTTGGTTTTACGATTTTAGCTGATTTTACTGGGAAACACGAAGGTAAAATGCGTGGAACCCAATTAAAGAAGATTCATTCCCAGTTCTCGTCAACATTGAATTTGAATGAGAATATCGCCAAATTAGTCTTCTACAGCTAAGTTGGCTTCATTTGTGACAACCTATTTTTTGTCGCCAAATTTGGCGATATTTCGTCAATTGCCGCCATGCATGGCGAGAATTTGACGTTGGCGAATATAAATATATAGTGTTAAGCATTTAAGAATAGGAACAATGGTTACAGCAATGAAAGAAAATTTGCCGAAACCCTGTTATCTAAAACTCATAAATTAAACCGTTTATGGATGAATTCTGCTGTCTTGTTTGAAAATGTCAACCACCCTAAAATTTCAAACCGCTATATCTCCGCCATTTTTTAATGTAGAGACAAAACAAAAACTGCTCCGGATTCTCCGGATCAAGGCCGAACATTTAACGAAAAAAACTTTTAGGATTTCTAATTTTTTTATACATCTTTTTGAATTTGAAATCTTTAAATGGCTATCACAGCGCCCCCTTCCGGCGGAATATCCCCACGTTCTAGTAGGACCTGCTGGCTCCAGCCGAAAACATATTAAAAAAATTTGGTTTAATTATCTGCCTAACATCATACACTTTTCGCTGTTACAATAGTAAAAATCGAACAAAAATCGCAATGGCAGCGCCCCCTTTCCTCGAAATAGCCCCGAATTCAACCTGGACCTTGCAGGCTATGGTCAAAAACATAGAAAAAAAATTGGTTCAATTATCTGCATAACTTCATACACTTTTCGATGATACAATAGTGAAAATGGAACAAAATGATCGATCACAGCGCCCCCTTTCGTCGATATAACCCCAAATTTTGATAGAATCTGCTTGCCATAGCCGAAAACATAGAAAAAAAATTAGGTTCAATTTGAAGCATAACTTCATACACTTTTCGATGATACAATGAAGACGGACAGACGGACAGACGGACAGACGGACGGACGGTCAGACAGACAGACAGACATTTTGTAAAAACGTGTTTTTCGGAATCTCTGACCCCTAAAACGTGAAAATCCGTCGAAAACCGGAAGTCGAAAAAAATTTCGATTACATTACTTTCTTCTATTATAGATAGAAGAAAGTAAAAAAGGCGCAAATTTAGATCCCGAATTTTATTACAACAATGAAAAAACCCCTTAAAAAAATATTTGGCCCTATCAAAGAACAAAAATGTATCTTATCTATCGTCCCCCTTCCCCCCCCCCATATTATTTTGATTTTTTTACTTATATCATTCAATGTGATTTTTTATATTTTTCCAGTTTATAAACTGGATTAAGTGAATTAATCATTGGATTAAATTACATTTTTAATCTTTATATGTAGTGTATTTTCAAAATGGCTCTATGTCTTGAAATTTGAATTACTATGTTTTTGAGATGCAACTCGGGAAATACATCTAAACATAGTTTTTATTTTTTGAACAAATTTCCATAAGTTAATATTTAAAAAATATATTTTCGTTGTGCATTTGAATACTACACTAATTGGTTGAATTGGTTTTCTGTTTCAGCATATATTAGATCAGAGAAAGCTTCAAAGTATTGTCCTTTTCTAGTAAAATGGTAGCTAATGCCGAAGTAGCAACATAAATTCTTTCGCGACGTCGACCTGTCTTCTTCCAGCTCTTACTACTTTTATAGTTTTTTTTTACTATTCAATCAAAATTGATTTCATTTTCTGTTTTCTACCATTAAAAAAAGAAGAAAATCTAATTCCAAATGTGAATTGTTTCAGATTAGAAATTCACTAATAGGTGCAGCTATTTATCGACAAAATTGAATATGAGGGATTACTTCAAAAATAAATTCGTTGAACTTCCTACATTTTTTTAAGTGACCAGTGAAGCAAGCAAAGATCTGGTAGTGTTTAATAAAGAAACATTTTTTTTCTCCTTGTAGATGAGCCATTTAATTATAAATGTGCTCATTGTTAATGTCATCTGCCTTGAATGCTTTATATTCTTAAGTCAGCTCTTTGGGTAACTTGTGTTCTCAGTTATTAAAATTCAAAATAATCTTTTTGGATACCTTCATTTCTCAGTATCTCCTTTCTCCACTTATAAAACAGGATACAGTAGATTATGTTTAATTGAAAATACATCCATTCTAGCACAACTTGTCTCAATTATCAGGAGTAAAGTTGACGGTATTTTTCAATTTTTTTCACATTTTCTCTTAATTATGCAGAATTTAACTTATTTTATTTAAATTTGACCATATACATTTTTGTTTTTCATATTGCACATTATATATTCGATATTGTAATTAATAATATGTGTAATGGGCTTTGGATCCATTGGGTATCAGTAGAACGTCACTTCTGGATTTCAACTGCGTAGTAAATACCTGTTTCTTTTTGGTACTTTATGACAAACTATGAGGGGTATTTCAAACTAATGAGACAGTTTTTGTTTTTTTAAACTTTGTATTCAAATATTTAAAGAAAAGAAAATTCAAGTCCTCTTTTGTGGTCATATTAATAGATATTTATCTTGCTTCATTTACTATTGATAGAAGTCAGAATCTTATTTCAAGGTGTGCATTGTATCTTTTTATGAAAAAAGGTCATTAAGTGCCAATCTGATCACTTATTCTAAAATGAAATATTTCGTCCATGGAATGTGTTGAAAAGAAATTTTAACAGTTTTTCAAAATGCACATCCATGGGTGCAAGATTTTCAGTCTTGGAGAAATTCTTGAGACTGATAAAGTAGGTAAAATTAAATTTTGTCCTTGTGTCTCAGAAAATTTTAATTAAAAGTGGGAAGATTATTCTTTACTCATTATTTTTAATTAACATTTCTGAGCAACATCTGTTAGCAATTAATGGACATGACACGAATAGTTTTCACTTGGTATAACCAAACATTTACAATGATTACCATATATCTTAGGTTATCCCATTTTTGTTTATTTCATCTGGAAGCTCTCCCTTCCCCCTTGATTAGCATGGGCAGAATTGAGCGGGTCTTTGTCAGGGAGCTCATGAATAAAATGTATTATTTATGACACAAAATCTTTATTTACATGCTTTTTTATATTTTCATTATCTTTTTCACTTCCCGTAACCTAAACGTTAATAAATTCACCAGCTAGTGCTTTCTACCAAGTGTAAAATAACGCGGTTATTTTTCCATAATCTAGTTTGGTGACCACGACAAATTAATGTATTAAACGGATTTTTTTTTGGAAACATTATGAATTACAGTATTGAAATTAGGCATGATTTTTAACAAACTTAAAAAAAAAATGGAAGAGGTTCTCAATTCAACATGTATGTACTTTATTTATTTATTTTTAATGTATGTTCACCAATGCTCTGAAACTATGCGACTGATTCATGTGACTTTTTTTTTTTTTTTTTTTTTTAAATCTGAGAGAGGATACTCTCGAATGGGTCCCATTTAAATTTCATCAAAATTGGTTCAGTACGTTTTTAGAAATTCAACAAAAACAAACAAAAATAAAATAAAATAAAAAACTTACATCTTTAAAATATTTCATTTTCAACTATTTTCAACAAATGACCTAGCGCTATCTATGTTTCGCAATCTATGGTTGGAAGTCCTCTCTCTTTATACAGTTTTGTTTCTAGAATTGTTGTAGGGAAAACGGAAAAGCAATATTTTAATCGTTAACATTTTTTATAACGTAAACAATCTGTTAAAAAGAAAAAAAAAATGTGAAGCATTGGAGTTCACCCAAGATTTCTGCAGAACACTTGCTTCAATTAAAGTCGGTTTTTTTTTAATTATTTATTTATTTTTATTTTTTTTGAGGGGGGGGGGGGGGTTAAAAAGTTTATATAATTACTAGCTGATCTGCCCGTGTAATAAACTTAAATCTCTCAAAAAACGAAACTCTGCCCACGGTCTCCGATGGCTTTGGTACCGTATACCGGGCATGCTTGTACGCTCCAGAAAATCTTTTTTCCCCCTTCCACCGCCGAGGGAGCATTCTGTTCTAAACAAACCTCTTTCCGAACGAACCTCTGAGACATGTCTCTGCTGCCTACGGTACTGTATAGTACCGTATAGTAGTGTATAGGCGTGCTACAAAATTGAGCTGGTTTCGAGAAGATGGGAACATTATTAGCTGAGTTATTGAAATAAGGCACAGTTAGAGAAAATAACCTTCAGTGAGGTATCGGGAGGAGGGGATGTTCAAGTGTCCTTCAGAAAGGACTAATTAGGAGAACCACTATGCATCTTTAAAAATTTGTTCGTTTGTTTAAGCTAGGAACTTAATACAAATTTGGCTTAAACTATTATTCGGAAATAGTGATAACTGCTATTCATAAATTTACTTTAATGTTATAGACGGTGACTATTAAGTTAATTATAATGTTTGGAATCACTTGCGTTGAAATCGGAAAGATAGTTGCGGAGATATCTAAATGGAGCATAGTTAGAGAAAAAAAAACCTTGAAGGAGGGGCCGGAAGAGGGGGGGAGGGGATTTTCAAGTGCCCTTCTGCAAATGACTAATTAGGAGGATTACTATGCATCTTTAAAAATTCGTTCGTTTGGTTAGGCTAGGAACTTAATTACAAAATTTGGCTTAAACTATTATTCGGAAATATAATAGTTACCGGGCATGCTTGTACGCTCCGGAAAATCTTTTATTTCCCCCTTCCACCGGCAGGGGAGCATTCTGTTCTAAACAAACCTCTTTCCGAACGAACCTCTGAGACATGACTCCGCTACCTACGGTATTGGATAATACGGTACGGAGTATTCGGATAACCGCTACTCATAAATTTAAATGTTTGGAATCACTTGCGTTGAAATCAGAAAGATAGTTACAGAGATATGAAAACGGGGAATAGCTAGAGAAAAAAACCTTGAAAGAAGAGCTGGGGGAGGGATGTTCAAAGTGCCCTTCAGCAAATAACTAGTTAGGAGGATCACTATACATCTTTAAAGATTGATTCATTTGGTTAAGCTAGGAACTTAATTTGAAATTTGTCTTAGGCTATTATTCGGAAATACTGATAATTGCTTTCTAGAAATACACCTTGAAGCTATGAATGCTGATTTTTACGATAATTTAGCAAATTGGAACTGGTTTGGAGAAGTTCGGGAATTATTAGCTGAGATTTAAAATAGCGGTATTCTCTGTATAAAACAGCAATTCAACGCTACGGGTGAAGCTAAAAATGTTAAAATTGTTAAATGTAATTAGACCTTACCCCTCTCCATACCCACACATATAACGAATAATCTGTTAAATACACTTTTCTGTATTAATAATCTCTTTTATAATAATATATGTCATGTAAAAAAAACCCTAAACCCAGCAAATTTTCATGAAGAAAACCGTGCTTGGAAAATGTTTCAAACAGTAACAGTGGCGTCTGTGTAATTTGTCGTGTGCAGGTGGCACTACATTAGCATGGCTGTACGCTGGTAACTGCAATCCATATTTACACTATTTCGTTAGATGTCCTTATCTATGCATCGGTACTCTGGTTTATTTAATTACTTCTGTGAAGACTCTATACAGCCAGCCAACCAACCCAAGAAAATAAGTGTATCTTTGATGTGAGTTCTTTGTGGATTTTATTAATATTTCAGTAAATAATTAATATATTAAAATTCTGAGTCTCAGGGGCTTCAGGAGAGGGTTTGGACTACCTAAATTTAAATTTTTAGGCTTCTAGGTACGTTAGATTTTGCTAGCCATCGCCAACAGACACACAGAGCGAAACTTTATTTTATTAATATAGATTAAGATAAACATTCAATGGTTATAAAATAATGTATTTTTTAACTACTTTATTTTATTTATTTTATGTTTTTGCATGATTATTATTATTTTTTATATATCTGTAGCTCAAATATTTTGTGAAACTTAGTATTTTTTCTCTTTGACCTACCATGTACAAGTGGTTCACACTTATATTCAATTTAATTTGTCACAAATTAATACATGTGTTCAGAAGGTGAATATTACTATATGAAAATAGAGATATTCAAAATTCAATTGCGTTATTTCCCTGGCATTTGGCAACCATGATCTCAATGCTTGCATTACAAACTTGTTCAGTTGTTGTTTTTAAAAAAAAAAGAACTTATAAGCAAGCAAGAACAATAATTTGTCTATTTCATTTCTTTATAACTCAAGAAATCGGTTTTGGGACATAATTTATTATTTTAAATAGCACATATTGCACACATAACAGCTAACTGGTACACTGTTAAGTGTCTTCGAGAAATTCTCCTAGAGGTTAATGTTACAAGACTCGTATTTCACCAAGACAATGCAGCACGAATTACAAACTTGAACAATAAAACATTCAAGTGATAGTACATCCACTCTATTTTCCAAATTTTGCTATCTGTGACTTTTTATTAGTCTAAAAAAAAATTACATGGATGTCGTTTTCATTCTGAAAATGAGATGGATGAGGCTATAAAAGCTTATTTTTCATCTATTTCAAGAAATGGATGACTTGATGCATTTAATCTGGGAACTACTCTGAACACTCCTAAGAATTGGTAAGCTAAAATTGTGCCATTTAGCCATATTTTAAATATTCCAGTGTGGCTCTCGTAGTTACAATGTGTACCACTTAAATGAACATTTCTAAATTAAAATTTCATTCAATTAAGGTCAATTCTCATAAAATAATAGTTTTGTTCTTAGTTATTATTAGCTTAACTGCCCAGTGTTACGATACCCAGGATAACCTTAATTATGCCTCAAGTCAGTGTTGAATTCTGATATTTTTCTCTGGGAGGGATTTCTGCAGCATAAAAATTTTTGATACCAATTTCTTACTGGGTTTTCGCTTATGTACTTCTTAATATATGAAGATTCAATTAGAATAATGTCCTTCATTGAAAACTTAATAATGATATTATAAGGTTCAGGGGCACACTGTCGAGTTCCTGGAGGAGGAGGAATTGCACTTCTAGACCATTAGTAAGCATAAAATCTTTAATGTTTCAGGAGAGGGGGCACCCCCTTTTATTCAACACTTCCTAAAATAACCTTACCGTTTCTCAACATTATTTTAAATAAATTTCATTGTGCAATGCTAGTCTGTTTTTCCACACACAAAAAAACTCCCAACTGCAAGGTCATGTATATTATCATAGTAACATTTTTGGTGATAAAGGGGGTTAAATAGGGAACAAACGCTGGACTTTTTCCCTACCTTTCTTCACTGTATTTCAGGAAAAAACATTTATGGATTCATATTTTCTTTAATAATTAATTTTAAAAAAAAAAGGATGAAATCGATTTCCGAAAGCAAGGCTGTTTGTACATTTTTTAGACGAGCTTGTTTTGGTGTAAAAAGAAAGTCTTCATAGGAAAATTATTTTTCACAGCTAATATGTTTTCGAAAGTATAAATTCTCATTTGGCAAATGAAATTTTTGTTTACATGCAAATGATGAATATGATGAATGGGAGGATATATTTCTGCATTTTCCGAAGAAAATTATTTGTGTTTGGTTATTAAATAACACTATGAAAGGCATGTTTTGTTACCTATCTAAACCTACAGTATGTGTCAATAAAACAGGGGGAAAAAATGAATGTATGGCTTCAAGTGGAAAAATTGTCCCAAACCTGTACCCAAGAGCAAAAAGGATTTCTTTGAATATTGCAAAGGTAAGATCTCTTAGGGTAAAAGAAAATCCTCCAAGTAGAAGGACTGTTGCTAAATCGTTAAAACGCTCAGTTGCAACTGTTAACAAAATCATTAACACTGATGTGAATTTTAAAAAGGCCAAAAAACACAATGTTCATCTTTCTCCATCACATATAGCTGAATGTAGAACATGATGAA
Organism: Maratus michaelseni; assembly: GCA_963931845.1. NCBI lineage: Eukaryota > Metazoa > Arthropoda > Arachnida > Araneae > Salticidae > Maratus > Maratus michaelseni. The sequence goes on from OZ007591.1 coordinate 375,590,405, forward strand.
GAATTCTTTATTATCCTAAACTAGCTGCCTCTGGTGACAAGTTTTGTGTCCTTGAAATGTATACTAAGAATTGCATCATGTCACTTTTATTCATAATTGAATTTACCTATTCAATCCTTCACCAAAGCGGAAGATTCTGATAGAGAAATCAAGAACTGTTTGCGATCATGACGACATTTCGTACATTTTTTGTTGTTATGTATTTATTATTATTATTTTTGATAAATACCGCTTAACTCCCTTAAGCCTTTTATGATTCATGTCCGTTCGATTATCAGTTGCAATGCGTTGACTAATGCAGAGGTTTTTAAACCTATCATGTAATTTTTCATAATTGGGACCATTAACAATTGGCGTATTTTAGCTAATACGATTTGGTGCAATGAATGTGTCTTTTTGATTGATGTGTCTTTTACGCAATTCAGTAATAGAGCATTTAAAGTTTATGATGTCATCAAGCCAGGATTTTATTCGAATTGCAATGCATTTTATGAATAGTTTACACATGTTTTATTTTCATATTTTATATTATGCATATCCATGATGGGTAAGTATTACGGTGGCATCCAACGACTAGTTTTTGTTTCGAATTATACGTTTTCTTTACCAATAAATCATTCTGTTTCGTAGTTTTGCAAATCAGAGAGAACTTCTCCTTCGATTTTCTTTTCTCTCGTCTATCTCGATTTTTTTCCCGTTTTTCTTTAACATGGTGATTCTAATCCAAATTAAAGTGGCGTAAATTTTACGCTTAGCCAAGCAAGATAAGTATTAAGACCATCTTTCCGTCATCAGATGGAAATGCAGTGTAGAATAATCGAAAAACATCTAAGCACAAATCATTTTGGATTTATCTACTTTGAAGTCCGCTGTGATTATTTAATTTTAAAAGAAAATCCCGAACAGTCTTTCGGAAGGGTTAGAGAAACATTAATTGGACCATGCTATGAAGAAACATATATTGCAATACAAAAAGCAAAAGGAATCTTATCAGAGTTTCCGGTTAAAGTCGGAAAACGGTTTATTAAAAAAAAAATTTTTTTTTTAAAGTTTTCATCGATTTTTGCAATCTTGTTTCTACTATAGAGGTCAAAGATTACAGATTTTGAATACCAACATTTTCGAATCGAAATATTCGACTTGTTTAATACAGAAATTCTGCGTTTAAGTAAAGCGAAGGCAGGGTGCGTACAGGTTTACTGCATTTTTTAATAGAATTTTTCGCCACTTTTAACCACAAAAAATATTACAAATTCCATGAATAAACGCAGTGATTATGAATTATGTAATTTAAATATTAATTTAAAAAAAATACTTATTGTAAATAGCTATAGCAGTGTCCTTGGAAAATTTTCAAAGAGTGTACGTTAAAAACGAGTTCGGGATCTTTTTTTGGAATCCTAGCGCGCCCAAGTCCGACGATTTATAAGTCGAGCTAAAAAAAAATTTGTGCCATCACAGATCAAGGCCGATATCGAAAGTAGACAGTAGAAAATTGTTTAACATTTTAGAATTGCTTCTACATTAATTTTCTAATTTAAAAATATCTCCTTCTCCTTATATAGAAATCATTATTAATCCTAAATATTCCCTACATGACAACGTTTCGTGATTTATAAAATCGTTTAAAATAGCAAAGTTGTCATTTATACCCAACCACTGGATCAAACCTGCAGAAGTCAAAAATATTATTCTTTTAAAATATCATTAAATAACTAATGGCAGAAAGACATAAGTTCTGTTTTTCAGTAATTTTCAAAACGGACTTCAAACAAAAAGCGAAGATAGACAATGGCTATCCCGCGGTTTCTTTATGTTACTAACATTGACCATGCAAAGGCTTAATAATCAGATATAATATTTCTCTTTGTACTCCATCAGTAGCAATTCAAATTCCTTTCAAATTAATTTTTAAAGAATTGGTAAACCCCCTGACCGCCGAGCAAAAGGGCAAATTCGTAATGTTGTTTTCTCTGTAATTTTTTTTTTATTATTATTGTTAAAAAGAGATGAATTTTCAAACTTTATATAAAAAACTTAATTACATATTTGAGTATAATCCTTCAGACTATTAATCATTACTCGATGTTGTAAAACTGCATCATATTTGTAGAATTGTATTAATTTAAGCAATGCCCCATTGCAGTGAAACCTACAGCAGAGTTAATGTATATATCAGTTCACGGCAGTGAGAATGTTAAAGAAATTTACTACATTCTTGTTAGACCGGAAGCCGGCAGCACAGACAATCACCTCATCGAGTTCACGGATGAAATTCTAGGATTAGTTAAATCTTGATTCGCATATTAAAACGCAATCGGTCTGCCAAGTCATATCTTGGTGGAAAACATCTATAAACCCGATTTTAGCGGCTGACTCGTAGGTTTACAATTGTTTTTTCCTGCACCAGAAGGTTTGAAAACATGGAGGACTGGTAGCAGGAAAACACAATGATAAACCTACGAGTCAGCCGCTAAAATCGGGTTTTCAGGTGTTTTCCACCAAGATATGACTTGGCAGACCGATTGCGTTTTAATATGCGAATCAAGATTTAATTAATCCTAGAATTTCATCCGCCAACTCGATGAGGTGATTATCTGTGCTGCCGGCTCCCGATCTATGTTTCTAATATATATATATATATATATATATATATATATATATATATATATATATATATTGTGAATAATTAAAATTTTATTTTGAGACTATAAATTTATTTTGAGACATTCTAAAATATAGCAATTCTTCATTATTTATTATTATTAGAAAACTGTTTCTCTTAAAAATGCTACGTGTCGGAGCAATTTGGATGCTATATTTACATAAATGACATTTGTTTTAGTATTTATTGTCTGTTTTAAGTATGTATGGTAATACAGCAAATAACAAAACTTCATAATCTATACGGCGAATTCATGTTTAAATCATTTTTGAAAAAACAGTACATTTGAACATAATTCTAATAGCATCGTGACCTAATTATGACCTAAGTATACTGTACAACCCAAATGCAAATCTTACTGTCCACCTTGCTGTAAAATAACGTGTAAAATGAGTTGCATTCATGTCACTGTGCAGTTAGAATGTCCCATTATGTAATAAGTTGAAAAATTCTCAAACGTTCGTCACGGTGATTTCAGTATGTATTCACGGTCATGTGAAAACCCTATTGTGACGGAATAACGATGACACATTTTGTTCATTGTTGTGTCTGTGACCATTTGTTACAATTGTGATGCTGTAACCATGGCTCACAATGTCAGCACGAATTTGATGAGTCATTGAGATATCCCCCTACACCAGATCGGACACGGAGGGGAACAACATGCACCGTCACCACGGATATTTATAATTCGGCAAAGGACCTGTATTTCTTTAATTACAACAACTTCTTCGTCCATCATAATAGCTTAAGTATCGATAAGCTACAATCAGAAATATAAATAAAAAATCACATTTACCGTCTAATAAAATAATAGCTCGAGATACAATAGACGATCGCAAAATAAAAATTGCTCGAACAACAACTTAGTACCTTTATTAACAATCGTTTTCTTCTTTCAAATCAATAAAATTATATCTTGAGCAACAATACGTTGCTATTGGAAGAAAAAAAAAATGAAAAAACACATGAACTCTTAACAAAATAACCTTTGGGGAAAGTGATCCAATATATCACCAAAGAAATTGCTGCAACAACAACTTAGCATCTTTATTTAAACTCAAACACAAGCTTAAAAAAATTAAATTACTTTTATAACACGCGGATACAGATGCAGTATTTGAGAAACTGCTCATCTAGTGTGTGAAATTGCCGGAGTAAAGAAAGCAGTCCAAGTGGTAACAACTTTTTGCAGGGATAGACTTCGTCGCACTGTATTACAACGATGAAAATATGTCCCTCGCGTTTTATTGATAATTTGAAATTATTCCGTTGCTATAGTAACGGATGTATTTTTTAGACATTAAAACTTGTAATATTAGAAATATTGATGTTTTGGCGCTAAAGGCATCGCCAAATTATAGAATATGTGCATTATCGAAACCGTACAGACCATCGAAATTTTATTTCAGAAAGCACGATTTATGTCAAAATCACAATTACATAACACACCGGCTGATAAGTTCCCGGTCTGGCACACAGATGGCGTTGCAATCGCCAAACCGATGCTTTTGTTTAGAAATACTAACCTTTAAAAGGTAGCAGAAAAAATATTATGACGATTCGCCGTGTGGATAAAACGTTAGAGTGGTTTTAGTTGAACGACTTTGTTGATAAACAAAGAAATGGATAAACAAGAATTTCAAGAATTTGTATTTGATGGGAAAAAACACCGTTCAGACAAAAGTTTGGCTTGATAAGCGTTATCCGGATACTGCACCAGGTAAATCAACCATTATTGACTGGTTTGCTGAATTTAAACGTGGTCGTACGGACGCCAATGATGCACCACGCAAAAGAGGTGGTTACTCCGGAAAACATAAAAAAAGTCCACAAAATCGGGACTGTTTTGGGGAACTGTAAAGTGAAGTTGTAGGAGATAGCTCAGACTCTGAAGATATCCAAGGAACGTGTAGGTTTTATTTTGAATGAACATTTGTCTATGAAAAAGCTGTTGTCAAAGTGGGTGCCGCGCGTGTTGACTTTTGACCAAAAACCATCAACGAGTCGATGATTCTAAGCACTGTTTGGAGCTTTTTCGTTATAAAATTATGTTATTTATTTATTAAATTCTTCTTATTATTTATTTATTAAATTCTTCTTATTATTTATTTATTAAATTATTATTATTAAATTATTATTATAATATTATTATTATTACATTATTATTATTATTATTATTATTATTATTATTAAATTATTATTATTATTAAATTATTATTATTTATTATTAAAGTTATGTAATTTTTAAAGTTATAAAGTTATACAGTTATAAAGTTATGTTAAAAAGTTGTGTTTTCTTTATTATACCGGGAACTTATCAGCTCATGCGTTATATATCCGTAAGAATAATGTTTAATTCCCAATTCCCGAAGCTAAAAAACGTTAAAACAAGTGGGTGTGATCGAATATCGCACAAAGGGTTTCGTTTAATATTCCTTTCAAAACACTTTATCCTTTCTTTAATAAATCCAAATAAATTTCATTTTCCAAAAAAAAAAAAAAAAAAAAATATATATATATATATATATATATATATATATCATAGCAAACGCGGTAGCGTTTGCTATAATATGTTTATGAAATAGAAAATGCAAACGTTTTTCTGAAATTTCTGGCGAACCAGTTGACATACGACAATGATTTTTTTTTTTTTTTTTTTTTTTTTTTGAAAGATAGAACTCGACGAGACGAATGAAATGATAGCATTCAAAAAATTATTGTAGCTTACTGTAGTTAATTATTTAACTTTAAACGAAAAAATGAAGACGAAAAGTTCAACAAACTGTAGCTAAACTTCCGCTGGCTGGATTAACTTCGTTTTTGTTTTATTTTTTTCCTCTTGGTAAAACTTAAAATAGGTTTTTTTTATCTTTGTATGTTTGAGGGTCGCTGAGAAAATCGAATTTATGTTGTAAAGCTTCGGTTGAACATTGGTTTTTCTTTTCTTTTTTTTTTTTTTTTATCGTAGCAAACGCGCGCGTTTGCACGAAAGTTTAAATAAATATTATTATTATGTATGTAACAGAATTCATTCAAATTAATTAAATCACGTGACAAACATGCTTATTTGTTTGTATTTTCATACTAGCGTAAATGCCCGTTATAGGACAGTAATCGTAGGCAGAAATCGTGGTTTTCACATTAAATTTGAAATAATACTCATATACTATTCATCGACAACGAGGAAATATATATATTGGAAAATTATATCGCCTAACAGGCTCCTGCTATTCACGTTCAAACTCACTAAGCATTTTATATGCTTACTAGCAAGCTACGCCCGCTGAGCTGGTCGGTTTCTACAAATGAACCGTGAATCAAACGAAATATATCGTTTAATTTGACCTTGTATTTGAAAGCAATCTGTATATTTACCTGGATTATCCTTCCACACTAGCCGCCACTGGCGACCAGTTTGGTCTCCCTTAAATGTATGTTAAACATTGCAACACGTTATATTTATTCATAATTTAATTTTCCCTTAATCCTTCGCCAAATCGGAAGATTCTAATAGACAAATCATGAACTTTTGCGATCATGGTAGCATTTCGCATATTTTTTGGGCACAGGTGTCACATACGCACGTTGGTGCGATTTTCTCCCCCGCCAATTTGGCGAAATTTTTTTTATGGAAATTGTTGTTTATTTACGTTTTTTTTTTTTTTTTTTTTTTTTTTTTTTTTTTTTTTTTTTTTTTTTAGTTCTATAAATTATTTCTATAAATTATTATTTTTTATATGTATATCAATATTTATTTACATCAAACTATCATTTATTTATTTTTATTTCCTTTTTTAATTCTGAGTATTTTTGTTAGCCGGGAGCAAATGATAAATCGTCAAATATTGTTCCCATCATCATCATTCATACTACATAAATTTAATTTTAAATTATAAACCTGTCACTCATTTCATTTAAAATACTTAACTTTAATCTAAAATGCTTATATTACATAAATTTAAAATACTTCCACTTTTCATTTAAATAGAAAATAAATAAATAAATAAGAAATAATATCATAAATCAAAACATTTGATTTCAAAATCAAACTATCGTTTCCAATTTGTGCACGCGATAAATAAAAGCTGTATTAGCGATTTTAAAAATGCTAAAAATTTGATTCATTAAATATTATTACATGAGTTCAATTTACGTCTAGAAAAAGTCCGGAAGGAAGCTGAGTTGTATAGCACATAATTATGGTAAACTTTGATTGTCTCACTGGTACGAATTATTTTTTTGACGCGAGGCAGCGGTCCAAAAATTCATTCGCGGAGAACTTGCTTTGCGAATGATTACCTCCATGATTTAATATTTTAAATGTTCACGACGAATCAATCTTTTTTTTTTTTTTTTTTTACTTTCATGAATAGAGAATTTGAACTGTGAACCTAATTTTGACTGAAGTTATTGCAGAATATATACATAATTGAACGTAAGTCATCTCTCAAATATTAATTTATTTTGAACGATCTTTCTTAAAATGTAACTTTTATGCAGTTTTATTCGAAAAAATAATTTTGAATAAAAATGGCCGCCTGGCATATGAAAAAGTGAAACGGCCATCCCGGAACTGTTGATGACAGTCACATGACTTACGCTTTTATTTTAGAATATTACTGAAAAATGACGTGATTGCGCTATTATATTTCGTGTGCAAGCTACGAAACTAATTGGGGACGGGGACGCAAAAATGAGGAATTGTATAAAGGTAAAAAAGAAAGGAAAAATGAAATTCTGCATATGAAGTTATTAATTTTATTTCGCGTAAAACTGAGAATACTTACTTTTGTCATATCAGAATAAGATAAAATGAGCTCCCTTCCCTGGTTACAGAAGATAGATAAAAAAAATAAAAAAATATTTTTTTTAAAACTCTAATAAATATTTAACGTTTAATTTATAGTTTATAGCAGGAGCTCTTTATCATATTAACATATATGATAAGAGGGTATTAGTTTTCAGTTTGCCCACTAACAATGCCAAAAAGTATTTTTATATGAAAACTAGCAACCTTACGCCCGCTGCACTGGTCGGTTTCTACAAATGAACCTTGAATCAAACGAAATATATCGTTTAATTTGACCTTGTATTTGAAAGCAATCTGTATATTTATCTAGAATATCCTTCCACATTACTGAAAATGACGTGATTGCGTTATTATACTTTTTAATGTGCAGTCAAAATTTTAGCTGTTAAGGACCAACTCTTTCATTTGGTCATTTACAGTCAGGGTTTGCTAAAGAATGATAAAACTATATGCAATATACTAAAACCATCACTAAAAATTGTCGAACTAACAATGCAAACCAATTAACTAACGAAATCCATTCAGTAGAAGTTTTTTATAAAGGCTAATATTTGATAATCGGGTTAAACTGATTATAGAACTTTTCCACATAATTCTAAAACTAACAGAACGATATAAAATATACTAAAAACATCCTTATAAATTATCTACTTAACAATGCAAGTCGCAAAAAATACGCCCAGTAACAACTTTCAAAAAGGCTAATCTTTCGAAATCGGGTTCACCTGACTATATATAACCTTCACACATAACTGTTTGACTAAGCAACGTAGAACAATATGTAGTACATTAAAACCATTCCAGAAATAGCATCTAACTAACAATACAATTCTCATCAAAATCCGTCCAGTAGAACTTTTTCATAAGGCTAATCTTTCATAATCGGAATCAAATATTGAAAAGGCTAATATTTGATAAAAAAATGGTCTCCCAATTTTCGAATTTCCCCCTATAATTCTAGAAACCAGCTGCAAGTGAAGTATATATATACACACACACATCATATATATACTTACATATATATATATTTCACTGACTCCCGGCTAGCCGAAAAGTACCTAATTTTTTTGTTTCTCGCTAACATTGTCTGTAGACTCGATTACGGAATATTAGATAATCTATCATTATTATCATCTAAACGGTCATGGATAATGTGCCATAATCAGGATGCATATTATTACACATAAATTTCATGTATGGTTTGGTGAAACATTGAACTTTAAATTCTATTAAAGACTGCATTTTATCCCGAAAAGGTGGACACCATGTTACAAAGTTATGTGGTTTGAAACGATCAGAAAAACAAACTTGGATCAATGATTATAATCCATTCGCGATTTTGTTCATGTGAGCCGCCAATATTGACATACAGTTTGTTGGAGAACGCAGTTTGGTGTTAAATCGTTACATTACGCGTTATATAACCAACCCGGAAAAAAAAATCGTAAGGAAGAGATTTGGAAGACCATTGACGAAAACAAAAGTCTCGGAGCCAGATTACGCGCTTTTGCCATAGATAAAACTTGATTAGTCGAGAAACTGGAAGTTTCGAAGCCGTGGACAAAATTCTTGGCCATAAATGTTCATGGGATGCTGTGCAATACTTAAATACCAGCATGAAAAAAGACCGACGAAGAAAACTGAAAGTCACCATGATTTGGTTTTATTGGCAAAAGATGATGAACGATATACTGAAATTTACTGTCGGAATTTTATTGATGACAACCACATTCGTTCAACATCCACATTCGTTCCAACAACAACCACATTCGTTCACATGACAACCACATTCATAATGTTTCTATTCATGGGATGCTGTGCAATATTTAAATACCAGCATGAAAAAAGACCGACGAAGAAAACTGAAAGTCACCATGATTTGGTTTTATTGGCAAAAGAGGATGAACGATCTACTGAAATTTACTTTCGGAGTTTTATTGATGATTATTACATGAATTGACATGACAAATTGGAAAACATGTGTTTATACGAATTGGCCACTAGGTACTAATACGAACGAAATAAACCAAAGTCTGTAGAATATTACGAATTAAAAAAGAACCACAGTTGGTTCAGGAAACGTTTGAAACCAGTTGTTTTGAAAACGCCCTATCATAACACGAAAACAGATGCTGGAATTGAGTTGTACTATCATCATTCTTTGCTGATGTTGTTCAAGCCTTGGCGAAACGAAGAAGACCTATTGGGAGAATTTAAACTCTACCGTGAATCCTTTGAGCACAATGTGAAAAAAGTTTCAGAGATGGAAGAATGGCGCGAAACAAAACAACGATTACAAGCTGCAATCGACGTGGCTGAAAAGTTGCAACAAGAAAGTGATTTGCACAACCAGCTTTAAAATATCGAAGAACCAAATGAAGACGTTGATATGATAGCCGCAAATTCTGATAACACTGAAACTCACCAGGAAATTGCTATTAATGAAGATAAATTGAACAAAAAAAATGAATGCTGACCAAAGAAAAATATTCTAATCAATTATAAAGCACATAGAAGAACAAAAGAAAGACACGTCTATTCCACCCATAAATTTGATTGTACGCGTAGTTGCTGGTAGAGGAAAAAGCTTTCTAATTTAATTACTCAGTCAAAAAGTTCGTTTAATTAGTAATCACAATAATGATGCTGCTGCAGTACTAGCACCAACGAGAATTGCTGCCTTCAGAATTGGAAGAAGTACAATTCACACGTTTTTCAAATTGCCCGTCCAACATACGAATGAAGCAGAATAATTTAAGCTTGATTCTGACGATTTGAAATTATTTAAGCAACAATGGAAATCATTGGATTTAGTAATTATCGATGAGTGCAGTATGGTTTCGCATGTACTTTAGCGATGATCAGCTAACGATATGGCGAATGTTGTAAAAACAAGCGAGATTACTGTTTTGGTGGCAAAAACATTATTTTGTTTGGGGATTTATTGCAGCTAGCACCCGTAAAGGCCCAATTTTGATTTCAGGAACTGCCTTTAAACAAAGTGAAACAATTGTTTGGAGGTGTTGGTACATTCAGCTTTTGGTACGAATTTGAATACAGTGAGCTAACAATGAACATTGTGTTATATACATAAAAAATATATATATCGCGGCATAACTTTCTTAAATAACAGTCTCATGCACCAAATAACGATGCAAAATCAAAACTCAATTTTTATAGCATCTTCACTGAACTGATCGTTAGTATAATTATCAGAACCTAATATTCGGTCCCATTCAGCGATTTTAAGAAAGACTAAGAAGAGTAGTAAGGAAAGATACCACTGAAAGAACAACTCAGCCTATAGCAGGCGACCTCAGTGTAGCAGAAACAGTCCATGGATACGACCGAGACAATTATAGAATTCAGTTTCTTTATGAGGTAATAGCTATCGAAAACCACCATTTAATTATTGATGTGACGGTCCCCTGACATTTGAGAGAGAAGGTAGACTTGAAAAAATGCTACTTTGGCGATGAACAGTCAACGATTTGGCGATGAACAGTCAACGATTTGGCGATGAACAGTCAACGATTTGGCGATGAACAGTCAACGATTTGGCGAGTGTTGTCAAAACAATGTAACAATAAAATTTTGACAATAGCAAAATTTTTTTGCTTTTCAAGATATTAAAAAATCTTTAGTTTTTATCAAAAAATTTAAATGACTAGTATTAAAAAATGCTCTGAAAAGCACCAAAAAAGGTTATGTTTAAGTATGAAAAAGGGTTGGACAAGTGCTTCTACTTGAGCATGAGAAAGGAAAGGGGTTCCTTCTTGGCTGCAGCTCACTGTCAATGCCAACTTTTGAAAAAATCATATTCGCGCTTTTTCCATATAAATGAAATCACTCACAGTTACTATAAAAATGTATAGTTTAAAGACGTAGCCAGTAAAGACGCAGCTTGATTAGACATGAATGTAAGGCAACATAGTACCAAAAACCTTAGTTCCTGCAGCGTATCACACTCATGCAGTGCTACCAAGCATGCCTGCAGTGTAGAACTGCGCAGAAAATTGATTTGTATTGCAGTGCAGAGTGTTGCAGCATTCTGAACAGGAACAATTTCACATATGCACGCATTACAGTATAATGCATTCATTGATTGAAATTATATGCAAGTGGCTGTGGCTCCACAATGCAATATGCAGTACAGCAATGCATATGTAAGTTATAAACGAACAATAGGCGCATATACCTTTAATACGGAAGTACAAAGAAACAGTGCGGATGTGCACTGGAGGCTCAAAAGTATAATAGGAGTGTACAGTGTAATATAGTCTGTAGATCAATAATGGTACACAGTGCACTGTAGAAAGTTGCATTGCAGACGCACACACAGTACAACAGTAGAACAGTGCAGTTGACATATAAAGCACGTTGGAAAGTTTTACTACAGTACCGCAAATTTCTTTTATATGAAAAAGCGCGAATATGATTTTTTCAAAAGTTGGCATTCACAGTGAGCTGCAGCCAAGAAGGAACCCCTTTCCTTTCTCATGCTCAATTAGAAGCACTTGTCCAACCCTTTTTCATACTTAAACATATTAACGTTTCTTGGTGCTCTTCAGAGCATTTTTTAATACTAGTATATATATGTTTTTTATAAAGTAAAAATTTACCGGTCCATTTTTCTCGTTTTTTCGAAAATCTGAACCGGTCCAATAACGGGCAAAGCCCGCTATTATACTCTGTCCTAATAATATCTGTCATGTGGACTAAATGCGATATTTAAAAAAAATCAATTTCAAAATTAAACGTGTTGTATGTTAAATATGTAATCTCATAATCGGGTTTTTATCATGATTCAATACGTTCTTCAAACTCATATGACTTTATAATCACTTGCTGACGTGGATTCTACTTGTTTTCTCTATTACTCATATGATACTATCTTTGTATTATTCTCAAACATTTGAAAAAGTCCGTTAAACTTCCAATATGACGTCGGATTAATTTTCTTTTTAATTCTCTAATGGCATCATATTAACCTGCTTTCTGTACTTACGCATACTCATACACCTTGTATTATTGAGAAATGTTTGAAAATTTCCGTTTTATTACCAATATGACGTCATATCTGGAGGCACGGCAGTGCCTCCGCCAAGTCGAGAGAGTACAGCCGTAAGCATACTTTTCTGGAAGCAACTCAGGGCACTTTTGACCCCCCCCCCCCATATCTCCGCACTGGAGTATCCCAAAAATTTGGAACTTCGTTTTTCTAGAGTATTTGGCACACAGGACCAAAATTTAAAATTACAACTTTCTGTCTTTTCGAGTTCAGACGATATATGAACTCAAACATTCGATTTTTTGTCACTCACTCACTCTCTCGTTCACGCGTCATCAAAAAGATTAGGTAGATCCCGTAGCCCTAGAAACTTGACATTTGGAAAAAAAAGGTAGTGTTTAGGATACAAAGAAAGGAAAAATTATAAAATCCGGAAAATTCGAAAAAAAAAAACATTCGAAAATTCAACAAATTCCATCAAAATTGAAAATTGAAAATTGAAAATAATACGATCTTGTAGTCTTAGAAACTTAAGATTCGGTGTGAAGGTAGTGTTTAGTATCCAGAAAAAGAAAACATCAAAAACACCAAAAAAATTGAAAGCAAAATTGAAAAAATCGAAAAAAATCGAAAAATTTCAAATAATCGGATTTTGTTGCGCTTGAAACTTGGAATTCGGAATAAAGGTAGTATTTAGGATGCAAAATAAGGAAAAATTAAAAATTCCGGAAAATTCGAAAAAAAAAATTCAAAAATTCGAAAAATTCGAAAAAAATTGAAAAAAATTAAAATAATTTGATTTTTTAGCCTTAGAAACTAAAAATTCGCAGTAAAGATAGTGTTTAGGATTCAGAATAAGTTAAAATAAGAAACGCAATAAAATTCGAAAATAAAATCAATAAATCGGAAAAATCGGAAAAATCGAAAGATAAGGAAAATTTGAAAATAATTCGATTTCATAGCGCTAGAAACTTGAAATTTAGAATAAAGGTAATATTTAAGATACTAAATAAGGAATAATTCAAAAATATGGATAATTCAAAAAATACCCATAAATTAGTGCAGACAATATATGAACTCAAATTTTCGATTTTTTGTCACTCACACACTCACTCACTCACTCTCGCGTCATCAAAAAGATTGGGTAGATCCCGCAGCCACAGAAACTTAAAATTTGGAATAAAGCTAGTGTTTCGGATACAAAGAAAGGAAAAATTATAAAATCCGGAAAATTAAAAAAAAAAAAAAACATTCGAAAATTCAAAAAAAAAATCGAACAAAATTGAAAATTGAAAATAACACGATCTTGTAGTTTTAAAAACTTAAAATTTAGTGTGAAGGTAGTGTTTAGAATTCAGAAAAAGAAAACATCAAAAACACAAAAAAAATTTGAAAATAAAATAGAAAAATTTTTAAAAATCGAAAAATTTCAAATAATCTAATTTTGTTGCGCTAGAAACTTGGAATTTGGAATAAAGGTAGTATTTAGGATGAAAAATAAGGAAAAATTAAAAAATCCAGAAAATTCGAAAAAAAATTTGAAAAAATTAAAATAATTTGATCTTTTGGCCTTAGAAACTTAAAATTCGCGGTAAAGATTGTGTTTAGGATTCAGAATAAGTTATAATAAAATCGCAATAAAATTCGAAAATAAATTAAAAAATCGAAAAAAATCGAAAAATAAGGAAATTTTGAAAATAATTCGATTTCATAGCGCTAGAAACTTGAAATTTGGAATAAAGGTAATATTTAAGTTACTAAATAAGGAAACATTAAAAAATATGGATAATTAAAAAAAAATCGAAAATTTCACAAAAAAAGAAAGAAAAAGAAAGAAAGAAAGAAAAAGAGAGAAATTGAAAATAATATGATCTCGTAGTCTTAGAAACTGAAAATTTGGTGTAAAAGTAGAGTTTAGGATTCAGAAAAAGAAGAAAATGAAAACACATTAAAAATTGAAAATAAAATAAAAAAATCGAAAAAAAAAAACGAAAATTTGAAAATAATTCGATTTTGTAAAGCTAGAAACTTAAAATTTGGAATAAAGGTAGTATTTAGGATACAAAAAAAGAAATAAATAAAAAATCTGTAAAATTCGAAAAAAAAAATCGAAAAATTGAAAAAAATTCGATTTTGTAGCTTTAGAACTTAAAATTCGGCGTAAACTTATTGTTTAGGATACAGAAAAAGGAAAATTTAAAACACAATAAATTCGAAAATAGAATAAAAAACTCGAAAAAGATCGGAAATTTCAAAATAATTCGATCTTGTAGTGCTAGAAACTTGAAATTTGTAATAAAGGATACAAAATAAGAAAAAAATTAAAAAATCCAGAAAATTATAAAAAAAATTCGAAAAAATCAAAAATTTAAAATAATTTTATCTTGTAGTCTTAGAAACTTAAAACTTGGTGTAAAGGTAGTATTTACTATTCAATAAAAGGAACAATTAAAATATTCGTTAAATTCGAAAATAAAATCGAAAAATCAAAATATCTTTAAGAAATCGAAAATTCGAAAACAATTTGATTTTGTACTGCTAGAAACATTAGTTTTAAGATAATTATCCTATTAGCTAGTACAACGCCCCTAATTGTTTTATGTTATTTCCCCCGGATTATGTCTTTCTTTTCTTTCGTTTACGAATTTCGTTATAGAAAAGTTCCGCTATAGACTTGCTACGATATAGGCGATTTCTTTATAGACAGGTTTGTTTTCTTCCACAGGTTGTACTCTATTTACTTCACATATGAAATATGGATTGTTAAATGATGTTAGCCCCACAAAAATTTTCACAGCTCCCCCTACCCTCCCGACATTACTGGCTGGTTATGGCTTGATAGTCCTTTCTAAATAAAATCATGGTGACTCTAAGATTCACTTGATTTATCTCTAAATTGAAAATAAATGATCCTAAGAAGACGGATCAAATAATTACTATATTGGCATGGCAATCAGGTAATTTAGAATTAAAATCGTAAAATCAATAAATTTATAAAAAGTCGAAAATTTGAAAATAATTCGATTTTGTAGTCCTAGAAGCTTGACATTTGGCAGAAAGGCAGGGTTTAGTACACAAAGTAAGGAAAAATTAAAAAATCCGTAAATAATAAAAAAAAGACTAAAAAAAACGAAAAAAAAAAACATCGAAAAAAGGAATATAGTTTGATTTATTTGAAATTTCCGGAAATTTTAATTTTGGCTTTCTTTTTATACTAAAAAGTTCTTTTATGTTAAATATCAAGTATCTAGGGCTGCGAGTAATATCTCAGATGGATAGCACCTATCCTGGAAGCAATTGAGAGTACTTTTGACACCCCCCTCCCATAACTTAGTGCTTGCCTAGGAACCTGAAATCTCTTTTTATCTACAGTACTTTGCAAACGAAACTAAAGCTTCAAATTTTTTATGCCTGTAAATAATAGGGACAGAGTGTGGGCTTAGCGAAAATCAGTGGATGATCTCCAAAAAGAACCCAAAATCAAGAAAAGGAGGATTACTTACAAAAAGAAGTGAAATCTCATCAAAAAGGCACCTGTAAAAAATGCAGCCAAGTCTCGTAACTCCTTTACCGTAAAAAGTACTGAGATCGTATAAAGCCAAGTTTAACTATCTTATTAACTCTGAAATTTTCATTCACAAATCACTCCTTGTCTCTACATCTTTAGTTAATTATTATTTTGTGACTTGGCAATTACGCAGCACAGGGAAGTTATTACACCTTACTATGTTATGGGATGGGATGGGATAATTTAATTAAGGCAAATTATATACGCACAGGGAAGTTATTACACTTTAATATGCTATAATATTATTTGATTAAGACTAACTATACAGGGTGATTCATAAAAGATGGGCAGAACTTTAAGGGGTTATAGTACACTTAAAGACAAATAATATTAAATAGGAGACTAAGGGTCCCAGACATATTCCCAAGGAGATAGGGGGCATTAAAGTTTAGGGTCCGAAATTTCAAATGATTATAAAACATGGAAAAATTGGTCGATTCGTTTGCGGTTTTTGCAAAAAATTTTCTTTATGCCAGTATTTTCTTGAAATAAAATTTTAAAGTTCAATTTCAAAAAATGCCGATAGGGGGCGCTTTAGACTTTGGAGTAACAAACAACTATTTTTTAACGTTATTTTTTGTATTTCTTTAAATGATTTCGAAAGCTTAGACTTAAACTTAAATTTTGATCTAAAAATCTGAGTCCTAACGAGTAGTTAAGTAGCGTAAACTGAAATTTGAAATTTGAAACCCTTCTCCCCCCAGAACAAAAATCAGTTATTCCCGATCTTTGTGTCGTAGATTAGGCTCTAACTACTGCCGCGTTTTGCTAAAATTATTCTTTATGTCAGTATTTTCTTGAAAATAAATTTTAAAGAAAATTTTCAAAAAATTCCGATAGAGGGCGCTTTAGACTTTGGAGTAACGAACAACTATTTTATACCGTTATTTTTTGTGTCTCATTAAATGCTTTCTAAAGCTTAGACTTAAATTTTCAGCCCAAAATCTGAATCGTTAGACGTGGTTAAGTTTCTGGGGAGAGGGGTTTGAAATTTCTACTCCTGAGCACAGTTCAGTTTACCATGTCCACACATTGTGTGCTGTGATACGAGGTAAAAAGACACAAATTAGGATTATGTTACCAAAGCATATTTATTAACATGTAATCACAATAAATGTTCAAAATTGTGACCACCAGAGGTTATGCACGCAGAACAACGGCGACGAATGGAACGGCGAACATTCGCGAAAACATCAGGCTTTTCGAGTACTTCCCCTACAGCGGCGGAAAGTCTGGCGACCAGTTCCTCGGGGGATTCAATGGGTGTCTCATACATAAGAGCCTTCAATCGTCCCCAAAAAAAGAAATCGAGGGGTGAAAGATCTGGCGAGCGAGCAGGCCAAGCAACAGGACCACCTCGACCAATCCATCTGTTCGGAAATGTGATGTCCAGATAGTTGCGGACGTCTCGTACGTAATGGGCTGGCGCTCCATCGTGCTGGAACCACATGACCCGCCGGATGCGTGGAGGAACAACGTTTAACAGGTCTGGCAGCACATGTTGCAGAAATGTGAGGTATGTTTTACCGTTGAGGCGTTCAGGAAGAAGGTACGGTCCGATTAGGTGGTCTCCGAGGATTCCTGCCCAAACATTGATGGAAAAGCGTCTCTGATGAGCATGTGGATACGTAGCATGTGGATTGACATCCGCCCATACATGTGCATTGTGTGTGTTAAATGTACCTTCACGTGTGAAGGTACATTCATCGGTGAAAAGCACAGTTCGTCCAAAATGTGGATTTAGCGCGTTCTGCTGCAGAAACCAGCGGGCGAATTCAATACGATTTGGATAATCCCCTGGAGACAGTTTCTGGACTCGTTGCACATGAAACGGGAGCAAATGTTCATCCTTCAGTACCCTCCAAGTCGTGGACTGTGAGGTATCCACCTGGCTAGCCACTGTTCGTGTACTTGTACTTGGCTGCGCCGCTACTACATCCAGAATGGCTTCTGCAACAACTACTGATTCGTCCTTTTTTGCACGACCTGCATTCGACCGGGAAGCGAGAAATGATCCCGTCTCACACAACTGTCTGTGCAAGCGCTCGAAAGTTTTGCGGTTAGGCAACCGCCTGTTAGGAAATCGCTCTCCGTACATTCGTTGTGCCTCTGCACCATTTCCATCTGCCGCTCCGTAAATTAAATGCATCTCAGCCTTTTCCTTATTCGTGAAGGGCACCATCTTCCGATTCATTACTACAGCGACTTACACTTGACTCACCGTTCAGTGGTTTTTATGCCTGAATCGTGTCGAAATTTTGCATACGTGTTCTTCTTCTTCCCCATTTGACATTTGCATACTTTCTGTTTCCTTCTTCACCCGGTGACTAGCGTCAGGAATGGAGCTTTAACGTTTGCATGAGCGACGTTTCCAACTGTGCCAGTGCCTTTATGAGTGAATTCCGACTATGCAGTCCTTGACGAAAGTTGTATTTTTGCCTCGTATCACAGCACAGAATCGTTGGGCATGGTTAAGTAGTGCAAACTGAACTATGTTCAGAAGTTGAAATTTGAACCCCCTCCCCTCGCTACTGAACCACGCTCAGCGATTCAGATTTTGAGCTGAAAATTTAAGTTTAAGTCTAAGCTTTAGAAAGCATTTAATGAGACACAAAAAATAACGGTATAAAATAGTTGTTCGTTACTCCAAAGTCTAAAGCGCCCTCTATCGGAATTTTTTGAAAATTTTCTTTAAAATTTATTTTCAAGAAAATACTGACATAAAGAATAATTTTAGCAAAACGCGGCAGTAGTTAGAGCCTAATCTACGACACAAAGATCGGGAATAACTGATTTTTGTTCTGGGGGGAGAAGGGTTTCAAATTTCAAATTTCAGTTTACGCTACTTAACTACTCGTTAGGACTCAGATTTTTAGATCAAAATTTAAGTTTAAGTCTAAGCTTTCGAAATCATTTAAAGAAATACAAAAAATAACGTTAAAAAATAGTTGTTTGTTACTCCAAAGTCTAAAGCGCCCCCTATCGGCATTTTTTGAAATTGAACTTTAAAATTTTATTTCAAGAAAATACTGGCATAAAGAAAATTTTTTGCAAAAACCGCAAACGAATCGACCAATTTTTCCATGTTTTATAATCATTTGAAATTTCGGACCCTAAACTTTAATGCCCCCTATCTCCTTGGGAATACGTCTGGGACCCTTAGTCTCCTATTTAATATTATTTGTCTTTAAGTGTACTATAACCCCTTAAAGTTCTGCCCATCTTTTATGAATCACCCTGTATACATTACATTCTCGTGCTACGTAATTGCCAAGTCACAAAATAATAATTAACTAAAGATGTAGAGACTACGAGTGATTTGTGAATGAAAATTTCAGAGTTAATAAGATAGTTAAACTTGGCTTTATACGATCTCAGTACTTTTTACGGTAAATGAGTTACGAGACTTGGCTGCATTTTTTACAGGTGACTTTTTGATGAGATTAATCTTTTTTCAATGGGTGAAACTTTTTATTTCATTTTCATTTTTCACGTGGAAATCTTTCAACAGAAAATTAATTATTGTAGAAAGAATTTTATTGTGGATTTTTAATTGTAGGCAACTGCTATAATGAAAAATGTTTAAATTTAATAGGAAAAAGCTGATACATTTTTTGGTTTTTTATCTTTCTGTATTAAAATAATACGATTTTTTCAAAATTTTATGATTTTCAGCTTCATAGTAGGTATTCAGTTATAAGTACGCAAAATTTCAAGTCTGTAAGTTATATACTTTCTGAAAACCGGCTCTGTGACGGACAGACACAGGATGGGGACGAAAAGGGTTTTGTGAGATGAATGAAACCCCAAGAAAGAGCCCGAAAACTGGCATTATTTAGGTTTTATCTAATCAAAATATCAGGTACATTTTTTTCTTCTTCAGTCGTAAATGATAAATCGTCAAGTATTGTTTGATCTTTAACAATGACGAATGTATGTTAGAAATTATCACCACTATTGTCAGAAATTTTGAGGTTTTTTCTCCAAAGACATCACCAAATTCGAAAATGTGCAATATCTCACAAATTATTACACTTAGAATATTTTATATGGTACCATTTGATTCAGCATGCAAAAAATACATTGAAACATGTTATCATTTGATACAGAACTATAACACCCGATTTTTAAGGAATTTTTAAAAAGTTTGTTACTCTTTTTACCCCCTTTAAGGGTGGAATTTTAGAAAATCCCTTCTTAGTGCTTCTCTAAATTCTAAGAAGTATTTTTTCTCCAAGTTTCAAGTTTCTAGTTTAGGCTGTGCGTTGATGTTCTCCCCATTCAGGACTTTCATTTATATATATAGATTTAGTGAGGTTGACCGTGAACAGTAGGAGCATGCCAGGTGATACAATCTTCCAATGCCTCGAGTAAATATGGTTTTATGTCGGGATCGTCAAATGGACCAACGACGATACACTTTACCAACATCTAATGAAGTAGCTGTGGTGTTTAAAAAAGATGACTTCCATTCATACTTAAACGAAAACAGTTTCTTGTGGTAATGGCGTTTGCAATCACAATGCAAATCACTATGTCAAACATTTGATTCTGTAGGTATTTACTTGGAAAAGTCTGTTTTTGGTCATGGTATGTTATATGTTGTTTTATCGAGGTGCAAAAATGAAAGCACTAGCCGGTCTTTGCCCGTCTAGACGGTTGCTTGGGGGACTCAGATGTCCTCTACTATGCAATTATGTGCGATAAAATATTGAAGACAATTCAAGGTTATTAATACAGTTGGTCTGAGTTTCTGTGCGTACTTTTAATATTTATGTGTTCAGCAAGTTGAATGCAGTAAGTCGTGCATTTGTTGGATCAACTGTTAAAAATTTTGCTAAATCTGTATTTTCTTCCTTTCTAAAACGATACTTTCGTTTTAGTCACTTGCCAGGATTTTATCAAAGAAATCGCAAAAAATTTTAATAGTTAAAGCAGACTTTTTAAATTCTGCTTATTAATTATTTGTTACAACTAACAGAGGCCCATGAATTAATTAGGCTCAGAAATTAACGTTTCAGGTGAGTTTTCCCTGTAGTTGATGTATATAAAAATTTTAATACAAAGTACATAAACATTTTTATATTTCTTACAGTATAAGTAAGTAAAAGTTTTTTGCACTGATATTGCATTCAATCTATATCTGTTTCTTTTTATTAATTAAGATAGATCTATAATTTCTCCGCTGCTTTTTCATCTCATTTGCATCAGATTACAAATTTGTTTTTAAAACTAGTGTTCCCTATTAAACGTTTATACGTATTATACGAGGTATGCATTTTGAATACGGATGAAACGGTCAAGACGGTTATACGTATTATACGAAACAGTATATACGGTACTGAGTATATAAGGAACTTACCTCAACGGTTAAAAGTATAAACGTTTAAACGATTTTCATTCATTGCATGAAAAGAAAGATGCTTTTCTCCTGCTGGTCTGTACTTTTCGAACGTCTGCAACACACGCACATAACTTCTTTTGATTTATGAAGTAGACACTTCGCGCTAAACATAATTTTTGAACATATTACGAAACATACTATGCAGATTGCTATGGTAACGCCACCGATTTCCAGCTTGTTCTCCATTCAGTGATTTAAGACTGATGAGGTCCATTAGTATTAAGTAAATACGTATACTTGAAATGTATACGTATACTTGAATTATACGTTTTCCCGATATACGTTTTAATGTATAACTTAAGGTATGCGTATTCCACGCTGACGTATTATACGTATATACGTATATCGGTTAAACATATAACTGAAATACACATCGCGTCGAGAGCGCTAGTTAAACCCCAGAGGCTCATGCATTAATCAGGCCTCTCGAATTTAACGTTTCGGGCCAGTTTTCCTTATTGTCGATGGATAGTATATGAATATTTTTATTAATTATTTCAATTTTAAGTAAAACCACGATTTCTACCCACTGTCCTAGGACGGGTATTTATACTAGTTTCGGTATAATTACTAGAATATGATTTCAACAAAAACTGTGTCCTGAAATATATAATATATAATTTTAACTTTTTTTAGAAACCGGTTTTTGGCGAGCATTTGCATTTTAAGAGTAACCACCATGCCAAAAACGAAGCTTCCATACCAGCTGTATCATATAAATTGCAATTTCAGTACATTTTTTTGTTGCTCCTGTCTTTTTACATTTCGCATTTTTAGTAAACTGTTCTGGATGGTCATTTACGTGAGTAACAGCCAAGCGAAATTTCCAGTTTCTAGTCTTAATAGTTCCAAATAAATCGTAATTTAGAACGTTTTTAGAACGCTTCTCTCGCATTTCACTTTTGTAAATTTCGATTTTTTTCAAATTCTTCTGTGCGATCAAATCAGCAGCTATGTAAAATTTTAAGTTTCTACCCCTAACAATTTCATAGTAATTGCAAATTAGAACGCTTTTCAAATGCTTTCCGCACATTTCAACCTTTGAAATTTTGAATTTCTTTACAAACCATTGTTAGCGAGCATTTGTATCTTAAAATAGCCGCCATGCCAAATTTGAAATTTCTAATCCTGTTAGTAAAAAAAAAAAAAAAAAAAAAAAAAAAAACCGTAATTTAGAACTTTTTTTTTTCTTTTTCACATTTTTAAATTTATATTTATTTAAAAAAAACTGTTCTGTGTGTGCATTTCTGTCTTAAAGAGCATCAACCATGTCAAATTTCAAGATTCTGTCCTTAACAATTCCATAGGAATCGTAATTTAGAATGTTTTTAGAACAGTTTTCCCTCACATCACTCTTTTAAATTTCGAATTGTTTAGAAACTGTCCTTAAAGAGCATGTATATCTTATAAGTTACTTTCTTGCCAAATTTCAAGTTTCTAATCTCTTCAGTATAATAAAAATTGCAATTTTAGAACGTTCATCGCTCTTACAAACCCCTGAGGTAGTGGCAATGACATAACATATAGCCTGTGTTAGAGCACAGACTGTAATTACGGCATTACGACAGCATTATGTTTAAAATCGGTTTGGTAGTTTCAAAGATTCCATAGAAATTGTAATTTAGAATGATTTTAGAACACATTTAGCTCATTTCACTCTTTTTGAATTTCGAACTTTTTTGAAACTGTTCTTAGAGAGTATTTATATGTTATAAGTAACTACTATGCCAAATTTCAAGTTTCTAATTCCTTCAGTATATTGAAAAATCGAAATTTTCCGCTCTTGCACTCCCCTGTGGTACTAGCACCGATATAAAATACAGCCTATGTTGGAGTATAGGGACTGTTACCATCAATTTGCCACCATCACTTTTGAAAATGGTTTCTGTAATTCCAAAGATTCCATAGAAATTGTAATTTAGAATATTTTTAGAACGCTTTTCGCTATCTCACCCTTTTAAATTTCGATTTTTTTTTTTAGAATTTGTTCTTAGAGAGCATTTACATCTTATAAATAACTACCATGCCAAATTTCAAGTTTCTAGTTCCTTGAGTATAAAATATATATATATATATATTAGAACGTTTTTCGCTCTTGCACCCCCTTGTGGTGGGGGCACCGACATAAAATATCGCATATGTTACAGCAGGGACTATTACCATCAATTTGCCACCATCACTTTTGAAAATGGTTCTGTAGTTCCAGAGGTTCCATAGAAATTGTAATTTAGAACGTTTTTAGGACGCTTTTTGCTCATCTCACCCTTTTAAATTTCGAATTTTTTTCAAATTTATTCTTAGAGAGCATTTACATCTTATAATTAACTACTATGCCAAAATTCAAGTTTCTTGTTCCTTCAGCATAAAACAAAAATCGAAATTTTAGAACGTATAGCCTATGTTACAGCAGAGACTGTTACCATCACTTTAGAAAATGGTTTCTATAGTTCCAGAGATTCCATAGAAATTGGAATTTAGAATGTTTTTAGAACGCTTTTCGCTCATTTCAAAGTTTCAAATTTCGAATTTTTTTTTAGAATTTGTTCTTAGAGAGCATTTACATTTTATAAGTAACTACCATGCCAAATTTCATGCTTCCAACACCTTCCGTATAAAAAAAAATCAATTTTAGAACATTTTTCGCTCCTGCACTCCCCTGTGGCTAGTGGCACCGACATAAAATATACCCTATGTTGGAGCAGGGACTGTCACCATCAATTTGCCACCATCACTTTTGAAAACAGTTCTGTAGTTCCAGAGGTTCCATAGAAATTGTAATTTAGAATGTTTTTAGAACGCTTTTCGTTCATCTCACCATTTTAAATTTTGAATTTTTTTAGAATTTGTTCTTACAGACCATTTACATCTTATAAATAACTACCATGCCAAATTTCATGTTTCTATCTCATTTAGTATAAAAAAAATCAAACTTTTAGAACATTTTTTGCTTCTGCACCCCCCTGGGGGAAGTGGCACCGACATAAAAAATAGCATACGTTGGAGCAAGGATTGTCATCAATTTGCCACCATCAGTTTTGAAAATGGTTCTGTAGTTCCAGAGATTCCATAGAAATTGTAATTTAGAATGTTTTTAGAACGCTTTTCCCTCATATCACCCTTTTAAATTTCGAATTTATTTAGAATTTGTTCTTAGCGAGCATTTACATCTTATAAGTAACAACCATGCCAAATTTCATGTTTCTAGCTCCTTCAGTTTTAAAAAATCGAAATTTTAGAACGTTTTTCGCTCTTGCACTTCCCTGGGGTTAGTGGTACCGACATAAAATGTAGCTTATGTTTGAGCAGGGATTGTCACCATCAATTTGCCACCATCAGTTTTAAAAACGGTTCTGTAGTTCCAGAGAAATTGTAATTTAGAATGCTTTTAGAACGCTTTTCGCTCATTTCACCCTTTTAAATTTCGATTTTTTTTTTTAATTTGTTCTTAGAGAGGATTTACATATTATGAGTAACTACAATGCTAAATTTAAAATTTCTAGCTCCTTCAGTATCGTAAAAATCGTAATTTTAGAACGTTTTTTGCTCTTGCACCCCCCTGGGGTAGTGGCACCGACATAAAATATAGCCTATGTTTGAGCAGGGATTGTCACCATCAACTTGCCACCATCACTTTTGAAATCGGTTTGGTAGTTCCAGAGATTACCCCCTACAAACAAAGAAACAAACAATCTTTACTCCTTTATAATATTAGTATAGATTAAATACGCGAGTAAATTCCCACAGCAAAACTTTCCGCACTGCGTATTTATTATAGTACCATGTATTTTTTTTAATTTCTAGGAAAATAAATTGTTTTGAAAGATTAATTTTAAGCAGAATATGTGCATTCTTCTTCACTCTACAGGTTTCCTATAAATTAAATGATTTTTATAATAGGTTGGTATAGGGCACTGTAAAAAAAAACAAAAAAACAATGGCACTCCGGGAGTGCCGACAGAAGTGAAAACTTGAACAATTACGTGTGTATTTTTTGAATCGTCAGGAAATGTTTTATTGTGCAGGAAATACTTTTAAATGAAGTGTTTTTTTATTCATTATTATAAACTACTACTACAAAAATTATATTACAATTTTCATTTAATGCACTATTGTACATGAAAAATGATGCATATTATTTTATATACAAAAATTGCAATCTATTGCTTAAAACGTAAATTTACAAATACATAAAATATGAAATTTAATTAATTGGTATTCTTTGAAATGAATACCAATGAAACTTATGAATTTTCATCCACAATTTTAACAACTCTCAATACATTCATCATTTCTTCCATGAGATGTAGTTTCATGTCTTTTGTAATAACATTTATCTGTAAAATAGGGTTCCCGCTTCCTATCACTCCAAAAATTATGACTTCTTTGCTGCCTGTTTTGTTTACGGTATTCGTGAACATTATGCTTTTTTCTATCTTCATACTGCGCGTATTGTTTGCGGTATCTATAATTTCTATCAACAAACTTTTCTTTTCTATAAAATGATTTCACTTCATTTCCGTATCAGTAGCCACGTTTCTTAAAACTTTCGTGAAATATTTCCTTATTTTAATTTTTACTTTTTATATTACTTCCGTCTATTTCTTTTCTCGTGCTCGTTAAATTATAATATTTTCCGTGTTTTGTTATTTAATTTTCATCTTTTGATTTGGTCTCGCGAGTTGAGTCACTTTTATCTGTTTTCACCGCGCGTGCTAAATTTATCTTGAAATAATTTTCTGAATTATTTTTATTCATAATACCAATCATTTCGTTTTCTGCACGTGAACTATTTCCTTTTGATACTTTCGCTTCATTGTATGAATTGGCAACATAATTTAATTTGGTGTCGGTAACAGTAACGGTAAACGGTGTCGCGAATTCAATGGTTTTTTCCCATCTCAAAAAATGCCCAACGCGCCTAAAGAAGTTTTCACTTCAAAAATATATTGTACTAGCGGCCCGTCCCGGCTTTGCACGGGTAGACAATGTAATTTTTTTTATTACATTCGCCTTCCTGAATTTCGCGCTCCAACCTAAAACTGTTGCTGAGATATGGCGAAATGACCTAAAACTTTCGAATTCCCCTTTAACCACCTTCTATGGGGGGGGGGGATTTCTAAATTCACTGAAATACGTGTTTAATCATTTGTTTAGTAGATTTGTTTTCCTGAATTTCGCGCACCTAAATAAAACAGCTGCTGAGATATGGCGAAATGTCCTAAAATTTTCGAAACCACCCCCTTTAAAACCCTTCGGGGGGGGGGGGGGGTTCTAAACTCACTGAAATGCGTGTTTATCCATTTTTTAGTAGATGTGTTTTCATTAATTTACCGCTCCTACCTAAATCCACTGCTGAGATATGGCGAAATGACCCGAAACTTTTGAATACCCCTTTAGCCACCTTCTGGGGGGAGTTTCCAAAATTGCCGAAATACGTGTTTAACCAATTTTTTAGTAGATTTGTTTTAATTAATTTCGCCCTCCTACATAAAAGCTGAGATATGGCGAAATAACCTAAAAAATTCGAACCCCCCCCCCCCCATTTAACCACCTTCTGGGGGGAATTTCCAAAATTGCTGAAATATGTGTTTAATCATTTTTTAGTAGATTTGTTTTCCTGATTTTCGCGCTTTTACCTATACCTGCTGCTGAGATATGGCGAAATGACCTAAAACATTCGACCACCCCCCTTTAACCCCCTTCTGGATGGAATTTCTAATATCGCTGAAATAGGTGTTTAATAATTTTTTTAGTAGATTTTTTTTCCTGATTTTTACGCTCCTACCTATAACTGCTGCTGAGATATGGCGAAATGATCTAAAACATTCGACCACCCCCCTTTAACCCCCTTCTGGGGGGAATTTCTAAAATCGCTGTAATAGGTGTTTAATCATTTTTTTAGTAGATTTGTTTTCTGGAATTTCAAGCTCCTACCTATAACTGCTGCTGAGATATGGCGAAATGACCTAAAACATTCGACCACCCCCCTTTAACCCCCTTCTGGGGGAATTTCTAAAATCGCTGAAATAGGTGTTTAATCATTTTTTTTTGTAGATTTGTTTTCTGGAATTTCAAGCTCCTACCTATAACTGCTGCTGAGATATGGCGAAATGACCTAAAACATTCGACCACCCCCCTTTAACCCCCTTCTGGGGGGAATTTCTAAAATCGCTGAAAGAGGTGTTTAATCATTTTTTTAGTAGATTTGTTTTCTGGAATTTCAAGCTCCTACCTATAACTGCTGCTGAGATATGGCAAAATGACCTAAACCATTCGAACCTCCCTTTAACCCCCTTCTGGGTGGAAATTTCTAAGGGGGAATTTTCAAAAATCCCTTCTTATTGCTTTCCTAGGCCATAACAGCAATCTACAGTCCAAATTGCGTGGCCCTGACTTTAGTAGTTTCGGCTGGGCGTTGATGAGTCACCCAGTCACCCAGTCAGTCAGTTACCGTTTCCTCTTTATATAATAGTATAGATAGGAAACCGGGGTCAAAAATTCATTTATTTAGTCAAAAATACAGGACGTCTCACTGCAATCCGAAGTCGCGTTTTCGTTCATAACTTTAACAGTAGTGAAGGTACTTTAACAAAAATCGCAACAGACTCGTCTTTGTATGAATTGTAAGCATATTGTAAGGATTTCGTTAAAATATTTTCACTACTGTTAAAGTTATGAACGAAAACGCGACTTCGGATTGGAGTGAGACGTCCTGTAATTTTGACTCAATAATTGGATTTTTTGACCATGGTTTCCTATAAAGTAAAGGATTTTTATAGTAGGTTGGTACAGGACATTGGAACAAACAATTTTTGTACAGAAAACCAGGCCCAAAAATATATTTATTTAGTTAAAAATACAGGACGTCTCACTGCAATCCGAAGTCGCGTTTTCGTTCATAACTTTAACAGTAGTGAAGATATTTTAACAAAAATCGCAACAGACTCGTCTTTGTATGAATTGTAAGCATATTGTAAGGATTTCGTTAAAATATCTTCACTACTGTTAAAGTTATGAACGAAAACGCGACTTCGGATTGCAGTGAGACGTCCTGTATTTTTAACTAAATAAATGGATTTTTGACCCTGGTTTCCTATAAAGCAGGTATGTCAAACTCATTTACCGCCGCGGGCCAAATTAAGCATTATATACAATGCCTCGGGCCACATTGAAAAAAAAAATAGATAACATTATTACCATTGTACAAAATAAAATTTGTACGTAGAAAACACAGCCATGTTAAAGTCCCTAAAGTTGTTCACGCAAAGTTCCTAAGTTATTATTTATTATAAATAGTTTATTTTATCTTATTTTTCGAAAAAATACTCAAAATTACTTTTTATCAACAGAATATACAAAATTTAATTGCAGTTTATAAATTTGATTTAATTTTTAAATTCATTGTATAAGCTGGTATGTTAATCTTGATCTAGAAAAGGCATAGCTGGTTAATCTTCGGTGTTTTCTTCAAGTAAGAAATAAAAATTAGTATATTTTGAATTAGAAAATTTATTTAATAAAAAATGTCTTGTATGCGTTATTTATTTCATTTAATTTATTAAATACATTTTCTGGTTCAAATTATGTTTATTTGAATTGAAAAATAGTAAAAGGTTGCAGCTACGCAAAGATGTATAAAAGTGAGCTTCCGAACATAGTTAAAATATGCCTAATTGAACACTTACTTTAAAAAATAGATCGACTGATGAATAATTACAGAAATTTTGAAACCCCATATCCATATACTTTCGCTGTAATATGGAATCGCACTGAATTTTGATTAACTGTAGTGATAAATTCTAAACAACAATTTCACCATCAATCATTAGAGATGATGGAAATAGATAAATTTGATTTTCATATTTCCTGAAATTCAAAAAACTTCTCTGGAATTACCTTTTCAATATAAGAGTATTTTTAGTACATTCTAAAAATCTCCACACTGATGATTTTTATAATAATGCATGGCAACATTTAAAATGAAAGTAAGATCACGCAGGATTCATTAAAAATGATACAATTACTAGCCTAAGTAATACAAATAATTAAAAACCTTAAATCCTTAATCCATATGTTCGAGAAAAGCCTAAGTGAAGAACCTGAGTGACATATTCGGGGTTTTGTCTCAAGCACAAAACTGGTAATTTGAGTCACTTTCAAAGCGACTGATTCATTTAAAACTATTTAATTTTGTATTTCGATTTTAAAAGTAATCGGCATTACAGCGATTCAAATTCTTAACTAGCGTCGAATTTTATCAATTTTACAATATATCGCTTAGTATTTAATAAATACAGCATATTAATTTGTAAAGTGGTGTAAAATCGAAGAGAGTTGTAAAATAAAGTATTAGTTTCGACATAAAACAAATAAAAATCATAGGTAAAATACTGTAAAAAATTAGCTAATCTTTAAATTTTTAGACTAAAGTTCGCGCTTTGCTACGTTGCAATTGGTTATATTTGTATCCACCATTTTTTAGGTGCGTTTGTAATTATATAAATACGTAACACCTATAGTCGTCATCTGGTCCGTCCGTCCGTCTGTCTGTCCGCATATAACAGCGCAAAAACTACCCAACCGAATGGTTTAAAATTTAATATATATAATCGTTGCAGAATTTTGTCGCGTCATTTCAAATTTTATGAAAATCGAATCAAAAGATATTAATAAAAGTTTTCTTTATTCTATTATATCCTATCATAACTAATGTATATAATAAAAGTGCAAGTCATGTGACTGAGGAAAACAAATACGGTCTAACCACATAATTTTCCATATGCCAAGCGGCCAGTTTTATTCAAAATTATTTTTTCGAATAAAATTGCATAAAAGTTACATTTTTAGAACGATCGTTCAAAAGAATTGTTTGCTTGAGAGGTTAGTTACATTAAAAAATGTATAGATTCTGAGATAGCTTCAGTGAAAATTACGTTAACAGCCGAATATCTCAATCCATTAAAGTAAATAAACAAAATATTCATTCATCGTGAGTCATAGAATTATTAACCATGGTGGTAATCATTCACAAAGCAAGATCTCCATGGTGAATTTAGGCGCTGTCTAGTGTTGAAAAAAAATCGCATCTGTAAACATGACATACGTAATAAGAAAAAAAAAGGCACCCTCATTTCGTTCATAGCAGACGATATAATTTATTTCACTGAAATAATAACGATGATTTTTTACATTGTAAAACCTCATTTGTCACGTTTAACGGACAATTTCCAACTTGTTTATGATAAAATTTGAAATTCAGTTTATATCTGTCTATATACATCACTGTTGCCAGGTGAGCGGGGATTTTTCATTGAGAATGCTACCACATTCTGAAGAGAAATATTCGCCTTATTTAATGGCAGAATAAATAAGAAAAATATTACTATTCAAAAATAGTGGTAGCATTCTGAATTTAAAAAAAAGTCCGTTAAGGTGGTAACACTGACATACTCTGTCATTCTCTGCAACATGGGTTGTTTAACCCTTTTTATCCTGACGGTACTTATAAGTACCACTTTAACCCCTTCACGACGAGCGTCTTTTACAGAATTTTTAATCTGTTACCACCGGTTTTTTCAAATGAGAAATTTTCACCTAATTGAATCGCAAAAATGCTATGATTAGATAGGAAAACTTTACAAAATAAAAAAATAAAATAACTGGTGGGAATAATCGAGGATTCTGAGCATCTAAAAAGTAGCTGGAAAATTAATTCAGAATATAAAAGGTTAAGCGGGGGGATGTTCAATATAGGGGTTGAGGAATGCAGGCCATGGGTATCTGAGTTAGGGATCATGTAGGGGTCTTTTTTTTTTTTTTAGCTTCTTAAAATCTGTCGTTGTTTTGTTTTTGTTTTTGTTTTTGTTGGTCAAGACCTGGTCCATTCTATTTATGGGGTGTTATTGCGTTTTAAACTATACACACACTGCTGGTTCTTAACTAAAAACACTTAACTAAAACTAATGGACTGTATAAATGCGGTTTATTCAAACAACAAAAAGCGAGCCATCACACGGCTTATTCTATAACATCATTAATTTCACATTCCAAAAACAAGAAGCAAAACAGAACACTGAGTGTTGCCAAACGAGGAAAGTAAGAAAAAGAAACTTACATAAATTCGGAGGCCATGAAACCTAGGAGCATGCAGCTTTAGCTAGCTGCAGACGATACTTACATAAACATTCTGGTCCCCGTTAAAATCCCCTAGGATTTCAACAAGTGGTTAGTTGCTTACAATTTCTCACTATAATAAAAAACAAAACAATTAATAACACAAATAAATTAATGCAAAAAATGAAAAATGTTAAACAGTTTTAAGTTCACAGTTTTTAGTTTGTATAGGAAGAGGACACAGTTTCACTACTGGACGACAAAAATTTGCGAATTTCTTCATTTTGCTTGCACTGCAAAAGATATTTGTTAATTTCTTTTTCTGCACCTTTGAAGTTGGTTCCAACAGTCACTAAAAATCTCAAAAGGTTTCCCTTTTCTTGCAATAAATCGTTTTAATGCACTTAAGAATGCCTTTGATGAAAGATCTTCGACGACTTCAAGATGGACTCCTTTGATGACGAAGCAGACAAATACACACACATATGATTTAAATGATTTTACTCCGCGTCCTGCACGATATTTAATCATGAATGGTCCTTAAAAATCTGTTCCAACTCGATGAAATGGTCGTGATTGTGTTACACTGGATGTTGGAAGTTCAGCCATTATTTGTTTTGCAGTTTGAGCTTTATATCTGCAACACGTAACACAAGCTCTTACCATTTTCCGAATAACAGACCTAGCAGTAATGATCCAAAATTGCTGTCTAATTAAAGAAAGAAGAAGTTCTGGACCTGCATGCAAATACTTTTCATGATAATGTTTAATTATGATCTTAGTCACATGGTGCTTTGATGGTAATAAGATTGGGTGCTTGACAGCTGTGCGTTTTTCAATCTTCCTCCTACTCTTAATATTTTGTTATCATCTAAAATTGGACACAAGCACATGAGACTGCTATTTGCAGGTAGCTCTTTTCCAGCTTCTAAATACTGAATTTCCTTACTGAAGTTCACTTGTTGAACTATCCGAATAATGCAACGTGTTGCGGCTTGAATTTCACTGCTTGATAAAAAGGATGTATTTCTTTCTACACGTGTTACCTTTGAATTGGAGATGAATCTCAATATCCAAGCAAATATGCGTTGCAACTTGGAAAACGAAGATATTTTTGATATAACATCAAGTTCTTTTACAATTTCAGAAGCTACAAATGATAAGGTAAGTGCTTCTGGTAATTCTTCTTCATTTATGGGAATAGGTTCATGCACGGAAACCTCACTGCTTCTTAACCATAGTGGGTCGTTCCACCACAAGTCATGGGACAGTAGTTCTGCAGGAAGTAACCCACGTGATGCACAATCAGCAGGATTTTCTTTTCCGTCCACATGCTTCCAATTCTCAGCTGGTAAAATGGATTGGATTTCAGATACTCTGTTGGCTACAAAGACTTGCCATCTTTTAGGATTTGATCTTAGCCATGACAATACAATTTGTGAATCACTCCATGCGTGCACAGAATCAGGTTTTATATGTAATGCAGCTCTGACTGCCTGTATTCAGTGTGCCAGTAATACTGCAGAACATAATTCCAGTCTTGGAATCGTGACAGGTTTTAGTGGTGCTACACGAGTTTTAGCTGTTAAAAGTTTCACATCAATGTTAGAGCTATCACAAGTTTTAACGTAAATAACTGCTGAATAACCCTTTTCTGACGCATCACAAAATCCGTGAAGTTCACATCGAGAATAATTGGGCAAAATTACTTTTCTAGGTATATATATGGAATTTAAGAGTTTGACTTCTTGGCACAAAATTTTCCACTTTTGGTCAATATTTTCTGGTACTGGGTCATTCCATGATAATTGTAATTTCCACAGTTCTTGAAGGATCATTTTAGTTAGAATCACAAAAGGTGCAATCCACCCCAATGAATCAAACAGCGTTGAGACAAATGACAGAATAATTCTTTTAGTAGGGACACCTTGATAATTTATATCATTGAAATTACATTTGAACATATCATTATCAGGATGCCATTCCACTCCTAGAACTTTTGTGGCCTTATTGCCCACTACACTATGTATATTATCGTTAATTGTGTTTGCTAACCCAGCATTTTTCAATAGTGATGGTTCATTTGTGGACCATTTATGTAGCTCAAACCCACCTTTTTTTAGCATTTTTTGCAAATCATATATCAATTCAGTACCTTCCTGACTATTTTCAACACCAGTTAAAACATCGTCGACATAAAAATCTCTTAAAACTATAGTCTTTGCTTTTGGGAAATTAAGACCCTCATCAATTGCTAACTGACTCAAAGCTTTAGTTGCAAGATATGGAGTAGCAGCAGTTCCATATGTGACAGTATTTAAGCGAAAGACTTGTATTTGTTTATTTGGACTATCTCTCCATAATATTCTCTGAAAATCCCTATCTTTGTCATGAATTTTTACCTGCCTATACATCATTCTTATATTAGCTGTTATGGCAATATTATATGAAATCTAAACCTTAATAAAATGCAAATTAAATCATCTTGTATTTTGGGACCTACCATTAGACTGTCGTTTAAAGAAACACCTGTTGTTGTTTTAGCACTCGCATCAAAAACTACTCTTAATTTGGTGGTTAAACTAGAATTGTTTAAAACGAAGTGGTGTGGGATGTAATAATGTTTAGTTTCTAATTCACGATCTGTATTCGAAACAAAGTCCATGTGGCCCAGAGATAAATATTCTTTCATAAATTGAACATATTGGTTGTGAATTTCTGGCATGGATATTATTGTCTTTTCTCAAGATAAAGAAATCTTCTGTGCGCCATTTGGCGTGAATCACTTAAAATATCTCGATCCTGTTTGAATGGTAATGCGACTGAATAGCGGCCTGATTTTTCTCTAAAATGAGAACTCGCAAAATGTTTTTCACAATGTTTTTCTTCAACTGTTAAAGGTTGAACATTTGGAATTTTTTCTAATTCCCAGAATGAATTTACTAACTCGTCAGTTTTTGTACTTAAATGATTTACATGTACTGGATCAGTTGCCAGCGTTTCAAAATTTGTAGAACCCGAAATTATCTACCCAAGTCTCGATTTTAAGGCAAATGGAAGGTTAGGTTCACGTTTGACAATTTCCCCAGTCATTAAATGCATAAATACATTTACACCAAATAAAATGTCAATTTTTTGTGACTTGTAAAACAATGGATCGGCTAACATTAAATCACTGAAATTATCGAAAATGACTGAAGGTAAAGACACATAGGGAATATTATCTGTCACTTTATCCATCACGAATGCTGATGTTGATACTCTAAGATTACTTTTGAAGTGAGAAGTGAATAATAAATGACTTCCCCATTACTCACAGTATTAAATGTTCCCAAACATGACACAGAAATAGAACTATCTTTTACCTTTAATCCTAATTTGTTTACACATTCTCTAGAAATAAATGACTTCTGAGAGCCTGTATCACATAAACACCTGCATTTTACAAATTCTTGTTTAGAATTTTGAACTTTTATTAATGCGGTACACAACAAAATATGACTCTTTTGATTACTCTTTGCGTTTGATTCATAATGAGAGGGACAGACTGTAGACGAAACATTATCACTCGCTGACTCAACTTTTTTAGGGATAAATTCTTGTGCGTGTGGGGACATACTATTCGTCTGAGTCTTATTCCTTGAATTGTTTACCATGTGCAAAATACTATGTTTCTTAAAGCAATGATGACACGTATGATGACAACGATGACTCTTACATTTATTGAGAAAATGCATATTAGATAGGCAATTGAAGCAATAATGATTATGTTTTACGAAATCTACTCGTTGTTGAACAGGCAAATTAAGAAATTTCGAGCATTTAGCTAACCTATGTTCTTCTTTACAGTAACCACAACCCAAAGTAGCTACAAAAGCATTACTCTTATTTGGAAATACAGATTTAGGTACCTTATTTACCACTAACTTGCTATTTTGAAGAGTTCTTGCGTAATTCTTAAGAAATTCAATTAAGTTCTTAAGTTTCGGAATTTCATTGCTTTTAAGCTGACGTTCCCACCACAATTTTGTAGAAGAATCCAATTTTTGCAATATTAAATAAGCCATTAATGTATCACCAAATTTGTCAATGGTTTGGTTCAATACTTCTAATGAGCAAATGATTTCATCAATGTTATCAACTAGATTTAAAATAGCAATAGCTGATTCTGTTTGAATTGATGGTAAACTTAGAAATCGTTTAATATATGCAAAAATTTGTTCTCTCTTATTTGAATATCTTTCGTCTAGTAAATTCCATGCAATTTCAAAATTAGAATCCGAAATTTGAATAGACTGAATGCCGCGATACGCTTCACCTTTCAATGAAGCCTTCAAATACTGCAATTTTTGAGCATTAGATATAGTCGTATTACTGTTTACGCATGCATTGAAAAGATCTTTAAATGCTATCCATTCAGTGATATTGCCTCCAAAAGTAGGTAATGATAACCTAGGTAATTTAATATTCTCAAAAACGGAAATTACACTATCAGATTTATTTTCACTCTTATTTAACTTCGCATTTTCGATTTTCAATACTTTTTCGCCTTTAAATTTCCACAAATCAATTTTATCTGAAATTTCCTGTGCGGTATCTATCTCACTCTCTAATTGTTTAGATTCTGTAATTAAACTTTCAATTTCTCTATCAAGTTTTTTTAGTTCCGTTTCTTTCTGTTTTAACAGTTCAATATTTTCTTCTATCTGTTAAATTAATCTCACCATCTGCGATTATACTTTCAATTTTCTTAATATAATTCGTTACACTTCTCCGTAGAGCAGTTCTTTTCGTTTTAAAAGTTGTTAGTTCACTCATTTTTACTTAAATCAAACCCAAAACTAGTTCTAAAATATGTTAATACGAAATTCAGTTTAAATCTAAACTATTATTTTCATCACAATTCTGCAGTTTTAAATAGGAAATTATTTTTGCACACGAAATATAATGTTCAAAGTTAACTTACCTCACAAGGTGAGGTAATCTTTCGTCACAACCGACATCACGGCAGTTGAGAAAAACGTTGGATTCTACACTTTTTTTTTTCACTAGCGCTCCAACTAGTTTAAAACGCAATAACATTCTTGGTACAAGGATGTTATTGCGTTTTAAACTATACACACACTGACACTGCTGGTTCTTAACTAAAAACACTTAACTAAAACTAATGGACTGTATAAATGCGGTGTATTCAAACAACAAAAAAGCGATTCATCACACGGCTTATTCTATAACATCATTTTTGCACATTCCAAAAACAAGAAGCAAAACAGAACAGTGAGTGTTGCCAAACGCGGAAAGTAAGAAAAAGAAACTTACATAAATTCGGAGGCCATGAAACCTAGGATCATGCAGCTTTAGCTAGCTGCAGACGATACTTACATAAACATGGGGATAAGGTGAGTTTTTTTCCATCGTGTTTGTAGCCCGCAAGCTTCGCCAGTTATTTCTCGCTGGGTCCTTTGGACTGTACAAGTAGCTCTTAGATCAATTACAGGGTCTTGCTATTCATTTCTGGTCTTCGACCCTTTATTTCCGTTCTCTTTTATTATTATTATTTTATTATTATATTGCTCTATTAATGTCTTATATTATAGTAATTATTGTTTTTTTGTTCTTCTTTTTAACAATAATAATAATTTTCTTCGCTTAATAGTCATTGTGGCCCATTCTCAAATAAAGGCTCGGCTGCGCCCCCCTCCCATCTTTTGAAACACCCTATAAAGTGATCTGTCAAAAAACTTGCCTTTTTTTTTTTAAATGTTGCCTCCCCCCCCACACACACCCCCACTTACATGTCCGAACATACGTAATTTGCAACGCCCTATCAAGTGTTATTTCTAGCATTATGAAAAGGGAAAGGGAAAAAATTAAGAAGGGGGAAGTAAAAAATCCCTGACGGCTCGGCCTACAGGCACAGGTAGATTTCGAAGATGCAGAACGTGCGGTGCCTGTTTGTCGGGAATTGCGGAAGAAATAACCTTTTTGCGATGATGATGCAGTTGGAACCGCCTACTTCGAAACCAAACTTGTTTGCAGGCGGAGCCAGCAAGGATTTTTTTTCTTTTTTTTTTTTTTGCTATAAAAGTTGGTCCTATAAAAAACATGTCAATATAAAAGTTTTAGATAATATTAAGAGGATTTATAATAAATCTAAGCGGATTTGAAATCTTGGGAATTGACGAAGTTATGAATTTTTTTCTTCTAAAACCCCCCTTCCCCCCCTCTTAAGGCAATTTTTAATTATATCAAAAATATGTCATACATAAATTTCCGGCCCTTCTCCTAGAAGTAATAATAACTTCAAACGGATTCGATAGTATCATAATTAAGAAATTATGTTTTTTTTTCTGTTTTCACAAAAAGTCCCCCCCCCCCCGCCTTGGATCGATTTTGTCCATTAACGAACTTGACCGAGATTTTACACCCCTTGATTTTATGTATCAGTCTTTTCGGAAAGATGCGGGAGTTGGAACCGCCTACTTCGAAAAATAACTTGTTTGCAGGCGGAGCCGGCAGGGATTTTTTTGTTTTTAATTTGTTTTTGCTATAACGGTTAGTCCTATAAAAAAACTTGTCAATATAAAAGTTTTAGATAATATTAAGAAGATTTATAATAAATTTAAGCGGATTTGAAATCTTGGGAATTGACGAAGTTATGAATTTTTTTTCTGCTAAAACACCCCCCTTCCCTCCCCCCCTTAAGGCAATTTTTAATTATATCAAAAATCCGTCATACATAAGTTTTTGGCCCTGTTCCTAGAAGTAGTAATAGCTTTAAACGGATTCGATACGTATCATAATTAAGAAATTATGGGTTTTTTTCTGTTTCCATAAAAAGCCCCCCCCCCCCCCTTGGTTCGATTTTGCCCATTAACGAACTTGACCGAGATTTTATGCCCCTTGATTTTATGTATTAGTTTCGAAAAGATGCGGGAGTTGGAACCGCTTACTTCGAAAAATAACTTGTTTGCAGGCGGAGCCGGCAGGGATTTTTTTTGTTTTTAATTTTTTTTTGCTATAATGGTTGGTCCTATAAAAAAGTTGTCAATGTAAAAGTTTTAGATAATACTAAGAGGATTAATAATAAATTTACGCGGATTTGATATCTTGTGAATTGACAGAGCTATGATTTTTTTTCTTCTAAAACCCCCCATTTTTCCCCCCCTTGGGGCCATTTTTAATTATATCAAAAATCTGTCATGCATACATTTTCGGCCCTTTTCCTAGAAGTAATAATAACTTTAAACGGATTCGATACGTATAATAATAAAGAAATTATGAGGATTTTTCGGTTTTCACAAAAAGCCCCCCCATTTCCCCGACCTTGGTTCGAATTTGCCCATTAACGAACTTGACCGAGATTTTATGACCCTTGATTTTATGTATCAGTTTGGAAGAGATTTATGCAGAATTTTTCCAGTTATCGTGGTCAGAAAAAAGTGACATAGATAGATAGATAGATAGATATATAAACTTTTGAACTAGGGGTGGTTTTGGGTTCTGGGAGTCATGATCGGCGTAGATCTGCAAAAATTTTTCAAAATTTCCAACTTAGGTGAGAATGTAATAGGTAGTATTTCTTACGAAATCTACCTAAAAGGAGAGGCAGGGAAGGAAGTACATAAATGAAAACTAGTCGGATGTGTCAATCCCAAAACTTTCTTCTATCTCACACAGGTTTCGCATACACTAACAAAAAATCAGCACCCATTTATATCAAGGTCTAACTGAAACTCAAGTTTTATTAAATTCTGTGCATTATTTCTTGAGATAGGAATATCACTAAAATCGTGTAAATCCTGCAAAATGCTGCATAGCAGCGCCACTTGCTGGGTGATTTTTACCAAAAACTAATCAGCACCAATTTATATTAGGGACTAACTGAATCTAAAGTTTTATTGAATTCCGAGCATTAGTTCTTGAGATAGAGCGCCCACAAAATTTGTGTCACATACAGACAGACAGACAGACAGAGTCACAGACAGACATTTTCTAAAAATAGTCAAATCGTGTTCAGGACCTTCTAAAACGTATAAAACCGTCGAAAACCGGAAGTCGAAAATTTTCATGAATCCAATACTTTCTTCTTGTAAAGATAGAAGAAAGTAATAACGTTGTAGAAATAGAGAAATGGAAGGGAGAAATAAAGTAAATAATTCGCTTTCATAGCATGTCTAGCACATTCTCAGCATGGGGCACGAATGCGCCCCATTTGGTCCCCTTTCCATCATTTGCAACACCCCATCAAGTGTTTTACCTATAACTTGCTCTTTATTTCAATTATCTTTCTATTGTTCATTTTCCACCCTCCCCCCCTGTTTTATCCACACCAGGGGTCAGGGCCCTATTTTCTGAAACTGATGTACCTGGGCCCTTCTTAATCCATTCTCTTTGTCTTATTTTTATTTATTTAATTCTCTATCTAAGGTTGCTTTTCCATCTCCCCCCCCCCTGTTTTGTCCGCACCAGGGCCCTATTTTCTTAAAATGATGTACTTGGGCCCTTTTAATCCACTCTCTTTGTCTTATTTTTATTTATTTATTTATCTATTTTTTTTTTTTTTGTCTTTACAAAATCTTTACCGTAGTCAGTCTTTGTCCCAAGGTTTTCAGAAGAAGGTCCGGCCCACTCTCCTTATTTTTATTTATTTATCTATTTAATTTTGTCTTTACAAAATTTTTACCGTAGTTAGTCTTTGTCTCAAGGTTTTCAGAAGACGGTCCGGCCCACTCTCAGCAAGGAGCAAGGTTGCGCCCCATTTGGGCACCCTCCCTTCATTTGCAGCACCCCACAGAGTGATATATCAATTACTTGCAATTTTTTTTCTTTATCTAATGTTGCCTTTCCATCTCCTCCCCCCCCCCTGTTTTGTCCGCACCAGGGCCCTATTTTCTTAAAATGATGTAATTGTGCCTCTTTAAATCCGTTCTGTTTGATATTTTTGTGTTATTTTACTTTATTTTATTTTCTCAAACAAAAATCTTCACCGTAGTTATTCTTTGCACGCAAGTGTTTTCAGTAGTAAGTCTTGCCCACTCTCAGCATGGGGCAAGGATGTTCCCCATTTGGGCCCCTTCTCTTCATTTGTAACACCTCATCAAGTGATATATCAATAACTTTTTTTTTTAAATTCTCTTTCTATTTTTCCTTTTCCACCCCCCCCCCCTCCTGTTTTGTTCGCACCAGGGCTCTATTTACTTAAAATGATGTACTTGGGGCCCTTTTTAATCAATTCCGTCTGTCTTTTTTTTTCTTTTCTCCTCGTATTAAAATCTTCTTGCGTAGGCCTTGCGTAGTTGTTCATTGTCCAAAATATTTTCAGAAGAAGGTCCGGCCGGATCACTCTCAGCAAGGGGCAAGGTTGCGCCCCATTTGGGTCGTTTCCCTTCATTTGCAACAGTCCTCAAAGTGATATATCAATTACTTGCATATTTTATTCTCTATCTTATTTTTTCTTTCTATCTCCCCCCCCCTGCCTGTTTTGTCCGCACCAGGGCCCTATTTTCTTATAATGCTGAAATTGGGCCCTTTTAATCCGTTCTGTTTGTCTTATTATTTTTGTCTTATTTATTTATTATAATTTTTCTTTCTCTAATTAAAATCTTCACCGTAGTTATTCTTCTTCCGCAAGTGTTTTCAGTTGTAGGTCTAGCCCACTCTCAGCAAACGGCAAGGATGTGCCCCATTTGGGCCCCTTCCCTTCTTTTGCAACACCCCATCAAGGGCTATATCAATAACATGCTTTTTTAAAAATTAAATAATCTTTTTCTATTCTTCCCTTTCCATCCCCCGCCCCTGTTTTATCCACACGAGGGCCCTACTTTCTTAAAATGATGTACTTGGGCACATCTAATCCATTCTGTTGTCTTTTTTTTTTTTGTTTTTTGTTTTTTAAATTTTTTTTTTATAAAATCTTTACAATAGTTAATCTTTGTCCGAAGTATTTTCAGCAGAAGGTCCGGCTCACTCTCAGCAAGGGGCAAGGTCGTGCCCTATTTGAACACCTTCCTTCATTTGCAACACCCCACAAAGTGATATGTCAATTACTTTTATTAATTCACTATCTAATATTGTTTTTTCCATCTCCCCCACCCCAGTTTTGTCCGCACCATGCCCCTGTTTTCTATAATGATGTAATTGGGCCCTTTTAAATCCATTTTGTTTGACTTTTTATTTTAAGTTATTGTTCGTCCGCAAGAGTTTTCAGTAGTAGTTCTAGCCTATTCTCAGCATGGGACAAAGATGCGTCCCATTTGGACCCATTCCATTCATTTGCAACACCCCATCAAGTAATATTTTAATAACTTCCTTTATATATATATTTTTTTAATTCTTTTGCTATGTTGCCTTTTCTTCTTTCCCCCTTGTTTTGTCTGATTTGGGCTCTTTATTTTTTTATTTTATTTTATTTCATTTTATTTTATCCCCCCCCTCTGTTTCTAAGTCAATAATTGTAGCACTCATTGTTATAGGTAAGCTAGTAGGAAAATTGGTAATTTCTTAATTCTTTTATTAATTACTTTTACAGTTACCCCAATGGGGCATTTGGCTATACCTCGCAATTGCTGGGCTTTATTTTGAGACTGATTGGTATCAAATCTCAACGCTGCCTTACAACTCTTAATTTTGTTTTGGAAATGATATGTATTATAATGTAGTTCAGGCCCTTTTCCCAAATTCCTTACAATCCAATTTATTTTTAGTCTAACTCTTATTATTTTATATCCTTTATCTGGGCTACCAGAAATTGGAGATGGCAGTTGCAAGAAATGGCAAACAGATTGTCGCGTCTCTTCCCCTAGCTCTAGTTGTAATTCTATCCACATGCTGCTTCACCCGTAGCGGTTGTCCTGACGTCCGGATAATCGGGGCGTTGGTGCCCAAAGATCTAATTATCCATACGATTGTATTTATATCCATTCTTAGTCTTTATTCTTAAATCCTTAATTGAGTATTAAAACTGTATTGTGCAAGACTTATGGGAGACCTGCAGTCAATATCAACCTATAATTTGCCTAAGTTGCAACACAGTTGCTTTGACATAACACAATGGCGTCTACAGAGACTGACCCCATCGCCTCTGCTCATCCAACTAAAAAAAGGCAGACTAGAAATAAATCCAACATAAAACGCTATGACAGCATGCTATCTGTGCATTCAGCTGCCTCCACCACGAAACTGCCAAAAACAGTAAGAGAACTAGTCCAGTATTGCAGAAAGCTGGTCAAAAGTTTTAAGGAGGACTCGGACAACGACCTAAGCAAAAACAGCGAGTATCTCCTGAACGACATGAGGAGTGCCTTCACAAAAATGCTAAAGATAGACAATGAAGTTAAGGATCAGCTGTCAGCTCTAGAACTATCGTTAGAGGTACAAACAAAAAAAATGAAGAATACAAGTACCTGCTTCACAATCTAACCAATAATATCCCACAGCCGGAAGAATTGAAAAGAACTATAAACACAACAATAGCAGCACAATTTGAGCAACTTGGTCAGAAAAGCGAGTCTTCTGTAGCAGAACAGCTTGGTGACATGGCCAGAAGAGTTACAGAGCTGGAAAACGTTAGGACGAACCTCGTAAACGTAGCCTTTGCCAGCGAGGGATCTGATGACCTATCCACTGCAGCGGAACGCTCCACAAGAAACATCCCACAGACCAAGAAGAGTCACACAACACCAAAGTGCACCTTCACAACACGACTACAAGACGTACCTCCTCCACAGAACTGTTCGCCAGAACCAACCCATCCGCATAGGTGCACCATAGTTATACTCCACTTGATCCCCGGTAAAATGACAAGGATCGAAATACTACCTAAGGTAACGTCGGCGCATGTTTCCTGTCCAGCTTCATCAATCTACAAAACCACTCCGTTCAGAAGACATGTAGAAATTGAATGTACAACTGAAAACTGCAAAAACCTCCTCATCAGTGATCTCGGACGCCATAAAGACTTGCAAATGCACTTTACGTTCGTAACCAAATCTATACCAAAACAAAAAATGATCTTACTAGGCATCCCAACTAACTACAAAAAATAAGAAATCATCGATTGTATATTAGCAAAATACGAAGCGCACGAGGACGAATTCTATTTCATAAAAAAGATGGAGCACAGATCACCAAACCTTGCGAAATGGCTCATAGTCATGCCGATTCCACTGTCGCGTGTCATAATCAGTAATGGTGGTGTTTTGATTGGGCTAAAACATTGCATTTTGCGTCCCCATACCCATATCCAGCGTTGCAGAAGGGGCCAAGGGTTAGATCACAGCGTAAAGCATTGTCGAAACACTGTCGTCTGTGCTACCTGCGGGGAGGAACACGCATCAGAAGGCTGTACGTCAGCACCTACATGCATCAATTGTTCCCTGCACAACAAACATATGAAGACCTGTTTCAACACCAACCACAAGGCCTCAGATCCAAGATGCGATGCATACCGCTCGGCCTATGACGCGGAGAGGCGTCGGCTGGATGCAATATTCATGCCAAATCCTCCTCCACGCATGGCTACACTGCCTCCCGTGCCACAACAAAATGCAGCTAATCAATTGCTATGGAACAGAGACATGCTCCGTCCGATGAACTTGCCATCCGTTCAGCACAGCACTGGAATCCAGAGAGCGAACAGTTTCCAGGTACAAATTTTTACAAAAATCTTTACTAAATAACTTTTAATTTCAGAGCCACACACAGTGATGTCACTTCCCGATTCTAGTTCTCCCCCTCCCCTCCCCCTTGGTAAACTAAATTTTCTACAGATCCATCTAAAC
Source organism: Maratus michaelseni (assembly GCA_963931845.1). Taxonomy (NCBI): domain Eukaryota; kingdom Metazoa; phylum Arthropoda; class Arachnida; order Araneae; family Salticidae; genus Maratus; species Maratus michaelseni. Next base: position 375,634,761 of record OZ007591.1, read on the forward strand.
CATAGCACTGCGGTGAATGGCAATGCTAAGCAATATATGATTGATAGTGATACTGATATTGGCCAGCTACAGGACGCCCACTGCAACAAAAATGGTACTCTCTCAATTTTTCCTAAGAACTGGAAGATCTTCCCTTCAAAACGCAACTCAGCCCATGTTGTCGTCCGGAACACTAATCTTGTCATCACTCATATTTTCACCGGCGCTAACAGTGTGTTCATTTCTGTCACGGCGAAAGAAGGAGAGATATTCATCGGCTCAACTTATGCCGCCCCCTCCGTTGACTTTGAGGACACCCTTACGGAATGGGAACACCTCATCACTCAGAGGAAGGCTTTCATCTGTGGCGGGGACTGTAATGCTGACTCCACACTATGGGGCTGTAGGCATGAAGATCTCCAGGGTGACTTTCTCACTGAACACCTCGTAGTGCACACACTGGCAATAGCAAATCTACACAACACGGATGCCACATTTGAAAGACTTAATTCCAAGGGACAGGTAATTGCGACTGGCTGGCCAGCCCTCACCTCGGTCAACTCACTAACACTTCCCAAAATATCCACCTGGTTTGTCTCCGACACCTTCAGTGGCTCCGATCACAAGTACATTCGCTACACATATCAAACCACTCCTCTCTATATTCAACGTAAACGTTTTAATACTACCAGAGGCAATTTTCGCAAACTCAACAACATCATAAAATCAAACAAACAAGCTCTACATAACCAGCTTGCTGAGATTGATAACACAGACAAAATTAACGACTTTACAAAAAAATTAATTGAAACCCTGCACACAGCTGCGAAAGCCTCTTTTCGACTGAAAGCAGTCCAAAAGACACGAACATTCTCATTCTGTACCCCGGCGCTCAACGCAGGGAGGAATCACCTTACCGCGCTTCGTCGCAAGTTAAAAGCACTAAGGCAGAATGATCCGTCATCTCCAAACATCAAAATTCTGGGCGCCACGAGCACCAAGCTGGCCGCCCAGCACAAGCGCAATGTCCTGACAGCAAGGAAGCAGGCTTGGGAAAGGTTCTGTAGCAGCGATAATAGCTCATTCGGTGCCTCTCAAAAATTCTTTTCCGGCAAGTACTTTACTCCAGATGAAATTAAGCTTGAACATCCTCCAAGCACAACATCAAGACAGAATAACTTAGAATACCTAACACAACAACTCTTCGGCCCTTCGGCATATCCCACAACAGATAATACAGACATACAATTTACTGCTCCACCAGACAAAGCATTCACGAATGCGGAAGTAAAGACAGCACTATATAAATTAAAAGATGAAAAAGCACCCGGACTTGATTCCATAGATTTCCGAATTCTTAAACTCACACACAAAATATTTCCACAAATCTTTACGAGTTGGGCAAATTTTTGCCTAAATTACAATTACTTCCCTGAAGTTTTGAGACAAGGAGAAGTAGTATATTTCCTAAAGCAAGGGAAGTCACCCTCTGAACCGAAATCGTACAGCCCGATCTGCCTGTTACCCACATTAGGCAAATTGTTAGAGAAGCTCATTGTTTTTCGGCTCTCTCATTATCTCGAATCAAATAATCGTCTACATCCAAGGCAATTCAGGTTCAGAGAGGGCAGATCATGTGAAAAAGCTTTGCATGCCATGATGACTTCCTGCACCGATAGCATAGCAAATGGAAACTACACTTCACTGGTCTCACTCGACATTCAAGGGGCTTTCGACAACGTGGAATGGCGCGACATACTTACACAACTTCAAGCACTGTCCCGGGAACATAGCGGGAGTCATCAGCTCATACCTGTCTCAAAGGAGTGTCCTCATAAATTGGGGAGCTGGCGGCACCTCATCCCACCGGCTACAGAAGGGTTGTCCTCATGGCTCCTGCCTTGGACCAATCCTCTGGCTTTTGGTAGCAAATGTACTTCTAAAAGAACTGAACCGTTTGGGATTTACTCTTTATGCCTTTGCTAATGACTTTAGCTTCATTTTTCTCGGGTCGCACTCGCCGTCATCTGGAGGAAGCATTTGCCGAAGCCATACGCATCTTCTGCCAGCTTCTGGACACACTACACCTCACACTATCTTCCAGAAAGTCCCAGGCATTGATCTTCAATAAGCCACGTCGTCTAGATCCCGATAGACCACCAGTAATGAGGATTTACGGCGTTAGCATACATCACTTACAGCAACTCAACATTCTAGGTATAACAATCGATTCTAACATTAACTGGATCCCACACATTAATTACTTAAGATTAAAACTCATCTCCTATCACCACAACTCACTTAAATTAAGATCTAAATTTAGGGGTGTAAGCAATAGCCTTTTAAAAACCTGGTACTTAACAATAATAGAACGCATTTTAACATACGGGGCATGCATCTGGGGGGGGGGGGTAAATTTACAAAACAGGCACTCACAAAATTAACTTCAATTCAAAGGATATTCTTATTACAACTTTCACGCAGGTACCATACAATATCAACTGATGCACTTACAATACTCACAGGCATTCCACCCATAGCAATAACTTTAAAATATGAATTCAACAAAGCATCCATCCTACAACTTCACCAGGACCACATATCCAACAACCTCTTTCCCAACATAACCATTAAACACAAAGTCCACGGCTGGCAGATCCACCTTGCGGAAGAGACATCGCACTTTCAAGTCAACACACAACTTAATAGCTACACCCCTGCCACCTGTTCCACCATCTTCACTGATGGGTCCCGCACAGATACCGGAGTGGGAGCAGCCTTCTGCGCCACGGAAGGAGACGCGGTGACTCATCAGTGGGCCTGTAGGCTCGGAGATAACAATTCTGTTTTCCAGGCAGAGCTATTTGCAATCTTCTCCGCCCTAGAGTGGCTAGAGGGTCAATCTGGAGCAACGGTCTCCATTTTCAGTGATAGCCTGTCTGGACTGCAAGCCATCTACGCACCTAGAACATCTAACCCACTCGTACTAAATATTAAATTAAAACTCAAAAGTCTCTTGTACAGAACACATCTCGGCCACGTCTCAGCGCAAAAGGCACTTTTGGCAACGAGTACGCGGACGAACTCGCAAAACAAGCCACCAAGTATACATCCATTGATCACCACCTCCCAGTGCCCCAGTCGTTCATCAAGAGGGTCCTGAAATCCAGGATCATCTCGGAATGGCAGGAGTACTGGGAACTCACTGATAAGGGCAGGCACACGTTTGACCTAATCCCCACAGTCTCACTTAACATATATCACCTCACACCATACACCGCAAGCTTCCTAACGGGCCACGGGCCCTTTAAATCATACCTCCACAAATTTGGTAGTGCAGGATCTAATAGGTGTGAGTGTGGCGAGGTGGGATCTCCTACCCACGCCTACCACGAATGCACACTTACTGCACGCTGGCACATTAAACGTCCAGCCACTCCCCCTAAGGGATGGCTACAAAATATTCTTTCTAGACCCACTTCTGAGCAAACTCAAACACATCCACCAATACTTAGCACACATCTCCAACCTCACAAGCTAGTCTGTACCCAGAGCAACTCCCATTCCCTCGTATGGCATCGCCCCTTGTCGCGAGTAGAGTTATAGTGTTACTCTGGCGATGCCACAGCGCCCCTTGTCGCGAGACTTGTTTCTGGCGCGCAACCCTCTAGCTTATCTGCTGTCTGATATCCAAGTGCTGTACGGCACATCATTCTCAAAACATTTCAAGAACCTCGGCACCTCGCTGCCCCGTTTCGCGAGGGAGATCTGTTCTCCGGCAGCGAGGGATTTGTTCTGTGAATTTCGGGCAATAATGGTCCATTGCAATTCACACGCCCCTGTCGCGTTTTCTGGCGGGCTCAGCTCCAGCTGAAACTGTATTTATTTTTTTTAACCTTAATAAAGGTACCGGTAGGGACACCTATGCTCTACAGACTTGGCCTCCTAGTCTGAGCAGTCCCTCTTAGGCTGTGAAAGTAGGTTGGTACAGGACATTGGAACAAACAATTTTTGTACAGGAAACCAGGGCCAAAAATCTATTTATTAGTCAAAAATACAGGGCGTCTCACTGCAATCCGAAGTCGCGTTTTCGTTCATAACTTTAACAGTAGTGAAGATATTTTCACAAAATTCGCAACAGACATATCTTTGTATGAGTTGTAAACATATTGTAAAGATTTACTTAAATATCTTCACTACTTTCAAAGTTATGAACGAAAATACAACTTCGGACTGGAGTGAGACATCCTGTATTTTTGACTGTGTAAATGGATTTCTGACCCTGGTTTCCTATACAAAAATTGTGTATTACAGTGCCCTGTACCAATCCCTAAATTTTGTAACATGAATTCAAGAGCACCCTTGCATATATAACGATATTTGAAGACGTAGCTTGTGTAATCGTAGCTGAATGATCAAAGAGGAGAATTTCTCTCTCCTCTTCATGTAAAAGTAACTTTGAAAAGTGATGACTGAAATTCAGGGTAGATAAAATACGGAAACAGTACTGGCATCACGAGTATCAGTATTATTTCTGTCTTTTAACGATTTTTTTTTTCTTTTACCGTGCATTTATTGAGATTATACAGGTTCTGTGCATAAACTGTGACTATATGATTTTAGGACCCCAAAACAACTATAATAATAAAAAGATGGCCACAGTTTTGCGATCTTAAAATAAAACTGATGGAAAGAGAACAAAACACCAAGCATATGAGTTTGTTCTTTGTACAATTTTGTTTTGGGAGCATTAGCTCACAATTTACACCCCCAAAATAAAAGGTTAAGCTGTGTACACGAAAATCCATCGTTTTTGTACATTACACAGAAATATATGTACTCATGTGCAACTTACACATTAAACTGTGTATTTCAGAGTTTATCTGATAACATTTTACACATTTCATCAGCTTAAGGTGTTGCTATCAAAATACACAGGGCAATGTGTATTTTAAAGTTGGAAAACGGGGCGTGTATTTGGCAATTTATATGCCACTTTACATACATAGACAAATCGTTTTTGTATCTTCAGTATATACCTGTTTCAATGTGTAAATTTACGCATTTATTTTATTATCATGTACAAAGTATGTTCCATTAAAAACACCACTTTATTGGTTTTCGAAATATTGTCTCTCGAATGATGGGCATTGGTCTCACCATTCACTCTGCAATTCAAAGCAAGTGGCGAAGTATTTTGAAGAAGTTGCTATATCTTGAATACTACACAGTTGAAAAGACGTGAGCATAAGTATTAAATATTTTTCATAGAATTTCTCTTTCATGGGCTGCATAAAAAGCTCACCAAAAATTTGAATTTGCGAGATTGATTCATTAAACGAATTATTTTCTTTTTGGAGCTGTTGTGCTGAATCGACAGATCGCGAGCAGAAAATTCAATACTACCAACGCTCTTATTATTCAAGACAGTGATTGAATTTTTTTTTTTAATTATTATTTGCGAACTACAACTACATCTTTTTTTTTTTTTTTTTTTTTTTTTTTTTTTTTAGAAAATGTAGTTAACTGTAACTAAAAATATTTCTTTTGACAAGTAGTGATTACAAACTACTTTTTAAAAAGTAGTCACTAACTAATTCACTACTTTCAGATGTCAAAAGATTCAATCTATACTCAAATTCGAGTATCTAATTTTCTTTTCAAAATACCCTTCATAATAACCTAATTTTTTTATATATGCAATCAGCTTTGCCGCATTGAATAAAAAAAGCGTTGCACGATTTGTGATGCACATTTATGAAACAGCCAATCAGATAAAAATTCAATCATTTTAAACAACTTGCACTTTTTTATACTAATACTGCAAAATTAATTTTATATATTTATCCTAACTGCATCTAATGATGGAATGATAATTTATCGATTTCGGATTGTTGATCGACTGACATATTTTCGCGCTGTGTTTAGAGGGAACATGGGTGATATTGAATCGATGATTTCAAAAACTACATACATCCAAGATTTAATATTTTCCAGGGATCAATGAAAATGTGTTGCAAACAAATGCTAGATATTTTAAGAACATATTTGTGTTTGCTGTATTACTCAAATCTTTTAATACGTATGTCAGTAATGAGTTATTTATTTTGTACAAATTAAAATTTAATAATACCTTTAAAAATCTTTGGAGTTATGTTGTTTTTGCAGTCAATGGGATTTAGTGCCGTACAAATGACACAAAAGATATTGGATATAATTCATGAGGTATTTGACGAAATAATAATTTACGTTTGCATATTAATCATTAAATACACGAGCAAATGCACACAGCAAAACTTTCCGCGCTGTGTTTTTTATATACTACCGTGTATTTTTAATTTTCTAGGAAAATAAATTGTTTTAAAGGATTAATTTTAAGCCCAATACAATTACCATATAATACAATATTAGAAAAAAAAAACTTCAACATAGGCATATGTGATAATATTTTCAAACAATGTGAATTTTTAACATACAAAAATTACATATGTTTATTTATCTGTTGCCATTAAAAATTATCGTTCACTGCAAGAACAACATTAGTCAGTGCAATACCAAGATATAATCCAATGATTAACAACAGAACACGAAAAAATGAGATAGAATTTGATGGTGAATATGAATATGAATATGAGTACAATGCCTTAATAAATGGGTGCCAAGTGTCAAGATAGTGAGCACTGCTATTTTTAATAGTAATCTTCTCATAATTTAATCGCAAAATTCTGCGATTTAATAAAATGCATATTACTATTCTGAAATAATGATATACAGAATCCGTAGTTTTTCACACATAGATGTTATTATACATTATTGTCAGTCCTTACCAATGTTCTTATTTAAATTTGTAACATCCAATAGTATACACAAGTAGTATGTGTACAAATAATGGTGTACACTAGTAAGTGTACAAATAAAAGTGTAGACAAGTAAATGTACCAATAAATGGTATTCACAAGTAAGTGTACAAATAAAAATGTACACATTTAAGTGTACAAATATTGATATATACAAAAGTATATAAATAATGCTGTACACAAGTAAGTGTACAAATAATGGTGTACACAAGTTAAGTGTACACAAGTTAAGTCTACAATTAATGATATACAAAAATAAATACCGTAATTTCCGGTGTATAAGCCGCGGCTCCAATAAATCTGTTTCCGACCAGAAAGTTTATTTAATAAAATATAACCTATTTGTGCATGGAACTTATTTGACCTTTTTTAAAAAACAATTTCTGGTTCGTAACAGAATTTTTTTTTAAGCTGCGGCTTATACACCGGAAATTACGGTATGCAAATAATGGTGTACATAGAAAGTGTACAAATAATGATGTCCAGAAGTAAGTATACAAATAATGGTGACGCAAGTAAGTGTACAAGTGATGATGTACACAGTTAAATGTACAAATAAATGGTGTACTCAAGTAAGTGTACAAATAATGGTGTACACAAGTAAGCGAACAAATAATCGTGTACGTAAGTAAGTGTACAAATAAAGATGTACACAAGTAAGAATATAAATAATATTGTACACAAGTAAGTGTACAAATAATGGTGTACACAAGCGAGTAATTAAGTGTTAAGAACTGAAAATAAGTACATATGTGTCAGAAACTACGGATTCTATATACCATTATTTCAGAATAGTAATATGCATTTTATTAAATCGCATAGTTTTGCGATTAAATTATGAGAAGATTACTATTAAAAAATAGCAGTGCTCTTGACACTTGGCACCTATTCATTAAGACACTTATTCATATTCACCATCATATTCCATCTCATTTTCTCCGTGTTCTGTTGCTGGCCTTTGGATTATATCTTGGTATTGTCATTGACTAATATTGTTCTTGCAGTGAACGACAATTTTTTAATGGCAACAGATAAATAAACCTATGTAATTTGTGGCTACACATAGCCTACTTTTAAAATACGTTTGACACACACACACACACACAAAAAAAAAAAAAAAAAATATATTTCGAAAAAAATAATTGGACATGTAGATTTTGAAATCGCAGATTCAATCGTGTTTCCATCCATTTGGAAGTTTGTCGAGTCCTTCTGCTTACTCCTATATTTATGAGCTGTTTTATTTATCTGGGACAATCCAGAATTACAATAAAACAACTCTAAATACGAAATACAATCCAGCAAATACGATGTCCCATAAATATTGTAACATGTTTCGATGTAATTCTTGATACCCAGGAATCGCATTGAATCACCGTCGTTTCAAATACTAAATTCATATGTCATCAATGTTGCCCTATCTGGCGGATTTTTTAAATTCAGAAATTTCAAATTCTTACCAGAAATTTTGAGCATGCATTTTTACTTTATATATTGACAGAATTTCCGCAAAATAAATTTATTATTCAAAAGTTTCAGGTACAAATTTGGAATTTCTGAATGAAGAATTCGCCAGATTTGGTAACATTGCATGTCATACTATAAACATAATAGCACATAACTAATTCATCAATTTTTATAGTTCTTTCACCCCTCTCCCACCTAAAACCTTAAAAATACGAAATTGGATTAAATATAAATGCTACCTTATAGATTATTTTTGAAAGATTATTTACCAAAAATATATTAATTTTATTATTTTAGAATGTTTTTTCACCATCTACACACTTTCTTCAACATATTGGTAGTTCTGTTTTAATTCGTGTATAATAAAAAGAATCAGGGCGTGTATGAATCATATTTCAGAAAAATTTTTTGGTACTTTTCCACTATAGAGGCCTTGGCGTTTTTTAAAAAGATTCGCAAAATTCGGACTTCTGAAAGTGATATTTGTTGACAAATGGTATAAACAATCATGATAACAAACCTGGTGAACTTTTATGCTTGTTTATGTATGTATTTATATATATAATAAATATTTTATTTATAGATGTATATTATTATTGCTGTTTTTATATACAATTTATGAATGACAACAAATGTAACAAATTTATATTGATAATTTAGTGATAGCCTTTATATTTGATCCACCTCCGTACAAAACTTCCACCTCGTGACTTTTTCGTAGCATTTCAGAATCTGGTAGAATAGACAGGGAGAAATTATATTTATAGGGTAACTTGGGGTGAGATGCCGTATTGGACAAGATGCCGTGTCACGTGGTTTTCCTATACGCAGGCGCTGTAGGGAAACGCACTCAGTCGTGTGGAAGAGGCTTCCCTACCGATACTTTAATTCCCGTTTGCGTTGTTTTATTTAAGTTTTAAATAGTGATTTTTTTATTGTTATTTAGTCTTAACACCTTTGGTAAGTGTCCAAAATCTTTTACGCTCTTTCTTAATGTATTTCCTATGTAGTTGGCCATCTTACCCCAAGATTGGGGTAAAATGACGAAATGCAAGCATTTACAAAGGCAAAAAATTTTATGTTTTCTATGACATTTGTAAAATGAAATACATTTTTAAATGATACATAAATGCATCAACTTTAACAAGAATTAATGAATAACAAATAAAAACAACAGGCGATTTTATAAAAAGTAAATAAAAACTACGGCAGCTTCACCCAATTTACCCTATAAAAAAAAAAAAAGAAGAAAAGGGGGAAATAAAAAATAGTATTTTCTCGCTCGAATTTCGATTAAAATATAAAATTATTCTGGCCTTTCTATATATATATATATATGACTAAATTCTGTATTTAAGATTGAATTATGTACATAATACTAAATTTTAGTAAAACGTTATACCGTGCCAAAGCCAATATTCAAAAATTAATTATGCAGTAGATCTCAAGATAAACTTTGTCAACTGAATATGTTTTGATTTAGAAAATGATGCATTAGTGAGAAAATGAGGAAATTTATGAATTTTTAATTGCCAGTCTCCTCCACCCCATAAAACTGGCCCGAACCTCTCCGTTTTTTATGCTGTTCAATTGTCAGTCTCCTCCGCCCCTTAAAACTGACCCGTACCTCTCCATTCATCGCAAGAAGCCCTATTCTTCGAAGAAGATTTTTTTTTTCTGCCCTGAACCTGCACCTATGATCATTTTACTCTACAGCTGCCATCATTATTCTCCTGCATAAAAAAAAAAAATTGAATCTCTCTCCCTCTCTTTGTGTGGGTGTGTGTTTGTGTAGTGCGTGTGTGTTATAGAAAGAGAGAGAGACTACCTAACTATTTTAAACTATTGTATTGTTTACTATTGAATGCCGTTGATTACTATTGACTATTTTGTACTATTGACTATTTTTTACTATTGGATATTTATTGCTATTGGCTATTGCTTACTATTGGCTATTAATTACTATTGTCTATTGTCTATTGTTACTATTGCTATTGTATGGAAAATTTTGATTTTAAGGTCGAAATATTGGATATATTTTGGGAAACAGAAGTATATTAAATAGAATTTAGTCATATATACATAAAAAAGGCCGGAATAATTTCTATTTTTATCAAAATGCAATAAAACTTCGATAAACTAAACTTCACCAATGATACACAAAATTGTGTTTTAAGAATATCATGTTGTAAGAAATTAAAAAAAAAAGAAACGTTAGTTATTGATTTCGAAACTAAAAAGAAATTTTAAACATGACTTAAATTGATTAATTTTCATTTAATTAGATTTGCAAATAAAATTATAGTTTTTATTAACCAATTTATAAAATTTAAATTTGAATAAAAGCGAAAACAGCCATTATTTTTTAATCACTTAATTAAATCACGTTCTTACTGGTGTGCCAGTTTAGTTTAGAGAAATTTCATTACATGAGTGCTTAAAAACTACACTTAAATCTAAACTTAAGAACTACACTTACTTAAATCTAAACTTAAAAACTACAAACTTAAAAGCTAAATTAAAAAAAAAAAAGAAAAAAAAAAGAAAAAGGAAAAAAAAAGAAAAAGAAAAAAAAAAAAAAGTCACCCATCTTTAGCCTTCCAACACATTCGACCCCATTTAACGAAATTTTTCACAACTATTTCATGAATCCCGAATTCCCTAATTTATCCTTCATTCTATCCCACATTAAAAATTTTCCTATCTCTAACAATTTACATCTAGCATTTCCCTCCTATTACACTATAGTTTACGATTTTTATTTTATAACTTCCTATTTACATTTTCAGTACCCCCTCGCCCCTTCTACAATGTAGCATCCCTATAGAATGCATAAAAAACTTTTTAAAATGGATATCAATTATGCGCATGTTCATGCCGTTTGTAATTTTTCCTACAAAGAAAAACGCGAACTGTTTTCCCAACCCCCTTTCCCCCCGACTTGCTATGGAGATGGCACTGCGGTTCTGGACTAGGCCGTCCTATCCCAACGGAGCATGATATTTTACAATCTTGCCCGTTGTCTATGTATGAATTTTACATCAAATCTTACCAATGGTTGATTCTCTTCCAGTGACCGCAGTTCAGCATACAAATCTCCAATGATGCGGAGCATTTCTGCATCAGATACGCGATCCTCACCACCCTCTTTTTGACCCTCTGTTTGCTGTGCACTTGTGCCCTCAAGGGGCTCATATGATGCACACTCTCCTACTCCTGATCCCCTCTTATCCCACTACCTTCCCTCCCCCCATGGTGATGCAGCATCATCATCATCTATCTCTAACTGCCCCATCCCCAGTCCTACTCCTCATCCCCCTATATCCCACCCCCTTCCCCCCATGGTGATCGAGCATCACCAGCACCTAACAGCCCCATTCCCAGTCCTACTCCTGAACCCCCTATATCCCACCCCCTTCCCCCCTGCGATGATGCAGCATCACCAGCACCTGACTGAAACAGCCCTACACCCAGTTCCCTGTCCAGGGCTTCTGCCCAAAAGTACCTATCCACAGCCCTAGAAGCAGCCTGAAGAGACTGGAACATGCGCATGCGCAGAAAAACATAATCACTGACCTTTACATCTTCATCAGCAGTAGCTGCAGCACGACGACGACGACGCCAGCGCAGCTTGCTGAAAAGAGAAACATTCAGTTTAAATACACAAATATACATTTGCATTTTCAGAATGATATTTATAACTAAACAAAATAAGTCAAAGACATGTAGTTAGGTGAAAGTCCATAAAGCATGAGGAATGAACGTATATTTAGGATAAATTTAAAGATGTTTCCTGCCAATAAATATTTATTTTATCGAATTTAAAACTTACACCCAATTAGCCCTAGTTTAGAAAAATATCTTTGAATTTGTTACGACACAGCTTGTATCATCTTAGCAATCATTTTTCTTTTCTCCAACTACTAAGTTAGACAGTGTTTAATTTCAAAATCTTAGCCAATATTCTCTTTTTCGATTTATAAGTAAGTGTAAGCATCCCAAAGTTAAGAGGGGGGGGGGGGATTTACAGTTTTTATGTCCCAGTAGTTGATAGAACAATTTGCTCGAGAGAGAGTAAGCCTTGTTTTCGATTCCAAGGCAGGCTAGAATTTTAGAAAAATTTTACCTGCCATACTTGGTGGGCTTTCACTTTGAAGATTTTTTTTTAAAACATAAAAATTAAACTAATATCTATGTTATACATTTTAGTAATGCCAAATAATTTTATTTTGATTGGTATGAATTATATACCATATTTTATAAAATTTTTGGTATACCTGAATTAATGTTCTTTTAAAATGCAGAAGTTGCACTTATTTTAGATTGTACTTCCTTTTATGTTTAATTGATAACGATAATCTTACATCCCTCAAAACTTAACTCAGAATCGCAAACACAATTTCCTGTTGCAGTTTTAAACTCCGTAAAAAGAAAACCACGTGATATGAAAATGCGACAGGTTTAGTTTGATATCACTGCACATGAAACACAGATTCTGAATTGTAAAAATAGGGTATTTCCCATTCCTTTCTGTTTACTGTCTGTCATAATCGTACGTATTTTAAATGTATGTATTTTAAATAAAATGGTGGAAGGGTTTATATTTTAAATGAAATGAATGCAATATTAATAGGGTATGGGAACAATATTTGGCGATTTAATACTTGCGCTCTGCTAATACAAAAGGACCAATTTTGCAAATGTGCATGCAAAATGAAACAATTATATTATAACTAATCTTCGTACAAGAAAAATATATAATATTCTGCAATCAGATACACAGGCAAAGTTGGCGTCAAACAAGAGTAATGCTAATAACAACATTGTTTTAATTATATGAGAGTTATAACAATGATATTAAATACTTTTGCTTAGATATACGGCTTTGGACTAGACTTTGGAAGTTTCTCCTAGAAAACAATCACCAAAGGAATATTTTACATTTGTTTCGAGTGAAGCTCGGTCAACAACGTGCTAATTATGTATAGAAATAACTGTTGTATAAACAAAAATTAAATTCCAATGTAAATATTTGCAACCAAACTCCCACTCCCATTAAAAAAATTACAGCAATGAAATTAAGTTTATGTCAAGTCACTCTTTCTATAATACTCCATTGCAAACACGATTACTGAACTTTCCTCTGCAACTTGAATTATTAACAGTACTTTTATGTTAGTAACAGCACTTTTTTGTAAAGTTGCAAGTATGCAAGTTTTGGATGCCTTCCCAGAAAACCAAGAATCTTTTGAGGTGGTCCAGTCATCAAGCCATTTTTCGACATCTTCGTAATTGTGTGTCATGGAGAATGCGTGGGACATCACTGAAAACAAGAGGTAGCTAGAAAGGGTGAGTAAGGCGGGTGAGGGCAAGAGTTCCCAGCCAAGTGTAGAAATGGTGTCTGTGACCGCTTTCGCTGTGCGTGACGGGGCGTTGTCGTGCTGCAAAATTACTTTTCCGTGTCTTGCAGCCCATTCGGATCACTTTTCGATCAATGCATGGTTCAAATTGATCATTTGTTGACGGTATTGAACGGTATTAACAGTTTCATCAGTTTCAGAAGCTCATAGTACACGACAGCCTTCTGATCCCATAAAATGCACATCAGTATTGTCTTCTTTCCAAAGCAATCTTGCGGTCGATGTTGATGGTTGTGCCGAGTCAACCACGATTTTCTGAGTTTTGGGTTCTGAAAATATATCCATTTTTCGTCTCCAGTCTCGATCCAATGCATAAAAGTCATTCACGCAGAGAAAGCAAAACTTCGCACACCGCTTTTATATCTGTCTGTCGTTCAGCTGTTGTGGTATCCATTTTCCTGACTTCTGGATCTTTCCCATGACATGCAGATGATCAGAAATGGTTCGGAGACCAACATTTAACCTCTCAGCCATTTGTTGTTGAGCTTGCATATTGTCTTCATCTAATAATGCTTGCGATTTCGGCATCTTCAAATTTTTTTGCGGCTGACCTGGGTGTTCTCTGTCTGTCGTCTTGCGTTGGGACGTTGTTACCATAAGTTTCCACAAGTATACGATGGCTTTCACTCGCGTTTTTCTTTTGATTGAACAAGAAAAGCAGTATGTGCAACACATGATCTTTATTTGGCTCGAAACTCGACACGTTTACCACACAAAAATATATTATGATAACTCGAAATCGTTTAAACATTAATGGCGTTTTGAAAGGTGCTGTCACAGCTACAAAATGACATAAGAGGTTAGTCTGTGAACCAACTCTTGTTTCCAGTGCCATTTTTTGAAAAAATTAAGAATTATTAACCACCACATTGCTGGTATGTTCTCAGCACTATCGCCCAGACTAAGCCCTTTGTGAGAAGTCCTAGTCAAAAGCAATTTTTTTTATTAAACAAGCATAATATTTAAGTTTTGTTTTCATAGCGGTTTATATCATTTGGCAATAAATCTCACTTTCTTAAGCCCGAATTGCGCCAAGCTTTTTATAAAAGTGCCAAGGCCTCTATAACAGGGAAATACTAATATTTCTATTAAATATTGTGCTGTCCTCAAAGAAAAAAAAACTATTTTTTGAACTTATTTTTTAGATAAAGTCAAATGTAGTATGCAAAATTTAAATATAGCTAAATTTTTAAAGCTTGTTCTGATTAAGATTTTAATATTGAGCATTTGTCATTTTATCACTGTATTACAAAGTGACAGCCAATTAAGCGAGAATTTGAAAGAAATCAATCTTCTCCAAAAAATAACTCACATGTAAAAAATTTAGAAATAAAACTAATGTATAGTAGAATGGTTTTTTTTTTTCATTATCATTTATTTTTAAACCATAATCCCATACATAGAAACTTGTTTAAATTTCATTATATTTTTGATACCAGCGGAATGGTATCTTTGTGTGTAAAAAAGGTGGATCGATTTTGTTTTTGTTATAGCATGCTGGAAAAAAATCCTCTGAATTATTGGAATACGCATTAAATCTACATAATGGAATGATGTTCCACAAGAATGAATATTTTAAAAATAAATTTTGCATATTTTATAGTTTATTTTTTATGTAGATTTTTTTTTTAAATTCCAGCATGGATTTTTCTTTTTTTTTTAATACCCCTGTTTTTAAATGTCACCAGCTGAGTTACACATGGCGTAATCAACTGAAAATGAGGCATTTTATTCACATATAATCGTTTTACATAAAACATTTAAAAATTGAAACTATCAGTCTAATATTTTGTATTATAACGAAAAAGTCTGTGAAAAGGAAGTTCGCGTTTTTCCATAATTCTGTATTATAAGATTAAATTCTTTAAAAACGAAGTAAACACCCATTAGATATCTTTTTAATATTATTATTGTTAAAAGAGGCTTATAGAAACAGAACGAAACAAAAAATTGACTTCAGTGAAATATTTGATGAAGTACTAGGATGAGTTTTTATTTTTAAGAATTATTTCTCTCTGGATGTTTTTTAGAGGACAGTACAATTCATCATAAGAAAAAGTAAGAAACAAACCACAGCATGGAAACAAACACCGCTAAACAGAATGATCCCCCAGCATACCATTAAATATCTGCTGGAAAAAACGGTACTTTTGTGTTATAGCGACCCCGAAGATGAATCGCCAAGCGACCAAGATTTATTGCCAAATAACAAAGCATATATGACATAATTTTATATGGGCGTAGTTATAGTCATAATATGACGTATATATATTATATGACGTGTATAAGATGTATGTGATGTATATATAACATATAAGACGCAAATAATATGTAGATAACGAAGTTTATGGCAATGAGCATTTAGAGAATATATTTGCTTATATATGGTACATATATAAACTTTGCCGATGATCTTGGCTAAATCGTAACTGCTGTCTTGGCATAACCGTAATTGTGGGGGCGGCTATAACCCAAAAGTAGCGAAAAAACGTCTTTATCTATGCACGACTGTTATTAATGTTACGCCAACCTATGTCCAGTATCAATATAATATACTTCAGAGAGCATATTAACAAACATAGTATAACAGAAAATATGCTAATTCATATAGCATTCAGTTTTGTTGTTTTTCTTTGGTGTGAAAGAGAGAAATTTTGGTGGCTACAACCTTTTAATTGTATCTAAAATGCAATAAAATATGCCATTTATGATAAAGAAATTCATTAATTTGATTTGCAAACGATTGTGCAATTTAAATTTGGTGGTGAAAATTAAAGGAATCCGCGTACGTAAGTACCAAATTTTTCTATTATTTTCATTTAATCTTACACGCGTAGTTAATTAATTCTTACGTTAGAAATATTATTGTAAAAAAGGAAAAACACTGTATTAAATGCATATAACACCGAGTCGTCACTCTTATATCGTCCCTAATTTAAGTCAGGGCAATCGATGCATACTAAATTTCCTACAAATCTTTTTATCACATGTAATGACACTTTATATTTTTATTGGTTGAGAGTAACATTTCCAAAAAACGTTAAAATTTGATACAAAATATTCAATACTGATTATTAATTTTAAAAAGCTTGATGCAGTGCACAAAATGAAAACAAGCTTTGCTGTAGAGGAAATGTAACCGAAGACAACCTATATGAGTAACGCTACAATCTACTACATTCTGTATCTTATGTCATCTTTCTTGCATAAATGTATTGAGATTTAATTTTAAATCAAATAATACTCATTTATAAGAATATCTCACTTTCACTAACGGAAAAATATCAAAGATTTATAAAATATTGAAACATTAACACACAACAAATTTGTTTAATTAAAAAAAAAATTACTGTATTTCAATGTTCAGAACCTATTATATAACCTATTAATCTAATAGCCTCTTAACCTATATATTAAAACTCTCATAAAGCAGGATTTCTACTTTATTTATTCATTTATGTCAGTTCTTTTATAATAAATTAATTATATTTGTGATTAGAAACCAAATTTTTTCTAAATAAACAAATATCAGCGTATTTATCAAACTGTACGTGTAAAACGGTCTCGCGTGAAAAATTGTAGACTTTCAATTTTTAATTAAAGAGTGAAATATTAAAACTATACGTACCACCATGAAAAGAGACAGGCCATTTCATATAATTTTACACCTCAAGATAAGAAAATATCGCTAAAATAGTATGCTTGAACGCAAAGCTAATAACAACTCAGAATAATTCAAGCAATTAGAAAAGATATTTTAAAGAGAGAGGTCGTTTGTTAAAATGTAAAATTTAATGTAACAATCAATTTGCATGATGGTTACAGTTACATTCAAGTGAATGACTTTTCCTTTTGGAGCTTTAATCTTCGCACGTGCGGAATGATCAGTCAGTTAAAATGACGTCATTTTGATGCAATCGTAGTAGAATGTTTCAGCTTTATGATTGCTAATGATATTTATTACTGACGAAAGCATTCCTTTCTTCTGGGCGATATCCCAGAATGGGAAAAATGATGGAATAAAAATTTCGAAAATGACGCCATTAAAATGAAATATTTATAAATGAAATTTCTCTCTTTCAATAGAGTAATTATTTTTTTCAAGCATGACGTCATTTTCACCGTCAGAAACAATCGCTTTAATAACAGATTCCGCCCCTGGTATATCAGTAACAAAGTATTCCTGAGCACTAAAGAATTCCTCCAGATGAATATCAATGCCAGCTGTTATTTTAAAATTATTTGGGGATTAAAAAAAAAATCATTTTAACATTTAAATTATGCATTTTCTTTTCTTAGGAGAATTAATGGAGAAATATTCATCTACTATATATGCAAATGGGAATTTCGTTCTCGCTGCTTATAACTTGAGTTCTGCTGAATAGATTTTGATGAGACTTGCACAGTTAATTGGATAATTTTTCAGGGAAGGTTCTAGTGTATAATATATTGTTCTATGTTGCTTAGTTATAGAATTATTGGGGAAAGTTTTATAATCATGTTAGATTAGCCTTTTCAAAAAGTTTTGCAGAATGGATTTCGATATATTTTGCACTATAAGTTAGAAAGCTTTAGTATATTAAATATCGTTCTACCTTGATTAGTTATAGAATTATGGGGGGAAAGTTCTACAATCAGATGAATCCGATACGAAAGATTAGCTTTTATAAAAGATTCTTCTGAATGGATTTCGGTGGAACTTGCATTGCTAATTAGATAGTTTTGGGAAAAAGTTTTATGTATAATAAATGTTCCTAAGTTGCTTAGATACAGAGCTATGGGAGATCACCCGATTATGAAAGAGTATTTTATTCCGAACGCTTATAACTCATGTTACGCAAAATGGATTTTATGGGATTTGGAATGCCAGTTAGAATTTTTAGGGGAAGATTTTAGTGTATAACACATCGTTCTACGTTAGTTAATTATATGAGCTATGCGAAAAAATTCTATAATTAAGTCAACTCGATTATGAAAAAATAGCTTTTTCTTAAAAGCTCTACTGAACGGACTTTGATGGAAGTTGCACTATAAGTTAGATGAATTGTACAAAATAATAGTAAAATTATATGTAAACTTTGCATTCTGGATTGCAAAACATATATTCTACGGGAGCGGAAGACGCTGGCAAAAGCTAAGTTAGGGATTAAAAAAATCTTAATCTTAGCATAACATGAAATTGAGTGTCAGCAAAAATTATATAATAATTTGGACCTGCTAATCTTTGAAAATGAGAAATAGCCTCTCACCAATTCTTTAACGTTGAGGTTAATTGGTTGATTCATGTTTTTATGGCACAAATCCTGAGCAATCGAATGTGTGCAGCTACGAAACTAATTGGGGACGGGGACGCAAAAATGAGGAATTGTATAAAGGTAAAAAAGAAAGGAAAAATGAAATTCTGCATATGAAGTTATTAATTTTATTTCGCGTAAAACTGAGAATACTTACTTTTGTCATATCAGAATAAGATAAAATGAGCTCCCTTCCCCGGTTACAGAAGATAGATAAAAAAAAAAATTTATTATTTTTTTAAACTCTAATAAATATTTAACGTTTAATATATAGTTTATAGCAGGAGCTCTTTATCATATTAACATATATGATAAGAGGGTATTAGTTTTCAGTTTGCCCACTAACAATGCCAAAAAGTATTTTTATATGAAAACTAGCAACCTACGCCCGCTGCACTGGTCGGTTTCTACAAATGAACCTTGAATCAAACGAAATATATCGTTTAATTTGACCTTGTATTTGAAAGCAATCTGTATATTTATCTAGAATATCCTTCCACATTACTGAAAATGACGTGATTGCGTTATTATACTTTTTAATGTGCAGTCAAAATTTTAGCTGTTAAGGACCAACTCTTTCATTTGGTCATTTACAGTCAGGGTTTGCTAAAGAATGATAAAACTATATGCAATATACTTAAACCATCACTAAAACTTATCGAACTAACAATGCAAACAAATTAACTAACAAAATCCATTCAGTAGAAGTTTTTATAAAGGCTAATCTTTGATAATCGGGTTCATCTGATTATAGAACTTTTTCACATAATTCTAAAACTAACAGAACGATATGAAATATACTAAAACCATCCTTACAAATTATCTACTTAACAATGCAAGTCACAAAAAATACGCCCAGTAAAAACTTTCAAAAAGGCTAATCTTTCGGAATCGGGTTCACCTGACTATATATAACCTTCACACATAACTGTTTGACTAAGCAACGTAGAACAATATGTAGTACACCCCATTCCTGAAATAGCATCTAACTAACGAACAATACAATTCTCATCAAAATCCGTCCAGTAGAACTTTTTCAGAAGGCTAATGTTTCATAATCGGATTCAAATATTGAAAAGGCTAATATTTGGTTAAAAAAATGGTCACCCGATTTTCGAATTTCCCCCTGTAATTTTAGAACGAAACAACGTAGAATGATATGTAATATAATAAAACTTACTTTAGAAAATTATCTAACAGTGTGAGTGTAGGTTCCATCGAAATCCATTCGGCAAAATCTTTTAAAAAAGGCTAATCTTCCATAATCGGATTGATCTGATTATAGAACTTCCCATAATAATTCTATAACTAAAAGCTACGTAAAACGATATGTTATACAATAAAACCTTATCTGAAAAATTATCTTTCTAACAGTTTAAGTTCTACGAAAATCCGTTCAGCAGAACTCGAGTTATAAGCAGCCGGAACGAAATTTCATATATGTAAAAGTAAATAGAAGTATATTGCCATTAATATAGTTTGCATTTGAATAAAAAAAAGGTACTTTTCGGTAAGCCGGGCGCCAGTGATATATGTACATCTATCTACTATATATATAAAACACAAACGGAAATTTCGTTCCGTTCCTTTATAACTGAAGTTCCGCTGAATGGATGGAACTTGCACTGTTCGATATATATTTTTTCAGGGAAGGTTTTAGTATATAACACAACGTTCTACGTACATTAGTTATAGAATTATGATGGAAAGTTCTGTTATTCTGGCCGAAAAGGTTACCATTGCTAATTTTTTGGCGATCGTTATCGTTGGCGAAAGAATTGAAACGGCTATATCAGAAAATAATTCAAACACATAGAAAACTAAAAGTAAAATTCTCAAATTATTTTTATTTAAAATCCCCCCCCCACCCCCGCAAAAAAGAAAAAGAAAAAAAACTGTTTTAATGAGGGATAATATTATAAAGCGAAAATATTTAATTTAAACCCAAAGGAATGTTTGTAATGCTTAAAAATATTCAATATTTGGCGATTTATCGTTTGCGTCAGGTTAACAAAATCTGATCATTTGATTAGATATTATATGAGTGGCAATTTTTTTTTGTTTTTCATTTTTTTGTCTTTCTGTTAATTATATATATATATATATAACTCCCCTATCATGTGACTTACAGGAGGAACTAGCACATGTAATTGTAAAAATGACTGCATTTATGAGTTACATGTTATTTGTTTATTTACGATTTTGATTTCACCTTTGGCGCCAAACAATGTGATTTTAAGCCAAAAATGCCTAAGCGTGACATCAGCTTGAGCTTTATTAGCAATAATAGTGTTTTTTCGGGTATAGAAGATCCTTTTTGGAGTAAATTTTTATATTCAAATGCAAATTATATAAATAGCAGCTATTGTTATAAATATGCGATCAAATATTTAAATTTTAGTGAATGTCTGCCATCCAAACATATATTGTAAAATAATTAAATTTTAGACATTTAAAAATTTACTACGGAAACATGCCGGTTTGTTTTCACCAAACATATGATTTTTATAGCCTCGAATTCATATCAGCGAATATTGTCTATTCTTTTCTCTTTGTTTTTTTAATATATCGTCAATTTCACTTATAGTAATATTCACTGCGTCAAAAGTTAGGAAGTAAAGAATATTCTTAAGGAGATGTGTGCAATTATGCGTTATTACTATCACAAAAGGCAACATTTTGTAATAAAAATTGCGTGCTGGAATAAATTTTCGATGCTCTTTTTGATTCGTCATTGTTTTTAAAAGATATTAGACTAATCGTCCGTATTCCGGTCACCTGCCAACTGGCATTTTTACTATATTGTTGGAAGTTTCGTTTATGTTTCAAAGTTACTCTGGACGACGATTCAGATTACAGAAGATAAGACGACTTTTGAAATTAGCGATTGCTAAATTTATGGGGTTTTTTCATTATGAAGCAAAGTTTTACCAAAAAGCAATGCTTCCAATCAATGTACGGAAAAACTTTGTAATGTCATCTATACTAATGCGAATGGAATCTATACTAATATTATAAAGGAGTAAAGATTGTTTGTTTGTAGGGGGTAATCTCTGGAACTACCGAACCCATTTCAAAAGTGATGGTGGCAAATTGATGGTGACAACCCCTGCTCTAACATAGGCTATATTTTATATCGGTGCCACTACCCCAGGGGGTTACAGGAGCAAAAAACGTTCTAAAATTGCGATCTTTTCTATACTGAAGCAGCTAGAAATTTTAAATTTGGCGTTGTAGTTACTTATAAGATGTAAATGTTCTCTAAGAACAAAATTAAAAAAAATGCGAAATTTAAAAGGGTGAAATGAGCAAAAAGCGTTCTAAAAACATTCTAAATTACAATTTCTATGGAATCTCTGGAACTACCGAAACGATTTCAAAAGTGATGGTGGCAAATTGATGGTGACAACCCCTGCTCCAATATAGGCTATATTTTATGTCGGTGTCACTAACCCCAGGGGGGTGCAGGAGCGAAAAACGTTCTAAAATTGCGATCTTTTTTATACTGAAGGAGCTAGAAATTTGGCGTTGTAGTTACTTATAAGATGTAAATGCTATCTAAGAACAAAATAAAAAAAAAATTCGAAATTTAAAAGGGTGAAATGAGCAAAAAGCGTTCTAAAAACATTCTAAATTACAATTTCTATGGAATCTCTGGAACTACCGAAACGATTTCAAAAGTGATGGTGGCAAATTGATGGTGACAACCCCTGCTCCAATATAGGCTATATTTTATGTCGGTGTCACTAACCCTAGGGGGGTGCAGGAGCGAAAAACGTTCTAAAATTGCGATCTTTTTTATACTGAAGGAGCTAGAAATTTGAAATTTGGCATTGTAGTAACTTATAAGATGAAAATGCTCTCTAAAAACAAAAACAAAAATTCGAAATTTAAAAGGGTGAAATGAGCGAAAAGCGTTCTAAAAACATTCTAAATTACAATTTCTATGGAATCTCTAGAACTACCGAACCGATTTCAAAAGTGATGGTGGCAAATTGATGGTGACAACCCCTGCTCCAATATAGGCTATATTTTATGTCGGTGTCACTAACCCCAGGGGGGTGCAGGAGCGAAAAACCTTCTAAAATTGCGATCTTTTTTATACTGAAGGAGCTAGAAATTTCAAATTTGGCGTTGTAGTTACTTATAAGATGTAAATGCTATCTAAGAACAAAATAAAAAAAAATTCGAAATTTAAAAGGGTGAAATGAGCAAAAAGCGTTCTAAAAACATTCTAAATTACAATTTCTATGGAATCTCTGGAACTACCGAAACGATTTCAAAAGTGATGGTGGCAAATTGATGGTGACAACCCCTGCTCCAACATAGGCTATATTTTATGTAAGTGTCACTAACTCCAGGGGGGTTCAGGAGCGAAAAACGTTCTAAAATTGCGAATTTTTTTTATACTGAAGGAGCTAGAAATTTGAAATTTGGCATTGTTGTTACTTATAAGATGTAAATGCTCTCTAAAAACAAAAAAAAAAATTAAATTTAAAAGGGTGAAATGAGCGAAAAGCGTTCTAAAAGCATTCTAAATTACAATTTCTATGGAATCTCTAGAACTACCGAACCGATTTCTAAAGTGATGGTGGCAAATTGAGGGTGACAACCCCTGCTCCAACATAGGCTATATTTTATGTCGGTGTCACTAACCCCAGGGGGGTGCAGGAGCGAAAAACGTCCTAAAATTGCGATCTTTTTTATACTGAAGGAGCTAGAAATTTGAAATTTGGCATTGTAGTTACTTATAAGATGTAAATGCTCTCTAAAAACAAAATAAAAGAAAATTCGAAATTTAAAAGGGTGAAATGAGCGAAAAGCGTTCTAAAAACATTCTAAATTACAATTTCTATGGAATCTCTAGAACTACCGAACCGATTTCTAAAGTGATGGTGGCAAATTGGTGGTGACAATCCCTGCTCCAACAGCCTCTTTAAAAAACTATGCGTTTCTGACGACTGGGTTTTTCGCTAATTGTTGGCACAGATTAATCTCGGAAAATGAAACATTTGAAGTTACTGAAAAAAAATAGTAGCTCGAAAAGTATTTGTCAGAAAATTGTTAGGCAAACTGCGTTTGAAAGGTAAAAAAATGTATTTTTCTTGATATAAATTTTAAATCTAATGATTATGCCATTTTTCAAATATTGAATTTGAAAAATTACCAAATTTCGCAATGGAGTACCATAGCAAAACCTTCATGAGTAAAAAGATAATGATAAGGGCGACGTGTCCTGGCGTGTATATTGGCTATAGCACGAGTCACAAATTTTAGTAGCCTTATTATTCTGTTAAAATATAAAAGTGAATTATGAAATGTCAATATTTTGTTGGATTAAAAGTTCGTTATAAGAAATTGACCAGCGTAGCGGGCGTAGCTTGCTAGTATATAAATATATATGTATATACATATAAGTGTATATATATATGTATGTATATATATATGTATTTGTGTAGATATATGTGTATATATATATATATATGTGTATATATATGTGTGTGTGTATATACATGTATATGTGTATATATATGTGTGTGTGTATATACATGTATATATCTATCACTGGCGCCCGGCTAACCGAAAAGTACCCCCCCCCCAAAAAAAAAAAAAAAAAAAAAATACTGCAAAAATGCTGTCGTACACTTGAAAAAACACCTTTTGGCTTAAAATCTCTCATTAAAACTATTTTTCTTTTCTTTCTTTCTCTTAAATAAAATTAGTAACAGTTTTTTCTTTTATTTTTCGAGTTGTATAGGCATTTCAATTTTTTCTGGAGAAAAAAACACTTTTTGGCTTAAAATCACATTGTTTGGGGTCAAAAGTAAAATCAAAATCGCCAAAAATAAAAGATAAATCGAAAAATATTGTGTTTCAATAGCAATCTTGACCCTTAAATAATTTTTTAAGCATTACGAATATTCCCAATTAAGTTTAAATTAAATATTTTCGTTTTATAATATTAACTCTCATCAAAACTCTTTTTTCTTTTTTTTTTTATCTTTTCTTTTTTCTTTCTTTTTTAAAAATAAAATTAGCAACAGCTTTTCTTTTATTTTTCGAGATGTTTCAATTCTTTCTGCAACAATAATGGTCGCCAAAAAATAACCAGTGGTAACCTTTCCATCATAATTCTATAACTAATCTACGTAGAAAGTTGTGTTGTGTACTAAAACCTTCCCCGATAAATTATCTATCGAACAGTGCAAGTTCGATTTATAAAGGAACGGAACGAAATTTCCGTTTGTGTTATAGTAGAAGTAGATTATCAGTAATGTGTTCAAATAAAAATTTTGAAATTTATTAAAAGTTATACTTTTGTATTATCCGCATGTCAAGAGTTAATAACTGAAAAAAATCGCATAAGATTTCGCTACTTACAGCAGCCTTTTTGATTATGATATTTTTAGTAGTTTAAACGCGTAATTCAATTACATGTCGCTGTTAAATTTGTGTTTTATTTATATTACTTTATTTATTTATTGATGAAGTTTTAATTTCATTAGGAAATATTAGCCGGAAACAAACGCAGAACTATTTATGTTATTTTGAGTGCAGACCGCTTAATCTTTCGTAATCGGGCTGTACGCGATAGAGATAGATTGTTTTAAAAATTCATGCTGTAAAACTGTTTTTAAAACCATAAAAAACAGTAAACATAGAGACACCGTTATCAAAGAAATCGTATTTGAAAGTACATTTTTTTCCTTATTCAACGGTGTAAAAATTTAAATTGTGCGATGTACAGAGGTTAAAAAATTAAAATAAAATAAAAAAAATTTGCCATACAGAATATTGTTGGGAAATGATGTGAAAAAATAGTAGTTTACAAAGATAACACTAAACGTCTGACCTTTATAGGGAGGAAAATCCACGTAAGAAAAAGATTTGATCATTGCCGGAAGGGGGTATTCTTTTTCCATCCACCAACTTCCCAAAAAGAGAGCTTTCAATATTACAGCTTTTGCGTGTGCACAGCATATTTCAAAGACTAAGTATGGAACTGAAGTACAGGGTGGTCATAAAAAAAAAACTGCCCCGATATATGAATCACTAACGGCCTAACCCCTAAACCACTCGAAAGGAAATTTCAGATATTGTTATTTGAAGGTATGCGCTCGAGATTGTGATGATTGAAAACAATACAACTCTCACGGTTGCGGTTACAATGAAAAAATTTCGAAATTTTCGAATGGCAACACCCACTTTCTTCCTGACGAAAATTGTCAACGTAAAACATTTGCAAAGAACAGCATTATAAAGAACCAATGACAACACAAGAGAGAAGAGGGAACAAACTTTTATTGGAATTAGCAGTTTTCAACATGTCCACCTTCGCAAACGATAACGTATTGTATTCGGGAGATTGTTGACCACAATAACGAATGTAACATCACAGGAAGAATCTGTATAACTTCACGTTTTAATGTCATCTTTCAATTCTGAGAAATCTCTTGGATTTGATGTGTACACCTTCGATTTCAGAAAACTCCAGAACCAGAAATCCATCGGAGTGAGGCCGAGGGGATCGCGGTGGCCACGAAACTGCAATGTTACGGGAGATGACACCAAAGTGCTGTTGCCGCACTTATCGAACACATGTGAAGACGTGTGGAGGAGCACCATCTTGCCTCCCTACAATATCATTAACGACATTTCGCTGCTGTAGTTCTGGAATTACGTAATCCTGCAACATTGTTGTATACCGAGCACTTGTGATGGAACACGATTTCATACCTGTGGAAGTGACCTGTTCGAAGAAGTAAGGATCGAGAACGAATATGCTTGCGATGCCGCACCATACAGTTACTTTAGCTTCGTGTAAAGGCGTTGCCACATCGTGAAAATTTTCGTCAGTTAAGGAAAAGTGTGCCTCATCCGTCCATAATATCCGCAGTGGCCAACTGCTATCTTCATCCTATCTGCAGAGGAAATAATTCGCAAAGTCTAAGCGCTGTTGCTCGTCTCCAGGTTGCAAAATCTGGACGCACATGAATCGATAAGGAAACATCCGCAGAATCTCGAGGACTGTGGTATTCAGTACATCCAAATTGCGGGCAACACTTCTCGCAATATGCAATGGACCTGCAGTAATCGTATTATGCATTTCCGAAACAACTTCAACAGGAACAGATAGTCGTCCTGATTGTTGTCTATCACATTGCATCCAGTTTTTTAATTTTTTTTTCAAATCACGTACAGTTTCTATGGAACATGGGCCTCATTATAGCTTATGATTTCCCCCTTAAACTCGCACTGCTTCAGCAGCATTTTCATCGTTCAGATAAGACAG
Organism: Maratus michaelseni; assembly: GCA_963931845.1. Lineage (NCBI taxonomy): Eukaryota > Metazoa > Arthropoda > Arachnida > Araneae > Salticidae > Maratus > Maratus michaelseni. Next base: position 375,662,071 of record OZ007591.1, read on the forward strand.
CTTTATCAATTCACCTCGTTGTTTCCCTGTAAGTGTCATCTTGTTGGCACGTTCGAACACTTGATTGAAGAAACAATCTTTTGATACTGCTTATTAAAGGTTTCCCACACGCAATACTTTGCACATGGTGTTCTGTGATTGGTGCTTTCTACTGTCTGTCTCTGTGAATTATACAAAGTGTGTCAATGCACCTCCTCTCTGTGTGTTTTGGGTCCTTTACAATGATCTTCTTTACAAATGTTTTACACCGGCAATTTTTATCATACGTGTATCGTTCCAGTGCCATTTATGGGTTTTCAATATGACTGGTTTTTCAATATGATATGGTTTTTCAATAATTTATGAATCTATGCAGGAAAAAAGTGAGTGTTGTCATTCGAAAATTTCAAAAAATTTTCACTGCAACTGTAACCGTAAAAGCTCTATTGTTTTAAATCATCACAATCTCGAGCGCATAACTTTATATAACACTATCTTAAATTTCGTTTCGATTGGTTGAGCGGTAAGACTGTTAGGGGTTCACATCGGGAAGTTTTTATAACCACCCTGTATTTCAGCTGTGAATCCCCTACCCCTTATCAAAAAAAATTACTAACGTATAGAGTCCTGTATCAAAAGTCGGTAACCCGATATTTTCCAAGCCATACCCGAACAGCGGATCGTGTATTCGGGTCGGGTTGTCTCTAATTTTTTGCTATAGTGGGACTCGAGTCGCTTTGTCTCTGTGTTTTTATGCCAGATGTAAATGAGAAGAAAATCGGTTGAAAAATAACTACCAAAAACGCAAGAAGTGACCAAAAAAAAAAAAAAAATGCAGCAACTGATAATTTATCGTAGGCATTTTAGCGAACTTATAGACTTTAATGTCTTTTACGCAAAAAGGGATGACGACTTTCGATCAGTTTTTAGATACTTTATTTTAGTAACTTTATTTTTGTTTCTTTTATGAGTTTTAAAATTTTTTAAAGGAAACGTTATTAATTAGAATATTCAACTAGAATCTTGTGAACCCGCAACTACACGCCACAGAAAAAAAAAATTGATTAAAAAATGTAAATAGTACAGGCAGCAAGTTGCCGGAACACCCGTGTGGATTGGAAGAGAAAGTTTCGTCTTTTGACCGAAGAATTTTAGAAAATTTTGGGCTTAAGTTAGCAAATTTTTCGTGTTTTGAGAAAAACGGGACATACGTAAAAATTCCATTTCTAATACGAAAACGTACTACGCAGCACAGTTGCCGAAACACCCCTGTGATTTGACGAGCGTGCAGCTTTAGATTGTAGTATTTCATGTAATTGGTGTACTTTATGTATTTCGGGGGGAAATGGACAAATTTTTGTGTTTTAACGAAATGTAATCAATGGAAATAATAATTTAATTCAACGAGTATTTTGAGAGTGTAGAGTCCTGCGCGGATCGGGTTACATCCAACCCGAATCCGAAAATTATATTTCTAGTCAACCCGAAACTCAACCAAACCAGTAAAAAAAATCAGTTGATCCGATTCCGACAAATTTCAACTCGAACTCACCCCAACACGAAATGAAAAATGAAAAATGAAAAAATATATATATCCATATTGTAATGCAATTATGGATACACATGTATGTATCTCTAGTACCAATTTTATCTTTTAAGTATATACACTGCTCAAAACAATTAAAGGATATTGCAGTTTTAGGTGGATTTTGTATCTGGGAAACTTTTTAGCTGATTGATACATGGTCGACAGACATAGTAGGTTATATGAGAATAAATTACACATGTTTGGCAGAAAAAAATGCATTTTATTGCGCATTTGTGTACAAAAGGAAAAAAACACAATTTGTGCATATGAGAAAAAAAGAATAAGAAAAGGTGTTTTCTTCAAAGAAAATCATTTTCAGTAGGGGGTATGGTTTCCACGGAAGGCCCGCAACGTTGAACACCTTTGAGGCATGGACTCAATGAGGCTATTAATGACGAGTTGGGGTATTCTGCCCCACTCTTCCAGAAGAGCTCTTTCCAGTTCTTGGAGAGTTTGTGGGGGTTGTTGGCGGCCAGAAACTCGTCTTCCTAGAGCGTCCCAAACGTGCTCGATTGGATTCATGTCTGGAGAACACGCTGGCCATTCCATTCGAACGATTCCTTCCTCGAAAAGGAAATCCTCCACCAGGTTTGCACGATGTGGCCTGCAGTTATCGTCCATTAAAATGAAGTTATCTCCGATTGCTGCAGCGTAAGGGACTACAATAGGTCTGAGGATCTCATCCCTATATCGGCGACCAGTCAGAGCTCCATCTCGAATGATGTAGAGGTCAGTGCGCCCGTCAATGGAGATGCCACCATACACCAAAACTCCTCCACCGCCAAATCTGACACTTTCGTGCACGAACGCAGGATTATTCCTACTGCCACGGTCCCTCCAGATGAAAATACGCCTATTATCCGGATGCACAGAAAAACGGGACTCGTCAGAAAACAGAATATTGCTCCATTCATTTCTCCTCCAGTTGACATGCTCGGTTGCCCACTCCCTGCGGTCGCGACGATGCCTTGATGTTAATCTAACACATACCATCGGTCGGCGAGCATACAGACCTACAGCATGGAGCCGGTTTCGGACAGTCTGAGTTGAAATCGTGGTGCCTGTAGCCGAGCGAAGGTGTTGTTGGAGAAGAGTAGCGTTCATGTTTCGGTGTCTCCGAGCTGTTAACGCTAAATACCGATCTTCATTGGGCGTTGTTGCCCGTCTACGACCTTGCCCTGGTCTTCGGCCTGCACATCCACTCTCCAAAAAACGGTTCCAGATCCTGGAAATGACACTTTGTGACACTCCAATGGCTTGCGCTACTTCGGCTTGAGTTTGGCCCCCTTCTAACCTACCAACAATTCTCCAAGCTTCTGAATCTGTCAAATGACTTCGCTGAGACATCGTACTCATGGAAACAAAGCAATCACTGAATGCCGATCATCCTTGTCTTCATTCTCTTTTATCCAGCTGAAAGTCAAATTTCATTCGCTGCCGCTGAAGCGACGTTTTTGACGTTGAACTCAAAATTTGCATACTCCACAGTTTGAAAACAAGAAAAATTTGCATTTGTGATTCTCTTTTTCTATTTTCGGCAAAAAAAATTTCGTTTATATCTTTATTTTATATAAAACTTCAAATATCCTTTAATTGTTTTGAGCAGTGTATATACACTCGTTAATACTCAAATAATATAGTTTTCAAATCTTAAAATATATTTTGGAGAATCATTTGAGAAATCGGGCCAGTCCGAATCAGTGTTGAATTCAGGGGGTGGCCCGAGGGGGAATGTCCCCCCCCCGGAGCATGGAAATGTCCCCCCCCCGGAGCATGGAAATGTCCCCCCCGGAAGATTTGAGATTTTATGCTTTCAATGGACAAAAAGTAGAATTTCCCCCCCGGAACTCTATTATGTCCCCCCCGGAGCTACAGAAATCCCTCCCGGAGAAAAGTGTCTGAATTCAACACGGGTCCGAATCCGTTCGCAAGTGTCAAAACCCAGCCAGAAACCGACCCGAAACCGAAACAATTCAAAGTAACCCGACTCGCAGTGAAAAATAGAAGTCAACCTGAACCGCAACTAAAAAATATTAGCGCTAATTCGATCCGACCCAAACCGTGAGTTGGGTTGGGTTCAGTTTGCCCGACCCGATGTAGGACTTTACCAGAACCGTACTAAAAAATTTTCGTATTCCGCATTCCGACCCAAACTTGAAATACTTCAACCCCAATCCGAAATGAAAAAAAAATTAATCCATATTATATGCAATTATGGAAAAGTAAGTCTACAACTATATCTCTGGTATCAATTTTATCTTTTAATTAAAAAATAATAATATACATGTACTCGCTTTTTTCAAAAATATAGTTTTTTATTTTAAAATAAATTTTGCAGATTCTTTTGAGAAATCAGGTCAACTCGAATCCGAACCGCAAGTGTCAAAACCCAACCCGGACTTGAAGCAATTAAAGTTAACACGACTGGCGCGACAAAAGATTAGCTCCAACCCGATCCGGCCCAAACCGCGTATCGGGTCGGATTCAGTTTGCCCGATTCGATGCAGCACTCCACCCGTAACCCGACAAGAGCCCGAGAAAAAATGTTTGTCTTCCGTATTCAGATCCAAACCCGAAATACTTCAACCCAAGCCGAACCGAAACCCGCAGTCAGTAAAATTTTATCCATAATTTAATGTAAATTATGGAATAATAGTATATTATCATATTTTTCAACATAAACTAAATATTTTATGTTGAAATATAAACATGTAAAGGATCATCCATAATCATAAATGTAGATTTTTATCTGAAAAAATATTCTGGACATTTTTTCGAAAAATGAATTTTGAAACTCACCCCACAAGAATCAAAATTCAATCAGAAACCGACTCGAACCGAATCAATTAGTCTACTTGCAAAGATAAAAAATGAGCTCCAACTTGATCCCACCCATGGATCAGGTCGGGTCGAAATCCGTAAATCAAAATATTATCAGTGGCGACAATTGAATTTTCACCCGACAGGGAGACCAGGTAACCCCCCCCCCCCGGACCCTCTCTAGAGCACCTCTTGCTCTAGAAGTTCGTAGACAGAAATTGTCCATCACCCTGATGGATTTCCCACTGCCCCGTATAAATAGAATCTCGGTTTGGAATGTGAAAATGAGCTCTTTTCATTACTAAAAGCTTAAAATTAGTGATAGTTAATTTATATAGTAATCACGGCATTCTCGAATTTCTTGTGCTTTTGAGATTCCTTACAGCGACGTTGCTGCATCCAGTAATTTTTTTTCGTGTTCGCAAAGCGTAGATGCATGAGTTATACCGAATGAGTTATTGCTGAATTTCATGTATTTTCCAGGTTCTTATAGAAAGAGGTTTCAATCCAGCGAGGTTTCTGTTATTGTTGTTTTCATGGGCGCGAAGAGCACATATAAGCGTCATACAGGGTGTTTCGTAAGAGATGGGCAAAACTTTAAGAGGTGATAGTATGCATCCAAACAAACAACTTTTATCAAAGAATGTATGGTCGGAATTAAAACACAAAGGAGCTAGAGGGCGCCGAAGGTAATGTTGTTATACGAGGCAAAAACACACAAAAACGATTAAGTGACAAAAGCAAGTCGGGCCATTTGCAGTTACGTAGATAAAATGCATATTAGCCTTTTCCCTATTAGTGAAGGGCAACATCTTCCGATACGCTCCTACCGCGGTTGACAGTTTCATACTCGGATCAGCGGCTTTTATGTATTAATCGAGGCGAAATTTTGCATACGCGTTCTTCTTATTCCCCATATGACATTTGCATGCTATTAGCGTCGTTCTTCTCCAGATAACTCGCAACAGCAATGTAGCTTTAACGTTTGTATGAACCAAGTTTCCAAGTGCGCCAGCACCTTTGCGTTTCATTTCCGACCATGCATTCTCTGATGAAAGTTGTTTGTTTGGATGAATACTATCACCTCTTAAAGTGTTGCCCATCTTTTATGAAACACCCTGTAGTAATCGCGGCATTGCCTAGTTACATATGTTTTGGAGATTCTAATACAACAAGGCTGCTCCATCGAGTGATTTTGTTGTTGTGGTTTTCATGGGTGCGAAGCCCTTATACATGCGTTTTAATGATATCGGCATTATCTAATACTATGTATTTTTTAGATCCTGCAAAAACGAAGTTGTTCCTACATTTTTCTCTCTAGAGGCTCTAGTTTTAATTCCTAACCTATTTTCTCATGTTAGTTGACTATTTCCGAGTCACAGGGCAACCAGAGAAGAGGGGAAGGAAAGTGCTTATGGGGTTCAAGCGGGGCCTCGAGATGTCGCTGTGTGTCCTTCACGGTGTAGGACACACAGCGACATCTCGGAGGCCCCGGTTCAAGCTCTCCTTATTCAAATGAAGACAAATTTCTAAAGTCAGCTGCGTTACCCCAAAGGCTATTATTTTCTCTATTTCAACATTTGATAGTTCATTTCTGAAAATACTACTCTGTACATAAAAAACATAAATATTGATTACATTTCTAGCATCAAAATCTGCAGATAAGGTCCCTTGCGCTCTGCATTTCTATTTTGAATTCATTTTATTGAATATTTTGAAACTTTAAGCTCGCAGTTTAATTTTTTTTTTCATATCAGTATTACAGGGCTGCCACTAGCAACTCATTTTCTCTATTTCCAAATAAAAGTAATCTATCTAGGAGATTAGAAAAAACCTACCAAAATGATTATAGTTTGAAAATAGTGATTGAACAGAATAATAATAATAATAATAATAATAAAAAGCCGCCAGTGGCAGCCCTGTATTACTGCAAGTAACATTTTAAGTAGTTTCGGGGGGGGGGGGGGGATATAACTCTTATGAATTGTAATGGGAATTATGATTACATGTACTGACACACTAAAACGGTTTGTTTTCTGTGTTTTTTTTTTATTATTAAAGAACACCCCGTTGTGCCAAAAATCGTGGAAAGTAATAAAATACACCAAACAAATTAATATGCAGTATGAGTCATAAACTCGAAAATAAAAAGTTTGTTACATTACGTTAGTGTATCAACGTTTAAGAAAATTGATCAGTGACCTAAATACTCAAAATATTAACCACAGTCGGAAAAAATATCGCCAAATTATCAAAAAAAGCAACGGGGAATTGACGATAAAAAAACAGCACATCGAAACGGAGCCAAAGAACAGACGACTTTGGCAAAATATTTACACTCAAAAGGAAATAATTTTGAGAAAATGAAACAATAACTACATATTTTCCAATTGCGTTGAAAACATTAAATAGTAAAATATCGAGTATTTTGCTGCAAATATCACGCCAAAATACATTAGCAATAGACATCGCGTCAGAACAATCATACATTGGATATCCACTCGGTTATGTAAACTTCTTCAATAAAACTTGTGTACAGAAAATTTTATGATAAAAATAACAGGCTTTTACACTTTACTGTTACTAATACCAGTAGAAAATCAGGTTTAAGGAAATCAAATTTTAGACTCTAGGATGCAAACTGACGAAATATGTTACACTACAAAAGATTTATTATGTTTTTACATGATAGAATGTAACAGATGCAAATATATCACACATAAAGTCAGACTTTTAAATTTTTAACTAAGTACTTTCATTTATTTCACGATAATTAAAATGGAAAGTTTCACTTTTTACAGTGAAGCTTACGATGAAATTGTAGCTAAATTGTATTCTAGTTTTGTTTCAGAAACTAGTTTAAATTAGATTGCAAATTGTTAGCGTTCATTTTTATAACTTGGTTGGATAAAAAATGAGTTTAAGATTTACTTTGACTGAAAAAAAAACTCTTAGAAAGAAATGCATTTATTACAAAACATAAATATGTGAGCTAAACATTTCATAAAATATTTAAATATATGTTTCTCGTGGATTCATATCATCGCATACAATAATGCATATTATAACGATCTCGAGATAAAATATTAAATTACATTAAAATAAGTAAAAATATTTAAATATATATGCATATACTTACAAGCACGAAAAAAGACCCATGTCCTTCACAATTTTTTACGATTGGAGACAAATTAATAAGTATTTCTAACAGTTTGTAAAGTTTTTAATATCAAAGCGACTACAGTCAAATAATCTATTTAAAATAGAGTGACCTAATTCTTCAAAGAAAAATTCAAATTTCGTTTTACAACAATGAGTCTCGTGCGCTAATCTTTTACAACAATGGGTCTCATGCGAAATTATTCACATTCAATAAATGAACTTTGAACTTCATTTTTGTACGGCAAAATATTTTCTGTGTTGCCACTCATTTTCTAATTTTGAAATAATCTTCTTGCAGAAATTGGAAATCTTGGGATTTATTATATATTTAAAATGCAAGACGGGTTTTTTTTTTTCGCCATTTGCTCTGAGTTTTCTACTGAACCAACTTAATAATTATTTTTTTAAGTGAAAGCTTGTTGCATATGAGCCAGCACGAACTATTCTTTTTATGTTTCAATTTTTATTTTTATTTTTTATTTTAAAATGTTTTTGTGAAATTTTTTCAAAATTTTAATAATTGGGCTACTTACTTTGAGAGGAAAGGGAAACAATGGGGGTTAATCTTTATGAATTTTATTTTCATTGATGTCATTTTTTCAATACAATTAAAAAATAAATATTATTTTAAATATGAATAGGTGGTGCTCAAGACCATTAAATGAGTCAATGGCCTAAATATTAAAAGACATATTTTTTCAAAGAGAGCATAGTCCCTTGAAAGATCCAACTGTTCCAAGAATCCTACAACTCGAATAAGGTAAATGAGAAGAAAATCCTAATTAAAAAAATAACAACTTAATTAAAAATGTTTTAATCAAAATTTTCAATATAAATATATCTTAAACTTAGTAATCTTAAGTAAGGTAATTTAAACTAAATTGATAAAAGACTGTAAATACGACGGGCTAATTCCATGCGTGAATGTAGTGTAAGTCACATAGCCGCAAATGTTTATTGTTCGTAGTCACCGGTATTAAAAAAAAAATATTCTTGGTATTTAATTGTAGATCTATGGGATTGAATAAGTCAAATTTTCCTTTACTATAATACTGGTAGTCAAACACCGCAGCCATTTACATTTCTGTGACTGACACTACATCCACGCGTGGAATTAGCCCGACGTCGATTTGGAGACTTTTTTCAAGAGAAAAATCAAATATACTTCCAAATAGCGATCAATGATCTTCTCAACTTATTGCTAACTTTTTATATTTATCTGTTTTAATCACTGAAATACATATGCAGTTTTTTTTAATTCGCATATTAATGCACAAAATTACACATATTATTTTTTTATGTTATTATTCAAAATGAGAAATTGCAATCTTTCAAATCTTGAAACGTAATCAAATTTTTAATTAAATGACAATGATTTTGTCTGTTATTAATGGTATTATTGTGTTATGATAGATGATGCTCCATTTCTTTATGTCACCAAATCTCTTTCACTGTAAACGTACATTAAGGCTCGCTGTTGATCATCCATAATCGGGTCAACTGCCAAGGGTTGGCGTCAAAGATTGATAAATGGTACTGCCAGCAATGCTAGACAGTGACGGTGGTAGTGTTTGTTACGGCCGATTATCTGCGCGAGGGATATAGGCCTGTAGGTGGGGGGGGGGGTATCCTCCATGGGAATATTTCTAAGGAAACCTAACCCATATTTACGCAGATTTACACAGGTTCGTGGAAAACCACGGAAAATCCAAACGGTTAGGCTGACGAGCGCGATATGGAATTGATCCCAGTACTTTCCGTCTACCAGCTTTTAGAACAGAACCTCTCAACCACTGGTGGGGCCGCAATGCTAGACAGACTGCCGATGAAGAAATTTACTTAAGTATTAGAAACACTTAGAAACATCGCAAAACGAAATCTATGGTGTCCTGATCAGTGATGATTGCTAGAATAGTCTCGGTAACATCCGTAATCGGGGTAATATTGATTTCGGTTTTCAGCGAGGTGTGCGACGTTACTAAGTTTACTTTTAAGCGGATGACAACCTGCCCGGACATCCATACATATTACGGCGGTAGCAGTGGTTACTTGTTTTTCGAATAAAGAGAAAACAACTTTAACGACTAAATTACTATATATATATATATATATATATATATATATATATTAAAACTGTAAATTAAATTTGTTCTGTTTATCCTAATTTTCATTAAAAAATCGCAAGAAAAGTTTTTTTTTTTTTTTTTTTGTGTGTGTGTGTGTGTGTGTGTGTGTGTGGTACATCTACACTTGAAGAGAATAATCGGTTTAAATGCAGTGTCTTAGCATTACGGATGCTGCTCCGACTATGATGGCAGTCATCCTTAATTGGAATGTCATTCCATTCAATTGACAGTGGGCTGTGCGATGTTGCTCAAAGCATTTTTTGAATGTTTCCATTTTTATCAAATACTTAAAATTCTGTTATTAAGAGCATTATAATGTTCTTTGAAATTTGCCCCGCTTTACACGTTTAAATCACGATTTTTTTTTGGGTTACTTATCTTCCAAAATTGTCTAAAAGTAATAATCTGGCAATCTTGTTTGTCATCGTCGGTCTTTTCCCAGTTTTCACTCTTTTTAACTGTTCTTTCACTAGTGTTGGTGAACAAGGATTTGTTACTGATATCAAGAAAACGTTTGTGACCGCCATAACCCGACTTTGATTTTTGGGAGCATAGGCTCTACGTGGTTATGCGTACAGTCTGTGCTGTTATAGGTGCTACTAATATGCTGTACTATGTATGCTATGTTGTTAGGTATAAATAGTACACTATGCATGTGCTGTTAGATGATACTTAGGTGAAATAATATTCGCGCATATATAATTTTTCAATGGAATCCTAATGAGACCTTTTAATGCCAGAAACCAGACACTTTTTTTTAACAATGTAACACCTCCTCTAAGCCGAACCTATAATGTTGGTAAATGGTAGCGAATCGAATCAATGGCAAAGAGAATTTTTGTAGAATTAGAAAATAGAACTTTTATTATGAATAATATCGATTCTAATTTTAATATATACAAGGGGTAGTTACATCATTTAATTATTTTTCGTGGGTCATCAACTTTCAATTAAGGATCCCTTGAATCGGAGTTTAACTCACACAACAAAGTCTTCTGCACAGCACAGTCTGCCGTATTTACAGTGTTAAGTTCGCTCGGGCGGAGATGTACCCGTTCCGTTCCTCGGAATATCTTCGTTGCTACGATGAATCAGAGTTAAGAACTCCTTCACTTGCACATGTCGTGCCTTCTCTTAATCGGGGCTTTCTTGGATACGTGATGTATCCTCACAACAGAGGATCGACCTCTCTAGCGTCTCTACGCTAAGTTCGAAACAGATGTTTCTTACCCTCTCGCCAGAGAGCAACTTCTCTTGTTGAGATCTTTTCCAAAACTGATCTCTCTAACTTTTAATCTCTCACAGAGGATTTTTCACTAGGGGCGGGGATTTGGTCGAGGCGGAGCATCTTGAAACTCCTCAGCCTCTAAGCAACTTTGGGATATGTCATTCCCATTTATAACAAGTCCGTTATTGAATATTCTATGACAAAGGGCATAGAATCGTGTGCAGACATAAATTCGTGTGCAGAGTTCGTCTCCCCCTGCAGATGCTATCTCTGCCCCAGCTCCGGCATAGATCAAAGCATATGGCCCCTACTTGGGTGACCCTTTTCGATCAATCAATGTCCGTGCGTTTCACTCGTAGCACAAAAGATATTCGGCGTTTTGCCTTTCTTCAAAGCTACGCTAGCGTGGGAAGGTATGCAAGAAAAAGTTCCTTCTAAGCATTCTCACAGGAAAGACTGGGATGACACACACTGCACCTGGGTGAAGAGACTCAATTCTTTACAGCACCCCCTCCTCAAACGATTCTTAAGGGTGAAACACTAAGAATCTCTAAGTGGCGGATAAAGAATTGCAAGCTCAAATTACATCAGAGTGGCAAGAAATAAAACATACATGAATAAAATAACACTACTTTCATTTTCTTTTTGCGCGCTCTGATATGAAACATGAACAAATATTGAAATAAAACACAGTGAAATAATAAAAATATAATAAAATAATCTTAGAATAATTATATACAAAAGTTTATCCAGAAATCTCATTAAACTCGACTCAGACAATCAACATGCGGGATATCTCTGCCTGGGCGATGAGAAATTGCGTAATTATAAGGTTGTAGAGCCAAAGACCACCTTAACAATCTAGGATTATTTCCATAATTTCTTTTTAGAAATACCAAGGGATTGTGATCGGTTTCGATAGAAAAGTTTTGTCCATCAATATAATGCCTTAATTTTTTTTTATCGCGAAAATGATTCCAGCACACTCTCTTTCAGTGGCGCAGAAACTTTTCTCACTATCGGTAAATTTGCGGCTTAAATATATAATGGGGTGTTCTTCCGATCCCTCTCTTTGAGCCAAAACAACGCCAATACCTAAGTCACTAGCATCAGTTTGTACTATGAATTCTTTCTGAAAATTAGGAGCGTATAGCACCGGTTATTCCGTAAGTTTCGTTTTCAAAGTCTCAAAGGCTTTGCCCATTTCGTCGCTCCATGCGATCCGTTCCTTTTTATTTTTCCCTTTTAGTGTTTTAGTCAACGGTTCTACAATCACTACATAATCTTTTATGTAACGGAATAATATTCAGCCATTCCCAAACATCTACGAATTTCAGTTTTCGATTTCGGAACCGGTAATTCCTTAATTGCCTTTACTTTTGCCTCAGATGGCCTCCGACGTCCCTCTCCTACTATATGCCCAAGATATTTTACTGTTTCCTGAGCGAACTTGCATTTCGCCAATTTGATTTTGAGTTTCGCGTCATTAACCCTTTTAAGTACAAGTTCTAGATGACGTATATGGTCCTCCCAACTATCCGAAAAAATCGCCATATTATCTAGATACGGTAAACAGAATTCCTCAAGCCCTCTCAATACTTTATCCATAAATTTTGAGAACCTGTAGGAGGCATTAAAAAGTCCAAAAGCCATGACCAGAGGATAATAGGATCCAAAGCTTGTAACAAAAGCTGCTAATTTCTGAACCCTCCGGGTCATTGGAATTTGCCAGTAGCCTTTCGTTAGATCTAAAACCGTAATATACTTAGCACTAGAGACTTTTCTACTCTTTCCTCAATATTGGGCAAAGGATAAAATTCTACTTTTGTGATGGCATTTAGTTTTCTGTAGTCTATACAGGGCCTCGGGTCCTTTCCTGGAGTTTCCACGAGTATGATTGGGGAGCTAAATTCAGATTCGCCTTCTGCTATAAGATTTAATTCTAACATCCGCTTAATTTCTTTGCAAAGTATCTCCGTTTGTCGGGGCGATGTTCTATAGGGTCTCGAGCGGACGGGTTTTAGTTCAGACAATTCGATATCATGCTCTATATAATCCGTACGTCCTGGGTCTTTCGAAAATACTGTCCCATAACGATTCAATAAATTTTCCAATTGTCTCAATTGTTCGGAAGTACATCTAGTTGTTAAACCACTCTCTCTTACGACTTCATCGAACTAGTAAACTTCGGAATCGGCACAGGGAAAAACTATATCTAAATCTTGTTTATCCTCAACCTCGTTTATCTCTCGCGTTAAAATATTTACTAACTTCACCCGCTTTTTATAAGGCTTTAATAAATTCACGTGATAAATCTGGGATTTCTGTCGCCTCCCAGGAACATTCGCAATATAATTTGTTTCCGAGATTTTTGATTCAATTTTTCCAAATACTAACGCTTTCAAAAGCTTTCTAACTTTCCGATGCCAACATTCAATACTATCGCTTATTGTGCGACACATGCTCGAATCTCTCATCTTAACACTGAACCTTTTAAGAAATGCGGTCGTTAAATCATTTATCAATCTTCTTCCAAGGTCTAAGTATCCTGACACATTTTCCTTAACTTTCGTTTTCCCTAAGTGAAATGACACTTTTTCTAGGCACACGCCAAAAATAACTACCTGATAATGCAATGGGACAAACACCTGCATTCCCCCACTTACGCGATTGTCTTTCGCTTTTGCTACTATCAAAGAATCTCCTGCATCACAATGCGATTCTTCAACTTCCGTATTTTCTCTAATCTCTTTGAGAGATTGATCCCTGTCTTGTTCCATTTTACTATCCTCTCTTCCAATTTTTGCTAAGATCGAAGATCCCTCATTTAACGACAAAGGCGATAATCCCTTATCCACACTGACCAGTTCAAAAGGACTTTCTAGGTCTTCACCCTCTTTTTTGAATCCAACGCTTCCGCTTCAACACTCCCGCTAGAAATATCTTCTTCTTTTACCGAATTCAAAGTTTCCGCTTCATCGCGCCAGCGAAAATCCTCCCTTTCTCCCTCGGAAATCATAATCTGTTTATTTTCTGGATTCGGGGTTTGTTCAACATTTCTTCTAGTTTGAGCACGCGTTAAAACGGCATTCACTAATTCGGGTTTCCTCTTCGCCTGTTCTAACAACTTTTGAGTTTCATTACCCAACAAATAGTAATTCATGTCTGAATCTCTATTGTTTACTCCCGCTTTGGTTTCAATGACCCCCACACCTTCAATTTCTAACGTAACATCTGCTATAGGTAAACAGTATAATTTACTGTCCAGCGGAGTTTTAATCCATACGTGGTCTCCATTCAATTTATCTTGACTGACTAAGTCGTATGGGAGCAAATCAATCTCACTACCACTGTCCCTCAAAGCAGTTGCCTGAATTCCATTCACTAATATCTTACTCAAATAGGGGGAGAAGGCTTCCTCAAGTGTCGGCTTACTATTTAAGTGACTGACCCGCGCAGCATCTTTCTCCCGCTTTTTAATTTCCGGACAATTTACTTTGTAGTGACCGCTTTGCAAACACGCGTAACACTTGACTTCTCGCCTTTTTTCGAACGCCTTTTCCCTTTCTTTATTATCATTTCGATCCCTCCAATTATAGTTAATCTCCGGATTTCTGTTACCGTTTCGCACATTTTCAAAAGTCCTGGGTCTTTCTAATTTCTTCTCTAAAGGGAGTTTCGGATTCCAAGTTTTTTTAGACGGGCGCTTGATTGCCTCGTACGCATCTAAAAGCTTCACTAATTCTTCCGGGTCTTTAATTTCCGCCCAGTTATCCATAAAATGTTCGCGCATTTCTGGAGACGCCCTCCTCTTGATTTGGTCCGTGACAAGCAAATTTTTTAATCTTTGAAAATCCGAAACTTTTAAGCATGACAGCCAACCTTCTAAAAAGCTATTAAGTTCGAAGATCAGGTCTTTCCAGACTGAATTAGGGTTCCTCGGATGGTGACTAAATTTTTGTCGGTACGTCTCTGCATTCAAGCGATAGCGCTCTAACAATTTTTCTTTCACATAATGAAAATCATCAATTTTTTCTTCAGCTTCTCTCAAAATTAACTCGGCCATTCCCACAGGTAATAATGATAGTAAGTTCGTCACCAGCTCATCCGAATTTAGATTACATTTTTTTGCCTGTCTCTCGAATAAATTCAAAACCAACGAAATATCCGAATTCTTTTCATCAAAGCGATGCATAATTGTTTTTAGGGGTAAATGATTCGTTCTAACTGAGATGCCGCTGGATACTGTACTCCGGTCATCTGACTCTTGTGTCGCTTTTAACATAGCTAACTCATGTTCGCGCTCTTTCTCTCTCTGAAGTCTATCGTTCTCTTTCTCCGATTCTATCCGAAGTCTATCGTTCTCTTTTTGAAGTCTATCGTTCTCTTCCTTCTCTGCCAATAATTTATTTTCCCTATCTTTTTTCTATATGTTTAATTTGTGCTAAAGCTAGCTCTTTCTCAAATCCCTCTGACGATTCTATCTTTTTTATAATTTTGGGTACTGTATCATTCTCTTCTAAAATGACCTCAAATTCGTAAGCTAACGTTTGCAAATCAGCTTTCCTAAAATATTTAAGCTCCGACATTTTTAAAGTTTAAAATTAGAAATTATCTTTCCCACAATTATAAAACAATACAATAAGATTTAATGCTATTCCTACCAAGTGCGCTAAAATATTACTGAAATATACACTCATAAAAAGTACGCTTAACAATAATATACAGGAAATATGCAACATATAAAAATAAGCAACTCTATCCTATCGTCCACATTCACCTTGGTATTTGGTTATAAAATACATATGGGATAAATTTTACACAAAACAACAATTTCAATTTCAAAAAGTACAGAAAAAATATTTTAAATTGCAAAAGTCTTATTCAATTCCTTTTTCTTTTAATCAATGGTAGTCTTAATCTCTGCATCCACTCTTAAAAGATTTAGAATAATTCACAAAAAAATATAAAACCAACTCTGTTATCTTTAAATATGAAATAAGTTCGATATTTTTTTTTATAAAGATCTCTCATTTACAGATTCAGCTAAAATTTTGTAACACTGTACAACTCTCTGTCTGCATTAATTTAATTCTACAATAACTTAATCTTAAGTACAAAATTTGTCTATTAAATAAGTTACAGTAATATCGGAAATATCTCTCATAATACTTCTTTATTTATTTTTCTACCGGAACAATTTCTCAAAATCTTTACTCTCACAAAAATAAACATACAACTCTTTTTTTTTTCTAAAGCCTACAACACTTATACAAACACTATTAACAATTAAAGCCACTCTGAATATAAAAAGAGCTTACCTCCATTACTAAGAATCTTTCAGGACGTCAGACTCTCAGGGATGCACAGATGCACAGACTTTCACGGATGCACAGAAGCACAGACTTTCATGGATGCACAGAAGCACAGACTTTCACGGATGCACAGAAGCACAGACTTTAACGGATGCACAGCAGCACAGACTTTCACGAATGCACAGCAGCACAGTCTTTTTCGGATGGGGAACTCTCAGGTTTCTCTCGGATGCTTTGTTGATCCACGGGGACGTCTAAGGAGACTCTTTCTTGGAGCACTTTGACGATTCAAATTCCAGATTTCACTCTTTGTCTTTAGAGATTGTCCTTAATTCTTGCTGATTTATCCCACCGCTGCCACCAGTTGTAACACCTCCACTAAGCCGACCCGATAATGTTGGTAAATGGTAGCGAATCGAATCAATGGCAAAGAGAATTTTTGTAGAATTAGAAAATAGAACTTTTATTATGAATAATATCGATTCTAATATTAATATATACAAGGGGTAGTTACATCATTTAATTATTTTTCGTGGGTCATCAACTTTCAATTAAGGATCCCTTGACTCGGAGTTTAACTCACACAACAAAGTCTTCTGCCCAGCACAGTCTGCTGTATTTACAGTGTTAAGTTCGCTCGGGCCGAGATGTACCCGTTCCGTTCCTCGGAATATCTTCGTTGCTACGATGAATCAGAGTTAAGAACTCCTTCACTTGCACTTGTCGTGCCTTCTCTTAATCGGTGCTTTCTTGGATACATGATGTATCCTCACAACAGAGGATCGACCTCTCTAGCGTCTCTACGCTAAGTTCGAAACAGATGTTTTTTACCCTCTCGCCAGAGAGCAACTTCTCTTGTTGAGATCTTTTCCAAAACTGATCTCTCTAACTTTTAATCTCTCACAGGGGATTTTTCACTAGGGGCGGGGATTTTGTCGAGGCGGAGCATCTTGAAACTCCTCAGCCTCTAAGCAACTTTGGGATATGTCATTCCTATTTATAACAAGTCCGTTATTGGATATTCTATGACAAAGGGCATAGAATCGTGTGCAGACATAAATTCGTGTGCAAAGTTCGTCTCCCCCTGCAGATGCTATCTCTGCCCCAGCTCTGGCATAGATCAAAGCATATGGCCCCTACTTGGGTGACCATTTTTGATCCATCAATGTCCGAGCGTTTCACTCGTAGCACAAAAGATATTCGGCGTTTTGCCTTTCTTCAAAGCTACGCTAGCGTGTGAAGGTATGCAAGAAAAAGTTCCTTCTAAGCATTCTCACAGGAAAGACTGGGATGACACACACTGCACCTGGGTGAAGAGACTCAATTCTTTACAACAACATAATATCCAATTTATCAATAGCAGTACAAGTAGGTGGTGATAGGATACATTAATAGCATCACTGGAACCGGATTAAAATGCACTTTAGGTTCTACTGGGAAAATGACAAGAATTGCTTCAGTAACGTTAAGTCTGGATAAGCTGAACGGTTTCCAAAAAAGATCATAAATTTGAAGTTAAAAGAAAATGATTTTCATGATCTAGTATTCCCATCTTCTTATAGTGTAACATAAAATTAACTGAAACAATGAAAATGTACTACAATATTTAAAAACTTTATGTACATACTAGATGGAACCCGTCAAAACTTGACGGAAAAAGATTACAATAACAATATGAGGAAAATAAGCTTCTTTATTACTTAAGAAGGGGTGCGTATGAAACAGTCTTTCAAATATTTTATTTTAAAAGTTTTTTCCCCCCAGTGAATTACAGTACTATATCCGAAGCAAACTCCAAACAAACAATCCGCAAACAACTGTGTAATGCAAATCAGTTTGACATTACCGCCATATTCCCCACGGCAAGAAAGAAAATTTCCTGGACCTATGAAGTATCATACAAATAGTATATCCCTACGTTCATCTCATATTCAGTCAATAAAAGAACATATTAAATAAAGGACACATCCCCCCCCCTGTGATAATGCAACCGAATGAGCTCCTATGCGCATGTGCATTGCATCTCACCAAAGGCACCGTCAAAATTGGACGTTAAAAAAAGTTTTAAAATGTTTAAATTAAAAGTTTTAAAATATCTTCTTTAATTATTGTTCGTTTCAAATCTATATCTTCTGAAACGCATCCATTGTTTTAAGCTAATCAATTTCTATGTAAAGATGAAGAATTTTTTTTACAATAATAAATCAATCAGCAGATAAGGGAGATTTTTAATGTTTTCAAGTGTAATTTATTTGTATGGTATCTTCGGTTCCTTTATATAATCAGGATGATTATTCCTTCTCCATCACAGTCGGGGATCTTTTCCTTCTTATACAGTTAAATATCCAATGGATCTTTAAAAAAATAATAAAATACAATTCCTAGAATATTCTGATGCAACAGATACATCAACGAATTCAGCATATCAATATATTAATCATAAACTATAAATAGTTTTTTTTTTCTTGACAGATTTTAGTTTAGCGCCAAAATGCCCTTTCTTTTGGATAATCTGATCTTATGATTTATCAGGGGTTTTTATTATTTTTCTTTTTCAGTTTTTATGAAGGTTAGGAAAATCTATTTTCAATTGGGACAACTTCCCCACGGACTATGTTACATTATTAAAGCAAACTGGTGATCATTGTTGAGATAGAATTGAAAAATATTTCATGCTTGAAAATTATTTAAAAAGTCGTTAAATTAAGCGGCAGTTTTCAAATAAATTTCAATCGAAAGCTAATTTTTTTTTAATTGATGATGTAAGAACTGAAATTATAAAATGTAGTAAAATGTAGTAAAAAATTGAAATTTGTAGTATTTAGAAGTGATGTAAGCGCGATGAAAGCTAAAGCGTGTTTTGGCTGGCGTCCAAAAGTAGACTATCATTTTTTGACATCGAAAGAGAAATTCACAGTGGAAGAAATAGGACTTTGCCACTAATAAGGAACTGTTAAATGAACGTATAACAAACCTATTAAAATAATCCCTATAAAATATTAGCCTTTTATTTATTCTAGCTAAAAATACAATCATTATTGCAAGTTTTTTTTTCCCATAACACTATTTTTAATAATTTTAATTTTCCTGAAATTCTTTACTTTTATGATTTTTTTTATAAAAAAATTAAATCTTCTAACCTGTAATTTAAAAAAAAAGCAATTGGTAACATGTAATCAAGGTATGCAATCAAGATGAAGCAACCAATAAAGGCTTAAATTCTGATCTTTAAAATTAAAAATTGAAAAATCAGTTAAAATTACGTCATGTTGACATAATTAATTTTTCTTTTTAGTTTTATCAATGTTAAAATGCATTTCAAGCTAAGCATAACGTCATTTTCCCCATCGCAAACTTTTCACACGTACTTTGTATAAGTTACTTTTATGCTTAAACATCATGTTACAAATAAAAATATATTTTGTATTTAATTGTAATGAAAAAATGGCATCAACAAAGTTATAATGCATAATGATAAAATAAACCTAATGGACAATATTCCGGTGACGTCACAATAAATATGAATTATTATTCGCTTATAAAACACGCGGATAAATATTTTCACCGAAATTTAACTTGCAAATTAAAAAATTCGGCCTAAAAGTTCTCATCAAGTTATTTTTAATTCGACGTTAAATGTATTTATAATGATGTTTTACTGATTTATTAGTTATTACATTAATTAAAATAAAAATTACGTCTTCGAAACCATGATATTAAAATAGAAAAAGCATTGAAACAATGTTGTGATTCGTAATTTCGTACAATCGATAAAATTCAACTGACGCACAGTGGAGTATTTGACCCAAAAACCTGGACAAAAATGCAAAAATTAAAATTTCATCAACAATTGTAAAAATCATATTTCTTAATAGCTAACTAATTGATGCGTCGATCTATGTCCATTTTTGGAACCTGAGTTATATCTAGTGGCTCCTTGCTTCAGTTGAAGAGGAAGTTTTCTTGTGAGAAGACGTGTTTTTTGTTGATTTTAGGCATTGTTGTTATGTTTAAATATAATTTTTTTGTGTCTCAATGAATTGTTGAATTGAAACTAAACAGGGCTTGTGTTTTTACAAAGGTCAGAGCTTAGTGTTAAACTATGTGTAAATTTAAATAGTTTAGTTTTTAATGTAATAAAAAATATATTAAATGTGTAAAAGGGTTATTTTTAGAGCGTTTTTCGCTCTAATTTAAACATATTGAAAGCTTTTTAAATATGTGCCAGGCTTTGCCGGACCATGTTTGAATTATAATTGTATTAGTTATAGTCTTGAGTGCCAATTTCTGCAAAAAAATCTTCCGCATATTGTTGCCATTTTTTTATATAATTTTTTTTTTCGGGTGGACTACTTAAATCCCATTTTTTGCGCAACCAAATTGAAAAGATAAAAACTTTATTTTTACTCTAGTATTGCAGGTTTTTAGCTTACAGGATATTGCCTGAAATCTTTTTCCCCTACATATCCTGTATGTATGCATGTATGTACCTATGTAAGTACGTACATACCTACGCAAATCGATACCTCTTGATAGAAATATCAGATTGGCTTCAAATTGTAAATATACTTATTTACTGAAAAAAGTGGTTCCAATTAGTTTCGGAAGCTCATAGGTAGAAAATAAGGAGAGAAAGGAGGGAATTAAAGAAGTCTGGAGAAGACGCAGAAATGATTAAAAGGTTGTAAGTAACATTGGGAGTCATAAAAAGTGGGCATCGCATTGACGAAAAAAAGTTCCAAACATCTGCTGATGAAACAGCAAGACTGTATGTGAACCTTTACAATTGGTACCCCATGATTCCAACAATGCACAAGGTTTTGATTCATGGTGGCACAGTAATTAAGAAAGCAGTCGTACCCATTGGCCAACGGTCAGAAGAAGCTGCCGAGTCCAGAAACAAACGCTTGAGACAGTAACGTACAAAGTACTCAAGAAAGTGCAATAGAAAAGTTCGCATTAGAGAAGTATGCTATAGAGATGTTCCAAATTCGCTTCTTTTAAGCAGTGATCCTTTTATAAACTGCTCTAGACAAAGTCCATGGGAAAAGAGCAAGCCATACAGTAGTGAGACCCTACAACTTCTTTTTCCAGCTAGGTCTGATGGTAGTCCTGATAAAAGCCAAGAAGAGCGTGATGAAGATGAAAAACAGAGTTCTGAAGAATCAGATTGAAACTGGTAATCTATGAAATACACTGAAAAACCAGCATCTCTATGCTATAGACACTCCACTGTATTAAATGTATTATCAAATGTAAATAATCTTTATTAAATGTAAATCAAATGTAAATAATAAATTTTATAGATAGTACAATTAAATACATT
Organism: Maratus michaelseni; assembly: GCA_963931845.1. NCBI lineage: Eukaryota > Metazoa > Arthropoda > Arachnida > Araneae > Salticidae > Maratus > Maratus michaelseni. The sequence goes on from OZ007591.1 coordinate 375,683,615, forward strand.
TAATTAAACATTACTAGTAAATAAAAAAATCTATCAACAATTACTTTTCTCTTATAAACAGTAAACATTTAAGGCTGCTAGTCACTCGACTTCCAAACTCCCTTCGGTAATGTTAAGTTTATGGGCATGTGATGTATTCGTATTTTTAAAATATCTGCTTAGTAAATTAATATTTTAACTTCTTTTTTTTGTGCTCGATCTTCTTAAATGATGTCTCTTTTTTTTCCTTAGTTGTCAAAATATTTATAAAATGTATACTTATTATTATGTGAAGTGTTAAAATTTTACTTACACTTCGTCAGCTTTTAAGATATAAAATATTAAACTAAGCTATGGATTTGTATGTATACTACATAGTATGCTAAAAGTTAGTTCAGTGAAACGCATAGCAAAGTTAAATATTTCCATTCAGCCATTTCAGGGAATAAACGGAAATGTGCTTGAGAACTTTTGTGCAACCCTGTATATGATCTATAGAATGTATCCACACCAAGTAATATTAAAAAAAATTCAATTTAAAAATGCATATCACAACTACAAACGCACTTCCAGCAATTATTGGTCATAGACTTCAATAGTTAAATTTATTCTTCAGCCAAATTCTTTTGTGTGTCCTTGTAAATGAACGATATATTCTATGCACACCATATTCTACAATAAGTGCCTTAATACACCTCAGTGATTTATACAAATTTCAGTACGTTTAAATAGTGTGATATCATTAAAATACAGAGCAAACGATTTTTTCCCATAGACATGTAACGGAATTATTTCGGGTGTCTCTGTAAATAAATCGTAAATGCTATAAACTTCATTTACAATACCAAACATGCCACATTGATACCCAATAACATCTAACAATTTCAAGGCAATCGGACAATATTTACATAGAAAAATATTTTTGTCCAGGATTTCGGGTCAAATCGCGACCTACGTTATACACGGCCGATGCATGACGTTTAAAACGTCATATGGAGTGGATCATTTTTACCCAGTGATTGGTGCAAAGCGGCGCACCCACCGTTTTGCACCAATCGCTGTGTAAAAATGATCCACTGCATGTGACGTTTTAAACGTCATGCACCGGCCGTGTATAACGTAGGTCGCGGTCAAATACTCCACTGTGTGACGTCACAAACTTTTCCAACAGTCGAAAGGGATAATTAAGAGAAATAATATAAATAAATAAATATCCAAGATTATTTTTTATTCTGTTTTCATTAATATATTGTAAATTTTATTGTTGAAAGTTACTGATAAATGATACTTTAGTAAATGGGGCTTTTCCTAATTATTATTTTATTATTTTTTTTATTTTTGAGATTTAATGGCAACATTCTTCGGTTTGTTTATTGTGCGCTACAGTTTGGCGAATAATTTGGGGGTACTTTTCGGTTAGTCGGGCACCAGTGAAGTATATATATATATACATGTATGTCATTCTATAAACATAATGTATTCTAGGCGCTGTAACTGGGGTTAATTTTTAGCGCCTAAATGACGATTTTTGCTTTGTATGGCAACCTGGTGTTTTATAATAAAATTGAATATGTGTGTAAATAAATAAAATAAAATTGGTACTTTTATGTTAGCTGGGCGTCAGGGATAACTCTCCAAATCTTCTTTCAATTGGAGTCATTTAAATTGCAATATTTTACGTGAGATATGTTATGCATATTGATATGTTTATGTTTAGATATTTTATTATGATTATATTTTAGCTAATTTTAAGTAAGTTTTTTAAGATTTAATATTACAATGTTAAAATATTACCTAGTTGATATTAGCTAATGTCAAACGATTGGCAAACCACAGAGTTCAGAAAATAACTCTATACCTCGCAACAGTGGGAGTTGCCGACTTTATGATGTCATAAGCAGCAGTAAAAATTTAATTGAAAATTACGGCTAATTAATTAAATTTTCGAACAAACGAATGTACGATAACAAATCTGTGTCCAAATATCTTTCATTTAAAAAAAGAATGGTGTAATTTGATGCAGTAGTTTGTTCTCACGGATTGTCGAAATAAAACGCTTAGCGTTTTAAATATATAGATTTTAGGGTCCTTCAAATTTGGAGGTCCAGGGACTGTGACCCGTGTGCCATGCCAATGCCTTAATCTTGCACATTGATCACTTAGACTATTTCTACGTGTTTTAACGCCTGGCAGTCAAGAATTCTTCTCGCAGCACATGATAGTTCAGCTGCTCATTCAAAACAAATCATAAAATTCGGCAACAGTATTTGTCTTCTATTTTAATTCTTCTGTTGTTGAATACAAAATAAGCGAAGACTGCGAGTAATTTATATCTTTTCATCAGTTCGACACTAGATGTCAGCACCACGTTTTGCCACACACACACACACACACAAGAAACCATAGATTGCAATTCATGATTACGATACGAGATGGCAGCACTAAAAGTAAAAAGAAAGAAAAGTTTTGTTGACAATCATTATTACATATAAATACATGGTGTCGCATCAATTCATCTCGCACAATTCATCGCGGAGCAATTCGTCGCGCACAATTCGTCGCAGCGTCAATTCGTCGCGGCGTCAATTCGTCGCGGCTCAATTCGTCGCAGCGAAAATGTCTTTGAAGGCTATTATGATAAAAATAAGGATAATTTAGTAAAATTATTTAATGATAATTTGTTTTTTAGATATACAGAATTATAACTTACATTTTAAAGGCGATTTCGGAGGAATTTTTTTATAAGTGATTTTGTTGGGAATTTCCTTATTGTGAACATGAAAGTTTAATGAATAAGAGCAAGTCATTTCTTATTTAAATTAGAGATAGAATAAATATTGCTTTAGATAACCGAAAAAATGGCGTAGGATTTAGGATAAAATCACCCAGATCATGAAATACAAATGCTAGAATTTTTTTTTTTAATTAATAGTTGACATATGTGTACACAGGGTACAACCCCCCCCCCCCCCCCCTTATATTTGAAAGAATTAGGAAGTAAAAAATGTATTGAGAGATGTAAACATAATATACTTTTTGTGATTGTGATTAAACTGATTGCTGCATGAATGCAATTTCATTAAGTAGTATTTTGGTTTTATAAGTTTTTTCATTTATTTCATCTATCTATACTAATATTATAAAGGAGTAAAGATTGTTTGTTTGTTTGTTTGTTTGTAGGGGGTAATCTCTGGAACTACCGAACCGATTTCAAAAGTGATGGTGGCAAATTGATGGTGACAACCCCTGCTCCAACATAGGCTATATTTTATGTCGGTGCCACTAACCCCAGGGGGTGCAGGAGCGAAAAACTTTCTAAAATTGCGATTTTTTAGCTCACAGGCTGTCAAAGACTGAGAGCTTATGTGCCCGCCGGTTCTGTATGTATGTACGTATGAAACGCGATAACTCTTCATAGAAATATCCGTTTTCCTTCAAATTTTGTTTATAGGTTCACTGTGTTAAGGCAATTCCCTGATTAGTTTTCGGGATTGATTGGTTAAGTATAAAGGGGGGGGGAACAAGGGGCTAATTCCCCCCCTTAATTTATATGAATGGGTTTATCATGCAGAATTATTCCGCTTTCCTTCGAATTTTGATTATAGGTTCACTGAGTTAAGGCGCTTCCCTGATTAGTTTTCGGGATTAATTGGTTAAGTATAAAGGAGGAGAATGGGGGGCATATCCCCCTTATTTTATATAAATGGGTTTTTCATGCAGAATTATTCCGTTTTCCTTCAAATTTTGTTTATAGGTTCACTGTGTTAAGCCGCTTCCCTGATTAGTTTTCGGGGTTGATTGGTTAAGTATAAAGGGGGGGAACGGGGAAAGATCCCCCACTTAATTTATGTAAATAAGTTTTTCATGCAGAATTATCCCATTCCCTTCAAATTTTGTTTATAGGTTCACTGTGTTAAGGCGTTTCCCTGATTAGTTTTCGGGATTGATTGGTTAAGTATAAAGGGGAGAATGGGGGGCATATCCCCCCTTATTTTATATAAATGTTTTTTTCATGCAGAATAATTCCGTTTTCCTTCAAATTTTGTTTATAGGTTCACTGTGTTAAGGCGCCTCCCTGATTAGTTTTCGGGATTGATTGGTTAAGTATAAAGGAGGGGAACGAAGGGGATAATGCCCCCCCCCCCTTAATTTATATAAATGGGATTTTCATGCAGAATTATTCTATTTGCTTTAAAATTTATTTATAGGTTCATTGGGTTAGGATGCTTCCCTGATGAGTTTTCGGGATTGATTGATTAAGTATAAAGGGGGGGGGGGAACGGGGGGCTAATACCCCCCTTAATTTATATAAATAGGTTTTTCATGCAGAATTATCCCATTCCCTTCAAATTTTGTTTATAGGTTCACTGTGTTAAGGCGCTTCCCTGAATAGTTTTCGGGATTGATTGGTTAAGTATAAAGGGGGGAACGGAGGGCTAATCCCCCCTTATTTTATATAAATGGGTTTTTCATGCAGAATTATTCCATTTTCCTTCAAATTTTGTTTATAGGTTCACTGTGTTAAGGCGCTTCCCTGATTAGTTTTCGGGATTGATTGGTTAAGTATAAAGGGGGGGAACGGGGGTCTAATCCCCCCTTAATTTATATAAATGGGTTTTTCATGCAGAATTATCCCATTTTCTTCAAATTTTGGTTAAAGGTTCACTGTGTTACGACGCTTCCCTAATTAGTTTTCGGTATTGATTGGTTAAGTATAAAGGGGGGGGGAACGGGGGGCTAATCCCCCTGTTATTTTATATAAATGGGTTTTCATGCAGAATTATTCTGTTTTCCTTCAAATTTTGTTTATACGTTCACTGTGTTAAGCCGCTTCCCTGATTTGTTTTCGGGATTGATTGGTTAAGTATAAAGGGGGGGAACGGGGGGATAATCCCCCCTTAATTTATATAAATGGGGTTTTCATGCAGAATTATCCCATTTGCTTCAAAATTTGTTTATAGGTTGGGGAGGGCTGATTCCATTGAAATTGATTCTATTAGTCTGAATTGGTTCACTTAAGGCGGGATTACGCCCCCCGTCCCCCCCCCCTTTATACTTAACCAATCAATCCCGAAAACTAATCAGGGAAGCGTCTTAACCCAATGAACCTATAAACACATTTTGAAGCAAATGGGATAATTCTGCATGAAAAACCCATTTATATAAATTAAGGGGGGATTAGCCCCCCCGTTCCCCCCCCCCTTTATACTTAACAGATCAATCCCGAAAACTAATCAGGAAAGCGCCTTAACACAGTGAACCTATAAACAAAATTTGAAGGAAAACGGAATAATTCTGCATGAAAAAAACATTTATATAAAATAAGGGGGGATTAGCCCTCCGTTCCCCCCTTTATACTTAACCAATCAATCCCGAAAACTAATCAGGGAAGCGCCTTAACACAGTGAACCTATAAACAAAATTTGAAGGAAATGGGATAATTCTGCATGAAAAACCCATTTATATAAATTAAGAGGGGGTATTAGCCCCCCCCCCCGTTTCCCTCCTTTATACTTAATCAATCAATCCCGAAAACTAATCAGGGAAGCGTCTTAACCCAATGAACCTATAAACAAATTTTGAAGCAAATAGAATAATTCTGCATGAAAAACCCATTTATATAAATTAAGGGGGAGATTGTCTCCCCCGTTCTCCCCCTTTATACTTAACCAATCAATCCCGAAAACTAATCAGGGAAGCACCTTAACACAGTGAACCTATAAACAAAATTTGAAGGAAAACGGAATAATTCTGCATGAAAAACCCATTTATATAAAATAAGGGGGAATATGCCCCCGTTCCCTCCCTTTATACTTAACCAATCAATCCCGAAAATTAATCAGGGAAACGCCTTAACACACTGAACCTATAAACAAAATTTGAAGGAAATGGGATAATTCTGCATGAAAAACCCATTTATATAAATTAAGGGGGGGGGGGATTATCCCCCCCGTTTTCCCCCTTTATACTTAACCAATCAATCCCGAAAACTAATCAGGGACGGGCCTTAACTCAGTGAACCTATAAACAAAATTTGAAGGAAAACGGAATAATTCTGCATGAAAAACCCATTTATATAAATTAAGGGGGGGGGGAATTAGCCCCTTGTCCCCCCCCCCTTTATAGTTAACCAATCAATCCCGAAAACTAATCAGGGAAGCGCCTTAACACAGTGAACCTATAAACAAAATTTGAAGGAAAACGGATATTTCTATGAAGAGTTATCGCGTTACGTACGTACATACATACATACAGAACCGGCGGGCACATAAGCTCTCAGTCTTTGATAGCCTTTGAGCTAAAAAATCGCAATTTTAGAACGTTTTTCGCTCCTGCACCCCTGGGGTTAGTGGCACCGACATAAAATATAGCCTATGTTGGAGCAGGGGTTGTCACCATCAATTTGCCACCATCACTCTTGAAATTGGTTCTGTAGTTCCAGAGATTACCCCCTACAAACAAACAAACAATCTTTACTCCTTTATAATATTAGTATAGATAGATTAAATAAATGAAAAAACTTATAAAACCAAAATACTACTTAATGAAATTGCATTCATGCAGCAGTCAGTTTAATCACAATCACAAAAAGTATATTATATTTACATCTCTTAATACATTTTTTACTTCCTAATTCTTTCAAATATAAGGGGGGGGGGGGGATTGTACCCTGTGTACACATATGTCAACTATTAATTAAAAAAAAAAAATTCTAGCATTTGTATTCGTCATTTTTTCATGATCTGGGTGATTTTATCCTAAATCCTACGCCATTTTTTCGGTTATCTAAAGCAATATTTATTCTATCTCTAATTTAAATAAGAAATGACTTGCTCTTATTCATTAAACTTTCATGTTCACAATGAGGAAATTCCCAACAAAATCACTTATAAAAATATTCCTCCGAAATCGCCTTTAAAATGTAAGTTATAATTCTGTATATCTAAAACACAAATTATCATTAAATAATTTTACTAAATTATCCTTATTTTTATCATAAGAGCCTTCAAAGACATTTTCGCTGCGACGAATTGACGTCGCGACGAATTGAGCCGCAACGAATTGAGCTCGCGACGAATTGACGCCGCGATGAATTGACGCCGCGACGAATTGACGCTGCGACGAATTGTGCGCGACGAATTGTTCCGCGATGAATTGTGCGAGATGAATTGACGCAGAACCTAAATACATTACCAATTCCTCATTTTCTCACTGGATAATTTTTGAAATTGTTGATTTTTGTCGTTCTGTTAAACTATTTGTTTCGATGTATTTAAAAAGCAGGGCTGGTTACAAGTTTTACGGACAAACGGACAGGAGTGCAGTGCACTCGTAATTTTTCCCGTACTTGAACATTTTTGATTTTGTATTATAGGGTCTACAGCCTCAGGTGGCAATATGATGAAAATGAAAAAATGGGAAGTTTAAAAAAAAAAAAAAAAAAAAAAAAAAAAAAAAAAAAAAAAAAAAAGCAGGGGGTTCTGTAGAATCTTTTTTTTTTCCCCAGTGACAATTGTTCTGAGAAAATATTAAATACACGCTCGCATTCATAAACACAAGACTTTGGAAAATTTTGAAGTGTGTGGGAGGGGGCTGGGTGCGCTCACAAAGATGTCTAGAAAATTAAAATATCGAATTTTAGAACACTTCTACATCTATGAAACAAAGTGTCTTGCATCTTGCATCCCATTGCTTTTGTTGTCTGTCTTTCACCAATCCCAATCTCACTCTTTAGGTGTTTGAAATGGATAAAAGAAAATAAATAATACATACAATAATTTTATCTGGAAAATCGCAGAATTGAATGTCCTGTTCATAACAATTGATTTTAGCCTAAGTATTGGAATGTATGACAACCATCAGAAGTCAAATAAAATAAATAGAAAAAGTACCTATTTCATTAGCTTTTTTTTTTTTTCTTTTGTAATCTTCATACATCTGTAACACTTTTCTCTTTTTTAATAAGACCCTTTTTTTTTCTTTTTCTTTTTAAAAACTGGGTTCTTCTTGTTTTATCCAAGCTCATTATAAAGGCATTTGACTGTTATATGTGGTACAATTCAATATTGTTTACAAAATGCATTTATTTTAAAATAGAGACACAATATAAAAAGGTTCTTCCGGCCTGTACCGGGATAAAAATGTAGCGTCCCTTTTCCTTGGTTTTAAGATTTCAGCTAATTCTACTGAAAAACACGAAGCTACAATGCGTGGAACCCGATTGCAGAAAATTCATTCCCAGTTCTCGTCATTAGTGAATTTGAATGAGAATTTCGCCAAATTAGTCAGCTATAGCCAAGTTGGCTTAGCTTATAGCAATCCATTTTTGTCGCCAAATTTGGCAACATTTCGTCAAGTATGGCGAGAATTAGACTTTGGTGGATATGAATATATAGTGTTAATGGGACTCTTCACTTACGTGAAAACACCCGCTCGCTAATGTTAAACCTATGGGCGTTCCGAAAGTGAAAGTAATTTTATTAAAAAAAATCTGCAACCGAAATCGAAAAAGTAAAAAATAGCCATATTAGAGATCGACCTTAGTTATCCTATTTAAAAAAAATCGTTTCAAAATATTAAAATTTAAACGAGAAATTTGAAAAGAACCTAACCCATAGATTAAACATTAGGTTATCCATAGGTTAGCTAGTGGATGTTTTCATGTGAGTGAAGAGTCCCATTAACATTAACCCTAAAACATTTGACCCCCCCTTTAACCCCCTTCGGGAGGGGGAATTTTCAAAAATCCTTTCTTATTGCCCGCCTACGTCATAACAGTAATATACTCTCCAAATTTCGTGATTCTGACTTTAGTCGTTTCAGCTGGGCGCTGATGAGTCAGTCAGTCAGTCAGTCATTCAGTCAGGAGTTCTATCTTTATATAATAGTATAGATATGTTTTTTTTTAGAGGCAATAATAAGAACATTATATCTAAGTATGGTATTATGAAATGTATTACGATTTTACAATTTAAATTTGGCGATAAAAATTACTGGAGTCGTATAGTACCTCCACAAAGCAATTGCGCCATGAGATATTTCGCTATTCCCTTTCCCCTTATTGCATTCCCTGGTACTCATTAGCACGGTATGCATTTTATGTGTGAATATTCTTTTGATATACAAAGAATAAATAAAAGAAAAATGTAATATGCTATTATTTTTCTAATCTTCTATGATTGGTGTCTACGTCAACGGTTGGTGGCAAATAAGGTTAATCTTCCATAATGGAGCGGCATGGGAAAAGTAATAATCAAACGTGAGCATCACCGGTAACAACTTGGTTTAAAATTTATAGAACTAGATATTTTATCACAAAAAATACACTCTGTTGCGCAAAACTACACAAGCTGAAATATGCCAGTTTGCGTTCGTCCCGATAACGGAAGATTAATCAGAACAAGGGATGACTGTCCCGGGAACTCAGCTTTCGCTTAAGTGTATAAGTGCAATCCCGGGGTGAAGAGATTAACCAGAACATCAGCAAATATCTTCACGTATCATGTATTATATATTAACGTATTTATTTGGGCTATTTAATTTTAGATGAATACTAATTGAAATTTTGACAAATGTTTACAGTTTAGAACTTTTAAATAAAAGAGTGGCCACTAGTTTCAGACCACCACCTATAAAATTGCTATTACTGGCCACTATAATGAAATTTCCCAGGTTTTTTTTCCAGCCCTTTATTGGTCATTGCATATAGTTCGCTGGCAATTTTTTATTCCAATTTACGAAACCAGTAAGCAATGCACTGTGAATACTTTGTAATTTTAGCACTTAGCTATTATAGATTTCGATAGAACAAAATCCGTTTTCACCCTAAATGAGGTATTAAAAATTGGGGTGGGTGTGTGTGTTACATTAGGCCATGGCATAGATGAAAAAATAAATAAATACGCTAAGTGTTTTAAAATTCTTGTGCTCCTTACAAATTTTCTAGACTCCTTGGATTTTTTCTCCCCAAGTCTGTATGAACCTTGAAATATGTGTTGAATTTCATATAAACTTAACTTGATTATTTCCCTTCTTTTACAGTTCCCCAGATTCACAGTCACAACGCAGCTTAGCCAATGTTCGTGAACGCAGGAGAACAGAAAGTCTGAATTTAGCATTCGAAAGGCTTAGGCACATCATCCCTACGTTACCCTCGGACAAACTGAGCAAGATCCAGACGCTCAGGCTGGCTGCAAGCTACATGTGCTTCCTCAGCCACCTCCTGGGATCCCAGGGTGGACCGAGCATGACGTGGGCCGCCGCGGCCGGATCTTACGTGTACCGGGACAAGTTGAGTCGGGAGTTTTCATCGTGGAGAATGGACGGGGCTTGGCAGGAACAAACCCCTAGCAGATAAGTCAGATAGAATAGATTTAGTTTATTTCTTATTTTTTGTTTTATTCTTCGATCGACACTTAGCTTGATTCCCTTTGTTTTCAGTTCAACGTACGGACGTTGTACAAAAGAAAAAAAAAAGAAAAAAGCTCAACAACGCAAAACTTTCTGACACATTGCCACAATCATGTAGTCATTTTTATATAAAAAACCAGTCTTTAAGGGTGTTCTCAAATCCAAACTGGTTACTTTTATGACATAATTTTTAACCGCAACACAAGAAAAGAGAAAAACGTGCCGTCACGTGACACGAATCGCTTACATCTCAAGAAGTAATTTATTTAAAAAAAAAAAGAGGAAAACTCATTTCGATTACAAATCGGTTTAATTAATAGTCAGGTCTGTCCATTTTATACCTTTGGGTTTAAAAATGAATCGGAAAGCTTCGCGTTGTTGAGCAGGTCAGTTGAGAACCACCTTAAGGAATATTTTAGTTAATAAAATTGGAAATTTACATAAAAGTGAATTTGTCTTTTAAACTGCTAAAAATATCTGATAAGTAATCAGCGTGCCAGAGAAACTTTCTTGCGTGCCGTATAGCCGTAGGTTTCGCCTCCCTGTGGCTGTGCCTTGTATACTGCTAATAAACTAGACACATCGTTTCACCTCTCGTAGCGATCTTCACAGCTCCTCGCGAAAAAACAACAAATCGAAGCCCTATTAATCTTGACAAGGGTGATTTTAGCGCAGACCGATTATCCCGTTTCTCCGGGAAGCTGTGACAGAGCTTGACAACCACTTGACTTCCAATAAGAAGGTGTGAAAAGTTCTCTCTAATTACAGTAAATAGTATACTCTCTCTCTGTTTTTACGGCAAACGGGATAGGAAAATAGTAATGTAAATACCGTGTGTCGGCATATGGACAAAATACTGCGACAAGAGCCTCAATCTCTTATTTACTCTGAGGACAAAGCCGTAAATTATTTCTCTAGGCTTTCTTTTCCAAAGGCTCACTGGCTCACTTTCCAAAGGCTATTTTGAAATCTAAATTGGCTACTTTCTGATACATTCACGAAATCAATTTACATTCTTAAGGTGGTTCTATAAATGATTCTGTTTAATTTCTGCGAAAAGGAAATCAAGAAGCAACTTCAAGGCTATTCTCAAATCCAATCTGGTACTTTCCGACAAATTTTCTAATTCATTTTTGTTCGCAAACGTATAAAATTGGCCTTGCCTAGTAATTTCATGACTGCAATTCATATAATTCCAAAAAATTTCTGTTCTGTTGATGTAGTCACTGATTAATGAAAATTCACCCATTGATTTATACTTAGTAAGAAGTGCAAACTTGAGAGTTTATTAAAACATTTTTTAATTTTTGCTCCATTTCTTTTTTTAAGATCCATCAGCTCGAAAGAAAAAAAATTGCATTAATTAGACTTAGACTTAAAGATTAGAGTAAAGAACCTAGCACTGCGACCAGAGGTCTATTGTACTAACCCCAGAAAGTAGTCCTAAAAAAGGCCAGTAGCTGAAGCAAAATTCAGCAGACATCTCAAAGTAGTGTCATAAAGCTCCCAAGGCTCAATTATACGCAGAAAACCCCTCGCACTCACATAAAACATGCGTAGCCGTTTACACCATATAAAGACAAACACTACACGTTGGGTCATTTTTTACACCCATAACAATAAGGTACCTTTTCAAAGGACAATGCCCCGTTAAAAGACCAATGGCTTTCCTAACGCCATTCCGAGCATTAAAAGTGCCTTATGCGTAACACTAGGATAACCACGGTTAAGTTCCTTTGCTTGCCGCAGTCCTTTAATTTTACGCCAGTCGGAATACTGCTTTTTTCTAAAGATCTTAAAGATAGTAAATCTTAATAAGATTACTTGAAATCCCAATAACTGGCTCAGGACCAACAAAAGGGGTAGCAGATCCCTTCCTTGCCAATTCATTACCAGAAACACCTGAATGCCTAGTTACCTAGTAGAGATTGACCTTGTTGCCAACTGCCAGTTGGCAAAGTAAAATATAACATTCCCAAACTATATAGGAGGAAATAATAGCTTTACTTAAGGCAAGTAATGCCGCTTAGCTATTAGAACAAATGTGAACATATCTATTCCTATAACCAATGTCTAATTAAATTCTGCAGCACATCAGAATGGCAAAGATCTCAGCCTGCAAAACAGTAGAAAAACTGCCCAAAGAACATGAGTACTTAATGCCATCACCAGGGCAACAAACACCAGCACCAATGATCTTTTTCATCTTTCAACCATCCGTACACCAAATAGAGCACTTTCTACCAATATGGGTAGGAACCAATCACCACGTGAAGGCAAAATAATTTGATAAGGTTTATCAAAGGCATGCCAAAAAGAGGATACCTAAGAACCTCACCATCAAAATGTTTCCAAGACAAACAGTCCGAGTAAGCCTTCCAATGACCTAAATACTTAAGCCTCTTCATGGAATGGCCACCACACAATGGAACCATAAGTAATTATAGGACAAATGATCATCCTATAAATCCAACGGATAGTCTTGTGACGTAAACCCCAGGTTTTGGCAATAGCACCTTCTACAAGTCCAAAAGACACTTTTTGCCTTATTCAGATAAAATTCAAAGTGCTTCTTCCAACTAAGTTTAGAGTCAAAGTAGATGCCAAGATACTTGACATCCTCATAGCAAGTGAGTGCCTGACCAAAGAAAACAGCATTTTGCACATCAAGATCTCTCATGCTCGTGAAGTCTATCATTGTGGTTTTATGTGGATTAACTGAAAGCCCTTCAGTATAACACCACATTTCAATACATCTAAGTGCATCAGACATATTGGAACAAATATTTTTTTATAAATTTGCCTCTAACAATGACAACAACATCATCAGCATAGCTAATACAAGACAAGCCTGAAGAATTTATGTCATTCAAAAGAGAATTAACAACTAGGCACCAAAGGACAGGCGAGAGAACCCCCCCCCCCCCCCCCCCCCGTGGGACACCCAGCACTTGCATGAACAGTGCAATTGTAACCGCGTAGAGAAGCGTTAATGTATCTAAAAGATAACAGAACATTGATCCAGTTGACAATAGTTGCATCAACGCCCCTCCTGTTGAGGGCCCGAAGTACAATGTCAATACGGACCTTGTCAAAAGCACCATCAATATATAAGAAGATTGCCAATGCAACTTCTTTGGATTTTAAAGTATTTTCCAAAATGGAAGAAAGACTATACAGAGAGCAGTATCAGTAGATCTGCCAGGCTGATAGGCCTGCAGAGTCTGAAAGCGGAATATCATTCAGCACAGTTTGCCTAATAAACCCATCGATAAGCTTCTCCATTGCTTTTAACAGAAAAGAGGTGAGACTAATAGGTCTGAAAGATTTAGCTTCATAATAGTTATCTATCCCTTTTTTGGAATAAAGATAACCTTAGTATGCCTCTAGGCACTTGGAATATGTCCATAGGCAATACGTGCCTTGAAAATTCTACAAAGTACCGGAGCAAGAAGCTGAACATCCTCCTGAAGAAGGGCAGGAAAAATGTCATCCATGCCAGGGATTTTGAAGGGCTTGAAGGAATTAATAGCCCAAACAACCCTATCCTAGGTAACAATCTTCTTTGCGGTATCCCACTTTCTCTTCCCACAACTGTTTTTTGAGATAAGAGAAAGGAGATTAGCACCAGTGACAACACTAGAACCTAGAAAATTAGCATTCAGCATTTCAGCCAATGTTTCCCTTCCAGTATTAGTAAACTTGCCATTTAAAAGCTTAACAGTATTTAAGCTACAGTTCCTGTCCTTGGCCATAATCTTTACAAGTTTTTCTGTCGTAGAAACATTATTAATGCCATTACAAAAGTCCTCCAAGAATTTCTCTTGACATCCCTAATAGCTTTATTACATGTGGTGAGAGCAGCTTTATAGTTTTCCCAATCACCACTCTTTTTATCTCTATTAAAGAGATTTCTGCATTTTCTACGTAAAATACTGAGCTCTTTAGACCACCAAGGAACTAATCTTGGCGAGTCAGTAACAGTAGCATTACAATTTTGATAGTACGACTGGTGGATAGCATGTTGCAACTGGTCAACGGCCAGCTTTAAATCGATTATCGAGGACAATTTACCAACTAGGTATTTGGTGTAACCCCCCTCCCCACAGATCTTCATAGTAGGAACCCCAGTTAGTTTTCCTGAGGTTCCTACCTTCGGTTACAAATCTTGTAGGTCATGTAACAGAAAAAACAATTAGCCGACGATCAGACATAGTTACCTCATCAGATACCTTCCAGTCCTTAATATGATTATAGCAAGAACTATTTCATACAGTAAGATAAATGACCTGCCTTCTACTTTTTGTTACAAATGTGGGTTTATTGCCCTTATTAAGAATACAAAGGTTAAAACCTAACATGTCTTCAAGAAGATCTTCACTACGCTTGTTGCAGTCAGTACTGCCCCATATAATATGGTGAGCATTAGCATCACAACCAATAGTTAATTTCTTATTTTCCTCAATACAGTGCTCTTCATAACAGCCTTCATTTTCTCTGAAAAAAGCTCTTTTTCTTCAAAAGGAAGATAGGTAGACATTAAGATAATTTCATATATTTGCCTTGAAACTCACAAAAAACCCTGATAGCAATATTGTCACCATCCAGAAAATTATTAAGATTTAACACATTAAGCCTAGAGCTAATAAGATTGCAAGCCCTAGGCCTCACACAGATAGCATCATAAAATATTTTATATCTTTTAATATTCAAACCCAGTATTCTACCATTAAGGGTCCAAGGCTCCTGAATTAGTGCAATGTCAAAATCACCTCTAGCCAACCCCCTGTCAAGAATGGCTGATGCAGAGCGACTATGGTGAAGATTTATTTGTGCTACTTTACAGCTACTATCCATAAACAAAAGTATACAGGTAGCAAGAAAATTTGGAAGATGTTTCATCCTTCCCATTAGCATCAGGTAAGGATTTAACCTGCTGATCCTTCTTATTCAAAGCCTGCAACTCCATCTCAGTCTCATCTGTAGATAAGGGTGAGTCTGGGTGGAGGGTTTCTTCAGAACTAGTATCAATCACAAATTCATTAACTTTATGTAATTCACTGTCCTTATCAGAAAGAGTACCTGAATCACTTACCTGAAAGGAGGTTGTCTGTGTTTCACTCAAACACTCCTTCTCCTTCACCTTGGTGTTGAGATCATTTATAATTTAAAAATTCCACTGTCCAGTCCTGTATATGCACCAAAGTTTGCCCATTTGATTGCTTCAGTAACCTCCCAGTCAACCTCAAAGATCCATCATATACGGGTTGGGACGGGCCAATGGCTGGCCCCAACTGGTAGCACAAGGGTCTTTTTTTGGCAGCAGTTTTTTTTATTCATTTTATTTTTGACTGTTCGCCTTTATTAGGTGCAAATGGACATTGTCCGCACAAGCTACCGGACCCGATCCAATGGGACAGCCCACGGAGCCAATTTTTACCAGGTGGGGTACGGTAGAAAGGCGCAGTCCCGCCAGCCCCCGCAGCGTTTTCGTCTGCCTTGCAACTCGGTCCAAAAATTTTCCCCGATGGTACGACTTAGCTATTGGCGAAAAATATATTTTAATTTCAGTGGTTTCAATTATCTAATTAATTGCTTTAATTAGTTTCCCTCAAAATTCTCCCCCCTTTTTCAAGCTAAGTTCAGTACCAACGTTTCGGCACTAAATTGTCCAGCCCAACTGTCACGACGAGTACGTGGTGTGCGGCGTCAGATCTCAGAACATTTAAATTTAGGAGTGAACAACACAGAAAAATCCGGACTCAATTGGTTGGCCGACCTGGGTACTTGTCTTTGTGGACCGCCCCAATAGGGCGATCAGGCGAATTTCGCCCCAATGACCAGGCACTCAAACCCGTCAAACTGGGTCGAATCCCGGTAGGTAGGGGCCTAGTCAGTGGTCTCCAAGATCCATCATATAGAATATGGTTCCACTAGCTTGTGGAAAATAAGCCATTCTTCTGACTTCAAATCCGGGTTTAACCGGTTGATCCACTTTAGCAACAGATTGGGCTCCGTTGTATATACATCCCTTGTCTCAAGTGCCACCTTCACAGGCTTTGGCAATTCACTGGCATTCATAAGTTTGACTGTCATGTCACCAATAACCTCCTTGTTGTTATCAAATACGTTTTTCAGTCAGTCCCCAGTTTCAACATGATCACAGTAGATGATCACAGTAGATGATCGGGGATCCAGCCTATAATGCAGATCTCTGAATCTTAGGCATAAGATCCAAAGAAGGGATCAGGTCAATATGTTTCAGATCTCCATCTGAATGTAGGCAAAGAATGTAGGCAAAGCAAAAGCAGACAGCTTTTCTGAGGGAAAGGATTCCCTCATGATAGCCATCTTGACTGATGTCACAGCATGTTCTAAATACTGTGGCTGGTTTTCCATCCGTGGTTTCTTCGACAATACTGTTTGTGCAGGAGAAGGAGTTGAAACCTCAGACCTAAATGTTTGTGTTCCCCCTACTGTTACTTCTGTTGAATCAACTGCTGAGGCTTTCAACTCTTTTTTTCTTTTGTACTCTGTGCTTATTGCGCTTTTGAGATTTTGTGAGTAATAAATGCTCCCCAGCTGCAGTCCTGCAGTGTTAGTGTGTTGCAAGCTACTGCTCGCATCGTCACTTCCACCAGCAGTAGGGTTACTGGTTTCCCCCTTGGTGCTAAGACTCAGCTTCAACAAAGCCGTTTCACAAGCTGATTGGGTACTTCCCAAGGGCTTTCTGATTTTTGAACCCAACCTTTTCTGATTTTCTTCTTTTTGTTTTGTTAGAGTTTTTTTATCCATAAATGGACCGGAGAACTGGGAGGAACAAAAGGTCCATACCTGTTAACCTCCCTATACAGGTGTAAGGCGTACAGTCAACGAGATGCCGCCTGGTTTCTCGAGGGGACTGTTAGTGACATCATATACCCCCAGATGCCATTGATCCATTAGCACAGTACCACACACCTTGGATTGGAAGCCTATTTTAGTCGCCTTTTACGACATACATGGGCTAAAATGGGACTATTTTAACCGGTCACCACACGGGGTTGCATTAATTAAACTATCTATTTGGGATTTCTAAATTATTTACCCAATGCATAATCATAATTTAATTAATATTAAAGTATTAATTGATTAAAACAGCATTAATATTATTATTACTATTACAATTCATTATTTTTTATTTATGTTTTTTATTTTTTACTGTTAAAAATATTTTGTTGTTGCAGTTTCACACCCACTTAAAGCATATTTTTGCAAGAGTGCTTTGGTGTATAATTAACTCCATTGTTTTTGTAACTAAAACTTAGTCTTAACCTATAAAGATTACACCTGTGAGTGGCTAATAAAAAACTATTATAAATTAATTTATTTCTTTATAATTAAGTTCTAAAAATATTAAAATGTTGTATTGTCATTAGAAACACATATGTGTATATAATTTTTATAATTCCACCCTATCAGGAGGTGAGTGAAAAAAATGAATACGAAATTCCCTCTTTACATACAAAAACAAAGTAAAGTGAAAGAATAAAAAAAGATACAAATTTTAACAAATTATTGCATGTATTTTTTTTTCTTTAAACATACTCCAGAAAACAAAGGTGTTATGAAACTGCTATTAAAAATAATAATAAAAAAGAACAATATAAATAAAATGGCAGAGAAATAGCATTCCAGAAAAAAGAGTGTTACAGCAGACCTCACACAATATATATATATATATATATATATATATATATATATATATATAAACAACTATTCATCCATTGTTCATTATTAAAAATAATAAAAAATTTTATTCTATGATATTGTTCGTTGATGGGTGCCCAGGTTCGGTTAGCAGTAAAATAGAAAAACTTTAATTTTAAAACCCTCTCTTATGTTTGTTGAATTTAATTCCGGTACAACCAGCAGAATATGTGGTAAAAGTCTGAAAATCTATTCAGAGCTCAATCAAATTCTACGATATTGTTCGTTGATAGGTCCCCAGGTTCAGTTAGCCGTAAAATAGAAACACTTTAATTTTATAACCCTCTCTCATGTTTGTTGAATTTAATTCCAGTACAACCAGCAGAATATGTGGTAAAAGTCTGAAAATCTATTCAGAGCAATCAAACTCTACGATATTGTTCGTTGATAGGTCCCCAGGTTCAGTTAGCCGTAAAATAGAAACACTTTAATTTTATAACCCTCTCTTATGTTTGTTGAATTTAATTCCAGTACAACCAGCAGAATATGTGGTAAAAGTCTGAAAATCTTTTCAGAGCTCAATCAAATTCTACGATATTGTTCGTTGATAGGTCCCCAGGTTCAGTTAGCCGTAAAATAGAAACACTTTAATTTTATAACCCTCTCTTATGTTTGTTGAATTTAATTCCAGTATAACCAGCAGAATATGTGGTAAAAGTCTGAAAATCTATTCAGAGCTCAATCAAATTCTACGATATTGTTCGTTGATAGGTCCCCAGGTTCAGTTAGCCGTAAAATAGAAACACTTTAATTTTATAACCCTCTATTATGTTTATTGAATTTAATTCCAGTACAACCGGCAGACTATGTGGTAAAAGTCTGAAAATCTATTAAGAGCAATCAAATAGTACGATATTGTTCGTTGATGGGTGCCCAGGTTTGGTTAGCAGTAAAAAAGAGAAACTTTAATTTTATAACCCCCTCTTATGTTTGTTGAACTTAATTCAGGTACAACCAACAGAATTGGCGGTAAGACTGAAAATCGATTACCGCGACTTAACATTATTAAGCAATTTAACAATAAATTAAATAATTAGGAGTATGATTTCTGAATTAAATATTGTATGACGTGACATAATGGAAAGAGAAAAGGCTTTGGCAATATAAAATTCTCACATCATAACATAATTTTTGTTGACGATACTTGAAGACGATATAATCTCTACATAGCACTACACCAACTTTTAAATTAACATATATAACTCAAAGATCTAAAAGCT
Organism: Maratus michaelseni; assembly: GCA_963931845.1. NCBI lineage: Eukaryota > Metazoa > Arthropoda > Arachnida > Araneae > Salticidae > Maratus > Maratus michaelseni. Next base: position 375,702,973 of record OZ007591.1, read on the forward strand.
AAAAGACTGCTTTAAATCATTGATATTCAACAGTATCAATTTTAATATGCTGTACGCAAGGTATAAAAACCAGCATATATTTCTTAAAGAAAAAACATTGAACGAGAAAGATTTTCGGCCAACATCTTATACAGGACTAGCCGCCACTCGCGACCAGTTTGGTCTCCCTTAAATGTATGTTAAAAGCACTATAACACGTTACTTTTATTCATAATTTATTTTTTTCCGTAATCCTTCGCCAAACCGGAATATTCTAATAGACAAATCAAAAACTTTTGCGATCATGGTAGCATTTCGCATATTTTTTGTTGTTATGTATTTCATCTTTCTTGACAAAAACCGCTTAACCAACTTAAGCGTTTATGCTTCATATCCGTTTGCTTATCAGTTGCAATATGTTTGCTAATGAGGAGATTCTTAAACATATTAAGTAGTTTTCCGTAATTGGATCCATTGCCAAATGGCGTATTTTAGTTAATACGATTTGGTGCATTGAAGTCTATTTTGTAAAAGTCTTTAATGATATCCACATTTACACTGAACCATATTGTTGCCAATATTTTTTTGTTTGTTTGTTTGTTTCTCGCTACCTTTGGCTGTAGACTTGATTACGGGAGATCAGAAAATCTATCATTATTCTCATTTAAAACGTCTTGAATAATGTGACATAATCGGGGTGCATATTATAACACGTAATTTTCGAGTATGGTTTGGTGAAACATTGAACTTTTGGAAGCCAGTTTTGATAATCACATTTCTTTTAAACCATATTTGCTGTCAGCACTTTTGACCCGTGGCGTAGAATCTCATTAAAATTCACGAACTTCCTTCTAGATGCCAATCTCTGTTCGACTCTGTTTTTCTCTGCTCTCCTATTTTGATATAGTTCAGGAGTTTTCATAACTGCATAATTCCCTTACTTTGGCATATTGGCGATTTTAAATATGCTATTGGCGAGATTTGCGCCCAAATAACACAAAAGTACTTAATGATGTTATGTATTTTGTAAATGTATATTAAATTACTGTTTTGAAAGCGATTGGTCATTAATAATGGTAAATATGATTGGTGATTAACAATCATTTTCAGTGGTCTCTCTTCCTTGCACGTATAATACATAAATACCAAATTAACTGACAATTTGTTTCGAAATTTGATTCATTAAATATCATTACAGGAGTTGTATTTGTTTACATTCAGCTAAGAAAAGATAAAGAATGAAGGTGAGTTGTATAGCACATAATTATGGTAAACTTTGATTGTGTCACTGGTACGAATTATGTTTTTGACACCAGGCAGCGCTCCAAAAAATCTTTCACGGAAAACTTACTTTACGAACGATTATCTCCGTGGTTTAATGGTTTAATATTTTAAACCTTCATGACGAATGAATCTTTTTTTTTGTTTACTTTCATGGATAGAGAATTTGAATTGCGAGGCTAATTTCAACTGAAGTTATTGAAGAATATATACATAATTGAACGTAAGTCATCTCTCAAATATTAATTTATTTTGAACGATCTTTCTAAAAATGTAACATTTATTAAGTTTTATTTGAAAATATAATTTTGAATAAAAATGGCCGCCAGGCATATGAAAACGTGAAGCGGGCATTCCGGAATTGTTGATGACAGTCACATGACTTACGGTTTTATTATAGAGATTCCCAGAAAAACATGTTTGGCAATTTCCCTGACCAAATCTCAAAAAATTTCAGGGCCAAACTGCATATACAAAATCTGCTTTGGAATAGTATTTAAATTAAAAAATATATATATGTTAATTATTAGTATTAATTTAAAAATAATACATTTCAAAAGCTTTAGATAGATTTTATAAAATTAAGATAAAATAGTTTAATAACAAGCAGCATAAAAAAAAAAAATCAGAAATTTGTATCATAATAACAGGGTTTATACTCTTTTTTCCAGGAGAAAATTCAAGCACCTAACTACACAGCATTCAAGTACCTTTCAAGAAAATTGGAAAATTAAATTCTATAAAATATTATATTGTTTAAATAATGCAAAATTATCAAATGCAAAAGAACTGCACTTTGGCCTGTTTTTTCAAATGAATGCCATACAGTAGCAAAGTTTTGAATGTGAAATATTGTGAGAAAGTCTGAAAAGTATAGAAAACTTGTCCATACTGTTGTTTTTATCCATTGACATTTGGAGGAATTTTTCGCTCTTGCAACTGACAAGAGATATTTTATGTTTTTCTCAGACTTTTCAATGACTTTTTAGAAAATACTTGTAAATTCCTCGAATTTTCCTATATATTTTACAATTTCCCTGAGTACTTTGAAATTCCTTGACTTTCCAGATTTTCCATGTTACTTGTAACCCTGTTACACAGCATTTACTATACACCTATTAATAAAATTTACTTATCTTACAAGGCTTGCATTGCCAAAAACTTCTTAAAAAATTTAAAGATACATTACAATTGGATGAACATCAATCACATAATGACATCAAACTTGTAAAACTCGGTATTAGTCCAGGGGAAATGTACCAAAAAAAGGCGTTACCTTGCAAAAGGTCGGGTAGAAGATTTTTCTTTTCTGACTTGTATATAATGAGGCCAGCATTGAAAAACCGAATTATCCAACAAAATTTCTTAAGGGAGAATTTTCTGTGGCCAAAAAACAACAAATTTTTGGGACTTTTTTTGTTGTTTTTTAAATATCTCGAGACTCGTTGTCGTAGCGTATTATTTGTTAATTAAAATGGTAAAGAAGACAAAATTCTGTACAACTTTAATATTTACAGCTTTTCAATAGACTCACTAGCAAATGCAGTACGACATTTCAAAAATAAGACAATTTTTTCAATTTTCTTAAAAACCGTAGTTTTGTCCCGATGATTCAAATGTTCTCCACGGATTTAATCATGGGTGTCAACTTATACATATTGATAGCAGTAAATTATATGTTATTTGCACGCCCACGTGCAGTACAGCCTTTCAAAAATGAAGCTATTTTTCCAACTTACATACCCGCTCGATAAAGATGGAGTGGGTATTGGAAAGAGGGGACGGGTGACAAATTACTACAGGGAAAAAGAAAAAAATACGCTAGAGTGCTCATGCCAGTAAAAAATTTAGTTGGTTATGACAGGTATTGGATGCCTTAAGAAAATGTAAATGAGTTGGTAATTTGAAAAGAAAATGATATGAGATTGAAAGTGTGTCATTTAGAAGAGAAGGGGTGCTATTTTATTCAATTTGGTAAAATTCCTGAAGAGAAAGAAGCATGTGTATCACATGCCTTTTCAGTTATTAGGGCTTTGTACTGAATTAGCAATTTTATGTCTAGATGAAATAAAAGGCTGACACTGGCGACTATTTTTTAATTCTATCTCACACCACTTTCTCAAAACAAAAAATTTTTCCCCTTACACTTTGACAACATGTGCAAGAAAAACGTACTACAAAATTAATATTTTTAAAATAATGGTGCCAATAAAATATAAAAATAGTCTCCAGTGGCAGCCCTGCAATAATTACTGTAAGGACAGTAAATAAAGCTAGGCATAAATATGTATGGGCATTATTTTTTACTCAATTTTGAGTATAGATTGAATCTTCTGAAAAAATTAGTCGCCTGAAAGTAGTGACTACTTTTGAAAAAGTAGTTTGCATTCACTACTTGTCAAAATTAGTAGTTAGGGATTAGTGGACGGTATACGGTGGTACACGCTGTATACTTCCTGGATAATTCCATAAACCCTCTGTAGCTACAGTGTATACTCTTTGGTGGATACCTTTGGCCTATACACTGTATAACTGATGTGATCACCCTTGCTCCTTTCGAGCACAATTTGTTCAGCACAACCATCTGTTCATGTCAGTAACAAATTTAGGTGGTTATGAAAGATATTTGATGCATTTTAAAAAATGTAAAGGAGTTGGTAATTTGAAAAGAAAATTAGATGTGTATGAGATTGAGAGTGCACCATTTAGAGGAGAAAGGGAGCTATTTTATTCAATTTTGGTTTCTTGGTAAAATTTCTGAAGAGTAGCATGTGTTTCTCATGCCTTTTCAGTTATCAGGGCTTTGTACTGCAAAAAGCAATTATATATCTAGATGCAATAATGACAGTAAATAAAGCTAGGCATAAATTTGTATGGGCACTATTTTTTACTCAATTTTGAGTATGGATTGAATCTTCTGAAAAAATTAGTCGCCTAAAAGTAGTGACTACTTTTGAAAAAGTAGTTTGCATTCACTACTTGTCAAAATTAGTAGTTAGGGCTTAGTGGACGGTATACGGTGGTACACGCTGTATACTTCCTGGATAACTCCATAAACCCTCTGTAGCTACAGTGGATACCTTTGGCCTATACACTGTATAACTGATGTGATCACCCTTGCTCCCTTCGAGCACAATGCGTTCAGCACAACAATCTGTTCATGGCAGTAAAAAATTTAGGTGGTTATGAAAGATATTTGATGCATTTTAGAAAATGTAAAGGAGTTGGTAATTTGAAAAGAAAATTAGATGTGTATGAGATTGAGAGTGCGCCATTTAGAGGAGAAGGAGAGCTATTTTATTCAATTTTGGTGTTTTGGTAAAATTTCTGAAGAGTAGTATGTGTTTCTCATGCCTTTTCAGTTATCAGGACTTCGTACTCCAAAAAGCAATTTGATGTCTAGATGCAATAATTACTGTACGGACAGTTAATAAAGCTACGCATAAATATGTATGGGCACTATTTTTTACACAATTTTGAGTAAAATTGAATCTTCTGAAAAAGTTAGTTTCCTAAAAGTAGTGATTATTTTTGAAAAAGTAGTTTGCATTCACTACTTGTCAAAATTAGTTGTCAGGGATTAGTGGAGGGTATATGGAGGTATACGCTGTATAGGGTATACTTCCTGGATAACTCCATGTACCCTCCATATAATACTCTTTGATGGATACTTTAAGCCTATAGCATATACCTCTGATTTTTTAATTTTTTTTTATTATTTACGACTGCACCACTGGTTGTAGTTCGCTACAAAATAAATAAATAAATAATAATTTTTCCAACCACCAGCTGAAATAATAAGAGAGAGTACATTGAATTTTCTTCTAGAGAGCTGTTTTTTGAGCAAAACATCTCTAAAAACAATTAGTTTAATGAATCAAATAACAAATATAAATATTTTGGTGAGCTGAAACTTTTTAGATTGTGGAAATGTGTGGAGTGTATGTATCATTGTGGAATAAATACAGTCACGTCGTCCTTTCAATTGTGTCCAATTCTAAGAAGTAACTTATGCAAAATATTCCTTCATTTGCTTAGAATTGTGGACTGAATGATAGGACCAATGTATATCATCTGAGAGGAGATATTTTGAAAAAAGTATAAGATCTTGCTGCATCAGTAATACATTTTTCTAAGATATTATTTTGATTTTTATAAAACACGTTTTATAACAGTCCAGCGATATCGTATGATGATGAAAGACATGATGCATTATCGTCAATATTATGGCATTGAGAGGATATTTGTTAAAGTTAATATGTCTTTTAAGCCGAAGTTTAAATTTTTTTCAACTTCATTTTTTAACACTTTCCAACATAGTTGAACAGTGTTTATGAATTCGGTTTGTCTGTCTGTCTGTCCGTGCTCTAACTATCGTAAATATACTCGTTTCGTCATGCAACTGATATATGTTATTGAGGCTTACTATGGCATGTTCGGTTTTGAAAATGAAGTGTGCTGCACTTATACTTTTTACTTTCTTCTATCTATAATAGAAGAAAGTATTGCAAGCGAAATTTTTTTCGACTTCCGGTTTTCGACAGATTTACACGTTTTAGGGATCAGAGATTCCGAAAAAACATGTTTTTACGAAATGTCTGTCTGTCTGTCCTCATTGTATCATCGAAAAGTGTATGAAGTTATGCTTCAAATTGAACAAAAAAAATTTTCTATGTTTTTGGCTATGGCCAGCAGGTCCTACTTTAATTTGGGGATATTTCGATGAAAGGGGGCGCTGCGATCACGATTTTTGTTTGTTTTTCAATATTGTATCATCGAAAAGTGTATGAAGTTATGCAGATAATTGAACCAAATTTTTTTTCTATGTTTTTGACTATAATCTGCAGTTCTCAGTTGAATTTAGGGATATTTCGACGAAAGGGGGCGCTGCGATCGTGATTTTTGTTCGATTTTTACTATTGTATCATCGAAAAGTGTATGAAGTTATGCAGATCATTGAACCAAATTTTTTTTCTATGTTTTTGAATATAACCTGCAGTTTCCAGTTGAATTTAGGGATATTTCGACGAAAGGGGGCGCTGCGATCGTGATTTTTGTTCGATTTTCACTATTGTATCATCGAAAAGTGTGTGTATGAAGTTATGCAGATAATTGAACCAAATTTTTTTTCTATGTTTTTGACTATAACCTGCAGCTCCCAGTTGAATTTAGGGATATTTCGACGAAAGGGGGCGCTGCGATCGTGATTTTTGGTCGATTTTCACTATTGTATCACCGAAAAGTGTATGAAGTTATGCAGATCATTGAACCAAATTTTTTTCGATGTTTTTGACTATAGCCTGCAGGTTCAAGTTGAATTCGGGGATATTTCCATCAAAAGGGATGCTGTGATCGGTATTTTTTGTTTGATTTTTGTTCGATTTTCACTATTGTATCCTCGAAAAGTGTATGATGATATGCAGATAATTAAACTAATTTTTTTCTATGTTTTTGGCAATGGCCAGCAGGTCTTACTTGAATTTGGGGATATTCCGCTGGAAGGGGGGGGGGGTTGCTATGACAGCCATTTAAAAATTTCAAATTCAAAAAGATGTACAAAAAAATTAGAAATCCTAACAGTTTTTTCCGTTAAATGTTTGACCTTCATCCGGAGAATCCTGAGCAATTTTTATTTTGCCTCTATCTTAAAAAATGGCTGTAATATAGCGGTTTTAAATTTTAGGGTAGCTGACTTTTTCAAACAAGACAGCAGAATTCATCCATAAACGGGTTTAATTTATGAATGTTAGTTAACATGGTTTCGGCAAATTTTCTTTCACTGTTGTAACCATTGTTCTTATTCGTATATGCTTTACATTTACACTATATATTTATATTCGCCAACGTCGAATTCTCGCCAAGCTTGGCGACAGTTGGCGAAATATCGCCACATTTGGCAATAAAAATAGGTTGCCATAAATGAAGCCAACCTGGCTGTAGAGGACTAATTTGGCGATATTCTTATTCAAATTCAATGTTGACGAGAACTGGGAATGAATCTTCTTTAATTGAGTTTCACGCATTTTAGCTTCATGTTTTCCAGTAAAATTAGCTAAAATCGTAAAACCAAGGAATAGGGAGGCTATCTGTTCCTGTCGGTAGAGGCCAGAAAGACTTTTCGTAGTTTAGTATACATCAGTTGATCGTATCCCGGTAACCCAACGATTCGTAAGAAGCTGACGTACAACAGAATGACGAAAAATGTTGCTTTTATTGGCGATGTGATAGCGAAAATTGAAGTATTAACGTGAAGAAAGTTTTGGGATTGGCACATCCGACTAGTTTTTACAGGACACTCAAAAGAATTCCGTTACATTGCGATCTAGGGGAAAAAATCATTTGCGGTTGATTTTAATGATGTTACACAATTTCAAACATATTGAAATTGATATATATCACTAAGGTGCACTACAAGAGACTAATTATAGAATGTGGTGGGCATAGCACTTACAGTTCCTTTGCAGGGATACTAAAAAGAATTTCGTTACATTACGGTCTATGAAGAAAAATCGTTTGCAGTTTATTTTAAAAATGTTTCACTATTTCAAAGATATTGAAATTGATATATATCATTAATAAAGAGGCTTTACTTTACAATATTGTGTGTATAGCTTTCACCGTTCATTTACAGAGGCGCACAAAAGAATTCGGTTAAAGTACTGCTCATTAATAATAATTGCTGTGGATGCTTTTTCAGTTGATGAACGTGTTTTTAAATTTAACTCATTTTTTGCCTATTACTTGGTGTTTATAAATTGTATAGATTGTTACAGGGCAGCGCAAAAGTTCTCGAATACATTTTCGTTTATTGCCGGAAATGGCAGAAGAGGAATTTTAAACTGTGCTACGCGTTTCCTAACTGAACTAAAATTTAGCACTATATTAAGTATATATACAAATCTATAGATCCTATACAGGGCTGCACAAAAAATCTCGGATATTTTTCCGATTATTGTTGATAATTCCTGAAATTGGATTTTTAAAGATGTTATGCGTTTTCGAAATTGTTTAGTTAGATATCGACTTACGGTGACGACTTACAGTAGATATCTTACGACTTACGGTGAAGATTTGCAAAATTATTTTGGAAGCATTGGAAAGTGTTACGTAATCTATGCATGACGCATGATTTTTCGTTCTTGTTTATTATTATTATTATTATTATTATTTCAGGGTGAAATCATATTTTAGTGTAATTGTACTGGAATTGTTATGCATTACTTTCCACAATATTTACAAATTTTATGTTTTTTGTTATGAATAGATCAGCATTCCCCTATTTTCTTTCTGCCCAATCATAGCGACAGAACTGGTGTGATTCATTTTAACTGCACAAATTTTTGTGCGGTTTTCCCCCACGATCGATCAATGAATTTCACGGTTTTTAGGATTTCGTTCATCTCACAAAGCCCTATTCGTCTCGCTTCTCTGTCTGTCCGTTACAGAGTCCGTTCTCGGAAACTGTTTAAGTTACAGACTTGAAATTTTGTGCACATACAGCTGAATACCTACTGTCACACTGGAAATCATTAAATTTTGAAAATGTTTTCATTAACGCAAGATATTTATTAAAACTCTAAACACCCACTCATTAATGGGCAAAAATATTCTACTAATGCATAGAGTTTAATCAAACCACAATGAAAGAATCTCCAGAAGAGGAGGAAGGGTTACCATAGTCACAGCATTGCAATGGCGATAACAGATTGGACGTTTTCAAATACATCCCTTGTGCGCTCCCGAAGTTTAATTAATAGATCAGCGTCACCTAGATGATAAAATGTAAAAACCGCCAGTTGAGCTTCGTTCTCAAACGAGCAACATCTCTTGGGATGAATGCCCTTGCGCTCAAATCAGAAGTTCTATAAAACTTCATTTGCCCCTTGGCAATAAAATAAATAATTTTAAAATTTACAGTCCACTGCTTTCTTATTGCTCCCGACATATGGCCCTTAGCGACCGGAGCACAGTGAAATGAGTAACTTAACAGCTTTAAACCGCCAACGCGGCGTACTGAAAACAAAACTTAATAAAATAACGAAATTCGTACTCAGAGACCAAAAGGATGAACAACAACAGCAAGAACACCAGTTACGATTAGAAGCCAAACGAATTTCCATCTCAGAAATCAAGACGTCACTCCGTGATCTTATATATGCCTATACAGAGCTTCAAGAAGATGTTGAATTAAAGGATTCCTTAGAAATAACTTCTCAGCTTGAAGATGAACTGGAAGAATCTGAGGTAAAACTTAACATATTTATATCTAAATTAGAATGCTCTAATGTTAAAAAAGAAAATCTGACTGTCACGACTAATTTTAAAATACCAGACTTACCTCTATCTAGTTTTTCAGGAAAATATGATGAATTTCAAAATTTTAAAACTCAATTTATATGTCAATTATAGGCAATAATGAAAATCTAAATGCAACTCAGCAGTTGAAAGGCTGTCTAAAGGGTGAAGCCAAAATTCTCGAGTCAGCACAAGACACTTATGAATCTCTTTGGTATTCTTTAGAAGAAGGTACGAAAACAATAAGGCAGTTATTGATTGTCATATTATTAAATTTATCAAAGGTACCAGATTCTTCTAACCATTTAATGCAATTAATTGATAATATTAAATGTAATTTGCGTGCATTAGAATTACTCGAGTTTGAATCAAACGAGCTGTCATATGCTTTAATAATGCATATGCTGTTTCAAAACTGGATCCTGAAATAAAAAAATGTTTCGAAATGAAATTAATTAAAAATGAAATTTCTAAACTAGATAACTTTTTAAGATTTTTGGAAGAAAGAACTAGAATTCTTCAAAATACAACGACTCTGCCTGAAGATAATAGGAAGTTTCCATACAGTTGGAAATCTGGCGCTAAGCCAAATACTAAAAAATCATTTTTAACTAAATGAAAACATCGAAAAGGTTGTTTATTAGGATGCGGTGAAAAGCATTCCTTATATAGATGCGATAAATTTAAACTAATGAATGTGACGAAAAGATCAGAAATTGCAAAAAATAACAACTGATGTCATTCATGTCTAAATAATCATCTACCTAATCCCTGTGTATCAAAGCATAGTTGCCTTTCTTATAACTGTAAAGAGCACAACACTTTATTGCATCCATTTAACCAAAATAACAAAACAAATCAGCAATTCAAAGTAGAAGGAGAGGAGGCAGACGGACGCCTGATTTCTCCCCGCCCCCCTCCTTCTCTCGATCATTAAACATTTTTCGCGAAAGAAAATAAAATAGGTAAATTTTGTGTAATTTAATTTTAAATACAGCTGTAGTATATTTGAAGGATGGTTCTGGGGAATTTAAACCTTTAATTGCAGCAATATACAGTTGTTCTAGCTTACATTTATTAAGTGCGTATGCAACAAACATGTTAGGATTGCGTAAACAAAAAACCCATATTCCGATTTCCAGACTCAACAATTTATGTTTAAACGCGAAATTATTTATTAGTACAGAATTAACGAATGAAAGCAAAACTAAATCTTATCAGTTAGATATGGTGGTTGTTCCAAAAATAGCCGATCTTCTGTCGTCATATGCAGATGCGTCGAAATTAAAACTGCCGGCGAATATAAATGTAGCGGATAACAATTGGTACAAACGAAAACGTGAACACGCTATTATTGGAGCAGAGTTATTTTACGAACTAGCCGCCACTGGCGACCTGTTTGGTCTCCCTTAAATGTATGTTAAGCACTGTAACACGTTACTTTTATTCATAATTTATTTTTTTTCGTAATCCTTCACCAAACCGGAAGATTCTAATAGACAAATCAAAAACTTTTTCGATCATGGTAGCATTTCGCATATTTTTTGTTGTTATGTATTTCATCTTTCTTGACAAAAACCGCTTAACCAACTTAAGCATTTATGCTTCATATCCGTTTGCTTATCAGTTGCAATATGCTTGCTAATGAGGATATTCTTAAACATATTAAGTAGTTTTCCGTAATTGGATCCATTGCCAAATGGCGTATTTTAGTTAATACGATTTGGTGAATGAAGTCTATTTTGTGAAAGTCTTTAATGATATCCACCATTTACACTGAACCATATTGTTGCCAATATTTTTTTGTTTGTTTGTTTGTTTCTCGCTAACTTTGGCTGTAGACTTGATTACGGGAGAATCAAGAAGAAAATCTATCATTATTCTCATTTAAAACGTCTTGAATAATGTGACATAATCGGAGTGCATATTATAACACGTAATTTTCGAGTATGGTTTGGTGAAACATTGAACTTTTGGAAGCCAGTTTTGATAATCACGTAAATATGTCACACCAACATTACCGCCTATAATTCTAATTACAGCAACCCGTTTTTTCTCTCTATATTGCAACTCTATTGTTAATATAGTGCCCCGGTGCGTCTACGACAGCTGTTCCATCAGAACATTTGATTTCAAAATAAAAGTATCGTTTCAAATTTGCACACGCGGAAAATAAAAGCTGGTATTGGCGATTTTAAAAATTCTATTGGCGAGATTTGCGCCCAAATAACACAAAAGTACTTAATGATGTTATGTATTTTGTAAATGTATATTAAATTACTGTTTTGAAAGCGATTGGTCATTAATAATGGTAAATATGATTGGTGATTAACAATCATTTTCGGTGGTCTCTCTTCCTTTCACGTATAATATATAAATACCAAATTAACTGACAATTTGTTTCGAAATTTGATTCATTAAATATCATTACATGAGTTGTATTTGTTTACATTCAGCTTACATCAAGAAAAGAAAAAGAATGAAGTTGAGTTGTATAGACATAATTATGGTAAACTTTGATTGTGTCACTGGTACGAATTATTTTTTTGACACCAGGCAGCGCTCCAAAAAATCTTTCATGGAAAACTAACTTTACGAACGATTATCTCCATGGTTTAATGGTTTAATATTTTAAACCTTCACGACGAATGAATCTTTTTTTTGTTTACTTTCATGGATAGAGAATTTGAACTGCGAAGCTAATTTCAACTGAAGTTATTGAAGAATATATACATAATTGAACGTAAGTCATCTCTCAAATATTAATTTAGTTTGAACGATCTTTCTAAAAATGTCACATTTATGAAGTTTTATTCGAAAAAAATAATTTTGAATAAAAATGGCCGCCTGGCATATGAAAAAGTGAAACGGACATTCCGGAACTGTTGATGACAGTCACATGACTTACGGTTTTATTATAGAGATTAATAGGATCGAATAAAATTGATGATTCTCAATTAATGTTAATAGAAACAATTTTTGGACATGTTATATCAGGCACTGTTTACAATTCGATCTCGAATTTAAAGGAATCTTCTGATTCTTGTTTCTTTATAACATAATCTAAAAAAATGGGAAAAGAAATAAGTTCCGTTTGAGAGTTAGATCATGTAAGTGAATTAAAACCCTTAGTTAATGCGGAGTTAAATTACTGTAACGAACATTTTTTTTACTCACTACCGGAAACCGAACGGTAGGTACGTAGTTGAATTACCCTTTAACCCCTTGGGGACGAGCGACACGAATACGTGACGCATAAGATGCTCAGAATCCTCGATTATTCCCACCAGTTATTTTTTATTGTAAGGTTTTCCTTATCTAATCATAGCATTTTTGCGATTCAATTAGGCGATAATTCCTTTTCTGAAAAACCGGTGGTAACAGATTAAAAGTTCTGTAAAGGACGCTCGTCGCGAAGGGGTTAAATCACAAATGTTAGATAATTCTTTTGGAGATTCAAAACAAATTGCCACTAAAAGATTAAATCAGTTATGAAAACGTTTAGAGCGAGATCCCAAATTAAGGGAATTATACACAGAATTTCTAAGAGAATACGCTACATTGGGACACATGGAAGAAATTTCTGATGGCACAAATCCTGATGCAGGATATTTTTTTCCTCATCACGGTGTTTTGCGACCGTAAAGTACCACAACTAAACTAAGGGTTGTTTTTGATGGGAGTTGTAAAACTAGCAATGGAAAGTCTCGAAACGATTTATTGTTTAAAGGAGGGTTAATACAGGATGATCTTTTTGTGATTATGATTCGTTTTAGGAAAAATATTTTCGCATTTACTGTTGATGTAAATAAAATGTTTTGACAAATAGAAGTAAATCCGTCACATACTAGATACCAAAAAATATTGTGGAAAAAGGGAGGGGGGAACTTGACAGAATCTATACACTGAAAACTCTAAATATGGCTGTGCAAGCAGTCCATTCCTCGCCACTAGAGTTCTCCAGCAGTTAGCCATGGATGAAGCAACTAATTTTCCATAAGCCGCCAAGGTCGTAATGAGCGATATGTACATGGATGATTGACTTTCTGGGTCTTCAGATATTTCTGAATTTTATGAAATTAAACAACAATTGACAGATTTCTTCAAAAGAGGCCAGATGTCTTTACATATATGGCAATCTAATATTGTTGAAGAAATAGCCCTGATTCTCAAATTTTTCCGTTTAATCAAAATTCCGAAAATATTTCAGCAAAAACTCTCGGAATACTTTGGGACTGCAGTAGTGATACATTTAACTTTACGGTTATTGTCAACAGAAGTTCTAACTATACAAAACGCGAAGTTTTAAGTCAAATTGCCAGACTCTTTTATCCCTTAGGGCTGCTCGGACCTGTAATTTGTCGTTCTAAAATCTTTATGCAAAAACTGTGGTTACTAAAGGTGTGACTGGAACGATAACATTCCACTTCCTGTTGCTCAAACATGGGACAAGTTCCTTAATTAACTTGTTTTGATAGAAACATTCAAGGCATTCTCATTAAAGATGTATCAACTATAATCTTGCATGGATTTGTTGATGCTAGTGAGAAAGCTTACGGAGCTTCTCTTTATCTTCAATCAATATCCAACTCTTGTTCTCCTGCTTGCCATCTCATTTGCAGCAAAAGCAGGGTTGTCCCAATTAAAACTGTCAGCATTCCGCGACTTGAACTACCAGCGTGCTTGTTATTGTGCCAACTTACTCAAAGAGTAGTAAGAGCACTAAAGCGTAAATTTGACAAGGTCATACTTTGGTCAGACTCCGCCATGGATAGAAACATCGCCTCATCTCCTTAAAACCTTTGTGGGCAATAGAGTATCTCAGATTCAAGAACTGGCAAAAAACTGTGAGTGGAGATACATTCCTTCAAAACTTAATCCATCTGATGCGTTATCCAGAGGTCAGGATGCTCCGTCCCTTTCAACCAACAAATTGTGGTGGGAAGGCCCCGATTTCCTGAAAAGGGACATTGGTGATTTTTTTCATCAAAATGACTCTCACAAAAATGACGAACACTTTTTAAAGGAACTAAAATCACTTCTGGTCTTAACTTTAGTTATAAAAAGTGACTTTATTAACTCTTTTCTTAATATTTCAAGCAGTTATTTGAAATTAATAAGAGTATTAGCCTTTCTTTTCAGGTTTTTTAACAACTGCAGGAGTAAGGTTAAACTAAAAAATCACTTAATGTTGGATGAAATAAAATTTGCCAGAAATGTATTGCTGAAGTGGTGAGTATTACTTCAAGGTGAGTATTTCACAACAGAAATTTCGGCATTGAAAAAGGGCATGTCTCTCCCTATAAATTAGTAAGTTAAGGTTCTTAAATCCATTTCTAGATCAAGATGATCTATTAAGAGTAGGTGGTCGTTTAGCCAACTCAAATTTAAGCTATGACCGATCTCACCAAATTATTTTACTGCCAGGTAGTAAAATTAACAGAAATTATATTTACTATCATGTTGGTCCTCAAGGACTATTGAATACTGTAAGACAAATATTTTGGCCTATTAACCTCTGGTGGGGCACCGGTATATAATATATACCACTTTTTAATATATAACTTTGCCACCACTATTATTAAATAAAAATATTTTGTATTAATTTTTGCAGATTGAGAAGCTAAAAATTCATTATTTAAATTTACTGGTGTCAAAACATCGCAAAATTTAGCATTTTAAGACCACGTGCTTGCCCTCCAAGGGGTTAACGGAAGAAATATTGTTCGTCAAGTTGTTCACGATTGTGTTCGATGTTTCAAAATAAAACCTACAATTGTCAATCAAATCAAGGGTAATTTTCCCCCTGAGAGAGTAATCCAAAGTCCACCTTTTCTAATGCAGGACTTTATCTATGTGGTCCATTTTTGATTAAATATCGCAACCAAAGAAAAGGAATATTTTATAAGGTTTATGTAGCAATTTTCATATGCATTGTGACAAAGGCAGTGCATTTAGAGTTGCTTTCTGATTTAACTTCTAAGGCATTAATTGCAATTCTAAAAAGATTCTTTGCTCGCAGAGGCAAAAGTAGTACAATCCCATGTGACAATGCATCTAACTTTGTTGTAGCATCTGCAGAATTGAAAAGATTATTAAATTCTATAAATAAGAATAATGATGATGTATCAAAATTCCTGTCATCCGACCAATATTCTCTGGAAATTTCTGCCCCCTCGTTCACCAAATTTTGGAGGACTCTGGGAGAGAGGTGTCGGACAGTTCAAATATCACCTAAAAATATCTATTGGCGTTATGAAATTAACTTTAGAAGAATTTTTGAAAATTACCACTCAAATTGAAGGTATTCTCAATTCTCGCCCTCTTTCCCCACTATCCTTTGATCTAGAAGACTATGAAGTTTTGACCTCAGGTCATTTCCTTATTGGAAGACCAATCAATGCTCTGCCTGAGCCAAATTTGATAAATGAGAAGGAAAACTTGCTCGACCAATGGCAGAAAACTCAAAAAAATCGTGCAAATCATATGGAAAAATTGGACCAAATCCTATTTAAGCTATTTACAGCAGATGTCCAAATTAGAGATGAGACGGGCTCAGCCCGACCCCGGGCCTGACACGGGCTCGGGCTTGATTTTTATACCAGCCTTCGGACCCGGGCGAGCTCAGGCTCATTCTTTCTGAAACTGACAATTTTATTTATTCTCATATAGAAAAAAATAAAAACAACTTTTCCCCCTAAAACATTACATATTCTATTTCAAGTAATTTTAATGTTATTTTGATCAGAATGAATAGGAGGGGAAACAGAAATATTATTTTTCTTTTCTAGCATTAGAATGTTACTTTAAAAGAAAATTTACAATATTTGCGATGTGACTGATGACTGGGTGATATGGCGCCAATGCGAAGTGGCGCCAATAATATTTGTTGCAAGATTTTCGTTTATGACAGTAGGATATTTTTTTTTTTACTGGACCGTTTATTTTATTTTATTTTTTAGAGATCTAATGCGGGATGAATATTTTCTTTCATTTTTATAGTCAATCAGCATTAGCTTAGGTTTGCAAATTTTTAATCTTCTATTGTGTGAGAGTCATACTCGCTCTTCACATGAAGACAACGTTAGTGATTCTATTTTTAATTATGAACTCTGCTGATGCTAAAGCTCTGCTCTGCACATTTACGAAGTCACTTTCATTCGTAAGTAGATATAATTGTCACATATTGTTATTCCGACAGGAAGCAATCGAAGAATGTTTCAACTTTTCCTATAAAAGTACAAGATATTTCAGATAACGTTGTCAAATTTTTTTATTTAAGATGATTTTCACGAAGATGAAATATTGTTTTAATTAAGGAATCAATTATAAGTTACGATATACACCTTTTACAGGAAATATAAAACGTTGTTCGATTCTTCTGCATAGAAATAGTAATTTCTGCAAATTTCATTCATTTATTCATAAAACGCACTTCGTTAATGTGTCCATCAGATTTGCTTGTTGGTAGAGAAAAATATTTACATCCTTTTAAGGAAGTTTATTTGTATTTGATACCAAACTTCTCTTTTGATAAGATAGAATGTAAATTTCCATAAAATTAATTATATGCACCGGATGAACAACAGTTATTTTCACGTACAAAGTTTTAAAAAAATGAGATATTACTTTAAAACAATTTTTAAATATTATGCAATTTTTTTGGGTATCGGGCTCGGACGGGTTCGGGCTATAATGATACAAAATGTTTCGGGCTCGGGCTCCAAAAAGAGAGCCCGAACTCATCTCTAGTCCAAATGGCTCTTTAAAAAAGAAAACGTTGCACCAGGTATGATTGTTCTTGTAAAGGATGGAGACCTACCAGTTTGTAAATGGGTTGAAGGTACAATTTCAGAAATAATAAAAGGAAATGATGATAATGTCAGAGTTGTAATAGTTCGTACTCCATCTGGACTTTACAAAAGAAGTGCCTCTAATATCTGTGTTTTACCTATTGTAGATAACGATAATATCAATCTTAGCATCTATCAATTGAATTGATTATTTCTTATCATTGTATTATATTTAGTGCAAGTAGGTATAAAATAAGAGTTCTGCACCAGCGGTGTACGTGGTGTGACCTCTATGTGACCTCTGTACGGTGTGCGGTGGTGTGAAGGTCATGGCGGCGTGAAGGTGACTGTGCGGTGGAGGGGAGGCGATAAGAGCATTGTGTTGGAGAAGGGCGATAAGGATGTTTGATAAGGATAATTTTAATTGGGAAACTTAGAAAATTTCGAAGCAATTTTTTTTAACTGTATGTAGCATGGTGGGGTGTTTGTAAATATTTTTCAAAGTCTGGTTTGTGAATTGCATTTAAAAATATGAATTAATTTTAATTTTAATTAATTTTAATTGGGGAACTTAGAAAATTTCGAAGCCATTTTTTTTTTTATCTATAGTAGGGTAGGGTGTTTGGAAATATTTTTCAAAGTGTGGTTTGTGAATGAAAATTGTATTTAAAAATATTAATTACAAATGGTCATTAAAATATTAATTAATTTTAATTGGAGAACTTAAGAAATTTTTGCGATTTTTTTAGGCTATTCAATATACATGTTAGAGCATATTAGAGGTGAATTTTAAGAGTCAATAATGGTTTAATTAAAAATGGTGATTAATTTTAATTGGAGAACTTAAGAAATTTTGACGAGATTTTTTTTCCAACTAGAGTAGACTATTCGATTCTCAACGAAAGTATGCAGTTTGAATGTGAACGAAACATAGTAATTAAGAAATAATTAAAAATGGTAATTAAAAATGATCATTAATTAATTTTAATTGGCGGACTTAAACATTTTTGGGGTAAACAGAAGGGTTTTAATGAATTCGATACAGGTTATGGTAAAAAATATAGGGTCCCAGAGAGGCCCTTCAATCGAAGTTAGGCTAACAATACGCGCTTAAAAAAATACAGAGTGGTGTAAAAAGAAGAATTTTAACGTATATATAAGTGTAATTGCAAGTATGAAAAATCATGCATAGCGTCATAATTCATGAATCACTTTCCAACATTATCGAAATGTTATGTGAACAAAATATAATTTTACCAGCTAGTACATAGTTAATTAAAATAGTGAACAGATCCCTTTTTGGAATAAAAAAGCATCCTTCACAAAAATCCAATTATGCATAAGATCCCTTCCTAAAATCAGATAATTTACACATTACCCTTTTTTTTTTAATTCAAGTTAGGCTAAAAATACAGCTTACGCATCGATATGTTCAAAATATAGAAATCTTTCAAAAGAAACTAGAAAAAGTTAAAGATTTAAGCCCTGCTCATAAAATAATGCGACTATTTGTATCCCAGCGCTCTTCACAAAAATAATATAACCCTATTTGAATCCCAGAGGCCTTCACAAAATAGTATAACCCTATTTGAATTCCAGCGCTCTTCACAAATAATGTAACCCTATTCGAATCCCAGGGCCCTTCACAAAATAAATTCAATAGATTCATGTTATATTATGGCGACAGAAATACGAGGGACATTGACCTTTCATAAAAATCCAAGATCACTGTTTGAATGGAAAGGCCCCTTCGCTTCGCAACCTACCCTGTCAAAATATTTTAAGAAATAGACTGCTATTCTCAAATGAATACGTATTCATGGAATGTAAAAATAGGTTTTACACGAATGCATTTTTAATATAACGTGTAAAATATAGATTTTAGAAAAAAGAGTCATGTTTTACCAAATTTATCATACAAATCTTTAAAATAGGGTAGAGCGTTTCACGAAAAATAACTGAATTTCGAGTGATTATGCTTTAAAAAATATATATATATTAGCATTGAAACTAAGAAATGAGTGTTATCCCTTCAATAGACACACCGGTGAGTCATATTAGCAGATAAGCAAAGATCTTGCTTTGACTTGTCACGATGAATCACTTCGCGATAAGAAATGCGGCTATTGGGCTTTTTCTCAAATTTAAACAGTTTCTGACACATTTTTTGTAGCCAAATGTATGAAATGAACTATTTAAAACCGTAAATGTATACGAATTATTTCGTGTAGCCCTATATAGGTACTACTCTTCATATATATATATATATATATATGGTGATATATATATGTATATATATATATATACTAAAATCTGTTAAGTTTTAAAAGGCTTTATTATGTATTCATTGAAAAAAAAGAACTAAGAAATAGTCATTCCCTTAAGAGTTTTGAGGATAAGTGACGGGTTTTAATGAATTTGATACATGTTATGGTAGAAAAATACAGGGTCCCCTATAAAATATAGGAATTAAATTTTAAATAATATAAAATTACATTCGTTTATGCTTTTTGTATAGTAAAGTATAGAAAAAATATACTAAATTGGGTTTATACTATTCTAACTTAAAAATTTCTTTTGAGGAATGAATAGGATAACTAATCTTTTGACTTTGTTTTTATAAAATATATATATTGTACTATTTAGTAAGTGCATTATTTCAAAAATTTTTGTTTTTAATATTGAAAAAAGTCCTTTCGGCCTGTACCGGGAGGAAAAGGTAGCTTTCCCATATCTTCATTTTAAAATTTTAGCTAATGTTACACGAAAACAGCAAGTTAAAATGCAAAGAAACGTTTACAAAAGATTCGTTAATACTGAATTTGAATAAGAAATTCGCCAAATTATTGAGCAATAGCCAAATTGGCTTCATTTATGAAGACTTATTTTGGTCGCCAAATTTGGTGATATTTCGCCAAATGCCGCCACTTTTGCCAATTTTGTCGCCAATGTCGCCAATTTTGGCGCTAACGGATATGAATATATAGTTTTATGCGTTTGATTGGGAAAATTATTACAACAATGAAAGAAAATAATTTGCGAGTAATCGCGTTAATGTGCTGTTTTATTTCAAAATGTCAGCTACCCTAGAATTTCAAACTGCTCTATCTCAGCCATTTTTTAAGATAGAGGTAAACCAAAAAATGCTCTGGAATCCTTGTATTAAGGCCTAACACGTAATTAAAAAATAAATTTGAATTTTTAACTTTTTTGTATATTTATTTTAGTTTTAAATTTTTAAATGGCCGCCATCTTGAAACAAAATGGCGGACCAAGCTGGCTAACGAACTCGGTCGAGACATTAGTGACCTTAATACACACAATTAGTTTCATCAAAATCGATTTATAAATACGAGCGTTATCGTATGACATAGGTCAGATATATATATATATATATATATATATATATATATGGATATATCTATATATATAAATCAACATTTCAACGGAGGGTGGTTTTGGGGTCTGGGGGTCATGATCGGTGAAAATATATCGAAATTTTCCGGAACTGCTTTCCTCCGAACGGCTGCAATAGGTAGCTTTATACTTTTTAGTATTGAAAGCTACCTAATACATATGAAAATGTATCTTACCTAAAAAGTTTAACCATAATGTACTGGACTTCACCCAAATTCGACTGTGTGCTTGTCTTAAAAGAACTGCACGGTAACGTGTTCGCTTATCTCTTAAAACCACGGGATATTGTGACGTCATTGATAAAGCGTATGGTAGAATGAATAGCTATTATTGCATGGTTCCTCTAATGTTCTCATGTTTCCTCCTGTTTAAAAAAATAATTATTTTTAGAATACATACTAACAATTTATGGGATGAGTGACACCACGTGTTGGGACGCTATGTATGATTTATTTTTGTATCGCATAAGTAAAATTTATTAAGACACGATTAATCAATCATATCTGTTTATTCATAAACCAATCCCATACGTTTATTTTTAAAGTATATGCACACGTGCGCCCCCTAGGATAGTATAAATTTGAATGTAATGAGACAATTTCCTTATTCTGTGCATTGCTATCACCGTGTGAGTACGTAGTCAAGTGTTTTATTCGTTTAAACTAGTTGATATTAAAATTATTATGGAAAGAGACATGCATTCTTCTATGTTAAGTGATCCCGAGATGAGTCAAGCCCTATCACCAGAATTGGAGGAACAAGACATGGTATCTTCAGTGCAATCCAAAGAAGCACACGTTTCGAATCATGATGTGAAACCCTCATCATCAAGACAGGATAACCCAAAATTACCATT
Source organism: Maratus michaelseni (assembly GCA_963931845.1). Lineage (NCBI taxonomy): Eukaryota > Metazoa > Arthropoda > Arachnida > Araneae > Salticidae > Maratus > Maratus michaelseni. Next base: position 375,724,594 of record OZ007591.1, read on the forward strand.
TGTGTGTACTACATGCAACCAAGCTTTTTCCCGAAAGTTTTTCTTAAATAGACATATGAGATCTCATCTGGAGAAAAAACCTTTTATGTGTATCATCTGTGAAAAACCATTTGGGTTAAATCCTCAAACAAGGGCGACACTTGGCGGCGTCGAAGTTGGCGAAGCGATAAATGAGATTTTCTTGCTACTAGTTCGTTTGTTATGTTTCTTTCACGCCTACTGTGGTTGATTGGTTGGTTTATTGTTGTTTGTTCTAGAGATTGGATTGTATTTTGAGCTCAATGCAAAGATGTAAGAATTTTGATTGGATTATTGTGTGTCGGATTTCTTGAATTACGTTTGTGGAATGTATTTTGTGAAGTTTAATGATTTGACGTTTTGTGGTATGTTATAGAAGGATAATTCCTGTGAAATAATTAAGAAAAAAACGAAAGATGAGAAATATGGGTGTTATATATATATATTATTGTAGTGGCAACACTATTTTTCTATAGACGTTTTGGCAACAAGACAGTTTATTTTTGTATTCGATACATACTGCTACGTTTGCTTGTATATGTTTATTAATGCTAATTAAAAGATGGATTAAATACAAACAAAAGGTAAGTGAATTTTTGTTGATTTTATTGAAGTATGAGTTTCGTGTATTCTAGAACCGCTGCACGTTGAGGTGCGTGCATCCAGAGGTGTTTTTTTTTTCGGAAAATGTACGCGAAGCGTTCATATATAAGTTACTAATCGCTGCTTGTATGAGTTTCGTATATTCTAGAACCGCTGCACGTTGAGGTTCGTGCATCCAGAAAGGTTTCTTTTCGAGAAAATGTACGCGAAGCGTTCATATATAAGTTACTAATCGTTGCTTGTATGAGTTTTGTATATTCTAGAGACCGCTGCACGTTGAGTTCCATACATTCAGAGGGGTTTTTTTTTCGGAAAATGTACCCTTAGCGTACATATGTAAATTAATAACCGCATGTTTGTTAAAATTGAAATATCCGCAGGAAATATTGCTAAAAGTTTGTAAAAATAGAAAAATACGGAGGAAAATATTGCTAAAATGTAAAAATACAAAAATACAGAGGAAAATATTGCTAAATGCTTGTAAAAATCGAAATATCCGGAAGAAATATTGCTAAAAGTTTGTAAAAATATAAAAATACGCAGGTAAATATTGCTAAAAGTTTGTAAAAATCAAAAAATCGTGAAGAAGAAAATATTACTAAAACTTTGTAAATAGTTGAAAAAATGAATAAAATCGATGTTTACTTTGTGAAGAAGCTTGCCGTAGGAAGCATGCGTTCTGATTGGGTAGAATTTGGAGGTTGCCGAGTTTTGGGTTGGCGCGCATCAGTGCCTGGCGTGCGTCAAAAAAATCGCCAAATCGGGAGTCGCCCTTGTTTGAGGATTTTGCCACAATGGGTTCAAAAGAGTGATTTATTAAATCATGTGAAGATTCATTTAAAGATTCCAGTCGTTTTTAACTGTAATGTGTGCTCGGAAGTCTTTTCGAGAAAGTATGATTTACACCAACATAGGAAGATTCACAAATCACCCAAACAATTTAATTGTGATGTGTGCTCTGATGTCTTTTCGAGAAAGTGTGATTTACTCCAACATAAGAAGATTCACAAATCGCCCAAGCAATATAATTGTATGCTCTGAAGTCTTTTCGAGAAAGTGCGACTTATGGAAACATAAGAAGATTCATAAACCCCGAAAACAGTATGATTGCATCCAGTGTAGTGAAATATTTAATCGTAAATATGATTTAATTCGACATGTAGATACTGCACATAAAGTGCTACCCAAAGCTATCAAATCATCATCTTTAAAAGATTTGTTATATGAGAAAGTGAAGCACTTTCAAAGACAAAATGCCCTTAATATATTTACTAAAACTGTAATTGACTCTAACGAGGAAAATGATAAAGATTTCCAAACATTTTTTAATAGCGTTCGACCAGACGTTTTGAATGAATTAAATTATCAGATTGAAGTTAAAAGGTCCATGAAATGGTATGCAACTGTAAGTCGTGAATCACAAGACGGTTACGAGACTGCCACTCCATACTTTCATTCAAAAACTATACTTGAATTGACGAATCAAAACATACCTGACCATGTTGAGGATGCATTTGCAAAAATGATTAACTCTTTTGAGAATTTCACTAAACGGGGATCTGGTTTGATATTAGAACAAATTTTGAATATAGAACTGTCTACAGCTAAATATGGCATGGCTGGAAATTTTTGTACCTTTCTTTTGCAATATTTATAACTTGCTATTGTAACTATTGAAATCGATCAATAAATGTTTTGTGAGTGAAAAAGCCTAGAGTGTTTATTTTAATATCTGCATAAGTTACTTTCGTCACATAACTTACGTATTTAATATTTTAATAATTCACACTAGAAATGTAACAAACTATTTTTAGGATTTTGGATAAACAAAAAATGTATAGATTTAATCTTTCTAAAACACATATATATTCTAAATGTATAAGAGAAATAAACATTTTCATAATCTTTTCATATTGAAGAAACACAAATTTTGCATACTTTATACAAACACTTGCAGTATGAGAAATGATTGCTACTATTACCCATATGAGAAAATGAATCATCAGCGAATCTTATCTATGTGTCATATTTAACCAACAGGTTCGAACATGTGTGAATTTTGACTAAAATTAATCATCAAATGTAAAAATGATTTATTTTTGGATCTAATATTTATATCATTTAACATTTTAAAATCGTATTAAAAATATATTCATAAACTAATCTTACCTTATTCACAAGCTTGCAATCCCGTCTTCAACATATGACTACAGCATGAAAAAAACATATGTGCTACTTCTATAGCAATTAGACCAGAAATGATTTCAGTACAAGTCCATTATCTTATCGCTAATCTATAGATTAGTAACACCACGTGACTTGCGGACGTCACTGATCGTGATAACATTCTAGATAAGATTTACTGATAAGAATACATTTCAATTCATTTCTCCCAAAACAAGTGTACGAGTTGGTTGTAAGATCTAGGTAAGTACCCTTACTATATATATGTTTAAAGTTATACTATGTGAATAAACATAGTTTTAATGTATTTTTTTTTAATTTGTAATTTTATGTAGTGTAGGTAAAAAGAAATATACACAAAGTGTTACAATTCAAAGTCAATCTTTATTTATACAAAGTCGTCCATGGGAATACAGTGCGTTTAATAGCAGGTGTTTTCTTCTTTTAGCTTTTAAAAGCATATTTTGAGGAGTTACAATCTTCTTGAATTTCAAAGACAAATATTTATTTTTTATAATGGTTTCGGGAATTCCTTCTTCTCGTAAAGCTTGTAAAAAGGACGTCGGGGGATTAACGGGATATTTTTTGTTACTACAAAAAATTAAATGAAAGAGTTCAGCCATATTGGCCCCTTCCAAGTTTTGGCCGTTATAGGTGACTGCTCCTTTCGATTCCATTTTAGTTTGCTAGAATCCGCCTTCAATAAATTCAATAAGGCATCTGCCTGTTTCCGCATGGGTTTGGGAACAGAGGATAGAATAAACTGGTCATAATCGTCTTCGTCTCGTTTCGTTCCAGTAGAAGGTTCTTCTTTCAAAGGTTCTTGTTTCGAAGGTTCTATGCGCTCGTCCTCATCCGGTAGCTTCACTCTCCAAGGCAGGTTGTTTTCTTGCAAATTCATTTTCCTTTTTAAAAGCTCATAGTATTGCTGAACTTTTTGATGGTCAGGCAAAGGACTATTGAGTATCTTGGACATTGCCACATCGAACTCAGTCAATTGCTTTTTCGTAGGAACATGTCTCGTTAATTCCTCTTCAGGTACCAGAGCATATTTAGTAGCGTGCTCCATTGATAAGACCGGTTAAAACACTGAGGGCAGCAGGGATTAAAATATTCAGAAAACCCCCTTGTTGAATAATAAGCTTTTTTTCTGAAATAAGGCACCTTTTTTCGTAATGTTGTCTTATATTTCCTCAAAGACTTCTTTTGATACGTGGATAATGGTATATTTCCTTTTAACACGTTATGGCTACACTCGCAGATGGCTTTGACAGATCGTGACGGTAATTTTTTTTAAAGTTCTTTGCGCAAAAGTTTTGGGCAAGTTTGAATCAACTCTAAATCACGGAGCTATTTCTTCGTTAACGTCATGATCGAAACTATATTAAGAACCCATTGTCTTTCTTTTTAAACCTTTTTTCGGTACATACACGTATTGCGTTTGACCTGGTAAGAAGACCTGTTATGAAGATAGCATGTATACTCGAAGAGAAATTCAGGTTTTTATAAAAACAGTCCCAAATTTTACTAAGTTTTTTGCTTATAATTTGCAGAGTTTTTAATATAAAAACAAGTTATTTTCAGAAAATATGACAAACAAAATTATACACAATACCCTGTAATCAGAATAAAAAAATAATAAAAATTGCATGAAAAATGAGCAGGTTTACTAAATATTTTTTCACTGCGCATGCGCGAATTCAATCAAAATATATTGTGCATAATATATTAGCTAAATATATAAACCAACTTTAATGAAAATCTCAAAAACATAGCTTGAAAATTTTGATAGTGATCGTCGATAGAATAAGCTCGAAATTCGCTGTTTCCAAAAGGAAGCAAAAAGATGAGGGGTTGTATCCAAATATACTAGCTTTTGAAAGTTGACATAATAAGAATGAAGCGTCTCTCATTCTATATTTGATACAACCCCTCATCTTTTTGCTTCCTTTTGGAAACAGCGAATTTCGAGCTTATTCTATCGACGATCACTATCAGAATTTTCAAGCTATGTTTTTGAGACTTTCATAAAAGTTGGTCTATACATTTAGCTAATATATTATGCACAGTATATTTTGATTGAATTCGCGCATGCGCAGTGAAAAAATATTTAGTAAACCTGCTCATTTTTCATGCAATTATTATTTTTTTTAATTCTGATTACAGGGTATTGTGTATAATTTTGTTTGTTATATTTTCTGAAAATAACTTGTTTTTATATTAAAAACTCTGCAAATTATAAGCAAAAAACTTCGTAAAATTTGGGACCGTTTTTATAAAAACCTGAATTTCTCTTCGAGTATACATGCTATCTTCATAAAAATGAACCCAAATTATTACAATAAGCCTCCTAAGCGTGAGATACCGTTTCAACGCTTTTGTGATATTAGTCTCTACAGGGTTATCCAAAAGATATTCGTTTTTCTTCAATTTGTTGACAACCCCTTATGGGGTTTCAAGAAAAATCTTCTCGGAAATATATGACGTTTATCATGTTGTTTACACTCCTAAAGTTTCAAGATAATTCCTCATGTATCTTTCCAGATATTTAACAAATTATAATAAAAACAACTGCGTCTAATAATTTGGCCAGGGATTGTAATTGCCGACCTAAATGAATAATTTGACTCATGTCACGTCGATTTTTAAATAGGATCAAATATTGACTGTTTAGGGAAACACCTCTTATTTCTTCGCCTTTATGAAACAAATTTTGTGTAATACAGATTACACTAATGTTTAAATGGTGACTTTCCTTTGTGAAGAGATCAGTGAGTCGTTCATCCTTACCGCATTCGACCATCAAATGATCTAAGGTAACGAGTGAATTCGGTTCTAAATAATCATGATAATTGCATGGAAAACCCTTCACAAAGGTAATATGCGGCATTTCATCATACATAGTTTGATAAATTCCGTAAAACCAAATTATTTTATCTGGAGGGGGGTTAAACATACTGTTTTTTACTTCTAGCAAATCCCGTAAGAACCAGGTTTTACCGACTCCCGTGGGACCGTACAGAAACATAGTACAAGGATGTTTAAAGCGTGGAAGCTCCATTGAACACATACACGTTAGGTAACACTATAAATAATCACAGACACATAGGTTTACTTCAAGAAAGATTTATTGATAAAAATTAGCATGGGTATCAAATCGCTTGGATACAAAATTATAGACTCGTCGGTCGTTTGATAAATTTTCAGTTACAAAATTTGACAGAAATTGTCTCACAGTTCTTCCTCTACATCGAGAATAGAGGTAAAATATGCAATACTGCCCGCAGACGGCATTCACATGAGTTTGTAATACGAGCGGATTAAACATCACTCGTGAAAAACGGGATACATAGTTTGATATAGATCCTTTAAAAAAGGAGGGCTTGTTTCCATAGGAATCAAAGAAATTCACTTCATCAGGCGAAGGAATGTAGAAGGCGACCCAATGGCTTCCGGGTTCTGTAGACTTGTCCACATTGCAGATGAAATAGGCGGGATATCGCTTGATCTTCTTAGGGAGATGATCACTTGAAAATACACTCAAAAAGGAGTTTCGGGTCACTCAATCCTGTGATAAAATCTTCTCGATTTGTAACGAGTTCATGGTCTTCAGTTAGGAAAGTCGCAGATTACGTGACGTGCTTTGCTAATTTCAATAATATTTTGAAATTCTGCATAGACTAACACAGTAGTCGTTTTCTGTAAAGATTCATCGAACTTGATTTCAATACGTAGATTTCCTTGATGCTGTAAATTGAGGTGGGGACCATCACATAAATCAGGGCTCAAATCGAATACATATAATGCATGCCCATCAGCAAATTCTTCACGTGTTATATAATTGACGATATTGTTATGTCGTACCTAAGACTTCCCTAGGCAGACACAAACACGTGGTAGAAAAAAACAATCTCCAAATAATTAAATCTTTTATATACAATGAATTTAATGGTGAAATAAGAAGACCTTGATCGTATAGTATTTTGACCTTAATCATACAAAAAAACCTAAATAAAGAACGTAACATCATTTGCTGCTGTAGAAAAAAATAGAAAAGAAAATAGATTTTCTTTGTAAATTGAAAATATAAGTTCATTAAAAATTAATGAACATTGATTTAAATTATCAGTAAAACATTACATAGAGAATTATTTATAACAGTCTGATTACTTTTTTCATGTTTGGTTTATTTAATGAATTTATTTTACTCCGGAGAAATTAAAAAATGGTAATATTCTCACCACGTGGTCGACCACTACTCGCAATTAGACGGAAATTTCACTCTCATCACAAAGGACATATTCAAACTTTCTTGCTCTCCCTTTTTCTCTCACTGTTAAAACATAGAGCTTCAATGTCGTTGTCAATCTTCCCCACTAGCACCAGCAGTCAAAGCAAGCAAATTCAGACAGCCATCCTCGTCCTCCGATTCCGATCGCTACGTCCTCCGGGTTCCACGCGCGATCGTCCCAAAAATCTCCAAGTCCCGATAACCAGCCGGACTCCGCTCACCCTTTCCTCCACGCTTCCGATCGTCGAAGAACCGTCCAAAAAGCCCCCTCTCCGTGAATCGCCGGTCTTTTTATCCTCTTGCCGTCGCGCACCTTCGCTGCACGCCACGGCAAATAATCCGATGGCGCGCCAAAGATGATGATCTTTCAATTTGTTGATTAATTAAAAAATATTACAAAATTTGCTTATCGATGTACAGTTTATATTTTGCATATTTTCTTTTACAATAATTTCTAATTTTAAAATGGAGTAAAAACACATATAAAAACGTGGTCCGATTGCCGCGGAAGAATACACAAGACATCGTAACATCGGCACCACGTGCTTAGTCAAATATGAAATGATAATTTAGACATACAATTTTTAACAGAACATCTCTAAAAACCTTTAAAATAATAATATTTTTACATTTAAATACATATTTTCAAAGATAAATTATGAACCAAAATTAACTTTAGCTATTTTTTTATATACATTTTGAAGTATTATTAACTTGAATTTTCATACATTATATTCATAATTATTCGAGGAAAAGGTTTTTACATCGGCGGGCGCCGAACCAATACAAAAAAAATCTCCTCAAAACGTTATTGAACACAACAAAAATTAATATGATATAATATGGAGCAATTTGCAAAATATTGTCTGACAGAAAATTTGAGATATCCTAATGTTAGAAAAAGTGACAATGTAAATAAAACAACCTAAAGATATCATAACCCCATTTATTTATTAATTTAATTAATTACTTTTTTATTTATTTATTTAATTACTTATTTTAAAAAACCCAAATTATCTTTTTTTTTTAACTTATTTAGCAAAATCCAAATTATCAACATAACAATATCTCGATGAAAGCCAGAGAACAGTTGATAATAGGCTCTTATATAGTTTTTTCCGTCGAAATCCAATTCCAAGGGTTTAACAGGTACAGGCTGTCCGTCCACGTAAACACTTAAAAAGTTTACTTTGAAATGATGAAAGTAAAAGGGGTTCAAATCATATTGACCGGTATAAGCACTATTGTCTAACAGACCAATAATGACACGTTTCGGCATTGCCCCTAAAAACACATTATCTTGCATAAAGGATTTACTTCCGGTGGAGATAGAATAGGTCTTGCACAAAACACGATCGATAGGATATTTCGCTGAAGTTTTTTCCAGTGCTTTCGCATGACCCAGAAACTGAATTTCACTTTTCGAACAAACATAAAGGCATGTTCTAAAATGACTTTATAGCTTGCGAGTGGTGATTTGGTAGCATCGAAATGGGTCATCAAACAGAAATCAGGTTTACTCCGTATCATTTTAATTTTCAAGTCGACCATATTCAATAGCAAGCGATTTTGTTGGAAAATGTCACAATGAAGGGGTCCGATCATATCAAGAGTTTAGCTTTTGTTAGTCAGTTCATAGCGTTTCTTTAATCCAGGATTTCCTTTGGTGGGATCTGTTTCAGTTAATTTCTTGTCTTTGTAAAAACATTCACATCCCAATAAACTTTTCTTAGCGTCTTCTCCATAGTTCAGCAATGGTTCAAGATAGGCACGAAAGGCATATGTATTACTGGAGGAGGATATGGCTTTGTCATTCAAACTAACGTCCACTTGTGAAAAGAGGGCATGTAAAAATAAATTGACAGGCACTGCAATATCGGTATCAGTTAAGTGTGATCCATCGGACTTGGTGACTTTCACTTTCACGTAGATGTAGGAGGCGAATAAATCAATATAGTCTTCACCATTCCCAGAAATGATGAATTCCACAGGCCCTCCATCTCGAATATTAGCAAGGCGGTGATATTCGACGAAAAATCCTTTTTCAATAGGCGTTTGAGTAGGTGGGATTAAAAATAGGTCCAGTTCGGATTTCGCGCAGGCAGCAGAATCTTGATGAATGAGTCCAGACATGTCTAAGCGAAAATATCATGTACTTTCACTTTCTTGGCTTGACGTGGAATAGCGACTTTGTTAGAACGTTTCCTCTTTTTATATCGATGACCTGATCCAATCATTGTCTTCACTTTAGTAGCCGCTTTGTCAGTTAAGTTTTGGCCCGCTTCTTTAAGCCGTCGTTTAGCAGCGACTTTAATATTGTCGCCTCGGGATAAATCATTAAGAACATTAACACCAGTATGAAACAATTGTTTGCCTACGGCTTTCGCCCCTGATTTGAAAAGGGGTACCGCAGCAAGAAACAGCGATCGGAACAGGCCGTCGAATCCATAACTCTCTGTAGAGTAGTACCTTGATAATAGTTTAAGCCACTACCCGACTGATGAGTATAATAATCTTCAAAAGATTTCGCGTAGCACTGGTAGGGAACAAACATCACGAGAGGTACTTTTGTCGAAAATGAAGCTTCACGTATGACCGCCCACGTTCAAATGGCGTTAAATCACCCAGGTGCGTCCTTATAACGATTTCTAAAGAATCAAAGGACTTTCGACTGATCGGTAAGTAATGCGGTCGATCGAATGTCGTACAAATCACTTCGCCGTCTTCTCCAGTCACATTCACAATACGTAACAGCCCAACAAACACAAGATCTGTGGCCACCTTCTGTGAACATTAAGGCCAAAGAGACTTGGGGCCATTTGTACCCAGCCACCGTTGTATTTTAAATGACACACCACAACATCCGCTGACCACTGTTTCATTGATAACGGGCGAGCGAAAGTAAAAGTAATTGATTATCAGTGTCCAGCAGCCATTGAAGATGTGTTTCAGACAAGGGTATAAAAGCCTGGCATCAAATAAAAAGAAAAGGGCTAATGCCATGTATTTGATACATTAGTTATAAGATATAAAATATTTTTTCCTTCACTCTTTTCAACATAATTTTTGATATTTAAAATCTGTCATTAGATGAAAGTTTTAAATGTGATGCAAGATAATTTTTTTTTCTAACTTTTACGGATTTTTTATAAATTACAAGTAAAAGCGTCTTGAGTCTAAAATATGTATATGTACATAAATAATTTTTATAAGCACATTACAGTGAAATTGAATATATGTTAATTTCAATTCATATATTTTTTTAATTGCAAAGATAAATAGATACAAAAATTAATAACAAACATATTACTACTTTTGCTACTTTTGTATACACCCCAATTACAGCTCTGTTTTCCTGTATTATAATATTTTAAATTTGTTTTTAACATGAAATACGATTTCGAAAAAGAACTTCCATGTAATGGTGATCAAATAATAATTGTTAAAAGAAAATAAATACAACAGAAAAAAAATGGGTGTTTTTGTGAGAACTGAAAACTGTATCAAGTTGTTTAAAAAATCACACAATATATCTTAATTTTCCATATGCCCTTTTAAACGATACGAAATTAATTGGAATAAACTGCACTGTTTAAGCATACTTACTATATAGATATGTAATAAAATTTTTAATGATAAATGTCAATTTATTGATATATTTATTTTCAGTTTCAACAGAATAATATTCACCCATAAAGAACAAGTGAAAAGTATATGCTACCTTTGTATACACCCCCAATTACAGCTCCGTTTTCCCGTATTATAATATTTTAAATTTGTTTCTAACATGAAATACGATTGCGAAAAAGTACTTTCCATGTAATGGTGATCAAATAATAATTGTTAAAAGAAAATAAATACAAAAGAAAAAAATGGATGTTTTTTGTGAAAACTGAAAATTGTATCAAGTTGTTTAAAAAATCACACAGTATATCTTAATTTTTCTTTAAAAAAAATATTTTTTTTTCAAGTGACTTGAAAAAAAAAAAAAAAAAAGAATATCTATTATATCATATCGAATCATATATTCTGAAGAATATATGATTTAATAAAAAAAGTTATTTTTATTTATTGTACAAGGCATTGGCTCATAAAAGCCCCCTCCCCCCCACCCCCTTCCCGAAACGCGAAATTTGACTTTCCTTAAGGATTTTAGCATTACGGCAGAATACTGCAATTTCATTGGCTGTCTGTGAATGCGGGCAACAGAACTTGGCTCGTAATCGCGATTTGGCTTGAACGTGTCTTTGGCGATATTGCTACAAGTCTGTTGGAAAATCATCATCTCGATCTCGCGCTCAGATTCAGATTGAGACAGAGCTTGTTCGAGAACTGTAATTTCCACGTGCTTTTTTATTTCTATTTTTGACTTGATGTGTTACATTTTTAGTTATGGCGTTTTCAAAGTACGTTAAAGGTTGCGAATGTGACCGTTTAAAGAAAGTTGATGAACAACCAGACCTAAATGTAAGTGATTTTAATTGTTAATCTCACAATAATTTTTATTTATTTTATTTGGGTAAACGCTAGCAAAAGTTTTCAACAGTAAAATGGAAGTTTCAATGTTTTTCGTATTTTTTTCGCTAGTAAAAAGTTTCGTGATTAAAAATATAGCTTTATTATTGATAATTACTATTATCCTGATTCAAAACACCAGATTTATAGCTGCTTTAGTTACAGAGATGGAAATAAGTTGCTTGCTTTGCAAAGTTGTAACAGTAAACTATACAAAGTTAGACGTTAAATGTTAAATGTAATACTTTTCGCATTAACAAGTACAAAAATATAGTAAGCTGGTAAATAATGTATAACAAGTATTAAATTTAATTGTATTCTTATGAAATGAGAAAGGCAAGTTTAATCACTTGTTTGTGAGCGATTTATTTTCAGCTTCAATTCAAACCGCGTTTCACGTTTTTTAATATTTATATTATCCTTTCAAAATTTTAGAAGACTGAGCTTTATCGCAGGTATTACATGCCATAACAGGGGTCTGCAAACTATTATTTGGCTATTAAAGGAAAACGAGATGTTATTAAGCTCCCAACATTCATTGACATTTAAACAAGTATTACCATTAAATGATTTTTTTTTTTTTTTTTTTTTTTTTTTTTAAAATAAGTTCTAAAAATTGTAAATTTTTACATTTTTCTTCTTTAAATGTTAGCGATACATGTAATTTTTGTACCAATTAATAATTTTACCAATAAATATTTTTTTCTTATTTTTTTTATTTTAGAAATTATTGCCAGTTGGATATCAATATGCTCTGTGTGATTTTGAAGGAGATGGTAGCACATTTACCACAAGATTTCGGATCAATATAGCAACAAAAAGTGAGTTAAAGAAGTGGCTTGATGAATTTTCACTTTCATCAAATACATCCTATAGAGTGTCAAGAACTTACCCAGAAGATAGTTTAAAAGTAGTATACAAGGTATTCTGTTTTATTCCTTTCACTTTTTTAATTTTGTGTTAGATAAATTAAAATTGAATACAGTAGAGTACCACTAATCTGCAGACATGTAATCCACACTGTGTATATGAATGTAAACAAACAAGTTTCTTTAAAAAAAAAATTACTGATGGCAATTTTTCAATTTTTTTCCCCATCCAACTAAGGTTTTTTATGGTATATATTTTCATATATCATTTCATACTGCTTTTTATAATTTAAAATGATAGTAAGCTTAATAATGTTTAATTAAATAAGGATTCATATGGTAAATTAAAATTTACTTCCTTTTTGAAAATGTACTCTTAGAAAGTGTGTGTTGTAGAGAGACTGTTAATTGGACAATATATAAAAATAATTATAATTTAAATATAAAATTGAAAACAGGGTTAGAAATTAGCAGTCATTAGTCGTCAAATGCAACTAAATTATTGTAGTTCATGCCCACAAGATTATGTCCAGTCGTCAAATTTGATGCCTAGCTTCCTTTCAATTAATTTTTGTTTAACAAAACACTCTTATTTGTACTTTAACATGTTTTTTAGTTAGCATAAGTCCCCCTCCTTCCACCTTACCACATGCACTTCAAGAGCCCTTGTTTTTAATAAAAAATAAATAATAAAATTAGACAGTGACGTGTTAAATTCGCTTACACCTGTCAGTCACCTCTAAGTTCACTATAACCAGTGATGCATAAATTGGTACTTACGTATTATCCGTGCCAGTTTTAAGCCAACTGCGCCAGGCATGGAGCCAATATTACTAATTATAGTAACCCGTATATATTTTTTTCTTGTTACATGGTACATGCCTGGGAATAATCTATATTATTATTCTTTCTTAATTACTATATTTACCGTTTATTAATTTTACTAAAATAATGTTATTTACTATTTTTAACACTGTTATAAATTTAATAAACATGTATTACATTTTATTTTATATTAATTACTATTTTTAACAATGTTATTTGATAATGTTAAATTACTGCGTTTGAAAACATGATTGGCAACGATAAACAAGATTGGTACTTGGCAACCATTTTTGGCGATCAATCTCCTGGCACGGATAATACGTAATAACCCATAAATTTTATATTTGAGATTACACCCCTAGAATACTTGCTGCACACCTTGTTCAAAAACATGGTAATGGACCATATTCTCTATTTGAGTCCGAGGCTATGATTTCAGAAATGTTACCCCAAAGTACATAACCCCCCTCCCTCCCTTGCTGTAATGCAAAAATAGAAACAATGTTATTGTTAACATGTTTGTGAAAAGAAATGAGAAAATGATATAAAATTAAATTGCAACCATGAAATTCAGTAAATTATAGGCGGCAAACAAATTATAGGCGTCATTTGATGCCTTACTTAGTTCCTAATTTCTAATCTAGATTGAAAATAAAATCATTTATTCTAAAACCAGACAATTAACACCTAAAATCAATTAATAAACATAAAAAACAATCCATATTGGATTCTTATACATTTAATTTACAATATTTAGCCAAGGATATTGGAAATCTTAGAAACGGAATTTTATCACTAGCATACAATTGTTGCTATTATAGATTGTTAAATACAATACAAAACATAAGCCAAATGTTTTAATATGGGCAACTATTATTGATCAATGAAAATATATTTTTATATAAATCAATAATTTTTTTTTTAATAATTCGTATTGTATTTATATGGCTGGTCTTTCATTTGTTTACTTTTTTTTAAGCATTAGCATTAACAATTTAAATTAGTCCAAAGAAAGAATTAAGAAAAAATATATACAGAGGTTAAGTAAATAGATATTACCTGTAATCTGCAAAATGCTTATAAACATACAATTTTTGCAAGAAAATAAAAAAGATATAAATAAATTAGTTGAAGCTATTAGTATGTTCATTAAGATTTTCACTAGAAACAGTGGAACTGTGAAACATTTTCTGCCTCCTGATTCCTGATAGATTAGTTTAATTAAAGTTTCAACAGTAACATAGGGGGGAAAAAAAAAGCATAAAGCCAAACATCACAAAAACAAGAGCTTCAGTTTTTAAAGGAATCCTTGTAATTGCTCAAAGAGAAAAATAATTCAAAAGGAATAACATTTAAAATTGCATTGGTATCTCATTACATAACATTTCAGTAAAATAACTTACTTATAAAACCATGCTTCTTTTAGGCTTAACTCAATTGCTGCTTCATAAATAAATAAATATATTTATGAAGCATTTCATTATATATCATTGGGTGTACAAAATATGTATAACATTTTAACTTTTAATAAATTATATTTGAAAAGAAAGTAGTTGTTTACTTTTAATATTGGATAATAAACTTTTTCATTTACCTGAAAACATTTACTATAAAATACTTCTTGGAAATAATTATAATGTTACAGCTACTCCATCTGGTGACATAACTTGAAATGCATTATTAGTGCTCTATTTAATCATAATACACAGCGATCTCATCCTTCACCAGTTTTCCCTATTATGCAGATTTCATTATATTGAAGATTTTAAATTAATTGCAAGAGTTATGTCCAGGAATCATGTCATTTAAATGTACTGTACAACAAAAAAAAAAAATCATCCTTTACATTTTTCATATTTTTTGTTTTAAAGAAAATGAAATTTATTTTCAATCATTATGCAAAAAAAGGGCAGGATTTCAGAGAATGTTCATATCCCCAAAATTTCCCCAGAATACAACATTTTTAATCAGAAATTTCCCCAAAAAACTTTCAAAACTTTTTTTTTTTATGTTGCTCATTCACCAAATTATTGTGTGGATGCTAAAAAGGACAAAATAAGGTAGATGGTTTCTATATAAAATGTACTTCATAAAATAATTAATGTGTATGTTAATAATTTAATAACTCGGCATGTTTCTTTTATTTTGTGTTGCTGTTTTTCAATATAGTTCTCGAACTTAATTTATGTTCAAGTTAAAAGTAAAATATTACATTACATTTTCTATAAAATTAGTTTGTGTGTAGAAAAGGGAATAAATCATTAATTTTAAGTTAAAAAATTCATTTTGTTAAACATACATATATTTGGGATTTTATTTATAATTTTTCATTTGCTTATTCCCTTATCTATAAATGACGATTTCTCCAGTTTAACATTAAACAATTTTTATTGCTTACTCAATCAAACAATATGCTGATAAAATCACTATAACTCATCAATACTATATCATCATAAAAACATCAATAAGAATTCACCTGGAATTCTACTTTAATTCCTTTATTTTATATTCATATATATCGGATTACCAACCTTCATATTGAGGTATAAGCTATGGAACATATATTTCCCTTTTTAATTCCCTTTACGCCCAAAAGCAGAACACTGTGAAATTTGCGACATACGTGGTCGAATAGATGCTTGAGCTGCAGAACAATTCTGTTCAAATCTGGAAAGAAAAGTGCGAACATCGCCAAACCTACCACACTTTTCTGAAAACGAAAGTTTAACCATTTGCCACCGTTATTCGGAGGAAAGATGCCATGTCACTTTTAATGCGAGATGCTTCGAACCTTCAATCTTTTAACCCAATGTAGTGCATTTTTTCAGACAAAATTCACGTTTTTTTTCCCAAGCGATTTATTGAAGAAAGTTTTTTTTTTCAATGTTCCTTTGACAAAATTTGAGATTTTTTTTTTCCTTGATTATTTGCCAAATTTCGCTTTTTTTTTTTCACAATTCTTTGGCGAATTTCGCATGTTCTTCATGATTTTTAGTTCAAAGTTGTAGCAATTACCTTTTTTTCATAGTAGTTAACAGTTCTGCATTATACATATAATTAAGAAAATGGTTTTATGAAAACATTCTGAGAATAATTTATGATATATGAATATCTTGCCGAACAATTTTGATCAAATAAATTTGCATTTCAGAAAATCACAAAATATTCTGCTTTGGGGCCTTTACGAGAATATTGTCTTATAATAATCTTGCAATATCATGTATCTACTAATTGTACTTTTGAGTCGATTATCTTGTATTGCTTAGAGTGTTAATTTATTGATGGGTATTATTCCAATTCAACACACACACACATATATTAATTAGTCATGAAAAATTATGGATTTGTGTGTGTGTGTGTGTGTGTTTTAAAAAAATTCTTATTTTCTACTTATTAAATAACAGTATTTTTTATGTGTACAAATTTTTTAACCTAATTCTGGCATTTATTTCTACTTCAACTGTACTTATAATAAAGCATCATGGGCGCAAGCTTTATAAAAACTGCTGGTATAATTTTTTTTTAAGGCTATAATTAAATATAAAGGTGCAATATGTATAACATTTTATATCATTTTAAACAATTATTTAAAAGAGCTGGGTTTTTCTTTATTAGTTTTTAGAAATTTATTAATTTCAAAAACTCTTTACAGTTAGACTTACATTTCTTAATTATATTATACTTATCTATCTGTAAATCTATCAATCGTTGGAAATTGTCACATAAAAAAGAGAGAATCACTCTATTTACATCTGTTTTTTTTTATTATTATTATTTTTTTTTTTTTTACTACATAAAGATATGATTTTCCTTTCCTAAGTAAACTGTAAAAGTAATTTAAAAGAACATGCAAATATGTTTTCTCCTCTTTATGTAATGTCTGAGAATTTTGATAGATTTATAGAATGTATAATTATAATACAGGCCTTTTATTACACATTTTTAACTATCAAAAACATTCCTTAACCTTATTTATTTTTGTAATTTTTTGTAAAATATTGCATATTTTTAAAAGCAAATAAGTATATACTCCATTCGCTGAAAGAAGATAACAGAAGTAAACAAATGCACATGCGGATTGGCGATGCTTAAACCTGGCACTGTGCCAGAAGCACCAAACAGACTCTGAAGTGTTTGAGCTTCTGCTTTTTCAAATCGAAATAAAAAAAAATTTCGCCAACCTAGGGATTTGTGCTAAATGTCTGGTTCCTTGGCGATTTTTCTGCAACCCGTTTGTTTACTTTCGTTATCTCCTTTCCCTGAACAGACTATAAATACAACTGAACCTCATTTTCACACCAAAAGAAAGTTAGTCATTTTCTATCTTTCATAAAAAAAAAATTGTGGAAAGAAGTTTTGATTTTGAATATGTGTGTGCCAAACATAAAACTTCTAAGGGTGCTTGAGCTCCAAAATACTCATATTAAGTGATGTATTACATAACTACCGAAATAATTCACATTTTGCGAAAACAGGTTAAGTATTTTTCAAATATAGTGTATTAAATCGAAGCTATGTGAGAATTATCTGAGTAATATTTGAATTTGGCATACTTTTATGTTATAATATCAATAAATTGGAATAATTCATTAAAAATTGTTTTTTCAGGTATATATGCATTGTCACCATAATACTCATCCTAGTCGTCATAAGGTCAAGAACCCATCACAGAAACATACTAATTGCCCAGCACAAATCGGCCTAACTGTAAAGAACACAAATTTTTCTAGAAAATACAAGTGAGTTATTGATATTGTTGTTTATAATTGATGTATTCTGACATTGCATGATGGCACTTCTCCTTATTTTAATTACAAAAATCAGGTTAAATAACATGAATAAAGTTTACAAATTTCAAGACATTTGTGTAAGTTTTGATTTAATAGTGTATTTATAGTTTGACACAATATTTGTGTAATAAAAAATATATTTAACCCCTACATCATCCTTTACCCTTCCATGTGTAATGAAATTTACTAAAATATTTAGCTTTATATATTTTATTAATCATTAAATTATTATTCCACTAACTTTTCTATTTTAAATGATTATACGCATACAAACATGGATAGATAACAGTTCAGGGCGGGAGTCTCGTCCAAAATTTTAAAATCCTGCCGAAAAACTATTGTGAGCAGAAGACTTCCACCCAGAAAAATTCACCATTTTCTGGAGAAATTTGTGATATATACGAAATTTATTATTTTTACTCGTCCGATCAGCAAAATTCGCGATTTTTCATGCTCGATTGGCAAAAATTGCGATTTTTACAATCCTGATCTGCGAAATTCACAATTTTTTCATGTACACGATCAGCACGATTTTTGTGCACCTAATCGACAAAACTTTCAATTTTTACACGCCCAATCGGCAAAAATCATGATTTTTTTCGCACCAGATCGACGTAATTTATAGTTGTCTGTGACTTATAAGCAAATTTTGCAATTTGTACATGCCTGATAGATAAAATTTGCTAATTTTATGTACTCGAACGGCAAAATTTTCCATTTTTATGCGCGTGATTGTCGAAATGTGCTTATTTTATGTACTTGATCGGTGAAATTTGTGGCTTTTGCGAGCCCGATTGGCAGAATTTGTAACATTTGCGTGCCCAATCAGCAAAATTCATGATTTTTACCCACCCGATGGACGAAATTCATGTTTTTCTGTGATCTATAAACAAAATTTGTAATTTTTTTCTGTGACAAATTGGCAAAATTAACAATTTCTGGAGATATTGACATTGAGGATCTCCCCGGACCACAGGCTATGCATCCCTAACATAGAAAGTTCAATCAAAGAAAATAACCATGGATTCCTTGTGAAAAAACAAAAATGCACCTTGAAGGAGTACAAATGAAAGACTGAAAGAATAAACATTTTTAATCCTTGTTGAAGGAGTAAAAGTTTACAGGCTTCAGCATTCAAAATCGGGGAAAAAAATCAATTCAGAAATTCATTTAACAACCTAATTGTTATAATTAAGAAGACCTGGTAGTGATACGAAGAAAAGTTTTTCTGAACTCCAAGGAAACTTATTTTCAAAGATTAAACTAGTTGATCCTTGCAATTTGCAGAAATTAGGACTTGGCAATTTAAAATAAACCATGTAAGAAATGAATCGACAGTTTCCCTTTCAAACTTTGGACATGGGTTTAAAATTTCAATGCATAGAACCTAGTTCAATCAAAAAAAAAAATATATATATATATATGTTAAATTTTTTTCAATTGTATTTTATCTTGTCTGTATTTAATGTAATTCTTTAAATAGCACATAAATAGTGAAGTTTAAAGATTTTTCTTTCACCCTCCCAAACATTTCAACTCCCTTCCATTTAAAAATGTTGGGGGGGGGGGGGGCCTCCTTGGAAAAATTTAATTTCAAGCCCTGCAATACATGTAAAAGAGTTTAGCTGTTTATTTGTTATAAGTTTTACTTTGTGTTTTACATTACTTCCTCGTTTTTGCAGTCTTGTCACTAAATAAAGCAATAAAAGTAAGTATAAAGTAATGATATAAACATTGATGTTAAACAGGGTTAGAAATTGGCAACTAAAAGTAAGGCGTCAAATGATGCCTAGAAATTCTTTTCTAGGTGCCAAACTGCATTTCATGATTGCAATTTTATGTTATATCATTTTCTCGTTTCTTTTCACAACAATGTTAATAATATTTCTATTTTTATATGCTAAGGAGAAGGGGGATGGCAGGCTGTATACATTACATATTTTCTCTTTGTGTTAATCACTAAATAAACAAAATAAAGGTTTGGTTTTCTATAAAAGTGATTGACCTGATGATAAAACTACAACATTTGGACTTAGAATCAGCGTTGAATTCAGACACTTTTTCCCAGGAGGGATTTCTGGGGCTCCGGGGAGGAAATTGCACTTTTTGACCATTGAAAGTATAAAATCTCAAGTCTTCCGAGGGGGACATTTCAAAGCTCCGGGGGGGAATGTCCCCCCGGGCCACCCTCTGAATTCAACGCTGCTTAGAATACAATTTTTACATTAATCATTTTAGAAGAGTTCATGTTAATGAATTAAAATGCATAGTTATATTTTTAAATTTTAGCATTTAGCTTAGAGTTGTATCATGTACACATGCAGCTACTCAGCTTGAGTAAATTTCAATATTGATGATTTTTGAGAAAGATTCAAAAAGGAAAATGTATTGTTCTTTACAGGCGAAGCACTTGTAGCCAATCTCTAGTTCTTTAATATTTTCATCAATAATGTATTTCCTTAAATACAAAGTAATTTTTTTAGTTAGCCTTTCACACAGAATTGAAACTTATTCAAATTGATTTTTATATGAAATTTTGCAATTGGAAGTGTGTGTCTCTTGCCAAAGACTGAATTTACACACCTTCTTTTCCTTAAAAAAAGACTTCATTTTATTAGATTGTGTTCTTAGAAATTTGCGTCCCCAGGTGGCGCTTAACTACAACCTACAACATTGTGTCTAGAAGCATTATTTGAGGACCTTCATTATTGGTTCAACACTTTTGAATCATTCCATTACATGAATTACGTATGACATATAGCATCAGCTTAGCAGATTTTTTTGTATTGTTAAATATTGTTTATTTCTTAGGATTATATTACTTAATTTTTTTATTTTTTGCTTTTTTAGGAGTAAGGATTTCCACCTTCCCATCATGCCAACTGTGGTCATTCTTAAACATGACCATAACCATAGAATAGATGTTGCTGATTCTGTCAAGTTTAAATCACCAAATGAAAAACTTAAAGAACTGTTTCTTAAATTTTTTCAGGAAGGTTTTACACCATCTAGAGCGTTGGCCAAATATTTAAGTGGTTTGAAAACAGAACTTGGGGACGACTATTTCACAATTTCAGCTGACCGATCGATTTGTCCAGACATTCAATGGGTATTCCATATCTATTATCAAGAATACAAAAAAGAGTTTGGTTCTGCATATGGACAATCCATGTTTGAATGTCTAAAAGACTTTATCGAAAATTACAATCAAGAGCATTCAGAAAGATGTGCAGAATTTTTTTCTTCAGGTGAAAACTTTTTGGTTGTAATTGTGTCACCTTTAATGAAACGAATCTTGGAACACATTCCAACAGCATCTGACATTTTATTTGTAGATTCCTCAGGAAATGTCGATAGATATGGATGCAAGGTTTTTATGCTGATGATAAATAGTTGTTGTGGTGGTTTACCTGTTGGTTGCATAATAACATCTTCTGAATCTGAGACCATTTTAACAAGTGCAATAAAATTATACATCACATTTCTCTCTGAAAAAAGTTTTAATGGTCGAGGAACTAGAGGTCCGAAAATAATTATGTGCGATGATTGCACTGCCGAGAGAAACAGCTTCCAAGCAGTTTTTCCAGATTCACAGTTGTTATGTATCTTTCATGTACTGCAAGCTGCTTGGAGGTTTGTTTGCAACGGTAAAAACTCTATTCCTCATTCTAAAAGGCAAGAACTGTATTTTCTTATTAAGCGTATGGTATATGCGGAAACGACAAAACATTTGGAAGAATGTTACCATGAATTTACAAATTCCCAGGATGTGGCATTGTATCCACAGCTACTTAATTATGTTAAAAAATTGTATCAACGGAAAGAAGAGTGGGCACTTGCATTTCGCACAAATATGCTCACCAGAGGACAAAATACAAATAACATTTGTGAAGCTGCAATAAAAGTTCTCAAAAATAGCATTTTAAAGAGAACGAAAGCATACTCTGTAGTACAATTATTCCACATTTTGGCAGTAGAACTTGAAAATTACTATCAAGAAAAAATTTTGAATATAGCAAATAATCGAGCTCCACAACATCTAAAAAAACATATATTGTCTGCTTCAGAAATGAACAAATTTTCTGCTGAGGAATGTGACATCAAAATATATAAAGTTACGAATTTGAGCAATAAAAAACAGTATTTCGTTCAGATAGACATTGGGGTTTGTTCTTGTCCAATTGGCCAGTCTGGTGCCCCGTGCAAGCATCAAAAGTATGTTAGCAAAAGGTACAATATACCATTTCATATCATCCCCCCCTCTGATGCTGAAAATAGAAAATGTCTTTTTCATGTAGCAACGGGGAAATATGTCGCAGCAGATTGGTTCAAAACATTAGAATTGTCTGAAATTGCTGTCCCAGAGAAAAATATGGACAATCTTTTAGTACCTTCTACAAGCACATCTGATGAATCAAGAATAGTTGATAAGCATGCGGCTAGTACAAGTGATGAAGTTTTACATCATAGTGCAGCAAATAATAAAGAATTTGACACTTTAAAAAAAGAAACTACATTAAGCAGATTTGAGCAGATGTTCAATACAATTAAAGTAAAGGCTGAAAATAACCCAGATGTTCTGATAGCTATGGAGAATTGTGTAGATTCTTTCGATAAAATTTGCACAGAATCTAAACTAATTTCAGCACTCAACACATTTGGGAAATTTACAGGCTTTTTTGAAAAAAAAGAAATTAGTTTCTTGTAAAAAAATTGGTGTGCAATCGACTGCTATGGCACGAAGAAAGATTTCTGCTGGACGGCAATGTATGCAAGCAGGTAGACCACCAAAACGAAGTTATGTTCCTGAGCATGGGTATAATGTTGATTCAGCTCCAAAATCAACAATATTACCCAATAGAAAAAGAAAAGCACCCCATAATTTATCACATTGTGTGTATGAAAATAAGAGTTTGGGGAAAAAATGATTTTTTTATTATTTCATTTCAAATATAGTTTGCAGAACAAATTTTAAAAATAATTTCCTGTGTTTTTCATGCTTGAGAAGGATATATTGAGATATTGCATTCAGTTGCTTTTATATTTATTGTTAAATTTTAATCTATTTTACATTTTTAGTTATGCAATTTTCCACCAGGTGTGCCATCAGCATTTAAAAAAAATGAAATTTTTTATCAAAAGGCTGGGATTTTTTTCAAAAAATTTATTTAAAGTAATACAAATCAATTTTATTAATATTTGGTTATCTTATTTTTTCCCAAGAAGCATTCTAAATTCAAAAACGATCTGTTGAATATGTATAACATGCGCATTAATTTGAAATATGTTTATCATATGAGAAAATATAAAAAATTATTTTAAAGTTATGCATTTTTTAAAAATCTACTTACCCTATTTCCCACCAAGGAATGGTTTAAACTAGCAAAAAAAAAAACTTGTTTTGTATCTCTGCTATGCATTCTAAACTTCTCAGTATACAGGGAAACAAAATAAATTTTGAAAATAAAAAATAAACCAGCTGTGCAAACCAAGGTATACTCTGTTAATTTTGCAGATCGGATGATTCACTGTCCAGTGACACAGACTTGGAGCAAAGAACTTCCTTATATATGCGCGAGATTAATTGTGAAAAAGTTTTATGTGCCCTGATGGGATGAATTCTGTATTTCAGAATGTTTTATGCACTCTGATTGGTTGAATCATGTATCTCAGCTCCTTTTGGGAATTTCTAAAAAATTCCTACAGATTCTGAAAGCCCATTTTTTCTCTCAAATGTTGCCAAAATTTGAGAAAGTTGCCAACTTGGTAATATACTTTCATTTGGTATTAAGCCATGTGTTTTGGCATTGGTAATCTTAAAAGTCAACTTTTCTACCAAATATTGTGAACATTTTGTTGAATCAGTTTTACCTATTTTTAACTTGGAGCAATGGTGCCATAAGATAAAACATATAAAAAGTCCATTTTAAATTTTTAGTTATGCAATTTCTTACCAGGGGTGCTACCAGCATGAAAAAATGTGAAAATTTTTATTAAACATAAGTTTGACCATGGCAGAATACATGGCAATTTATTCTAATGATTTATTAAAAAAAATCATTAAAAAGAATTTAGTTATCTTATGTCCATCCAGAACTTCAGTATAGCTATTATATGTTGAAACATTTTACTTCAATTTGGTTACCTTATTTCCTCCTAGGTGATGCTATAAACAAAAAAGTAAATGTTGAACCAGTACAGCTTATTTCATAACTAGTATAAATGCCCGTCCTAAAACGGTGGATAAAAATCATGGTGTTCACTTAAAATTTGAAATAATTGATAAAAATATATACTATTTATCGACAATAAGGAAAACTGACCTCAACCGTTAAGTTCAGGGTTAATGATAAATTTTACTGTTAATGGTAAACTTTACGAAACGTAATCTTTTTATTTTTGTTTTTCAACTCAAAATTTTCAAATATTTTTCTGAATAATTAAAATCTTAATCCTAATAACTATCTCAATAATTAATTATGGTAAGTAAACTATAGGTATTAATTTTCGCTCTCAGTAATACAAAAATGATCTTTTAGTTTATCCCAAATCTAAAAGAATGCATTAATTTTTACACAAATTCAAATATTTCCCTTCCAAAATTAATAATAAATGTAATTTAAATCATTAAAAAAGTAGATCTTGAAATAAATCAATGTCCTGAATTTTTCTTAGCTTAAAAATATGCTTATATACATTTAATATTATTTTACAACTTTATTATTATGTTATTTTTTTCCAACAGAAATGTATTTATACAGAAAGGTATAATTTGTATTTATTGTCAATAGATGGTGCCAGAACAGAATTTAAGAACGAAATGTAAAATACTGGTAGATCATCACAAAGCCTCGAAAGGTATCGCAGATTTCTTAAAGTGCTTACAGGAAAAAAATGCTTACAGAAATAAATTTTAAAAAAATATTTCAAATATTTAAAGACCTTAATATGCTTTTACAAATACTTTAAGAGCATAATTGATATTTTAATGAAACGTTCAAAGAGTCATTAGTTTTTTCTAGATTTGGAATTTGTGTTTCTAAATGGCAACAGTATTCTTTTGGTTACAACTGGTAATCCGATGTTTAATCTGTTATTTTTAATTTAAAACTTAAAACATTATATTTGGATATCATATAAATGTTTTATACTAAAATATGCTGAACAGGCGCAATTTCAAGTAGAAGAAATTATCATTTAGCTGTCATATGTTTTTCATTACGCCTAACATGGTGTTTAGCTACTGTCGATACGCAAACCAGAGTGGTCGGAACCGGTATGGTGACATTGTGTTTTATTATATAGAGAGAACCATTTATGCCATAAATCCAAGTCATTATTTTTTCCCCACTGAAATGTGGTATATCTTGTTTGACAGGGAATCCTCTTCTGTATGTAACTGATCTTCATCCTTAATAATAAGTATTGGTAAAATGTTTTTAAATTAAATATGACGCCATATTTACATGTTTTCTGTATTTACTCATATTGTTGCTGTTATAAATATGACATATTCATTTGCTTTCTGTTTGTATTATTATCAAATAATTGAAAATGTCATTTTTATTTAGAGTATGATATAATATTCATACTTTTTTAATACTTAAAGAAAATTATTTCATTTTACATGTGGAAATCCTTCAGTTGAAAATTAATTGCTGTGAACAAATTATTATTATAGTTTTTGAATTGTCAGGAACAATAAAGAAACAGGGTTAATAATTAATTAATTATAGGGAAAATAGGAAATTTTAAATTAAGAAAATTTTTTGAATAATGTAAATAAAACACAGTCTATGCTACTTCCTGGATTATAATCCACCTATATGGGAAGGCATTTAATCATCTGTTTTGACTCTGATGTTAGCCAAACATTTTCACTATTTGAAACTTATAATATTATTAGATTAACATAGACATCGTACAAAATGGCAGGAGAAAGTCACAAAGTTATTAGACTTTTCTGACTTTTTGTTTTAAATTTTCAAGACTGAAAAGTTTTGTCTGCTGTTTTTTACTTGCTTTACGAAAAATGCCAACTGCTATACAAAACTGACTTTGTATAGCATTTTTTTGTTATATATGTATCTACACACACTCTATATTCTAGCTCACAAAGTCTCTAAATCCTGACCACAGCTTTATTAAATAGAGATTAGTTAGTAAAAATAAAAATTTGTTCAACTTTATTTTATTGTATTTAAATCAATGTGCATTTAATGTACAGCTATTTGCTAATTAGTCTTCAAAGATGTATTAAACAATATGTAAATTATTAAAATAAACTAAAAACTTGCATGATGATAAGAATGAGGGAAACGTCAGAAATGGTGTTCATTAACAATTAGAGAAGAAAGTATATTTATGTTGAAACATAGTCTGTTATGCTTTTTCGTATTTTTGAAGCACTTTCATATTTAAAAAAAAAAAAAAATCTTTGTAATGAGTAGTACATTTCTCTGGTACACATCTGGTACATTTTCTTGAAATTGAAATGCATGTCTAATTGTTTAAAACGCTTTCATCATGTCGTCGTGTGAAGTTTAAGAAGACATTCAGAAGAATATTCATCATATGGCTATATTAAATAGGTTTTGTTTCGTTATATGAAAGTCATTTTACATGTAATTTATTTCAAAGTGTTATAAACAGAGGTTCTACTGTAATTCACCTTTAAATAAATAGTTATTTTGTATTAAAATAATTTTATATTAAAACTGATAATAACACTAAAACATCTTTTAAAAACTTGACTCAATTCTCATGGCAATGCAGCAATAAAAAATTAATTTTTTGCATGTAAAACCTTACAAAATGTTTAATCTACAGTAAATGCTAAAGATAGTTGGGAAAAAACACAAATTTCATCAAAGGATTGCTTGGAAAAAAAACACTAATTGCGTCAAAGGATTGCTGAAAAAGCGTGAATTTCGTCAAAATTTACTGCATTGACTTGCTATTTCAAGTGTCTTACTATTTCCAAAATTTCGAAAAAAAAAAAAATGTTCGAGCCAATTAAGGGTTTCTGCCTAATTCTTGTTAATAGTTTCTTTTCAATTTATTTAAAGCAAGATTTTATGTAATAGATATATTATATTACAAGAGGTACCCCCACCCTCCTTACATTTGAAAGAATTAGGAAGTAAAAAAAAAAGTATTGAGAGATGTAAACATAAAAAACCTTTTTGATTCTGATTGAACTGATCATTGTGTGATATTTTGGTTTTAAGTTTTTTCATTTATTTCATTTATACTAATAAAATAAAATTGTTTGTCTGTGTGTGTAGGATAGCTAGCCAAATCTACCACACATAGAAATATGAAAATGCTAGGGGGCTCAGGCCTCTACTCACTAATGATCGACAATCCCCATGAATTGCGAAGCAATTCACATTGAGACCGCTACGCAGTCCCAGTTTGCTTCGCTCGCTCGCCCCTTTTTATTTTTGCAGCAATTCTAGCCGGAATAAGTACCACCATAAATCATTTTAACCTTTTATCTACCGAATTATGAATCAACAAATTGTTCAATCTCAATAATTATCTTCCTCGATGTCTGAAGGTATATTAGACAATTTATATTATAATAATATGAAATTTTGATAAGGTTTTTCATTAAAACTGATTTAATAATGTGGTAGTAATAGCTCTTTTTGTGAAATATTTACAAGAATAATTAGGTTAATTAACAGAAAATGCTGTTAAGGAAATATCACAATTCTTTATCGGAACAATGTAAATAAATGTATTGTGATCCTATCATTAAATAGAAAGGTTTTTATAGCTGCAAAATTTTCATATAACAATTTTTAAAAAGAGAAGATCTACACTAAAAAAGGTTGAGGAAAATACCACTTTAAAAAATATTTAGCTTTCCCTGTTTTGCTGGGCTTTCTAAATGTGATCCAGAAAATTTTGTATACATCTGACTTGTGTGCTTGACATTAAGTGCCTGCTTATAAGTCATCGTCAATATACAGAGACGAGATAGCCACAAGGAAATTTACAGCACCAGAGAGTTACATCCGGGAGCTCCACAAAGTGTGTGCAATAGAGCTGGCGGGAGTTGAACCCGCCGACCTGACTCCTACGCTCACAGGCGATTAGCGGAATGGTGTCTTAACCACTCGGCCACGGAGGCCCCAATTTTGTATAAAAACAAAACCTTATTATCATTATTAGACAGATTAAAGAAATTTTATACAAAGTTTTCTCTGTTCGTACTTAAAAGTACCGTCAGTAGATAAAGGGTTAACATATGAAATTGACAGTTTTTTTATGTAAAAAAATAATTGAAAACACAATTAAAAATGCATTTAGTTGGTGCTACCAATGGGCATAAATCATTTAAATACTATGAAAAAAAGGATCTTGGAAACTCAATTAGTTTAAAAACTCATTGCACCTATAATATTGTACAGCAGACTTGTATAAAACCAAAAACTTTCTGCTAATTAATTTAATGTTTAATAAAATTGTGTGTTATATTATTTTGACGATATGAACTATAAACAGTTTAAAATAATTACCATTTAAATATAAAATTAATGTTAATTAAAGAATATTTTGGTTAAAAAAATAATAAAGCTAAAAATCCATGATAGCAAGAGCTGAATTCTTATCAAATAATATGTCAATGCATTTAGAAACTGCCCAAACTTTAATATTTCCGCAAGCATCTGTATCTGTCACAACAAAGTTTTGCATCTTTAAACTTTGAATTGTGCGCAAACAATTGTACATAAAATTGGGTAATATTTTTTAATTTTTAGTATCTTGAAAAATAATTATACAGAAACAAAAATTACGTTTAATATTTTTCTGCAAAGTTTGAATTTTGCAGAAAATTTTCCGTACACGGCGTGCGTCTATATTATACAACTCTGTTGTACAGCATGGCTTAAATTCATTTTTTTTTTTTAAAAAGTGTCCCGCATCACTGTAGGCTACGGAAATTATTTTTTACTTCACCAAGGCAGTAACAGATGGCGGCAGGTGCAATCTAGGCAGTTGATATTTTTATTTTTTCAGACTTTCGAGTGAGTGAAATTCATAAATAAATTCTAAATAAGAGTTGAGAATTCAATTGAAATTAACGATATTACTCATAAATTAAAATGAGGAATCATCTCAAATGCTTTAGATTACACGCATGTTATTTTATTTTTAATAATTGCTAGTTTGAATTTCACTGCTCTTACACTGGCTGCCATATTGGATATTCTGGAAACTATGGTTGTTGCCAAACTATAAGCTAGAAATTCAGCCTTATTTCCACACCTCATAACAGAAATATATATATAGATAATCGCAAAATAATATTGCGCTTCAAATTAAACTGATTGCTCAAATGTCGTTTGCGCAGTTGTCAGCTTTTTTGTCAATCTCATCCCTGGGTATTATCAGGTCCTGATTAATGCACGGACCTGGGCCCACCAATTTCAGGGCCCCACAAATTATGTGGCTGATTTTTTTTTTCCTTAAATACTTTTCAAATAATATTGTTTTATAAAATATGAAACGTAAAATTTAAATATTCTGAATGACTCAATAAAATTTTTAGAAGCTTTTAACCTAGGCACTTTTACTTGAAAAAGTGAATGACCAAGAACTGAACATGGACTTTACTCATGCTTTATAACTCCTGAATGGTATACTGTGTCTATTGGTTTCAATAAAAACGAGGATTTTACAATGTCATAATTATAGTTTAAAATGATTACCAAACTGTTAGGGAAAACACAATTTTTATGATTTTGGATAAGGCGAGTTTTGAAAAAGATGTCCTCATTTATTCTGCAACATAAACTGTGGATCATAGATGTTGGTGAATTATACAAATGCTTATTTGAGAAAGTGAATGGTAATTCATTTTCTTGATTATTCTTAATTAAGTTAATTTTTTTTTTTTTTTTTGTAAACTTCAAACTTTCACCCAAACAACTTTGTCAACTCATCAAATAAAACTACTTTTTTTTCTGAAAGTGTCGCCAGGAATAGGAAGGTAGGGGGGGGGGGGGCAACTTCAGCTTGATCGGGCTCTGGGTAATATTAAATGTTTAAAGCTTTATAAAAACACTGCATTAGTTAGAGCTATTGTGTTCTTATTTAACTTTCTCTCTTTACATTTTGAACTGTGACTTTGAATCGTATGATAGAATAATGGAGTGCCTAACTATTTTACTATTAAATATTCTACTTACTGTGAAAAATCTGTTATTGTTAACAGCTGCCATGAAAAAATGCACTAATTGTATGTTACTTTAAATGTAAATAAATAACTGTAAACTATGCTGTAATTGTACTGTGACAAAATGTATCTGTAAACTAAAAATGTAAATAAATAACTGAATTCTACTTGAATGTGATTGTATTTTATGAAAATTGTCTTAAGATTTCTGGAAATGAATGATACAAATGTTACAAGAAGCCAACTCAGGAAATTTTTGAAGAAATGATTTGAAAATCTGAGAAATGTCAGAGAATACACGAAATATTTGGTATTCAGCCATATTAACAATATACAATTAGGCCAAATAAAAACATATTCGGCGAAACCGAATACTTGAAGAAAACATTTTTAAAAACCTTGATAATTTCTATTTTTAACAGTCAGTAATTAAAGATATTTAGAAAAATTAAGAAATATAATCATATTTAAATATTACTTTTACATTATTTAATTGCTGTTTGAAAAATGACAATTAAAAAAATTAACTGTTAATGACAACATTTTGTAGGAATTAATAATGCATATATATAAGGTCATGAATTTTGTCATCTCTCTCTTTTTCACAAACTGGGTATTTAACAAAATTTAAGATGGCAATAAGTCTTAGTTTTTAATAGGGAACCAGGATTACAATTCACTTATTCATTCAAAAATACAGTTTCTCACTCCAAGTCGAACTTGGATGTCATTTTTATTTAACAATAATAGAGATGTAACAATATTCAATAAACTTCAAATGTGCAAATCCAGCGTTTGATTCACTAAGTAGTTTGAGTTATGTTTAAAAAACTACCTGCATTGCAGTTTGCTTGTTAATTCTTAATGCAAAAGAAAATTCATGTTTCCAGTATAGGTTATGAAACACTTCCAGAATAGTGCAATGAAACTTAAGCATTTAATAAGGTGAAATCAGATTTCACCAATCAAAAGTTTATAGCCTGAAAGTTACTCAAATTCTGTTGTCCAATCCTATTTATAATTTATGCTGGGCCGAAGTTCGCCTTTTTTGCACACAGGGAAAATGGATTTTGGCACCCCCGACTAAGTAAATTTATAATGTTAATTTTACTAATAACTAACATATTTTTAATTTAAAATATGTAATACTGAACTATGTAATCAACTTTGTCAAATATTGGTTCATTAAAATCTTGAAAACTGAAAGGAGTCTTCATTTGGCACCTCCTTCGGCTTCCATTCTGCCCCTCAACCCCCTTAGTTTTGGCCCTGATCTACATATCTGTGTGCATTCTATATCAGTAGAAAACCCCTTAACATGTTAAAATTTGGTGACACAACGCTTTACCTGATGGCTCTAAAATTTAAATATGGCTCTTAAAAGACTTTAACAAGTTTGCTTTAAAATTCAATTTAAACTATTTTTTGTTTCCTAATGTACATTTACACATCTAACAATACTTTTAATTTACCAATCCACCATTTTTATTTCACTTTCACAGACTCTATTATGCATTGAAATGCATTTATTTCAATAAATTCATTTATTGTTTGCGCCACACTGTCCAAAATCAAAAGAAAAAATTTACATAAATGTTTACTTTGTGTCATAGTATCCAAACTAAGTGAAATGTATACAGATGGATAGTATGATGCAAAGTAAACCTTTATATAAATTTTCCTTTTGATTTTGGACAGTGTGGCGCAAACAAAAAATCAATTTATTGAAATAAATGCATAATATAGGCTGTGAAAGTGAAATGGTGTATTGAAAAATTAAAAGTATTATTAGATGTGTAAATGTACATTAGGAAACAAACAAAAAATAGTTTAAATTGAATTTTAAAGCAAACTTGTTAAAGTCATGTCAAGGTGTCACTTGAATTTTGATATAATTTCTTTTAAAACCCATATTTTGATTTTATGAGAGATAAGGATGAAAAAGTATCAGAAAAAAATAATTTAACATAAAAAATAATATTTGC
Source organism: Maratus michaelseni (assembly GCA_963931845.1). Lineage (NCBI taxonomy): Eukaryota > Metazoa > Arthropoda > Arachnida > Araneae > Salticidae > Maratus > Maratus michaelseni. Next base: position 375,756,864 of record OZ007591.1, read on the forward strand.
ACTGCTGAATATTAGTACAGAAAAGAGGTGAAAAAAAAAATAAACATATACATTTTTTAATTCATAGTATAGCGTCACTCAAATTTTGATATTATTAAGAGCCATATTTAAATTTTTTAGAGCAATCAGGTAAAGCGCTGCGTCACCAAATTTTAACATGTTAAGGGTTTTTCTACTGATATCATTACTTTTTTGGGGTCAAGGATCAAAAGATGAAGAAATAAAAATATAAAGACCAGAGTGAGCACTGTTTAAACCAAGTGGTTTTAACCATAGTTTAAACCAACTGGTTTTTTTCTCAAAATAATAATAAAATAAAAAAAATAGAATAAATCTAATATAAGATTTTCTTTTTTTTTTTCTAATTTGTGTTTCAAATTATTAATATAAATTTCTATTTTTAACACTTTATCTCTGCAGTTAACATGAGACATAGTGAGTCTGTCATCGTTGCATGCATATATATATATATAGGATAAAAATCAGCATGTTGGTGAAAAAATGTCTGATGCCCTTAAAAGGTATCTTAAAATGTGTAAAATTAGAAAAAAAAAGAAGAAATATCAAATATATTTGACATAACTATTTTCATTAAAAAAAACATTTACAGCAGTTAATAACATAACAAGATGATCTTTAAAATTTTGATCAAGTTGCAAAAAATCTCGAATGAGATTTATTCTTTGAAAAAAAAAAAAAAAAAAAAAAAGGAAATTCAGAACATGAAGCTCAGTAAGACTACATTCAAAAACTGAGTGTCATTTATGACATTTCAATAATATAACCTGTTCTAGTAAATGCTGAATCTAATGGCTAAATATGTTGACATGGAGTTATCAATCAAAAAACAAAATCATCAGAAATATTCGAATATAAAGATATTCTCTAACAATTGCCGATAGTGATATTTTTAGGGACTGTACATACATAACGTTATCAACATTTTATGCTAAGATTTATCTTAGTTACAAAATGCACAGTCAAAAATTCATCTTTTGCAATTTCCACATATAGACAGAAATTTAATTGAATAATTTGGTGCAGCCTTGAATATTTTCTACAAATTTTTGTACAGTCCTCATATTAAACAAAAATTTAATTAAAGAAAAAAATGTACAACACAACTGAAAATGTATTTTCAGAAATTACTAACCATACACAACAATGGATCTAGTTTTAGGTAGCTTTCAATACAAAAAAGTATAAAGCTACCTATTGCAGCAGTTCCGGAAAATTTCGATATATTTTCACCGATCATGACCCCAAAACCACCCTCCGTTCAAATGTTGATTTATATATATATATGGACATCTGACCTATGTCATACGATCACGCTCGTATTTATAAATCAATTTTGATGAAACTAATTGTGTGTATTAAGCTCACTAATGTCTCGACCGAGTTTGTTGGCCAGCTTGGTCCGCCATTTTGTTTCAAGATGGCGGCCACTTAAAAATTTAAAACTAAAATAAATATACAAAAGAGTTAAAAATTCAAATTTATTTTTTAATTAAGTGTTAGGCCTTGATACGAGGATTCCAGAGCATTTTTTGGTTTACCTCTATCTTAAAAAATGGCTGAGATAGAGCAGTTTGAATTTCTAGGGTGGCTGACATTTTGAAACAAAGCACATTACAAAAATTTTCATTGTTGTAATAATTTTCCCAATCATATGCATAAAACTATATATTCATATCCGTTAGCGCCAAATTCTTGCCAAATTTGGTGACCAAAGTAAGTCTTTATAAATGAAGCCAATTTGGCGATTTTTCTATTAAATTCAGTATTAACGAGTCTTTTGTAAACGGTTTCTTTGCATTTTAGCTTGCTGTTTTCGAGTAACATTAGCTAAAATTTTAAAACGAAGATATAGGAAAGCTACCCTATCCTCCCAGTACAGGCTGGAAGGACTTTTTTTGCGTAGTCCTGTATATGAATTTATTTTTTTCTACAAAAATCTCTTAGTATACTAAATATAATTCAACTGGATAATTCAGTTTAAAAAAAAAAATGTTTATCAATTAAAACTTATACACAGTAATGCTTATGAGTCATTCCATGCAAAATGAGCAAATTTGCTTTCATTTACAGTTATTAATGCTGCCATGTCACAGATTTTAATGAAAAATAGCATATTAAGTAGATCCTGTATATATATACACCAGAACTCTTTGTTTTGCCCAGTATCGGATAACAAAACATTTAACTCAGTAAAACGTATAATTCAATGGTCTACCTGTCTACCAGAACCTTTACAAATATATATATCGTGAAAATTTTGTTTCATAGAGGCATTTGTTACTTTTTATATTGAAAATGGAAGTTTCATAGTTTTACTGCATCCATGACATAAACTTGCTGAAATGAAATAGAGAATAAGAAAAATACATATGAGGATAGTTTATCAAAGAAACTTTATTAAATACACTTTTTTACACACATAGAAGAACACTTTAAAAATATATATATTGGAATCCCTTTGGCATGTAAATCTTTTATCAAAAGTCATCTAAGTAATTTACTGAATTTTATTGGAATACGTAATCATTAATATTCGACAGTATGTTTTTAGTAGAGTAGTACCTCCTATACATATCTTCTTTCCTGTGTTCCATTTCGCATGTAGCTGATTTGGTTCCCAGAATCCTTAAGCATGTGATCAGCAGGATTGGAAAAAATTATTTTCTGCAAAACGTATAAGTGAGACAAAATTTCACATGGGGATGCAAAAAAGTAACGCATAACTCAGTTAATTTTTAATGGTAAACACCAGAACTGCTGAATTGAAACGTATAACTGAGGGAAATGTACAAATCAGGTAACGTATAACTGGAGTTCCACTGTTATATATATATATATATATATATATATATACATATATAAGTAAATGCAGAATAATAGCTTTCAGAATTGTTTATTTAAGTAATAAACTTTCATTAAATGGTGATAAAAATAAAGTTTTGTAAATCTGCTTGAAATTTCAATTTTGTTTATAAGCCTCAGGAAAGTTTCTTCAAAATGGTGGCAATTTGGTTAAGATTTTCTCTCTGTAACATAAAAATGATTTGCCTTATCGCATTCCACCAATCAGAATCACGATTCCATGAGTGTCACTGTTGTCATCTTTAAAATAAAAATCTCAGTAGTTTTCATAAAATTTAAACTTATTAAAATAATTGTGTTTAATTATGCAGTAATCAAGGAATAGCAGAATACAGATTATTTATTGAGATATAATATTAAGTAATCTGTGTAAATAAAATAACAGTAAAAAATATAAGTAATATGTAAAACAAAATGTTGTACTGATGAGGAAAATGACGTCATTCGGAAAACAAATAAGGATTTTTTCCTCCATGAATATAAAGTATTTTACTAAAATTGTATTAATATGATGTCATACTTACTGACTCTTATTCCTGTAGCTAAATTGACAGGAATTCTGCTATTTATTTAAAGATCCTTGGTATGCACAAAGTAAAATATTTCTGAAAATTACATATTTTCTATTTAATTATAATAAAAATCAGGAATTTTAGAACAAATTCTTAAAGGACTCTTTCGTATTCTGTTTTGTAAAAATTAACATCGTTTTCCAAGTTTTAAGCTTATGAAAATGGTATCTTTATGTGCATATTCAAACACAAAATTTCAATTTTTACAAATCTAAATGACATAATTGTTTAAATTTTTACTGAGAGCTGGACTTTAGTGAAATGTGGAGGGCAAAGTATTGAGTATGTTTGTGTGAATATCATGCATTGGATTTGCAGTGTTACTTATTTTTCATTACATTATTCATAAGCTTAAATTATAACACTATTTTAATTTAAACTATTTTCTATTCCAAATATAACCTTCCTTGACAACTACACAAATCTTTTGCAGCGTGAAGGGTAAAAACTACATGAATCCTTAATTAGCAATAAAGAAATATTAAATAATCATACTGCAATCCCTAGTAAGTAGCAGAATTTTCTGTCTTAATCTGCAATAAACCAAAATTTATCTGCAACCCAAGACTGCCAAAGTTCGCTATCATAAAAAATTACAATAACTCATAAAATAAGGAAAATTCATATATTTACAGCGAAATCACAAGAAAATACAATAAATCTAGAAAAAAAAAAAGAAATTTTTCATAGGCCAGAATTTTATTTTAAAAGATGTTAAATTGATCTGCAAAGGTCTAACATAATTTGCAGCACTGCTGCACTGTTTTTGCTATTGGACTGTAATCATACACATAAAATTATAGTAGCAAGCTTTTGGTACTTTTTATGTGATCGTGCACACAGTTTTTTTTTTTTTTACCAACAGCAATTTATTTTTATTCATATAAAATTTAAAACTTTGCTGCGATATTGACAAAAAATGTTTTTCATTGTGATATTCTCCTTTGTGTGTGTGTATTTTAAATGAAATGTATGAAAAGTTTATACTTTAAATGAAATGAATATAATGCAAAGGATGGTGATGGGAACAATATTTAGTAATTTATTATTTGCGCATGGCTAACAAGTTTTTTTTTTTTAAGAGGTAACATGCAACAACATATATTTTAAAAGAATTTTACTTGTTATATATATATATACATAGAATAAAACTTTTGTTTACAATATCTATTAAATCCTAAGAACAATCAAAAATATATGAAGAAAAAGAAAGAATGTACGAAATTGAAAAAATTCCACAATAAAGAAAAAAAAGAAACTTATATTTAACACTTTTCGAGGGCTATATTCTACAAATATAAGAAAATGCAATTCATTTCTGTATGAGAAGATAAGCATAGCTAATATTATCTCTCATATAGCCCGTTTATATATAATTATTTATTAGTGTTAATTTCAGATGAACTATTACTTTACATTAATATCACACAAGAAATTTAATTTATTAAAAACTACGGTATCATGTTTTTTTATAAGAATTTTGATTAAGAAAGATAGTGTTAGGCCTAATAATCCTATTGTAAGTATATCTAAGTCTTTAACAAAAATAGTATAATTGAACAAATAAATACTAAAATAATAGGGAATACTCATTATAGGTATATAGAAAAATATTTACCATTTTAATATGATCTTTTGAATAAATAAAAAAAGAAGGTAGCAATTTTGTTTACACTAACACTTCTATTTTGCCACACTTTGTTTACACTAAATAAGAAACAATAAAGCTTCCTCTCGCTTTGTCAACTACAGATACTAAAACATTTATAAAATAATGTAGTAATACTCATGAGATATATGAGAGTAAGGAGCATACATTAATATTAAATTTTAAACTTATATAATATTACAAGAAATACTTATATGCTCATATATTTCTATTACAAAAACAAGTACAGTTAAAAAATTTACGAAAAACTTCGTTAAACCAGGTGTTTAATTTTCTGTAATTTGATAATTACAATAATCTAATACTTAAATACATATAAACACACTAAAGAATACATTTTATTATAATACGTAATGGCTTTGTTCTGAGCATATCAAAAGATTTTTTTTAATATGGAATATGCGTTCGAAGTTTAAAGCATTAAACAGGCAGTCATCTTGAAAATCTCTCATTACTAAAATGAATTGAAATTACTTTTAATCTTTAGATGGATGCAAGCATGGAAATTTTAAATGTGAACGTTAAATTACGGTTTAATGTTGAGTTATATACTATACAGAAGAGACACATTAGAAAATAATACACAAGTATTTAGAATTATTAATTAAAAACAAATATAAATGGGCAGAAGAAATTAAATATTTACCAAATCTGATATTGCATTATCTGCTTTATGACTGTTTTTATTGAGGGAATCCATTTATAAAATTTCGCAGCTGCAATTTATTAGAGTTAGCTAGCTAGCAGGTACACACTTTCAAAGCAGAAGGAGAAATTACACTCCTGCTTTTAAAAGTGACACCAGCTGGCCAATTCAAATTGAATTAAAAGAAACGATAATGTTTATAGTTATTTTTCCCACTGGAAACGTCTTAGAGAAAGAATCACTCCAATTTGTGAAACACACGGCTACTACATAAATTAAAATAGCTACAAACTAAATTATAAGCCTTCTTTTAACTTAAAATATTGAAAAACTCTCGTTAATAACGCAACAAAATTACCCAAAAAAACTACTTTTAATTTATTCATATCAACATTATCAACAGCTCACATTAAAGCTGAGCTGATGAATAAATATAAACAGAAGCGGTGGCGAAGCATACGTTGGTGCCAAATCAACTTCTTGCCAAACTATGGTTATCATAATTCACAGACAGCCAATGAAATTGCAGTATTCTGCCGTAATGCTAAAAACCTTAAGGAAAGTCAAATTTCGCTCCCGAAACAAATTGTTTCAGTCAAGTAAACAAGTTTTTAGACCAGCAAGCGGCTCAAGGTCAAGCCGATTTCAGGGTTGCGATAAGAGAGAGGGAGACTTTTCCTGGAATTTCCTGCCTCTTTTTTGCTCTGTCATTCAGGTGTACGGTACGGAGTGTCATTTTGGGAAAGCAGATAGCAGTGAGCAGACGCTCCATTTCAATGTTGAATGTAGCATGAAAATATTCTGTCCATCTGTAAGTCTTATTTATGTTTATTCGTTACATGTTTATTAATTTCAATATAATCTGATTTTGCATCATTTAGAATGTTTATATTTTACGTTTTAATAATACACAAGAATGCTTTAAACATATTTTCATTTTCGGCAAAATAGTGTAAAATTCAATTCAGTAGTTCATTATTATTATTGCGTAAATTATTTTTAAGCATTATAAATATCTATCAATTTATTCTTTAAAATAGTTTGCCTAGCTTTAAATATAAGAAATATGGCTTTAAAAAGAAAATGATTTTGTTTTCTCCTTCTGGGTGAAGAAATTTACCAGTTTATACTCAAGAAAAATTCAGTGACAGTAACAATGGAATAGAGTTTCTTACATTTTTTTAGTTGTTAAAAGGCGTAAAATTAACAGTAAAATAAGTTTTATTAGACTGTTGACATGTTTCGGCTCCATCGGAGCCATTTTCAAAACAAATAAGAATATTCTACAATTGCACGTTCTTTGAAGTTATTATTTAAAACGCCATCATTTAATTTTTAACTTCAAAAATAGTGCAATTGTATAATATTCTTATTTGTTTTGATAATGGCTCCAATGAATCCGAAACATGTCAAGAGTCTAATAAAACTTATTTTACTCTTTATTTTATGCCTTTTAGCATTTAAAAAAGTATATTATTACACGATGTTATAATTTATTATATTTTTAATGGAAAAGAGTGTAATAAAATTTAAGAAAAATGTTGTTGACATTTAAAATTACTGAAAATAATTCTCAGGGATTTTGTAAAGTTTGAAATAATGTATTTTTTCTAAAGTTTGACTATTAAACTGTGAGAGAAAAATCTAAATGTTATGATGCAAATATATGTAATATGTTTCAGATTATATTGATTTAATAATACTTAAAAGAATAAACATAAATTACTGGTAACAGACTGTAAAAACCAGTAAAAAAAAAAAAAAACATACATTAATTATCATTTGCCAAATATAAAATATATAACGGATCATGTTACTATAATACACATAAAGAAAAGATTATTTAAGCAACAATTCAAATTTTATTCTGGAAAAAAGAATGCTTTTTAGAAGTTTATTTAAACAATAAAGTGTTTTTGCGTGAAAAAAAAGTACTAAGAATTATTTAGGTACAAATTTCAAGAAAACTATAAGTTCAACTTACCTTGATTTTTTTTTTCAAAAATTTTCCAAAACAGAATACTTGACGTAGTGAATTAATTAGTTTATTTCTTTTAATTATATACTTTTAAAATTTATATGAAATGCAATAATTTAAAAATAGCATATGATATAAATTTTTAAAATATATAATAGAAAAAATAAACAAATACTTAATTCACTATGTCAAACATTGTATTTTTAAAATTTTTGAAAAAAATCAAGGTAAGTGAATTTATAATTTTGTTGAAAAGTGTACTTAAATGATTATTAGTACTTTTTTCACGCAAAAACAATTTATCATTTGAATAAACTTCTAAAAAGTATTTTATTTTCTAAAATAAATTTTGATTTATGCCTAAATAACCTTTATTGGGTGACAATGGCTGGGTTTTGGCTAGCTTACATTTATAAAAGACATAAAAGGCATTTTTATGGTCAGTTTTGGGCTGGATTTAATTCTTGAAAACCACAAATGGCGTTGCTACGGCAAGTTTGTGGCTAGCTTTTATTCATTATGATTTTTAATGGCCTAGCTATGGCAAGTTTCCATTAATAATTGCCATTTAAAGTATAATTGTGGCCAGTTTTAGGCTATCTATCATTTATGATTAACCGTTAGTGGCCTAATTATGGGGATCTTATTGTATTTCTGGCCAATTCTGTTGCGGCCACATTGTGGCCAACGTGACAGTTTTTTTAAGTTGCCATTACGGCCAATGATAGCGGCCCTCCATCTGACAGTTTGGGCCAAAGCTAACGTATCCATCAGTGGCCCGAAAGTTCTGTGTTCGTTGGGAGGGGTGCTAAGACATCACCGGCCACTTGTGGTTCTACAATATCCGAATAAATCATCAGCACTCTATAATGAACGCACGGATCTGCTACATACGAACTATCGGCTGTTTGCTCAATATTACTGTCTAGAGAAGCAATTTCACACGGTTCGAATCCCAACATTTCAGATAATTCCGTTTCTAAAATTACTTTGGCGTTATCACGCACATTGATGGTCACTCTTTTCGTGATAGAATTATAGGAGAAAGCTATTTTCTTGTCCAAGTCTGGAATGGCAACCGCTTTCAAAATATCAGGTACCGACTCATAGAAGCCTGGTGGAATGCGTCTTGCAATGAGTTCTCCCTCGTTCAAGTCGAATCCAATCAAGTTCCTATCATTATTCACAGTATACCAGGTATGCGGGTAAATAAATTCCACATGACCCACTTCCCATTCCCCTCTCAGTTCAATAGGAGTGGGCAATCGTGTAATAAAATGAGAAATTTTATTCCCAGGAAAATAATTCCTAGAACTGTCCGAGGGTAGTGTCAGGTAGAACGACATATTGGTAAATGATCTATAGTCCTTCTCGCAATCACTTATAAAGATGTTAAATCAATGGAGGGAATCCATTGATTGATTTTGTTCGGATATCCCTTAAACTTCACAAAATATTCCACACGTTTTCTTCGAGTGCGCTTCTCTAAAATTTTTTCAACCGTATAAGCCTCTTTCATTTGCACTTTTTGAAGTTCTTGCGGGTAGAAGGTTCCTTGAATGGGTTCGTCTAACAAGTCTTTAATTCGATAGACAGGGGGATCTCTCGCTACACACTCCGTCATCACAAACAGTTCCTCCGTCCAGTTGGTTTCATACCCTTTTTCAAAAGTTAATTTTTGTTTCGAAACCCGAACCACATCCCCAGATTGAAATGCACAAGTTTTGCTTTTCACATTTTCTAGGTCCCCGTAGAGAGTACACCACACATCACTTTCATTTTCCCGCGTCACTTCAGCAGGGGCTCTCTTGATACTGGAATGGTAGGTATGGTTATAACTATGCACTAACTCACTTAATACATCAAGATACCGATACGTATGATTGTGGGTAAAATACTTCCACATTTTTGTTTTCAGGGTGCGGTTAAAGCGTTCCACCACTGAGGCCTTGGTATTATTATGCGTTGTGAAAAATCGAACTCCTTCTTCTTTTAACAATCGTTGCAAAGGTTGGTTCTTAAATTCTTTTCCAGCATCCGTTTGTAAAAACTTGGGCTTTCTCGTTGAGAAAATAGATCGAAAGGCTTTCACAATTTCTTCCCCTCCTTTTATTTACAAGGGAATCGCCCACGCATATTTAGAGAGAATGTCGATACATGTCAGAAGGTATCGAATCCCTTGATTGTGCTTTCGTAAACTGCTGAGATCCGCCAGATCGGCCTGCCATTGTTGATCCATAGTTTAAACGATCACTCGGTTTGTCGGGAAGTGTCTCCGTACCGGTTTGTGAAGCGTGAACGAATCGACGCCGTTCAACCATTTCTGAATCCTCATTTTCGTTACTTTGCTTTGGCAGCACGATATGACGCAATTACACCACCAAAACTGGCTGCGTGACTTGGAACCGGATAAATCACCTTCATTGCAACATAAAACTTGATTATTACTGACATTAATTTTAAAACGCATCATTTTCAGACCACTTTCTCCCGTAACGTCATCTCATAGAATAAACCTGTACGCTAGCGATCTCGTCTTTAAATACTCTGTCAACGGCATGGTTAAAAGACTAGAAAATTACTGAGCCATGATTACATTTCGCTAGAATTCGAACACTACTATTTTAAAACTATATCCTATAGAGGGTAGCAATGAAAATAATCCTATTCACACATAGCGTACCATCACGTGGTGTCACTCATCCCATAAATTGTTAGTATGTATTCTAAAAATAATTATTTTTTAAAACAGGAGGAAACATGAGAACATTAGAGGAAACATGCAATAATAGCTATTCATTCTACCATACGCTTTATCAATGACGTCACAATATCCCGTGGTTTTAAGAGATAAGCGAACACGTTACCGTTCAGTTCTTTTAAGACAAGCACACAGTCGAATTTGGGTGAAGTCCAGTACATTATGGTTAAACTTTTTAGGTAAGATACATTTTTATTATTTGTATTTTCAATATTAAAAACAAAAATTTTTGAAATAATGCACTTACTAAATAGTACAATATATATATTTTATAAAAACAAAGTCAAAAGATTAGTTATCCTATTCATTCCTCAAAAGAAATTTTTAAGTTAGAATAGTATAAACCCAATTTAGTATATTTTTTCTATACTTTACTATACAAAAAGCATAAACGAATGTAATTTTATATTATTTAAAATTTAATTCCTATATTTTATAGGGGACCCTGTATTTTTCTACCACAACATGTATCAAATTCATTAAAACCCGTCTCTTATCCTCAAAATTCTTAAGGGAATAACTATTTCATAGTTCTTTTTTTTTCAATGAATACATAATAAAGCCTTTTAAAACTTAACAGATTTTAGTATATATATATATACACATATATATATCACCATATATATATATATATATATATGAAGAGTAGTACCTATATAGGGCTACACGAAATAATTCGTATACATTTACGGTTTTAAATAGTTCATTTCATATATTTGGCTACAAAAAATGTGTCAGAAACTGTTTAAATTTGAGAAAAAGCCCAATAGCCGCATTTCTTATCGCGAAGTGATTCATCGTGACAAGTCAAAGCAAGATCTTTGCTTATCTGGTCTACTTAAAAAATTATAAGCGAAAAACCATGAAAAAATAGGAGTTTTTTCGGTTTTTCCGTTGTATTCGGTAGAGGGTTAAATTTTTTTTTGAAAATATTATTGCACCAAATTAAACTAGAGAAAATTTCCTACATTTTTCATATACAGTTTTTTTTCTATGATTAATAGTTTTGGCATAACGAGTAAAATGAATTTTAACGATATAATTGAAATTCCATCATCGCAGGGCGAAAACGCTGAATGTAATTTTTTGTAAATGCAAAACGCGTGGGAGGGTGTCATTGAAACACCCAGTGGCACCACGTACATGATATAACAAGGGTCATCTTTCCCTTTACCCCCCCCCCCTCTCCTTCAAGTCTTTTTTTGGCACGTGTTGAATTTGAAAGCTCAGCTCTCAGTTTGTTTTTAGACGTTTCGTCGGTCGATTATGCATTACTTGTATTGCCTTAAAGTATGTGTAGTGTGCATTTAATTACAGATTATGTGTTATAAACGGTTGTGGGAGACGTGAAGTGGTGGCATACAGTTCATGATGGCAGAGAAGTATTTTATCTGTGATATGGAGTTAGAAGACGGAACGAAAATAACAGAAGTGAAATCAAAAGGTGTTGAGTCCTTCAGATTAGCAAGTGAAAAACGAAAAGATGAAAAAAGGAATTTTTTAATGAACAAGGAGTCTCTAAGGGTCCATGAAAAATGCCGTAAAAAGTACACAAACGAAAAGCTCATTGATGCCCACTTGAAGAGGGTTTCTGAAGGCGTTGAAAACAAACTCCAATTACGTTCAGCAGTACAAAAGTTTTCGTTTCATTAAAGCAGGGGAATACTGCCCTTCTGTGAAAACAGTTAAAGCACACCTTCTAAACAAGCATAAAGAAGATATTGTTATATCAACCACTGCAAACATGGTACCTTCAAGAACATAGGTTATAAGATTTTGACTGATGTTTGGTATCAACAAAGATCTTCCCAGGAAGAAGGACGTCGTATTGTCCAGACTGCGGCGAAGATAGTGGCTGAAGATATTCGGTCTCAGGTTTACGAAACTACTCAGTATCCTCCTCAAGACGCGTTTTTGAAAGAGAATGACTCACTCATTCCAGATTTCCAGAAACCCTAAAGATTTTCACAGAGACACTGCTTTTGAGGAAAAGAAAAGGAGACCTTGATAAATGGAAGAACAGGAGTACTGCACCAGTTCACAGCATCATTACTGTAGTAAGACCAAAATATCCTTTCTTTCACCACTGCAAATTGGATTGGCAGCATATTTATATAAGAAGTTTGGTTCTCGAAAGCTGATTGATTTGCTATCGTCACTGGGCTATTGTTCATCGTACCATGAAGCAGTACGCTTTGAAGTATCAGCAATAACTATGCCACGCTTCGAGATAGAATCAGAGGTCTTCTCTCAATTTGTATATGACAACGCCGATTTCAACACACACACTTTGGCCGGTCACAATACTTTCCATTGTTATGGGTGGTATTCTGTGTATCACCCCAAGAATGCAATAACGTCAAACCGAATTATACCTCGAATTAAGAAGATACCTGCTGCACAAGTGGTTGCCAGTTTTGGAGCTGTACAGCTCAAACATTTTGACAGTGTGGGTTCAGGCTTGAAATCAGTCAAGATCGAAAATATTGGTGAGAGGTATTCAAAATCAAAAATATAGTCCTTCGGTATGCGACCTGTTATGGCTGTATGGAAAGTCACTAGAGATAGCTGGAATTCCTGGGTGGAGTTCTTTTATGGAGATGGTCTTTGCAGGTACAGGTGCTACATAAAATCTGCTTTTAAGACCGCTACAAATATTGCATCGCTCCCTCCAACAGAAGATGCAGCTCGATATCACTGTCTGCGAGTTTATCACCAAGTACAGCTATGGCTACGTAACTGTAAAAATGCTGAGGAATGGGACTGGAATAAAACCAAGAGAGGTATCACACCCATAACAACTGCCTAACCTCCCGCACCAGAAACTATTCTGCGAAAAATATCCTGCAAATGCAAAACAAACTCTAGTGGAATGTGTGGCTGTAGGAAAGCAGGTTTATTTTGTTCTCTCCCCTGCCTGAACTGCGATGGTCATTGTGACAATGTCAGCTCCTTGATCGCTGAAGATGACTTGGAAGCAGTAGTTGAAGATCCAGTACAGGATATTTTAAATCAAGTGGAGACACAACCTGAGCCATCCAGTGATAATGATGAAGAAGAAGATACTGATGAACCTCCTGTTGAAGAACATCAACCAGGCCCTTCAAAGCGACCAAAACAACATTAATTGGAGAACAACACTGCATTCATCCTTTTTCCTGTTTATAATCTTCCACGTAAGTTATTATTATATTAAACTTACAATATTTATAGTTGTACTTAAATCAGATTACTAGAAAAATAAAAATTGGTTCTCTCATCTATGCAGAGTGATTGTGTTTTTATATCTTTCCTAATCACCTGATTTCAATTTATTTTCTTAGTGCTATAAAAGGTTTAAAACTTGGTAAGAAAATGAAGTAAGATTGGAAATGCAACCAGAAATAACTAAACAGCTTCAAATTGGTGTTTAAAATGGATGCATAGTGATTGGATCGTGTTTTCGCCCTCCGATGATGGAATTTCAATTATATCGCTAAAATTCCTTTTACTCGTATGACGAAACTATTCATCTTAGAAAAAAACATTGTATATGAAAAATGTAGGAAATGTTCTCTAGTTTAATTTGGTGCAATATTTTTTTTTAAAAAATTTAACCTTTTCCGGAATACAAGGGAAAAACCGAAAACACTCCCATTTTTTCATATTTTTTCGCTTATAATTTTTTAAGCAGACCAGATACGAGGTGGCAAAGTTGAAATTCGTGTTCAGCACACCCAAAAACATAAAGGACGAAAGAGAAAAAAACTTCTCTAAAACTTTCCAGGCAGAAGTCTAGATTGACTGGACTATCAGTATTGTTTGATGTTTCATGTACTAATTTTCATGTACTAATGTTTCATGTACACCATTTGACTAATAAAATGGTATAGGCGAAAACAACTAGAAAATTCTGTGAAAAGTGTTTTCTAACAGATTTTCTATCTTTATTTATTTTATTTTTTATTTATTTTACTTTTTTTGTAAAATTTTTAGAAGATTTGAAATTAAAATTGTAATTTAAGACTATTTTTTATGGCAAGCATATCAGTAATCACCAGACCTATTTTAATGAGTTGATGGCTGATTCTTCTAACAGAAAATTCCTGTATTTTAAAATATTTCTCATAGACAGTTCTTTGTTTTGTTTTTTACAGCATATAGTATATATTCATAAGTGAATGAATTTTACTATACATATTTATTATATATATACATAAACACATATGTGAATATATTTCCAATAAATATTCGAATGTGGATATATGTAGCAATTAAGTGTGTACAAATTCAAATACTCTTCGACGCATACATATCTCGGCATCAGTGGCGTAGCTATATATTCAGCGCCCTGGAGCAAGTGAAGTTTATGCGCCCTTTTGTCAAAAAAAAATGTTCTGCGCAATTTTGTTTTGAAGTTTAAAACTTATATACTATTCTTAATTCGATTAAAAACCTTACTTTTATTTGATAGTCAAAGTATTTGAACAAACATATTAAATACAAACAATTAAAAATAAATAATGAAATTAATTATATAATTTTTTAAGTACGGATTACCTACCAATATTAATTGTAAATTGGACGGAATTTTCGTCTTAAATGCGCCAATGGGCCAATACAATCTTCCGCCATTAATATCTGTTTTTCTTTACAAGGGTTTCGAAGCATTATAGAATACTACTACTACTAATAATAATAAAAACAATTTTGTCAAGATTTTTTTAAAACATTTCACGTATGGGTGAAACGCGTTTTTCTATTTTTAGTGCAGAAAATACTAAAATTCCATAAAATGCAAACTATCATAACTAGGTAAGTTTTGGTCGCACAAAACAGAAATTTTTATTATTTTACCTGTTAAAGTACGGATAAGATTTTTCTAAATATAACGTATAGAACACAGGGACTGCATAAAAATGTAAAACTTCGAAAACTTCGAATTTTTACAATGATTCAATATGTATGTGTGTATGTTTTGCCTTATTTATTCTTAAAATTCTACGATAAAATAAGGATAAATGCGGAAAAATACTTTTCGAAAAAATAATGTACATTTTCATAGGCTATAATCAGGTACTAAGGAACACCAACTTCGATACCTAACTTTTTCTCACTTTTTGAAAGAAAATGCTTATCAATTCTTCGTTTGAGATTTGCCATATTTTCACAATCTCGAAACAATCCGCACAAAATTTCATTTGCCGCTTCCTCCCTATATGCCTAAATCTGTCTCTTATTGTTTTATAATCTGTATTGATAAAGCATATACATATTTAGTTTCCACAAAACAAAAAGACATACTTCAAAATCTTTGTTTTCTTGGTTTTTCGCTTATAAAAGTGTCAATAATTTTCTTCAACTTGTCCAATTATTATTATTATCATTTTCAAATCGTAAAATAACTAAATAGATAAGGCATTGCTGTTACATCTTAAATATAGGTTTCTCAGCGGTGACTTGTTTGGCTACCATTATTTCCGTACTGTAATCATCATGATAAATTTCTAAACTAGTAAATCTACAGATCAGAAGTCTCAACGTCAGCTCTACAAATCAATGTTCTTTAATCTCACTAATTTTTAATATAATCTGCATAATATTTCATAACCCCAAATTAGACTTTTTAAAGTTATTTATACATTTATACGAATATAAGATTTATTGAAAGTTCCGAAAATTTTAGAAATATCACAGTAAACACAATTTTATGTCAGATAAATGATAGGATAAACTACTTATTACTGTATTTTTTCAGGATAAGATTATATTCCTTCAGGGGGGCGGAGCCCCCCTGAACCCCTCTTTGTCATTTTAATTTTATATTATCAATTTCCAGTAATTGTGCTATTTCATTATTCGAGTATATGTCTGAGTGCATTTACTATTGTAATTTCATTAAATTAACCATATATTTGTACAGGAAATTTTATGCTATCCTTAAAAGAATATTTATTTTTTAACCACTAAATATCATATGTTGCTAAAATTAAATAAAATTTCGTGTATTAAACATACTTATACAAATGTAAATTCCTCTTATGAGACTTGTGTTCAATTTACACATTCAACTTTTTTATAATTTTCGGTTGGAAAACCGATTTGGTCATCTTTCTTTAGTAGTTAAAATAAATCCTTATGTATTTCATTAGAAAAATCATTTTAAAAACTTAAATCACCCTAAAATTAGCTATTTTGTTAATAAAATTTCGCGTCAAAATAATGCGATTCACTTTCATTTTATTTTGTTGATATTCTTTGAAATATAGTTGCTTGGCAACAAATTAATAAAAGAGAAAAAAAGAAAAGCATTGGAAATTTTTGTAAAAAATGAGAAATTAAAATGTTTCATATCTTTCCAAATAATGCGTAAAATTTCCCAATCATTTGTACAATTAATTTAGAAATTCTAATAAATATATTGGGAAATTTTCAAAGCTATCAAATTAAATTAAGATATCCATTTCGTAAATTTAATATCCATAATTTAGCGTTTACAATTATACCAATGCGGGATTTTCTTTTCGGTGAATGTTAAAATTAAAAAATCACCTGACTTCCCATCGAAAAGCATTAGGACTTAAAATAAAATCGTCTATATTTTACGACCGAATGATCCAAATTTAACCAAAAACTATACAGCTAATTCCGGGTACCTCGCCAACATACCCACTAAAAATTAACCTAATCGGACCCTTTTAGTGGAAGTTATCGCGGAACAGACAGACAAACAAACAAACAGACAGAAGCCAAAAACTTTTCGTGTCTCAACAGTGAGCCTTCACTGACGTTTTGGCAAATATTTTCAATAGAAATGTACTATAGGAATATTTTCATTTGAAAATAGTGGTATCCAATAAAGTGACCGATGAGAACCCTGTAAATAAGTTTTGATTACTTTAAGATTTGTTGTTGTTGTTGTTGTGACTTATCCTCCAACTGTCTGACGAAGTCAGACAAGATCCAAAATTCCGTTAATCCTAAGAAAGTCCAGAACCAGAAGGGGGAAGCATATAAGTCTTCTTTGGAAAGACCTAAGCAGCCCAGGATGTGTTCTGCAGAGGCCTGTTGAGCTTGACATTTAGTGCAGATTTTGAAGATCTTTCTGCCCTCAAAGAACGAGAGACTTTTTGTGTGGCCACTTGCCAATCTTGAAGTCGCCGTTTCGAGAGACTCTGTCACAGTTGATAGCGAACGAAGAGCCCGGCTCTTTGCCCACGTAACAGTGGTGGCTGGGAGGGACCTTCCACTCCTTTGAAATTTCAGATATAACTCTAGATCTAGATTGATGCTCTGAGTAGGTAAGTGCTGAAGAGGAAGATATAGGTTGACAACAACCCTCCTTGGCCAAGCGATCAGCTTGCTCATTGCCATAAATGTCTACATGGGATGGAATCCACTGAAAAAGAACATCATGGAGCTTTAAAATAATTTTAAGTTTAAGAAGGATGGAAATACTAGTTTTATCTCCAACTGTAATCCAATTGTGAAGGTGTTGGAGGGAGCTGCGACTGTCTGAAAGAATCCAGAGGTCTCCGAAGTCTCGCTCGCTGAGAATAGCCTCGAGGCCGTGTTCAATTGCAATAAGCTCGCTTTTAAAGACTGAAGAGAAATCAGGTTTACGGAGACTGATGGACAAATTTTGCCATGGTTTCTCAATGTAGATCCCACTCCCAGCGTGGTCGTCCAGTTTACTGCCATCCGTATATAATTTTATGGCGTTATCAGGGATCTCATTAATAACTTCTAATGCCAACTGCCTGAGATGAGCTGGTATAAGGGCCTTCTTAGTGACCGGAGCGGAAAAACCGAAGTGGAAATGGACTCTGGGGAGTCCCTCTGAGGGACACAGAAAAGATTTTAAGGAATGGGGCTCAACCCCACTATAAGGTAAGTGCAGGAGTTCAACATGACTGAATGGGCTGTTTTTCTTCAGTCGCTGATTATTACGCCAATTGTTTAGGTATAGAGACGTTTTGTTATGTTGACCATAGCTAGAAAGTTTGTTGAAATATTTGGTGAGGTTAGCCTTTCTTCTAGTTTGGAGAGGTTGTAGGTCAGCTTCATAGAGAACTATCTCTTTAGGACAGCTACGTCTCAGCCCAGTAATTATTCTCGCAGCACTGAGTTGAACCCTCTCCAATTTATCCAAGTTGGTGGCTGAAGCACAGCAGTACACAGGAAAACCATACTCCAGGATTGGCCTAATGAGTGACATATAGGTATCTCTTAAAATGACTGCATCGGCTCCCCAGTCTTTGCCTGCTATATATTTAAGTATATTTAATCGTTTTCTACACCTTGAAACGATACCTCCCGACGGTGTTCCTGCCTTGACGGGGCGGTGAGGCTTGCGCGCACCAATGACCCGGAGGGTTATGCCGGCGGTAGCTTGCTACTGGTAGGGTCTCCCAAGCCGGACAGGCTGAAGGGTAGGTGCCTGACGAAAAAGAACACCACCACGAGCCAAGACAGACTTCTACCTTTATGGTGCTCAGATCAACAGAAGCTGCTCTTCACCTCCTCCTTATGTCTCCACTTTAAGATTTGAAAATCTTTAACTGTCGTCTATATGGTAAAAGTTAAAGAAAGAAAATCAGGTATGCTGAAACGGTGTTGGAAAATTTACTTGAGGTTGCAATTGGTGTGAATTGAAATTAAAACTTCACGAATAGAAGTAATTTATTTTATTTGCGTATAAAAATATGTTTTAAATCGAAGTAGTTGAAATTAAAAACAATTTAAAATATCATATGAATATGCTGATTGTAATAATATTCAACTATAATGTCTGATTAATAATAACAAAAAAAAATGCAAATATTTTTAAAAGGTTTATTTCGTTCTTTCTAATTTTGCGCCCTTGGGATTCGTGCGCCTGGAGCAGTTTGCTCCAGTTGCTCCACGGTAGCTACGCCCCTGCTCGGCATCAGTTTTAACACTTTCCAACATAGTTGAAAAGTGTTTATGAATTCGGCTTCTCTCTCTTTCTTTTTGTGCTGTAACTCGTGTAAATATACTTGAATTGCCATGCAATTAATACATTTTAATTAGGTTTACTGTAACAGGTTCGGCATTGAAAATGAAGTATGTAGCGTTTATAGTTCATTCACTTACAGGGATACTCAAAATAATTATGTTACATTACGGTCTATGAAGAAAATCGTTTGCAGTGAATATTGACACCATTTCAAACATATTTAAATTGATATATGTCGTTGAAGTGCACTATAAGAGGCGTACTATAGAATACGGTGTGCATAGCATCCATCGTTCATTTACAGGGACACACAAAAAAATTCGATTAGAGTACTGTGTAAGAACAATAATTGCCGGAATTGCGTTTTATGTTGTGTAAGTTTTCAAATTGAACTAATGTTTTGCTTGTTACTTGGAGTGTATAAATTATATAGATGATATACAGCGAAGCACAAAAGATCTCGAGTATGAGTATATTTCCGTTTATTGACGGTAACTGCTATAGTGGAAATTAAAAAAACTGTTTCATAATCGATACTTAACGCATGATTTTTCGGTCTGGCTCTATTTGTATTTGAATTATTATATTCAGATTGTTAAATGGAGTTTTCTTTTTATACAGGTAATATATTATACTAATATAAAGTGAATGATGCTGTTTCTTTTAATATTGGACTATGGATTTTGATTTCATAAGACAAAAATTTCTTTCAGAATATACTTTCAAAGTTGGCGTTTTGAATCGAATTTCCGGACGCGGCAGCGAGGGAAAGGGGAAAAAGTGGTCGTCACGTGACATTTGTAACTTGATAAATAATTTATTTATCACAAATGGAATACTCAATTGAATTTCAAATCGTTTTTATAGCCAGGCTTGGAAATTTTATGCGTTTAGGTTTAAAAATGTGTTAGAAAAAGTAGTCGTCTTATTCCGTAACTAAAATGCAAACTAAATTTACGAAGATAATTTTATTAAGTTTCGAATAACAGACCTATTTTAAAATTTATAATATGTAATCATAAAATATATAATATTGAAATACGTATCGTAATCACCTTTGTCAAATATTTATTCATTATAACCGGTGAAAACGGAATCGAAAATTACAGAAAAGATTCCCCTTTATACAGGTTTATGTCTGAGCAGGTATAATTGTTAGTATTATTTTTGTTGGAACCGCGTAATTTTTTCATTCAAGACAAAATTCCATTTAGTAAAGATTTGTTCAGGAGGGAATTTGAGAACAACCTTAAGTTTTCACTTAATAGTTAGTGAATTTCACACACCTTAATTTTTCGTGTCCCGGGAAGTCGCCGGACCACGCAGTTTCTAAGGCCATTTCAAGAAAGTATATAGCGTAAAATGAAGATAAAAAAATATATAGCGTAAAATGTAGCTTAATGTTCGTCGTGTTGGAAAGTGTGTAATAAGTAATCTATGCGTGAGGCATGACTTTATGATTTTTTTTTTACTGTCTGTCCGTACTCTAACTTTGAGAACAACCTTAAGTTTTCACTTAATAGTTAGTGAATTTCACACACCTTAATTTTTCGTGTCCCGGGAAGTCGCCGGACCACGCAGTTTCTAAGGCCATTTCAAGAAAGTATATAGCGTAAAATGAAGATAAAAAAATATATAGCGTAAAATGTAGCTTAATGTTCGTCGTGTTGGAAAGTGTGTAATAAGTAATCTATGCGTGAGGCATGACTTTATGATTTTTTTTTTACTGTGTGTCGTACTCTAACTTTAATAATATTAACAAATAATATATATAAAAAATATTACAAAATAAAACCCACAATTTATATATGTCATTAAAATAGTTTTCAAATTCCTTGCTCAACAATGTGGAACTTTCTGAGACATTTTCTAACTCATATTTATATATAAAGTATAAAATTGGCAAGCCTGATTATTGAAGGGATTTGCAGTTGAATAGCGTTTGGCAAATAAATTACCTATCGAGTGATAAGTGATTGTTGTCACGTGACAAGTATTTCCCCTTTCTCGCGCTTCCATGTAGGGAATTCGGTTTAAAACGCCGACTTTAAAAGCATTTCAAGAAAGTTCTCCTGTCTTTACCGTTTCCAAAAAAATGGAAAACGTCTTTTGATTACATAGTTTCTGAATAACAACACCTGCCAATTTCATGCGTTTCTGGACAAAAATGATTTCAGAAATGTGTCAGTAAGCACATCCCTTTGACTTGAGAAGAGTCGTAAGAAATACTATTCAGCATGTTCTTTATATAAAAAAAAAAAAAAATGCTATATCTAGCATTTATAGTTTTTACCACGGGGTACACAAAAGAATTCGGACACATTACGGTCTAGTGACAGAATTTATTTGAAGTAAATTTTGATCATGTTTTTCTCGAACAAATTCAAAGAAATTTATTTAATCTTTAGCATTACATGAAAGTGCAGAATATATTTCGAAAAACTGAAGGTGGATAAATGCAATAAGTAGAAATAGTTGGAAAGTGTTTTACAATCTATGCAATCGACATTATTTTTCGTTATTGTTTTGTTCGTATGCGCTATCAACAGGAATTAGGCACAGATGGAAAATCAGCAATAAGGTAAAGCTAGGATAGCCTGCGCACAATTCAAAAGAATAGCAATAAAAAATCTAAATATTAATTTTTTGCTAAACTATCCATGAATAATTTGTACTTCATTTGTTTTTTATGCATTTCCATTGCTATTTTGTTGTTATGTTGCAATTTAATAGAACAGTTGTAATAAAAGCAAGAAAGTTATTTTGCGCAATCTGTCCTTACAGGGTTGGTGTGATTGCGCACATGGGTAGGAGAGATTGTTACTAATAATAACTACAATTAAATTGTTAACAATAATAATTACACTTAAATGACATTGCTGTAAGGCTTTTGTGAACAAATTTTATTGTATTGGGAGTGAATATTTCAACCTAATGCTTATGGAATCAGAAAAAGGAAATAATTTAAAAAACGATTAAAAAATTTTAATTAAAGAAAAAAAAAATATAGAATAAATAAAGCAAGTCCAGATAAGATTACAAAATAAAATTATGCAATTTAATAACACGTTTAACTTAAAATTAGTCCATTTTCATTTTTAATTTTTTTATGCAAATTTACCAATAAGCTGCGTAATCTCTCCTACCATTGAAAGTAATGGAAACAATGCGCCATCTCTCCTAAGTAGCAGATGCGCAAACTCTCCAATTTTGGTAGGAGAGATTGCGCGGCCTGTTATTTAAACATGGCCGCTTCTAAAACGATCCGTTGATGTTCACATTGTTAGTTTAGATTATTAGCTTATGAGAAATTGTTTAGGCTTAAAATATTTTGTACTGTTGACATTGTATAGAATTTCTGGTGAATAGCTAGGAAAATTCACGCACTTACTTTGGGAAAACAAAACAAAATAGCAATGCTTTATCTTAGACGCTCAAAGCAATCAACGTGCACTTTCAAGTAGACACTCCACTACTGTTGTTGTACAACTACCTGGAGTCGCTGCGCTGTCACTCTACTCCTTCCCCCCGAACCTCTATGTGCGCAATCTCTCCGACTGCGACATCTCTCCTGGCTTTACCTTAATATATATTTTTTTCATTTGAAAATAATTTATAGCCATCTAACTATAACTCATTTTATAATTGGAAAAAATGATTTAAAAAAATACTTTTTATATTACAAATTTCAATAGATATATTGTATTCAATACATTGAAACATAATACATAAGGTAAAGCCAGGAGAGATGACGCGGTCGGAGAGATTGCGCACAAAGAGGTTCGGGGGCAAGGAGTAGAGTCAGCGCGCAGCGACTCCAGGTAGTTGTACAACAGCAGTAGAGCAGTGTCTACTTGAATGTGCACTTCGATTGTTTCGAGCGTCTAGGATAAAGCATTATATTTTGTTTTGTTTTCCGAAAGTAAGTGCTTGAATTTTCATAACTATTCGTCAGAATTTCTATATAGTATCAGTATTACAAAATATTTTAAACTTAAACGATTTCCCTTAAGCTACTAACATAGACTAACGGTGCGAACACCACTGGTTCGTTTTAGAAGCGGCCAGATTTAAATAAAAGGCTGCATAATCTCCCCTACCGAAATTGGAGAGTTTGCGCATCTGCTACTTAGGAGAGATGGCGCATTGTTTCCCATTAGTTTTCATGCTAGGAGAGATTACGCAGCTTAATGGTAAATTTGCATATATTACAAATTACATGTAAAACATGTGAATGAATTAATTTTGAAATAATTTTTGAAAAACACATAATTATCGAAACTAAATTTGGCAATAAATTCATTTGTTAAAAAAATACTGGGCAATGAGGATGGGTGAACTGAATGTCTGGAATTGTACCATTAGGTTGAAATATTCACTCTTAATACAATAATATTTATTCACAAAAGCCTTACAACAATGCCATTTAAGTGTAATTGTTATTGTAATGATTAAATTGTAGCTATTATTAATAACAATCTCTCCTACCCATTTGCGCAATCACACCAACCCTGTAAGGACAGATTGCGCAAAATAGCTTTGTTGGTTTTATTACAACTGTTCTATTAAATTACAGCATAAGAACAAAATAACAATGGAAATGCATAAAAAACAAATAAAGTCAAAATTAATCATGCATAGTTTAGCAAAAAAATAATATTTATATGTATTTTTATTATTCTGCTGAATTGTGCGCAGACTATCCTAGCTTTACCTTATATTATATATAACAAAATTCAATTATGTATTGTTATTAAATATAACAATACATAATTGAAACAATATTTATATTGTTTCAATTATGTATATATATGTATATATTGGTGTGTTATGATCCGCGTGACGTCTACAGATTTCTAGATAAATAAGTACATATAAGTACATTAAGTTCACGGCAAAAATAAATAAGGGGAGCTGACGCATATCCATTCTGTTGCCCAAAATAACCGCCATATTGCAACCTAGCTCAGCATTAGGAAACCACCTGAGCAGGTGTTTGCCCGTGTTTGCCGTCCCTGTTACTGTCACTCGCCGTCCACTAGTACGGTAAGCTAACCGGTTTTAGCTTGGTTTTTGGTCCGCTGGGTTATTAAATGGCGGTATGATTCAGCCTGTATTATAGGAGCTCTAGATATGTGTCCCCTCTGCTGTGACGTCCAGATGACGTATGGGGGCAGATATACAGAGGACGGATATCCAATGCTCTCGTCAAAAGTAGAATGTCCTAGCATTGGATATGTACCCCCTTGATATGTATCCCCTTTGTTCAGACGTCAAAATGACGTATGGGGGAAGATATCCATGGGTCGGAATCCAATGCTCTCCTCAAAAGTAAAAGGTCCAAGCATCGGATATGTGACCCCTTGATATATGTCCCCTTCTGCTATGACGTCAAGATTACGTACGGGGATGCATATACAGGGGTCGGATATCCAACACTCGACGAGCGTGAAAATGCTCAAAAACTGGATATCTATCCCCTTCTGCTGTGACGTCAAGAAGATGACGTATGGGGGCAGATATACTGGGGACGGATATCCAGGTCTCGACGAAAGTAAAACGGTCTGGTTTTGGATATATGTCCCCTTCTGATATGGGGGCAGATATACTGGGGTCGGATATCCGAATTTCGAAGAAAGTGAAATGCTCAAAAACTGGATATATATCCCCTTCTGCTGTGACGTATGGGGGCAGATATACTGGGGATAGATATCAGGCGACTCGGCGTGCAGTCCCCCGAACTCCACCCTTGGCTATGCCACTACCTTAAAAAAAACTTTGCCCCTCCCAAGAAATTTCTGAAATGGCGCCCCTGATTCAGCACCCCAAAAAACATAAAATAAGCCACTAAAAACAATTACACCAGAATTTTCCACTTCAAGCACTTTTTGAACACAATTTTACTGGTCTAATATTGTCGGCGAAAAAGGACAGAATCATGAATGATTGGATATGGCACTCTTTTAACTGATTCTGTCCTGTTAAAAGAGTCTCATATCCATTCATGCGTGCATCACTCTCTACGCGGGTTCAGGGGGTCAAAAAGGTTACGGACGCGATAACAATTAGTTTGCAAATGTATGAGAATTATTTCAGTTCGTTTTTGACCACAGTCCAAAAAAAAAAAAAAAAAAAAAAAAAAAAAAAATGAGTAGCGAAACATACAACTCCAGAAAGCAAAAATGTGTTTATTTTACTTTTGTTTGTCGCAAAATATACCTAACATCCAAAGAAATGTATTGTTTTAAATAAAGATATGATTGGATGTTAATAAAGCTGGGAATAAGTAAACTGTATATAAGTGTGTGCGTACGTGGTCAATTAATGACGATATCTCATTTTACAACAAATACTGTAAGTATAAATATCGTAAAAAAAAAAAAATAGGAAAAGGTTTTCGAATTAGTAATCTTCTTACATTTAAATGGTATTTTTGAAAATTTACTGAAAATATCTCAATAATTTTGTCTCTGTACTAAAATAAAAGCAACTACTGCTGATGCTGATGCTGATGCCGCCTTAATTAAGAATGTTGTGGTCGAAGGCGGCTTATATTAGGAAAACTATTGCATATAAAGGTTTAGTAGTTTTCAAAATGATTGGTAAATTTATAGAGATAAACATGTTGAAGCAGGCAGTTTTTAAATCGAAGAAATATTTTAAGCGCAATGTTGAAGTCGATCAAAATAATTCCTGTAAAAAAAAAGTTTTATAGAATCAGAAACTATGCATAGACGTTTACCCACCTTTCTCGGGCACATACTTGATTATTTTGTAGTGTGCAAAGTGCAATCATTTTTTAATTTTGTCTAATTTTATTAGTCTTTTTTTTTTAAATTTTTGTTCAAAATTTCGGTGTCTCAATAGCAATTTATTTCATATTTGGAAAAAGTCATATTTTACCTATTTTTGCCAAATTTTAAAACATTGCAAATAGTAATGCTTCCGAACATTTTACAATTGAAAAAATATATTTACATGTGAATATTAAAAAAAAAAAAAAAAAAAAAAAAAAAACTTTAAAATAAATAAATTATTACACACAAAAAGTATTATATATCGGAAAATTTCGTTATGTTTAACACAATATATTTAAAAAATTAATTTAAAACGATTTTCTTATAGCTTCTAAAAGAAAATTTTTCATTTCAACAGTTAGAGAGCTAACCGGAAATATATGCATGAAGAGGAAATAAAATTGAAAAATAAATTTCATGTATAACTTATATATTTGTTTCTAAAAATATCTAAAACTCGATAAGCATAAATTTTCTAAACACAGTGTTGGTTCAATGTTGGTTATTCAATGGCGTGGTTTTGAATGTTATTCCCAAAGCCGACGAATTTCTGTTGCCTCGAAACTAAAATAAGAATATTGTCTGTAGCGTCGTTTAAAAAGTCCGGGAGGCAGCGACATTTTTACTCAAACATTTTATACAAATTGATTTTTAAATGTTTAATTGATTTTTCTTAATCAATCGCGAAAATAACCGTAAGCTATCGCAACAACGGTGGATGCGACTTTAAACACCGACAAATTCCCCAGTCAAAGAGAAAGGAATAGCAACTCGATTACGGAAGATTACCCTTATTCATGATAGTATCATTTAATCTTCCGTAGTCAGGTAATCTTTTTAAAACAGAGCAAATTAGCGTGTTTTAACTAGTGCTCACGAATATACGTTTATATACGTTTAAACGTATATGTAGTTAAGCCCTTTTTTCCATATTATACCTATCCAAAATCGTTACCGGTTACAATACGTTTTATACGTATTATACGTATATTCGCGAGCACTAGTTTTAACAGTATGCGGGATCTGGACGGGGATTGGCGAGTGTAGCTTAAGAGGATAGTATTAAAAAAAAATGTTTTTTGAAAAAATTTTCATTAACCATTGGGTTGCTATTGAGTAACTATTGACCTCAATTATTTTTGCTTTGCAATTTTTCATTTTTCGAACAATAAAAAAATAGTAACCTAAACATAATAAATAAAATCAAACAGACACCTCGGAAGAAATTTAATAGAATTAATTTAATTATTCTCCGATTCAAACCATCCAAAAATAAGAACGCTGATCAAAATTTCAATCTTGGTACTAGGAGGGTTAAATGGTCAATAACAGTGAAGATATTGTACTGAAAATTTGAAACTTACCTTATTTTGTTTGAAACCTGTCATTGCGAAAATGTTGTAAAAGTACAGTAATTCAGTCAGTGATATCATATATACAAGCAACCATATTCAATGTGTCCTGTTAGTACTGTTTGGGCGCGGTGTGTGGAATTTTCTAGTACTTGGCTTAATATTATCGAATTTAGCAGAAAGCAAGCAATACAGAGTACTGCATTGAGTCAAGTTGTCCCTTTTTTGTAGGTTGGGGTCACTCTAGAATGTTTCTCGCAGGTCAGATTTAGGTTATTGAAAGTCGGGTTGCTGGGATTTTCACAAAAAGTTTGAACAGAACTGTATATTTTAGATGAAAATAAATACATATTTGTGTATGAATGAGTATATATTCAATTTACTGTATGAGGTATAAAATATCGAACAAACCAGAAATAGTATGATATCTATAATAATAAGGCTACAAATAAACATATGAAGTTTTTCTCCTGCGCTCAAAATATGAATTTTTGCGCTGATGAAGAATGGCTACGTTCTGTCGAAACGCGTTCTGCTTTTTTATAAAAATTTTAAGATGCTTGGGTCTTTGTATTGAGTTTTTAAAACTTTTTCTATCCTTAACATTTTAATTTTAGTCGTATATATTAGTAGATACATTTTAATTATTAAAAAATATATATATACAATACATATTACAATTTTAAACGACAAATTAAGTGGAACTCCTGAAACATTAATCTAATGTTACTAATTTATTTAATTATGAAAAAGGTTTTCTTTAATTATATTTAAACTTTTAATTTTATTTCATTTCGGGTGTCGGGTCGAATTCAAGATTTCATTATCACAATAGCGATTTATTTCATTTTTGAAAAAAAATTATAATTTACATATTGTTGCCAAATTAAATAAAGCGAAAATAATAATGTTTAAAAAAATTTTACAATTGAAAAATATATTTACTTCTGAATATTAGAAAAGAAAGAAAAATTTTAAATTATTATACGTGAAAACACCTAAATTGGGAAATTACGTTCGATTCAAAACAATGCATTTAAAACGATTTTCTTATAGTGTTTAAAAGAATTTTTTTTATTTCAGTATTTAGAGAGATAAAAGAAAAATATGCATGAAGTTGAATTAAAGAGAGAAAAGAATTCATGCATAACTTATACCTATTCCAGAAAATATCCAAAACTCGATAAAAAATATAAAATATGAATAAATTTTCTAAACGTAGTGTGGCTCAATGGTGTGGTTCTGAATGTTATTCCCAAATAGACGAATTTCGCTTTCCTCGAAACCAAAATAAGAATACTGTCTATAGCGTCATTCAAAAATCCGGGAAGCACCGACATTTTTAATTAAACATTTTATACAAGCTGATTTTCAAATGTGTAACTGACCGTTGAATGTGAAAACAACCGTCAGCTGTCGCAACGATGGATGCGGCTTTGGGAACCGACGAATTCCGCAGTCAAAAGAAATGAATAGCATCCCGATTACGGAATCATTTAATCTTCCGTAATCGGGTCAAACAGAGCAAACTAGCGTGTTTTAACCATTTACTTGAGATAGCATAGACTACTCTTTCCCATTCAGAGGATTAGTTATTATTATATGTAGGCTTTTAGAGATATATACTTTCTGCAAACATAACACACAAGTCAAATTTTAAAATGTATGCCTTGTGACTATCTACAATTTATGATAAATTAATTAATCAATCACATATGTCTTTTTAATATCCAATCACGTATGTTAATTTGTTATTTTTCAACGTTGCGCGCCAACTACAGTTGTATAAATTCCCATGAAACAAGTTAATTATATTATTCTCTGTGCAGTTATTGCTTTGTGAGAACGTCTGTTGAGTTTTTCAATTGTTTAAAGTAGTAATTATTAAAGTTGAAATGTCTAACTTTTTCAAGACATTACTTTTCTAGGTGGTAATAAATCTAAAAGTCAAACCTTAGCACTAGGATTGAACATTCAAGGTATGGATTCTACGCTTATACCCAAAGAAGTATCTCATATTGATGCGAAACCCTCATCATCAGGAGTGTTAAAGTGACCTCATGTTTGTGATCTTTGCAACAAAGGCTATTCCAAAATGATATGTGTTAAAAAGACACATGAAAAGTCATTAAGAAAAATCCCATATCTGTGTCGATTGCGGAAAAACATTTATTCAGAAGAGGGATTTACGAAGACATGTCAAAACTCATCCACATACGTATAATTGTAATCCAGGCGGTATAATGTTTTCCCAAATGTTTGATTTATATAAGCATAAGAAGATTGATAAATCTCTCAATCATAAGAAGAACACATAAGTCTTCCAAACAACAAAAAGGAGATCAGCGTAGTAAACCGCCTTTGTAATTTATTACAATGGGTGTGCGCGCTGCGCTTCATACGACTATACAAAATGAATCTTATCATCAATTCAAATCTATGACGTCATTTAATTTATTATCTTTAGAATAATGTGATTGGGTTAAATAATTTGAATGTTTAACTTTACCCGACACTGTTTTTGACCTAAAGTCATAAATGTTTTTAAATTCCACATTCAATTTACTGTCGATTTTTATCGAGGTTATTCGTTATTGTAGTATATACTATACTTTAAGTATTCGTTAGTCAAATTGTATAAAAATAATTTGTTAATGAATATGCGGAAAAGAACCCACGAAGAAATGTTTTCGCTTTCGAAGTGTCCACCTTTAGAAGCACCTATGGGAAATTCAAATACCTATGCGAAAGAGTTAAAAATACCAAGATATGAAATTTCTATTATAGACAAAGACTGGGTGACAATATCACGTGATATATCTTCTATGAACGACTTCTCTGCTACAGAACCTGGAATCACCAGGGTCTCTTAAAACCAAATATTTACGACTTGTGATGATGATGCATTATCTTTCCCAAATTAGTGCTGGTATGGTCTCGTCGCCTTTTGCGGTCACCGTAGTACTTCTCCTAGACTTGAGACCTTAGTCTTATCGTATTTGCTGCTATTAGACTGACGTTGGAAAAGAAGTTCTCACATAAATAATCAACAAATAATTTATTGATTAAATTAGTATGAAAAAAATGTTACAGTGATAGTCTTAATTGGTCAATACAGATTATCATCACTTGCCGTAAGCGACTGTCGAATGACAATCTCCCTGATCGTACGCTTTACTCCATTATGTTACGCACCCCTTGTACACGCCGTTCCGTCTACGCTGTAATTAATTCACCCTGGATCAAGCTGTCCGAAGCACGTTCTCTCTGCAATTGTACACACTCCTCTGCAGATTTGTCTCTGCACGTCTACTCTCTACGCTGCGCACTGACGACTCTGGCGTCCTACTATTTCCGTTACACATCAGCGAGTGACACGTCCTACCCTCTTCACGGCACACCAGTGACTCCCTCGACTCCCACTCCTCGCTGTACTCTCCAAATCAACAGGGGTGTGCTTCTTATTTCACGGAGTTTCCATACCTGTAGCAACATTTCTTCTCGATCATTCCACCTCTTTATTATCCTCTGAACTCAGCTCCCTAGAAATCCAGTATTCATTGTATTCTCCTTCCAAAGTCTGATTATTTACTTTCACAATGATCTCGCGAACCTCCCACAAATATATAATCGCATCAGAGAAATTCCACTGTCAATCACATACGGAAGTTTTACAGAAAAAGAAAAATATATATCAGGATACAGTAATATATAATAATGATTACATATAATTAATTAAATTAATTATACAATATATGTTCTGTTAAAGTCAGAAACCTCACATTGACAAGGCTGCAAATAACTATGGCATCATCTGCAAACACTACTACCACCACCTTCTTACAAGTGCAATTTCTTCCAATAATATTTTCACACTTCGTCATGTTCCATTAGAAGAAAACAATAGACATATCTTAAGTTATCATAAGTTATTAGGCTTAAAAGTAAAAACTTCAATTGTCCCAACATTGTTATGATTTGTAAGTTTCACGAAAATCCTTTAAAATTCCGCACTGTCACTGTAGGATGTAATACTTATAACACATGCGCTAACTCACTTTTTAAAAATATTCTCACACGAATCTACGATAATCTATCAAGAAGGATAACACTAATTGTATTAAAAACAGTTATGTGCTAGTTAATAAAATTAAGGCACTTACCAACGTCAACAATATTATCACATATGATTTCAAGGACCTTTTCAACAATATTGTTTTGGCCGATTTACACTCTACTATTAATTCACTCTTTTTATGGAATATGTCTCATCATTACAATTATCTGACAACATCGATATTGACTACTTCAAAACTTTAACTAATTTTTTACTTTTTCATAACTATATCTTCCAAAATAATGCTATCTTTATTCAGACAAAAGGAATTCCACAAGGCTCAGCTAGTTCCAGTATGTTCTCAGATTTATATCACAATTTCTAAGAAAGAAAGTATATTAACAATAATATTTTGCTCTATAGATATGTAGATGATATAATTATCTTTTCCCTTAATGATAATCATTCTGTTTCTCTACCTCTAGTATATGCTCCAAATCTTGAACTTAGTACCACTTATTTAAATAATTCTACTATTAATTTTATGGACATTAATATTTTTATTCTTTCTAATCATACTTTAACATTCAATATCGATGATAAACATCTTTCAATGTTATTAATTTTGCTAACTTTCATTCATGTCTACATATTTCAGTTTACAGAAAGTATTTTCTAAACCACTGCAATCGTATTAAACGTTTCTGTTTCTCTCATTTCATTAGGCTAATTTATTACAATTAAAACATGCAGCTTTGTCTTATAATTATCCATTGATTTTCTTTCTTCGCGTATTAAACATTAAAACATTAATCTAATTTTACCAGTACGGGCATTAAATGTGTGCAAAAATTATAAAATTGACAACAATATTATGGGGGAAGAGTGTGGATTGCTGAAAAAAATTATAAAAACTTATTTAATGAAATTAACAATAACAACAACAACAACAAAAAATCACAAAAGATCAAAATCCCCCCCTCTCCCCCCAAAAAAAATTATTATAAAATCAAAATGCTATTAAGGAGGATGAGGCGAGACTGCTAAAAAAGCTACAAAATTTATTTTAAAAAAATATAAATAAATCGGGTTTTATGAATTTAATCATTTTAGTTACATAACAAAATCATTTACACAACATAAATAATACGCTCTCCATTTTACTTACACACTGTCTGCTCCTACATGGCTAATTATTGTACTACTACATTTTTACACGACACTACCATTCACAGACATTAACAACAAATTTCACACATAAAAAGCCAATGTAAGATGCTATTTACAAAGATATATTCAAAGATGAAGATCAGAAAAACTGATGATGCCCAAGACGATGGGAGGAAATATTTTTTAGCACGTATAACTGTTTTTAAAAGGACTGACTTCTTTTGTTTGGAGGAAAGCAACGTTTATCTTTGTAAATAACATCTACATTACTTTTTATATGTGAATTTGTTGTTAGTGTCTGTGAATGGTAGTGTAGTGTGAAAATATATGTATATAGTTGACATTATGAAAATAACTTTCGAAATCGAAAAATTACAAAGGAGCGTGCATAGAGATTGACCTCAGCTATCCAATGCAAAAAAAAAAAAAAAAAAAAAAAAAAAAAAAAAATCATTTAAAAATATTGAAATGCGAACGAGGTATCTTAAAATATTTCCTCCATAGGATTAACATTAGTGAGCGGGTGTTTTCGTCTGAGTGAAGTAGCCTCTTAATTTTATGAGATAGAAGGTAGCACCAAACAATTTTATTTTCCTTTCATCATTTCTTTCAATGCAATGACTTTGTGTTTTTAACAGCCATTGTGAGTTTACTAGTGATATGATCTTTGTAAAACACTTTTCATCTAGTTCAATCTTTATCAAGATTAGGTTTTCTTTTCTTTGGTGAGTTTTGTACATTGCTTTATGATATAATTTCTAGTTATGTTGAATAATAGTTTATTTATTTACTTCTTTTGTTATTTGAACTGTTGTAAGTTTTTATTATTATTTTGTTTCTTATATATGTTATTAGGGGCTTAATATCGTCGATTTTAGGCATAATTATGCTGACAATATTTGATGAAATAAGATATATTTACTTTGAATATTCTTATGAAGCTCCTCTGACGATTCCATAAGATGTTCATAGTTTTCCATTTTTGATTTCTCGTTTTATTAAGTTTAATTCCTTCAGTATCCTTTCCATGGCTTTTTATAATATCTCATCCTTTATTTTTTACACATGTGTTTTCATTTTTAAATAAATATATATATATGTGTGTGTGTGTGTGTGTACGCATACAAACATATGTGTATGTGGGTATATGTATATATGTGTAATATGTTTGTATTATTTATAAGTTTAAAACAATTACTAGTTTATAAATATGTTTTGAAAAAATTTCAAGTTAATAAAAAAGTTTAAAAAGTTTGGAAGAGACAGAGAGAAACGGAAAAGATAGCTCAAAAATATTTTTATCGGTCGAGGAAACCCACTTTTTAGTAGAAATTGCTGAAGAAGAAGAAAAAAAGATTTGAAAAAATTTCAATTTAATAAAAAAAGTTAAAAACATTTGAAAACATTTCAGGTTAATAAATTTTTTTTAATTTTTTTACAAATCAATAAAAAACTAGCTGACCCCCGCCCGGCGTTGCCCGGGTCCGTAATAATAAATTTTTAAAAAATCAAGTTTTTATTATTTTATATCTTTAACCCGATTTTGTATGAAAATATATTTTAAAGCGAAAAAATATTGATATTTAGTAAGAAAATCGCTCATTTTTTTTGTTTTTTTAAGTAAGGTCGTTTTATAGCTTTAAAATAACAAGTTATTTTTTTTTTCCGAACTCTTTAATGGTTATAAATGAAACGGTTTTACTGCGCGTGTCAAAATTTCGTGAAAAAATATTGTTATCCAGTTGTAAAAGAAACGTTTTCTTCTCGCTTTTTTGTTTGTTTGTTTGTTTTCGCGTTGGCTCCTTTAACATAGCGATAAAAAAATAGTTCGCATCTTCCGAGTTCTCTGACATTTCAATCAGTTATAAATATAACTGTATCCAAGCTATCTTTAAAATTTTGTATGAAATTATATTTTAAAATGAAAAATTTGCGAAAAAATATATTGATATTAAGTGATAAAAACGCTCATTTTCTTCTTTTTTTTTTTTTTTTTTTTTTTTTTTCTACGTAGGGTCGTTTCATAGTTTTAAAATAAAAAGTTATTTTTACCCGAACTCTTTGGAATCTTTATTGGGGATAAATGAAACGGTTTTACAGCCCGTGTTCGTGAAAATTTCGTAAAAAATTATTGTTATCTAGTTGTAAAATAAATGTTTCTTCTTTCTTTTTCGTTTGTTTGTTTTCGTGTCGGCTCCTTTAACACAGCAGTTAAAAAATAGTTCTCATCTTCCGAACTCTCTGACATTTCAATCTGTTATAAATATAACTTCTAAGCTCTCTTTAAACATTTTCGAAAAAATATGCACATTTAGTAGTGAAAACATGAGTTCTTTTATTTAAAAAAAAAAAAAAAAGCTTTAGTTTTTAACATCAGAGCAAAAATATATTAGAAGCTATGCTTTCAATGCAATGATACACCTCCATCCGTTTTCAATCAACCCTTTTCAATCCTCCTAGGCTAAACAGGCTAATCAATCAGGTTTCCCGTTTCTGAGGGGAGAAAGCTTAAAGGAAAAAAAAAAAAAAAAAAAAAAAAAAAACGTTGACGATTCGCAAAGAGACGATATTCGTGTGGCCAGAATGCGCTTTTCGTTTTAAATATATAGATGCATAAATTGTAAAATTTGAACATTTGAAAATTCTTAAGTTAATAAAAAAAAAAAAAATTAAATGTCAAGTTAATAGAAAAGTTTTAAAAATTTATATATATTAATAAAATAAACTTTTAAAAAATTCACAAATAAAAAAAAAGTTTTAAAATTATTTACAACTAAACAAAACAAAACAAAAAAATGGTTGCAGCAGTATGTTTATGTATGCTAATATATATTTATTTGTTTGCACATGCATGTATGTATATACATGTATAGTATTTA
Source organism: Maratus michaelseni (assembly GCA_963931845.1). Lineage (NCBI taxonomy): Eukaryota > Metazoa > Arthropoda > Arachnida > Araneae > Salticidae > Maratus > Maratus michaelseni. The sequence continues at coordinate 375,792,587 of OZ007591.1, forward strand.
AAACATTGAAAATATTGCCAAGTCGATAAAAAATTACACATATACATATAATACATAGTTTATTTATATACCAAATCTATAAGTATACTTATATACTTAAATAACATGTAAGTATACATGTACTTATAGATACTTATAGTATAAAAATATACTATGTATTTACAAGTTATATTATATGAACTTAAAAATTTTGTAAACATGATATATTAATGAAGAAATATTATTTTCCGCTTGTTTAAGAAAATTAAGTTACTTCTAAAAGCAATAGCCAGTGGAATAAATAATGTTTATACTAAAATTAAATAAAACCCAATAGCAAGATTTTAAATATATTACATCATCTTATGGTCGATAGAATTACAAAATAAAAGGCTTTTAAAAAAATAATTTAGTGCTTTTACCTTACGTTTGTAATATAAAATGTTATTTAAATTAAATCTTCTTAATAAATTGTAAAATAAAGTGTAAAATAAAGAATACAAGACATTATAACTTGTCTGTGCTATGGTAGAAGTGAAAATATCTAACATGTTGTGTTTAATTCTTATCTTCATGAACACGTGACTTTTAAGGAAATCACGTGGTACGATCAAAACATCCTGTTAATAGGTTAGTAACAAGCACAATGTCTGAAGTAGCTGTGTAAGATGGACATGCTATGTTTGTAAGCATAAATTAATCTATTCCTTAAATGTAAAGCTAATTGTTATTAATTATCAGAATATAGGGTTTCTAATGACAAAGTTTGAGCATTTCTATTACTTAACTAAAGTTCTACATGCATATAGGTACATGCATATGTATCTACACACACATATATATGTATGTATACATATGCACAATTTATTAAAATTAAGTATTTTCAAACATTTATAATATAATTTTGTTAATTTATTGTAATTAAAAAAATTAATAAATAATATTTTGTTTACTTATAATTTTTTTTAATTTTTTTAAGTTAGTTCATAAAATTTTTTAAAAAATTCTAATAATATAACATGATAGGATTATTTTAATAAATATATGTAGTAACATAGTAACTATTTACTATGTTAGCATTATATATTATGAAAATACAACAATATAAGTCGAATCAACTTTGATAAATTATAGAATACTTTTATTAAGTTTTAAATTTAAAATTGTAAATTTATAAAACTTTTTTAACTTTTTATTTTTTTTAAATTGAAAAATAATTTTACTATCTTGTAAAATTTTAAAAACTTTTAAAATAGTTCAAAAATATTTTTACTACCATGTGCATGTGCAGTATGTTACTAACATTTAGTATACATACTATGTTATCAGGTTTCTGTTATAAACATATAAGAGAAATTATTGATCTTAAATTGCAAGTTAAACAATCTATCTATATTATAAAGGACAAACGTGTCCGTGCGTAACGCTGACGTCATTTTGCGAATGGCAACAATTGACGATGAAATTTCGGTTTTGCGATTTTTGCTACTACAATTTTTTTAATTTCTAAACATAGCCCATTTTCAATTTTTACACCATTATATCTATATTATAAAGGACAAACGTGTCCGTGCGTAACGCTGACGTCATTTTGCGAATGGCAACAATTGACGATGAAATTTCGGTTTTGCGATTTTTGCTACTACAATTTTTTTAATTTCTAAATATAGCCCATTTTCAATTTTTACACCATAATATAGGGAAAAAATTCCACTTTCAAATGCAATTTGTTTGAAAATTATATCTTAATTCATTGATTTATTATGGCTTATAAAATAATTTTCAAGCATGAATTTTGAAACGCCCGATAAATAGATGCAAGAATGTTGCCATTATATTTTTAAAAATAGTTACAGATAGTAAAATTAATGAATTTTGAGATAAAAAGTCACAAGAATAGAGTGCCTTTATATGAGAGTAACGATATACCAGATACAAAATTTATATAGTTCAGACGATTTTGGACAAAAGGATGCTTTGTAATAATTTAAGAATTTAAAAGAAGAATTATTTAATTACACCATAAACAAACATAGGATATTTTAACAGATAATATAAACAGAAGATATTGTTTAAGATATTGCATTTTTAAGAATAAAATATAAAAAAATTATTTCACAAATTTATTAAAAATGCATATAAACAGTTAATATGAGTAGTAAGAAACAACGTTTTAATTCACATTTTATCAGTATTACAAAAAAATTTAACAATCATTGCGAAGATGGAAAAAATAAATTTACATGAAATTCGTTAATATCGCGATCACTATATCGCATGCATAAGATGACGAATAATAAATACAATGAAAACAAAACAAAGAAAACATCACTGGATGCAGCGATCTCGCTGTACTGGAAAAAAAAAATTGAAATTCGTTAATGTCGCGATCACTATATCGAATGTATGAATTCTTAGTCCATAAACAATTACCGCATGATGAGCGCTTCACGCACGAGAAAAGAAAGCAAGCAAGCAAACAAACAAAAAAAAAAGAATTATTAAATGCAGTAACCTTGACAAATAAAAATATGAAAAAACTTTTAGATTTAGAAAGAAAAATGGTTTTTGCCTACGTTCTGTAACCCGGGAAGCCCGGGTTCGATTCTCTAGTATTAATAAACACACACTTTTTGTTTAAATAAGCACACAATATTTAATGTAATATATTTTATTTTTAGGATTTAAACAATACATTTCGAATAAATTCCACATTAATGTTATGTAAAAAGTTTTCACTGATACATTCAACTCCGTTTAAAAACCTTGAAATAACATAATCAAAATTTACAAGCATTAAAATCATATCCCCTAAGTTATTAAATCTTTCATGTTTATTAAAGGTGAAACATGTATGTAGACTTTGGGATTGCGGTGTCTAAATATACATCCTACACATTCATAAATTTGGTTTAATATTGTCAGTACATTATCCTCAATAGCAGAGATAAGTTTCGTTAATGAAGCAGTATCGTTTTCAAGGGGTAAATTAACAAGTGTGCATTTTTGCTTAATTAACTGCGGTAGATGAACTGTATACAAGTGTTTAATAAGTTTGCTATTAAAATAAATAGCTTTTTCTTTTAAATTTTCTAATTGAAAATCGTTTAAAACACAATGCGAATAATTCTTTAAATTTTTAATTTGCATAATAGAATTATTATAATTTAACACTAATACTGTATTGTTAGCAATAAACGATGAACTTTTATATTTTAAATTAAATCCAAAAATTTTATATTGGAATTCAAATCCTTGTTAAAATATCCATAAAAATTCTATTTGTTGATGAAATTTCTTCATTTGTAAACACATTGTGTTTGATCTCTTCAATATGTACATAATACTGCTTATAATGTCGTTTTAAAGTTAAAAATATAAAATCAGCAAGTTTAATCCGAAACATGACAAAAATGCGAGATTTACCATGTTTTGTTTTGGAAATGTCATTCACACATGCGATGGGAGGGGATATGTTATATAATTGTTCACTAATATGTGTAATGCTAGTTGATGGTTTTTGTAATTGTTCATTTGAAGAAATTAAACTACTTGTAGGCGGTGAGGTAAGGTATGTTTCCAAATTTTTAAAATCTATGTCCTTAAACACTGTATTCAAAAAGCTTATAGTTGAGTTAAACTCACAGCAGGTGTCGGGGAAAGACGTCTCGTCATTATCACAGTTAGTAAATATTGGGGTTGTAGAATCCTTGGCAATAGGTTCTGCAGCATACAAGCCCATGATAGGGGATAGTGTTTCATAGTTCTCCTGAATATTAGATTTGGGTAAAAATTCACTTTTATAAATATCAGAATTTTCCACAGGTTTATCTAAACGTTGAAACTTTGTTGAAGAAGCCATTTCTTCACACGACCGTTTAACCCTATCTAATTCACAAGCCATTTTTTAAATAACAAACAGTAAAAGGTTCTGTCACGACAAAAGTCAACAGTAAACTGATTTTATTATATCTAAACAGTTACTAACATAGGTTAAAAAAGAATGATGGTTACAGTTTAAAGCAAGTTTAAAAGTAAACATGACGTTATAGCTTAAAGATTTAAGTTGTTCATTTAACGAAAATGTATATTGCTTGTTACATATAATATCTAATGATTTGTAAAAGCGGGTATGACAACGCAAGTTACTTATTAAATGTATAAATAGTTAATCGCGTACGATAAAAAGTATAATCAGGCGTATGTAAAAAATGAAAATTAATTACCAATATGTATATTTAGTAAAATAAGTTTGTTTAATTACGCAAATATATAATTAGTTAAATCGATTTATTGCATAAAAGTAATATGTGTTAAAGAAAATTAACAATATAGATTATACAAAATTATATGTTTAATAGCATATTAATTTAACTAACATATGTGAAACAAAAATATATTAAAAAATATTTAAATATATAATTTAAGTAACTTGTATTAATTTTTTTACTTCTTGTAAAATTCAATTTTAATAAATTTATTTTATACATAGTGTATAAATTTATAAGTCTATTCACTCACATAATAGTGATATAACATAATCATATTGAAAAATAAAACACAAAAGCTTTTTCACTTATCTATTATTTATTTAACTATTTAAACACATACATTAGGATATACAAGAATATGTATAGTTCAAATAAATTGGTAAAGTGAATATTTCAAAAAGGTATAGTTTCATTTTTTATAGCATTCTGTAAAGTGTCTATACGTTGTAATAAATTCTGTAAATGGTTTAAAAGTTCAGTACGCTGTTCAGATATATGTTTTTTGGCCGAGAGATGAATTTTTCTATGCTTCACTAAGTCAAATCTGTGATTAAATATTTCAGAACAATCGACACATTTATAGTGTCTGGTAAACGGTTCAATATGCCTTTGCTTTTGCTGAGGGGTGTTATGAATCATAGTATGATTTATTAAATTTTTTTCCCGCAAAAATTTTTATCACATTGATTGCATTTATGCATAACTCCTTGTTTAGAATGTACTAAGTTATGCTTTTGTAAGTCGCTTTTCTACACAAAAGATTTCGAACACATTTTACAATTAAAAGGTTTCTTTTCTAAGTGAAATTTCACGTGTCTAACTAATACATTTTTTCGCGAGAAAGTTTTACTGCATTTCTTACACTTATACGTGGCAGATGTCTTGGGATGAATTAGCATATCATCCCGTAAAGCACTCTTTGTAGTACACAGATTATCACACTTAGAGGTGTTTTTTTCTAAATGTAAGTTCATATGTCTTAATAACATATATTTTTTAGTAAATACTTTTTTACACGTATCACATGTAAAAGGTAACTTTTAATCGACTTGATCTGATGAAGAGGCCATTGGTTCCTTATTCAAAACAGGTTTCATTAAAATATTAGAGTCGATTTGTTCCTTAAACTCCGATGACAAGGCTTTTCTTATCTTAGTTGGTTCGTCTATTACTATGTCTTGCATTGTACTTATTTAATCTAAATCAATTAAAATCGCAGATCACTTAAACGGAGAAAAAATTAAAACGTCTTAACGGTGCAGAAACAGTATGTATATTATTTCAAATAAAACTTTTCATGAATATTTATTTAATTGAAAGGGCGCGCATGATTAAAATAATTAAAAATAGCGTCACGTGTTATACATCTTATACAGAAATTAGTCTGTACGTTAAACATAAGTAATTAAGTAAAGTATCTTTTATTATACAGTGACAGATTTCATAAGGTAAGTATAAATTTATTTCTCATATTTTATGTAAAAGTATACAAGTAATGTTTTATTATGTATTCATCGTGGCTTAAAATGCAAATTTAATGAGTAAAAACATCCGTTCATTATATGGTATTGCTAATTAAGTTATATATCACGAAAAATAAATTCATAATATTCAATTTAGTGAAATAATTTTTATACCTTAAACTACACATAATAGTCCAAGTGCTACACGACAAAAATAAGTTGAAAACTGCACATCGTGATACAGTTATACCGATTGGTCAGTATCTACTCTATATTAATACAAAGCATATAAGAAGGGGAGGCATCGCGGAAAGTGTGGGGAATTCAAGATGGCGGCCGTTATTCAAAATGGCGTCATTTTCAGGAATTAGTGCAATTTCGTTTCTATTCATCGTATAAAAACATGTTTGATGGAAATTTAGATGTTTTTAGATAAAAAATATTATTTGTAACACTTTACAGCACAGTCGAAAAGTATTTATGAATTCAGTTTGCCTGTTTGTCTGTCTGTCTGGTCGCCTGTCTAGTCGCGCACTAACTCAAAAAAAAAAATTATCGGATATCCAGATAATTAAAATATGGTATTGTAGTATACCGTAACAAGTTCGGTATTCATTTTCAAGTGTGCATCATTCATAGTTCATTTTCAGGGGCAATCCAAAGTATTCGGTTACATTATGGTCTGTAGACGAAAATCGCTTGCAATGTGTTTTAATGATGTTATACTCTTTGTAACATATTCAAATTAATATACATCAGTGCGGTGCAATACAAGATACTTACTATAGAATAAGCAGTGCATAGCAGTTTTCGTTCATTTACAGGGGCTCACAAAATAATACGGTTACCGTTACATTAATGTCTCTGAGCACAGTGCCTTTATAACTTGTGTATAAATTTTATAGATCATCAGCTAAATCGATTGTTATTAAGGGAGGTGCTAGGTATGAAATAACTGCAATTTTTAATAATAATATCCCTATTGGTCAGTATCTTCTTTATATTAAAACAATGCATATAAGAGAGGCATAATGAAATGTCTTAGGAATTTAAGATTTAGGCTGTTATTCAATTTTTTCCGTTTTCATCATATAAAAGTGTCTTTGATGGCATTTTCGATTTTTTTAATCAAAAATTTTCTTTTTAATATCAGAAATATACTTAAAATGAAACTAGTTCAATTATTAAAATATTTTTTATTGTATAGTGAGTAAAATGAATGGATTAAATAAATAATAAAAATGCATTTTACTAATGCTTTAATTATACAACATATTAAAAAATGACTGCTACATAACAAATGAATGACATAAAACTGCAGAATATAGAAACTTTAGTTTGTAGCATATTATTTCTCATTCACATTCGTTTTTACAGCTGGACAATAATGTACAAGAAAGACCAACCTTCCTACAACTACACTTATTTTTGCAGATTTTGCACATACGTTTATTAGTTCTTTGCAAGAATTTGCAATCTCGGGCAGCTCCGATCATTTTAATTTCCATGAAAATTTATCCAACCACCATCCCCATTTGTTGGAACTTGAAAGGGGGGGCATATTTCCCGCTCATGTGCTTGTCCCCAAATGTGTCCAGCTTGGAAAGAACTCCCTAAAATATGTTGCTCTAGTACACCCTTGGTTGGTGGAAGATGTTCAATAGGACTTTTTTGTCATAAACAATTCCTATCTAGCACCATTTACACTTATGCTGTTACATGTTGAACAGTACAACAATACTACGAATTTTTCTAAAATATTTAGAATATCGTCAGGTATGGAAGTTTGCGGTTTTGATTAAAATGAAAATGCGATAGTAGTACCTTTATACAGAATCCATCTCTTCCAAGTTGACTTTTTTGTTTTTCCTGTGAAAGCATGGAATCCTAGTAACGACATTGCTTTTTCTTTTCCAATTGCTGCAGCTACAGTATGGACGGGTATAAGTCTGTAATTCTTCCCTGTTCCAAATGCAATTCAAACAGTTTGCAGGTGTCTATCTGACAGAGTAAAGAAATGTGCAATTGCTAAAACTAATACATCAGTATCTAGAGAGTATAACAATATTTTTCAATCCGTTTTCTGCCATGTCTTTGAGGTGTAAGATTATCCTTGTATCAGCTTCTTCATGACCAGGGCAAGTCATTCCAATTACTGAACTTAATGCAATATTATTTCCTTTAACTTCTTCACCTAAAGTGGTTATAACTTGTGTATTTTTTATGGTATTTATAGCTAGTGTGTGCTCGAAGCAGATTAAATAACTCTTCTTTATTACTTGAATTTCTTAAGAAATCTTGCCAAATTTTAGGTAGTTTGACATGCGATAGCACTTGCCGCCTGGTTCCTGCACCCCTTTTTTGTCTGGTTTCACTTTTAATGCTTGGTGTAATGTATCTATCCCATATAAAATCTATACTTTGGCAGCTAAAACTCTGAATGTCGTTACATAAATGGGGTTAAAATGTGTTAATGTAGTAATCATTAAAGGTTTTAGAAGACTGGTGAGGCTTTAAAATCTTCTAAAATAAAAGCGTAAGTCATGTGACTGTCATCAACAGTTCCGGGATGGCCGTTTCACTTTTTCATATGCCAGGCGGCCATTTTTATTCAAAATTATTTTTTCGAATAAAACTGCATAAAAGTTACATTTTAAGAAAGATCGTTCAAAATAAATTAATATTTGAGAGATGACTTACGTTCAATTATGTATATATTCTGCAATAACTTCAGTCGAAATTAGTTTAACAGTTCAAATTATCTATTCATGAAAGTAAACAACAACAAAAAAAAAAGATTGATTCGTCGTGAACATTTAAAATATTAAATCATGGAGATAATCATTCGCAAAGCAAGCTCTCCGCAAATGAATTTTTGGACCGCTGCCTCGCGTCAAAAAAATAATTCGCACCAATGAGACAATCAAAGTTTACCATAATTATGTGCTATACAACTCAACTTCCTTCCGGACCTTTTCTTGACGTAAATTGAACTTATGTAATAATATTTAATGAATCAAATTTTTAGCATTTTAAAAATCGCTAATACAGCTTTTATTTATCGCGTGTACAAATTAAGAACGATACTTTGATTTTGAAATCAAATGTTTTGATTTATGATATTATTTCTTATTTATATATTTATTTTCTATTTAAATGAAAAGTGTGAAGTATTTTAAATTTATGTAATATAATCATTTTGGATTAAAATTAAGTATTTTAAATGAAATGAGTGACGGGTTTATAATTTAAAATTAAATTAATGTAGTATGAATGATGGTGATGGGAACAATATTTGGCGATTTATCATCTGCTCCCGGCTAACAAAAATACTCATAATTAAAAAAAGGAAATAAAAATAAATAAATGATAGTTTGATGTAAATAAATATTGATATATACATATCAAAAATAATTTATAGAACTAAAGAAAAAAAAAGTAAATAAACAACAATTTTCATAAAAAAATTTCGCCAAATTGGCGGGGGGGAAAATCGCGCCAACGTGCGTATGTGACACCTTTGCTAAAAAAATATGCGAAATGCTACCATGATCGCAAAAGTTCATGGTTTGTCTATTAGAAACTTCCGATTTGGCGAAGGATTAAGGGAAAAATTAAATTATGAATAAATGTAACGTGCTGCAATGTTTAACATACATTTAAGGCAGACCAAACTGGTCGCCAGTAGCGGCTAGTGTTAATAAGAAATGGCCTATCATAAATTAAAGCATCGCATATTCCTGGAAAGGTGACAATTTTCAATTCTTTCATATCTAGCAAAGTTCAAAAACACATTATAAAATTAAAAACGCGCATAGACAGCATTGTTTTTAATAAAAGTCCTGTGACCGTATTATTTTGTGAGCCCCTGTAAATGAACGAAAACTGCTATGCACTGCATATTCTACAGTAAGTATCTTGTACTGCACCGCACTGATGTATATTAATTTGAATATGTTACAAAGAGTATAACATCCTTAAAACACATAATTAAATAATTGCAAGCGATTTTCGTCTACAGACCATAATGTAACCGAATACTTTTGATTGCCCCTGTAAATGAACTATGAATGATGCGCACTTAAAAATGAATACCAAACTTGTTACGGTATACTGCAATACCATATTTTAATTATCTGGATATCCGGTTATTTTTTTTTGTGTTAGTGTGCGACTAGACAGACGACCAGACAGACAGACAAACAGGCAAACTGAATTCATAAAATACTTTTCGACTGTGCTGTAAAGTGTTACAAATAATATTTTTTATCTAAAAACATCTAAATTTCCATCAAACATGCTTTTATACGATGAATAGAAACGAAATTGCACTAATTCCCGAAAATGACGCCATTTTGAATAACGGCCGCCATCTTGAATTCCCCGCACTTTCCGCGATGCCTCCCTTTCTTATATGCTTTGTATTAATATAGAGTAGATACTGACCAAACGGTATAACTGTATCACGATTTGCAGTTTTTTCACTCCTAGCACCTGGACTATAAGAAGTAATGTTATCAGTAAGAAAACGTAGGGATGTTATCCGCAAATAAGTAGTTTCCTGTTTTTACTCTGGTAAATAACAGATCTATTTTCAAACATAAGTCGATAATCGTTATAATATTCGCTCAGTTTTGATTTAAAATCTTGAATAATTTATCAAGTAAAGGATAGTACTTTGCATACAATATGCAAGTTGTATTATAATAATGGTACACATGTTTAATGAAATAGTATAAAATTGTCTCAAATTCTTAATTTTTGTAGAAAAATAAAACAAGTTTCTACATTTTCTGAAGAAAAATTGTAAAACTTTCCGAAAACTTATTTATTCCTTATACAAAAATAAAAACAGACACATGATAAAAAACTAAACAAATACTTATTAAATACAAAATATTTCTACGTTAATTTATAAATACATTGTTCAAATGCTTATTATAAAAGTCTACATTCATAGATTCAAAAAATAAATAAGTATAATTACATGTACATTTCTCTAACAGGTTTTTCACAAATTCATTAATGTTGAAATTTAACAAAGCACTGTCGGCACACCAGTTAAATTGTTTTCTTAAATTATATCTCATACATTCGTGATCTATTTCAACTGGTTGTCCGATTGAACATAAATCACAGTCAAACGTGCGATATACTGATCTCTCTAATTCATGATCGAAGCATTCTAAAAAAATAGTCCATCGCCTTTATCTCAGTAAAGTGAGAACATTTACATTTTTTAAAGTTTTTTAAAACAAAAACAGGTAAAAGCTTTGTTAAAAAAGTTTGAATAAGACATTCGCTAATTTGAATGCAGTTTTTCTCTAGTTTGAGAAATTGTTCTTTTGTAAGTAGTAAATAATCAGGGTTCAATAGTTTTTGCAGTATGCATGATTCCTTATCCACATAAATCATTAGTAAGTCGTTGTTACATACGTTGTTACACGTTTCTTCTTCTGCAGAGTTAAAATTAAATTTAGCCATTTTCGTTTCAAATTTATCAATGGTTGCGCACGATATTGTAATTCCTTCATTTGTACGGTACATTTTACCACTATTCTCAAATTCTTTGTATTCCTGAATGTGAACGTTTAACTCACAGTCCTTATTCATTTGCACTTCGACAATCGTATCCTCACCTAAGTCTCAATGGTATGTGGTGGTCAGATATGAGCCACCTCCCAATTTCTGACTAAATTAGTTTACTTTTATTATTTTAATAGGTATTTTTCATGTATATATATTGTATAACCAGGAATTTCTGTGGACTATTTATTTTATATACTTTTATTTTTTTAATATGTATTTTTTATGTATATATATTGTATAACCAGGAATTTCTGTGGAGTATTTATTTTATTAGTGTACATAGTTTCTTTTTCGTATGGGAAAATAGAAACGACCACCCAGAGTAGTTTTATTACCTTCGGAGACACTGGTCTGCGATCTAACAAGGACATCTTTTACGGAGAAAAAAATTTACGAGCTGAAAAATTTATAGCTGTTTGGAAGTGCATAGCAAATTTACAATTTAGGACCCCATCTAGGTGGTCCTGAATAACATTTAGCGAAAACCAATAAGAGATGAGGGGGGAGACGTCTTTACAAAACCACTGGAGCCAATAGACGGCCCAGTGACGAGGGAAAAGAAAAAAGTGAGCCCCAAGAGAAAATCTGGAAGAGGACCAGTACCTGACGTCCTGTCCGAGGAAGTAACATCTAAAAAGAAAGAGTAGAGTGCTGATAGTGTGTAAGAACGAAGATAGTTCCAAAAATGGTATGGTGACGTGACCTTTGCCAACTTTAAAGCCTAGGTTATTATTTTCATTAATTTTATGGTTACAATACGGGTTTTTTTTCTATTATTATTATTACTAGTATTATGATTATTATTATTATTATGAATATTCTGAGATTATAATTTTAATACTGTATTTAAAGTAATTTTTTTTTATATGTTTCAAAATTTAACTATTATTTTATCTACTCGATGTCTAAAATTCTTGATTTTAGTTTTTTTTTTAACATAAATAAATAAATTAAATAATTTTTTTTAAGGACAATTTCTCTCATTTTCTATGTCAAGTATAGCTGGCACATAGTTCCACAGTCATGACAATATTTATTGAAAATTACTGAGTAGTACAAATGATACTTATATACATATATATATTTTTCATAAATAAAATATGTTAAGTAAATAGATAAGTTTGTGATCGCAGTAAAGTATATACATATATATATGTATATATATATATGTATATAAGTATCATTTGTACTACTCAGTAATTTTCAATAAATATTGTCATGAGTGTGGAACTATGTGCCAGCTATACTTGACATAGAAAATGAGAGAAATTGTCCTTAAAAAAAATTATTTAATTTATTTATTTATGTTAAAAAAAAAACTAAAATCAAGAATTTTAGACATCGAGTAGATAAAATAATAGTTAAATTTTGAAACATATAAAAAAAAATTACTTTAAATACAGTATTAAAATTATAATCTCAGAATATTCATAATAATAATAATAATCATAATACTAGTAATAATAATAATAGAAAAAAAACCCGTATTGTAACCATAAAATTAATGAAAATAATAACCTAGGCTTTAAAGTTGGCAAAGGTCACGTCACCATACCATTTTTGGAACTATCTTCGTTCTTACACACTATCAGCACTCTACTCTTTCTTTTTAGATGTTACTTCCTCGGACAGGACGTCAGGTACTGGTCCTCTTCCAGATTTTCTCTTGGGGCTCACTTTTTTCTTTTCCCTCGTCACTGGGCCGTCTATTGGCTCCAGTGGTTTTGTAAAGACGTCTCCCCCCTCATCTCTTATTGGTTTTCGCTAAATGTTATTCAGGACCACCTAGATGGGGTCCTAAATTGTAAATTTGCTATGCACTTCCAAACAGCTATAAATTTTTCAGCTCGTAAATTTTTTTCTCCGTAAAAGATGTCCTTGTTAGATCGCAGACCAGTGTCTCCGAAGGTAATAAAACTACTCTGGGTGGTCGTTTCTATTTTCCCATACGAAAAAGAAACTATGTACACTAATAAAATAAATACTCCACAGAAATTCCTGGTTATACAATATATATACATAAAAAATACATATTAAAAAAATAAAAGTATATAAAATAAATAGTCCACAGAAATTCCTGGTTATACAATATATATACATGAAAAATACCTATTAAAATAATAAAAGTAAACTAATTTAGTCAGAAATTGGGAGGTGGCTCATATCTGACCACCAGTATGGGGTAAAAACATCAAAATACTTTGCTGATTTCTGAAATTTCACAGTAAGATGTGTTAAGCGAAGTAGTCATTTTTAGGTTTAGAAGTATCCAAAAAGCATACAAATGATCAAACAAATATGCAGCAAGGTTTTAGGTAATTATAAGAACAATCGTCTAAGTTTAAGCAGTAAATTCATTATGATGTACAAGCTTCTTATATGGCTATTCTTATCGTTGTAAAACAGGATGTTATTCTACAAATGTCATCATATTCTTCTTTATTAACTTATAAATCTTTAAAACAAGTAATATTAGGTTTCATTATTTATATTAATTGTACGGAGCCTTCGTAGCGTAACTGGGAGCGCATTGGAAAGCTAGCCAAAAGATTGACAGTTCGAATCCGACCATAAACATAATGGTAAGTTAAACTTTCCTTTTTAAAGCATATAATTAAAAATTCTATTACAGTATCCTTAAACCCCACTTGGTAAGTTAAAATTTGCTTTATTATATTGTATAATTTATGCTACAGAATCTCTCTTGTATGCAAATTGGTAAGATAGACTTTGCTTTACAAGTTTATAAAACCAACAAACCAACCAACCTTTTACAAGGTTATTTTATATGTTATAAATACATTCCAATGTGTTTGTAAATTTAAACATTAAAGTTTATCGTAAAGCTTAAATTATTTTTCAAAATTTATAATATCATTAGTATTGTATAGTAATAATTCAATATGTTCAATCACGTGATACCTTTTTCTAACTATCTTAAATCGCGTCTAAGAAACATGGTCTCATGGCGTGTTCGTTTAAACCTACTGCAAATCAACACATCATGAATCATTTTGTCAGGTTTGAACCTCGCTTCATTTAAATGTTTGTTAAAAGCTAATAATTTTTAAAAAGGTACTACGTTATTTCAAAGTGAAAGTTGTAGTCGAAATGTAATATTTTCTTACATTCTGTGAATAAAAATATGTTTTAAGACGTATGCACGTCGTGTATTTTATTAGTTCACTTCGAATATGCAGGCTTGTGTGTGTACGTAACAAATAGTTCTCTGTCTGTCTGTCTGTCTGTCTGCCTGCCTGCTTGTCTGTGTGCCCATATGTCGGTTTATAAGTATAATTATTTATATGTCACTTTAAAATTTTTATTAAGTGCTATGCTATAACTAAACATTTCCATTGTAAGCAGTTTGCTAAGAAACTTTAAAATTATTTATTTAGCGGTATGCTATAACTAAATATTTCCATTGTAAGCAGTATGGTAACACAATTTAAAATTAATTATTAAGTGCTATGCTATAACTAAAAATTTCCATTGTAAGCAGTATGGTGACATACTTTAAAATATTTTATTTATGGTATGCTATAACAAAATTCTTTTACAAATTCCTTTGCGAAAAGTTTGCTAAGACATATAATTTAGTGCATGCTATAACTAAATATTTCCATTGTAAGCAGTTTGGTAAGAAACTTTAAAATTATTTATTTAGCGGTATGCTATAACTATATATTTCCATTATAAGTAGTTTGGTAAGAAACTCTAAAATCATTTATTAAGTGCTATGCTATAACTAAATATTTCCATCGTAAGCAGTATGGTGAGTTACATTTAATTTAATGCATGCTATAACTTAAATTTCAGAAGCAGTCATTTTTGAATTCCATAACTATTAAACCTTACGATAGAGGGCGACACCACTTTAAACTTTCTCTCTCCTAAAATTAAAAAAAAATTGGGGGGGAGGGCATGGGGTAGGGAGGGGGGGAGGTAACGGGATAGTGGTCGTACTCTACGATCACCGACACCTCGTACTATAAGACATTTTAAAAATTTTTAAATTAAGCCCCCTTAAAAAATACCCCCTTACTATAACATGCTGCCCCCCTCCTAAACCCCCCTCTCCTATAGCACACCCTTTCGTCCCACCCTCGATTTTAAGTTTGAATTTTACCATCGTACTCTAAGAGAACAATTTAGCACCGCAGCACCGCCGCCTGGGGCAAAACTCTCTTTTTCCTTCTACTGCCAACATAGTGAAAAAGTACCCAAGCCGGGACTCGAACCCGGGTCATCAGCATAGCACTGACGTTCTACCACTGAACCAATTGGGAACGATGCCAACATGTTATAGTGAAAAAGTTCCAGGCTGAGTATCGTTCCCAAGTGGTTCAGTGTAGAATGTCAGTGTGCTATGCTAATGACCCGGGTTCGAGTCCCGGTTTGGGTATTTTTTCACTATGATAGCTATACGCCTATTAAGCAATTAAAATTTGATTATTAAAAAAAAATTCCTTTTAAAAATGTTTTACGCAAAATATCTAATCAAATATCAGCAATAGTTGTCTGATTCATATAATCTTCACTAATCGGTTTCATATACGATGTTTAACCTCCTTAGTTGGTGAATTTCTAAAATCGCTGAAATACGTGCTTAAGTATTTTTTTTAGTTGATTTGTTATCTGAATTTCATACTCTTACCTAAAATTGCTTCTGAGATATGGCGAAATGAACTAAAACGTTCGATCTTCCCATTTAACCTCCTTTGCGGGTGAATTTTTAAAATCCCTGAAATACGCGTTTAACCATTTTTTAGTAGATTTATTATCCTGAATTTCATGCTCCTACCTAAAACTGCTGCTGAGATATGGTAAAATAATATAAAACGTTCGACCACCCCCCCACCCCCCCACCCCCACTTTAACGACCTTCGGGGGCAAGGGTTCTTTCAAAAATCCCTTCTTATTGCTTGCCTACGTCATAAGGGCAATCTGCTCTCGAAATTTTGTGATCCTGACCAAGGTGACCGTTTTTAGCCTGTTGTAACTATTTTAGCCTTGTGTAGGACTTACAACAAGCTAAATCAAGCTAAAAAAGTCAGGCTAAAGGTTGTCAGTCCTTTGGACGGAATTCCAGAAAACTTTTTTAATACGCGTATAACAAAATTTAGAGATTATTAAGGATGATTAGCACAGTACTACATAAGTACTTATTGCTCCGGGAGGTTCTTTTTCTATATGTCTGTTTCTATATCTGTCTGTCTATCTATCCTACAGCATGTTTTTTTCTGGAAGAGGATGAATATAGCATTTATAATTACATTACAGGGCTGCACAAAAGAATACGAATATATGTCAAATGTGGCATTAGAACGCTGACTGTAATGTAATTTTAGTATGTTGTTACAGTCAACTACAGCATGATTTTTTTTTTTTAAGATAGTGAAATTAGCATTTATAGTTATTTTACAGGGCTGCACAAAAGAGTACGAATATGTGTTAAATCCGGGGGCTTTAGAACGCTGACCGCTATGTAATTTTAGTATGTTGTTACAGTCAATTACAGCATGTTTTTGCTTCAAGAGGGTGAATATTGTATTTATAATTATTTTACAGGGCAGCACAAAAGAATACGAATATATGTAAAATATGGCATTTGTAGAACACTGACTGCAATGTAATTTTAGTATGTTGTTACAGTCAACTACAGCATGATTTTTTTTTTTTAAGTGAAAACTTCTTTAGGCGCGTTGGGCATTTTTGAGATGGGAAAAAACCATTGAACTCGCGACACTGTTACTGTAACCGACACCTCTGTATATAAGTATGTACATGTATTGTGTATAGTTAGGTATGAGGTAGGGCGGGGTGGGCGCGTCGCGCGCCGCATGCTTGGCCTGTGCGCTATTGCACCGCGGTATAGTACGCGGTATAGTAAGCGCAGAAAAATGTAAGCGGTATAGTAAGCTGTATAGAGCAGTTGCAATCAGCTGATCAACCATTGTATTCACTTGGAGGTAAGGGTAATTCCACCAATCAGAACTGCCTATTTGTACTGTTTACCTCCAAGGTGACGTAAATTGCAACTGCCCTATAGTAAGAGGTATAGAAGCGGTATAGTAAGCGCAGCAAAATGTAAGCGGTATAGTAAACGCAGAAGAATGTAAGTGATACAGTAAGCGGTAAAGTAAACGGTATAGTACGCGGTATAGTAAGCGCAGAAAAATGTAAGCGGTATAGTAAGCGGCATAGTAAGCGGTATAGTAACGCAGAAAAATGTAAGCGGTATAGTAAGTGGCATAGTAAGAGGTATAGTAACGCAGAAAAATGTAAGCGGTATAGTAAGCGCAGAAAAATGTAAGAGGTATAGTAAGCGGCATAGTAACGCAGAAAATGTAAGCGGTATAGTAACGCAGAAAAATGTAAGCGATATAGTAAACGCAGAAAAATGTAAGCGGTATAGTAAGCGCAGAAAAATGTAAGCGGTATAGTAAACGCAGAAAAATGCAAGCGGTATAGTAAGCGCAGAAAAATGTAAGCGGTATAGTACGCGGCATAGTAACGCAGCAAAATGTAAGCGGTATAGTAAGCGCAGAAAAATGTAAGCGGTATAGTGAACGCAGAAAAATGTAACCGGAATAGTAAGTGCGGAAAAATGTAAGCGGTATAGTAAGCCCAGAAAAATGTAAGCGGTAAAGTAAGCGCAGAAAAATGTAAGCAGTATAGAAGTGGTACAGTAAGGGGTATAGTAAGCGCAGAAAAATATAAGCGGTATAGTACGCGGCATAGTAAGCGCAGGAAAATGCAAGCGGTATAGTAAGCGCAGAAAAATGTAAGCGGTATAGTAAGCCCAGTAAAATGTAAGCGGAATAGTAAGCGCAGAAAAATGCAAGCAGTATAGTAAGCGCAGAAAAATCTAAGCGGTAAAGTAAGTGGTATAGTAAGCGCAGAAAAATGTAAGCGGTAAAGTAAGTGGTATAGTAAGCGCAGAAAAATGTAAGCGGTATAGTACGCGGCATAGTAACGCAGAAAAATGTAAGCGGTATAGTAAACGGTATTGTAAGTGCAGAAAAATGTAAGCGGTATAGTAAGCGGCATAGTAACGCAGAAAAATGTAAGCGGTATAGTAGGCGCAGAAAAATGTAAGCGGTATAGTAAGCCGAAAAAAATGTAAGCGGTATAGTAAGCGCAGAAAAATGTAAGCGTTATAGTAAGCGGTATAGTAAGGGGTATAGTAAACGCAGAAAAATGTAAGCGGTCTAGTGCGACTGAAGTCTGGTTACCGAAATTTTTGCATGCAAAATAATATGCATTATTTTTCCTGTACAATAGCGCATTAAATGAAAATTGTAATATAATTTTTGTAGTAGTAGTTTATAATAATGAATAAAAAAACACTTCATTTAAAAGTATTTCCTGCACAATAAAACATTTCCTGACAATTCAAAAAATACACACGTAATTCAAGTTTCCACTTCTGTCGGCACTCCCGGAGTGCCACTGTTTTTTGTTTTGTTTTTCTTGAAGAGGGTGAATATAGCATTTATAGTTATTTTACAGGGCTGCACAAAAGTTACGGATATGTGTTAAATCCGGAGGGTTTAGAACGCTGACCGTTATGTAATTTTAGTGTGTCGTTACAGTCAACTACAGAATATTTTTTCTTTTCTTGAAGAAGGTGAATATAGCATTTATAATTATTTTACAGGGCTGCACAAAAGGATACGAATATATGTTAAATGTGGCATTTGTAGAACTCTGACCGTTATGTAATTTTAGTATGTTGTTACAGTCAACTGTAGCATGTTTTTTTTTCTTGAAGAGTGTGAATACAGCATTTATAATTATTTTACAGGGCTACACAAAAGAATACGAATCTATGTTAAATGTAGCATTTGTAGACGGCTGACCGTAATGTAATTTTAGTGTGTTGTTACTGTCAACTACAGCATGTTTTTTCTTGAAGAGGATGAATATAGCATTTATAATTATTTTACAGGGTTGCACAAAATAATTCGATGAGAGGGAATAGTGTAGCCAAACTTATATAAAATAGATTATTTTTAATATTTCACTGTATGATAAATATACATTGAATTTAAAGGTAGGTGTCATGATTCGACACAAGTTTATCTCGTGTTTATACTGTCACCTGGCGGGAAATGTTGTAACTAATCTATATAAATAAAAATGTAAATGTTCGTTTGTACAAAATCTAAAATCTCCGAAAGTTCTTCCTCGATTGCTTTGACATTTTGACACACAACATTGCATTCGAATACGCGCTTTTAATACCTACTGTCTCCTCCCAATCCCCCCGCCCTTGAGTGGCACATTTAAACTTTTTTTCGTCAGCCATCATGTGATATATTATTAGAAAGCCCTTGGACCACTCTTTCAAATTATGAACCTAGCTTCCCTCCAACCCCCAATTTGCGCCCCGGGGGGCACTTTTTAACTTCTTCCGACAGCCCTCTAGTAAACCCTCTAGTAAATAATAACATTCTTTTAATACAATATATACGTTGAAAAAAATCTCTATGTCTACGAGGTACTTCTTAAGCGTACTTTCGGCACAGCTAGGACCATAGAAAAATGTTCCTTATTTCATTTGCCTAATTAGACACGATTATTATTTTTTATTTATCGGCTAGCTATGTGTAAAAATTGTCTTGATTTTTTTCTACTCAGCACGTTTGCAAATTTCTCCTTATTTTGCATGTGTATCAGGCCGGGTATATGTTTCTCTACTCTGCTTTAAGCCCTCCCCACACTGTGTGTCTGTGCGCGCGATGGCTAGAGAAATTTGTTGCCCGTAGAGGTCCGCAAATGTAGTTCCGGATAGAAGTAGATAGGTCTGAGTGAATCTGAGATTTAGATTATGAATTTTCTGGAAAGTTCTTTTTTTTTTCATTGAACAGAAAATTCGCCGAAATCTCCGAATTTTATGCAATCAAAAATCTCATAAAAGCAATCTCAATTTATTCTTTTAGCCCAAAATAGTAAATTTGTCTTTTTTTCAATAAAATTTTTTGGAATTCGAAGAGTGTTTTCTTTTTTTTTCTTTAAATTTTCCATGGTTTTTTTTTAAGTTCCCATTTTACCCAAAATTAGGACATTTTTTTCCAGCTTATATGTAGACTTTAGCCAACCAAAGTTATATTTTATATCCCTGTATGGAGTAAACACTCAGAAACCATTTTAAAAATTTTGAAAAACGTTATTATCTAAAATTTATACAAATTTTTAAAGAAATTAACAGATCATGAAAATTTTAATGAAGATTTAAATAGAGATAATTCCGCACCGGGTTTACTAGAAGAGCCCTTTTACCGCTAAATCTGCTATTATGACGACAAACTTCCTTAAGATTTATCGAGTACGATCAGAATTTTTATGATCCTTTTTTTCCGACCGTTTTTTTTCTTTTTCCTTTGGTGGTTGTTGTGTTCAGTAAAATTTCTGCACTGCCCCGCTTGGCTCCGAAGTTCAATCCGGAGCGGACTCCGGTTCTACTTCCTCTCCTTTGATTGCGGACGTGCCAGGCTTAGTTTTTCTCGGCAGACTCTAACCGGGCTATGCCCTAAAGTATTGCACATTATAAACAATAGTTAAAAAATTAAATAAATAAACCATTTCTGCAGCTATAATAAATAGTTCATATCTTCGTTTTCACATGCTGCGAATTTTGATGGAAAATAAAATTATATTCTATATTCATAATAATAATTTTTTTGCAAAAAAGAAAGTATTTCACAAAAATCAAAGCATATGAGTCTTTACTTCTACGTAAACATGTTTCTGTGCATACGCTTCCTCGACAAGTAAAAAAAAAAAAAAATAATAATCAAATTACAATAGTTTAAAAAAGCTTCTATACCTAAAAACACGGCCAAAAATAGGGGGAACAAAGGGGCCATAATGCCCCGTGTGTAAGTGTAGAAGGGAGTGCGAAAAGAGGATTTGATTCGACTTTCGGTACAAAAAAGACTAATAACGAAATTTTGAGAAAAAAACTTGCAATCGGATAACCCAAAGTAAAAACGTATTCATTGATTTTATACATTTTTCTTTCTGTAGGGCTGGTTTTTTTCATTATGTGCTAGCGTACGGGCAAAATTCTTAATCAGTACTTGATTAATGATTTCGTCCAAGATACTCACACGATTAATACGCTGTCTCAATTAGGTTAGAATTGGTTCAGTATTTCGGACGTTATCGTGGATGACAAGTTTTAAATGTTTTTGGGCTTTTCTGTGTCCTTCTAAACGAACTATAACTATAACTTGATTAACGAATTCATCCAAGATACTCACAGATCAATTTACTGTCCTCATTAGCTTCAAACTGATTCAGTACTTCACACTTTATGATAATGACAAGATTTTCATTATACATATATAATATATAAACGAAATGATTGTGATAGGTCGATTTTTAAAGAAACCAACCTAAACATTTTAAGGTTAATATACTTTCTAGCAATTATTTCAGATTTAAAATAAAAAATAAGATCAATGAATCGAAAATTTTTATTTATAAATTAAATGGTGAGGGGGCACCAAAAATCACACTTGCGACTGATGAACAAAATACTAGTTATGGCCCTGCCGAACGATTCAATAGAAATCGTAATTAAGAATGTTTTTTAGAACGCTTTCCTTTCATTTCACCCTTTGAAATTTCGAATTTTTTAGAAAATGTTCTTAGAGGTTATTTACACCTTATAAGTAACTACCATGCCAAATTTCAAGTTTCTAGATTCTTCAGTATCGCAAGAATCTCAATTTAATACGTTTTTCACTGTTGCCACCCCCCCCCCCCCCCCGTATAGTACCCCACCAACATAAAATATAGCAGGGCAATTCCACATAACATGGAAACTATAGTGTAAAAAAAATAAATAAACAAAACAACTCAACTTCACTTTGTAAATGTTGTATATTGATTGAAGTCTATAAATTAGAATTTGGCAATACCTGGTTAACTATTTTCCTTTCCATGTGAAGACTTGTTATAAGAGACATGTTCTCTGGTGAATTGTATGAGCTTTGAATCAATTTTAAAGGAATGTATTTTTATGGAATGTAGCATGTTTCTGTTAAATAATTATATTTTTGTTAAAGATTTATCCTATAAGACAAATGAAAAAGTATTAATTTATAATTTGAAATTAAAATAATAATATAGAGGTCAACTTTATAATCAATAAACTATGTAATGTGAGTCACAAAAAGTTCATTTTTTAAATATTTATAACATTTTATAGCTAGAATTTGTTTTAAAAAAAAAAAACAGTTTCTCGTATTTATTTATATCACTAACAAGAATTGATTTTTACAGTTTTGAAATAATTTATTTTAAAATAGACATTTTATTTTGTAATGTGAGTCACAGCTACTGTTGCATGATAACTTGACATGAGCTGAAAATTGAAGAAAGGAAACTCTCAAGAAAAAGAGTGGCTAAATTTCGACCTCTTAAAAAAGAAAAGCAACTTACAAGGAAGGTCCTTAAAGCGCATACTCAGAATATTTTTTAAAAAAATGCTACTGAAGCTACTCATACGTAATAAGAGATCAGTCAAATTTAGCTGCGGAATCCCAGCAGAAAATCTGTAAACAAATAAAATACTTTCGAGTATTTGACGCAAAAAGACGCGATTTGGCGAGCAAAACTTTTTCGTCGCCAAATATCAAGCGATTTTTATAGTATTTGAAAATTTCTGGTTAAATGGGTGTTTAAATGCATAGCACTTTATGAATTTAAACTTCAACGATTAAAAATTTTATTATTTTTTTCTATAAAGTTATGTAAAACATATACAAATTAACTACAGCTGAATTTATTTAATTTTATACAGTTTTGAAGGCTGGTTAAGTTTTAAATGTATTTTAACAGTAAATGTCCGATTAAACACTCTTTCATTATACATTTCGACTTTGAATAAGTCATTGTTTCCATGGCAACAAGGCTTTTCTATAGTTGTCTCCGGCACTAACAATATCGATGACAAATTGACAGTGCTTATAATCACACAATTAATTTTTAGTTGAAAGCAATTTTAATCAATTCAAATTTTGTTCTAAACAGTAGAATGCGATATTTAATTTTCTTTTAGATGTACATATAATTATATATGGCAAAACCGTAGTTATAAAAGTGAAATTATTTAAGTTAAACTTACTTTAACTAGATAGTAGAAAATGTTTTTCCTAAAAGAGAATTTATCGTAAATACATGTTTTTTTCTTAAATTTCATTGTGTCGCCAACCCAGCGATAAATCGCCAAAACACGAAATTTTCATATTTTTTTTACGGACGTTATATCGAGGTTCCGCAGCAAAATTTTTTATAAACGTATATATCCTCATGAGAAGAATATTCTGTAATTTTTTCAAAATTTTCTGAGTATGCGCTTATGGAGACCTTCCTTGTAAGTGAAAAAAAATATATGGAATCAACTAAAAATTATATATAAAAATAAGAGTACACCAGGAAAGGCAGTGGCCAAAGCGAAGCGATGTTTGCCCAATTCTCCTCGTCATAGAGAAGTAGTTGTGAGAAAGTTATTTAGCAGTGAATGCAACATGAATTTGGATGGAAGTTTTAAGTGTCTAGAGAATTCATCACAAGGAAATCCCTTATGCCAAGATACTTCAAATAAAATTGAAGAATTTTATGCAAGGGATGATATTAGCAAAAACAATTGGTAGGAAAGATGTAGTTACAATATGGGAAAATGGAAGAAAACTTAAAAAGCAAGCTCGACATCTCGTCTACTTCATACGAGAAATTTATGAGCTGTTCAAAATTGATCATCCATCAGCGGTAGTTGGAAAAAGTAAATTTTCTGCTATGCGTCCAAAGCATGTACTTTTAAGCAACAAACTACCTCATAATGTTTGTTTGTGTTGTAACGCCTCCTCTATGCCGACCCGATAATGTTGGTAAGTGGTAGCGAATCGAATCAATGGCAAAGAGAATTCTTATATAATTAGAAAATAGAACTTTTATTGTAAAACAATATCGATTCTAATATTAATATATACAAGGGGAAATTACATCATTTAAATATTTTCGAGGGTCATCGGCTTTCAATTAATAGTCTCTTGACTCTGAGTCTAACTCTCACAACAATGGTTTCTGCAAAGCACAGTCTGCCGTAGTTTTAATGTTCAGTTCGCTCGGGCCTAGATGTACCCGTTCCGTTACTCGGAATATCTTGGTTTCTAAGATGAAACAGAGTTAAGAACTCCTTCACTTGCACTTGTTGTGCCTTCTCTTTATCGGGGCTTTCTCTGATACGTGACGTATCAATACAACAGAGGAACGACCTCTCCAGCGTCTCAACTACGTTATGTCAGAAACAGATCTTTCTTAACTCTCTCCTGAGAGTAACTTCACTCGTTGTGATCTTTTCCAAAACTGACCTTCTAACTCTCAATCTCTCACAGGGGATTTTACACTAGGGGCGGGATTTGGTCGAGGCGGAGCATCTTGAAACTCCTCAGCCTCTAAGCCACTCTGGGATACGACACTCCCGTTTATAACAAGTCTGTTATTGGATATTGCATAACAAAAGACATAGAATCGTGTGCAGACATAAAATCGTGTGCAGAGTTCGTCTCCCCCGACAGGTGCTATTTCTCCCACGGCTCCGGCATACATCAAAGCACAAGACTTTCACTAGGGTGATCCTTTTCGATGCATCAATCTCCGAGCGTTTCGCTCGCAGCACAAAAGACATTCGGTATTTCACTTTACTTCAAAGCTACACCAGCGTGAGAAGATATGCAGGAAAAAGTTCTTTCTAAGCGTTCTCACGGGAAAGTCTAAGATGACACACACTACACCTGGGTGAAGAGACTCAATTCTTTACAGTGTCTATATCATGAGAATTTTATCAATGCTGTAAATACATTGCATCAGTATAATGACGAGGCTCCGGTTTACTCATATTCTTTCCTTGAAGAAATTATTTGCAAGCCTACATCTCGAAATTGTTGGTTTAATGAATTCCAAACTTGCAGCAATGCTCAAGGTTTTCAGAAAGTATGTCTCTTTCCAGATGTGGATGAAGCAAATGTTAAATGGAAATATTGAAAGAAAGATCAAAATAATCAATTATAAAAGGTAGAAAGTATTGGATCTTATTCAGATTTACACTTGTATTTAGCAAATCTTGTTCCACAATTTTTGAAACATTGCTATGTTAAACGGCAGCAAGCCAACGCCTATAAAAATATGCATCAATTGGATGTATCAATTACTCAGATGAATATCCTGGAGATTTATGCATGATTCAAGCTGATTTCTCTGAAAATTATACTTGTTCCTTCCAAGATGAAGTTCAGAGTGCACATTGGCAATAACATCAAGTAAGTATTTTTACTGCAGCACTCTATTTCCTGGATCCCTTCATCCTGTAGCATTAGTCTCAGACTTTTTGAACCATTCAAAAGAAGCAGTAATTTGCTACATTGCATATTTATTAGATAATATCCCATGTAATATACAACAAGTAGAAATCTGGTCAGAGGGTCCTTCGTCACTATTTAAAAACAGATTTGTTGCTGCATCGTTAAATGTTTGGAGGAAAAATATTCCAAGAAATATCATATGTAACTATTTTGCAACATCACATGGGAAGTTTCCAGTTGATGGGATTGGAGGAAGTTTAAAAAGACAAGTGTTTGATCAAGTAAAAAAAACGTAAATGTTCGGCAGTTAATGCTGCAAATTTTGTCAAAGCTTCTCAAGTAGCTGGAACCAATATTGGTACTCAGGAAATTACTGAAGAGTATATTAAAGAAAAAAATGATATGCAGAAAGTTTGGGATAATGCACCATTATTGCCAGGTATAAAAAAATACCATTGTATTAAAGTTGCAAATAAAAAACCTAAAGGATATTTGATATCTTCTGATAGCAAAATAGCTCTTCAACCATTATCTGACATTAAATGTGACGATTGGTATGAAATTGAATATGACGGTATATTGCACCCAGGAAATATTACCAAACGCATCAATGAAGAGTTTGAAATAACTACAATGATACCTAAAGGTAACCACTGGAAATGGCCTAAAAATGAAGACAAAATATTTTATCCTCGATCGAAGTTGATTCGAAAATTAAAACCTCCAATTCCTGTAAATTCTAGACGGTTGTTTTAAATTTGTATCATAATTCTAACAATAAAACCATTGTTGTTTAATCTAAAATATGTGATGTGTAATTTTTATTAGTTTTATTTACATTTTAAATTATTAATTTTAATTAAATATTTTAAGTTATTAATTTGTTAAAATATGTAATTAGACATAACTATTTCTTTTATTTGAGTAATATTTTATTAAATTCTACAAAATTAAATGTTTTTATTCAGTATTTCATTTACTTTAGAGGCTAAAAAGGGAAATGTAATGTGAGTCACATTCAAAATATCGATTGATATAATTAATTACGATTAAAACAATGTTATTTTTGTGTCTATCATAACTTGAAAGTGTCTTTTATTCTATGAAATACTTCTTTTTTACTGTGATGTGATAAACAAGGAAAAATTCTAGCTCTTCATTAAACCATAAAACTTTACTTCCTTTTTTTGTAATGTGAGTCACAGTACCAAATTTGGCTCTCTCTCTGTATGCCATTTCTTCATTTAAAAATTCATTAGATTGATATTGTTAGTTTCTTACTGTGCCTCTGATATCTATGAAGAACTTTTTCAAAACCAAATGTAATATATTTTTTTATGTATATAGTATTTATTTCTTCAAAAATATGTCTAATGGTAATGTGAGTCACATGGAATTGCCCAGCATATGTTGGAGGAGGAACTGTCACCATCACTTTTGAAATCGGTTCGGTAGTACCAGAGATTATCCCCTACAAACAAATAAAAAAACGTTACTTCTTTATAATATTAACTAGCAAGCTACGCTGGTCAATTTCTTTTAACGAACCTTTAATCAAACAAAATATTGACATTTCATAAATAACTTTTATATTTTAACAGAATAATAAGGCTACTATAATTTGTGACTCGTGCTATAGCCAATATACACGTCAGGACACGTCGCCCTTATCATTATCTTTTTACGCGTGAAGGTTTCGCTATGGTACTCCATTGGAAAATTTGGTAATTTTTGAAATTCAATATTTGAAAAACGGCATAATCATTAGATTTGAAATTTATATCAAGAAAAATACAATCTTTTTACCTTTCAAACGCAATTTGTCTAACAATTTTCTGACAAATACTTTTTGAGCTATCATTTTTTTTCAGTAACTTCAAATGTTTCATTTTCCGAGATTAATCTGTTGCAACAATTAGCGAAAAACCCAGTCGTCAGCAACGCATAGTTTTTTATTAAAGAGGCTGTTGGAGCAGGGATTGTCACCACCAATTTGCCACCATCACTTTTGAAATCGGTTCCGTGGTTCCAGAGATTCCATAGAAATTGTAATTTAGAATGACTTCAGAACGCTTTTCGCTCATTTCACCCATTTAAATTTCGATTTTTTTTAAAATTTATTCTTAGAGAGCATTTACATCTTACAAGTAACTACAATGCTAAATTTCAAATTTCTTGCCCCTTCAGTATAAAAAAGTCGCAATTTTCGATCCTGCACCCCATTGATGTTAGTGGCACCGACATAAAATATAGCCTATGTTGGAGTAGGGATTGTCTCCATCAATTTGCCACCATTACTTTTGAAATCGGTTCTGTAGTTCCAGAGATTTCATAGAAATTGTAATTTAGACTGTTTTTAGAACGCTTTTCGCTCATTTCACCCTTTTAAATTTAAATTTCTTTTTTATTTTGTTCTTAGAGAGCATTTACATCTTATAAGTAACTACAATGACAAATTTCAAATTTCTAGCTCCTTCAGTATAAAAAACAAAAATAAAACTGCCCAGTTAAACTGAGGGCATTGAGTTCACAGGCTATTCACACTAATTGTATATTATACTCTTATTTCAAAGAATTTGAAATAAGCACATCGAAAAATAAAGAAACAAACAATATATTAAGGTGGGGGGGGTCATCCCCCCGTTACCCCCCTCATAGTTAACTAATGAACCCCTTAAACTAATCAGGTAAATCTCTAATTACAATGAATATATATACAAAATTTGAAAAAAATCGGATAATTCTGCATGAAAAACCCATTTATATAAATTAAGGCGGGATTAGCCCCCTCCGTTCCCCCCCTTTATACTTAACCAATCAATCCCAAAAACTAATCAGGGAAGCGTCTTAAACCAATAAACCTATAAACAAATTTTGAAGCAAATGGGATAATTCTGCATGAAAAACCCATTTATATAAATTAAGGGGGGGGGATTAGCCCCCCCCGTCCCCCCCCCCTTTATACTTAACCAATTGTTGGAGATAAACAATCAACATGGCACATTTTTTAATTTCTTTATTTAAGTCTAATTTATTGTAATTAATAATGTTTTTTTTTTATTTTAGCAATCTTTTTCTTTGTTTTTTTCTAAAGTTTTTTTTAAATATCTTCTTTAATTTTTATTTTCCATCCATAAATATGGATATCATTTTAAAGCATTTAAATAGTTAAATTTCAATATTTTATTTATTTTTCCATTAATATAATTTTCTAAATTTTATTCCACATTATTATTTTGGATCAGCGGGTATTTGCAATTTTCACCCTAGCAACAGCAACTCTTGATATTCACCAAAGTTCAAAGGAATGTACGGGTCGTTTTGGGAAAGGTGACCTCATGATAGCGTCACGTATGCATTCTCAATGTCACTTTTACAGAGAGTGACCACTGCAGAAATTGACCCAGCCAATCTCTGATGAACGAGAGGGGCGGCAAAAAAAGGGCCCCCAGTGGAGGAGGTAAGCTCCCCTCTGAAAAGCCTTGAGTTTTTCCTGAATTTGTGAAAAGTGCAACAGCTCTGATGTAAACGTCCAAGAAAATACAAAGTTCGGGTCGGGGCGACGCAGCCCTATAACCTGGATGGAGTTTTCTTCAGCCTTAGTATGGGTGAGCCACTTTTTTTTTTAAGGAATAAGATCCTCGTGCCCGGTTGGTCCATTTTAATTTAATTTTATATTTTTATGTGACAGTAACTTTAGGCCTCATTCTTTTATTCTAAAAATTTATCAATTTTTTTAACTATTATTTTATCAAAATTTTAAATAATTATTTTCAAGGGAACATTGTGCCCATATTCATTAATAGTTTATTTTTAAATTTTATTCTCACCTCTTCTACAATGTCTCCAAAATAATAATTATCTGGAATGTAAAAAATTCTAGTATTCATCATTTTGAAAACAATGTAGTTCCATGGTGACTGTGTAAAATTCAAGTCTGTACATTTTTTAAAAATAACCATACAAATAAATCACGAATTTTAATTGTAATTTTGACTTTTTTGAAGTTCTTTAAAAACATTTGTTTGTGTAATTATTTTAAATATTTGGGTATTTCAGGTACTTAAATTAATTTTAAAAATACTGTATTGATATGAACCATTAAGATTATGTATTTTTGTGTCTTTGTTTCTTTTCAGAGTCTCGAAAACCATTTTTAGCAATTTAATTCTAATTAATTTTTTTAATTAAAATAAAAAGGTTATTTTTTTTGTAAAATTTTAGGATGCTTCTTTTCCGTTATTTTCTCTTTCTTTTTTTGTAATTGTATGCATTAAGTGCATTCCCTTTTCTTTTGTTAAGTTTTTTTTTATTATTTTGCGGTCACAGATATTCTAGATCAGCGTTAAAAAATATCGAACCGGAGCCTGCTTATTTTTTTTATCGTCTTCACAACGCGGCGATTAAGCAATAAAGCTCTTCAAAATTGTACTAACCACTATTCCTTCTCTTTTAACAACTTGTGATACTTTGTGGGGAATTAACACCCAAAATCTTCCCAACATTGTATTTGGTCTGGTGCCGTGACCAGGATTTGGTTTTGATTATCTGTGTTCTTCTTTAATTGTCGCAAATTTAATACTGGTTTATTATATTTTTTCTTTCCTATTTTTTTTCCTAATTATATATATTTCACCAATTTTTTTTTTCTTTCTATTAATTTATTTTGCAGTTAACTATTATTATAATAAAATTCAGCTTAAAAAAAAATCATATATATGTGTATGGTATATAATATATATGTACATAGAGGAGACATTGGTGGAAGTTTATTTTATTTTATTATTTTCCCCCTTGGTGTGAACTGAAAGCTACAAAATATTTTGAATATAAAATTTGAATATTTATATTTGTGTTTTAAATTTATTGCTAGTAATAATAATAATTAAAAAAAATGTCTAATAATTGATGCCATGGACTAGATATTATTGTGTCACAAATGTAATATAAACCAATGATTTTTATTTTAAAATTGAGATTTTTAATTGTTATGGTTTCTTACTTAAAAGATACTTAAATTCCAATATAGTATATCTAAATCTATTACATCTAATATTATTCAGAAAATTTTTTGAAAATACTTAAAAAAATAAATAATGTATTTATACACCTTCAAAGGAGTACAAAAAATAATGTAAAATAAAATAAAATAAAAAAATAAAGTAAAAAAAGATGAATAAGTAAATAAATAACAAATGCTTTATATATGTCGTAGGCTAATTGGGAAATCCGGCTCTTTGCAAAGAGCCGGTCTAATGGGAGAATCATTTCCCTTTTCCCAATCAGCCTGATGTTTTTCAGGCTTATTGCAAAGAGCCTAGACAGCGTTAGGCTAATTGGAATATGGTCATTTCTTTTTCAATCAGCCTGATATTTTTAAAACTCATTGCTAAGAGCCTAGGTAGCATTAGTCTAATTGAAAAAGGACCATGCCTATTTAGAAAATGACCAGTTCTTTGTCAAAATATGGTGTTGTATCCAACTTGAACCTGAAAATTCCATTCGAAGTCGACCCAAACCGACAGAAAAATTCCATCGGAATGTAACCCGATTCTAAAGGGACAAAATAAATTCCTTCGACTCGCAACCCGACCCCAACCAGAAAAACCAAGTTAACCCGAAATCCGACACGAACCCGACCAAAAAATAAACCCCATCGAACCGTAACCCGATCCGAACCCTACAAAATAAATTCCTTTATGTCGCAACGCGACCCGAACCTAAGAATTCGATGTTAACCAGTACCCCAACAAAACATAAAAATTCCATCGAACCGTAACCAGATCCGAACCCGATAAAATAAATTCCTTCGTGTCGCAAACCTACCTAACCTGAAAATATTAGTTAACCCGAAAATAACCGAACCAGGAAAAAATTCTTTAGAATCGTAACCCGATCCGAAACCAAAAAACTAAATTTATTTTGTCTCGCAACCCGACCCGAACCTGAAAATTGAAGTTAACTCGAAAGCCGACCCAAACCAGAGAAATAAAAATCCATGGATAATTAACCCGATCCGAACTCGACAAAATAATTGTCATCGTGACGCAATCCAATCTGAACCAGAAAATTGAAGTTAACCCGAAACCCGACCCGAACACGACAAAAAAAATCCATCGAACCGTAACCCGATCCGAATCTGACAAATTAAATTTCGTAGTCACGCAAGCCGAACCGAAACTGAAAATTTAAGTTAACCCAAAAACCGATTTGAGCCTGATAATTTAATTTAACCCGAAACCTAACCCAAACCTGAAAATTGAAGTCAATTCGAAACCCAAAGTCGACTCGCAACCCAACCCGAAACTGAAAATTGAACTTAACCCGAACTCTGAACCCGTCAAAAATTCCATCGAACCGTAACCCGATACGAACCCGACGAAATAAATTCCTTCGTGTCGCAACCCGACCCAAACTTGAAAATCGAAGTTAATCCGAAACACAACCCGAATCAATAAAAAAATCCATCGAACCATAACCCGATCCGAACCCGACAAAATAAATTTCTTCGTCACGCAACCCGAACCGAAACTGAAAATTTAAGTTAACCCAAAAACCGATTTGAACCTGAAAATTTAATTTAACCCGAAACCTAACCCAAACCTGAAAATTAAAATTAACTCGAAACACAAAGTAGAAACGCAACCCGACCCGAAACTGAAAATTGTAGTTAACCCGAAACCCAAACCCGTCAAAAATTTCTTCGAACCGTAAACCGATCCGAACCCGACAAAATAAATTCCTTCGTGTCAAAACCGATCCCAAACCAGAAAAATCAAGTTGACCCGAAACCCGTCCCGAACCTGATAAAAAAATCCATCGAACCGTAACCCGATCCTAACCCGACAAAATAAATTTTGTTGTCACGCATCCCGAACCGAAACTGAAAATTTAAGTTAACCCAAAAACCGATTTGAACCGGAAAATTTAATTTAGCCCGAAACCTAACCCAAACCTGAAAATTAAAGTTAACTCGAAACTAAATTTTCAGGTTCGGGTCGATTTTTGGGTTAACTTAAATTTTCAGTTTCGGATCGGGTTGTGACACGAAGGAGTTTATTTTGTCGGGTTCGAATCAGGTTACGGTTCGATGGAATTTTTAACGGGTTCGGGGTTCGGGTTAACTTCAATTTTCAGTTTCGTGTCGGGTTGCGAGTCGACTTTGGGTTTCGAGTTAACTTCAATTTTCAAATTTGGGTTAGGTTTCGGGTTAAATTAATTTTTCAGGTTCGGGTCGGGTTGCGAGTCGACTTTGGGTTTCGAGTTAACTTCAATTTTCAAATTTGGGTTAGGTTTCGGGTTAAATTAATTTTTCAGGTTCGGGTCGGTTTTGGGTTAACTTAAATTTTCAGTTTCGGTTCGGGTTGCGTGACGACGAAATTTATTTTTCGGGTTCGGATCGGGTTAAGGTTCGATGGATTTTTTTATCGGTTCGGGTCGGGTTTAGGGTTAACTTGAATTTTCTGGCTTGGATCGGGTTGTGACACGAAGGAATTTATTTTGTTGGGTTCGGATCGGGTTACGGTTCGATGGACTTTTTCTATCGGATTCAGGTAGGGTTTCGGGTTAACTTGAATTTTCTGGCTTGGATCGGGTTGTGACACGAAGGAATTTATTTTGTCGGGTTCGGATCGGGTTACGGTTCGATGTATTTTTTCTTGTCGGGTTCGGTTCGAGTTTCGGGTTAACTTCAATTTTCTGGTTCAGATTGGGTTGCGTGACGACGAAAATTATTTTGTCGAGTTCGGAACTGTTTAATTATCGATGGATTTTTATTTCTCTGGTTCGGGTCGGCTTTCGCGTTAACTTCAATTTTCAAGTTAGGGTCGGGTTGTGAGACGAATACATTTATTTTATCAGGTTTGGATCTGGTTACGGTTCGGTAGAATTTTTATGTCTTGTTCGGGTTGGGTTACTGGTTAACATCGAATTTTTAGGTTCGGGTCGCGTTGCGACATGAAGGAATTTATTTTGTCGGGTACGGATCGGGTTACGGTTTGATGAGGGTTTTTGGTCGGGTTCATGTCCGATTTCGGGTTAACTTGATTTTTCTGGTTCGGGTTGGGTTGCGACTCGAAGGAATTTATTTTGTCCTTTTAGGATCGGGTTACGTTCAGATGGAATTTTTCTGTCGGGTTCTGGTCGACTTCGAATGGAATTTTCAGGTTCGAGTTCGGTACAACACCATATTTTGACAAAGAGCTGGTCATTTTCTAAATAGGCATGGTCATTTTTCAATTAGCCTAACGCTGTCTAGGCTCTTTTCAATAAGCCTGAAAAACATCAGGCTGATTGGGAAAAGGGAAATGATTCTCCAATTAGACCGGCTGTAAAGAGCCTAGGTTGTTTGCAAAGAGCCGGATTTTCCAATTAGCCTACGACATTTCAATTAGCCTAACGCTGTCTAGGCTCTTTTCAATAAGCCTGAAAAACATCAGGCTGATTGGGAAAAGGGAAATGATTCTCCAATTAGACCGGCTGTAAAGAGCCTAGGTTGTTTGCAAAGAGCCGGATTTCCCAATTAGCCTACGACATTTCAATTAGCCTAACGCTGTCTAGGCTCTTTTCAATAAGCCTGAAAAACATCAGGCTGATTGGGAAAAGGGAAATGATTCTCCAATTAGACCGGCTCTTTGTAAAGAGCCTAGGCTGTTTGCAAAGAGCCGGATTTTCCAATTAGCCTACGACATATACATGATTTTCTAACATAATTTTATAACTAATAATACTATGATCATTGTTGATTATTAATCTGCATATTATAAAAAAAAAAAAAAAGAAAGAAAATGACTATGGAGGTAATGCAATGTTTCAATCAACCGTTCACCACGACAATGTTTTTGTTGTTATTTTTTAAAAGCTATGATATATTATTATGTATTGTATTAATGTGATGACTATTTAGTGTATTATATATGATAATAATGTATATCTAAAAAGAAGTTTCATGATTTCGTAAGATAAAAAAAAAAAAAAAAAAAAAAAAAAAAAAAAAAAACGGCAAATTGCTCAATAGAAATAATAAAATTGTTTTGTCAAATAATAATATACTCAAATGTCATAGAAAATTATGTATGTATCATTATTTACAATGAGCGAAAATCTATATTTCATGTTCATGAGTTATTATTTGCATAATTTTCCTGCAATTTTATTTCATATATGTTTTTCAATAAAGATTAATTTCTTTTAAACTAATTAAAAATATATATATTGAATAAAGTATTGAAAATAAATTATGGAAATTAGTCACAATGAGTTGATAAATATGCATTTTAATAATAATAATAATGAAATGCTGCCAGCATACAATCAATAAATACGTGTACAAAAAAAAAAAAAAAATTGAAAATTGAAAACTAATTTTCATGGAAAAGTGTAATTTATTTCCAAGTTTAGTATTTGGTTGTATTTATTGAAGTTCTATTCCTTCATGCACTGCTCGCAGAAAAATATTTTTAGGCATAATCAAAAAATAAAGTCATAAATATGTATATATATTTCTTTTCCTTTTTGCATTTTGGCTCATCAAAATTATTGTTTACCATTAACACTGTTCACAAAATTTAGTGCTTTTATGGAAGTCAATGCATGCTTTTTGTTCAATTTTTGCCTTATTTTGTACCTTCAGAGTACACCTTTTCTACAAGCTAAGAAATTTTAACATAAAGTGTATTTTTGTAGGGAGATTATACGAATTCAAATTGATGATGTCGGTAACTAGCATTTTCCCCCAGTTGCTCCTAGTTCGTAGAATTAGTCAAGGTTAGGGGAGCGCACCCTTTTCCCCTCCCCCCAGTAAAACAGATTCTAAGTATTTGGATCACAGGGAGAACTTTTAGTATCCTCTTCCCCAGGGCCGATTTTGCTAATCGGAGGCATTTTTCATTATAGCATACACTTGTATATATTTTTTCGCTATTTGGAACTTGCATTTTGGGTTAGAGACATTCGAGGCAGGCTGTGTGTAAACCTATTGAATGTCCTTTTATTTTTTTAAATAAAAACGATGATAAAAAGTATTGAAAAATTGTATATAGAAAATAAACAAATATAAGAAAAAAAAAAAGAATTTAGTACTAATGAAAAATGATTTTAAAATGAACTAAAAAAAAATCATCGTTATTTTTAAGTGTATTTATGTTATTGTATGTGTTTTTGTATATATTTTCGGTTTACACACGGTACGAATTTAGCATGCGAAGTTTTGTGGAAACATCACATTCAAACACAGAGTTCTCATATACCAGCCATTATTTCTAGTTAATAATGCGTCAGACACAAACAATCATTACACATTGATTCACGTTTTATGACACATTTACTCTCGTCGACAATTCTTGTTCTTATGCTTATTTGATCTCAGGATAACTATTGAACTTGAACAGGATACATTTTTCATAGACATGAAACAACACTGAGTAAGTCACACACTGACACACAAAAATACAATAATAAATAAATTATTATTAAATAAATAAATAATAAAATGTATTTTAAATAATAAGCAAATAAATAAATAAATAAATAAATAATGATTAAAATTAATACAACAGTAAATTAATATAATTTGGCATCAACTTCATATTGCATGATAGCCACCGGTCAAAAACATTGGTACATTTTAAACATTGTAAGGCAGGCGCTTGCCTTACATTATGTTACCGTTTCGGCTCTGCGAAATGGAATTTAACTTATTTCTAGCCTATGACTGCTGGCAGTTATATAAATTGATAAGTGAATCCGTTCTGCAGAATCGAAAACAACACACAAAATGTCCAACTAATTTTGATTTAACTAAATCTTTGCACATCATGCAAATGCTCAACAATGTTTAATATTTTTGTAATATGGTGGGTAACGGTTATTTTTTTTATTTGCAATTAATAATTATTTTATATCGAAAACGAATGTGAAAGCAAAGTCAACAAATAAACAAATAAAAATAAAATAATGATATTTTGACAGTCTAATTTTAAGAAGGATTTTAGTAAATGGAAAGTTTGTATTAAAATTACAAAATATGTAACTGGTTTAATTAGTAACATTGTTATTTGTTTAGATGTCATACTGTTAAACGCATGTTTGGTTCAGGGCAGCACACAACACTATATAAACACTAGGCCATAGGGAATTGTAAACCTATACTGCGATGTAGAAATAAACCTTCTAAGGGAAACATTGTCGCTAAAATTATGTATAGTATTTCTCGAGCCACTTTTTTCATTCACATACACTACACGACTTTAGAGGAGGTACAGTGCTACCCACCCATCCAGCGTTATACTCGATGAAAATACACATGTAATTGTTTCAGATTTGAACTATATTTATACATATTATAATTTTCATAAAATTTTCTATATGTTTTTTTTAACCATTAATTTTTTTAACAGTTATTTTCTATATATCTCTATTTTCTTTTGCAATATGTTATGAACTCTCTAAAGTTATCTTATTGTAGCTGTTATTATTTTCTGATGTGCGTAACCAAATAATTGAATTTCTTTTTGACTTTTTGGTCACTGAGCTTGGATTTTGATACCAGTTATGGTTTTTAATTTTTCAGTGTTCCTACTAACACTCTATTTTTTTATATTTATTCTTTAATATTTCTCATTCGATTGTGATATTATTAACCGAAGTGCATTGTTGGAATTTAACCTCTAATAATTGAAGCTCTGTTTATAATGTAACAATTGAATTTCAGGTATTTTAGAAAACACTTTTTATTTAATTACCTAAATAACATAATGTCTCAATGTAATAACTTAATATTTTTCCTACCAATTCATATTCATAATTTACTTATAGCATTTTGGAATCCTTCTAGGCAGTTGTTTTAAATCTAAAATATTCCTGTTTTTCTTTAATTTCTCAAATATAAAATTAAGTAAATAAATAAATAAAAATCGCAAAACATCATCAATAATCGTGACAATACTCTCACATTCATACTTTTGTCAGTGCACACTCCAAGAGAACTAACTACCCAATCTTACGGCAATCCCCCCCTTCCCCCCACGCGCGCCGTTTCGCCGTGAAGATCTTCGGTCCGGCACATCCTCGGGAAGCGCGGCTAGGAGAACTTTACTCATTCCCCTAGTTTCGGTTTCAGTGTTGGTAAACAAAACTTGTTTTTTTTCTGTCGGGCAGGGCCTGCTTGTGTTTTTATTCATCGGTAGCGTATATGCATATTTGTCACATTTATATACAACAGTAGTAAAATAAAGTATTACTATTTAATAAGTATTAATTGGAGATTAAATAAAAAATTTAAAAAAAGAAAAGAGTAGTTTTTCTTTATACACAAATTTGCAATTTGTGAAACAGTTGCTGCCTCATATACATATTTTTTTATATTGATTTACAGATTGCTATGTATATTTATCATTCTCTTTTGCACAAGTATTGTTAATAGCAGATGTTCACACTTTGGATCCCCATTTGGTTTTTGGTATTTTGTTCCAAATTTTATGCATTTTTACTCTTTCTTTCGCGAAGCCAGCGCGGGTGGAATTAAATGTAAACATATACAGG
This sequence comes from Maratus michaelseni, assembly GCA_963931845.1. Classification (NCBI taxonomy): domain Eukaryota; kingdom Metazoa; phylum Arthropoda; class Arachnida; order Araneae; family Salticidae; genus Maratus; species Maratus michaelseni. The sequence goes on from OZ007591.1 coordinate 375,830,807, forward strand.
CTCACCCACACACACACCCATTCACACATACACAGCACACAAGATTGTGAGGATTAGTTTCCTAAACAAGTTCCAGTTTCCTTTTGCAGAGAACCAGGAGATGAAGAGGATTGAATCTACAACACAGATGTTCTGAATGAGGAGGACAGACCATGCTCAACATCCACTTCTTTCTGAACGGACAGTTCATTGTATTTTTTTTACCTTTTTTTTTTAATTGTGCAAAGAGGTGAGAGCCATGTTGGAGATAAACAATCAACATGGCACATTTTTTAATTTCTTTATTTAAGTCTAATTTATTGTAATTAATAATGTTTTTTTTTATTTTAGCAATCTTTTTCTTTGTTTTTTTCTAAAGTTTTTTTTAAATATCTTCTTTAATTTTTATTTTCCATCCATAAATATGGATATCATTTTAAAGCATTTAAATAGTTAAATTTCAATATTTTATTTATTTTTCCATTAATATAATTTTCTAAATTTTATTCCACATTATTATTTTGGATCAGCGGGTATTTGCAATTTTCACCCTAGCAACAGCAACTCTTGATATTCACCAAAGTTCAAAGCAATGTACGGGTCGTTTTGGGAAAGGTGACCTCATGATAGCGTCACGTATGCATTCTCAATGTCACTTTTACAGAGAGTGACCACTGCAGAAATTGACCCAGCCAATCTCTGAGGAACGAGAGGGGCGGCAAAAAAAGGGCCCCCAGTGGAGGAGATAAGCTCCCCTCTGAAAAGCCTTGAGTTTTTCCTGAATTTGTGAAAAGTGCAACAGCTCTGATGTAAACGTCCAAGAAAATACAAAGTTCGGGTCGGGGCGACGCAGCCCTATAGCCTGGATGGAGTTTTCTTCAGCCTTAGTATGGGTGAGCCATTTTTTTTTTTTAAAGAATAAGATCCTCGTTCCCGGCTGGTCCATTTTAATTTAATTTTATATTTTTATGTGACAGTAACTTTAGGCCTCATTCTTTTATTCTCAAATTTATCAATTTTTTTAACTATTATTTTATCAAAATTTTAAATAATTATTTTCAAGGGAACATTGTGCCCATATTCATTAATAGTTTATTTTTAAATTTTATTCTCACCTCTTCCACAATGTCTCCAAAATAATAATTATCTGGAATGTTAAAAATATTCATCATTTTGAAAAAAAGTAATTAAAAAGTAAAATAAAGTAAAAGTAAATTAAAAGTAATTAAAAAGTAATTAAAAGTATTCATCATTTTGAAAACAATGTAGTTCCATGGTGACTGTGTAAAATTCAAGTCTGTACATTTTTAAAATATAACCATACAAATAAATCACGAATTTTAATTGTAATTTTGACTTTTGTGAAGTTCTTTAAAAACATTTGTTTGTGTAATTATTTTAAATATTTGGGTATTTCAGGTACTTAAATTAATTTTAAAAATACTGTATTGATATGAACCATTAAGATTATGTATTTTTGTGTCTTTGTTTCTTTTCAGAGTCTCGAAAACCATTTTTAGCAATTTAATTCTAATTAATTTTTTCAATTAAAATAAAAAGGTTATTTTTTTGTAACATTTTAGGATGCTTCTTTTCCGTTATTTTCTCTTTCTTTTTTTGTAATTGTATGCATTAAGTGCATTCCCTTTTCTTTTGTTAAGTTTTTTTTTATTATTTTGGGGTCACAGATATTCTAGATCAGCGTTAAAAAATATCGAACCGGAGCCTGCTTATTTTTTTATCGTCTTCACAACGCGGCGATTAAGCATTAAAGCTCTTCAAAATTGTACTAACCACTATTCCTTCTCTTTTAACAACTTGTGATACTTTGTGGGGAATTAACACCCAAAATCTTCCCAACACCAATCAATCCCGAAAACTAATCAGGGAAGTGCCTTAACACAATGAACCTATAAACAAAATTTGAAGGAAAACGGAATAATTCTGCATGAAAAACCCATTTACATAAAATAAGGGGGGATTAGCCCTCCGTTCCCCCCTTTATACTTAACCAATCAATCCCGAAAACTAATCAGGGATGCGCCTTAACACAGTGAACCTATAAATAAAATTTGAAGAAAATGGGATAATTCTGCATGAAAAACCCATTTATATAAATTAAGGGGGGTATTAGCCCCCCGTTCCCCCCCTTTATACTTAATCAATCAATCCCGAAAACTAATCAGGGAAGCGTCTTAACCCAATGAACCTATAAACAAATTTTGAAGCAAATAGAATAATTCTGCATGAAAAACCCATTTATATAAATTAAGGGGGGGGTTATCCCCCCCCCCTTTATACTTAACCAATCAATCCCGAAAAACTAATCAGGGAAGCGCCTTAACACAGTGAACCTATAAACAAAATTTGAAGGAAAACGGAATAATTCTGCATGAAAAACCCATTTATATAAAATAAGGGGGGATATGCCCCCCGTTCACTCCTTTATACTTAACCAATCAATCCCGAAAACTAATCAGGGAAACGCCTTAACACAGTGAACCTATAAACAAAATTTGAATCAAATGGGATAATTCTGCATGAAAAACCCATTTATATAAATTAAGGGGGGGATTATCCCCCCGTTCCCCCCACCTTTATACTTAACCAATCAATCCCGAAAACTAATCAGGGAAGCGCCTTAACACAGTGAACCTATAAACAAAATTTGAAGGAAATGGGATAATTCTGCATGAAAAACCCATTTATATAAATTAAGGGGGAGATTATCCCCCGTTCCCCCCCTTTATACTTAACAAATCAATCCCGAAAACTAATTAGGGAAGCGTCTTAACACAGTGAACCTTTAACCAAAATTTGAAGGAAAGGGGATAATTCTGCATGAAAAACCCATTTATATAAATTAAGGGAGGGGGGGGGATTAGCCCCCCCGTTCCCCCCTTTATACTTAACCAATCAATCCCGAAAAACTAATCAGGGAAGCGCCTTAACACAGTGAACCTATAAACAAAATTTGAAGGAAAACGGAATAATTTTGCTTGAAAAACCCATTTATATAAATTAAGGGGGGGATTTGCCCCCCGATCCCCCCCTTTATACTTAACTAATCAATCCCGAAAACTAATCAGGGAAGCGTCTTAACCCAATGAACCTATAAACAAAATTTGAAGGATAACGGAATAATTCTGCATGAAAAACCCATTTATATAAATTAAGGGGGGGAATTAGCCCCTTGTACCCCCCTTTATACTTAACCAATCAATCCCGAAAACTAATCAGGGAAGCGCCTTAACACAGTGAACCTATAAACAAAATTCGAAGGAAAACGGATATTTCTATGAAGAGTTATCGCATTACGTACGTACATACATACATACAGAACCGGCTGGCAAGCTCTCAGGGCTTGATAGCCAGTTTGATAGCTAAAAAATCGCAATTTTAGAATGTTTTTTGCTCCTGCACCCCCTGGGGTTAGTGGCACCGACATAAAATATAGCCTATGTTGGAGGAGGGGTTGTCACCATCAATTTGCCACCATCACTTTTGAAATCGGTTCGGTAGTTCCAGAGATTACCCCCTACAAACAAACAAACAATCTTTACTCCTTTATAATATTAGTATAGATAAGGGGGGGATTAGCCCCCCGTTCCCCCCTTTATACTTAACCAATCAATCCCGAAAACTAATTAGGGAAGCGTCTTAACACAGTGAACCTTTAACCAAAATTTGAAGGAAATGGGATAATTCTGCATGAAAAACCCATTTATATAAATTAAGGGGGGATTAGCCCCCCCCCGTTCCCCCCTTTATACTTAACCAATCAATCCCGAAAAACTAATCAGGGAAGCGCCTTAACACAGTGAACCTATAAACAAAATTTGAAGGAAAACGGAATAATTCTGCTTGAAAAACCCATTTATATAAATTAAGGAGGGATTAGCCCCCCGTTCCCCCCTTTATACTTAACCAATCAATACCGAAAAGTAATCAGGGAAGCGTCTTAACCCAATGAACCTATAAACAAAATTTGAAGGAAAACGGAATAATTCTGCATGAAAAACCCATTTATACAAATTAAGGGGTGGGATTAGCCCCCCCGATCCCCCCCCCCCTTTATACTTAACTAATCAATCCCGAAAACTAATCAGAGAAGCGCCTTAACCCAGTGAACCTATAAACAAAATTTGAAGGAAAACGGAATAATTCTGCATGAAAAACCCATTTATATAAGTTAAGGGGGGGGGAATTAGCCCCTTGTTCCCACCCTTTATACTTAACCAATCAATCCCGAAAACTAATCAGGGAAGCGCCTTAACACAGTGAACCTATAAACAAAATTTGAAGGAAAACGGATATTTCTATGAAGAGTTATCGCATTACGTACGTACAGACATACATACAGAACCGGCTGGCAAGCTCTCAGGGCTTGATAGCCAGTTTGATAGCTAAAAAATCGCAATTTTAGAACGTTTTTTGCTCCTGCACCCCCTGGGGTTAGTGGCACCGACATAAAATATAACCTATGTTGGAGCAGGGGTTGTCACCATCAATTTGCCACCATCACTTTTGAAATCGGTTCGGTAGTTCTAGAGATTACCCCTTACAAAGAAACAAACAAACAATCTTTACTCCTTTATAATATTAGTATAGATTACGTAGATTCACACAACATTTCAGCAAGTTTCAGATGAACTTAAAAAAAAAAAAAAAAAAAAAACGCGTAACACATTTGAAAACGTATTGTCAGAAGTTCCTATCCATCATAGTAATTTGAATTTATTTGGGCACTCTGTATATATAGTCTATAAATTAGATACACACTGCATAATATACCAAAATTAAGTTAAGCTTGAAAATGCATAATAGGGCAGCTGCAATCGACGTCATGCTGGAGATCACACACTACAAATAGTCAGTTCTGATTGGTGGAACTACCCTGACCTCCAAGTGAAGAACAATAGTTGTGATCAACTGATTGCAACTTCCCTTCCTACATTTCTCTACCATAAACGAAAATGCAATGAAATTCTTTTGTGCGACTCCGTAAAAAAGTATATATTAAATATTACATATATTTTATGTTTACGGAAGATGTTATCACTCAACTTTAATAACGCATGCCAATTTCATAAGGCACTCATCAAACAACTGTCTTCGGACAATAATGCAATTATGCAATATAGTCCATGGCGTGTTCCTGTTTAAATAAATTATAAATGCTACTCACACTATTTTGAGTAGAAACCAAGTTGAATTTCATATAATTAATGCACTTCACTTTCAAGCGGGAACATGCTACAATGAATCTCAACAACACGTATCAATTTTATGCCACTCTACGCATTTTTACCAAAGTTAAAGCACTGCCCATAGACGATAATACATTCGAATTATTTAGCTCAGAACCGTATTAAATTATCTATATATTTTTATCCATACCACATATTGTACTAAAATTTCATTTAGCTAAAAAACGCATAACAAAACGCTTTTCAAGCAGATAACCACCATTGTCAGCAATGTATCCACATATTTTACTACAACCAGTATATGTTTTTTTTTTTTTTTTTTTAAATATTATTCGAACAAGATCCTTTACTAAAACTTAATTCACATAAAAATCGGGAAACAGATTAAAAGTACTCTCATCAACTACCTTCTTATACGTCAGCGCCTTCGAACATTTTTTTTTTCTAGCCCTATATAGAATGTATAAACATTCCTTGATATACGAAAATTTTGTTAAGCATGAAAATGAATGACGCAATTGAAAGCGCCCTTTCAGCAGTTGTCATTCGCAATTCGTAGACGAAAGTATATCTGAATTATTTTGTGCAGCTCTGTAAAACAAAATTAAATCTAACATGCACTGTTTTATTTTAAAAATATTATTGGCACCGCATATATCAGAATCTCAATTATCAAAGAAATAGTATAGTATCGAGGACACGCACATCAAACAATTGCAGTTATGCAATTTATATTTTTACATTTCCCTGTAGATGAATAATAAATGTCTAGCACACCATCTTTTCATAAAAACTTATAATATGTATATCAACAATGTATATAATTTTCGCAATGTTGAAAGCAGGGCGGGTCATGTCAATTAAAATGTAGTACTTCTAACAATTATTGCCCATCAAAAGCGATGGATCCGATGACTTTTGTGAAGTCCTGTACATGGACAACAAATACTACTCAAACCATTTTTGATTGGGGCCGTGTTAAAGTGAACTTGAAGATCATATATCGATTTTATATCCAACAAGAACGAAAAATCATGCGTCAAGTATAGTTTATGTAACACTTTCCAACGCTTCCAAAATAATTTTACAAATCATTACCGTTTAATAAGCTGAAAGATAACATCTAAGTAAACAATTTGAAAAACGCATAACATATTTAAAAATATAATTTCAGGAATTTCCAACGTATACAATATTCAGGAAAATATCCGAATACTTTTATTCAGCCCTGTATATGATCTATAGATTTGTATATATACTACATAGGATGCTAAATTTTAGTTCAGTTAAGAAATACGTAGCACAGTTTAAAATTCTTCTTCTGGAATTTCTGTCAATAAACGGAAATGTGTTCGCGAACTTTTGTGCTTCCCTGTATAGGATCTACAGAATTTATACACACCACGTAATAAACAAACTAGTCGTTGGGGGCCACCGTAATACTTACCCATCATGGATATTCATAATGTAAAGTATTAAAATTAAAAATGTGTAAACTACTTATAAAGGGCATTGCAATTCAAATAAAATCGTGGCTTGATGACGTCACAAACTTTAAAAGCTCGATTACTGAATTGCTTGAAAGAAACATCCTTATAACTCCAAAAATAATAATCCTATTAACTAGCGGTTTATTGCATCTGATTAAGCGTCAAATTTCCAATTAAATATATCTTTGAAGTTCAATTTGGATGAAATACAGGGTCATGAAAAATCGAAGAGTGTGGCATATAGGATTCCAAATATCTCGGCAGCTAAATTTAAAATCGCGTTCAGTAACTTAAAACGCACTTCCAGGAATTATTGTTAACAGACAGTGGAGAATTCTTTTGTGTGTCCCAGTAAATGAACGATGACTGCTATGCACACAATATTCTGTAGTAAGCCTCTTGTAATGCACCTTAGTGATATATACAAATTTCAATGCGTTTAAAATAGTGAAACATTATTTAAATAAACTGCGGACGATTTTTCTCCATAGACGTAATGTAACGGAATTCTTTTGACTGTCCCTGTAAATTAACTATAAGTGCTATGCACACTCTATTCCCTATTAAGCTTCTTGTAATACACCTTAGTGATATAGGGTAAATGTACCAATAGTCGGCCACTTAACTGTTTTTTTGTATATAAATCTTAACGTAGAATTTTTAAAACACGACACAACATTTTTAACAGTGATATATGTTAAAACACACGTTTCTTATTATGTTTCAGCAATTATTTTTAAAAAACACGGTAATAGTTTTTTTTTTAGACAAAGTTAAGTTAAAAAAGGGCAAGTTCTCCAATAGTCGGTCACTTTAACTCTAATGTTCGGCCATCACTGCACCAATAGTCAGCCACTTCAGAATTTTGTTTTACCTGAAAAACGACTTTAATAAATTTGACTAAATTTGCATTCTACTATTTTCGGTTATAAGAAGATGATTGAGCTGTCTCACATATTCGAGAAAATTAAATTAGTGGGTTATTTAGGGTCACTGCGGGTAAAGCTAATTTTATTTTATCTGCTAAATGGCTTTAACGATTTTGACTAAGTTTTGTATCCTACATTTTTGGGATACAATAAGACCATTGGACTGGGTCGCATGTTCGAGAAAAATTCATTAGTGGGTCATATGGGTGTCACTATGGGTCAAATCAATTTTATCTAAAAAACGGCTCTAACGATTTTGACTAAATTTTGTATCCTACCGTTTTGGGGTACGAAAAGACCATTGGGCTGGGTCACTTGTTTGAAAAAAATCGATTAGTGGGTCATTTTAGGGCCACTACAAGTCAAACTAATTTTATCTAAGAACGACTAAAACGATTTTGACTAAATATTGTGTCCTACCTCTGGTAACTCTTTGTCTTTCTTACTTAAATAGAGAGATGGGCCCCGAAGTGTGGAAGTAAATTCAATACCACCTCTTCAATTGTCTGGATATTTGATTCACAGCGGGTCAGTTTTGGGTCAAAATAAAAAGTCTATAAAAGGGTCAATAAATAAACGCTGGTACCCCTTCTGGTCGCGCTCAAATTGAAGTTAGATTAAAGTGGGTTTTGAATCGAACCATGCATTTTGAATCCCGCAGTGGAAAAATGTAGGGAGGGGCGGTCCCAACTGCCGCATTCCCATCTAGTTGTTTTAACACTTTTCAACAGAATTGAAAAGCAAATAATGGGGGTACCAACTGCCGCATCTAATCGAGTTGCTTTTAACACTTGTCAACATAGTTGAAAAGCAAATATGCATACATTCGTGCATCAGCGAAGGGGCGGTCCCAACTGCCGCATCACGGCATTCTGATCTAGTTGTTTTAACTTTTATGCATTTTGAACATGAAATATATTTAGTATGTAGTTTATTAGTATACGAGTTCATTTTGAATTCCGCAGTGGAAAAGCGTAGGGAGGGGCGGTACCAACTACCGCATTCCACTCTAGTTGTTTTAACACTTTTCAACAGAATTAAAAAGTAAATAATGGGAATACCAACTGCCGCATCTAACCGAGTTGCTTTTAACACTTTCAACATAGTTGAAAAGCAAATATGCATACATTCGTGCATCAGGAAAGGGGCGGTCCCAACTGCCGCATCACGGCATTCCGATCTAGTTGTTTTAACACTTTTATGCATTTTGAACATGAAATTTATTTAGTATGTAGTTTATTAGTATACGAGTTCATTTTGAATCCCGCAGTGGAAAAGCGTAGGGAGGGGCGTTCCCAACTGCCGTATTCCAATCTAGTTGTTTTAACACTTTTCAACAGAATTGAAAAGCAAATAATGGGGGTACCAACTGCCGCATCTAATCTAGTTTAAGAAAAAGCTACTGTGTACGACCATTTGCGACTTAAAAGTAACCCCGATATCGAATATCAGTTTTCTATCCCAATTAATTCTAAATAAATCATAATATAGAATGATAAACAACAATTGCTGATAATTTCAATTTTTTAAATTTCGAATTTTATAGAAATCATTCTTTGCGAGAGTTTACATCTTAAAAGAAACCCCCATGCAAAATTTGAAGTTTTAAATCCAACAGTATCACAGAAATTGCAATTTTAGAAAATATTTAGTTCCTTTTAAATTTCGAATTTTTTAGAAACTGTTCGGGTGCGATCAGACCGCTTACGTATGGAAAAGGTTATCCATGTCTAATTTCAAGTTTCTATTCTAAAATATATAAAAAAAAAACCTAATTCAGAACATTTTCCTCTCATTTCAGCATTCTAAATTTCCAAATTTTTAGAAACCTTTCTTAGCCGGTCTCTTATGTCTTAAAATTAACCACCATGCCAAATTTTAAGTTTCCAGCACCAAAACTATCATAGATTTTGAAACTTTAGAATGTTTGTTTGGTCCTATACCCTTTGAAATTTCGTTTTTTTTAATAAACTATTTTGTACAAGCGTTTACATATTAAAGATGACAGAATTGGCAAATTTTAAATTTCTATTCCTAGTAATTCCATATAAATCGTAATTTAGAATGTTGTTTTTAGAATGTTCACAGTTTTTTTTCATTTTCTAAAATTCCCCCCTTTTTTAAGTGCCTTGATCCAGAATTTACGTCTTGAAAGTAACAGACATGTTAAATTTCAACTTTATATTCCTAACAATTCTACATAAATTGTAATTTAGAACTTTTCCACTCATTTCACACTTTTAAATTTCGAATTTTTTAGAAAACAACAACCATGCCAAATTTCAAGTTATTAGCTCCTTCAATATCACAAAAAGGGCAAGTTTGATATGTTTTTTGTTCATCAATCTACTTGCGAAAAGTGGCTCTGACGCCCCTCTCTCGCCCCCCTGAAGATATGTAATCTTATTCTGAAAAAAAAAATACAGTAATAAGTAGTTTATCTTATCATTTATCCGACATAAAATTGTGTTTAATGTGATACTTCTAAAATTTTTGGACCTTTCAATAAATCTTATATTCTTATAAATGTATAAATAACGTTAAAAAAATAATTTTAGGCTACCAAATATTATGCAGATTATATTAAAAATTAGTGAGATTAATGAGCAATGATTTGTAGAGCTGACGTTGAAGCCTCTGATCTGTAGATTTACTAGTTATAGTTATAGATTATTATATGTAAAGTTTCAAGACCATTTTTGTTCATTATTTTTACTATTTTTTCCAACAACATCCCACTACACTGCATAACTTAAAAAAAAAAAAAAAAAAAAACTTTTTTTAACTTTTACGAATGTTGAAAATCGCGTGTTTGGTTTTGCAAATTAAGGAACTCTAAGAATGAATAATATGGCAAATATTTTCTGTCTGTTCCGCGATAACTGCCGTAAAAATCGCTCTGTTAGGTTGATTTTTGGTGGGTATGTTGGTGAGGTACCCGAAATTAGCTGTGTGGTTTTTAGTTACATTTGGTTCATTCTTTCGAAAAATATAGAACATTTCTTTTTAGGTCATAATGCTTTCCTATGGGAATGCAGACGATTTTCAAATTTCATTTTTAACTGAAATGAAAATCGCATATTTGGATAATGGACTTAAACGTAAACTTACTAATGCTAAATTTTCGATATGAAGGTTTTAAATCTATACAATAGCTTCGAAAATTTGCTGATACATTCATTAGAATTTAGAATTTGTTTAAATCATTGGCAAATTTTTTGTATCTGTTCGGCAAATATAAAACATTTTATTTTCATATTTTTTACAAATTTTAAAATTCATTTCTTTTTACTTTGCTCTTTAATTTATTAGTTATTTCGCAACTCTATTTCAAAGAATATCAAAATAATAAAATTTAAGTAACTCGCACTATTTTGCTGCAGTATTTTATTATCAAAATAAATTATTTTTGTACTCTATAATTCTATTGACATAAATGAAGAATTTATTTTAATACATGTTTATTTTTTTATCTAAAAAGTTACATGAATAAGAAGTTCATAAGAATTTCAGAATATCATTGTATAAACCGTGTTTGATTTAACGCTTCGAATTTCGGAAACTTCCGAAGTATTTTAGTATATGCCTATAAATATGTATGTAATATAAAAAAAATTAAATTGCGGATTGTAAGATGCTAAATAATATGAAAAGTGAGATTAAAAAAAACAAAGCTGACGGACGTTGAGGGTCCTGATCAGCAGATTTACTAGTTTTATTCGTGTCTATGGGTACTAAGTATTAATTACCATTTTAAAACGAAAGAATGGTGGAATCAGAAATAATTTTTAATACTTTTTATTTGGTCCCACTGCGCGACGGTTAATTAGCAGAGAATCATCTGCCTGGGAGAGAATTGAATTTCGATTTTCTTATTGGCAACCTATTTTCTGATTAATTTAATTGGAATGTTTTTTATTATTATTGGTAATTATTAATTGATATTTATTATTATTTTATTGTATATATATATTATATTATATATATTATTATTATATTGATTAATTGATAATTATAATTTGATTAATATTGTTTATTATTATTTTTAAATTATCATTACGTTTTATCGTATATTACGTTATACTATAAATGTTAATCCTGGTGAAAAAGTGTTCATTTATTCAAGAAATTGGGCTAGCCTGCGAAAGATTTAGCAATTGTATTTAGTATATCTTTTTGTTTTTCATTAAATTTAAACGTTTGTTGTATCATCTTTTGAGTAATTTGAATGTTTTTAGTTTAAATACATATAGTGGCATATTTTCAATTTCTTGAGATTCTCCCCCCTCCCCCCCCCCCAACCAATTTATTGATTAATTGATAATTATTATTGATAATTATAATTTGATTAATATTATTATCAGTAAGTATCATTGCGTTTTATCGCTCTATTTACGTGAGCTATGACTTCAGACTCTCATTCCCTTGTTCAGTCTTTATTGAAAGGTAAAGATAAATGTATTTCCTTTGTGGAAGCAGATATGATAGTCGGTTGGTTAAAATCGTCTCGCATACTATCGTTGATAAAACATGAGGACGAGTATGCATTGTTTCTGTTGAAAACAGATGCAGATGAAGACAGCAAGGATGTGAAAGTTATTGAAAAAACGATAGCTGTCAACGATAGTTTAAAATTTGATTTTAAAACACCAGGACCCGAGCTTTCAGAAGATTGTGCAAATTTTAAAATAATTAGCCCAAAGGAAACATTATTTTTTGACCTGCAATATAATGTAAAAGCCAAAAGTTTTGTTAGGAAAATAGCAGAAGCATCTGAATCAAGTTTCCTAAAGGTGGGACCACCATCGGATTTTCACTGGCTGGACGAATATCGACAACTCAGACCAGCGGTTAAAGACTTTAATTTTTTTAGTGATGACAGTGCAAATTTAAGTCCTACTACATTTTCTACACAGTATTTAAGTTACACAACCTGTGATGAGGGTTTTACCGATGTCGACTATCAGTATTTCTCAAATTTGCTGGCACCAGTACAAAAAAGTGTCAGTAGCCTTCCAATGATTTCAAGTAAACACAATGATTTCGAAAACTTAAAACCATACACTCTTTGTATGGCTACGTGGAATTTAAATGGACAATCACCTAAGAAATCATTAAAAGATTGGTTGTCAGTGGACCGTGTGGAATCCGATTTTTATGTAATCGGTTTTCAAGAGGCAGACTTAACTTCAAAAGCTTATTTAATGGATAGTCCTAATGAAGAAAAATTGCTAGAAGCTGTAAAAGATGGTTTGGCGAATTCCTCTGCTAATTATAAAATGGTCAAGCTTATACGATTAGTAGGGTTGATGATGATAGTGTTTGTTAAAGAAAAATTATTTAAATTTGTAAGTAACGTGGCAGCTGAAACTGTAGGGACTGGTATTCTAGGAATACTAGGAAATAAAGGTGCGGTGGCAGTAAGATTAGATTTTCACAATACTTCAATGTGCTTTGTGAACTGTCATTTAGCTGCCCACCTGGAAGAACTAGAAAGAAGAAATAATGACTATCATGATATCTGTAGAAAAATATCTTTTGACAAGTTCAAACCTTTAAATTATATTAATGACCATGATCAAGTTTTTTGGATGGGTGATATGAATTATCGCATAACAAATTTAGACAATCAGCAAGTGCGAGCACTTGTTGAAAAGAAATGCTATTTAAATTTGCTAGAAAATGATCAACTTACCATCCAAAGAAAACTCAAAAATATATTTTTGGGATTTCGTGAAGGATTGATTTCTTTTCCTCCTACCTTCAAGTATGATATTGGGACACAAGAATGGGATTCAAGTAAAAAGCACAGAACACCTGCTTGGTGTGACAGAATTCTATGGAGAGGAGAAAATATCAAGTTAGTGGTCTATAAAAGTAGCCCGGAATACACTGAAAGTGATCATAAGCCTGTGAGTGCATTATTTACCTCTTTAATTCAAGAAATGGATCCCACAAAGCATCATAAAATATGTGAAGGAAAAGGAAAAGAGATGGTGGTCCCAGAAAATATTCTCCTCCCAAAAATGACTATTGATAAATGTAACCTTCATTTTGAAAATATAAAATTTTTGGAAAGAAATACCCAAACAATAAGTGTATCAAACATTGGTTATGTTCCAATAAAATTTCAGGTGAAGAAACAAAACACAGAAGAAGAGGAAACATTCTGTCAAGAGTGGCTAAGTATTAGCCCCATTTCTAAATGTTTGAAGCGAGGTGATAAATGCGATATAAATTTCGAGATATTTATTGACAAGAAAACTGTTAGTAAATTTAATGCTGGTGAAGAGAAAATTGAAAACATTTTAATACTTCATTTAGAAGAAGGAAATGACTTTGCTATTAAAATCACTGGAACATATGTTCCAAGTTGTTTTGGAATACCACTTGAAGCATTGGTAAAGATTCCAACACCATTAGCTGAAATACACACAAAGAAGAAATATGTTACAGAAAATGAGCAAAAGAATTCAAAATTAGATCAACAATTATATATTCCTAAACAAATACTCAGTTTGACAGACTATATTTATAAACATGGACTTGATGAAGAAAATTTATTTCTGAAGCCGGGACTTCCTCATGAGATTCAGAAAATTAGAGATGAACTTGATGCAAATATTTGTGAGTTAAGATCATATTCAGTCCATTCAGTAGCAGAAGCTTCATTGCTTTTCCTCGAAGCTCTACCAGAACCAGTAATCCCAAATTTTTTTTACGAAAAAGCCATCACAGCAAATAATTTCAATAGCTGCATAAAGATCATAAATAAAGTTCCCAGAGTCCATAAAAACTTATTTATTTTTATCATATCTTTTCTGCATGAGCTTCTTAAACATGCACGATCAAACAAGCTGAATGAAAATATTCTTGCAAAGGTTTTTGGTAGCACCTTGCTGCGGAAACCAACAAAGAAAATTATAATTTCATCTTTAAGCATGTCAGAGGCAAGCAAGTTTATTAAATTTTTCCTGACGAACGATTTGAAAGATTTACTAAAAGATTGATTTAAAACGGTTTACTCCTGTTTTGTTACTTCTTCCATATTAGTTCTTTCTGATGATGTATATAGAACTGTACTAAAATGAATAAATTAATGTCATTTGTCAGAATTTTCTTTTACAAGCTTTATAACCAACTAGCGGCTAATACTAGTGTAAATAATACTAGTGATTTGTATATAACCATGTGCATAAATAAGTTATCAATAATTATACTGATTATGACGTGTTTTATTTAAGTATTTGAAAACGGAAACAATAGCTGAAATGTGGTCTTTCATTAAGTGCTGTTTTAAAACTTATTTTACTAATGGATTGTTTGCACATTACAATAAGCTATTCCTGAAAAATCACAGGTTCATTTAATCATGCATTATTTGCATATTCAAATGAGCTATTGCTGAAAATCACAGGTCTTAATATCAGAAAAAGACTTTCCGATATTGACATTTTTTAAGAACCATAATAATAACTAAAGATTTATAACCTTGATGTAAGTCATTTGCAAAAACTGTTCTCTAATTTTTTTAGTAAATGATGTTTATTCTGTGGGTAGAAATTGTGATTGGTTATCTAACTTTCATCAATTATTGCTCCCTTTTTTTCCCTGTAATGCTGCCATCTACTCAAAGTGATTTTAAATGATTAAAAATTCTGCGATGTCAATGACATACAGGGTGTCTGAAAAGTCTGTAAATAGTCGAATAACTCGAGAAATATACATTGGATTGGAAAACAGAAAAATGCATGTTTAATATTTTTGAAAAATCTATTTACGGATATCAAAGTTGCCCCCAACTCTGCCTATTGGGAGAAAAAGGAAGGTCAACTTTGAAATCTTAAATGATAACCCCCCCTTTTTATTGCAGATTCGAATTCTATGGGAAAAAAATATGTAACTTTTGTATTCAACATTGTTTTCGGAAAATCATAGATGGTGCTGTAATCAAGTAAAATGCAATGAGAATCATTTCCATTGAAAAGTCTAGAAATGGTCAAATAACTCAAGAAATATACATCAGATTGAAAAACATAAAAATAAGTGTTTGATATTTTAGAAAAATCTATTTAGGGATATAAAAATTGCTATTTTTCTAAAATATTGAACACGTATTTTTCTGTTTTCAATCCGATGTATATTTCTTGAGTTATTCGATCATTTCCAGACTTTTCGGACACTCTGTATATTAGTTAATGTTTATTATTTTAACATTGTGATAAGAAGGTGTGTTTGATAAGGGAACTGCAGAAATAATAAAATTTCATACTAATATATTTCTGTTTATGAATTCAGTATTTTCCAATGTTATAAAATTAAAAGAAAAAAAATGGAACAGGTTCAATTTCTATATCATTTAAAGTAACATAGATAGATGCAAGCACTAAAAATAAAACAAATAAAAGAAGAAAAGAAAAAGAAAGAACGAATGAATAAAAGAAAAATAACCATTAATTATTGATGAGTTTTTTTTTTTTTTTTTTACTTCACTCAAAATATACCGGAAAACAGTATATTCAAGATAGTAAAATTGCTGTCAATAGCTATCACTACTATCATGTTCCTTATTCTATTTGACAAAAATCACATAAATCCAAAAAGATTCTTTTCATAAATTTAAGTCTTGCAGAAAAAGATATATATATATATATATATTATCAGTTTAAAAATTAAAAAGATTTATACACACAATTCATAGAACAGTAAAAAGAAATATTAGGAAAAAAATCTTTGGCCATGTATACAATTTATTGTAAAATAATGACATTATTTTTAACTCGAGCAGAATGACGTTATTTTCATTAAAAGATTTTCAACTCGAGCAGAATGACATTATTTTCCATAAAAGTGATGTCTTTTTCTCTTTTTGGGGGGGAGGAGGGTTAGGGGGTAGTAATCTGTATAATTTGTTAAAAGTAATTTAAAAATAGAAAAAATCAATTAATACAATGTGGAATAAAAGATGTGATATTTTATATAACTGACATAGAAATGGCAATAGCATAATTATAACAAAGAATTGGCAACAATTAAGACAGTGTGAGCTATTCAACTATGGAAACCTAAAAATGTTGCTTTGAAATGTCATTTTATACAATCTTTACTATAAAAGTTAATTACTATAAATGTTAATCCTGGTGAAAAAGTGTTCATTTATTCAAGAAAAATGGCTAGCATACTAAATACAATTGCAAATTCTTTCGCATATCTTTTTGTTTTTCATTAAATTTAAACATTTGTTGTATCATCTTTGGGTGATTTGAATGTTGTTAGTTTAAATGCATATAGTGGCATATTTTCAATTTCTCAAGATTTTCTCCCCCCCCCCCCCTTTCCAATCACCCAAATAACATAGAAAAGCACTTAAAATATATTTTAACTAGCTATAGTGATCTTTATTTATTTACAGTTCAGTGTTAGAGTAAATGATAATGCATATTGTATAGAAAGAGTTGGTCTCCATTAACTTAACACTTTTACATGAATGTAGATTTTTTTTTTTTTTTTTTTCAAGTTTTAACCATTAAAATAGCTATTGTGAAATAGAAAATGTATATGTTTTATTGCGAATGCAGCGGCCATATGAAATTTTGTTTGAAACATTATTTGGTACTTACGTATTATCCGTGCCAGGAGATTGATCACCAAAAATGGTTGCCGAGTACCAATCTTGTTTATCGCTACCAATCATGTTTTCAAACACAGTAATTTAATATTATCAAATAACATTGTTAAAAATGGTAATTAATATAAAATAAATAAAATGTAATATATGTTTATTAAATTTATAACATCGTTAAAAATAGTAAATAACATTATTTTAGTAAAATTAATAAATGGTAAATAACATAGTAAATAAGAAAGAATAATAAATAATATAAGAAATGGTAAATAATATAGCATATTCTAGAAAGTTAATTTTGTTAAACTTACTACGTATAGAAATGACCCCTACTAAAAAAAGTAGATTATTCCCAGGCATGTACCATGTAGCAAGAAAAATAAATATAAGGGTTACTATAATTAGTAATATTGGCTCCATGCCTGGCGCAGTTGGCTTAAAACTGGCACGGATAATACGTAAGTACCAATTATTTTGTTGGTTAATCTGGTATTTGTCTCACTCATACATAATTTGAGATATTACCTTATGATTTTTTAAACTTATTTCATTTAACTGTTAATAGAATTTACTGTACATTTATTTGAATAAATGCATTGGATTATTAATGCATTTGAATTAATGCATTGGATGCATTCAGCAAGTTTTTTGGTATGTTTGTATTAGCTGCATGCCTTTGGCAAAATTTTTATAGAACTGGTGCTGTTTATGATCAACAAATAACTTTTTTCCTGATTGAAAATGTTGCATTTATCCTTAGAATGTCATCAAATATGTAATGAAAATAATAATGATTACTTCAATACATACATACTTATATGAACATATACATAGACTAAAGCTCCATAATATGAATATATCTTCTGGTATTTGTCTCACTCATACATAATTTGAGATATTACCTTATGATTTTTTAAACTTATTTCATTTAACTGTTAATAGAATTTACTGTATATTTATTTGAATAAATGCATTGGATGTCACAGCAAGTTTTTGTATTTTTGTATTAGCTGCATGCCATTGGCAAAATTTTTATAGAACTGGTGCTGTTTATGATAAACAAATAACTTTTTTCCTGATTGAAAATGTTGCATTTATCCTTAGAATGTCATCAAATATATAATGAAAATAATAATGATTACTTCAATACATACATATAATGAATAAATACGCACTTAGATGTATATATACAAAGACTAAAGCTCCATAATATGAATATATCTTCTGATTTCAAACATAGTCCCTCATAGCCAACTTTTTACATGAATCCCATTTGCAGAGAATAAATTTTTGGCTAAGATATAGTAGGGCCCCTTACCTGGTTCATTAACATTTTGAATGCTGTTTTTTTTTTTTTTTTTTTTTTTTTTTTGCAAAGTGTGCTATGATTTTTTTTTTTTTTAACCAAAGCAAACTTAATAATATTGTATGTTTTCATTAATAGTTTTAGTAAAAATTAACATTTTAAGTAATGAAGTTTTATGTTGATGGTGGTTTCAAATAAGACATATTTTAGAAGAGTTATTTTTCGTACTTAAGGAAGAAAATATTTTACATATCTTGTTTTCTCTATTTTAATTCAGAAAGTATATTTTTATATGTGTATTCATATTAATTAATGCAATGTTGTATTTTTAATGATTCTAAGCTCAATTTAAAGTAGGGTGATCAAATGAAAAGGTACGAAACGACGTAAAAACTTAACAGTTAAATATTTGCATATTCCGACATGAGAGAACGTAGCGAGACATCACGGGATGCGATTGGAGTCTCTGATTGGGATCAGAGTATGCGCGGGCACTCGCATGCGCAGTAGAGAGCAGAGGCTCTTATCAAAAGCGGCGTCCAAATGATGCGGCAGTCCGTATGAGGACAGGATGGCGTTCACGTTGCAAAATTTGACGACTGAGGAAGGTGGGAAGCCGGCAGCTATTCATCGCCGGATGGTGACAGTTCACGGGGAGAAACGTGTCTCTGACAAGTCTGTCAGAAAATGAAGTGCCCGTTTTGGTGCAGGCCGTAAGAGTCTGGGTGATGACCCAAGACCAGGTCAGGCAAACACTGTCATCACGAGCGATCTCATCAACAAGGTGGTCCACTGAAGAAACACCTGAACACACGGATGACGTACTCAAGGATGCTGTGAAGGACTGGGTCTTGTCACGGCCACAGGAATCCTGCGGCTTGTTCATCAGTGGGATCGTTGTGCTCAGGCCTATGGTGAATATTTTGAATAAAATCTACATTTGTACCCACCGTGTCGTTTCGTACCTTTTCATTTAATCACCCCTTGTATATGTATTCATATTAATTAATGCAATGCTGTATTTTTAATGATTCTAAGTTCAATTTAAAGCAACTCCCCCTTTAAACACCTACTGACACATTGTTTTATGTTTTGCCATGCCTTTGATGTGGAGGTACTCTGATTATGGAATTTTAGTCTTGTGTAAAGTCTATTACTGAAAATTCAAAGAAATAGACATTTTGTATGTGTGTTATGCATGATACTTATACATTTTCAACATGTCAATTGTAAAAAAAATCAAGAGTTTTTTAGAAAAGTATAATACTTTCTGTGGAGAGTATGATTTTATGAAAAAAAATAGAAAAATGTTTCATGTTTCATTATCTTGGCTTATGTTTTTCTTGACAACACCATTTTTCCCGCAAAATAAAGTTATTTCATTTGCTGCATACTGTAAAAAGTATTAAAATGATAATTTTGATGGGTGATTCTCAAAAGGTGGGAGCAAAGCACAGATTTTATTTTTGATCTAGAGATGCTTTGTTTTCTTTAATTGCATTCTGTTTTTAAAAAAAGATTCTTGTTGTTGTCAAAAACAAGAATACACATCATTTATTTTAAAACTTTGTTATATTATTATTTTTTAATATAATTACCTATAAATAGTCACTTTTGGACATCCATAATGTTAACTGACAAAACAAAAAATTATTGTATGGTTTATTTATGAGTTTAAAGAAGAAACAACACATAAATTTAAAAAAAGAACATATTGTTTATATTTTCATGCAATAAATGCAGCAATGAGGGTTATTTTGTAGAATTAACAAGGAATAAATGTATTGCTGTATATTTTGTCCAACTGTAACGATCTAGACAGCAATATTAATTTTGGAAAGTTGGATGAACAGAAATATCGGTAAATACTTTAATCATCATTTATTTGTTCTTAAAATAAATTTTAAAAAAGTTTTTTTTATAGTTTTGACATTTTAATAGTAGTAAACCTCTTGTTTATTGCTTACAAAATGGTGATGTCCAAAACATGTAACGATCGCCATTCCGATTTTTACCGCGATTTAATTTATGTTTAATAAACCCCACAGTCCTAAAATATCAGAAATATAATAAAATATAGTCTTATTTCTTCAAATTAAGTGCTTTTTCAGCGAAATACGTCATATTAACTTAATGGAAAAGCAAAAACTTTGTTAACCACACGTCAACAATCATGTAACGATCGCCATTTAGATTTTTTTCCGCGATTTAATTTATGTTTAATAAGCCCCACTGTTCTAAAATATCAGAAATATAATAAAATATAATCTTATTTCCTGTAATTAAGTGCTTTTTCGGCAAAATAAATCATATTAACTTAATGGAAAAACAAAAACTTTGTTAACCACTGGTCAACAATCATGTACAATCGAAACAAGATGGCGGCCGTCGCGATCGTTAGCCATTTTGGACATCTCTTTTAATGGGATATAATAAATATTTAACATTTATTATTATTATTTTGAATAATGTAGTAAAAATTATGATTTATCTTATTTAAACAAATTGAAAAAATATTTTAAAATAAAATTTTTTATTTCATTTCTGAATGTACTGTTGGAATTACTTATTTGTGATTTGATTATTATTACTTTACATAAGATTTGAGTATATGGCATAGTGTTTCAAATGCTATGAGTAAAGAAATTTTTACATAATAAAAATCTATTGCAGATTAATTTTAATATTGAATTGTAATTTGAAAGTAATATCAAGTCTTTTACTAACAGTTAAAAGAAAAACATACCGTATATACTCGTGTATAAGTCGACCCCCCAAATTCTTACGCAAAATTTTGAAAAAAATTGAGTTTTCGTGTATAAGTCGAACCACATTTCTGGTAGTATGTTGAAAAATGATTTGTAATCGAGGGAAAATTATTTTTAAAAAAAATGCTGCATTAGCAACGATATGGACGGATCAGAAGATTTTTTATCAGATTCTGTTGCGTCGTTGATAAGCATAGAATCCGAATCTGAGGATATGTACAATGAAATATCGGATTCCCAATTACCTGAGCTGTATAAATATTCAAATGCTGAACAATAACTTACTTTTTCATAAGCTTCATTGAAAAATTTTAATTTTTAAATGAAAACAATAAAGGTTTTTAGATTATCATTCCTAGATATATATTATTTTGTCATTAAATATCCTGAATATCGGAAATTGGGTATTTATTTATTTATTTTTGGTACTTTTCGGTTAGCCGGGCGCCAGTGATATATGTACATATATAAATACATATATATATATTATATATACATATATGTATATATGTGTATGTAGATATGTGTAAATATGTGAAGTGTGTGTTTATATATATACATGTATATATATCACTGGTGCCCGGCTAACTGAAAAGTACCTTATTTTTTTACTAACTCGTGTATAAGTCGACCCCCCATTTTCAACTCCCAAATTTTGTCTAAAATTCTTCGACTTACACATGAGTATATACGGTATATATTTTTTAATGTGTGTAAATAAAAATTGTCTAATTCAACATTTTTTTTCAAAATGTTTAATATAATTTTGTAATTTGCATTAAAAAATAAGTCAATTAATTTTTTTTTAAATTCACATTAAAGTATGGAAAAGTCAAAATTATGTAACCTACAGTTCATCCAATGTCCAAAATGTGTAACCTACAGTTCACCCAATGTCCAAAATGTGTAACCTACAGTTTAGGTGATGTCCAAAATCTGCAACCTACAGATACCATAATTAAATACTTTAATTATTAATTTTTAATGCAATTTCCTGTCTTTAAATTAACATATACTATATTATGAACGTGTAAAATAATAGATTAAAAAATATATTTTTTTTAATTTCATGATTTTAAAAATTTGTAAAAGTTAACATTTAGTGTTCTCACATTTTGAGAATCACTCTGATGTAGTATGTAATCTTTCATGTACAACACTATGCAATGGCAAAAATGCAAGTTTTACATGCATTTTTGGTAGATTTATATATGTTGATATAAATTTTATTGTTTTATTTGGTAGATTTATATATGTTGATATAAATTTTATTGTTTTATTTGGTAGATTTATATATGTTGATATAAATTTTATTGTTTTATTTGGTAGATTTATTATATGTTTTAAGCAGATATAATTTTTATTGTTTTATTCATCTCAGATGCTTATGCTTACTTTTCATGTACTGCATCTTGACATAAAAAATATTGTTAACCCGAGCATTTAAACCAGAATAATTGTAAAAAAAAAACTTTTTAAGAATGAGTTTGCATGAACGGGATTGTCTCTAGTATCTATCAACTTGTTAATTTCTTGCTCAAGTTGCTCTCAATGTAAAGTTTAATAAAACACTGTTATTTCACAAAATTGCTTACTAGTTATATTTCTTTACAATTTTTTTGTTTAAAACACATTGTGTTTGTTTTATTTTTTTCACAGCACATAAAATCAATAACATTCCGTGACTCACCAAAACATCACAGAAACTGGTAGTTTGGGAACTGCTCAGCTAAAGAAGAAATTGAATTTTGTGTTAATACAAATGCTAAAAAATAAACTTTTCCATTGACATTAAAATTATGATGCAATACCAGAGTGGGACTGAGCAAAGAAAGCCTCAAAGAATTTCAATTGATAAATCCTGAATTTGAGAAAAATCTTACATCTGTGATATAATTCTGTGATCTATAACATCTGTGATTACATCCTTGTAGCACGCATCACATTTGCTTTTGCTGTCTCTCGTATGCCAGACCCAAACTCACTTTTTAGCCTCTCTCACATGTGAAATAAATAAAATAAATCCTGTGCTGAACATACAACTTTGATCGATTCATTTAAAAAAATAGTAAAATTAGCTGTCCTGTACATAATACCTAATTTCAGCTTAAGAACTGGGATGCATGGCAACCTCAGAAGACAAATAAAACATATGTAAACTGCTCAAACTGTATCTGTTTTATTAGTGAGATTTTTAATTTTTTTTTTTTTTTTAATCCTAATACATCTATAGCCCAATTATTTTATGTGACTTACTATGTTTTCCTTGTAACAATAAATTATTTATAAATTTAAAAAGATAAAATTACCTTTCTTTAAGTTTTTCTCAAGAGAAAATTGGAAAGTATTTTTCAAGTTTTCATAATTTTTATTTATTATTTTTGAGTATCATTTAAATTGAATAGTCACATTATTTTTTTTTTTTTAAGATTAATCTATTTTTTTCTTATTAACTAGTTAAAACTTTTTTTTTTTTTTTTTTTTTTTTTTTTTTTTGAGCTTGTTATAAATAGATTTGAGTGTAAATTTTAGAATAAAAATATCATACAAAGCAATGCCAAAAGTTGAAGATTCTGAATAATTATTATGGTTACGAACAATTTAAAGCTTTACATTGAATAATTAATGCAAATTATTAAAAATCAAAAGTTTTACTGCTGGGAAAAAAAAAAAAAAAAAAAAAAAAAAAAAATCCGAGATCAGCATTTCTTGTTAAAAGCAAGACTCTTAAGGAATTTGTCATAATTACAGTATTAAACATTATAAAACATGATTAATAAAAATATGTAACAACTGTTAAATTCAATCTATTGAAATAAAAATACATGAGAAATAGAGAAAAAATCAGTTTTATTAAACATATTTAGGCATCATAAATACTATTTAATTTCTAAATATTTATATACAAATGAACTCGAAAATATTTTTTACAGAAACCTTTTTTTCTACTCGAGAAAATCCATTTCATGTTACATTACAATCCATTTACAACAGAAAATGGTAGAACAATATATTTTTAAGCCTACATTAATAGATACATGATGAAATAAAAGAATGCTTTCCTGAATAAACTGAGAGAAAACATCAAAACATTACAAAGTGAGCTAATTTACAACAGTTAATATAATATACGATCATGTAATAATAATGCATGTTTTCAGAGGTGCGCTAATTATACACATAGACAACATATTTACACATTTTATAAATTAAACGTGCAATCACAAATCATGTATGAAAAAAAAATTACAACATAAAACTTAATTATTTTAATATGTCCAAAATAGCTCTAGATTCAGGGGGGGGGGGGGAAGAAACGCAGAGAAAAAAAGGTTTTGTTCATAAAATTATATATATAGTTGTTGCTTTTTAATTTGCTCAATGATTTTTAATTATTTGTTAAACAAAATATAAACACTAAAAATAAATGAATTACTTAAAAAAAAAAAAAATCCTCAACATCAATTCAAATTTTTCAAATATAGACTCTTTTTTAAATAGAAGAGATCACTTGTTTTATTATTATTAATATTATTCCTTCTAGGCATACTATTGGTATAAGATAAAAATCAACAAGGTCTATTTCTACAACCTTCGCAAAAAAAAAAAAAAAAAAAAAAAATTTAAAAAAAAAAAAATCAATTTCTAAAAGTTTTTTTTTTTTTTTTTTTTTTTTTTTTTTTAAGTAACCCCTTTCTATTAAAATAAACTAATATTTACATGTCATATCTCAACAGCCATTAAGAGCATAAAGGATGATTTAAGTATCATATTAGTTTTGCACTGATGCCAACAAACAATCAAAAACAGCAGTATCATATAGTCTTTAGTATATGGTGGAAAGACTTTGCCAGGAGACAATGAGGAATAAAGTCACTCACTACTTGGCCCCAACACATGCCAACTCATTAGGCCTAAGCAGCACATGGCGTGATCGATCTTAAGTATGGTGTTATGTCTATTTGCAATAAAACCAGGCTCCAAAAATCAGTTCGCTGTTGTCAATTGTGTGATGACGAGAATTAATAAATTTAGGAAAATTCACAATCTTACCAATTCAGGGACATCAATGCTGGAGGTGCTGAAATAACTGAAGACGGATGCAACAAATGCTAGAAAACAGGAAAACATAAAGCCAGCTGAAACTCTTGTTTACTGTGCACTCAAAAATTCAGGGGCATGAGTTTGGTTGACTGAACTCACACTCTTCATTTACCAAAAGTATTGTTATGCTGTGGCTGGACTCACTCGGCGTCTGCGGAAGCTTCGTGGCAACTGGGAGCCTTAACGAACACTCTTAACAAGCGCAGACACCACAACGTGTGTTAATTTTCAACTGTCCCACTGGTACGAAAAGCGCATGCTTGGAGTAAGCTTGGCACTGAAAAACTGGTCAGGCAGGTGCGTACGCGCCAATGCCAAAGAGTGATGAATGCAGCTGTGCCGAAGCATGCCCCAACCGAAACGCGGGAGAGAAACAGCCACTCAAAATGGCGAATTGTCAAGACGGGAGAAAGAGCAAATTATAAAAAGCAAATTACGGCATTCGTTCACAGAGGAACTCAAAATTTGAACAAAGCGTCATAGAAAGACAAATGAGATATCAAATTAAAGGGAATTTAAAATGCCGAATAATGGGAATGATAATTTAAATGAGTAATAAAGAGAAAATATTGAAATGATTAGAATTAATGTTTTAAAATGGAAAATAAGCACGTGGTTACACATCAGGTTATACGTAAAATGGTTGTAAATGTCGCATTTACAACATGACAAGCAGTTTGTTGAACAATGGTAATTAAAAAAAAATTCACACTGAGTTTCCTTTACACATGGTAAAATTAATTCAAAATTTTATCCAATATGTCAGAAAAAAAAAACTTAGTATTCACTAAAATAAAATAAAATAAATATATATACATATATTAATGTATTTTTTACACTTAAAATAATAAGATAATGAAATACTTCATAAATAATTTGGTAAAAAAACTTTGAAAGATATTTTAGTTATCTTTTTTTAAAGCTTTAAAATTTGCAAATAAAGAAATTTTTATTTTTTAAAGCTTTAAAATTTGCAAATAAAGAAATTTTTATTTTTTAATCAGCATGTTCTTAATATATTCTTTTAATGCTACTTTTAGGAGACTAGACCAAAACATTTTTAAAAAAATGTTGAATAAGGAAAAATATACTGACTGTCTCATTTGAACAAAGGGGCAAATACCTTTAAGTCAACAACAAAACAGAATAATAAATGAATTAAAAAGATTTATTTCATCAATTTCAGGCAACAGTAATTTATTGCAAAACTATTATAAATTTTTTTATTATTTTGCAAGAATCAAACACACTGGTTACACCTGCTTGTAGAAAGCTCATTTAGCTTGAATATCTAGCAAAAATTTAAACAACAAATGCATGGATAAAATTATGAAAATTACATTAAAAAAAAAAAAGTATTTTGACCCCCCCCCCCCTGTTCTTTTCTAAAATACTTTATTCAAATACAATAATAAAATTCTACATATAAGTTTTTTTTTTTTAAATTAGAACAAACAACAATAATTTTCAACAGATGAAACTTTTTTTTTTTTTTTGTATTGTAATTTTGAGCGTATAACTAGTTAGTCTTAGTTAAGTCTTTTTCAAACCAGAAATTTTATTGAAAATAAGAAGTCAAATAACTGCTAAGCAGATGTAAGTCACATTTTATTTAAAATAAATTCTGGTAGGAAATCGAATTGTCTGAGGTGTGGCGTATACGTGCGAAATTACGGTGTATATATATGTTGATTTTATAATCATCGTATATATTATTTCTCCTGTCAACATACCTTTTTTTAAGAAAATACAAAGCGCAGAACAATGAATGAGATATAATATGAAAGGATTTTGAACCAGCTTCTGACATAGTACACTTACATTACTTTAAAATATGTTTTTCGATTAAAAATTGCTGTTAATTAAAAATTAAATCTACTGTGATTTCATAAATGAAATGAAAGGTTTACCTCAAATTAGTGTTGCCACAAAAATAAAATACCGCAATATCGGATGATGTCATCCTCTAATGCAATTAAAATACGATTGTTAATTTATTTCTTGCGCGTACATTTTGAAAAAATACCAAGCTTTTAATCGGGTTTTTATTTAATTTTTATGCATGCGTCACCTATTGTTTATTTGTTTAATCAGGGCTGTGTATATGCATACCGTATCGGAGCACCAGTAGATTACGTAATTTAAAGATTATCTTCAATTAGATATGCATTTCATTAGGATTTACAAAAATTGTGAGTATTTATTTTTTTATATTTCATTAAGCTGTTAATACGCCAGAGAAGTCTGATGTCACTTAAATGGTTGCCGGACCATAAAGTTTGGATAACCCATGTTTAAGTTACCATAGGCTTGCAAAAAAAGTGGTATATCAAATATTGATTTATGTATTTAAGACATTTCTGGAACAGTTTTGCAAAATCTGAGGAAAGGCTTTTATATGAATTCACAAAAACTTCCGATTCTGTGTTCAATGTTTTTATTATTCAGTTTTTTTTCATTAAAGGGGTCTTGGCAACCTAGAGAAATGACCTTGGCAAGAGCAGAAAATTTAGCAAAAAATTTTCTGTCAATATATTCCCATTTTCTTATACACAAGCAATTATTATAATTTCTGTTGTCAAAATCCCCTTTTCCATTCACATACAAAACATACATTGATGAATAAGGTATCATTCGATAAGTTTTTGAACAAGTTTCTGACATAGTACACTCACATTTCGTTAAAATGCATTGTTTGTTTTTTAAAAAATCAGTTAATTAAAAATTAGTGTTAAAACACACCAGGAAATAATCTCAAATATTGTACTGCGAAAGCTTCGCACGGGTCCTTCTGGTTGAACTAAAATTATGATAAATGAAATTAGTCCCAAACTAAATAGTAAAATTACTAGTGTAAATATCAATTTTATTTTACTTTTTAATGAAAGACTTTTCACAACAAATATAAAATTTAAAACATTTCTAAAAATATGGAAATGAGCATTTCACAAATCTAGCATGATTTCAACAAGTACTCTTAGTTTTTTTTTTTTTAATTGAAATACATACTTTTCTTCCAAATTATTTTTCACCACATCACTGAGATATTTATTACTGGAGATGAGTGATGATAAAATAATGATTTTAAAAAAAGCCTTAAAACTTTGTAGCCCCACTAGTGGCTGAGAGGTTCGGCTCTCGAAGCTGGTAGACGGGAGGTGCTGGGTTCGATCCCAATCGCGCCTGTCGGCCTAATAGTTCGGAGTTTTCGTGGTTTTCTTCGAGCCGTGGATTTATCCATGCGTAAATACGGGTTAGAAAGACCCCCACAAAGGACACTCCCCCTGGGCCTATATCCCAAGTGTAGATAATTGGCCGTCAACAATCAACCCAACCCAACCCTTAAAACTTTGTTGCAGCTAAACACTGAAACCTGTGAGACAAACATGCACACAAAATATAAGTTTAAGGAGTTACTTTTTTCTTGAATAACACATGAAGTGAATCAACAAATCTATCACAACAGATAATTGTACAAAATATAACACAACATGAATGATGTAAAGAATCATTCATTAATTAGCTGTAGCAGCAACTGTGGTAGTTTTGCTCTTAGGATCATCAAATCTATCCATAGTGCGCACTGAGAAAAGAGCATAGACACCAATGTTAGTGATAACTATAAATAACAATGACACGACTATTCCCATCTAAATAGGTACTGTGAAGAAAGTAACGCAGTCGAAACTATCAATGAAAACTTCCTTTATTTCGTAAGGCTGAATCTAAAAAGAAAGAAATATGCCAAAATTACTTTAAAAGTGAATTACTTCAGAACTACATTATGTGAAGAAATTAAAAAGATAAGTTATATTTAATTTCACACAAGAAATAAAAGACTTAAAATTTCTTCTACAAGATTGTAGAGTACATATCTATATTATAAAGGACAAACATGTTCGTGCGTAATGCTGACGTCATTTTACAAATGGCAACAATTGATGATGAAATTTTGGTTTTGTGATTTTTGATAACTGCAATTTTTTTAATTTCTAAACAAAGCACATTTTCAATTTTTACACCGTTATATAGGGAAAAAAAAAAAAATCTGCTTTCAAATGCAGTTTGTTTGAAAGCTTACTCATTTATTATAGCATCTAAATTAAATTTCAAGCATGATTTTTTTTTTTTAAATCTCTATCGCTTGCAGACGATTACAAAATATTAATCTATTTGTACTTTAAACAATATAAAAAGTTTAGCATTTGTTTCCAGCTAATATTCATTAATGAAATTAAAACTTCATTAAGCAATAAATGAAACAGTATACATAAAACAACACTGGTCATTTATCTATAAACTGATTACATTCCAATGCTGATCAAATTTATCATAAAAACAGGTCCACATTAGAACAAAGTTTGACCAATATAGCACCAAAATTAGTTTTCTACAAAAGAGTAATACAATTTAATTTCAAAGGTAATAGCATACTTGCCAACTATAACTACAGAAAAAGAAAAATATTTTATATGGTTTTAAAGGCGAAAAAAAGAAGATTCTGGTGTAGTCTATTTACTTTTCATATAAAACTGTACTATTTCATAAGAGAATATGCAATACAAAAAGTCAGAAAAATAGTTTTAAAACATGTGCATATACTACATAAAATACAGTTTAAGTCAAATATTGTCAAATAAACAGAATATTTAATGTCAAAACCAAAATTTTTATATTATTACAAGTACTATCAGTTGTATTTTTTACTTTTTGATAAGACAAAACTTTGCCTTACAAAGGGAATAATAATAAAAAAAAAAAAAAAAAGAAAAAACTGCAAAGTTTTGTTTGAAACAGGCACTTGAAATACAGTAAAAGCTCAACTAACCGGCACGCTCGGGAAGTGCAGATTGCCGGATACTTAAAAAGTCCAGATAGTTGAGCGCTACAAAATCTGTCATGAAAGAAGGAGGAGGGTGCATCGATGTAAGTGAAAAAGGAAAATAATGATTTTTTGGCCTTTTTCCTGTTATCGGAAAGTCAATCAAATAATTCTTTTATTATTATTAAATTTGCAGTTGATAATGTTACAAATTAAAAGTAAACAATATTTTGTGTTAGGATGTCATTTCTAAATTTACTTATTAATTTTTTATATTGTTACATCTACCCTATATATATAAAATCCTAATGAAACGAATTTGTGAAACGATTTTATGAAACGATTTTATGAGACTACTGATTAAACGACCGATTATGTTTCAGGGTTATTTTTAATAAAACATTAAACGCTTGATGGTGAAATTAATACAAATTGTCCACAAAAATCTGCGGATTTCAAAACTGGTAATAGAATTTTGAAATTAGTTTTTGAAATATTAATTTTTTTTCTAATTTTAATGACATTTCTGTAATGATGGCAACTAATTACTCAGTTTTTTTTTGACAAAAAGGGGAAAAAAATTGAAAAGGATCCCGATAGGGATTATTGATTTTTTTTTTTTTTTATTTGTCATTTTCAAATTAAAATTGAATTTTTCTTTTATTTCAATCGATAATGAAGACAAGATTGTGATTAAATTATGTTTTTCAGGAAAATTTGAAAAAACAAAATCACATTTCTATTGTCAGGATTCAATTGTCTGTCAGCATTTAATTTAATTTATAAACTGAAAATATTTTGAATAAATTCGTCCAAATGGCGTCATTTATGTAAACGCAAAAGAAAGGGGAAGGGGAGGAATTCTACCCTATATATATAAAATCCTAATGAAACGAATTTGTGAAACGATTTTATGAAACGACTGATTATGTTTCAGGGCTATTTTTAATAAAATATTAAATGATTGATGGTGCTTGATGGTGCTTGATTGGAAATGCTTGATGGTGAAATTAATACCAATTGTCCATAAAAATCTGCGGATTTCAAAACTGGTAATAGAATTTTGAAATTGGAATTAGTTTTCGAGATATTAATTTTTTTCTAATTTTAATGACATTTCTGTAATGATGACAACTAAATACTCAGATTTTATGTGACAAAAAAGGGATAAAAAATGGAAAAGGATCCCGATAAGGATTATTGATTTCTTTTTATTTGTCATTTTCAAATTGAAATTGAATTTATCTTTTATTTCAATCGATAATGAAGACAAGATTGTGATTAAATTCTGTTTTTCAGGAAAATTTGAAAAAAAAATTTCATTTCTATCGTCAGGATTCAATCGTCTGTCAGCATTTAATTTAATTTATAAACTGAAAATATTTTGAATAAATTCGTCCAAATGACGTCATTTATGTAAACGCAAAAGGAAGGGGGGAAAAGGAATTAATAGTAATTATTATTTATTGATATCATTTTGTTATTTTTTTGTAAAATTTAATAAAACGAATTTATAAAATCACTAATTTGGATATTTGAAACGAATATATAAAATAATAAGAATAAAATATCCTGCTTGGTTTTCTTTCAATTTTAATGAGAATATGACATCAATTATGGTAAAATGACATTTAGTCCTTTCTCTCTTTTATTGGCAGCAAGGAAAAAAATGCTCCCTATATATTAGAGAAATGCTATTAAAGTTTAAAACAAATGAATATTTCAGTAGCATTACTTTTTTAATAATGAATTATATGTTTACACATAAATAACAAAGAGAAGAAAAAACTACAAATAATTAAATTACTATACTCGAAATACATTTAAGGTGTAAATTACGTTATATATTAAAATGATTTTCTTTTCTTTTCCAATTTAGGGGCCTTCGCGAGATACAGAAAGTGACCTTGGCGATGAATTGAAATTTGGCAACATGTTTACTAACAATCAAATCGCTTTTTGATATACACAAGCAATTATTTCGATGTTTATACAATTTATTTAATATAAAGAAGCCATTTATCTATTTTTATGTACAAAAAGAGGTAAATTGAAAGACAATTATAAATAAATTGTATATATACATATAAATACATGTATAAACAAGCATAAAAGTTCAGTGCTTTTCCAGTATATGGGGCCTTGACGAAACAGAGAAAATAGCCTTGGCGGAAAAGGAAATTTGGCAACATAGTTTCTGTCAACCTATTCACTTTGTCATTTTGTATACAGAAGCATTTTTTCAATATTTCTACAATTTGTTTAGCGTAAAATGTCATTTATCCTATTTTATATGTAATCAGAAGTAATTTGTATAGAAAAAACAATAATAATATACGTATAATTAAAATACACATATAAACAAAAAAAATCGTCGAATTTGTTTCCATGGCTGTTTATGTCATTTGGCCCCAAATCTCATTTTCTGATGCCCGAATTGTGCCAAGCTTTTTAAAAAAGCGTCAAGACCCCTATAATAGAAAAGCACCAAAAGTTCATTGGGTTTGTTTTCACAATTTTTGGAAACAAATCTATGTATATTAACGAATCTATCCCTTTTTGAAGCTCGAATTACGCCAAACCTAAAAGCAAAGAATCCTATACTGGAAAAGTACCCAATTTTCTTATGGACAATATTCAAGTGACATAACATGGTGTAAAATTATCGCAGATAGCAAATTTTTTTTAAATATCTCATCAATGATGTCGAATAAATGCAGGCATGCATGCACAAAATATTTAATTAATTTTGTATGATAAATAATTATTAGAAAATTCGTATATACATATTAATTAAAATAAATAATTTACATACTTAAAACAACATGAAAATATGCATGTTGGTGCACTAAAATAGAGAGAAAATTAAAACCTGTTACTGAAAATGTCTATAACATAGTACTTTTCAATACCGTGGTTCTTAATGTTATTCACAAGCAGATGGAATTTTTCTCATCCTTAAACGCAAAGAAAGAATAGAATACAGATAGTTGTTATAAAAGTCCGAGAGGAAGCCACAATTTAAACCTAACCATTTTATACAAGCTGGTTTTCAAGTTGTAATTGATTTTACTTATCAATCCCGAAAACATTCGTCAGTTGTCGCAAGCTGTGTATGAGGCCATGATAATCAAAAATTGCCCCATTAAAACGTTAAAAGCATGGCAACCCAATTACAGATTTACCAATATTTTAAAAACAAAACACGCTGTCATGTTTTTAGAGGCCTCGAAGTCTGAGTGGGGGCTGGCGAGCGTAGCTCACAGGGGGTAGGCCGCCTAGTTATTAATAATTAGACATCTCATAAAGATTTTAATTTAGGACTAAGATAATTAACAGATGCTGCTCTTACTTTATATACTAACTAGCTGACCCACCCAGCATTGCCTGAGCCTATGTAATAAACTTAAATCTCTTAAAAAATACGAAACTTTAGCCACAGTCTCAGATGGCTTCGACACTGTATGCCGGGCATGCTCGTACGCTCCGGAAAATCTTTTATTCCCCCCTTCCATTCCCAGGGGAGCATTCAGTTTTAAACAAACCTCTTTCGGAAAGAACCTCTGAGACAGGTCCCCGATGCCTACGGTACTGTATAATAGGCCTGCTACAAAATTGTTTTGAAAAGATGGGAACATTATAAGCCGAGTTATTGAAATAAGGCGCAGTTAAAGAAAATAACCTTGAGTGAGGTGCCAGGGCGAGGGGATGTTCAAGTGTCCTTCAGAAAATAACTAATTAGGAGGACCATGATGCATCTTTAAACATTCGTTCGTTTGTTTAAGCTAGGAACTTAATAACAAATTTGTCTTAAACTATTATTCGAAAATAGTGGTAACCGCTACTCATAAATTTAGTTTAATATTATAGAGGGTGACTATAAAGTTAATTATAGTGTTTGGAATTACTTGCATTGAAATCGGAAAATTGTTGTGGAGATATGGTAACGGTACATAGTTAGAGAAAAAACATTGAAGGAGGGGCCGGGGGGGTGGGAGATGTTCAGCAAATGACTAATTAGGAGGACCATTATGCATCTTTAAAAATTCATTCGTTTAATTAAGCTAGGAACTTAATTACAAATTTAGCTTAAACTATTATTCGGAAATAGTGATAACCATTACTCATAAATTTAGTTTAATGTTATAAAGTGTGACTATTAAGTTAATTATAACGTTTGGTATCACTTGTATTGAAATCGGAAAGATAGTTGCCGAGATATGGAAGCAGGGCATAATTAGAGAAAAAACTTTGAAAGAGGGGCCGGGGGGGATGTTTAAGTGCCCTTCGGCAGATGACTGATTTGGAGGACCACTAGGCATTTTTAAAAATTCGTTCGTTTGTTTAAGCTAGGAGCTTAATTATAAATATGGCTTAACCTATTAATGGAATTAGTGGTAACCACTACTCATAAATTTAATTTAATGTTATAAACGGTGACTATTAAGTTAATTATAATGTTTGGAATTATTTGTGTTAAAATCGGAAAGATAGTTGCTGAGATATGAAAACGAGGCTTAGTTAGAGAAAAATCCTTGACGTAGGGCCAAATAGGGCGGGGGGGGGGGGGGGGAGCAGATGTTCAAGTGCCCTTCAGCAAATAACTAATTAGGAGGATCACTATACATCTTTAAAGACTGATTCATTTGGTTAAGCTAGGAACTTAATTTGAAATTTGGCTTAGACTATTATTCGGAAATACTGGTAACTGCTTTCTAGAAATACAGCTTGAAGCTATGAATGCTGATTTTTATGATAATTTAGTAAAAATGGAACTAAATGGAGAAGTTCTGAACATTATTAGCTAAGATTTCAAATAGCGGTATTCTGTATATAAAACGGCAATTAAATGCTACGGTTGAAGCTAAAAATTTTAAAATTGTTAAAGGTAATTAGACCCTTACCCCTCTCCAGCCCCGCAAATATAACAAATAATCTGTTAAATAAAGTTTTCTGTATTAATAGTCTCTATCATAATAATATATGTTGTTTAAAAAAAACCCCTTAAAACCAGCTAATAATCATGAAGAAAAACGTTCCTGGAAAATGTTTCAATTGTTGCCGTGAATAGGTGTCACTATATTAGCTTGGCTGTATGCCGGTAACTGCAATCCATATTGAAACTATTTCATTATGTCTTTATCTATGCATCGTTACTCTAGTTTATTTAATGTCTTCTGTGAATATTCTATACAACCAACAATCGGAAGAAAAAAAGCATATTTTTGATGAGAGTTTTTTGTGCATTTTAATTAATATTTCAGTAAGTAATTAAAATACTGAGGTTCAGGTGTACCAGGAAAGGGTTTGGACTACCTAAAGATAAAGTAAACCTCCACATGGGAAATAACAAAACTAATGAAGTCAACTAATCAACTAGATGTTTTTCAAAGGGCACTGCGCTCTGCCCTTTTCTTCCCAAACCATCAACTTTACGCCCTATAAATTTTTTTTTAAATGGTGCCTTTTATTGTTCTTTTTGGAAAAAACACGTGGACGCTCGGAAAATTAAGTTCTGTATGATTCTTCACTTGTGTTGCCTCAATAAAAGGTGCAGCAACCCACTGTAATAATAAATCCTTTCCAGGGTTGTAAAACACCCGGTTTTAAAAAAAACCCAGCCCGGGCAGCTAGCCACTACAGCCTGATCCATTCTGCATAGCTAAGAACATTATCAGATGCAAGCTGATAACAATGGATTTCGCCTCTCCGATCTCCATAAAAACAGACTACAGTTGTCAGCATTTTATTATTGGAATGACTCAGATATTGGCTTTTTTTTTTAGGGGGGGGGGGGGGGGGAGGGCTCTAATTTTCTGAAAGCTAATTGTATTTAAATAGAAATTTGGTAAGTGGCCTAATTTATTATTATTTGAATTTGCTGAAAATTTGAACATGATCGAACAGTTAAAAACAGAGATATATATATTTTTTTTTTAAATAAAAAGTAAGGAAAAGAAAAGGGCATTGTTTCAATTCTTTTTTTAATTATTATTATTTCTGTTTGCTGTTTATTCTGTTAAAAAAATATTTTTTCTCGGCAGATGGCTGGGAAGAAAAAGTTTTAACTGATAAACAAAAACAAAAGAAACTAACTTACTGGTATTATAAACCAAACACTTTCAATTATAAACACTACTGTGCATCTAAAAATAAAAAAATAAACCTTTGATAACTGAAATGATGGGAATGACCATATATCCCCACCCCAATTCTTAGAAAATGCAATGTAATTTTCCTCCCTTACTTGGCTGTTCAGTTTTCTGTTCAGTACCGTTTAATTGCTCCCCCCCCCCCCCCCCCCAGGTCCAATTTCGCCAAGAGCAGAAGGATTAATTAGTCTTTTTTCTCTCCTCGCATCATCCTTTCCATTCCTCTCCTTCTCCCTTTGCTGGGAATAGCAGCTGGCGGACAATTGCTGACTATGTCGCAACATGAAGCTATTCTGTGTCATCAAGCTATATTTTTATTTTATAATATTCACTGTCATGAACATACATAGATTTGTTTTATGTTGAATCAGTTGCTGTGATAATTTGAGAACACTAACAGTAAAGTTCCTAAAATAGCAGTAAAAATGTTTCAACTGTTTATGGGAAGAGAAAAATAAAGGAGCTCTCCGAATTTTTCCGGTAAGTTGAATACCAGATAATCGAGCTTTTACTGTATTGTACTTTGCAACAAATAGACTTTCCAGATTATCATCAGAAAGTGATTAATAGAATTTCAGAGTAACTTTTACTAAGGGTGTAATGGATATCTGACAAACATACTGCACCTGTCCCATTCAATATGCTGCATAATTGACAATTGCTAAATATTATCGAGCCAAAATTCTGGCAGGGCATTAGGTACTTAATATAAATAAATAAAATAAAATAAAATAAATAAAAAACATTTTTTAATATTACTGTTATTAGTGATTTATTTTTAAACTAAAATTCTATCTTTTAGGGCATTTTTGAAAATTACACATAAAAAACAAAATGCATTTATTTGGTAACTTTTGTATTTTTACAACTGTTTTGAAATTAGCCACTGCGAAAAATTAATGTTTTTAAAGAATGTTAATTTCTGTAACACAAAAAAAAAATATCCAATCTTGATATTTAAAAGTGTAGAATACTATATATGTAAAATACCTATATTACTAAAGTAATTTTGCCAATTTGATTACAATAGAAATAATTATAATTTGATAAAAACTACAAAATTTTAAATAAGCTCATTGGTACAAGAACAAATCAGAAAAATCATTCTTAATAGAAAATTCAATAAATGACAATAACAGCAAATTAAATAGTAACAGTGAGGTATTTTTTTTTTAAAGGAAGGGGTATGAGAAAAACACACAGCAGTCAGATGCCTGAATATCCAGCTGCAAATTTCAGTGGCTATCAAACATACAGTATTGATCATACAAACTGATATCCATTGCACCTCTAATTTTCAAAAACTAAACACACAATCTGCATTACTAGCAAGGAAGGTCTTCATAAGCGCATACTCAGTAGAATTTGAAAAAATTATAGAATATTCTTCTCATGAGGATATATACATTTATTAAAAAAATTGCTATGGACACTCGATATAACACACGTAAAAACAAATATTTTCATGTTTTTTGGCCATTTATTGCTGGTTGGTAACACAATAAAATTTAAAAGAAAACAATGTTATGATAAATACTTTTTCAGGAAAAACTTTTTTTACTCTTTATACTGAACTAGTTTAAGTAAGTTTAACTTAAAACAAATACACTTTTATAACTACGGTTTTGCCGTATATATTTACAGTCAAACCTCGTTAACACAAAATCGCTTAACGTGAAATTTCACTTAACACGAAATAATACTGAGGTCCCGTCAGATCAGTCTGAAAATCAATGTTAATTAATTCGTTTAACACGAAATGAAATTCCGAAAAATCCCGCTTAACGCAAATTTTTTTCTTTTTCCTTTTCAAAGTCCAAACATGAATCCTTATGCAAAGGTTTCAATACTTGAAACTTATATGCCACATCTTCTTTTTAAAAATGGAATTTTTCTCATGGTTTGAAAATGACTTTCAAGAAAAGGTTTCAGAGAATAGTGTACTATCGAATTCCTGACTAATCCATGCCTTTCTTTATCTTCTGATTCCCACACTAACCATATCAGCTATAGATCATCGGTCACAATGAAAGTTTGAGTGAAGGAATTTCTTTTTTGAAAGTGATTGCTCCATTACTTGTTTGACTGAATTGACAGTGACATAAACCATAAACCGGATTTCCAATATCCTCTATTTTCGGGTGAAAGAAGTGACAATTCCTACTTTATATCTGACTTACATAATTAAAATTCTGTTCGCAGTTGTTCTGTAGAATTCTGCAAAATAAAAGTCAAAAGCAGCAAGCTCATATTTAGAAACCAAGCAAAACATTTTAAACGAAGTCAGAGATAAAGTGCTAAAAAAAATCAGAAATTATAGCAATATATGGGATACTCAACAGAACACCCTACAATTTTATAGAATCGTGAAAAGATTGAAGCGCCTTATGCTGTGAGTCAATTTGAACCAGTAAGAAAACGAATGTGTACAGGAAAAAATGAAGAAATTGAAATTGCTCTCTTGCTGTGAATGAAAGAGGCAAGAAGCCAGAATATTGTTTTAACTGGTGCAATTTTGGAAGAGAAAGCACAGGCCTTTGCTGGTACTCTCGGTGAGAGCTATTTCACATGTTCGAACGGATGACTGATAAGATTCAAAGAGCGTCATAGAATTATCTGCAACCGAGAAATTCTTTTTCCAAGTACATTTGCATAAATGAAGATATGCTGACGTCAGGTGTGATGCCAGATGAAGAAATAAATGCTGCATTAGCTGAAAAAAATGATAGCACCAGACGCAAGTGTAAGAAGAGCATGAAGAAATCGACACAGAACAGAAAAGTTTAGTGTCAGTAAATGAATCTACCGTAGCATTGAAAACTGTACAACGTTTCGTTATGGAACATGAGGATGCTTCCCGTGCTTTGGACAAATAAGATAAATTCCATACGTTCCTAAAAGACGTACTAGTACAAAAACTGACAAACTGAATAACGGACTTTTTAAAAAAATAGTTAACAAGTAAATAAATTTATTACTGCCCAAAATGAGGATCAATTTGTTTTAATTTTTAATTAAATTTTCTAATTCTTATTAATTTATGATTTTAAGAACAGACATATGTTTGTAGGATAATTCGTTTAGTTTTTATATCTAACATAGATAGTGCCACTATTGTGACGGTTAACACGAAATTTCGAATAACACGAAAAAAATTCGCAATCCCTTCAATTTCGTGTTAACAAGGTTCGACTGTATATGTATAGATAAAGAAAATTAACGATCATATTCTACGGCAAAATTTAAATTGATTAAAAATGCTTCTAACTCAAAATTAAGGTCCAATTCTGAGCACTGTCAATTTGACTTCGATATTGTTAGTGTCGGAGACAACAAGAGAAAAGTATTGTTGCCATGGAAACGACGACTTATTCAATATTGAAATGTATTAATGAGAGCGTTCTTAATAGCAGGGGTCGATGCACGTTTTTTTTTCTTGGGGCCCATTTTGTGAAAAGTAAAGGTTATTTTTGTGAAATTTATTATATTTTTGTGAAAAATAACATTTTACAACGAAAGTTGAAATCCAGTTAATCAAATTCGAACTAAGCATTTATAAATAAAAACTTTTTAAAATCCTTTTGCTGAAGTTTTCCGCTCTGATGAACTTGTTTGTTTACAAATTACACATTTTAAAACATCACAAAATAATAAATAGTAAGTTTTTATGGAATAGAATTTTGTGAAGGGCCCATTTTATCAAATTGATTTTTGTGAAGGGGTCCTAAACAGGCCCCAAATTTTTCCTGGATCGATCCCTGAATAGTGAAGTTACTGTTAAAAGTTAAAATACACTTAAAACTTATATTATCCCGCTGACGAAACAGTGTAAATCAGCAATATGTAACTTGTATGTATATTATATAAGCTTATACCAAAAATAATAAACAATTTAATCGTTTAAGTTTAAATTCATAAAGTACTACGCATTCAAACTCTCATTTAACCAAAAATTTTAAGTAGATGAAAATCGCTTGCATTTGGCAAGGAAAAGGTGTTATTCGTCAAATCATGCCTTTTTGCACTAAATGCTCGAAAATATTTAATTTTTTTTTACAGATTTTCTACTGGGATTCTGAAGCTAAATTTGATTGATCCTTTATTAAATACATGAGCAGTTCCATTAGCATTTTCTTTCAAAGTATTCTGAGTAAGCACTTCATGGAGACCTTCCTTGTAAGAGGATTGCACAAAATTCTGTTGGATATCATTCTGAATGGCTTTTCAACAAGGTTATATTTCATCTTGTTGACAGAAAAGGCATCAATGAACATTTGTATTTCATTTCTGAACTATAAAAGATGAAATTGCAACTGCTTGAAGAGCACAGCATTATGATTGAAGTAGATAAATTTTAACAGCGAAAAGTACAGAAAAAAAAAAAAGTTATAGAAAAGAAAAGAAAACAGAAAAGATAGCTAAAATAAAAATCTTCCATGAACAGGCATAAGAATGAGCTAAAGAAATAAAAAGTGCAAAAAATTTTGAGCTGTACAATGAAAGGCATATAACAAAATAAAACATAATGTGCAATTATTTTTCCTTTACATAACTTTGAATACATTAAGAACAAAAATATTTAAACTTTATATATGGATGAGCCAAATAATGTATACTAAAAAGAACCTTATGCAAACTCTTTCTTTTTAAAATCTAAAAATAAATGTTCTCTTTGCAAAGATCTTGTATAACTATATTTATAAAATTATCAGATGATTGCTCATAATGTAAGAAAATTTGACCTTTGATGTTACAAATCTTGCAATTGAGAATGAATTTAAAACAAGTAGTAGAAACTGAGAAGCACAAAATTTAATAAACTTGACTAATACTTCTAATAAAAACTTTACTTATAAAAATATCTTTAAAACTACTATAAAACATTTCTGCTTGTACACAAGAGCATGTTCAAGCAGTCATTAAATAAAAAGTTGTTTTTTGTAGATTATATGTTACTACATAAAACAGAGAAAACTAAATTATCTTATTTAATTAAGTAGCTAAAACTTATCATATAAAAAGAAATCTGCAAAGAACCTGATTTCAATGGAAATGTTTCATAGTCTGAAAGTAAGGAATCATACAATTGTATGCTTTACTAGCTGTTTAAACCCGTTCTATGCACTGGAGTTCATGAATTTAATTCTAAAACTAAAATAAAAAAATAAAAATCAGTACAACCAAACTAAAGTTTATGAATATAAAAATTTGTTATGTGTATTAAAAATCAGTATTTACACACTCAATATGAAACAATTATGTACACAAAAAATCAGTTATATCTTAAACAAGTGAGTAAGTGTGCTCGAAGATTGCACAAAGGGTTTCGTTTAATATTCCTTTTAAAACACTTCATAATTTCTTTAATAAATCCAAATAAATTTCATTTAAAAAAAAAAAAAAAAAAAAGAGTCATGTTTTTATAAAGTAAAAATTTACTGGTCTATTTTTCTCGTTTTTTCGAATATCTGAACCGCCCTGCTATTATACTCTGTCATAATAATATCTGTTATGTGGACTAAATGCGATATTAAAAAAAAAAAAAAATAGTTTATATAAAATAGATATTTAAACCTATTGCATAATCATCTGTAATCCAGGTCCTACTGCCAAATTGCATATTTCAGAAAGTGAGACTTTTTGTGACAGTTCTTTAAAAGTATCTACATTCATTTTAAACTATATTGTTGCTAGCAAACGACCATGTTTCGAGCTAACCTTGTCCAAAGATTACGGAAGATTAGTTATTTAATATTTTACTAGCTGTTACCTGTGACGTCATTTACGTAACATTAAAAGAGAAATAAATGCATTAATTAAGGAAAACATTTTGCCCCCGATAATTAAAAACATATGTATCTCTCTTTATAACAAATTCCATTTTTTCGAATATCTGAACAGGCCTGCTATTATACTCTGTCATAATAATATCTGACAGCTGAATTTGTCATGTGGACTAAATGCAATACTTAGAAAATTCAAAATTAAACATGTTGTACACATTCAAAATGTTAAAATATGCAAAAATTTCCATAATCGGGCTTTTATGATGATGCAATACATTCCTCAAACTCATATATTTACTATTCTCTATTACTCATATTGATACTCGCTTTGTATTATTCTCAAACATTTGAAAAATCCATTAAACTTCCAATATGACATCAGATTATTATTTTTTTAAATTCTCTAATGTCGTGATATTAATCTGATTTCTGAACATACACATACTCATACTCCTTGTATTATTGAGAAATGTTTGAAAATTTCTATTTTATTACTAATATGACATCATTAATCTTTTTTTCAATTGGTGAAACTTTTTATTTCATTTTTATTTTTCACGTGGGAATCTTTCAATAGAAAATTAATAACTCTAGAAAGAATTTTATTGTGGATTTTTAATTGTTGGCGACTCCCATAATGAAAAATGTTTAAATTTAATAGGAAAAGGCTGTTAGAATTTTGTTTTTTTTATCTCTCTATATTAAAAGAATACGATTTTTTCAAATTTTAATATTTTGAGCTTCATAGTAGGTATTTAGCTATAAGTACACAAATTTTCATGCCTGTAAGTTATATAGTTTCTGAGAATGGCTCTGTGATGGACAGACAACGGAGTGGGAGTAATAGGGTTTCGTGAGATGAACAAAACCCTAAATATAAATAACAGTAAGTATTTACACAACCGAATAAAAGTTTGGGAATATAAAAATCAGTTATAAAGTCAATATTTACACAACCAAACAAAACTTTGTAAGAAGAAATGAAATGTGCATAGTCATTGAAAAAAAAACGGAAAAAATTATTTTAAAATGAAAAATCTTTGCACTATTTTCCACGTCACCAATGGGGTAAAGTGTGGTAGACTCATTTTTTTAGTGAGTATTTACACAACCAAATTAAAGTTTAGGAATATATAAATCAGTTATAACGTCAATATTTACACAACCAAACAAACATTTGTAAGAAAGAATGAAATGTACACTGTCATTGCAAAAAAATTGAAAAATTTCTTTTAACATGAAAAATCTTTGAATTATGGCAGCAGATGATAAAACGATATCTTTGGAATAAGGGAATAAATAGAATAAAAAGTTTTGTTGATGTTTGTGATAAAATGTTTTTCTTTATTTTTAAAAAATGTAATAATTAAGCGCAATTAAATAATCTCTAATTATTTGCATGCAAGGTAAAAGAATTATCATAATACCCATTACAGCTTCTTAGTATTGCAGTGTGGCATACGTATTATGTATATCTCACACTGCAGTAAACATTTAGAACTGGTTAGAACTCGTACGATTACGGTTTGAACATTAAATTAAAATTTTTTAATTTTATTGACCTAATCGTTCATGGGCCCCCTAGCAGCAGCCTGTGTGCCAAATTTCGTAGCCCTGTGCCCTGTGGTTTCAGACTTTTTGAGGTTATATTAGAGTCCTGCATCGGGTCGGGTTACCCATTTTTACATGCAACAGATCTGACCCACGGTTTGGCACTATATTTTTTCGTTGCGGTTCGGGTCTTGATTCTTGCGGGTCAGGTTCAGCTTGGCTTGTTTTTCAAAAGAATGTCCACAATATTTTCGCAGGTTAAAAATGTATATACAATAAGACCTCCATAATGGAGACTCCCGAAAAGCAGACACCTCTATTTAACGAACACTTTTTCAATTCATGACACTTATATATATGTACGCTTATACCTTGGAATAGTGGGCACCTCCAAATCTAACGCACATGTAGCATGTGTATGTTCAAACTTTATTCAACTATCTTGACTATCTATATTCAACGACCTCAAGGTATCTGCTATTCAGAGGTTTCACGATATTTTAATATTAAAGAA
The DNA here is from genome assembly GCA_963931845.1 of Maratus michaelseni. Classification (NCBI taxonomy): domain Eukaryota; kingdom Metazoa; phylum Arthropoda; class Arachnida; order Araneae; family Salticidae; genus Maratus; species Maratus michaelseni. Next base: position 375,875,043 of record OZ007591.1, read on the forward strand.
TACAGATTTGTCAATTTTTCTCTATAAAATATAAAATTGGTATTAGAGAATTAGAGATGTAAAATTCCCGGAAATTTTGAAGTGGCAGAAAAAACCCATTTTTTTCGTGGTTTTTTTCTGGAAAAATTGATTTCTTACAAATCATCTCTCAAGAATAAGTTATATTTTCTTAAAAGATATAAAATAATAAACATTTTTTAAATTTCTGCATACTAAAGAAAATATTTTTTTTCACTTTACATATTACAAAAAAAAAAAAAAAAAAAAAAAAGTCATCTTTTAAAAGTTACCCTTTCAGTCTCAGAATTTTCACAGTAACTTTTTTTGCTTAATTTAACACCATTGTTTGTACTATATCATTCTCTGTTGAAATGATTTTGCATTTGCATTTGTTCAATTACCAGTAGAGAAAATTTAAAAAAAATAACAAAAAAAAGAAATCTTATGAGTTTCAACCAGTATCACTGCAGCAAATTTAAATCCCCTCTACATAAGTATTGCTTTGTATATAAATGACACTATTTTAAAGAAACAAATTATTGTAGTTGTGACATTATAAATATTATCATTTTTATATCTTCTATTGCTTAAAAATTGATAATAATTTACAATATTACAATTTTATTTTTGTACAGTTAGAATTTTCATTTATTGTGTATTTAGTTTTGGTATAGCTTTCCAGTCTAAACCTAAACCAACTCTATGTTTTGGTTTTAGTATAAGTTTTAGATCCTTAATATGAAAGTAATACATATATGTATGTATATTTCTTTAATGAAATTTATAAAACAGGTGGATTGTTTAATACTTCGAAATATTTAGTTGAAAACATTTTTTATCAGAAAAGTTTATTTGTATGCATTTATATATATACAAAAAATTACAGTTAGACAAGTCTTAAAATCTATATTTAAGAAAAAAGCTTGAAAAGACTAAATAATTTCAATTGCATGTTATTAAAAAATAGCTTGTTTCTAAAAATAGTTAAATATTTCTGGCAATTATTATCTGGTTACATGAAAAATTGCAGCCATGCCAATAAAAATAAATACCTGTTTCAAATTTTATATTAAATTTCAGTATGTTTTTGAAATAATATTGCACATGAATTTTCATTTTTAACAAGATAAGTTGCTTGGATATACTTACATTTTTTTTTTCACGTGATCTTGTTTTTGTGAACATTTTGTATAAAAAATATTGCCTTATTAAAAAAATCGGCACTTCTCTATTATCCCGTCGACCACTTTTCATAACAAAAAACTATCGACAAACTGTAAGATTAAACGCAAAAATGCAGTCCCATTTCCTTCAGAAGCACTATATGTGTTTGTTATGTCATCAAGTGGTTTTTAAATCGACATTTTCGTGTATTTTTCATTATGTTTTACTGATTTATTAATTATTTCATTAATTAAAATAACAATTGTGTCCTTAAATTCTTGTATTTTATTTATTTTGATATTCCAATGGCAATGTTCTCCCGTTTATTTGGCGTTACAGTTTGGCGATAGTTTTTTGTTATGAAAAGTGGTCGACAGGATAATAGAGAAGTACAAAAAAATCATATAAAATTGCCATAAAAAATATTATCAAAATTTTGTTAATTAGAAATTATTGTTATATTTAGGTTCTAATTTAGATATTTTTAATAAGGTCCTTCATAAATACAATAGTGGCCAAAATTGTGGAAACTTTTTGGAAAAATTGCTTTTTTGAAGTTTGATGGCTCATAACACCCAATATTTCTTAGTAAAACCAATATACCGCTGGAAAGATAATTTACTCAAGAATATCAGGCAATACAGATTGATCAATTATAATTTTTTTATGAAATGTTATAGCCAAATAATCAGAAAAAGACAGCAAAACCTGGTGTTTGGGGTGTCCAGACAGATTCCATTTTATTTGGTAATGTGTCAATCAAAGCTAAGGTAGGAATTTAAAAAAAAAGTATGCCATATTTTTGACTTATAGGAGGACTTTTATCACTATTTTTTTATTATTGCTATCAAGTTGCTAAAGTTCTTTGCCACCTTTCAATTTTTGAGCTAGTAAAGCATAAAAAAATTAACAAAACATCATAAAGAGTTCATTAGTTACCCAGAAATCAATGTGTAACAATATTCCCAAAAGCTTTCCACAATTTTGGCCACTACTATACATACAGCTAGGTAAGAGATTCATTGCCGATTTCAGCTGTTATGTGACATGTTTTGTTGTTTTAAAATCATCACATTTCTGCAGGATCAGAATGGAGATTGAAAAATATTCTGAATTTTTTGAAGGGTCCATATATTTAAGGTGAAAAAATTGTAAAGGATCCTTTAAAGGACTCAAGTTCTTCCTAAACTGCTTACAGATCATATTTTCTATGTTAACATTTTCATGGAAGACACTGAACATGAAAAAACATAAAGAAAAAATATCAGAATGCAGCCATAGTAACATTTTGAATGTATTATTTTATAAATTAAATTTCAATTTTTCCAATTCGGAAAAATGGAAAAATACCCCTTCGGACAAAAACGAAAAAACCCCAGTTTTTTCCCAAGCATTCCCATATCTATTAGAGATATAAATGTACATTAGTTTTCATAATAACATTACAACATGATGTATTGTAGGGCTGCAGGTTGAAGTAATTGCGGGTTCGGATCGGGTTGCGGGTCAATGAAAATTATTTTTGCGAGTTCAGGAAATTTTTTTGTCAGTTTTGGGTCGGGTTGAGTTCAAATGGAATTTGCGGGTTTGGGTCGGGGACAACCCACACTGTGCAGGACTCTAGGTTGCATGGATAGGGGACTTATGATTTTGTCTTATCAGCAAGTTTTTACAGTGAATAAGTCTGGTATGTTTAATATTATTTTATTAATGTAATGTTGTAGTTGATAAAAGTATACTTACCTCACAATCCATATTTTGAGAATAACCCTCTTTGTTAATGGATCAAGGAATTTGTAAGATCAAGGAATTTCATCTTTAAGATTCATGTCATTATCATGAACTTTAACCGGCAAACCTAAAAATGAAAAGTAGCCAATTATAAAATCTTAGTAGTAATAATTTATGATTAAAATAAATCTTTTGAATTAGAATAGAAACTTTTTGATTTTGATTATTTCAGTATTTAAGAGCGTAGATATCTGTAAAAGTTTTGTTTTACTTATTTATATGTGAAGTTTTAATTTCGTTTGCATTTTATGCACAGAATATTACAAGGAAAAAAAAAACAAATTCTGAATTATTAACATTGTTTTAAGAGCAAACGGGTTAAACTTCCATAATCAAACTGTACGTAATTTTTTTACGTAGATTTAAAAATGATTAAAAAATTAATTTAAAAATCTATTAAAAAAATCAGTAATATGAGATTTAGTTTTAAAAGAAATTGCATTTCAAAGTGCATTTCTTTCTCTATTTGATGGTGTAAAAATTGAAACTGTTCAACAGTTAGAAATTAAAAATTTTGCAATAAAAATAAATTCATTGCTCGGGTCATTGCTATTATGATGTCAGCCATTACTCAGACATGTTTTTGCTTTATAATATAGATTTAAAAATTTAGGGACGATTTTTAAAATGCAGTACGTCGGCATTGGATGACTATTTTTATTTTATGATAGTGAAATAGGGTGTCAACAATTTTAATCAGATGATTTAAATTAACAGATTTTTTTTTTAAATCATTGATTTAAATCAACTGATTTTTTTTTTTTTAACAAATTATTCTTTTTTTTACATAAAATAAGAATATCAAGTAGAATAAATTTCTACTAGAGTAAAAGAATAAATAGACAGTACGTATATATATTTTTTTCCCAACCATGTTTTGCCACCTCGTAATCTGGTTGGCCAAAGCTTTGGGCATCAAAGTGACATATCATGGCAGGAATCATGCTTGGCAAAAATCATCAGAGGAGAGTGTTTCGACGGCAAAAGTGATTTATATACTTTTGTTACTTGCTTATCAAAAGACTTAGAAAAACTAGAATATCATGGAAATTAAAAGAAACATATTAAATTGGTTTTCTATTTGGATATTTTTTATCCAATCAATTGATTATAAATATTAACCTGTGTTATTTGATCTTTTAATGTGTAAATACCCTCTCCCGAAAAAAAAAAAAAAGATAATCTCCATTATCTAATGTAATGTGTGTAAGGGGGGGGGGAGTTTCAAAAGATTTCTGCTTTTTTTTATTTTTTTTAATCATCTAAATCAGTGGGGACTGTAAAAGATTATTATTACTATAAAATAAAACTAGTCGTTGGGGGCCACCGTAATACTTACCCATCATGGATATGCATAATGTAAAATATTAAAACAAAAATGTGTAAACTACTTATAAAATGCATAGCAATTCAAATAAAATCGTGGCTTGATGACGTCATAACTTTATAGGCTCGATTACTGAATTGCTTGAAAGAGGTTTTTCCTTATAACTCCAAAAATAATAATCCTATTAACTAGCGGTTTATTGCATCTGATTAAGCGTCAAATTTCCAATTAAAATATATCTTTGAAGTGAAATTTGGATGAAATACAGGGTCATGAAAAATCGAAGAGTGTGGAAAATAGGATTACAAATATCTCAGCAACTAATTATCCGATCGACTTCATGTTTTATGCAAAATTTATGTTTTTTTATTGTCTTTTATATTCATTTCTTGAAATAAACAATTTCGAAAATTTTTATATACCTTTTATCAGAACGAATATTTCGAGAGTCCGAAAAAAATAGATCCGGTTAATCGAGGTTATTGAAATGAAATAGGCTTCTTCCCATTATTACATACTAAGTACATACCAAATTGCAAGTGTCTATCTCAAATTTTTCGGGAGATAGAGCGTTTACAGACACACAGACACACACACAGACACACAGACGGACGGCAAAATTTTTTTTCTAAAAATATGTTTTTTGGAATCTCCAGTGTCTGAAACGTGTAAATCCGTCAAAAAAAAAATTTCGATTTTCAAAACGATTACAAGACTTACCCTATACTACGTATGATGGGTAAGTAATATAGGACAAAAATATGTAAATATATATATATGTATGTATATAAATTTTGTGTGCTGGTGATGCAAAGAATGGGGAAATGTAAATTTCAGGTGGGAGTGGTGATTAAAATAATTGATTAGTCACTGCAACTGTAAAATGGCGAGAAGGACAGAAAAAAAAAAAAAAATTAACTAAATATAAATGTAATAATTTTTTGTAATTTAATATATTTTTTATTTAACAATATTTTTTTTGCATAATTTTAAATTTAATAATCCTAAACAAATTAAATCATTAAAAATATTAAAATTTTTAAATTAAAAGCTAATTTAACTCTTTTAAGCTCTACTGATTATTTGCTGGGAGAGGAGACAGTGGAATTTTCAGAGGGGGTAATCCCCGTGGCAGAATGTATGAGATGCTGCGACGGGCGTCTCAGACTAAAAACATACAGCGATGCCACAGACGCGCTATATCGTGTAAATTACACAAAAAAAGGCAAACTTCGTCGAAGGATCGTGAATAAAACGGCGAATTTCGTCGAAGAATCGCGAAATTCATTTACAGTTTGCGAAAAATGGCTAATTTTGTTGCCAGATCGCAAAAAAACACATATTTATTCAAAAGGCCGTGAAAAAAAAATGTGAATTTTGTCAAAAGTAATTTGACATAATCACCATAGCAACCTAGAATCATTACCTATCATAGGATATCATTGAATTAATTACGTATATAAGATTTAATAGAATAAAGAATGTGACTATAACTTGGTCATAGAGTTTATAAAACATCATGCAGGTCAGATAACTTGGCGATACATCTCTGTCGCTTGACGATTAATCCTTGGATAGGACGTGACAAGAAAGTACAGATTTTTAAAAAAATTCAAATTACTTAATAAATATTTTTATTAATATCTTTTTTAGTTTTGATTCAATTTTCATAAAATTAAGAAATGGCTCGACAAAATTCTGTAACGATTATATATATATTACATTTCAAACCATTCAGTTGGGTATTTTTTGCGCTGTTATATGTTCCAGTCAGTCAAACACACGTTCAAAGCTGAAATAGGTTGTAATGAAATAATGATAATAATAAAGACACTAAAAATAAGGAAATAAAACTCACCATCATTAAAATAGTTTAACTATCCAACAAAATATAACAGCTTTAGGCAGGGCTTTACAAATTTGAAAATATCTGGTAGCCAGACATAAATTCCAGTCGCCAGCATTAAGTGAGAAAAAATAATAACAAACATAGTTTAGAATTATTAGTTACATAGATTAGAATAGTACATAATTAAACTAGTCGGATGTGTCAATCCCAAAACTTTCTTCTATCTTACACAGGTTTCGCATACACTAAAAAGAATCAGCACCAATTTATATCACGGTCTAACTGAATCTAAAGTTTTATTAAATTCCGTGCATTAGTTCTTGTAGTGTTGACCCTAAGCCATTTTAGCAGGGCGCAGCACCCAGCGTCCCTTTTTATTTCTTTTATGCACCTGGCGGCCCTTTTTAATACTTCCTATGCGTCCTGTGGCCTTTAAGAGAGTTTCACAGCACCCAATTGCTTTTCTTTATAATCAAAATCCGCCACTTTCTTTCCTTCTATCAGCATTTGCACGAAAGCAAGTGCATGTTTTTCTGCCCGGTCCCATTCTTAGCAATGTGTTAACGAGAATTTCGAGCATGGGATGTGAACTAATCGGGAATTGGATCGAATTCAGATTTTTTTCGGGCAAATTTACTTCAACTCTTCAGATTTTGCATGAACACTCTAGGGAAAATATCACAAATTCTATTAGGGGACTCTAAACAAACCAGTTCAAAATATTTTTTTGTGAACAAGGTACAAGTGTGCCCTTTTTTTTAGAATAGTGTTCCCTTTTTGAAAAATTTCCACCCGGCGGCCCTTTTTTTCTAGAGTCAACACTATCTTGAGATATAACTATTGCTAAAATTGTGTAAATCCTGCCAAATACAGCATAGCAGCACCACTTTTTGGGAGATTTAGATCAAAACCTAATCAATAACAACATATGTCAACGTCTAACTGAATCTGAATTTTTATGAAAATCCATGCATTAGTTCTTGATATATAGTTATCGTGTTAATAATGAAAAAAGTAGCATAGCAGCGCCACCTGTTGGGCTATTTACACCAAAACGTAAGCAGCATCTATTTATGTCATGGTCTAACAGAATCTGAAGTTTGATAAAATTCCATGCATTAGTTCTTGAGATATAGCTTTTGTAAAAATCATGAGAAAAGTGGTTTAAAAGCGCCACCTGTTGGGATATCTAGACCAAAACGTAATAAACATCTATTTATGTCAAGGTCTAACTGAATCTGAAGTTTGATGAAAATGAATGAGATATAGCTATTTCGGAAATCCCAAAAAATGCAGCATAGCAGCGCCACCTGTTGGGCAATTTTCACATAAAACTAATCAGCACCAATTTATATCAGGGACTAACTAAATATAAAGTTTTATTAAATTCCGAGCAGTAGTTCTTGGAATAGAGCGTCCACAAAATTTGTGTCACATACAGACAGATAGACTCACAGACAGAAACAGTCAAATCGTGTTCAGGACCTTCTAAAACGTATAAATCCGTCGAAAACCGGAAGTAAAAAATTTTCATGAATCCAATACTTTCTTCTTGTAAAGATAGAAGAAAGTAAAAAGATAATAAAACGAAGTTTTCTAAGGAAACTTATCAAAATTATATATCTCTGAAAAAAAAAAAAGGAAATATTATAAGGTCTGAATTAACCGATATGTTCGGAAAATGGCAATTGCTGAATGCTTCAAATGTCTGAATAGTTGAGTGCTACAAAATCTATATTTGATGAGAGGGCATCGATAAAATAGTGAAGCCAGAAAATGATTTTTTGCCTATTTAGCCTATTGAATTCAGTCAAATAATTCTGATTTTATTATTTCAAAATTTGCGTTTAATGAACTCTCTTAGTTTTGTGAAACTAAAAATAAAAGTTTTTTTTTTTTTTTTTTGTGTGTGTGTGAATACAATTTCAAGTTTATTTCTTAATATTTTGTAACTTTGCAGCATCTATAATGAGTATGAGACATCTTACAAGATAATAAATTATAATAAATTAGATTATACCCCTCATACATGGCTCAGATACGTTGATGATATTTTCATAATTTGGCAACACATGGATACCTCACTTAATAGTTTTCTTGATCAGATCAATAGCCTTGATTCCATGATTAAATTCACTTTGGATATTGAACAAAATAACACACTTCCTTATTTAGATGTGCTGTTAATCAAAACCCACCATGGAATTGAACGTACAGTATATAGAAAACCAATAACTAATCAATCCACTATTCCTAATAACACTCAAGTACCTTTTTCCTATAAAGTTTCTGCCGTTCGACATTTCACTAGAAGAGCCTTTACTGTCTGTACACCTAATCAATTAAATAATGAAATAAATAAAATACATGACATCACAATAAATAACAGATACAAAGACAGCACCATCAATAAATTAATTACGAGCATGTATAATAAAAAGAAGAAAATTTTTAATGAACGGAACTCAAAAATATCAACTTTACAATATTTTCCAGGATTCTTTGAAAGATTAAAATATAAACTTAGAAAATTTAATATCTGCCTTATTGCAAAACCATCCATAAAATTAAAAAGTGTAGTTTGTAAGAAAATAGACCCAATAGAACCATATCAACTATCAGGTGTTTATGAAATCCCATTCACCAGAGCAGATGGAACGTTACAATATTATATAGGAATGACCACCAGAAAGTTTCAAACAAGATTAAAAGAGCATATAGCAGATATCAAATATGACAGGAGTACTACAGCACTGGCATGACTACATAGAACCGAGGAAATAGAAATTGATTTTAAAAATAGTAAAATAATTTACCCATCAAGAGTCTACTTCCCATCTATTATCCATGAATCAATAGAAATTTACATGTGTAACGTAAACATTTGCAATGAATCCGCCTAAAATTTGGCACGAGGTACTTTTCCGTTTTAAAAAGCAATAACGAAATATAATTTTCACGATTACAGTTTGTTAGTTCAAACACCTGCTTTTCTCTCTCTCTTTTTTTTTTTTTTTTTTTACATATTTGAATCTCGTGATTCGTGTTTTCAAGGTTATTTTTCAAAATTTGCAAGAATACTTTGTTTATCATTATATTTCTTGAAAATGATGCCGTAGTGAGCGTTGAAACGTATGTTGATGATTAAAAAGGTTTTTTATAAGCGTTTTGTTGTTTCTTTTAGTATCACTTAAGCATTCCTCTAGATTTTAATTATATTTAGTGATCTTATTTTGTGATTATCCAAACAATGTAATTATAAAATATTCTTGAGTAACAACACGGTACCTGACACTTGACGCCAAACTATTGTCCAATTTGTGTGGTGCACACTGACGGTAGGCGCCAAGCATTTTAAGCGGGGAAGAAATATTTAAAAAATACATATTATTTTTATTAAATGAATTATTCTTGAAATTTTAATTAAGTTTTATAGATTTAATTCGAATGAATTACTTATGATCACTTATATGTTATTATTCTTTAAAATGAATGTGATAAATTAGTCAATTTTAATTCTGAACACAAAAATCTGATTTGAAACTTACAAAAAAGCGTAAGCTATTTTTATCATTGCATCCAATTTTTAGATGCCACATACGTTGGATTGACAATATTTCTTATTGAAACTTCTCCCTCTCCCCACATTATAATCACGTGAAATGCTAGCCAACTAGAGAGGAAAAGAATGGCGTTTTATGTGCATGAAATGGAAAATGTCTTTTAAATGAGAGAAGAGGGAGATCACTGCGCTTTCTGTCTGCACGAGTAGGGATGTTGGAGAGATGAAATGATGTTTAAGCTCTTTTTTTTTTTTTAAATAAATAAATAACAAAAAAAGTCAGATTAAAAAATTTAGTCACCAGATAAAAAAAAATGGTCGCCAGTGGCGACTGCATTTGTCAAGCCCTGGCTTTAGGTAATAATATAATTGAATCTTCAACATTTCTCAATAAAACAAAAAAAAAGGAGGGTGAGGGGGCAATTATAAGACGTCCATTTTTAAATGGATAAATATTGTGTTACATCAAAAACCAAAATTTTGTAAGCATTAGATTATTTTTCTTTCAATCATAGAAATATCATACAGGCATAATCACAGAATACAAATAATTACTGTTTCTTGTAGATACAAAGAATAAAAAAACGAAAGTGGTATAGGGAACATTTTTAAAAAGGAACATATAAATTTCCTTAGCATATTTACAGTAGCCCTTCAAAAGTTGTGTATAAAGATATGTCCTTACAAAATAATAATAATAATAACAGGGTTCCCAACACATTTTAGACCTCCAAAAGGGAGAAAGAGGACTATTTTTATTTTAAAAAGGGACTTTGGGGGACCATTTTTATTTCAAACGGTGACTTCAGGAGACCATTTTTATTTCAAACGATGACTTCAGGGGACCACTTTTATTTAAAAAGGGACCACATGTCTAATAATACTGCATCAAGTCTTTCTAAATATGCAATTTTTTAAAAATTACCTCAGAAATATGTTAATTGGTTATTTTTACAAAGATATCATTAAATAATGTACATAGCTTTATTTAACACACTAAAATATCCTACTGCAAGATACGTAATATTTAGAACAGCAAAAAATTATTTGGAATAAAATATAAACAATAAAAAATAATGCATCTAAGAAAATATTAAATCAATCAATAGTTAGCAGAGTTACGCATTAACAATTACAAAAGTATAATGCATTTCTTGGAATTTAACATGGAGTAACAGTAATCAGTGAATAAAAAAAGCACAGCATAACAGCGCCTTCTGTTAATCTAATTTTAAATTATTAACTTCAAACATAAAATTCAGTTCCTTTCTACACAGTAGAAGCTGAAATACATTATAATGTTTATCCGAAAAAGCACAATATGGCAATGCCCCCTGAGGAATATTAACCAACTGTTATTCATTATCATCTTACATATTAAATTTGGTAAAATTCTATCCTAAACATGCCAATGTCTGGCTATCATGGAAATCGCTAAAAATGCGACCCCGGAACACCACATGTTGGGTAAAATACACCAAAATCTATTCAGCATCAATTTATGTTAAGGTTTAACTGAATGTGAAGTTTGATGATTTCACTCCAGAGATGCTGAGATTGTCTTTTTAAAATACCTCCTGCAAAATGTAAAAAAATAGCATAACAGTGCCACACGTTGGGCCATATACGTCAAAACATAATCAGCACCTCTATGCATGGAACTAAGAATAAACAAGAACTGACATATCTCCCAAATGATGAAGTTTCAACTATAACCGGTTCTGCCCGTTCTGCCAAGTTGTGACAACCAAAACATTCCCCCTGACAACGTTAGTAAGTGAGATTTAATCCATAGTTTTAATTTAATTATTATAAAACAATGGGCTTGTGGGAAGCATATGGCTGCACAAATAGGTTTAGCAAGAAGATTCCTGAATAAAATTTCATCGATAAGTAATTTATTTATTTTTTAAAGATGTAATTGCTTGATGTATACAAAGCTATCCAAATGGATTGCTAAAAACTATAAGTGTAATGTGTATGAATGTAAATCAGAATATTCCGCGTTTTGACAGTTTTGTTATGTATATGTTAATTTTCACATTAATTGCACTATATTTCTGCAGTTCTTTTGTTCATTTTCTTGATTGTTTACATCGTCTAAATCAGAGTACAGGGATGGGGTTTACATGTCAACCAAAAAGTATATATCTCTCTTTACGTATAGATAATTTGACGTTTTAATTGCGTCTACTTGTTATTTCTGCAACTGAAGTGTTTTTTATTTTTGTAGTAGTTATGTGAACTGAGCTATTTTTCTATAATTATATGCTGGGCCGAGAGGCTGCCCAGGGCCCTGCGCCAGTTGAAGTCTTCTTGAAGAATTTGTTTTTAGATCATTTTTGTCAAATTTTGTTGGAATATATCAAAAGTATGCAGGCGTAATTTTTTTATGTACCTCCTAAAAAAAAAAAAAAAAAAAGGCAGGGATCTTATTTTGACCTTTTAAGCCTTTTATGATATGAAGCTGTGCATAATATAATAGTAACATTTCTGAAATTTCATTGCCTAGAGATTGTAGACAATTTTTTTCTTTTTTAACTATTTTTTCCTCAAGAAATTCAAAAGTGTTAATTAATAAGTTAAAAATTGAAAGCACTAAATTTACTTAGTAATTTTAAATAACAAAATTAAAAACTGAAAGAACTACTGGGAAAGTTTTTTTTTTGGGGGGGGGAGGGGGGGGGGGTTCCTTCTAACCCTACTCAAATGGTACCTGTGATCGAACATCGAACTGATATCTTTCATATCGGACAATCCTTCTTTAGCTTTTATTGATACACAGGGCTGAATTTGAGCCAGAGCCTAGCTCCGGTACTTCTCTGTTTTTAGTAAAAATGTAAATATTGGCCAGAATTCAACGGAGCTCATAAACACTGCGTTCTGGAGCCCAGTGTAATAATGCTTCAGAAAAACGAATCCTAAATTACCATTTTCAAATTTGTATTCTGCTAAATAAAAAAGTAATGCTTTAAATTAAATTTTTTAAAAAATCCTTGACGGCTCGGCCTACAGGCACAGGTAGATTTCGAGGACGCAGACCGTGAGGCGTCTGTTTGTTGGGAATTGCGGAAGAAATGACCTTTTTACCATGAAGCGTTAGTTGGAACCACCCATTTCGAAACCTGACTTGTTTGCAGGCGGAGCCGGCAGGGATTTTTTTTTTGTTATTTATGTATTTATTTTTTTTTTTTTTTTTTTTTGCTATAAGGGTTGGACATATAAAAAAACTTGTCAATATAAAAGTTTTAGATAATATTAAGAGGATTTATAATAAATTCAAGCAGATTTGATATCTTGTGAATTGACGATGTTATGAATTATTTTCTTCTAACCCCCCCCCCCCCCCTTGTGGCCATTTTTAATGATATCAAAAATCTGTCAAATCTAAAATTTTGGCCCTTATCCTAGAAGTAATAATAACTTTAAACGGATTCGATACGCATCATAATTAAGAATTTATGGGGTTTTTTCTGTTTTCACAAAAAGACCCCCCCCCCCTCCCCATTTCCCCCTCTTGGTTCGCTTTGCCCATTAACGAACTTGACCAAGATTTTATACCCCTTTATTTTATTTTATGTATCAGTTTGAAAGAGATTTGTGCAGAATTATTGCAGCTATCGTGTCCATAAAAAAAGTGACATAGATAGATAGATAGGTAGATATATAAATTTTTGAACTGGGGGTGGTTTTGGGTTCTGGGAGTCATAATCGGCATAGATCTGCAAAATTTTTTCAAAAATTCCAACTTAGGGGAGAATGTAGTATTTTTTACGAAATCTACCTAAAAATGATGTATGAAATATAAATATGCAAATTGTAGTGACGGCGGAGGGGGGGGGGGGGGGGGGGGGGGGGGGGTGCGCTACAAATGTTAGTACTGCAGAATATTGGGGCTTCAGTACTTTTTTCTTAGAAACTAAGCCCTGTTGATAAATACATATTTTTTAAAAGCCCAATATTTACTTAGTAATTTTAAGCAATAATATTAAAAACTGAAAGAAATACTGGAAGAGGTTGTGTGTGTCCGGGGGGGGGTATCTGAATACCAGGCATGAAGAATACATTTAAACTGCAGGAATATTAACCAAAATAAATTAAAAGATCACCTTTGCTCTCCTATTCAGCAGAGCAATTTATGTAAAAATACACCAAATTAAAAAAAAAAAAAAAAAAAAAAATGCAACTCAGATGAAACTTATAGAAATATCAACTAAAAGAAATAAAACCTTAAAAACACTTTAATATGACATTGGAATATTTCAAACAAGCTGGATTCGGATGTAAACAAACAGCGGCAGCCATCTTGTGACATCCAGCTCAGTTACTTCAATCGACCGGGCAGACAGGGGGGGAAATGTCAGTTCCTGTCTATTTATAGTTCCATGCCTCTATGTTCTAAAGTCTAATTAAATATGGCATTTGATGAAATTCCATGCTTCAGTTTTTGATATAGAATGGATACAAAATTTGTGAGAGAGTTTTTTAAAAAATTATCAAATCATATTCAGGTCAATCTAAAACGTGTAAATCCATCAAAAATGAAAATTATTTTCATGATTCCAATAGTTTCTTCTGATAAATATATATTAAAAAGAAGAAGAAGAAGAAATTGTAATTAAGACATCCTTTGATAGCTAAGATATACTTCAACATCAAAACCAAAACTATATCTATAATAATATAGAATTTTCTTTGTGTGTTGAAGAGACTGTTGCACGTAGAGTTACAAGATTTGGCAGGAAGGTACCTGTATGTCTAAAGTTAGTTTCGGATTTTTTTTTAATTTAATTTTTTATGTAATTTTTACCTTTTTTACATGTTTTATGGCTATTTTTTCAGAACAGATGAGTTAGTGGTCTGCAGTATAAATTTGGCGATTTTTTTTCTGGCCAAAACGCCGTTTTTGAAAATGATCGCCAAACTAAAACCGCACGAGAAACCAGTTTCCAAAATAGAGTGATCACTTTCAAAAGTCAATAAAAACTGCATTTGTTTAAGGATAAAAAAAAATAATTTTAAAACTTTTAATTCTATGTCAGGAGAAGGCCCCCGTTAAACACCGTAATTTTGACAGAAATTAAAAAAAAATAATGATTTAAACTTTTGAAAATGATCACTATATTGGAAACAGAATTTCATTGGTGCTTCAGAATTGCGATCAATTTTGAAAACGCATTTTTAGCACGAAAAAATACAAATAAAAACCAAAATTGTACTTGCATTTTGCAGACTATTTCTTGAACTTTGTAGCGTGTGTGTTTATAACAAAAACTGTGTGTCTTATAATAAAATAAGATGTTTCATAATAAAATTAACATGCTGTTTTAGCAAGATAGATCTAACATGTACCCAAAAACGAAAATTTCTTGCCAAAGTGGCACAAAACAAAAATCGCGCCAACCCCAATGTGTGCTGTTCCGAAGAACCTAATTTTATATCATATTTCTTAAAAATACTTAAATGCATAATTTATTCTTGCCATTCGAAAGAAGGGGTTGTCGTCCAGGCATGTTTGGCACAGAATTCGGAATTCCTAGGAAAGGATTATAAAGAAAATCAGTACACAAAAGATATTATATAATGAAATCCGTAATACTAAATAACATAAAACTTCAAGTGTAGTAGCTGAAAACAAAGATTAAAAAAAAAAAAAAAAAAAAAAAAAAAAAAATTTATCACTCAACTCTTTGTTATGTACATACCACAACAGATACACCCGGGTTCCTACACAATTTCAATAAAAAAATTCCCAGGCTTTTCCAGGTTTTCCCTGACTTTTTAAAAAAAATTTCCCTAACCTTTCTTGATAAAAAATTGGGTTATATATTGGTGTAAAACACTCCACAATGGATATCTCCTAGTAACAGATAGTTGCTAATTTTCATAAAAATGCATTACTCTAATAGGAATATCCTTTTTATTTTGCAAAAACTATTACATGGACACTTATCTTATAGTGCCTAATACTGGAAAAAGATCTCTAAAATAAGCAGACGATGTTGCCTACAGCTAAACAAAAAGTGCAAAACACTGAAATGATAAGATTTGTAATCACATATTCAAGAGGACAAAGTCCAAGAAAGTTTTCATCCAAGCGGTATAACATTCTATTTCAAACTGTAACGTGCAGCATAAAGCTATTCTGTCTTCACCCAATAATTAAGTTAGTGTAACTAAACTGTGCCATGCTGATAATTATTTAATTATTATAGCTATAATTTCTTACCTGGATAATTATTTTTGGGGCTCCTAAAATCTTTGATTTTTTGTAATCCCAGATTTTGCATGTAGATTACAGAAAATTAAAATGTAATAATAATGCTCAATGTGGACGAAAAGCTTCCTGTTAAGACATAGTTATTTAAGAATGTTTAGAATCTATCTAAATTATACTTACTTAGTTAAAAAGCTATTAATATGCTGTCAATACATACAGCTTTACAGTAAAGAAAGAAATAACAATACTAACAGTGATATATTGACCGCACTTGGTGCAAGCAAATTAAAAAGTGCAAAAGAAAATCATTGTTCAAAGTACAGTAGAGGACATATTATCCGGAAATCCGAAATCCGGAAGGATCCGAAATCCAAAAAAGAAAAATAATCAAAAATTTTCCAAATTTGTAAATTTTTACTAAAATTTTATAATTTCTGAAATTTTTCAAAAAAATTTACAGATTTCATTTTTTTTTTTTTTTTCAATCCATTGTTTCAATGTGCAACCACTAAAATAAGTTATTTCAGTTTCAGGCATTTTTTTTTTTTTTTTTTTTTTTTTTTTGGTCAAATTTTAGTTTAAAAAAATTCATTAGATATTTCGACCCCTCCCCTTCATTCCGAAAGAATATTATGGCTACACCATTGTGTTATATATGAATACACATATGATAGCAGAGTCCCTGTTTATTTTCTTGTATCCTCCCTCTCTTCTCAGACATTCCAGAATGGTCTATCTGCTCACAGTTTCTAAATTTTTCCCGACAGAATTCGCGAAAATGGTTAAAAATCTTCATGTAAAAAGTTTTCCTGCATAATCAACAAAACCACCCAAATTTTATTTTCCAAATTTCGGGAGGACCAGAAATCTGGAAAATTCCAAAATCCAGAAAGCCCTCGGTCCCGAGGATTCTGGATAATAGGTCCTCTACTGTAATACATATGATACACTCTCAGTTCTTGTGTTAAATACAAAAAGAGACATTCGGCATTATTTAGTCAAAGCAAATATATCGCTGTTATCTATAATAATAAAAGAAAGTTTAGCTCTGTTTGTGTGTCGGCAATGGATAACGAAATCAACCCCAAATAGAAGTCTGAAAATTTGGATGATAACAGTCCAACGCAGGTCCTGGTGCATCTGACACTTCGATTTTTAATTTTTTGATAATTAGCTGAGATATTAAATGAAAACTCATCAAAAATGCTTATATTTTTTTCTGGAAATCTGCAAGCATACCAACACATGCCCAGAACCTGATTTTTGAGCAAAAAGGAATGGAGAATGAAATGCTAGCATTTTTTTTTTATCTCCATTGGCCAAGCTATTCAGGATACAGAAAACAGAAGACATATTCTTAAAGTACGTACTTTTATGTCTTCAGTACTCCACAATCAGTTTGAAATTTTTTTTTTCAAAAAGGGCCATTTTTACGGTTGATGCTTTCCCCCTTACAGAAATGCACCCCCCCCCTCCCAGTAGTAGAAAGTTATGGTTATGTCTGCGACAGCAATTTAGTGGGATGAAAATTGTCTGCAGAAATCGTGTGCTGCAATTTTCTTACATACATTATAAGTGTGTTAAAAAAATATGGTTCTTACAGATTAATGTTATAAAAATATAACTATATTATACAGGTCATAATTTTATAGCAATGACACCTTGAAACACTAAATAAATATTATGAAAAAAAAAATCTGAATTAGAATAATTTTTGGTACTTTTCGGTTAGCCGGGCGCCAGTGAAATTTATATATCTATGTATACATATATATACATATATCTATACATACACACATTTATATATGCATGTATGTATATATACATATATATATACACATACATATATGTGTGTATGTATACATATATATGTATATATAGATATATACATTTCACTGGCGCCTGGCTAACCGAAAAGTACCTAATTTTTTAGATACACTGGAAGAAAATCTAGTTTCATTGAATAATATGCGTAACATAATATCTTTCTTATTAAATCAAACCAACAATATAAAACATAAATTAAAATGAACTGTAAAAATTACTCGAAAAACCTCTATATAAAAATTTACAAAGAAAATAATTTCAAATCACAAAATTTTTATCATTTTTTTTTTATGTGCCATATTTTTTTGACATACAGTTTAAAACAAGGTAGACATTCAGAATTATTCATAATTTTTTAAATACAGGGTGGTCACAAATATCTTATGTTAAAATTCCATGATTTTTCCATGATATTTCCAGGTTAACCTTAAATTTCCAGGTTAGTGTTAAAAGAATGAAATTTCCATAGGTTATTTCCATTTAACAACACTATTTTGATATATACTGTCATTATTTTTAAGAAATCGCTCAAGCTATTTAAACTGATTATTTAAATTTTCATTTTTCTTCAAGAAATTTTGACTTTATGTAATGTTAAAGTGCTTTTATTATAACCAATAAAAATACCTTAGTATTGTGCATATGTAGTACTTACTTTCTATTAATATAAATAACATAACACACAAAGAATAAGCATACACATGTAATTGAATGAGTCCATATTACAAGACATTTAATAAGTTTAATTTTAATATTAAAATTTTACAAAAAACAAAAAAAATAACTTTAGTATCAAAAGTATCAAAACTCAAAGTTTTTATCATTTTTTAAAAATATTTACTTTTATTGCTTTTATCTTTTATTAGTATTTCAATTTCTTTATTTGCTTTTACATTCAGCTTTATAGTTTCAATTTTGTTATTAATTTCTGTAGTCGCAAACTTTATTCTTTTCTTTTTAGCTTCGGCAGCATCCTTTTCTAAGAAATATTTTTCTTTTCATTTCTTTTACAGCATTAGCTAGAGCTCTGAACATGCATTTTTATAACTTTGAGTGAGTTCTAAGCAGGGCTGTGGAGTCGGTGGGAAAAATGACAGACTCCGATTCCTGAAATTTTAAAGGATCCGGCTCTGACTCTGACTTGGACTCCGGGATGGCTAAAGTACTAGTATTGTCTGTTGATTCCTATTATTCAGATTGCTTCTATGATGTCATTTGATTTGAAATAGTAACAGTTGCTTTATTAAATTTGTCATCAAATAAAGGAAATATTACTATTTAAAAAAGTGGCAGCAATCAGAATTAAAAAAAAACCAACTGGCAACACTGCAACCTGATGGCACATTCCTGTTTGACCCTGAAGCATATGATGTGCATATCAACTCATAATTGTTTTTTTCTTCACGTTTAATTTTTTTGGATGAATTATGGGTGTAAGCTGTGACAGGTAGTCAAGACTAGGACTCATTTATTGCAGCAGCAAACTTTCAACAGTATTTTAGTTTAAAAAGTTTCACCTTTTTTTAAATGCAGATTAAAAAAAAAAAAAAATAAGGCAAAAATAATTTTATAAAATGCTTGTGGAACTGCATTGTGGAACCCCTACATTAATCAGCTCTGATCAAGATTGGAAATATTTTATCCATTCTTGCAAACCCAGAAAAAGCAGGCGAAAATTTCACAATTTAAGCATCATTTGGGATCATCAGAACCCAAAAAATTACGAGGGAATGCAAGAAAAATAAAAGTGAAAATTTTATTATTTTGGCATTAATTCTGTTCTCATGGCTTCATAAAAAAGGGACAAAAATTTTATATTTTCAGCATTATTGATTGTACAATTTTGGGTCCTGCAGACCCGAAAAATCCATATATTGAAATCTAAAGAAGTAAATAAAATGGAAATTTTAATATTTCAGATCCGGTGACTTGGAAAAAAAAATGCAAAAAGTTGCAATTTTAGAGTTACTGTGTCTTCTAGACCCGAAAAATTCCGATGTAAGGGAAGAAAAATAAAGATGAAAATTTTACTATTTCGGAAATAATTCGGGTTAGGCAGATTCAAAAGAAAATGTTAAATTTTTTTAATTTCCGGTATTAATTCTATAATTTCGTCTTTATTTCGGGTCTGCAAAGCCCGAATATCGAAAGGAGAAAGATAACAGAAAATTCACTATTTCATCATTATTTTGGGTGCCGCAGACTCAAGAAAAAAATTGCAATTTCACATTTTTAGGGAAGGGTTCTATGCACAGGAAAATAAAGGTGAGAAAATTTGCAATTTTGACATTACTGGTCCCACAGACCTGAAGATTTGAGGGAAAAGAAGAAAAAAAAGGGAAAAATTTTCTAATACAATGATATTTCGAATTCTGTGGACTCCAAAAAGAGCAGAAATTTCCAATTTTCACAGTAGCTCAGGTTCCGCAAACCCCAAAAAACCAAGAGAAAGGAGTATACACTAAATATAAAATATAAATTAGAGATTTCAAGTAAAAAAAGTTTTCATATATGCTGTACACTGGACAGTATATTGGGCCTATTTAACCTGGGTTGCCTGGTATATATAGTCCAAAAATAAAAATAATAATTCAGTTTATAAATTTTAAATTACATAGAATTGGATTAATTTCACTTCAAACTGTTTAAAAAATCAAGCTGGAGTCTGAGTCGGAGTCTGCCTGTTTTTCAGTGACTCTGACTCCGACTCCTTTTGCCCAAAAATAGGCCTGACTCCGACTCCGCAGCCTTCGTTCTAAGGAATCTCATAATTATTAAGATTGCTTACGGATGACTTTATTTTGTCGTAGACAACTCTTTGTTCAAGCAGGGTATCCTCTTTAAGATTGTCAATGAGACATTCTGAATTAATTGAAAATCCTCCTTCTACATTGGTATTTCCATGAGATAATACAATGACTATTTTCATGACCATATTTATACCCTAACAATCACCAAACTTATTAAATATATATCTCCAAAATGTCAATTCTGGAATCTTGGTGTTTATAAGCTTTTAGTTTTTCTTTGATGTCAATGCCAAAGCATACCTTTAAATATTCTCTTTCAGCATTGTCGACTTCATTATCACTGATAATTCTGCTGTCTACTAACATTGTCAAACGATTTTTTATGTGTTTTTTTGTTGAATTTCATTTCTGGCTACATCTGGGTCAAAACAAGTTAATGCTTATGCTAGAGGATAAATAAGGGGGATCTTTGCAATAACTTTAAGCATAATGCTTTAGACAAGGTACAGAATCTTTGCGGAATTGTAAAATCTTATATAAAAAAATTTCTGTTTGTTTATTTTTTTAAAAGCACTTCATGTGCCGTAACCTAAGTCAATTGTAGATGCTGATTTCAAGTTTTTATTATTAGACAAACCTATTTTATGAATACAACCATCAATAAGTACACTCTCTTTAACAAATTTTGACATTATATTTCTAACTATTGATGTTAGAGAATTACAAAGAAAAGGTGCCATTGGAACATCTGTTTGATACTATTTCAAAAAAGTTTGACTTCCTTTGAGAGAGATTTGAAAAAAGCCAATTTGGCTTCTAAAAGTTCATCTTCCACAAAATTTGCCACAGTTTTGACGCTAGCACAAGCTGGTTCTTTTTCATCTTTTCTTGCATACTGAACGAATTTTCTAATATGTGTCAAATTATCAATAGCACATTGACACACATGACTAACTATTCTGCAGCCACCTAATTGAACAATTTTTTTTAGGATATAGATCTAAATCTGTATATTCAGAATACAGAACTATATTTTAAATTTTAAATTATATACCAAATTATTACCAGCTTGAAAAGGAAAAAAAAAAAAAATCTTTTTTTTTTTTGTTACGCGAACAAACGAAAAATGAAAAAAAAAAAAAAAAAATCTCTGGTCTTCTGATTGTTATATTTTTTCTTCTTTTCCTAGTGAATTTTCAACCCAACTGTATGAATGAAAGATTCCTTTCCTTTCACGTACACAAAATTGTCAATCATCAAGTTCGCAGCGATAATGACACGCCCTTTCATTCCCACTGGATGTGAGCCGTTCATAATATTTTAAATGTTATTTAAAAAATTATGAATAATTCTGAATGTTTGCTTTGTTTTTTGTAATGTCTACCTTGTTTTAAACTGTATGTCATAAAAATATGGCACATTAACCAAAAATTGATTTAAAAAAATTTTGTGATTTGAAATGATTTCCTTTGTGCATTTGTATATAGAGGTTTTCAGAGTAATTTTTACAGTTCATTTTAATTTATGTTGTATATTGTTGGTTTGATTTAATAAGAAAGACATTCAGACATGCCACTTTTCTGTGAAAACACGGAATTCCACTTTTTCGGCACTGAATTTTATCATTCCTGTAATCAATGCAAATATGCATTAAAATTTTTTACTTTTCTTCTGGGGGGAGGGGGGGGGACAAGCGGACGAAATACACTGAAAAACATAAACAGGAGAAAGAATAGTGGCCGCTAAATTGAGTTTGTTTTCGCTTTCCTCCGATTTTCTCTTTCCCCTGCCTGATTGCGCGCACCAAAGCAATTAGCGATGCCGCAGACATGCTATAGCGAGTAAATTACGCGAAAAATTGTTCTTACATCGTTCCATCCGTTTTCACACGCGTAAATTCTTCAAAGAATTGTGAAATAAACGCGAATTCCGTCCAAGGACGGTGAATTTCTTCAAAGGATCGCTGAAAAAAAACTAATTTCGTCGAGGAATCTCAAAAAAAGGAAAATGGCTAATTTGGTTGCCAAAATGCAAATTTCGTCAGACGGTCGTGGAAAAACTTGAATTTTGTCAAAAGGCCGTCAAAAACATAAGTCTCGTCAAAGGATCACGGAAAAACGGCAAATTTCGTCTTAGGATCGCTAAAAACAGCGAATTCTGTTGAACGATCATGAAAAAATGGCAAATTTCGTCGAAGGATCGCCAAAAAACGACAAATTTCGTTGAAGGATCTCGAAAAGAACAGCAAAGTTTGTTGAAAGATCACCAGAAAACGACAAATTTCGTCGAAGGATCGCCGAAAAACGACAAATTTCGTCGAAGGATCTCAAAAAAAAGGGCAGATTTTGTCGAAGGATCTCGAAAAAAATGGCAAATTTTGTCGAAGGATCTCGTAAAACGGCAAATTTTGTCAAATGTTCTTGAGAAAACGGCAAATTTTGTCGAAGGATGTTGAAAAAACGGCAAGTTTTATTGAAGGATCTGGAAAAAACGGCAAATTTCGTCGAAGGATCTTGAAAAATAACGGTGAATTTCGTCAAAAGATAGCAGAAAAAATGTGAAATTCATCAAAGGATCTCTCGGAAAATGGCTAATTTCGTTGCCAGATCGCGAAAAAAAACTCAAATTTTGTCAAAGGGCCGCTGAAAAACGTGAATTTCGTCAAAAGACCATAAAGAGGGAAGAGGGGCGTGAAATTTCAGCTTTTTTTTTGGTGAGCTTGTACCATGTCTGTGTTATGTTATGCATATTATTCAATGAAATTAGATTTTCTTCCAGTGTATGTAAAAAATTATTCTCTTTTAGATTTTTTTTTGTCATATTTATTTAGTTTTTCAAGGTGTCACCCAACATTTCTGCTCAATTCAACAAAAATATTGTATCAAATGTTATTTCAGGGTGGTCACAGACCTGGAAAACCTGAAAAACATGGAAATATCAGGGAATTTTGTTCACCTGGAAATATCATGGAAAAATCATGGAAATTCAACTCAATCCTGGAAATTCGTCCAAACAAATTTTAATTTCCGTTTACTTACTGTGAAATGTGTTATGTGTAATCATTTCAGGAAACAGAAAGGGCTATTCAATATATATAACATTGGGGAATTCTGAAATGTTTTTGCATATCGCTTATTTAAAGTTATCAATTTCATCTTTTTCCTGTAATGATAAGTGTAAGTTTAACTGTAATCTTAAAGGGGAAAAAAGAAAACTTTTTTCCATCACACCAGCACTTCACAGCTCTTCAAAGGTGGGGTTAGACAGATCATATTTCATTGGCAGTAGGTTTGTGATGTTTGAGTAGAGAAGAATCATAATTAGTAGGTTTCGTCTAAATCATTGAGTGTTGGGATTTCATCCAATTCCTTTCCATCATCTATTGCAGATTCATTGTGTTCAGATTTATCTAAAACATCTGTACCTTCCATTTCTTATTCATCAACTGAGGACATTGATAATACTCTCATTTCAGAAAAAGTTTCAGTTGCAGAAAACATAACTCAATTAACAGTTTCCAAGCCCCGTGGCTTAAAGTCTCTACTTTTTAATGAAAATGTGTTAAAAGCTGAAATATTATGGTGCATTCATTCAGTAGTGACACATAAATCAATGGGAATATCAGAAAGCGATGTTTCACCATTTATAACACTTTTTCTAGATAGCGAAATAGCATAGAAAATGAAATTGAGAAAGAGTAAAATTGCATATTTCTGTACTGTATGGAATCTCGCCATATTTTCAAAATGAACTGTTGGATAAATTATCAAAATGTAAATACGTAACAGTTATTCTGAATATATTTTATATATTTATAATAATTATATTTTATATATTTTAAATTTTTTTGAAAAATTAAGTGTTTTAAAAGATACACAAAGGTCACAAATAGTAATATATGCACATATATTGAAAATACTGCTGTTTTAAATATTGCTTCTGGCAGAATGAAAATACCCTATTTTACATGTCGAAAGTCTTTCAAATTTTTTCAACTTTGAACTTAGATAAATTATAAAAAAATATTTTTAGAGCTTAGTTCTCTGTAATTTCATATGTGCCATATTTTTACCTTTAATTTGATATAATATTTGTAGTAATAAAAGACATTTGAAATTTCAACCCTCATGTCCACTTTTTCATGGAAATGCCCTAGAGCAGGGGTTTCCAAACTTTTAGACCGTCATACCACTAAATCGAAGTTCATACTTCCGTGTACCACCAGGTAACAGACGTAAAGCTAATATAGAAAAACCTGTAAAAAGAAACCTGTCTAAAACGAAATATATCTCTAGTCTTTTGTGTTTTTATCTTAGCAGGTTTTATTGTATTTAAAAATGAATGATTACATTACTAAATTGGTACTTAGATTGATTGCTTTATAATAACATTCAAGTAAAAAGTAGTACCAGCATTAGTTTTTAATAATGCATACAATATCAAAATTCAGTGTTTTGGTATAGGAAAAGAGCTACAAGACTTAATGACATATTGCCACACACTGATTCATATACTGCTATAGTAGGCTGATTGCACTAATTTGCTTCTACCGCTAATGAAAAGGATAGGCTTGTTTAATCAATCACAGCTTCCTCATGTCTGGTTCAATATTAGGTAGTTTTAGTCATAAGCCAGATTCAATGTTTAGTTTATTCCTGTATTTGTTTTTCATATAAAGAAGGAGGGGAAAGCACATTCATAGAGATATGGAGTGCTATACACAAGTTGACTTCGGCGGTATCGGACGTTACTCTGATATTTTCGCTAACGAAAATTCTTTTACATTCATCCTTTTGAATGTGGACATCAGTAATCCATCACGGGAGATTGTAATAAGTTCACTTCTTTTGTCTGTCTCTCGTGAGATACAGTGGCAGGATGTCTCAAATAAGAAACGAATTTCTTATCCAAAGCTTATTTAGTGCATTTAAAATAGGGTCAATACAACTGTATTAATAATCTACATACCTTTCGCATAGTAGGCAAACCAGCAAGTTTCTTCACACGTTTATGTAGATACCACCTCAATGCATATGTACGATGCTTTACCTCAAATCCGCACTGCATATCACCACAGTTTTTATTTCATTTCAGATCACTATATTTTAAATAAATTTACTCTGTTAAAAATTAATTTCCATGAAATAGAAAGAAACTATACACATTTTCTACAAGAGAAGAAAAACATTTCTATAAACAGAATTAATTAATTTATGAATTATATTTAAAATAAAACTTTTATTTAAACACCTCTTAGAAGCTCTTCTAGAACAAAGTGAAAAATTGGTTATAAATTACACTTGGAATTTTATTTTGTTTTAACTCCTCCTACTTCCAAGCCTTCAGATAATTCAATTTATAAACCATGTTTAAAAACAGTTCTTCCCCTAATTAAAAATACTTCATTCATAAATTTTAAAATTAGGTCTTTATTAAAAAAAAAAAAAATTATACATATAAATCTAATAATAATATTTCTAATTCTGGAAAACTGATTGTGATAACAAACGTTTCTCGTAACAAAAAAAATAGTAAAAACGTTTACAGATCCTAAATCACATTCGAAAAATCTTTGAAAATTTCAAATTTAATAAAGACAAGCCGTTTTTGATTCCATAATAATAAGCTGCATTCCATATTTTATTGCTCGTACCAGTATCGGACGTCTGCGTACCACTAACCAGAACTTTGTGTACCAGTACTGGTACGCATACCATAGTTTTTGAACCCCTGCCCTAGAGTATCTTTATAAAAGAATAGTGAGATACGCACAAAGAGCTTGTTCAGATTCCAAGTTTCATTTAATTTTCTTTTTATTATATAAGCATTCATAATTTTGTTATATTAAAATATGCATTTTATATTAATAACATTGGAAATTCTTTGACCATTATTGTACAAATGTACATATCATATATTCTAATATGAGCAAATCTTGTGTGTGGTTAATGCAAATTTTATCTTAAAAACGGTTCAGAGGATTTGAAATAAATTTAGCACCCTGCAGGTTTAGGGAACAACAAGACTATTAGGCTAGGTCACATGTTCGAGAAATTTTGATTGGTGGGTCATTTTGGTCATGGGTCATTATGGGTCAACGGTCAAGCTATTTTATCTTAAAAATGGCTCAGACTATTTACACTAAATTTTGCATCCTATGGTTTTCGGGCACGAGAAGACTGTTGGGCTAAGTCACATGTTCGAGAAAATTCAATTAGTGGGTCATTTTGGTCATGGGTCATGATATTTGAACTCAAATTTAATTTTGACCGAGCATAGCTCGGTCTTCTCTGCTCGTGCTTTAAAAGGATTCTTATTAGTGGTACGCGGGTATTAAAATTATGGATTTAGTTATTCGTGAGGTTTGAAAAGCTTGTCACAGGGACAGTTTTTTCCCTTTTGATCAACGTTTCGTAACAATGTTCTTTCAATTTGGAAAGAGTTTCCTAATCTATGTGTGAAGCATCATTTTTCTTTATCGTTTAAGCTTGAAAAAGTCATTAGGGTAGCAGCGCTCCCAAACAGTCTCCTTTTCTCCTTAGAATCTGTTATTTATAGTCAAGTACATTTTTATGTGTTTGGTCCGTTTTCAGTAACGAAAAAAATCTTTTTTTTTCTATTTTTAAAACGGCAAAATTGTGATGCATGCTGATTGTGA
The DNA here is from genome assembly GCA_963931845.1 of Maratus michaelseni. NCBI lineage: Eukaryota > Metazoa > Arthropoda > Arachnida > Araneae > Salticidae > Maratus > Maratus michaelseni. Next base: position 375,902,191 of record OZ007591.1, read on the forward strand.
GTGCTTTCTTAATGTGTACATCAGAAAGGAAAACCACTACAAAAAAAAAAAAAAAAAAAAAAAAAAACAATCGTAGTTTCTAAGGTGCTACGAAAATCTGAACAATATTATAATTTAACAAAAACACTATAGCATATACTCTTTAGGGTATGCCCTCTTGTCTTTTTTACGATTACATCACTGGCTGCAGAATGAAAATTTTCAGTGTATAATTATACTAGTGAAATAATAAGTGATGATGACAATAAGTAAATAAAAAGCTGACAGTTCACCTGTTTCAAAAGAGTTGTAAACTTTATTTTTTTACTGAATATTCCTTGCCCTTAAGGATTCTAAAGTTGTGTTTTTATATGATAAAAAACATTAGAAAAATCAAGGATGTATTTTGCATTTTAAAATTATTTTTGTGTCTAGTCAAGTGCTAAAAGCACTTGTATTTAAACTGGCTATTAGCTTTTTTCTGTAGTATCATTTATAAATCAAGTATCTTATATCTATACATATATTTTTTTTAACTACGATGATTCAAATACAAAATATAATGTTTATCATAAGCATCCTATTTACTCTCAAACTCATTAGAATAACTTTGTTTTATGCTAATAATGGAAAAAGCTGCAAAATTAAAAATTTCAGTATAGAGCTAAACTAATGCAAAAGTCAATGTTTACACCAGCAAAAGGTTTCTAATTCTGAGTATGTGCAGATAGGCAGTTTTTAAACAAATACTACAATTTAGTATTTATGCAAAACTGTAAAAAGCCCCCAAAACTAAGTTCAATTTTTTAACAGCTTCTTTTGGATTTTTGAAAAAGAATTTCATGTGGTGAGCTTGGCAACTTTCCAAGGGGGGGGGAGGGCTCAAAATTTTTCAGGGGGTGCTGAGCCCCCTCTGGCACCCCTCTAGCTACGGCCCTGGTACGATAAAAGTAACAAAATGTCCGTATTCTTATTCGGACACAATATTTTTAGAGCATCTTGGCAGACCAGATTTGCATTACCTGTTAAAATTTCAAAACGTTTGGACAAGCAGAAATATTTTTAAAATAATAAAAATATTCGAAATTTTTTTTAATCAAAATGGTAAAACATGAGCTATTTCAGCACAGCTTCAGCTATGTTTTCATTACTAAATACACAAATTTTTTCACGAAAGTTTAAAGAGGGGTTGTATACAGTTACTGTTACATGTGTAACTGATTAAAATTTCAGAGAGTTCAGATGATAAAACTCTTTGGTACTTTTCAGTTAGCCGGGTTCGGTTAGCCAGTGATATATATGTACATATATAAATACATATGTATATACATATATACAGTGGCGCAACCAGAATTCGGTTCTAGGGGGGGTTTTGAGTTTATAATAAAGATGGTCGCCGGTTATATGAATCATTGGTTAATGGAATCAGTCTTTTAAATGAATGAAATCATAATGTTTTTCGCCGCAATTACGTTGGTTATGATTCATTTAAACAGCGTTTACAATATTAGAGTTACAAACTATAAAATGCACCAATGAAATAACACAAAACTAGGTTAGATTTATTTATAAAGTGTTTAAAAATGATGAGGGGAAAACTTAAAGATGGAAGAGCACAGTACAGCAAATAATTTTTACATAGAAAATAATAGAGTTGGAATCCATTTGTTCAATCAAAAATACACAAGGTTTCATTACAAGAGAATCACGAATTCTTATTCCAAACGTTAATAATAATGAAACAATTTTAACAAAATTTTCAATAGACTTACTTACCTTGCTTTTTGCCAAATGTAACAAGTCATTTAAAACTTTTAGGGCTAGAGTCTTGAAATTTTATATGGATGTTACTTAAAAGACGTAAATGCTCCCCAGAATTTATTTTTTCAATTCGAAATTTAAAAGAATGCAAGAGTAAGAAGCATTCTAAAATTGTGATTTATGTGACACAATTGGTATGAAAACTTGAAATTTGGCATGATGTAGTAAATGCTTCCTTATAACATTTTTAAAAAAATTTAAAAGGACGAAATGAGCTGAAAACTTTCTAAAAGTGTTCTAAATTATGATTTAGAAGAAACTGTTACTGTTAGAAACTTGAAATTTAGTATAGATATTACTTTTAAGATGGAAATGCTTGGCATAAAGAATTTATTATAAATCGGAAATTTAAAGGTGTGAAACAGCTGAAAGTATTCTAAATTACGATTTATTTAGACCTCACGCCATATCGGGCCTTTCGAAGACGATCTTTTTTCTATGCTAAAAGTAACTAATCCATTAAAAGCGTCTTGGAAGATCAAAATTACAGCGCCTACAAAAATTCGGAAACGCTCTGATGAAGAAAAGATCTGATTTAAAAAAATCGGAGAATTTTTCGATGACAATGCAAAAAGAAAGTTGCGTATTTTGGCGTGGGTATGCTCGGCGTCGGTTCATGTTTTCAGTATTAAATGTGACTTAGTCTTTTTTGACGTGACTGTGTTCTCTTCGACTTTAGTCAAAGACTGAGACTTTTTTCACAGAATTTTAAAGAGGGGTTGGATACAGTTATATTTACAATCGAATAAAATTTCAGAGAGTTCGGACAGTAACTTTTTTGTGTTGTTATTTTGAAGGACACGTCGCAAAAAAAAAAAAAAAAAGAAAAAAAAAAGTCGCGAGAAGAAAGCATTTCTTTTACAGCTAGATATCAATATTTTTCCACGGTCTGTAAAATCATTATATTTATAACCATGGCTTTACAAATTTGATAAACAGGATATATAGATTTTAGTTACAAGTTTCACCACCAGGGGGCACTTTCCTATCTTGTGTTCTATGGGCCTGATCACGACGAGGTATTGCTCATTCGACTTGAAATCGGCAGCCTGAAAGATTTCAGCTATGTTTGTATAGAACAGAGTGCGCCCCCTGGTGGTGGAAGATGGAACTAACGGATTTTGCTGCTAACTCGAGTTCTATGGGTCCCATCACAATGCAGTTTGATTCATTCGACTCAGCATCAACAGGATATATAGATTTTAGTTACAAGTTTCACCACCAGGGGCGCTTTCCTATCTTGTGTTCTATGGGCCTGATCACGACGAGGTATGGCTCATTCGACTTGAAATCGACAGCCTGAAAGATTTCAGCTATGTTTGTATAGAACAGAGTGCGCCCCCTGGTGGTGGAAGATGGAACTAACGGATTTTGCTGCTAACTCAAGTTCTATGGGTCCCATCACAATGCAGTTTGATTCATTCGACTCGACATCAACAGGATATATAGATTTTAGTTACAAGTTTCACCACCAGGGGCGCTTTCTTATCTCGGGTCCTATGCGCCCCATCACGACGAGGTATGGCTCATTCGACTCGAAATCGACAGCCTCAAAGATTTCAACTATGTTTCCATGGAACAGAGTCTGCCCCCTGGTGGTGGAAGATGGAACTAACGGATTTTGCAGCTATCTCAAGTCCTATGGGTCCCATCACAATGCAGTTTGATTCATTCGACTCGACATCGACAGGATATATTGATTTTAGTTCCAAGTTTCACCACCAGGGGCACTTCCCTATCGGGTTCTATGGGACCGATCACGACGATGTATGGCTCATTCGACTTGAAATCGACAGCCTGAAAATTTTCAGGTATGTTTGTATAGAAAAAATTGCGCCCTTTGGCGGAGGAAGATGGAACAAACGGGTTTTGCCATGCATTTTCATCTTTCTAATTGTGTTACTCTCTCGCTGTATAATTTAAAAGTTGAGTCTTGGATTCCTCTCCCTGGGCCACCACCCTCATATTTTATTGGGGTCCAAGGGGTCTTTTTTAGCATTTCTTTAAAATTTTATTCTAATGATTAATTTATACCCTATACTTAATTTCGACTAATTGACATTTTCATCAATAACCTTAAAAAAGTAATGATATCAGTACAAAAACCCTTAACGGGTTAAAAGTTGTGACGCAGCACTTTCTTTTGGCTCTATGAATTTTAAATATGGGTCTTAAAAGCAATGATATCAAATTTAAGTGACGCTATGTTAATAATTTTTTTTAAATCATAATTTTTTTTTTAGTTTTATTTATATTCACAGGTGCAATTATTATCTTAATATGAAAAAATATATAAAATTTATTCGCTGATGCTTTTTCATTCACATCTCTCATGAATTCAAAATATGGGTTTTAAAAGAAATGATATCAAAATTTGAGTGACACCTTGACGTTAATTTAATAGGACTCTTTTAAAATTCAATTTAAATTATTTTTGGTTTGTCTTCTAAAGTATATTTACACATACAAACAATACTTTTAATTTTTCAATACACTTTTAAATATATTACTTTCACTGAGCCTATATTATGTATTGAAATGTATTTATTTCAATAAATTGATTTATCTTCTGTGCCACGCTATCCAAAATCATAAGTAAAATTTATGTAAATGATTATTTTGCGTCATAGTATCCACTTGCATACATTTCCCTTTGTTTGGATACTATGATGCAAAATAATCATTTACATAAACTTTACTTATGATTTTGGATAGCGTGGCACAGAAGATAAATCAATTTATTGAAATAAATACATTTCAATACATAATATAGGCTCAGTGAAAGTAATATATTTAAAAGTGTATTGAAAAATTAAAAGTATTGTTTGTATGTGCAAATATACTTTAGAAGACAAACCAAAAAGTAATTTAAATTGAATTTCAAAAGAGTCCTATTAAATTAACGTCAAGGTGTCACTCAAATTTTGATATCATTTCTTTTAAAACCCATATTTTGAATTCATGAGAGATGTGAATGAAAAAGCATCAGCGAATAAATTTTATATATTTTTTCATATTAAGATAATAATTGCACCTGTGAATATAAATAAAACTAAAAAGAAAATTATGATTTAAAAAAAATTATTAACATAGCGTCACTTAAATTTGATATCATTGCTTTTAAGACCCATATTTAAAATTCATAGAGCCAAAAGAAAGTGCTGCGTCACAACTTTTAACCCGTTAAGGGTTTTTGTACTGATTTCTTTTACAGCTAGATATCAATATTTTTCCACGGTCTGTAAAATCATTATATTTATAACCATGGCTTTACAAATTTGATAAATTCTGGTAGCCAGTAAAAAATTCTAGTTACCAGTAAAAAAATATAACCTGCTCCCCTCCGAAGTCACTAATTTTCAAAAGCACAAAAGTTTTTTATCAATTAATTTAGAAAAATAATAAGCCTATTGTAGGATTATTAGTTACATAGTTTAGAACAGCTACATCATTTAAAAAGATGGTATAAACAAAGTTTTCTAATGAAATTTATCAAAACTATTTATCTATGAAAAAAAATGTAAAGGCTGCATTAACCGGTATGTTCAGGAAATGCTGATTGCCGAAGGTTTCAAATGTCTGGATAAGTGAGTGCTGCAAAATCTATATCTGATGAGGGGGGCATGGATGAAGCAGGAAAACAATTTCTGCATATTTTCGTGTCGAAGTCAGTTAAATAATTATTTTTTATTAATTTAAAATTTGCATTTGTTAAACTTATTTTTACCTAATTAAAAATGCCGAAAATGAGAAAAAATGCCATTTATGGTCATTTCTCAGGATAATTTTTGTACAAAAAATTATAATAATAAAAAAAAAAAATCTGGTTAAATAACTTGGTGGCTAGATAGAAAAACTAGATCACCAGTGGCGACCTGGCGACTGCATTTGTCAAGACCTGTTTATAACTGATGAAAAATTTATAGAATTCAGACAACTGGGGTTATTTTTTTTAAACTATGAAACGAGAGACCCTTACGAGGAAAAGAAACAAACAAACAAACAAAAAAACAACCAAACAAGAAGGTGTCTTTTAAAAATGCTTTTCTGTCAAATAATCAATATTTTTTAGTGAAAATTTCATTTAGAAATATAAAATTGATATAAGATATATAATCATACAAATTTGAGGTAATTATCATAAGCCCAGGCACCGCCGGACGGGTCAGCTAGTATAATTTTAATGACATGCAGATAGCATTCGTTAAAATGTAATAAGTGTAAATCAATGCATAACTAATATATTGCTGATCAATTTAAATTAATGCATGGTTAGCGTAAAATTGTGTGTAATTATAGATAGTATTTTTCTAAAAAAAAATGCATTTAACGCCTTTTTTTTTCAAAATCCATACTCACAGGCAGGGCTTAAATTCTAGGAAAAAAGAGTACCGGAGCTCATACATATACGCTATAAGCAAGAACCCGAAGGCTCTCATCCTGTGAAGAAACATACCGGAGACTTGAGGCTTCCATGGAAAAAAATATTTTATTTGAAGAAAGATAATTGAAAAAATGAGGCGGTCCCCCAGCACTCAGAACGTCTATATCTTCACATCGTGAAAACTCAAAATCGAATGCCTTTTTTTGAGATGCCACAAATTTATCCGCGTCGACCCATAGGGTACAGAAGAAAATTCGTTAGGGAGAAACACATTCTAATTTTTTTGAACGCAAACCGCCAAACCAGATTACCATATCAGCATCTTTATAACAACAGAAAACTAACTGTCCGAACTTAACATCTGCAGGAATTTTAGCATGCAGATGTATCGAGAAATAGACGTTGCATTTTATCTTTATTTATTTATTCTGTGATCCAAAATGTATGCATTAGGAAGGCACGCAGATGCCAAACTGAAAATGATTTCATTTCTCATATGAAAACCGCAAACATATACGAAAGAAAGAATTTAGACATGTACATTAATTGAAAAAGGATCACTTCAAGCTGCGATAAAAGAGTTTAAGAATTATTGAATTTTAAATAGAAAGGAAAGAGATTTTCTTTTCACAGAAGCGCGATAGAATTAAAAATAGCTAAAAGAGGAACCACAACCAACTCCAAACACAACCAAACAAAGAACCACAACTAATTTATAAAATTTTAACGATAAATATACGAATCTCCATCATAAGCAAGACGTCGTTGCTACATTACCAACAAATGAAATATAGTCTTTAAATTTGTGTACAGACCCCCCTACGAAACAAATGATTCAAAAGAAACACCGATTGCAAAAATCTGCTCATAATCGAAAAATAGCTTTTTATAACTTTAAGTACTTTTTAAATTCTTATTTTTGCAAAGATTTTTTTCCTGGGTACGCACATAGCTTGGTATTAGATATAACTGAGAGCAAAAAAGCTTGAAACTGAGAGAGACTTACAAAGTGTATATTTTTTTTCTCTGGAATTCGATGATCTGTTATTGTTTCGAACGTGGAACAAAGACAGAAATGCAATTAAGAAACAGACAACTGTATACTATATAACTCAAAGCGTCTGTGTGAGAGTATGTGACCCATCTTTTACTATAAGACGTCTCGACAAAGTGACGCAGTCCAAAAATCAAGTTTTGACATAACCTATGCGTGTAATATGCGCTTTCACAGTTTTAAGTAGAATTTTCGCCGTTTAATTGAATTGCATTGTTGAATAGAATTTGATTTAAGAAAGCGGTGGATTCTGTAAAGGCGGAAAGGCCAAAAAACTTAATTTTAACTTTAGTAGTTTTGATTCATATAAGCGGCAATTATAGTAATTTTTTTATCTCTGGGGGGTGTTTTAACCCCCGAACCCCCCCCTTGGCTGCGCCACTGCATATATATATACATACATATATGTATATATATATATAAATGTATGTATATATGTATATGCAGATATATGTGTGTGTGTATATATACATATGTATATATATCACTGGTGCCCGGCTAACTGAAAAAGTACAGACTTTTTTTTATGTTATGTTAAAGGATCTGATGCGAAAACATAAAAAAATTAAGAAGAAAACATTTCTTTTACTATTAGATTTCAATAATTTTTTTCATGAAATTTTTACAGGGGCGGCAAAATTTTTAGAGTTATAACCGATAAAAATTTCAAAGAGTTCAGACAACAAAAACTTTTATTTTAAACTATGAAACGACTCTATGTGAAAAAAAATGAAAATGTCTTCTTACAAGCACTTTTACCACTAAATATCAATGTTTTTTCATGAATTTTTCATTAAAAAACATAAATTCATACAAAATTTGATTAAAGATATAATATCATACAAATTTGAGGTTTATTTGAGGTTATTATTATCCCAGGCACAGGCAATGCTGGGCGGGTCAGCTAATTTTACACTATAACTAAACGAAGATGTCTCTCTGTGCGCGGAAATCTAGCCACTGTGCGGATGGCTAGGAAAATCTACCATACATAGAGGTCTGAAAATTTGGATGAGACTAGTTCAAGGCAGGTTCAAATACACCTGAGGCTCAGATTTTTAATTTTCTTTATAATTAGCTGAAATATTAATTAAAACCAACAATTAAAATGGGTTTCTGGCAGAACATTGCAGTGGTGCTTGCTTGAACACCATTCTAAAATGCAGAAGCAGAGAAGATTTGTGTTAAATGTTCCAATCCAAAATCACAGATGATAAAATTTGCTATAGTGGGCTAAAACACAGTAACTTGGATTTTAACTATTTCTCAAATTGTGCTATTCTGCATAGTTTGCATAAATTTTATATAAAAATGAGATCACAGGAATAATTAAAAATTTCTTCATTTACAATGATAATCCAGATCCGGTTGTAAAGTAGTACATAAACAATTCCCAGACTTTTTCCTGACCTTTTCAAATATTTAAAAAATACCTTAACATTTCCCTGACTTTTTGCCTCACTTTTCGTATTCCCTGACCTGCACGAAACTTGTATACTGTTTAAATGGATCAAAAATTCCTAAATAAATAAGACAAATTATTAGGTATTACCGAATCTTCTCAACTTAATCTTGACAAACCATATATTAAGTCTTCTAATTTTTATTACTTTCGAATTCTAAATTACATAATTAAATGTATAATTTATTCTTACCATTCATATGTTGTCGCCATTCCTAGGAGAGAATTACAAAGAAAATCAATATACAATCAAATCCGTAATGTTTGTACATATAACTTGCAAACAGATACACTGTTTAAACTGATAAAAAATACTTAAATAAGTGATAAATTATCAAATATTACCGAATCTTCCCAATTTAGTCTGAGGTCGCCATGGAACTATAAATAGACAGGAACTGACATTTCCCCCGATGTCTGCCTGGTCGATTGAAGTAACTGAGCTGGTTGTCACAAAATGGCGGCCGTTGTTTTTTTACATCCGAATCCAGCTCGTTTGAAATATTCTAATGTCATATTAAAGCATTTTTAAGGTTTTAATTTCTTTTAACTGATATTTCTATAAGTTTCATCTGAGTTGCAATTTTTTTTTATTATTATTTCTTCATTTGGTGTATTTTTACATAAATTGCTGTGCTCAATCGGAGAGAAAGGATGATCTTTTAATTTATTTTGGTTGATATTCCTGCAGTTTAAATGTATCTTCATGTTTGGTATTCAGATCCCCCCCCCCCCCCCCCCCCCCGACACACAGTAATTCTTTTCAGTTTTTAATTTTATTTCTTAAAACTACTAAGTAAATATTGTGCTTTTACAAAATAAGTGTTTACTAACAGGGCTTAATTTCTAAAAAAAAAAGTACTGGAGCCCTAATATTCTGCAGTACTAACAGCCGTAGCGCACCCCGCACCCCCTCCGTCGTCACTCCAATCTGCATATTTATATTTACTACATTATTTTTTTAATTTAAACCATTGTTTTTTTATTTAGCAAAATAAAAATTTTGAATACATCTATCTGCGTATATTTAGTTATAAACTATTCCACTTTTTAGTTATTACTACAATAGAAATCTTTACCTAATCTTAAGGTTAATTAATCGCAGAATTCTGTGAAAAATAGCGTTAAAGTGATTTGAAAGGGAAATAAACAAAATTTTGAATTTAAGACAGATTGAGCTCGAACCTGCCCAAACCAAAAGACTGATATAAAAATAAAGACAGTTTCATCTCCATCTCTTTCGTGAGCGAAACATTACGTCACTTATAAGTGCTTTGATACAAAAGAAGGCAACATATTAGATATTACAGGGAAAGGAAAAGGTAATTTAGGATTCATTTTCTGGAAGCGGTATTGCACTGGGCTCCGGAACGCAGTGTTTATGAGCTCTGGTGAATTCTGGCCAATATTTAAATTTTTACTAAAAACAGAGAAGTACCGGAGCTCGGCTCTGTTGCAAATTAAGCCCTGTTTATCAATAAAAGCTAAAGAAGGATTGTCCGATATAAAAAATACCAGTTCGATGCTTGATCACAAAGGAAAAATTGACTACAATCACTAGGCAATGAAATTTCAGAAATGTTATTGTTATATTATGCACGGTTTCATATCATAAAAGGCTTAAAAGATCAAGATATGATCCCTGCCTTTTTTTTTAAGGAGGTACATAAAAAAATTACTCCTGCATACTTTTGATATATTCCAACAAAGTTTGACAAAAAGATCTAAAAACAAATTTATAAGCAAAAATTGATAATGGATATCATTTTGGAAATATTAACTACTCAGAAACGCATTTAGCAACATGAGCAAGCACAGAGCTTAATCGCTAATTTCTTATCATTTTGTAATTATATTGTTAAAAGTGTCTTTAATTAACATTAAAAATCATTTTTGAAAATTGTATATATTACAGGATAATTTATAATATAGAGTATAAAATGTATGAAAAATGACATGCAAATTTTTTCACATGTAATTTGCATAAGTTCTTTCAAAAATCTTTTATCCTTTAGAATATTTTAAATAGCGGTTACTTTCAGGATCCTCACATCTGTATATTCTCCGACAATTACATCAACATTGGCTGTAAGAAATGAAAGTTTATACTAACTTAAGCGAAAAAAACATTTAAAGACAACTTTAGAGTAATAATATCATCATTTTACACTGGGTAACGACGTTATCTTTAAATGTATAGGCAGGTTTGCGGCCCTTAACAAGACTTCAACTAGCGCGGGGCCTAGGCAGCCTCCCGGCTTATCCGATGGTTGCGCCGGCCCTGCATATAATTATAGAAAATGCTCCCTGCATATAATTCTAGAAAAATAGCTCAATTCACATATGTACTAAAAAAAAAAAAAAAAAAAAAAAAACCCTTCAGTTGCAGAAATACCAAGTAGACGAAATTAAAACATCAGATTACCAATACGTAAAAAGATATATATACTTTGGTTGACACGTAAACAACATCCCTGTACTCTGATTTAGACTATGTAAACAATCAAGAAAGTGAACAAAAAAAATGCAGAAATATAATGCAATTCATGTGAAAATTAACATATACATAACAAAACACACGAAACTGTCAAAACACTGAAGATTCTGATTCATATTCATACACATTACACTCATAGTTTTTAGCAATCTATTTGGATAGCTTTATATACGTCAAGCAATCACGTCTTTAAAAATAAAATAAATTACTTATCGATGAAATGTTATCCTAGGAATTTTCTTGCTAAACTTATTTGTGCAGCCATATGCTTCCCACGAGCCGATTGTTTTATAATAATTAAATTAAAACTATGGCTTAAATCTGACTCGCTATTGTCAGGGAGAATGTTTTGGTTGTCACAACTTGGCGGAACCTCAAACAATAAACTTGTTTATTCTGGGGCTGTTCAGAACACAAGATCAGGCGGCGCGCGGGCGATGGAGATTAAAATATCGAGTGAGTCCATACTGTGAATGAAATTGAAAGGCCTGCGTTCGTTATCATTGATTTGGACATCCAAATCAATGATAATGATCACGGTCCTTCATTTGACTAATTAGCGTATTTTAATGATATTTTGTTAAATTAAGAAGTGAACTTGTTGGCCGAATGGTTAGAGCACTGCTATTGATTCTGGAGGTTGCGGGTTCGATCCCCCAAAATTTCTGTTTGATTTTTCTGTTTTTTTTTTTTTTTTTTTTTTTTTCATTTAAAAATGTTTAATCGGTTGCTTTGTATTTTTCATGATTAATCGAGCGCGTCCAGTAGACCTAACCAAAGTGACCGGTTACTTACCGGGGCGGTAAGCGACCGGTTGCTAACCGGTCGACAGATCTACTGAACGAAAATGGTATTATTTACTTGTAGCGCCATCTGTATTGCATCATCGTAACTACGTCTGTATCGTAAATGTTTAAGTAACCGATCACGTGACCCAACTAACCGAGATTTTTCTTCGGTTAGTTCGGTCCCATGAACCTCTATACAGGACTTCTAACGCCGTGTGATAACATCGTGCCGAGACTTCGGCACGAAATGGCAGCTGCACAGCTACGCGCACCGTTCTGCGCAGCTGGCCAGAAACCGTGCTGCACTAGCGCCACCATGAACCATGGCTGTCACTGTCAGTGTCAAACGGTGAAGCAGACGAATTTAGTGACGTAGGCAGAAACCATCTTCACATGCGCCACCTATTTGAGGCTTTTTTCGAGGAACGATTTCCTTCTTGGAAAGGCTATTTCGTTAGAAGTCCAGGTATATAGGTTCATGTTCGGTCCCTTACCGGTCACTTCGGTTTGCTTCGGTTACTTTCTCTGAACGACGTTGGTTGCGTATCGGTTAGCAGCACTGAACGCTTTGGTAACTAACCAACCTTACCGGTTACGTACCGGTGACAGTACTGGACGCGCTCATGGAATATATTTTATAAAAGCAAAATTTGATATTATTAACAATTACTTATTTAATTAAATACGACAAATTCAGCTATTTTACGATTAAAATTTTACATTACAGTGTCTTTTAATATTTAAACATTATTATTATTATTTTCTTTTTAGCAAATGTAAAATAAGAAATGAAAATATAGTCAATTTGCACGAATTTCTCCATGTTTTTATAATGAGTACTTCAACAGTGAATTTTTAGTACGAATAGAATGCAAAGCATATTTTACAATGTAAAAAATATTATAAAAATAAAATGTAAAATATTACATTATTTAAACTAGAAATATCAGTACCTATTTTTGTAAAGAGGTAAAATACATGTGGTTTACCGTCTAGTTTCGTAATGAATATAAATAAAATATAGTTAGAATGTTTATAAATTTTCTACTGAATGTACAAGTATTTTAGCATTTGTTTCTCGAGTTTTATGATGTTTATTGCAATATAATAAATAATGCAATTTACATCGAAAAATGAATTTCAAGAAAAATAAATTTTTAGAAATTAATAATTATGTTTCAACAAGGTTGTTATCGAAAAATATATTTTAATAAAATGTTTAAAAGCTTTTTTATCAAATTTTAACAAAGATTTTATTTTACTATTATAAATAAAGAAATAAATCTTTTAACATATGTTAAAAGATTTATCGTAAATCAAGGTCGTGATACCAACATATGTTGGTATCACGACCTTGATTTATTAACATTCTATTTATCCCAAAAAATATAAAGCAACTGATAAATAATTTTTAAATTAATAAAAATAGGGGAAGAAAATCGGAAATAAACGGCGAGCATTCACTTTGTATCCATACTTTTCAGGTTCATCTGTGTAGGACAACCCAAACGTCAGTAAAGTACATAACAATTTTTGGTACTTTTCGGTTTGCCGGGCGCCAGTGAAAAAAATATATAAATATATATCTACATATATGTTTGTGTATATATGTATGTATATATATATATATATATGTGTCTGTGTATATATTTATATTTGTTTCACTGGTGCCCGGTTAACCAAAAAGTACCCTTTTTTTTTTTAGAGTTTAAATTAATTAATTTTATTGAAACCACCAATACCGTGTTTCAGGAATTCGGTGATCCGAACGTCCTCTCCCTTGTTAGTTAAAGGTGCACTGGTTATAGAAAATTTAACTTTATAATATTATATGCATTGTTTTGTACAATATATATATTTATGTAACTGCTATCAACTAAACTAATATATCAGTTTTAGTAGGTGCTGTAGTTTAAGAGACATATAAGTTGACAGCAGTTATGTAACTATATAATATATATATATATATATATATATATATATATATATATATATATATATATATATATATATATATATATATCGGAAATAAACGGCGAGCATTCACTTTGTATCCATACTTTTCAGGTTCATCTGTGTAGGACAACCCAAACGTCAGTAAAGTACATAACAATTTTTGGTACTTTTCGGTTATGTATGATGTGTATATATATATACACATCATACTTTCGTATTCTATTATTTTTATGTTGGATCAAAGGCTTAAAAAATCAGTTTAGAATGTTAAAAATTTTTCAGATATCCGATCATGTTGCTACAGCTGTATCAATCAACCTACCAAACCAAGTAAGACACAAAAAAGCCCAATCACGTGATCAAATCGCCCACAGAATTTTTGTGAGTCACCCGCGCGCAGCGCGCGCTTAAAATTTGCAGGTTATGAACGCGGATCGGGCTATCTGATCACGTGATGCTTTTCATGAATGTTTCAGGGGTTTATTATGATGAAATAAAAATAGATATTCCTATTATAAGATCCATTTTTTTTGGAGGATAAAGATGTGTAGTCGCTAGTTTCACCTAATCCGAGCCACAGAAGCTTAAAATAATTGAAATAATTAAATTATTTCAATATATTAAATTATTTAAATTTCCGATAAGACCTACTCCATAACCCTTCTCTCCATCGCGCGCGCGCCGCGCGATCTTCTTTCCTGAACACAACCTCTATGGGCGGAACGGGCGAAACCGGTTATAGTTGAAACTTCATCATTTGGGGGATATGTCAATTCCTGTTTGTTCTTACTTTGAGCGCGTCCAGTACTGTCACCGGTACGTAACCGGTAAGGTTGGTTAGTTACCAAAGCGTTCAGTGCTGCTAACCGATACGCAACCAACGTCGTTCAGAGGAAGTAACCGAAGCAAACCGAAGTGACCGGTAAGGGACCGAACTAACCAAGGGGTCTCTCAATAGAGTGTAATCTCGTACAACCCCTTCTGTAATCAGTGTAATCGTACTGTAATCAATTCTTAATCACGTCATCACACATAATCGGTGGTAATCGAAGAAATCTTAATGTAATCAATTGTAATCTATATAATCTTTGTATAATCAAGTGTAATCTGGAATTTAAAATCTAGTTTGTACCACTACGCGTTTCTCAAGAGTCGCCACTATTAAGACGGATCTTGGAAACACAGAATTTTTCAAGGGAGAGTGTTTTGGTTTTATTAGCTCACAGGCTATCAAAGCCTGAGAGCTAATGTGCCCGCCCATTCTGTATGTATGTATGTACGTATGTATGTATGTATGTATGTACGTATGTATGTATGTATGTACGTAACGCGATAACTCGTGATAGAATTATCAGTTTTGCTTCAAATTTTGTTTACAGGTTCATTCTAATAAGGCGCTTCCCTGATTAGTTTTGGGAGTTCATTGGTTAAGTATAAAGGGGGGACTAACTCCCCCTTAATTTAGATAAATGGGTTTTTCATGCAGAAGTATCCGTTTTTCTTCAAATTTTGTATATAGGTTAATTGTGATAAGGTGCTTCCCTGATTATTTTTGGGAGTTCATTAGTTAAGTATAAAGGGGGGAAACAGAGGGCTAACCCCCTTAATTTAGATAAATGGGTTTTTCATGCAGAATTATCCGATTTTCTTCAAATTTTGTATATAGGCTCATTGTGATAAGGCACTTCCCTGATTAGTTTTGGGAGTTCATTGGTTAAGTATAAAGGGGGGAAAGGGGGGGCTAACTCCCCCTTAATTTAGATAAATGGGTTTTTCATGCAGAAGTATCCGTTTTTCTTCAAATTTCGTATATAGGTTCATTGTGATAAGGTGCTTCCCTGATTATTTTGGGGAGCTCATTAGTTAAGTATAAAGGGGGGGGAACGGGGGGCTAACCCCCTTAATTTAGATAAATGGGTTTTTCCTGCACAATTATCCGTTTTTCTTCAAATTTTGTATATATGCTCATTGTGATAAGGCACTTCCCTGATTAGTTTTGGGGGTTCATTGGATAAGTATAAAGGGGGGAAACGGGGGCTACCCCCCCACCCCCCTTAATTTAGATAAATGGATTTTTCATGCAGAATTATCCGATTTTCTTTAAACTTTGTATTTGTATATAGGCTCATTGTGATAAGGCACTTCCCTAATTAGTTTTGGGTGTTCATTGGGTAAGTATAAAGGGGGGGTAAACGGGGGGGCTAATCCCCCTTATTTTAGATAAATGAGTTTTTCATGCAGAATTATCCTATTTTCTTCAAATTTTGTATATAGATTCATTGTGGTAAGGCGCTTGCCTGATTAGTTTTGGGTTTTCATTTGTTAAGTATAAAAGGGGGGACGGGGGGGCTCACCTACCTTAATTTAGATAAATGGGTTTTTCAAGAAAAATTATCCGATTTTTTTCAAATTTTGTGTATAAGTTCATTGTGGTAAGGCACTTGCCTGATTAGATTTTGAGGGTTTATTGGTTAAGCATAAAGGGTGGGAACGGGTGCTTATACCCCTCCCCCCCTTATATCGACCCCTTATTGTCGATTTCTTTATTTTTCGAGTGGCATTATTCTTTGAAAAAATAGCATAATATACAATTAGTCTGAATAGCCTGTGAGCTGAATGTCCTCAGTTTAACTGGGCAGTTTTCTTTTTTCTTTTTATTTTCTAAGACCTTAATAAAGGGAACCAGGAGAGACACTATACTCTACAGACTTGTTTTGCTGGTCTGATCAGTCCCTCTTAGGCTATCAAATAAAATAAAATATTTGTGTCAAGGTCATTTGTGATCCTTTTTAGCTCACAGGCTATCAAAGCCTGAGAGTTAATGTGCCCGCCTGTTCTGTATGTATGTATGTACGTATGTATGTACGTATGTATGTACGTAACGCGATAACTCGTGACAGAAATATCCGTTTTGCTTCCAATTTTGGTTATAGGTTCATTCTAATAAGGCGCTTCCCTGATTAGTTTTGGGAGTTCATTGGTTAAGTATAAAGGGGGAAAAAGGGGTCTAACTCCCCCTTAATTTGGATAAATGGGTTTTCCATGCAGAATTATCCGTTTTTCTTCAAATTTTGTATATAGGCTCATTGTGATAAGGCGCTTTTCTGATTATTTTTGGGGTTCATTGGTTAAGTATAAAGGGGAAAAGGGGGGCTAATGCACCCCTCTATTTACATAAATGGGTTTTCCTTGCAGACTTATCCGATTTTCTTTAAATTTTGTATGTATGTTTATTTTGGTAGGGAGCTTTCATGATGAGTTTTGGGCGTTCATTGGTTAAGTATAAAGGGGGTAATGGGGGGGGCTAATCCTTCCCCTTAATTTAGATAAATGGGTTTTTCAAGTTCATTGTAATAAGACACTTCCGTGATTAGTTTTGGGTGTTCATTGGTTAATTATAAGGGGTGGTGGTGGATGATTTCCCTTAATATATTGTCGACTTCTTTATTTTTCGATGGGCATTATTCTTTGAAATAAGAGTGAAACATGCAATTAGTGTGAATAGCCTGTCAGCTCAATGCCCTCAGTTTAACTGGGCAGGTTTCCTTTTTTATTACTTGTTTTTGTGGTTTCTGCTTCGTTAGAGATTGTAAGTGCAACACACGCTGAATTTTTCTTTTCTGCATCATCCATTCTGATTGTTGAAGAGGAGATTCATCCAGTTACGTTAACTTGCATCCCCCCCCCCCCCACTATCGAAAATTTAAATTTCAAAGATACATGGATGTACGTGTATATATATATATATATGTATATATGTCGTAGGCTAATTGGGGAATTTGGAGAATCATCTCTCTTTTCCCAATCAGCCTGTTATTTTTCAGGCCGATTGCAAAGAGCCTAGACAACGTTAGGCTAATTGGAATATGGTCATTTATTTCACAATCAGCCTGATGATTTTTAGGCTTATTGCAAAGAGCCTAGATAGAGTTAGGTTTATTGAAAAATGTCCATGCCTATTTAGAAAATGGCCAGTTCTTTGTCAATATATAGTGTTGTACACAACTCGAACCTGGAAATTCGATTCGAAGTTGGCCGGAACCCGACAGAAAAATTTTATCGAACCCAAACCCGATCCTTGAAGGACAAAATAAATTCTTTCGAGTCGCAACCCGACCCGAATTAGAAAACTGAAGTTAACCAGAAACCCGAGCAGATCCCGACAAAAAAATCCATCGAACCGTAACCCGATCCGAAACCGACAAAATAAATTTCTTCATATCGCAACCCGACCCGAAACCTAAAAATTCGAAGCTAACCAGTAACCCAACCCGAACAAGATATAATAATTCCATCGAAGCGTAACCCGATCTGAACTCGAAAAAATAAATTCCTTCGTGTCGCAACCTGACCCAAACCTAAAAATCGAAGTTAACCCGAAACCTGACCCGAACCTAAAAATCGAAGTTAATCCGAAACCCGACCCGAAACAGGAAAAAATTTACATCGAACCGTAACCCGATCCGAACATGACAAAATAATTTCGTCATGCAACCCGACCAGAGCCTGAAAATTGAAGTTAACTCGAAATCCGACTATAACCCGAGAAAAAAAATCCATCGAATCGCAACCCCATCCGAACCCGACAGAATAAATCCGTCGCAACGCAACCCGATCCGAAGCTGAAATTTCAAGTTAACCCGAAATCCAACCTGAACCTGAAAATTTAACTTAGCCCGAAACCCGACGCAATCCCGACAAAAAATTACCATCGCCCTGAAATTTACCCGAAACAGACAATAAAATCCATTGAACAGTAATCCGATCCGAACCCGACAAAATAAATTCTTCGTCTCGCAACCCGATCCGAACTTGAAAATTGAAATTAACCTGAAAGCCGATCCGAACCAGAAAAATAAAAATCCATCCATACGTAACCCGATCAGAACTCGACAAAATAATTTTCGTCGTCACGCAACCCGATCTGAATCAGAAAATTGAAGTTAACCCGAAACCCGACCCGAACCTGACAAAAAAAAGTCCATCGAACCGTAACCCGATTCGAACCCGATAAAATACATTCCTTCGTGTCATAATCCGATCCAAACCAGAAAATTTAAGCTAACCCGAAACCCGACCCGAACCAGACAAAGAAATACAACGAACCGTAGCCCAATCCGATCCCCAAAAAATAAATTCCTTCGTCTCGTAACCCGACTCGAACCTGAAAATTGAAGTTAACCCGAAACCCGACCGAACCCGAAAATTTGTGCTAACCCGAAACCCGACCCAAATATGAAAATTTAAGTAAGCCCGAAACCCGACCGAACCCGAAAAAATTAATCCATCGGACCGTAACCCAATCCGAACAAAATAAATTCCTTCATCTCGCAACCCGACCCGAACCTGAAAATTGAAATTAACCCAAAAGCCGACCCGAACCTGAAAATTGAAATTAACCCAAAAGCCGACCCGAACCTGAAAATTGAAATTAACCCAAAAGCCGACCCTAACCAAACAAATACAAATCGATCGATACGTAATCCGATCCGAACCCGACAAAATAATTTTAGTCATCACGGAACCCGATCAGAACCAGAAAATTGAAGTTAATCCGAAGTCCGACCGGAACCAGACAAAAAAATCCATCGATCCTTATCCCGATCCGAACCTGACAAAATAATTTCCGTCGTCATGCAACCCGACCCGAACCCGACAAAAAAATCTATCGAACCGTAACCCAATCCGAACCCGAAAAAATAAATCCCTTCATCTCGCAACCCGAGATGAACCAGAAAATTTCAGTTAACCCCAAAACCGATTCGAACCTGAAAATTTAATTTAACCCGAAACTTAAAAACAGAAAATTATTTTGTCAGGTTCCGATCAGATTACGTATCGATGGATCTTTATTTATTTGGTTCGGTTCGGCCTTCGGGTTAACTTCAATTTTCTGGTTCGTGTAGGTTTGCGAGATGAAGGAATTTATTTTGTCGGGTTGTGATCGGGTTACAGTCCGATGGATTAATTTTGTTGGGTTCGGGTCGGGTTTCGGCTAACTTATATTTTCAGAACTTATATATTCAGAATATTTGGGTCGGGTTTCGGGTTAGCATAAATTTTCAAGTTTGGTCGGGTTTCTGGTTAGCTTCAATTTTCAGGTTCGAGTCGGGTTGCGAGACGAAGGAATTTATTTTTAGGGTTCGGATTGGGCTACGGTTCGTTGTACTTCTTTGTCTGGCTCGGGTCAGGTTGCGAGACGAAGAATTTATTTTGTCGGGTTTGGATCGGGCTACTGTTCAATGGATTTTTTTATCTCGTTCGGGTCGGTTTAGCGCCAACCTAACCCACAAGTCGTTTATTTTAAAAACACTAACCTCGAGTCATATTTTAAAAACTAACCACCACCCGATTGTCGAGTGGTGGGCGTAAAATTGGTTACCCGACTCAACTCTACTCCGAAATCAAAATATTTTCCAATGCAGAAATTAAATTTTAACGTCAAATTTTTTTGTCTACCCGAAATTCGAAATACTTCTACTTTAATCCGACCCGGAAAAAAAAAAAAAAAGATCTATAGTTTAATACAATTATGAAAAAATAATCTACAATCATTTTTCTAATATCAATTCTACCTTTTATGTAGAGAAATAAACATGTAAAAAGACTTTCTTATTTAAATATTTATTTTTTCATTTGAAACAACAATGTTAGAGTTTTATTGCAGAATCAGACTAACCCGAACACGACGCAAAAGTATCAAAACTCAATCCGAAACAATTACAGTCAACCCGACCCGAATCCAACAGCAACCACAACAAAAAAAAATCCCTGACGGCTCGGCCTACAGGCACAGGTAGATTTCGAAGACGCAGACCGTGGGGCGCCTGTTTTTTGGAAATTGCAGAAAAAATGACCTTCATGAAATGATGCGGCAGTTGGAACCGCTCACTTCGAAACCTAACATGTTTGCAGGCGGAGCCGGCAGGGATTTATTTATTTATTTATTTATTTATTTTATTGTATTTTTTTTATTTTTTTTTTTTTTTTACCGTAAGAGTTGGTCTTATAAAAACTTGTCTATAAAAGTTGTAGATAATATTAAGAAGATTTATAATAAATTTAAGCGGATTTGATATCTTGGGAATTGACGAAGTTATGAATTTTTTTCTTCTGAAACCCCTATTCCCCCCCCCCTCCTTGGGGGCATTTTTAATGAAATCAAAAATCTGTCATACATACATTTTCGGCCCTTCTCCTAGAAGTAATAATAACTTTAAACGGATTCGATACGTATCATAATTAAGAAATTATGGGGTTTTTTCTGTTTTCCTGTCTGCTTGTAGGCGGGGCCGGCAGGGATTTTTTTGTTTTTATTATTTTTTTTTTTGCCGTAAGAATTGGTTCTATAAAAAAACTTGTTAATATAAAAGTTGTAGATAATTTTAAGTAGATTTACAATAAATTTAAGCGGATTTGATATCTTGTGAATTGACGAAGGTATGAATTTTTTTCTTCTAAAACATCCCTTCCCCCCCCCCCCCCTTGGGGTCATTTTTAATGATATCAAAAATCTGTCATACATACATTTTCGGCCCTTCTCCTAGAAGTAGTAATAACTTTAAACGGATTCGATACGTATCATAATTAAGAAATTATGGGTTTTTTTCTGTTTTCACAAAAAGCCCCCCATTCCCCTTCCCCCTTGGTTCGATTTTGCAATAATTCTGCACAAATCTCTTCGAAACTGATACATAAAATCAAGGGCATAAAATCTCGGTCAAGTTCGTTAATGAGCAAAATCGAACCAAGGGGGGGGGATGGGGGGGGGGGGGCTTTTTGTAAAAACAGAAAAAATCCATAATTTCTTAATTATGATACGTATCGAATCCGTTTAAAGTTATTATTACTTCTAGGAGAAGGGCCGAAAATGTATGTATGACAGATTTTTGATATAATTAAAAATGGCCCAAAAGGGGTGTTTTAGAAGAAAAAAATTCATACCTTCGTCAATTCACAAGATATCAAATCCGCTTAGATTTATTATAAATCCTCTTAATATTATCTAAAACTTTTATATTGACAAGTTTTTTATAAGACCAACACTTATAGAAAAAAAAATTAAAAACAAAAAAATCCCTGACGGCTCCGCCTGCAAACAAGTTATTTTTCGAAGTAGGTGGTTGCAACTCCCGCATCTCTTCGAAACTGACACATAAAATCAAGGGGCATAAAATCTCGACCAAGTTCGTTAAGGGCAAAATCGAACCAGGTTGACCAGGTGGGGGGATGGGGGGGGGGGCTATTTATGAAACTAGAAAAAACCCATAATTTCTTAATTATTATACGTATCGAATCCGTTTGAAGTTATTATTACTTCTAGGAGAAGGGCCGATAATTTATGTATGACAGATTTTTGATATCATTAAAAATGGCCCCAAGGGGGGGGGGGGGAAGGAGGTGTTTTAGAAGAAAAAAATTCATACCTTCGTATATTCACAAGATATCAAATCCGCTTAAATTTATTTTAAATCCTCTTAATACTATCTAAAACTTTTATATTGACAAGTTTTTTATAGGACCAACTCTTATAGCAAAAAATAAAAACACAAAAAAAAATCCCTGCAGGCTCCGCCTGCAAACAAGTTAGGTTTCGAAGTAGGCGGTTCCAACTGCCGCATCATGGCAAAAAGGTCATTTCTTCCGCAATTCTCAACAAACAGGCGCCCCATGGTCTGCGTCTTCGAAATCTACCTGTGCCTGTAGGCCGAGCCGTCTGGGATTTTTTTTTAAATTGTATCGCGCTACCACACAAACTAATAGAAAAAATAACGACTGCTGAAGTTTCGCAACTTGTAGCACGCTACTTCCGACCCCTGATTACACCCAACTAGAGCCCTGATCGTGTAACCCGACCCGACCCGACTCGGGTTGAAATCCAAAAGTCAAAATATTTTCCCCGACGACAATTAAATTTTGACCCCGACGGGGGGCCATGTATGCCCGGTGGTGGGGCATATGTCCACCCGGACCCCTCTTGCGCCGCCCTTGACCAGGTATTAGCTCTCAATTAGCTCTAATTTGCTCTCTAATATTAGAATTTGCTCTGGTTATGGTACCGCGATATTCCAATTAGAATGGTGGGGGCATACCCGTAATCAGATGGGGGGCAGGGTGGGCTGAGCACCCTAGTTTCCCTTATAGCCCCCCCCCCCCCCCCCGTAACCATTTCACAATTTTTATTTTATTTTTAGGTAGATTTCGTAAGAAATACTACCTATTACATTCTCACCTAAGTTGGAAATTTTGAAAAATTTTTGCAGATCTACGCCGATCATGACTCCCAGAACCCAAAACCACCCCCAGTTCAAAAGTTTATCTATCTATCTATCTATCTATCTATCTATCTATCTATCTATCTATGTCACTTTTTTCTGACCACGATAACTGGAAAAATTCTGCATTAATCTTTTACAAACTCATACATAAAATCAAGGGCATAAAATCTCGGTCAAGTTCGTTAATGGGCAAAATCGAACCAGGGGGGGGGGGGAGGTTGGAGGGGCTTTTTGTGAAAACAGAAAAAACCCCATAATTTCTTAATTATTATAAGTATCGAATCCATTTAAATTTATTAATACTTCTAGAAGGGCCGAAAATTTATGTATGACAGATTTTTGATATAATTAAAAATGGCTCCAAGGGGGGGAAAAAAGGGGGGTTTTAGAAGAAAAAAAATCATAGCTTCGTCAATTCACAAGATATCAAATCCGCGTAAATTTATTATTAATCCTCTTAATATTATCTAAAACTTTTATATTGACAAGTTTTTTATAGGACCAACCGTTATAGCAAAAAAAATTAAAAAAAAAAAAAAAAATCCCTGCCGGCTCCGCCTGCAAACAAGTTATTTTTCGAAGTAGGCGGTTCCAACTCCCGCATCTTTTCGAAACTGATACATAAAATCAAGGGGCATAAAATCTCGGTCAAGTTCGTTAATGGGCAAAATCGAACCAGGGGGGGGGGATGGGGGGGGGCTTTTTGTGAAAACAGAAAAAAACATAATTTCTTAATTATTATAAGTATCGAATCCATTTAAATTTATTAATATCGAATCCGTTTGACGTTATTATTACTTCTAGGAGGAGGGCCGAAAATTTATGTATGACAGATTTTTGATATAATTAAAAATTGCCTTAAGCGGGGGAAGGGGGGGGGGGGTTTGAAGAAAAAAATTCATAACTTCATCAATTCCCAAGATTTCAAATCCGCTTAAATTTATTATAAATCCTCTTAATATTATCTAAAACTTTTATATTGACAAGTTTTTTATAGGACCAACCGTTATACCAAAAAAAATTATAAAAAAAAAAATCCCTGCCGAATCCGCCTGCAAACAAGTTAGGTTTTGAAGTAGGCGGTACAAACTGCCGCATCATCGTAAAAAAGGTCATTTCTTCCGCAATTCCCGACAAACAGGCGCCCCACGGTCTGCGTCTTCGAAATCTACCTGTGCCTGTAGGCCGAGCCGTCAGGGATTTTTTTAACTATCTTGTATATTTTAACTACATCTGCAAATATATATATATATATATATATATATATATATATTTGAAAGAAAAATATTTAGATCTTTCAACTGTCTTAAATCGAAAAAAATTTCTATTCAAAAGCATATTAGTTTTGTTATATTTTCTTGTGGTATAACTGTCGAAATGCAAGTTAAATAGGAACATTTCCTTCTCCTGAAAATAGAGTCCAGATCACCCCAATTATACCAGTTACTTACCACATGTTTTGGTACATGACTAATTTTTTAAATCTTGTTAGTGACGTTTTAAAAGCGATGATCTCAGCAGGGTGAACGGCAATAGACATGTGTTTGTCATGCTGATCATTAATTCGTGAAGCGCTACCCACTGGTTTGCATCTTGAAAACTGAAAACATGTGTTTAATAGATAGCAAAGTTAACAGTGAAATATCGCTCGTAAACGAGAATGTTTGTAGAAAGAAATTACGAAGAAGTAAGATTGTCAATTTTTATACAAATGGAATTAAAAAAAAAATGATTGAACGCTATTTGTTTCAAGTCTTGGGTGTCGGGTTGGCATCGGCAAAGTGATTTTAAGAAATCGGAGAATGCGCGTGTTCCTGTTTGATATTTGAGCTGTTATCTTTTTCTTTTTTTTTTTCTATTCTAAACTTAGAAAAACATTTTTTTTTTTTTTAATGTCTTATAACGTTTAAACATTAAGCGAAAAAGTATGATTGGGGTAAAGTTTATTACAAGGCTTCTGACAAAATCTCTTCATTTAAACAATCGATATTGTATTTAAATCTGTTTTCAAATTTAAATCAGTCATTTTCTGACAAATTTGCGTTATTAATAAAGGTATCAAATTTACAGTTATGGTTATTCGCAGGCTCAAAGAATTGAACTGCGTTTTACATTTTGTAAAGCTGTTTTGAAATCTAAACCAGCCACTTTCTGACATATTCGCGAAAAATATTTATTTATAAAAGTATAAAATTTGTCGGTAATCAGGCTGTAAGGAATCGAATAGTGCTTTACGTTTTACTATAACAGTAAACAGTCTATGAGAAATTAGCTGTAACTGAAGATGTACGGAATTTATAGGAAAACGAAGAACGCTATTCGATTCTTAGGCGCATTAATGTGAAAACCTGAATTTGTGAGTAGGAAACCTGACTTCGGAAAGAAAGTTATTTCTTGAATATGTCAAGAAAATTCGTGCTGTTGAGTAAGAGAAAAATATTTGTTGAGACTCTTACAAATGAAGAGAACGCGAATAATAGTCGCCAACATTTAATTCTGTTCTTAAATCCAATGGGTCTGCTTTCAGACACATTTTTTAATTCCTTTTTGTTTAGAAACGCATGAAATAGCCAGGTGTTGTCATTCAGAAAGTTTGTAATCGAAACACGTTTTCCATTTTTTAGTAAAAAAGACAGAAGAGTATATATAAGCTTTGCAATGATCTTGGCGAAATCGTAACTGTGAGGGCTGCTATATCCCAAAAGTACCGAAAAAACTTCTTTAGCTATACACGACTATTATTAATGTTGCGCCAATATGTCCGGTATCAATATAAGGTATTTTTCGGCATAATATACCTAACGGAACAGATTAGCAAACATAATATAATAGAAAATATGCTAATTTAGCATTCACTTTTTTTTGTTCTTGGTTACTTTTGGTGTGAAAGAGAGAAATTTTGGTGGCTATAACTTTTTAATTGTTGTATGTAAAATGCAATAAAATATACCATCTTTTATTATGCCATTTACGATTAAAAAAAAAAAAAATCGTTAATTTGAATTGAAACTATAGGTTCCCAACGGGGGTGGTCCCCCCCCCCCCCGCCCAGTGGGCGCTGGAGTCTTCCAGGGGGGGGGGCGGTAACGGGTCCAAAGGCTAGTGGGGGGGGGGGCGTTACGCTCGTCAAGGGGGCTTAGCTACCTATTTAGGAAATTAATATAATAAAACTACCTGACCCACTGGCGTTGCCTGTGCCCGTGATAAAAACCTTACATATAGCTTTAAATGAAAATCTATACAAATAAACCTAGGGCTGGGTGTTAAAAATCGAATTTCTTTTACGAATATCAAAAAATCGCTGTGTAGAAAAAACGCTAAAACTCACGGAGGACAAAATTTTATAATAATGGACTAAAACATTGTAACCGCAATTCTTTCATGAATGTCAAAAAACCGTTGTAAAACGCGAAAAATCGCTAGAAGTTCAAAAATCGTGGATTGCAAAATTTGCTATATTAGGCTGCCTAAAAGTTTGAGACCAAATTCCTTTTTTTTATTAACCTGTATTTGAAAAATGTCAGAAAGATGGTGACACATGAATGAAGAGAGATTTCCAAATGAACCTGTGGTTTGAATCTGCTCAAGAAATTCATTTATTCTGAGGAAAGGTGATTATAGACATTATTTTCACAACTATCTATATACTGTAGAAAAGTTAATTTATTTAAACTTAAACCGTGAGTAATTTTGCATTTAAAAATGTTTGAATCAAAGAAGAAATTCAGGCAATATAATGTTGAGTATTTGAAACATGGATTTACGCACTCTCCTACAAACCAACCATTACCTATGTGTTTAATTTCCCATAAAGTGTTTCCAAATGAAGCCATGAGGCCCTGTAGGCTACATGGACATTTTAATAAAATGTATGTTGATAAAAAGGACAACGATTTATCCTATTTTCAAAGACTGGAAAAGAAATGTTTAAAACAGTGAACTGTATTGAACCTGTTTGAGTCGTTTCTAAACAAGAAAATGACTACGAGCCACTTATAATATTACATTGTCAATCGGAAAAGCGAAAAAAAAACCACACACAATTGGCAATGAATTAATCTTGCCGGCGCAAGGCGTGTGCGACCGCACGGGGCGCCAAGTCTCAGGGGGCGCCAACTGGCAGAAGGGCAAAAAATATTCTACGAGTTTTTTTGTTTTTTTTAATTAGGTTGGAATTAGGTGGGTCTATGGATCTGTTAAGCAGGGGACCTTCTAAGGGCGGTAAATTTTCACACGTAATGGCATCTGTATTCTTTATTTGAGGAGAATACAAACAAAAAAAACTTATAATCAGAGTAACTTATTGGAGGATAAAGTGCTTTCTTTGATAGAAATGCCTTCCTTGAAACTGGAAAAGGACCACCCTGCTATATAACTCTATCGCAATGACTATTGCTATTCCCTATAGGACTAACTAATTGCGTCGCTGCCAAGGGGCGCCAAATTGAGGGAGGCTAATCGAAAAGTTGTGTGTGTGTGTGATCGATTATTATTTAGACTATGAAGAAAAAAGGATCTAATGAATTTCGTTTAAGAGTACTTCCTTTAAAATGTCATTAGGGAGTTTAGGTGCTTCAAAGAGAACTGATAAGAAAAACTAATGGAACCTAACCTTTCTTCTCCTTCTTCCAGTCCGGAAAAAACATAACAGTGCCTAGAGGCACAAAGCAGAAGTTTCAAATAAGAATACACATGATTTGAGGCTGGTGGGAGAGACGGCAAACAGGATAACAAAAAGGCCGTAAGCTTACATTCAATCAACTATTTGTTAAAATTGTCAAGTACACCTATGACCAGAGGTATATTCAAACTAATCTTCGGATAGAGTTATCTTATCTTTAGTCATGCTCATGGCTTGTTTTTAATATGGTAAATAGCTTATTTTAAGGTAATCTACTAAATGCACGTCTTTGTGGTGAAAATTTTTTCAACAATCCGAATTAGGTACGTTTCTCTAATCAAAAATATGTATCCAAATCAGTCCTTTTCAATGTCGACCGTGAAACACTAAATTTTAGGAATTGTTGATTTAAGGTAAAAATAACATGCCAAAAATGCAATTCGAATGTTCAATAATTATTATATCTAATTAATGTAAATGAAGGCCTTAATATAAACGAATCAAACCAAGTATTTTTCGTATTATTTGATTCATTTATTATTTATTTACTTTAACTGTGTACTTAGCATGACATGCAAATATGCAACATATTTAAAAATATATTTCTTTCATTAAAAAAAAAAAAGAGCAAAATTAAAATTGCGTGAAAACGACGTAATTTTTAATTGTTTTTTTCATTCATCATTAGGGATTATTTTTTAGAAAATTTTAGGCTTTGACACATTATTAAATAAGTATTTTGCATTACTGGATTGCAATAACTGAAAATTTAATCAAATATTATTAAAACCCATTCCGTGCATAGGTGGTGCGAAAATGCACCCTTCTCTTAAGTATTTTTTTTTTTTAATAATTCTTAGAAAATAAATGTTTGAATCAATAACAATGTTTTTCTTGAAAACTACAATGTTTGTTTTAACTATTAAATTATTTTGGTTGCCAGTAGCAATTTTTTATATATATAGAAAAAAAATGAAATTATAAAATGTAATTCTTTACAAAGAATGAGAAGTGACTGTATATTGTAGTCGTATTGCCCCTGCAATATAAATAGTAATATTTTTATTTCATGATTTTTCCCCCATTTTAGAAAAAATTCATCCAAGTCATACTTTTGTTTCCTTATAATATCCAATTACATATATTTGTTATATATATATATATATACATATGTTAGCCGAAATTTCTCGTCCCAGTCCCTGTCCGACCCGTAGAAAAAAAATTGTTGACCCCGTCAGACTCGGTATAAAAGTTATAAGTTCGGCCCGAGCCCGTACAAAAAAATTATTGGCTTGACCTGTACAAAAATTTAATCGGCCCCACCCGACTGAATTTCTACAAAACATAAATTTTTACGCCGATATGGTTAAAAATTGACTTGTACGAGGAATTCTGACAAAAAATAGTTATTTTAGCTTTTTTTCCATGTTTATATTCTTAATTTTTTTAAAGCGACCAGTGCTGCAAAATTCAAGCACATCTGTTTCAAAATACTGCCCCTCCCTAGATTTATTCCTGCCTGTGTCCATGTAAACTATATATATATATATATATATATATATATATTATGAATCTCTATTTGTATGTAAATGTCGGAGTTATCATTAATATCGTTAATCCGTATTCCATGGCTTGGAGACGTAAAGATCTGAAAAATGCTATGCAATAAAATCTTCTGAGATGTAATCGCATAGCAAAGAATAAAAATCCGTTATAGCCAGGTTCCCACCTCAGCAGGTACATCGTCTGTTGTTAATATATTATGCTCTTTTCTCACGTATTATGTTCATTTTGCATGGGTCAACACATTTTTCTGTTTAAGACATAATTCCGTCATAGCCTTCAGACAGGTTCCTTTTCACAGGTTTTACTGTACTTTACTTATTAAAATGCCTAGAAATATATGTACTATTAGTAATTTTCCAACTGGACGAAAAATGTCCGGGCCAGGATTCGAACCTGGGATCGCTTGGCTGAAGCCGCCACGCTCTACCACTGAGCTATCCCGGTCGAATCTGGAGGGCATAATTCATCCAGTTAACCTTATTGATCAGAGAATCTGGTCTGATATTTTAATCAGCTCAACAGAAAAGATCGCAGGTAAAGGAACTCCAGAAAACGCTGGATACGTTTGTAGTTCCTTCTGGAGTTCCTTTACCTGCGATCTTTTCTGTTGAGCTGATTAAAATATCAGACCAGATTCTCTGATCAATAAGGTTAACTGGATGAATTATGCCCTCCAGATTCGACCGGGATAGCTCAGTGGTAGAGCGTGACGGCTTCAGCCAAGCGATCCCAGGTTCGAATCCTGGCCCGGACATTTTTCGTCCTGTTGGAAAATTACTACTCGTATGATTTATTTACCAATTTGAAATAATTGTGTTAAAATTAATCTAGTATATGTACTATTCTTTAAAAATAATAAATTTTAATTGTAGAATAATGACGATTTAAAAAATATATATTTATTTTTTGCAAAAATTGTTGGCCCGGGCCAACTTTTACTTATTTTTTCACGGGCCGGGCCACTGATTTTCATTCGAGCTGGGTCGGGAGTCGGGACCATGCCTGAAAATTTCGACCATGCAGACCTCTAGGAAGAATGAAGTTCAGGCCCGGCTCGACACGAAAAAGAGAAGTCTGGCTTGGCCCGGCCCGAGTCTGCAGGAAAAAGTAAGGCCTGGGTACGAGCCGGCCCGGAAAGAGTTATGACCGGTCTCTGCCCGTCCCGAGCCTATAGAAAAATGTAAGTTCCGGGCTAAGTCTCTTGAAGGAAAATTGTTCCGAATCCGTGCAGACCTCTAACATATATAATTCCTGCTGATAGTTTTACAATTCTTCTAATACAATCCCCCCCCCCCCCCAAAAAAAAAAAATGTCAATAGTATGAACTATTTCTTATAAGAGATAAGAACTACTTCTCATAATTTTTTTAACAATGAGCAAATGCGGCAGGTAATGGGTTAGTTAAATATAATTTGTTAAAAAAATTTCAAAAGTTAACTAAAATTAAACACATGCAAACTGTATGTGACAGTTTGAATCAAAAATTATCTGAGAAGTTCGTATAACAATAATAAATGTTTTTTTCTAATTTATCGAAAATTATTATAACTGAGCCCTTTTCAAAATTCAACATTTAAGAGTAGTGATCGCGATCAGTTTTAAACCCTCAAAAAATCCATGTATTTTTAAATAGATATATTTGAAAAAAATTGTTTCGAATAAAACAAACTGCATGAAAATATTCAAATTAAAACTGTCATTTTGAAATTGATAATGTATACTTTAACACTGACTCAAATTTATGTTCCACTTTGCATACGTTTTCTCAAAACAGGATTTTACTTCTTGTGTACACTGTAAAAAAAAAAAAATCTTTTGAAAGATAGATAAATTGTTTTGCATAGATATGTATAAAATGATTATAGTAAAATTTCTACCTACTTTTTGATTACCGTATTTTCGGGTCTATAGCCCGCACCCAGTGTATAGCCCGCACCCTTAAATCAAGCAGTACAGTAAAAAAGTTCGTGTATAAGCCGCGGAGCTGCATCGGTGTATAGCCCGCGGGCTATACACCGTCTACGAACGTATATTGCGATCAGGTTTCGAAATTAGAGGTTATTAGTCATAATTTGCAACAGAAATTTATCAATTTTTTTCGTGGTACATAATGCCTACAGCAATTTGGCGAAAAATTAAGGACATCAAACAAGAATTATGCAATTACAAAAAAAATGATTTTTTTATTTTTATATAACAGGTAGCTTTTTGTAATAAAAAGTATGGTATTGAAGTATCTTGAGTAAGTAATTAAACAACAGTAACTCACAATTAGTATTACAATAGTATTACTTAATAATTTATGTTGCTTTTGTTGAGAACGTGATGTAATATACAACTGGAACCATTAATGGCATTTTACCACCTAGAAAATATGTTATTATTATTTTTTTATTTTAAATAATAATTACTATAAATAATATAAACTATTGTGTAAAAGGCACACAGTAATTCGCTCAAAAATATTTATTTTAATCACTGGAATCGGAAAACCCTTCAAAATCGGAAGTTTCCGAGTCTGTCATAAACAAACCAATTATGTCGCTATTTAAAGACGAGTCATCAGCTTCATCATCATCTTCACTATAAAAAAAGATTAGAAACCTCTGAGCTGTGTGGTTGGGGTTCAGCAATTTTCATGGGTAATCCAGCTTTTCTGAATACCTTGATCACTGTCTTTACCGATATATTTTTTCATGAATCAGCAATCCATTCACAAACTGTAGTATGTGATGCTCGTTTCATTCTTCTGCTTTTTGCGTATTATTTTAATTCCTTGGTCATTCATTTCTCCCACTTTCCTCGAATTTTGCACTTGAATGATCGATTTACGGTTATATCCAGTAGTTGCAAAAGTTGTCATACCTTCGGGTATAATCGCACGAAAACATCTGTTGTTCTTGTACAACTTCTTAATGTCATCAGTGAAATGTGCTTTAATCGAATACATTTCTAGGAGACATTTCGGCCTAAAACATGAATGAAAAACAACTGTATCATCAAAAGATTTTCACAATATAAAATTGAAAAAACAAAAAAAAAAACAATTAAAGAAAAAAAACTTGTTTTCATATTTGAGTTAACGATGCGTAGTCAAAGAAAGTAGAATGGATTTTCGTATAGGAAAAAAAAAGAAAAAGCTAAGGATTTTGCTATTTCATTTCAAATTATCTGGGTTTGTATGGGTCCGATTACCATGTGGTTTGGCTCATTCGACTCGACATCGATAGAGCTTATCGATTTTAGTTTGGAGTTTCACCCCCAGGGGCGCTTACCTAGGGCAATTGATCATCCCTTCGCCTTCTTTCAAGGTTTGTACTCTAATTATCTCTATTTCCGTAACTCAGAAATTATCTTTCCGATTTCAACGCAACTGATTCCAAACATTATAATTAATAATCACCCTCCATAACATTAAAGTAAATTTATAAGTAGCATTTACCACTATTTCCGAAAAATAGTTTAAGCCAAATTTGTAATTAATGTTCTAGCTTGACCAAACGAGCAATTTTTTAAAGATGCATAGTGGTCCTCCTAATTAGTCATTTTCTGAAGGACCCTTGAACATCCCCCGGCACCTTCCTCAAAGTTATTTTCTCTAGTGCCTTATTTCAATAACTCGACTAATAACGTTCCTATCCTCTCCAAACCAGCTCGATTTTGTAGCACGCCTACTATATAGTGTCGTAGGCAGCGGGGGATCTGACTCAGAAGTTCGTTCGGAAAGAGTTTTGTTTAGAACAGAATTCTCTCCTGGCAGTGGAAGGGGCAATAAAAGATTTTCCGGAGCGTACGAGCATGTCCGGTATACTAGGCCGAAGCCATCGGAGACCGTTGCCAGAGTTTCATTTTTTTCAGAGATTGAAGTTTATTACACGAGCTCGGGCAAGGCCAGGCGGGTCAGCTAGTATATAAATAAAATACAATTTCAATAACTACCATAGTTTTAACTATTTAAATTTTTTAATCGATCTTTTTTAGAGTCCTGCATACCCAAAAGAGGTTCCCGCTTTGTGGTGTGGGTATAAATTGACTATCAGCGGATCAGGTTGCGGGTAAACTCGCAAAATTTGGTTTAAAAGCTCTTTTCTAATCTTGCTAATCATACTATGCAATGGTTTTCGTTATTGTTAAAACCCTAAATGGGTCGTTTTTTTTTCTTATGAATGTTTTTCTGTGAAATAATGATTATTAATTTTTATATAAAAGTTTATTTTCGTTTGTTTTATTGCGAGTAACGGCTGCGGATATACGCAAAATTTGGCGGTGCATATAGATTCGAAGCTAATGCAGGAATTCTAATTTGCATTCACATTTTATTTCAGGTGATACGCATGCACATACAGAATTTCATTGCCGGAAATAGCTATAACAACTACAAGCGGAAAGGGACACCGCCCTTTTAGGCAGCCAATCTTCTCTCTTTTCTCCACGGCAAATAGGGCTAATTTTTTTCTCTGCACAGCATTTGGCGCACTCCGTTTTACCGGGTGCTTTTTGCCTCTTTTCTTCATTTCTTTAGTTGAATAACTGGAGACAATACTAGTGATTTACGGATTTTGTAATTATTTCATTTTTCATTTTAAATTTTCCGCAATATTTTGAAAATTAAACTTTTTAACACAAGAATCTCCAAAAGTAAATGTTACAAATTTGCAAGTTCCGTTTTTGGATATCACAATACTTATTAATGTTTCGTTGATAACAAATTATTAAAAACTGAATATTGTTAAACCCCAAAAAAGAATCAAAACACTTATCATACTAAGGAAAATAGTAAAAAAGAATGAAAAATATTTACTTAAAAAATGCACCAGGTCTTTTTCTCAAGACTTCACACAACTGCATCACTTTCTCATTCATCCAGCCTTTTTTATTCGCTGAAGGAAATGATCCCTTGTGTAGCGTTTTTCTTTTAAATATTACTAAGGGATTTAATTTTTTGCAATCTGCACAGCTGGTCAATACAATAGTAAAGCAGTTCCTTTCATGCCCAGTAGTCGAAATAGATATAGTCTGTATTTCAATCTATGATCTTTTCTAATGTCATTTTTTAATTAATAATTCTTCGAACTACTTATTATTTGAGACATTATTTTAATCTTTAAAACATATAGACAGGTACCGTACATTCTTAAAAACATATTTAAAAACACATAACACCAGTCCACACGCTAAAAGTTTGTTAAAAGTAGAATATTTTCGCCTGTTGGCTCAGGCATCTTCAATACTGATGTTTCATTCTTTCTGCTCTGTCAGTCCAATTTTTCTGAAATCGATGGGATCATCAATATAAAGTATAATAGCGGAATGGAAAATGAGATTACTGGAAGAAAATATTATAAATGATTTAAAAGATCTAATCAAAATATGGGTAAGATATGTAGATGATATATTTATAATAACTACGAAAAATACAAACCTCCCCTCCTTACTGGAAAAACTTAATTCATACGATCAAAATATTCAATTTACCATAGAAACAGAAAAGATAACGCACTAGCATTCCTGGACGTACAACTCATTCGATCAGAAGATGAACTACGGACAACAGTATTTAGAAAACCAAATGCAAATGTTCACATAATCTCAAAATACTCCAGAACCCCCTTCCCATACAAGATAGCTGCAATAAATACATACATTCATAGAGCTTTTAAAGTATGTTCAATAGAAGACCTCTTTAACGCGGAAATAAATAAAATTAAAACAATAGCTAAGGATGCAGGATATGCCACAAAAACTATACAGAAGTTAATCGAAAAAGCGACATCAAGATATGACAGAATACAACCGGCTCAAAAAGAAATAAAATTTACGAACTCAATCCCGTTTATAAAAGGCATTTCCCTAAAATTAAAGAGAGAATTAAAAAAACTTGGAATAAATACTCCTATCACTCCAGATGCATCCATTTTCCAATTAATCAGATCAGATACGGAAAAGCTTAATTATCAACAGACATCAGGGATATACAAAATTAATTTCAAAGATAACGAAGGAAAAGATAATTCATATATATGCATGAT
Source organism: Maratus michaelseni (assembly GCA_963931845.1). NCBI lineage: Eukaryota > Metazoa > Arthropoda > Arachnida > Araneae > Salticidae > Maratus > Maratus michaelseni. The sequence goes on from OZ007591.1 coordinate 375,937,626, forward strand.
AAAAAGAAAAATCCAGGAGAGAATGAAAGAATACAGAACAGACATAAATTTAGGTAAATCAACTACTGCAATAGCCCGATTAAACAATACATCCCCAATTACAATAGACTTTAATAGTGTTGAAAAATTAGCTAATTACAATAATCTAAACTACAAATTACAGAGAGAGGCAATAGAGATATACACTTCAGATACAAAAACTCGCAACGACGTCGCTCACGCCAAGATAGACACCAAATGGTGCCAGTTGGTATTGGGAAGGGACAAAAAGGTAATTTCAGAAAAATTGGACTGACAAAGCAGAAAGGAGGAAACACCAGTATTGAAGATGCCTGAGCCAACAGGCGAAAATATTCTACTTTTAAGAAACTTTTAGCGTGTGGACTGGTGTTATGTGTTTTTAAATATGTTTTTAAGAATGTTTTTATGTCTATATGTTTTAAAGATTAAAATAATGTCTGAAATAATAGGTAGTTCGAAGAATTATTAATTAGATATAGTCCTTTGACCTAAAAATTAATTAATTGAAAATTTTTATAAGTTATATTGAACAAATTTCATAGGTCGTACTGGAAGGCATATCAAAAGTCATGAACACTTCGTCCATATTTACGATACTTTCAGGAATAAATGTATGTTCTTTGATGATTTTCTCCAATTAATTTCTTAACATTGCAATCTTTTGGAAGATCTTGGGATATAGTTGTCTGGACTCGAATTGATAGCCCTTTCCTTCTCATAAATCTGTTGTACCACGATGCATTTCCCTTAAGTTCGTCTAAATTTAACTCTGCTGCAAAACTTTTGGCTTTCATTCTAATAATGGTCGTTGAAATTGGTTTGCCCTCCGATATCTCGGAATCAATCCATTTATGAAGTTTTTTTTCTAAATCAAGCCATTGCGCTCCTTTTCCCTTCCTTGATCTTTTGCACTTCGGCAATTTCTCTAGGATTGTTTTATCTTTCGGCCATTGCCGAATACTTTTCTCATCAATGCCTAATTCTTGGACAACAGCTCTATTGCCCGAAATTTTGGCTTTCTGCACCGCTTGCAGTTTGTATGTGGCCGTATAACTTGCACGTCTTTTAGGCATCGTACGTATAAAAATACGCAACAAATAATCTTCTTAGTAGTAGCACGTGTTATTCGAACAGAAACGGAAATGAGACGAACGATGAGTGTTAATTGTTCAACTTTTGTCCTGACCCGCCTGATTGGTCGCTGAAACCTGTTAGGTCAAAGGTTACCAGGACCGTGCGAAGAGAAAACTGCGCCAGGGGCAAAGTTTAGTTTCAATTTGGCACTCCCCCCCCCCCCCCCCCCTTCTCCTTCTTTTTGTGACAAATAACACAAAACTGATAAAGTACAGAAACAGAAATAAATTCTATTGAATAAACATTTCGAATTTATTTTAGAACTTTAAAAGGTTTAATTTTAATTCAGAAATTGCAAACAACTAAATAGCATAAGAGAAAACTGCACTTATTTATTGGACAGTATATGATATTTTGCGACAGAAAAAAAGAATGATGTAGAGAAAAAAAAGAATGATGTAGAGAAAAAAAAAAGAATGATGTAGAGAAAAAAAAGAATGATGTAGAGAAAAAAAAAAGAATGATGTAGAGAAAAAAAAGAAATTCCCCAGAAAATGATCGATGACTAAAAATGAATAAATAAATACATTAAACGGTGGTTGGTAGTATAAATTTGGCGCCCTCTCAATTTAAGCGCCCGGGGCATAGCCCCCCCCTTCGCCCCCCCCCCTCTTCGCACGGCCTTGAAGGTTACATTATTTTGAAGCGCAGGCCATTGCAGCTATTATAGCTCTATTAGTGTAATACTTGGCGATAGTTGCAACAATTAATCCAAACCCAGAAATAAATAATAATAGCATTTAAACAGTAAACAAAAACATTACAAACACGGGAAAATTCTTTAAATTTCGCGGCATAGCGAAAAAATTCACACATTTCGACGATTTTTGAAAATTTTTGGGGTTTAAAAATTGTAGAAAAATCACACGATTTCGGTTTTTTAAAAGAAAAAATCCTTGTATAACCCGCACCGTGTATAAGCCGCAGCGGCTATTTCAAATGTTTTTTTCTTGTATAACCCGCGGGCTATACACCCGAAAATACGGTACTTAAACGACTTAAAATTTATTTGTTGCAATTAGAATGTCTTTTCTTTATGTGATATATACCTTAAAAAGCACCTTCTAATCCAAAAAAGTAAAATTATGAAATACTAGGGGGCTCAGCCCCCTACTCGCTAACGCTCGCCAACCCCCCGTGAATTGCGAAGCAATTCACATTGAGACCGCTACGCGGTCACAGCTCGCTTCGCTCTCTCGCCCCTTTTTTTCAGCAATTCTAGCCGGAATAAATTCTACCATAAAACATTTGAACATATGAAATTGACAATTTATTTTAATGTAAAAAAGTAATTCTTCGTTGAAAACACAACTAAAAATGCATTTAGTTGGCGCTACTAATGAGCATATATATGAGCATTTAAATATTATGAAAAAAAGATCTTTTGTACAGCACGACTTAAATTCATTAGAAAAAAAAACTACGTGATAGGAAGATAGTTTGTTTGTCATTGTTGAAATTTCGTTCGACATTTTATTGTTCTAATTGATTTATAGATTTTTACAAAATGAATTATTTTTTACTTCATCAATACAGCAACAGATGGCGGCAGCTGATATCTAGACAGTTGATTTTTTTTTCCTCCGTCTTTTGAGCGAGTGAAATTCGTAAATGAATTCTAAATAAGAGTTGAGGATTTATTTGACATTAACGATATTGCTCATAATTAAAATGAGGAATAATCTCAGACGCTTTGGATTACGTATATGTTATTTTATTTTTAATAATTGCTAGTTCATTCTATGGTTTTTTTCATTGCTCTGACACTGACCGCCATATTGGATGGGGGCGGAGCTGATCTAACACAATCTAGTCTGTTCATTGGTCTGAGCTCTGGAAACTACAGTTGTTGCCAAACCATAAGTTACAAATTCAGCCCTATTTTCGCGCCACGTAAGACAAATATATATATAGATTATGATTAACAAAAATGATCTATCTGCAAACGAAACGATTATTATTATTATTATTATTATTTACAATGCACACATGTAACAAAACACATTTTTGTAGAAAGCACACCCAAAGTTATCAATCGGAGTCTTTGTTAAAGTACACATTTTTAATTTCAAACTAGCTGTTTAACCCGTTCTACGCACGGGAGTTCATGAATTTAATTCTAAAATGTGAATAAAATGAATTTAATTCCCCTGTTAAAGTGTTGAGTTGTTCAATAACTATACGATTTAGAAAAAAAAAAATACTACTGTGCATTTTTTTTATGAAACTTGCTATGGCAGCAGACGATAAAACGATATCTTCATCCAGTCATCATTTTTTTTTTGTGGTAGCGCGTGAACGACCTTACCCTTGATAATATCTCATGTTTCTTGAAATTGAGTCTAGACTCTAAAAATTACAATCCTTGCTGCTCCAAAATATACCTCTAAAAACCTTTGTGTTTATTCTGAATCCAATCTCACGATAATGCGGTAGGCCGTGGATTCAGGTAAATCACGTTTCTAAGAAATTTCCAAATCACATTCTCTTAAAAAAAAAAAAAAAAAAAAAAAAAAAAAAACCTTCGAAAAATTGCATTTTACGAACAAAATATTTAAAAAAGTAAAATTATCTGAAATCGTGATTTTAGCACTTTTCTGTCTACGTCTCGAATTTTAAATTGCGTATTACGTTTTCTTCTTCTGCTTTCTACTAAATTTTAGACTATGGCTGTTTCTTTTTTCGCATTTTCTCAGTTGACTTATTGTCATAATTGCTCTAAAACTATGAGCTTCCCTAAATTTTTCAATATATTTTTATCTGCTATGAAAATGTTTTTTTTTTAGTATTGTGCGTGTAAAACTGATAGATTGACACTTACACATTAAAAGCGTAATTGGTACATTTATGTTATCTGGGCGCAGGTGATAAATCGCCAAATATTGTTTCTATTGCAATCATTCCCATTGAATCCATTTCATGTAAAAAACAAACTTTTCCCTAATTGCGTATTTTAGCAAACTTCGTTTAAAGCTAATTTCATTTTATTGATTTAAATTGTATTAGAATAAGGGAATAAATAGAATAAAAATGTTGTTGCCGTTTGTGATAAAATGTTTTTACTTTCTTCTATCTTTACAAGAAGAAAGTATTGGATTCATGAAAATTTTCGACTTCCGGTTTTCAACGGATTTATACGTTTTAGAAGGTCCTGAACACGATTTGACTGTTTTTAGAAAATGTCTGTCTGTGAGTCTGTCTGTCTGTCTGTCTGTATGTGACACAAATTTTGTGGGCGCTCTATCTCAAGAACTAATGGTCGGAATTTAATAAAACTTTAGATTCAGTTAGTCCCTGATATAAATTGGTGCTGATTAGTTTTTGGTAAAAATCGCCCGGCAGGTGGCGCTGCTATGCAGAATTTTTCGTGATTTCCGCAATAGCTTTATCTCAAGAACTAATGGTCGGAATTTAATAAAATTTTAGATTCAGTTAGTCCTTGATATAAATTGGTGCTGATTAGTTTTTGGTAAAAATCGCCCGGCAGGTGGCGCTGCTATGCAGCATTTTTCGTGATGTCCGCAATAGCTTTATCTCAAGAACTAATGCTCGGAATTTAATAAAACTTTAGATTCAGTTAGTCCCTGATATAAATGGGTGCTGATTAGTGTTTGGTAAAAATTGCCCGGCAGGTGGCGCTGCTATGCAGCATTTTTCGCGAATTCCGCAATAGCTCTATCTCCAGAAATAATGCTCGGAATTTAAAAAAAACTTTAGATTCAGTTAGTCCCTGATATAAGTTGGTGCTGATCAGTTTTTGGTAAAAATCGCCCGGCGGGTGGCGCTGCTATGCAGCATTTTTCTCGATTTCCGCAATAGCTCTATCTCAAGAACTATTGCTCGGAATTGAATAAAACTTTATATTCGGTTAGTCCCTGATATAAATGTGTGCTGATTAGTTTTTGGTAAAAATCGCCCAGCAGGTGCCGCTGCTATGCAGCATTTTGCAGGATTTACACGATTTTAGCGATAGTCATATCTCAAGAAATATTGCATGGAATTTAATAAAACTTGAGTTTCAGTTAGACCTTGATATAAATTGGTGCTGATTCTTTTCAGTGTATGCGAAACCTGTGTGAAATAGAAGAAAGTTTTGGGATTGACACATCCGACTAGTTTTTTATTTAAAAAAAAATGAAATAATAAAGCGCAATTAAATAATGTCTAATTATTTGCATGCGAGGTAAAAGAATTATCGTAATACCCGCTACAGCTTGTTGGTATTGCAGCGTGGCGTCCGTAATATGCATATCTTACATTGCAGTAAAGGAGGATGCCGGGTGGAGGGGATGTTCAAGTGTCCTTCAGAAAATGACTAATTAGGAAGACTACTATGCATCTTTAAAAAGTTGTTCGTTTTGTTAAGCTATGAACTTAATTAGAAATTTGGCTTAAACTATTATTCGGAAATAGTGGTAACTACTACTCATAAATTTACTTTAATGTTATAGAGGGTGACTATTAAGTTAATTAATATGTTTGAAATCAGTTGCGCTGAAATCGGAAAGATAGTTGTTGAGTTATGGAAACGGGGCATAGTTAGAGAAAAAAACCTTGAAGGAGGTGCGGGGAGGAGCGAATGTTTAAGTTCACTTCAGTAAATTACTAATTAGGAGGACCACTATGCATCTTTAAAAATTCGTTCGTTTGGTTAAGGCTAAGAACTTAATTAGAAATTTGTCTTAGACTGTCGAAAATAGGGGTACCCGCTACTCAGAAATTTATTTTAATGATATAGACGTTGATTATTAAGTTAAATTTGATGTTTGGAATCAGTTGCACACTGAAATCGGAAAATTAGTTGCTGAGATATGGAAACAGGGTACAATTAGACAAAAAGCCTTGAGGGAGGGGCGGGGGGGAGCGGATGTTCAAGTGCCTTTCAGCAAATGATAAATTAAAAAAGCCAGTATATGCATCTCTAAAGATTGATTCATTTGGTTATGCTAGGAATTTAATTTGAAATTTGGCTTAGACTATTATTCGGAAATACTGGTAACTGTTTTCTAGAAGTATACCCTGAAGCTATGAATACTGTTTTTTATGATAATTTAGCAAAATGGAACTGGTTTGGAGAAGTTCGGAACATAATTACCTGAGTTCTGGAAATAAAGCTCAGTTAGAGAAAAACATTGAGGGAGAGGCCGCAAGGAGGCGCGCGGTCAAGTGCTCAACAACAAATCACTAACTATGACTGTTGGTATGCATAACTGAATACTGTCTCTGTACTTTTATTAGGAACATAAATTTAATTTTTACGAAAATTGTTATTCTAAAATAGCGGTATCATCTATATAAAACAGCGATTAAACGTTACGGGTGAATAAAAAAAATGTTAAATTTGTTAAATGTAATTAGTTCAGTTGAAATCAGAGCATTACCCCCCACCCATCCGCATCCCCCGCAAATTTAACAAATAATCTGTTAAATAAAGTTTTCTGTATTAATAATTTCTATCATACTAATATATGTCATGTAAAGAAACCCTTAAACCCAGCTAATTATCATTCATTAAGTCGATAAAATCTTTTAAAATTAAGTTTTTAGCATTTGGCAACGGTAAATAATTAAGTTGATTGTCTACATCTCATATAATCTCTGATCCATCGATTTTAAACACTCGACTGGGAATTGCAATCATTCCTACCTTGATTTATTTAATTACTTCTGTGGAGATTTTATACAACCAACCAACCGAAAATAAAAAAGCGTATTTTTGATGAGATCTCTTTGTGAATAGATTTTAATTAATATTTAATCTATCATAAATCTATTTAAAATTTTCGAATTTTTTACCCCGATCGTTCATGGGCCCCCTACCAGCTACCTGTGTGCAAAATTTCCTAGCCCTGCGCCCTGTGGTTTTCGAGTTTTTGAGGTTACATAGATAGATACGCGAACGGTTTTTAATAGTATAGAAGATTTCCTAGCCCTGCGCCCTGTGGTTTTCGAGTTTTTGAGGTTACATAGATAGATACGCGAACGGTTTTTAATAGTATAGATTGATCCGTTGTAATTTGAATATTTTCATGTGGTTTGTTTTGTTTGATTCAAAATTAATATATTTATTTCAAAAATATGAAAAATAAAAAAAATCGATATTTTTAAGATTTTAAATTTGGTGACTCACCAAATATATAATTAATTGATAGTTTCTGTGAACTAAATAACGAGACAGGATTACACTTTTCATCTTACATAGTTGCTATTTAGCACTATTACGTTAATTGTAGAAGTATTCCAAACAATAAGCATAACTTTCTAATAAAGTTTCTGTTTTCAAAAAATTAATTATTGTTGTTTTTGTCCTATGGCATAATGTTTGGATCATGATTTTACATGTTGAGATTGATATTTACTATAAAATTCAAATTTCCATTTTAAGACTTAAAAAACCCCTCAAAGATAGGATTGAATATGGGTTTTTTTATCTATTTTTGTACCTCTTTAAATAATAACTTAAGTAATTAGGAATAGCACGTATAAAAGTTTATATACGAATATTTAAAAAATTACGAGGAAAAAAAAAGTATTTGTAACTTGGGGATGGGGGGGGGGGGGGGGGGCAAGTGAAAGCTCGCACGGGCGCCAAAATGATCTTTGGCCGGCCCTGTTACCGGCTGTTAAAGAGGTAATGTTCTTCATCATAAGATACCGTCAGATATCATCAGAAAAATTACTCTGAGTAATTATTCGGTGCAAAGTAGAAAAGATGAAACAGCTAAAGACGTTGAAATATCATTATGCTATGACTTAAAGACTTGCAAATTTCCCATTCAACTCGGTAAATCAACTCTATCAAATAATGAAGCAGTACTCTTATCATACGTTCGATTCATAAAAGAACTAAAACCTTGCCAGGAGTCATTATTTGCTAAAAATTTGGAAACTGATACAAAGAAAGAATCTATATTTAATACCATAAGCAAGTTTTTCAAGAGAAAGAAATTCCCATTCGTAATATTTTGTCAGCTGCTACAGATGGTGCTTTAGCAAAGACGGGGCGTCATAAGGGCATTTGAAATAAGTTGTACCAGATGTACTCGCTATACGTTGTATTATTGATCGTCAGCATTTGGTTACAAAAAAAGTTAATGAACGCCTGCATATGTCGCTTCATTGCGTTATTAGAGCAGTCAATAAGATTAGAAGCAATTCATTGCCTAACAGATTAATTGGCCAGCTTTGTACTGAAAATGATGAAGATTACATTCGCTTGATGCTGCACACAGAAGTTCGTTGGCTCTCAAAAGATATTTGTCTTAATCGTTTTTGCTATCTACTTGACTCAGTACTGAACTTCCTTTGAAAACAGCGACGAAAAACTGATTATATCCAAAAATCACATCGCTTATTTGACAGACCTGTTTAGAATATTTAATGAAGTCAATTTACAATTGTAAGGTGATGAGTTGAATTTAATTAAATAAAAAAAAACGTCATAGCTGTTTTTGTGGAAAATCCTCTTCTGCTCAAACGAAATCTAAGTAGGGGTGAATACAGCCACTTGCCTACATTATCAGCAGCCTCTACAAAACAGGCAGATTTACTTACTGCCAACACTTGGATGTTCTTCATACTGATTTTACGGAGCGATTCCAGGATATTTTAAACATGAATATACCGAGTTGGGTTTCAGATTCTTTCGCAAATACGGATACAGAAGAATCATGAAATTTAGAAGAGGAACTCGTAGAACTCATAACTAACGAATGCAGGGCCGGCGAGAGGGGGGGGGGGCACAGGGTGCAACTGAACAGGGGCCTCGGACCAGACTGAACGAAAAAAGAAATTATACAATGTTCCAAATCTGAACTTGCACGTACATTTTCTTTCTTTTACAAACTAACTTGGAAAAAAAAAATCATTTCCTAGAAGTTTTTAACAAAGTTATTGAAAACTCCGGTCTCATCTCTTGTCCTATACTGAGGGAACAAATTGTCACGTCACGTCCTTGATCATTCTTTTTACAAATAAACAGGAACGGAGAAACTTCCTGTTTTCCTAGAAAGGACCAACCATAGAAGAAGGAACTTAAAATAGAAGTAAGATGTAGGGGGGTTTCGTCCGTCATTTGTTTAGGGGGTTATGGGAAGGTGTTCAAACAGAATGGCTTGCAACCCTCCCGATATTGGCGAAAACTTGGCTTTTATCTTGGCATAGACGTTCCTACTAACCGTCGCCTCACATGATGGGTTGCCGGTATTTCCCCTTTTGTGTTGTCATTCTATGTAGTATTGCTCTTAAAGCACTACCGATCAAATGTTTAAGTAATAATTTATAATAGAATTAAAATTATTCTTTAAATTAATTTAACAAATTATTCGTTAAATAAAGATTTTCGTAGAAAATGTTTCTGCGGATAGTTATTTCATAAAGATAAAATTGTTATGATGAGGTTTTAAAATGTAAGCAAATAAATGATTTAAAATCTGCAAATTTCAGAAATTTGTTATGCCCTTAACCCCTTAATCGTCGTGCCCGAGACATTCACGGGCAGCGTAGGTTACGCCTGTTTTATTCAGATTGTTTGATTCCCACCAGTTTCTTAAAATAGTGTTATTGGCTTTATTCTTGCATTATTTTATCTGTCTATTAAATAAGACGAACATTTCTACTTAAAAAACTGGTGGTAATCAAGCAATATGAATTTTTAAAAAGTAGCCTACACATAAAGGGCGCGACGATTAAGGGGTTAAACACAAGGTGTGCATATTTTTAAGAGAACCATATATTCTAATAAAACTAAAACATACTGATTAAAAAATTTGTTTAGAAACATTGCAATTATATAATTTGATAATTGAATTATTGATATTAAAAATTTTATGAGAAAAATCTGAATAATCTTTGAAAAAAAAAATTATGTATCAACAGTGGTAAAATGGTTAATTTTACCTGCTACTGAGTTTCACATCTTTTTTTTTTTTTTTTTTTTCTTTTAATGGCTGGATTTAAGAATTGTAAACTACTTTCTTTTTCTGTCAAATTCTATTTTTATCAAATGATATTAAATTTTCCTCTCCATCCATAGTTAGAAAAGGGAATAAAGTTGATTTGCTTATTAGTCTTTATTTGGAAATATTTTAAATAATCTAATCATTTTTTTTTTTAAGTAATTGTTGCTGTGAAATAGTAAAACTGATTTTTTTTTCTGCATAATGTTGAATTTATTTTATATGAATTATATCTAAATACAGAAGAAGAACTAAAGTTGATTAGCTTATTTTATTTATATAACTAGTCGGATGTGCCAATCCCAAAACTTACTTCTATCTCAGTCATGTTAATAATTCAAAATTCGCTATCACATCGCCAATAAAATCAATATTTTTCGTCATTCTGTTGTACGTCAGAAGCTTGTGAATCGTCGGGTTACAGGGATGCGAACAACTATATCGTATACTAAACTACGAAAAGTCCTTCTGGCCTGAACCGACAGGAACAGATAGTCTCCCTATTCCTTGGTTTTACGATTTTAGCTAATTTTACTGGAAAACACGAAGGTAAAATGCGTGGAACCTAAATAAAAAAGATTCAATCCCAGTTCTCGTCAACATTGAATTTGAATGAGAATATAGCCAAATTAGTCCTCTACAGCCAAGTTCGCTTCATTTATGGCAACTTACTTTGGTCGCCAAATTTGGCGATATTCAGCAAACTGTCGCCAAGTTTGGCGAGAATTTGACGTTGGCGAATATAAATATATAGTGATAAGCATATAATAGGATTAGTAGTTACAACAATGAAAGAAAATTTGCCGAAACCATGTTAACTAAAACTCATAAATTAAACCCGTTTATGGATGAATTCTGCTGTCTTGTTTGAAAATTTCAGCCACCCTAAAATTTCAAACCGCTCTATCTCAGCCATTTTTTAAGATAGAAGCAAAGCAAAAATTGCTCCGGATTCTCCGGATCAAGGCCGAACATTTAAAGAAAAAAAATTTTAGGATTTCTATTTTTTTTAATTTGCACATCGTTTTGAATTTTAAATCTTTAAATGGCTATCACAGCGCCCCCTTTCGTCGAATTATCCCCAAATTGTAATAGAACCTGCTTGCCATTGCCAAAAACGGAGAAAAAAAATTTGGTTCAATTTGAAGCATAACATCATACACTTTTACATGGTACAATAGTGAAAATGGAACAAAAATATCGATCACAGCGCCCCCTCTCGTCGAAATATCCCCAAATTCTGATAGAACCTGCTTGCCATAGCCAAAAACATAGAAATTTTTTTTGTTCAATTTGAAGCATAACATAATACACTTTTAGATGGTACAATAGTGAAAATGGAACAAAAATATCGATCACAGCGCCCCCTTTCGTCAAAATATCCCCAAATTCTGATAGAACCTGCTCGCCATAGCCAAAAACATAGAAAAAAAAATTGGTTCAATTTAAAGCATAACATCATACACTTTTAGATGGTACAATGAAGACACACAGACGGACAGACGGACGGACGGACAGACAGACATTTTGTAAAAACATGTTTTTCGGAATCTCTGACCTCTAAAACGTGTAAATCCGTCGAAAACCGGAAGTCGAAAAAAATTTCGATTACAATACTTTCTTCTATTATAGATAGAAGAAAGTAAAAATATATGAAATCTCTTTTTTTTTTTTTTTTTTTTTTTTGTTATTGCTGTGAAATTGTGAAACTTAATTTTTCTTCAGCACACTGTTTGTTCATTTCTTTTATATGAATCTTTTGTAAATATACAAAAGGTACTAAAGTTGATTAGCTTAGTTCGAAGAATTATTTTCTGTATATTAAAATATTTGAAATCATCTCATCATTTGTTTTATTTGATTGTTGCTGTGAAATTGTAAAGCATTTCTTTTATATTAATGTTTTATTAAATATTTATACAATAAAGTATTTCAACGTATTTAGTTTCCTTATTTGTAATTATATAAACACCAGTGGGCACATGCAAATATTTTACACTGCAGTCTAATATTTTTTAGATGCAGGTTTAAACTTAAAAAAAAAAAAAAAAAGACTAAAAGTATTTCCTAAACAACATTTGTCAAGCCAGAATATCATCTAATTCAGGGATGCACAACCTATGGCCCGCGGGCCAAAAGTGGCCCGCGATGCCTGTTTCGTTGGCCCGCCAATCCCAAAATAGATTATTATTATTATTTTTTTTTTTTTCCCCAATTAAAAGCTTACATGTTTTTACTTAATTTTGCAACTAAGAACTGCTTGCATTTATAAAATCAAAACAATCGCCATCTTGATTGACTGGTTGGATGACGCGATAAAAGCATGCTATTTGTAGCTTGCACGTATTCAACTGTCAAGTTGCGATATATCGGCACTTCTTTAAGATCGACAGAGAGAAATTCGATGCGAGCGCATCGCATCTACAATGAGACTAAAACTGAGCTCTGATTGGCTGATAGCATGTAACGAACGAAGTGTCTAGTGGCTGAAGGAATGTATCTTCTCAACTCTACGTTTATCTTTGGAATGCTTGCCGGTCGGCAGTCGGTTGATGTTTATTACTTGTAGATGGCAAAATGAGCAGTGAAAAAAGAAAAGGCGATTTTCCGAATCGAAAATTTGTTGATTCGTGGACGGATAGGTACTGTTTTATTAATCATAATGGTCGGATTATTTGTCTTTTGTGCAATTCTACTATAGCTGTAGCCAAGGAATATAATGTGAAACGACATTATGAAACGAAACACATGGCGTTCTCATCTATTCAAGGATATGAACGATCAGTAAAAATTGAACATCTGAAGAAATCTTTGATAAACCAGACCAGTTATTTTCAAAAACAGACATCTGAATTGGATTCCTGCGTTGAGGTAACCCTGAATATTGCCCAGCTGATCGCTAAACGTGGAAAACCGTTTACTGATGGTGATTTTGTGAAAGATTGCTTGTTAATTACTTCGGAGAAACTTTGTCCCGAAACAACAAATAAATTAAAAAATTTAAGTTTGAATAGAATGACTGTTCAGAGAAGAATTCAACAATTAAGTGAAGACATTGTAGATCAAGTAAAGCTTGCTGCTTCACATTTTGAATATCTTTCACTTGCTGCTGACGAATCTACCGACATTACCTCAACAGCCCAACTCCTTGTTTTCATTCGAGGTATTAACAAGGATTTCTGCATTACAGAAGAACTTCTTGGAATGTACCCTATGAAAGGCCAAACAACTGGCAAAGAACTTCTTCACAGCTTATTAGAATTATGTAATGGAGCTGCTTTGAATATGGAGAAAATTGTTAGCATTACAACAGATGGAGCACGATCAATGACTAGTGAAATTATTGGAATGATAACTCTGCTAAAAGAACATCTGGGAGAACGTGAAATGGAGTTACTTCAATATCACTGCATCATACACCAACAAAATTTGTGTGCCAAAGAATTAGGTTATGAACAGCTAATGAAGCGTGTTTGTGAAGCAATCAACTTTATTCGTAGTAGTGCATTGCGGCACAGAGAATTTAAAGAATTTTTGGCTGAATTTGAGGATATTCCTAGTGATGTTGTGTACTACACAGAAGTAAGGTGGCTCAGTCGTGGAAAAGCACTTAAGCATTTTATGGAATTATTTGATAAAATTATTACATTTCTCAAGGAGCGTGGAAGGGAAACCAGGCGCTTGGAAGAAGCCAGTTTTCAGTGTGATTTAGCATTTTTAACTGATATTACAAGTCATTTAAATGAATTGAAGATCAAACTACAAGGAAAGAACCAATTCATCTTTCAGTTGGTAAACAATGTAAATGCTTTTAAAAGAAAGTGTTATTTCAACAACAGTTACGGGTAAAAAATTTTGCTCATTTCCCATATTGCAAAAAAATGAAAGAAAAATTTCCAAAGATGAAAATGGATTACGAAGATCAGGTAAAAATTTTAATCAATTCATTCCATGATAGATTTTTAGATTTTGAAAAATGCCATTGTCAAATTGAGTTATTTTCAAATCCATTTACAGTAGATGTCAATTTGGCACCTGAAAATGCTCAATTAGAGCTCATTGACTTACAGAGCTCAGACTTTCATAAAAATGAATTCAAAGAAAAGTCATTGCTTGAATTTTATAGGAATTTGCCTAATGAATTTTCCTATTTAAAACGCAATGCATCTATGTATGCAACTATGTTTGGAAGCACCTACATATGTGAACAATCTTTTTCTATGATGACTGTCAACAAATCAAAGACTAGAAACCGACTAACTGATGAATACCTTTCAGCCGTTTTACATATTGCTACTGCAACTTTAGAACCAAACATAACAAAAATAGCTTCAAAAATACAATCCCAACCATCACATTAATTGTCTCGTCTGTGAAATAATTATGTATGTATATTTGGCTTATTAAAATTAATTTATAAATGTATATATTCAGAATTGAGTATGTTTTCATCAAAGTGGTATATTGACTGTTTATATTAGATTAGAAAAAAAAATATGTGTTTATAAATGCAACGCTACATTGGCCCCAGGTAAGGTACTTTTTCTTTTTTTTGGCCCGCGGGTTGAAAAAGGTTGTGCACCCCTGATCTAATTTATTCAACCAAAGTTACAGTAAAATCTGGCCAAGGATAACAAACGGGGGGAAAAAAAAGTAATTTTATTTTAACTGCTTTATTTTATTTTAATTTAATTTTAATTTATTTTAATTTTATTTTATTTTAATTTTATTTTAATGTCATTAGAGGGTGACATCATCTGTTTTGGAAAAAACATGGGAGAAATAAAAATAAATTGAGCATTTTAATTAAAATTTTGCTTTTTAATCATAAATATAATATAAACGTGTGAAACAACAACTTTGTCCCACTTGAACTTTATTGGAACATATATTTTTTTATTTTAATAATTTTAATCGTTTTTATTTTTTGTGACAACGCTTATTTGAGAAAAACCTTTCATTTCATTTATGAAAACAATGCTGATTTAATTTTTAATTAAATGTAATTTTCTTCAAACATGTTTTAACGAAATGTGAGTATAATATGTCAGAAACCTGTTAAAATTTTTTTCATATGGTATCTCATTTATCGTTTATTTGCATAGAAAAAGGGATGTTGACATCAGAAATAACAAGTTGGAAATTGTACGTCAAACGTTACAAACGAGGTGCGTTCGTACGCACGTTTTAGAATTAAATTCATGATATCCCGTGCGTAGAACGGGCTAAACAGCTAGTTAAGTATATATTTTATGACACTGTTCATACAAATATCTTAACTAGTTATATAAATATTCAGATATATATGTATCAGCTAGTTATATAAATATTCAGATCTTGATGATTTTTAATTCTGTGAAATGAATTATATCGTCTGCAGATTAATTTCTGTAATAAAATAAGTATCTCGGTCGCTTGACGATTTAACATCCATCGGAAGCTCCTCTAACAAAAAAGCACCGATTTAAAAAAAAAAATCAAATTTCTTAATAAATATTTTTATTAATATCTCCTAAAGTTTTGATTCGATTTTAATAAAATTTGAAATGTCTCGACAAAATTCTGCAAAGATAATATATTTTAAATTGCAAACCATTTGGTTGGGTAGTTTTTGCGTTGTTATATGCGGACAGACAGACAGACGGACGGACAGACAGACAGACGGACGGACAGACGGACGGACCAAACGACGACTATAGGTGCTACGTATTTATATAATTACGAACGCACCTAATAAATATGATACATTTTATTAGTATTTCCTAATTTCATAAAATGAAACGATTACTTTAAATCCTTTTAACTAAAAAAAAAAAAAAAAAAAAACCTACTGTTCAATTATTCAGTCCTTTATAAAGATTTTTTTTTTCATCAAAATCATCAGAAGAAAGGGGATTTTAGTTAAATTTAAATAAGGGTTTGGTTTTAAATTTTAAAATCAGGTGAATACAATCAATTCGTAGTTGATATTATGAAGGTGATGAGGGGGGGGGGGAGAGAGGTAATTGTATGTGTTTATTTTATAAGTAGCCAGTGACTGATTTACAAATTTGGGGGCCCTGGGCACAGATGCTTTAATAATTTTGTGATATGTAATGATGTTTCTTCTCAATTTTTTAGCAGTAAAAGTTTTTATAACATCCTCATAATCTTAAGTGCTCTATCTCGCTGACGATTTTTCAATCTTTCGTCAATTTTAAATATCCAATGGTAAAATTTATTTTTAAATATTGAAATGCAAATGAGATATTTTTAAAAATTTCTCCCATAGGATTAACATTAGCGACCTAGCGTTTTCTCGTGAGTGATGTAGCCCTTAAAAGTTATTTTACATGAAAAAAAAAAATAAAAATAAAAACTTTCCATATTAATTTTGTGTTTTAATAGTTTAAAACTTCAGATTTGGGCTAATAATTTAAAAATCTTCCGTAACATTTGCGGACTCCGGAAAATCGGGGGCCATGGGACAGTGGCCCGAATGCCCTGCTGTAAATCAGGCACTGAAAGTAGCTGCATTACGTAATCAAGTTTTAAAATATATCGAATTTAAAATTATTCTTGAACAAAGTTCTTTTTTTATAAGTTATTTAAAGAAATTAGACCGGAGTTCTTTATTGTCATAAAAATAAAGATATCAAATATCGGAAAATTGAAAATATCGAATTAAATATTAGTTTTAAAAGCAACCAACTATTGTTTTTTAAGTATTATTTTATTGGTATTTAGGAAAAACATACCCCCTCCCCCCTCCACCCCATAACAAAAATAAAATATACGTAACTTTAAAAACAAAGCTTTAAATAGATTGCATTATGTTTACACTCCTTAGGTAACATATCTTGTTTGTTTGTTCATTGAGAACATACATCTGACTTGTGTGCTTGACATCAAGTGCCCGATGTAACATATCCTTCGCATAACAGACGTAGCAAAAATCAAAACAAATCTCTCGTCTCAAACGCTTAAATAAATAAGAAAAGAAAATAAGTTGAAACTGGTGTGAAACACTAAGAACTAAAATAACTTCTTAAAACACTATAAAAACTTTAAAATGCGCTAGGCCTTTCGAAAGATCTGAGTCTTTCTTCGTCAGGCGCAAAAAGACGTGCGTCTACTATGAAAGCAGCAGCAAGACTGAAATGAGAGGTAAGGGAGAGGAAACAAGCTGATGCAACAGCCAATAGGAAAGTAGAAAACAACAGCCAATCACAGAAGAGTAAAAACAAAACAATAGAGAATACAAAATAGAAGGGGAATAAGGAAGTGAAAAGATAAATAAATAAAATAGAATAAATAAATATATAAAATAAAATGAATAAATAATTAAAAAATAATAAATAAAATAAATAAATAAATAAATAAATAAAATAAAAATAAATAAAGCACACAAATACACAAAAAAAAAAAGGAAACACATGAAAATTAAGAATTAAATAAGTAACCAAAATATATAAATATATACAAAAAAAAAAAACTACTATAAAAAAGATACTATTAGCATTAAAGTTCCTTGATGCTTCCTTAAAGTTCCTTGTTTCCTTTCCTTGATGTTTTAGTTACCAAATGTGATTCTTCTTTCAAAACTTGTGTTTATAGAAAACCTTTTTCTGTCTCTAACCCACCTCATGCTCTCTCAAATCATCCTGTCAACCAAAAAATCGGTGTATTTTATACGTATGTAAATCGTGCTCTCAAAATTTGTTCCGACTCTGCATCCCTTAAGGATGAACTTAATTACAGTAGAACTCCAATTATCCGAACTCCGACTATCCGAATCGCTGATTATCCGAATCGCTTTCAGAATTTCAGAAAAAAAATTAAGACGGAAACGTACTGCGATTTTCAAAATAATGATTCTGTCTACGCGCGCTATATTGTCCTTCCCTCCGCGAATCTAGTGTAGGCGCAGCGCGAACATTATTGGGATGATGAGTCAGCGTCTCATAGCGCAGTTCGATTATTGGCTGTCGTCCGTCGCCAGGTGGCTGGCCCGGCCCACCTGGGTTTCAAATTCTAAATGACGATAACTTATTGAAAGTGTGAAAGAAGAAAGTGTCGAGGAAAACGATGACCTTAATGTCGAAGTTGAAGCAGACACGGGACCATCAGCTAGTGAAGCATTTGCCGGCCTTGAAACTGCGTTGAAGTGGATGGAGCGTCAGCCTGAGTGTGACCACATGCAACTTCTCACTATCAAGCGGATGCGCGACTTGGCTGCCCGAAAACGGATGTAGACTGTCAAACAGCTTACTTTGATCGAGATGTTCAGCAAGCAATATGACTTTCATTTACAGTACGATGTGTACATACTGTACAGCACTTGTAAATACGCTTAGCATGTAAAAGTGTTGACTTTTCATTTAATTAATTAAAAGGTCCTTTTCTTTAAAAATAGTTTTTATCTCCCATTTTAACATACGTACAGTAATTAATTAAAATCGATCCTTTTTTCGGAAAAAATCCAATTATCCGAATTTTTGATTATCCGAATGGGGTCCGGTCCCAATTGATTCGGATAATTGGAGTTCTACTGTACTTAAAAACTATTGCTGTCAAAAGAGGTTTCAATCCTTCTGTTATCAATAATGCTGTGAAGAAATTCAATAGACCGTCTTATAAATCTACTCTTTCTAAATCTGTGAAAAGCAAACCTGATAATTTGGTTGTCCTCCCTTTTTATCCTCCTTTATGTTTCAAATTAGCTAAAGTTTTAAGACGCTTCAATTTTAACATTATTTTTAAACCTGCCAATAAATTCAAATTCCCCTCCACCAAATCTCCTGTTCCTGATCTTCGTAAATGGGGAATTTATAATGTTCCTTGTAATGGCTGTGATTTATCTTATATTGGTCAAACTAAAAGAAATCTCGAAATCCGCTTAAAAGAACACTCTCGTTATGTAACTAATCAAGAAATTTCTAAATCTTCAATTGCCAAGCACTCTTGGGATTCCGGCCATTGTTTTAATTTTAAAAATGCTAAAATTATCTTTAATGCTAATAGTATCTCTGAATTGGACTTTCTGGAAAATTTAGCTATTTATCTTAATCGTGAAGTTATTGTTAATGATAAATCCGATTCCACAATGCTCTCTGCTGCTTGGAAAAACCTCTTCAGTACTTCCATATAATTTATTTTGTATTAATTAATTTTAGTCTGTTTTTTTTTTCTTTTTTGTATATATTTATATATTTTGGTTACTTATTTAATTCTTAATTTTCCTGTGTTTCCATTTTTTTTATGTATTTGTGTGCTTTATTTATTTTTATTTTATTAATTTATTTATTTTTTATTTATTTATTTTTTTTTAATTATTTATTCATTTTATTTTATATATTTATTTATTCTATTTTATTTATTTATCTTTTCACTTCCTTATTCCCCTTCTATTTTGTATTCTCTACTGTTTTGTTTTTACTCTTCTGTGATTGGCTGTTGTCTTCTGTTTTCCTATTGGCTGTTGTTTTCTACTTTCCTATTGGCTGTTGCATCAGCTTGTTTCCTCTCCCTTACCTCTCATTTCAGTCTTGCTGCTGCTTTCATAGTAGACGCACGTCTTTTTGCGCCTGACGAAGAAAGACTCAGATCTTTCGAAAGGCCTAGCGCATTTTAAAGTTTTTATGGTGTTTTAAGAAGTTATTTTAGTTCTTAAATAAGAAAATATCGAGGAAAAAAGATGCCAAGACAGCGATAACTATGCCATATTATTACCCTACTTACTCCCCTCCTTTGAAATAGTTTCGGAAAATGCCGTAAATAAAAAAATTCCGTGGCAAACGGTGATAGAGGGAAAAGGGCGAAAACTGCCCAGATCCTCCTTCTTGACCGCAGCCTATATAGCTTGAGGCAAAAGAGCCTCTGGACTAGAACTGCATGTCTCATTAGGCATTGCCGTTTTATCATGGATTAGTTTTCAATAATTCACAGAAGGCGATAAGGGGTACAATTATATTGGACACGAAGCTGAAAAGGGTCCGGTAAAGACAGATTTTGTATTATGTATATGCATATACAGGGGAATGGGAGAGGGCCCCTCAAACATCTTTACCGGACCTCACAATAGAGATCTGCACGGGCCAAAATTTCCAAACCCGGGTCCGGTCCTAACCCTACTAGGCTTGGCAAAATCAGGAGCCCAGTAGTCAGCTATTACAGACCTTTGAGCAGAATAACGAAGTTTAGCTTTTAAAATTATTTGAAAAAGAAATATTTTTAAATAAAATTTTAGTTTATGTTTTAATCAAATTCATTTTTTCATTAAAGATCTTGGTCAAATTTTGTAAAAGTAGATATTGGTAATTATGATTTTTCTTACTGGAATTGCAATAATTTCTACTATTACTTCCTTCAGCCAAAGCAGATGGTCGCTTTCTTTCTATAGCCCCCATTCTTTATAAAAGTCCCCAGATAGAAAAAAATCCCTGACGGCTCGGCTTACAGGCACAGGTAGATTTCGAAGACGCAGACCGTGGTACGCCTGTTTGTTGGGAATTGCGGAAGAAATGACCTTTTTGCCATGATGCGACAATTGGAACCGCCTACTTCGAAACCTAACTTGTTTGCAGACGGAGCCAGCAGTTTTTTTTTTTTTTTTTCTTTTTTTTTGCTATAAGAGTTTTTCCTATAACAAAAACTTGTCAATATAAAAGTTTTAGATATTATTAAGAGGATTTATAATAAATTTAAGCGGATTTGAAATCTTGGGAATTAACGAAGTTGTGAATATTTTTCTTCTAAAACCCCTCTAACAACCCCCCCCCCCCTTGGGGCCATTTTTAATTATATCAAAAATCTATCATACATAGATTTTCAGCCCTTCTCCTAGAAGTAATAATAACTGCAAACGGATTCGATACGTATCATAATAAAGAATTATGGGTTTTTTTCTGTTTTCACAAAAAGCCCCCCCCCCCTGGTTCGATTTTGCCCATTAACGAACTTGACCAAGATTTTATGCCCCTTGATTTTATGTATCAGTTTCGAAAAGATGCGGGAGTTGGAACCGCCTATTTCGAAAAATAACTTGTTTGCAGGCGGAGCCGGCAGGGATTTTTTTGTTTTAAATTTTTTTTTGCTATAAGGGTTGGTCCTATAAAAAACTTGTCAATATAAAAGTTTTAGATAATATTAAGAGGATTTATAATAAATTTAAGTGGATTTGATATCTTCTGAATTGACGAAATTATGAATTTTTTTCTTCTAAAACACCCCCTTTTTCCCTCCCTAGGGGCCATTTTTAATTATATCAAAAATCTGTCATACATACATTTTCGGCCCTTCTCCTAGAAGTAATAATAACTTTAAACGGATTCGATACGTATCATAATTAAGAAATTATGGGGGGTTTTCTGTTTTCACAAAAAGCCCCCCCCCCCACGCCTTGGTTCGATTTTGCCCATTAACGAACTTGACCGAGATTTTATGCCCCTTAATTTTATGTATCAGTTTCGAAGAGATCTGTACAGAATTATTGCAGTTATCGTGTTCATAAAAAAGTGACATAGATAGATAGATAGATAAAGTTTTGAACTGGGCGTGGTTTTGGGTTCTGGGAGTCATGATCGGCGTAGATCTACAAAAATTTTTCAAAAATTCCAACTTAGGTGAGAATGTAATAGGTAGTATTTCTTACGAAATCTACCTAAAGATTTGGAGGCTGTAAATTCTATTTAAAAAATAAATCTTATTTTACTGTTTTTTTTTTAGGGGAGGGGGGGGAGGGAGGGGCTAAACGCGTGAAAAAAAGTGTGGGATGCAAGGTTCAAAACTTCAATGTTCCATTTTTTTTTTATTCATAGGTTTAAAAAAATGCTTTTTAATTTCATTCGGGACCCCAATAAGCGGGGACCCTTGTGATTACACTAGCAGCCATCCCCTTATGTTCAACCTGTTGCTCTTTTTTAATCGGTTTCTCTTATCTTTATAAATTACAAATCTAATTATATAAATTATATTTTGTAATTATTTAATACAGTAGCGGAGCTTCGCTGGCCAGTTTCTCCCAAACGAACCTGGGTTTGGTGGCCTCACTGCCTTCGACAGTATAGACCTGTGCGGGATATCCCCGCTCCGATCTCGAATATAACGAACCTGAATTATTGCAATTTATCTTTTGATCCAGATTAAAATAAGAAACTGCAGCATCGTCGTTCACGTTGTCATAGGAATCAATTTCTTCCTATTATAGTGTCAAGTTGTTATTGTTCCAACTTCAGTTTAATCATGAAAGTAGTTAAATCTACCGAACAGTTCTTCAGTTTCAGAAAAAAATGGGAAAAAATAATCGCAAAATGCGAAAAGGTAAAAATTACACAAACAATTCAAGAATAGTAGAGAGTAAGATTTACTATATTTAGCAAAAAAAAAAAAAAAAAAAAAAAAAAAAAAAGAAAGAAAGAAAGAAAGAAAAAGAAACTGGATTCTTTTTACGAATGTCAAAAGCC
Source organism: Maratus michaelseni (assembly GCA_963931845.1). Classification (NCBI taxonomy): domain Eukaryota; kingdom Metazoa; phylum Arthropoda; class Arachnida; order Araneae; family Salticidae; genus Maratus; species Maratus michaelseni. The sequence continues at coordinate 375,960,181 of OZ007591.1, forward strand.
ACAAAACGCTAAAAATCGCATAACAAATTCGCAAAATATTAACAAATCACAGAGAACAATTTTTTAAAATTGAACTAAACGTTTGAAACCAGATTCCTTCTACATATGCCAAAAAATCACCGCAAAACGTGAAAAAAGCGAACAAAAATCAGAAAAAAACTACAAAAATCAGAAAAAATTCACGAAAAATTAAAAAATCTTAGAAGACAAAATTTACTAATATTCGGTTAAAGAATGTTCCTTTTACGATAGTAGAAAAATCGCGTAATAAATCTGTAAAAAATTAAAAATTACAGAGAACAAAATTTACTATATTGGGATAAAAGATTGAAACCGAATTGCATTTATGAATATCAGAAAATCTCCGCGGAACGCGTAAAAAAGCTAAAAATTGCATACAAATTCGTAAAAAATTCAAAATTGCAGAGGACAAAATATTATACTGGGTAAAAAGATTGAAACAGGATTCCTTTTACGAATGTCAAAAAAATCGCGACAGTGTTGAGTTGTTTTGTTTTTGTTGCTAGGTGAGATGCTATCACCTTTTTCAAAAATAATGAATGAGTGCAAATTACCTGTGACTAAAAATTGAAATGAATCCTGTCAATATGCATACTTACAAAATTATTCTCAAACTAAAATAAATTTAGAAAAAAGGTAAATGGACTAGATTAAACAGAAACAATTAAAATTTAAAGAATTTAAATTTACTTGAATTCTAAGTTTTGAATTCAAAATAGTATAAGAATTAATTATTTAAAAGTACTGACAAAATTCTCAATTTGCACTACATCCAATTCCCCAACAATCAGCATAGTGAATTCAAGAATTAATATGAAAGGTAATAACAAGGAATTTTCATAGACATAATAATTTAGACTAAGTGAAAATTTTGGAATAAAGGGGACAAAATCTTTCTTTTAAAGAAAGTACAGAAAGGGGGGGGTATAAAATTGATGAGATAGGTTAAACAAAATAATATTTGACAAATATTAAAAAAATGCAAAATTAATTTCAAGAATTCACAACACTGAAGCTGTGATCGTATAGATTTATCTTTGTTTAAGAGACCATGAGTTAATAATTAAATTTTGAATAAGTAATTCATTATGATAAAATGCTTCTCATAAGACTTTAGATCAAAATGTTAAAATTACTTTATATAAAAAATTCAGATAAGTATGTCTTGTAATTAATTAAAGAATAGTAAAAGGTCTCAGTTAATTAAATAAAATAAGTTTGAGTATTAAAAATTACAACATCCAGTAAATTAGCAGTTTATTTTTTTATTAGATTTAATGCTTAAAATAATATTTAGAAATTCCATGACTAGAGAATACAATAATTTACTTTAATTAATTAATTAATTTATTTATTTATTTTACCAGAATTAGTATTTAAATCAATAGAATAAATTAAGTTAAAAATTACTATGCATTTTAAACTGGTAATTCAAGCTATACATAGTATTCCCAATTAAATTTTAATGATTAACAAAAAGTAAAATTACTGAACATGAATCTTATTGAAATGATTTAAAATAAATTAATGAGATAAAGAAAACAAAGAGGGAATTTACTTAGATATTTTGTTTATTTACAGAAACACATTATTCATAGCTTTCACGAATTATAATAGCAATCTAATGTATTGAGGATAATGTATTGATAATAGATAAAAACATTATCAAATTGGTTAATCCAAAAATCAGAAATATCATATACTATAATCAGATAAATTTAACTAAAAATACTGATGTTATATTTACCACAGAAAGTACATAGTGATGTTATAGTAGTTTTGGCCATCCTTTGGTAGGCTTGGTTTTCCTCCCCACTGAGTAGTCAACAATGTCTAAGCAGAATCCGAAAAGGTAGAGGACAATATGAACGCAGAAAATATATGTAAATGAAGTCAGTTAGGAATAAATCATTTATAAGAAGTCGTTGTTCCCACACCGAGAGTCGATTCTAATGATCATTCTTTGACTATTTATAACACGCTCCTGCCACTCCGTGTGAATCTTCAGTTACACACCGGCTCCCTCCAAATACGAGCAGTGGTGCTAATCTCTCGATATGCCACTAAAATCTACACATCCTAATACTTCGTCATCTTAAAACTTTTTCGAATTCTTTTCGTCATTTCAGGCCGCGTAGCATACAACCATTTACTATCAACTCCCCAGCGATCGTCCGTCTTTTTACTTACAAAAAAAAAAACAATCTACCGCTCGAGCAGGCGGCGGTGGGGGAAAATGGGTACTTAACACGCACCCACAATCTCACTGTTCGTGGTTTTAAACATCACTCGTCTACTGCCGGGAGAGAAGTGTCTCTCTCTCGAAAATTTCGCTACAGCCTAACCGGCGAGGTGAGGGAGGGAACCCTCCACCCTCACACACCCAAACTATCCGAGCTTCAAAACATGACTCCCTGCTAACTAGCTCTCCGTTCCCTTGGTAACGCTACCAGGGGGGGAAAAGGGTCAACGCTGATTGGTTGAGTGGGGGGAGCAAATAACACGCCTATTGGATTAGTTGTTGCTAGGTGAAAAATCCTAGCTACTATTCCTGGAAATAAGCCGTCTGTTGGGTCCCACGAAAAGAAAGAAATCACGTGTACGCTTGCACCTGCTATCTCGTAAACAACGACCCGAAAGCAATATACTGTGCATCTTCCCAACAAGCCTTCGAAATAGTTTTATGACTCTCTTTACTGAGGGTAATAAAAAGTCGCACACAAAACAACTGACAATAATGCTTCAGTTATTCCCATGACTTCTTATAAAAGCTTATTGTACTATATCCAATCTGCCTGTGTGTGTTCCGAATTTACGATCCCTTAAACTACGTGAGAATTTCAAGTAAAAGTTGTTTGCGTGGACACTATCTCATAGTGAAAAAGGAAGCACTTGGGTGGTCTTGACTTATAGAGAAATACAAATGTTTGGATTTTGAAAATAAGAGTTTTAATTAATAATGTTTAAGAAAAATAAGAAAAAGGAGGAGGGGGTTTGATTAAATATTAAAATAGAATGAGTTTATAAAAAAGAAATGTTTTAAGATATTAATGAAAATATAAATATAAAAATTTAGATTAAATTACCTCTAACAAGAATCCCCCGTCTCTATTTAAAAAACACAATTTTTTGAAAAATAAAAAAAAAATTTTGTTTTTTAAGTAAAAAGTGCGAGTAAAAATTCAATGGATGCGGGAGAGATCACTAAATGGGGCCTAACATTTCAAACAAACCAGACCTCGGTCCGAAGAATTATCAAGAAACACTTAGCAAGCCTACCCCTCAAGGTATACAGTCCGGAATGCATAACCTGAGTTTGCATACACAAAACTCTCCTCACCTGTCAACAAAATCCTAGACACACCTGTAGAATAACAAAAAAAAAATTAACAGATGAACACAAGGCTGGACATTGCTTTTGTCACCACTAACCTTATCAATCGGGAAGGTTCCATTCAAAGTATTTACCTGAACACTGTTTGCTAAACCACAAAAAAAAATTTTGAAAATTGCCAAAATAATTTTTTTTTTTTTTTTTTTTAAGCCAAATAAAAATTTGGGAGAGAACATTGCCAACCGAAAGAATCGCCAAATCCATTACAATAATAATGCATATCAATATAGGTATAAATTGTTAGCTCGATGTACACAGATATATAAAAACATATGAACTAGTAATGTATATGCATATAAAAACACAAACAAAAAGAATAAAAAAAAATGGGTAAAAGGCAATTTGCACAATATACAGTTAATTCACAATAAAATACATTTCACTAATTAAAATTCAGTTAACACAAATTGTATCAATGTGTAAAAATTGAGAAACACTTTCTCCAGTTGATTGATATGCAAGTTGAAACTATGAAGTAAGGTATTTACATATGCACTTACAGCGACACTGTGCATATTGGAAGAGCAACCCATTTATCTGTGCTATAAACAATTGCCAAAATAAAAGCATGATGGGGCGAAGAAGACCCAAAAGCTATGGTGAAGATTATCACCATCAGAAACTTAATTTATACAGTAAAAATTTAAATTTTGACAAAAGAAATCCTTTAAAAAAAAAAGGAAAAAAATAGCACAGAACCAGATAAAATTTTATAAATTTTTCAATAAAACCACACCACTATACTTTAATGAAGTAATGTACTCAAGAACAAAATTAATAACCTCAAAAGTTTTCAGGTTAAAAAAATTATACACAAAACAGTACACTAATACTACCTTACACTACGAAATACCTACATATTATATCTAGTAATGAGTAAAATTAATAGTTCCCTCAAATATAGTATTATCCTGTAAATCCACTTATACTCATCTACTGAGAACTTAACTAGAACATCAATTAAAATATAAATAATATGCAAATCGATGGATACTATCGTATTTAACAAACAGGGAGTACTACATGAAAATAAAAGGGGAGGGGAAAAAAAATTTGGATTCCCATTTTCAAAATGCACTAAAAATTTTCAAAGTCTCGAAATTACCCAAAAATCGAGAAAAAACGTAACATAATTCCAAAATATACCTGCGGAGAGGTTATTTGCACTATAACTATCGAAATATACCTTATTTACACTAAAATTAGCTATATAGAACATTAAATGTGATGAAAACACAACCGCTCAGATCGTTACCGCTAACCAAAACAAACGGTACAAGTACTCTAAAAAGCTTATTTTTCACGTTAAAATACAATAAAAACTAACTCTATACTATCTATATACATTATACAAACAAAATATAAGGTTATTAAAATAAAAATACTATAATTACTACAACTTAAAGTTTATAATTGGGACGCTTGTCCCTGTTCCTGAATCCATAGGTATTTCTGGACGAAGGAATCGAATCAGTCGGTTTGCAATGAGATTCGATTAAAGTCGGAAAACGACTGGTTGAAGGAATAACATAGGATTGAGCTTCAACAACTTCGTTAGCTACCGCGATATCTGGCATGTCCGTAACTGGATTTTCAGCCGTGGAGGGGGAGGGGTGGTTTCAGCTCGTGAGTTCTCGAACTCGGCTGAAGGAAGAGAGGGGGAAAGGGGTTCGTTGCTGGTGGCTAGTGAAGGCAACGTGTTGGCTGTTGATTGCATGGGCAATGCTTCATCTCTGTTTACTGCTGATGCTGTAGGTATGATAAACGCGCGCCTGCGTTTTTTCGTCCGCCGTTCTGGGTTATCGTTAATCGATTGGTGAATGGGAGTAGTTGGATTCTGAATATTCGATTGATCATCGAATTGACTCTGCGGCCGTTGGTCATTTGTTTGGAAATCAACATGCCTGTTTTTAAATTCAGTCAGCCTATCGACGTGTACCACTTGCGTTAATTTTAAATTTGATTGGAGGGCGATTTTAAAATTTACCTCATTTATTTTTTCAGTTATTGTATAGGGACCATTATTAAATTTAGATAGTTTTTTACATTGTCCTGGTTTAACAGCTGGTGTAAAGAGCCAAACTGAATCACCTATTTTAAGATTCTTTGAAACAGCAGTTTTTTCTCTGTATTTTTCTTGCTTTTCTGAAACTTCCACCAAACTACTGTGCACTTCAGCATACACTTTCTTCAAAGCAGGGAATAAAAGTTCACAATAGGTGGGGGCGTCATTATAATTTAAAGTTTGGGGGGTGGAAAAAAGTTTATAGGGGAGATTTAAATTTCTGCCAAACATTACTGCAGCTGGGGTTAATTTTGTAGAAGAATGCACGGCTGTCCTGAGAGCTAAAAGAGCAAATTTTAATTTTGTATCCCAGTCCGACTGATTTTCATTGACAACATGGCATAGGGCATTAATTAGAGTTCTGTTTTGACGTTCAATCTGAGAATTTCCTGCTGGGTGGTAAGCTGACGTGTGAATATGTTTCATTCCAAAGTTTTTATAGACTCTCTCAATGGCTTCTGATATAAGATTTCTACCCTTGTCGGAAACAATATAGCTAGGAGCACCGTACCTTGAAACGAAATCTGCTAGAGTATCCGCTACAACGTCTGAGGTGATAGAGGATACAGCATATGCTTCAGGCCACTTAGAAAAAGCATCGATATATGTCACGATAAACTTGTTACCCGAAAAGGTTGTCGGTAAAGGACCAATTATGTCGAAATTCACTTTTGCCAATGGAAATTCTGGTGTTGGCATTCTCTGCAAAGGGGCTAGATGTTTAGGTCTATAAGCTCTTCTTTGTTGGCAACTAATGCAAGATTCTACTAGATGCTTGACATCTGCAGACATACCTGGCCAGTAAAAATTTTCGCGAATGCGATCAATAGTTTTCTGGAAGGCTTGATGACAAGCTGCCAGAGAATCATGTGTTAGTGCGAACACTTGGGGGATTAGTTCTTTTGGCACCACCAGTTTGGGCAATTTATTTAAAATGGGAGAGTCTCGAGTGTCCTCGCACATCAAAAGATCATCTCGGAAGAAAAATTTCATGTACTTTGGTGCTATATCCACTCCTTGATCTAGCTTCTGAGCAATTTGGAAACACTTTTTGTCAGTCTTTTGGAGTTCTTGAATTTTTTCAAGAAGATCAGTCTGGGGCATAAAAACATTCTCCTTTGCTATTTGTACACAAAAATTACAATTTACAGTATTTACAGAGATTTCATTAGAAGTAGTGTATCTAGACAGAAAATCCGCAACACTGTTGCATTTGCCCTTGATAAATTTGATTGAAAAAGTAAAATCAGATAAGGTGCAAATCCACTTTGCCATGCGAGAAGTTGGGTCCTGAATTTTAAGCATATAAGTTAGGGGAGCATGATCAGTGAAAATAAAAAAGTGGGTGTTAGCTAGGTAACACTTAAAATGGGCGGTTGCCCAGACAACAGCTAAAAGTTCCCTTTCTGTGGCTGAGTACCTTGTTTCAGGGTCCTTCAACTTTCTGCTAGCAAAAGCCACAGGGTGTAAAAAGTTGTTCTCATCCAGTTGAGATAAAACTGCGCCTAAAGCTTTACCACTCGCATCAGTATAAAGATAAAATTCCTTCGAAAAATCAGGGAGGGCAATACATGGCTTAGAAATTAAAGCAGCTTTTAAATCTTCGAATTCTGCTTGCGCTGCAGGGTTCCATGAAAAACGACCATTTTCTTTAGTTAGTTCAATTAGGTTTTTAGCTCGTTTAGAAAAATCAGGGATAAATCTCCTGTAAAATGAAATTGTACCAATAAAAGATCTAACTGCTTTGCGGGTATCAGGGGGTTGAAATTTTTCAATTACTTCTATATTTTTATTAATGGGTGAGACTTTACCTTTATGGATTTCAAAACCTAAATATTTAATTTTATCTGATAGAAAAAGGCATTTACTGGGTTTTAATTTTAAATTATGCTGGCGAAGTCTATCAAAAACAGTTGTTAATTTTTCAAGGTGGGATTCTACATCTTTGCTAGCAATCACAATATCATCTATATATACAAGAATTCCCATATTTCCCAGATCTCCAAATATTGCACTCATGAGTCGTTGAAAAGAATTTCCTGAGTTTGATAAGCCAAAACAATTTCTCGACCACTCAAATAGTCCTTTATGAGTTATGATTGCTGTTTTGTGTCTGTCCTCAGGACGCACAACTTGCTGGAAAAAGCCACTTGTTAAATCAAGTGTAGAAAAGAAATTTGAACCGGATAGTGCATCAACCGAATCTGTGATATTAGGGATGGGGTATGCATCTTTAACTAAATTTTTGTTTAATTTTCTAAAATCGACAGCCAATCTATAAGATCCGTCTGCTTTCTTAACCAAAATGACTGGAGCCGCAAATTCAGAAATGGAGGGGGATATTATATTAGCTTTTAACAGGATATCTAATTGATCTTCCATTTCTTGTTTAAGATTATGGGGAACTCTATAGGCTTTACATTTTACAGGTTTATCAGAAGTTAAATTTATTACATGGGGAATAGTGTCACAGCCGGGCAAGTCTAGGACTGATGCTGCAAACACATCTTTATTTTTATTAAGAAAATCCTGCATTTTAAGTTTAAGAGGGGGGTCTAAATGGTCAAGATTAATATCTGAACTCCAGCTGAGATCAGCATGATCAAAATCAGCTAGTGGAGTGGGCACATTAACATTAAGGGCATAATTACAATTATTAGAATTACACTCAGAATCATCGATGCACTTTTGAATTTTAGCAACCCTCATTCCCTTATTCAAAGTAACCTCATCATCCGAAAAGTTAGCAAATGAAATAAATAACCCGTGTTCCTGAGAACAGATTGTTCTAGATGATAAAACACCATTACCAAATTTTTTTACTAGGGGTTCCAAAATAACAATATCATTATTATCAATAAAATTACTTCTCGAGCAGTTTACTTGAGCTAAAATTTTAGATTGGGGGGGATAGTTACTAAATTTTTCAAAACAGCAAAACTAATTTTAATAATCTTAGACTTTTCACATGTATCACTTACTTTAGTTTCGACATCATTAGATTGTGACTTTTCGCTATCATGACAACTCACTTGGCATACAGGGGCATTGATTTCATTTTCATTATTTTTCACAACCCTGATATTATTTACACTAAGATCACAACCATTTGTTTCACATATATTATCCCGACCAATTGCCTTATTTTCATTTAATTTATCAGTACACATATAACTACAGGTCTCATGATTATTTGTATTATTAACATTTTCTAATTTTGAAACACCTTCAGAAGATTTTTGAACAGAAGAATTGCTATCATTACCTTCGCATTTATCTAAAATCACCTTATTTTTATCTTCGCTACTACATTTTTCACTATCTCGAATCTCTATTTGTTCACTACTCTCCCTTACATTGGCTTTTACTACCATACAATTGTTCTCACTGTTCTTATTCTTCTCAGAAATATTACTAACATTAGAAAAACATTCTACATTACCCTCAGTTTGACATGACACATTTTTAAGGCAAGAAATTTTGTTATTTACAATAATTGGCGGTTTAATATTTACATGACATTCTGAAATTTTTGGAACATATTTACAAAAAGTTTGCTCATTAATACCAAGACTAATAGATTTGTCACTACACTTTATGATAGCCTTGTACTTACTCAAAAAGGGCATACCTAAGATAGCAGTAAATTCATCAGCGAGTTTACCTGCTACTACAAAAAATTCAGCTTGGCAGCTGACATTACTGAAATTGAAAGATAACTTAACTTTCTCAGTGAGAGGGACACATTCACCTGTCACAGTTAGAATGGGTACATTGCATGCCTCAGTTTTTACACCTGGGAATAAACACAATCCCTGTCGAGAAATTAAATTGATACCTGATCCCGTATCACACAGTGCAGTAATAAAAATATCACCGACAGCAATTCTTGCGGTAGGGAGATTGCATGCTGATGGTGGGAAAACATTATACACAGAGGGGGTTTTGTCGTTCGGCTTCTCATGAGTTAGTCCGACTACTCCAGACTCAGCCATTACCCGTTTAAATTTTGTTGAACATTGTGTTCATTGGCAGTGTTGTTATTCTGCTGGGTTACATTATTGTGATTACCCCTATTCCTATAATTACCTCTCTGGCCATTGTTGGTACCTCTGTTTCTCTGGTTATTGCCATTTCCCCTATAGTTTCTTTGATTCTGATATCCCCTGTTACTATAACTGCCTCTGTAGTTATTGTTAGGTCTGGCCATACCTCTACGACCATAGGGATTTTCATTAAAATTTTGCCAGCCTTGATTTCTGGGGTTTTGGAGGCAGTCCTGAAAAAAATGGCTGGGGTCGCCACATCCAAAACAGAAAAAGGGGTTGTATTGGACAATTTCCTGGGCTGGTGGTCTCGCTGCAGCTGGTTGTTGCATAACAAGACTATCAAGTTTAGCCGTTAAGATTTCCATTTTGTTTTGGAGTTCTATAATTTCACGGTTGGGATGGCTAACCTGGGGTGTAGGGGGGTAAACAGCAGCACATGCTACACCTGAGGGGACCTGGGGGGCAATGTTTGCTGGTTCATAGCTGTAGAAGGGGTTAACACTCCTACAAGCCTTTTCTTCAAGTAAGGCAAACGTTAGTATTTCCTGAGGGGTCTTTGGATCTTTTGAAATGACACCCTTCCGAATTTCTGGAGATAGGTTACCTAGAAGCATAGAGTGCAGTATAGCATCTCTACTTTTATTTACAATGCCCTCAGCAATTCCATCAATGACAAGAGCTCTGCGTGACAGATCAGAGGCTCTGTCGAAAAAATCTTGGACAGACATTGAGGGTGTCTGTTTGAAGTTAAGAAACTTCGATAATGCCACATCTGGCGACTCCTGTTCCGTGAATCTGTCTTGTATAATTTCCACTAATTCCGTATAATTTTTGCCTTTATTAGCCTTAAATAATTTGGCTGCTTTCCCTGACAGTCTGTTAAACAGGGCGAAAATTTTTTCTTTTTCATCCCAGTTAAAGAAGGTGGAAATATCTGTGAACTTTTCAATAAAGTCGGAAAAGGATATAGTGGAGTCCCCGCTAAAAGGTGGGATGTTGGATAAATTATCCATCAAAGACGATTTCTTCTGCAGCTCAGCCATCTCCTTGGTAAGGGTTTCCGCCATATTTATGAAATGTTTTGACAACAAAAAATTCAGCGATAAAAATTTTTTTATAATTAACCCTACCTAAACCTTAAGCAAAGAAAAAAAATTTTACACAAATGCAAAATCTAAATAAAATTACTGAGAGCAACACCCATGTATACACTAGTCGCCTTTGTCAATATATATAATCAATTGCAAATAAATATAAACAAATGGGAAAGGTTTGTTAAAATTTCTAAAAATTAAGTGCGGGTGGGGTATTATGAAAAAAAAAAATTTTGAACAGCACAGATATGAGGGTTAACACTTCATAATATATACTCAAAGACATAATGCACAATACATTTTGAAAAAAAAAATAGTTGCCTTATACCCTTAACTTTAAGTATACACAAATAAACATTAAAAATTTGAATTGTGCCACACAGGTAAGTGTCACGGCATCAATTCTTTGTTGGGTTGTTTTGTATTTGTTGCTAGATGAGATGCTATCACCTTTTTCAAAAATAATGAATGAGTGCAAATTACCTGTGACTAAAAATTGAAATGAATCCTGTCAATATGCATACTTACAAAATTATTCTCAAACTAAAATAAATTTAGAAAAAAGGTAAATGGACTAGATTAAACAGAAACAATTAAAATTTAAAGAATTTAAATTTACTTGAATTCTAAGTTTTGAATTCAAAATAGTATAAGAATTAATTATTTAAAAGTACTGACAAAATTCTCAATTTGCACTACATCCAATTCCCCAACAATCAGCATTGTGAATTCAAGAATTAATATGAAGGGTAATAACAAGGAATTTTCATAGACATAATAATTTAGACTAAGTGAAAATTTTGGAATAAAGGGGACAAAATCTTTCTTTTAAAGAAAGTACAGAAAGGGGGGGTATAAAATTGATGAGATAGGTTAAACAAAATAATATTTGACAAATATTAAAAAAATGCAAAATTAATTTCAAGAATTCACAACACTGAAGCTGTGATCGTATAGATTTATCTTTGTTTAAGAGACCATGAGTTAATAATTAAATTTTGAATAAGTAATTCATTATGATAAAATGCTTCTCATAAGACTTTAGATCAAAATGTTAAAATTACTTTATATAAAAAATTCAGATAAGTATGTCTTGTAATTAATTAAAGAATAGTAAAAGGTCTCAGTTAATTAAATAAAATAAGTTTGAGTATTAAAAATTACAACATCCAGTAAATTAGCAGTTTATTTTTTTATTAGATTTAATGCTTAAAATAATATTTAGAAATTCCATGACTAGAGAATACAATAATTTACTTTAATTAATTAATTAATTAATTTATTTATTTTACCAGAATTAGTATTTAAATCAATAGAATAAATTAAGTTAAAAATTACTATGCATTTTAAACTGGTAATTCAAGCTATACATAGTATTCCCAATTAAATTTTAATGATTAACAAAAAGTAATAATTACTGAACATGAATCTTATTGAAATGATTTAAAATAAATTAATGAGATAAAGAAAACAAAGAGGGAATTTACTTAGATATTTTGTTTATTTACAGAAACACATTATTCATAGCTTTCACGAATTATAATAGCAATCTAATGTATTGAGGTCATGATAATAGATAAAAACATTATCAAATTGGTTAATCCAAAAATCAGAAATATCATATACTATAATCAGATAAATTTAACTAAAAATACTGATGTTATATTTACCACAGAAAGTACATAGTGATGTTATAGTAGTTTTGGCCATCCTTTGGTAGGCTTGGTTTTCCTCCCCACTGAGTAGTCAACAATGTCTAAGCAGAATCCGAAAAGGTAGAGGACAATATGCACGCAGAAAATATATGTAAATGAAGTCAGTTAGGAATAAATCATTTATAAGAAGTCGTTGTTCCCACACCGAGAGTCGATTCTAATGATCATTCTTTGACTATTTATAACACGCTCCTGCCACTCCGTGTGAATCTTCAGTTACACACCGGCTCCCTCCAAATACGAGCAGTGGTGCTAATCTCTCGATATGCCACTAAAATCTACACATCCTAATACTTCGTCATCTTAAAACTTTTTCGAATTCTTTTCGTCATTTCAGGCCGCGTAGCATACATCCTGGTCACGGCACCAATTCTTTGTTGAGTTGTTTTGTTTTTGTTGCTAGGTGAGATGCTATCACCTTTTTCAAAAATAATGAATGAGTGCAAATTACCTGTGACTAAAAATTGAAATGAATCCTGTCAATATGCATACTTACAAAATTATTCTCAAACTAAAATAAATTTAGAAAAAAGGTAAATGGACTAGATTAAACAGAAACAATTAAAATTTAAAGAATTTAAATTTACTTGAATTCTAAGTTTTGAATTCAAAATAGTATAAGAATTAATTATTTAAAAGTACTGACAAAATTCTCAATTTGCACTACATCCAATTCCCCAACAATCAGCATTGTGAATTCAAGAATTAATATGAAGGGTAATAACAAGGAATTTTCATAGACATAATAATTTAGACTAAGTGAAAATTTTGGAATAAAGGGGACAAAATCTTTCTTTTAAAGAAAGTACAGAAAGGGGGGGGGTATAAAATTGATGAGATAGGTTAAACAAAATAATATTTGACAAATATTAAAAAAATGCAAAATTAATTTCAAGAATTCACAACACTGAAGCTGTGATCGTATAGATTTATCTTTGTTTAAGAGACCATGAGTTAATAATTAAATTTTGAATAAGTAATTCATTATGATAAAATGCTTCTCATAAGACTTTAGATCAAAATGTTAAAATTACTTTATATAAAAAATTCAGATAAGTATGTCTTGTAATTAATTAAAGAATAGTAAAAGGTCTCAGTTAATTAAATAAAATAAGTTTGAGTATTAAAAATTACAACATCCAGTAAATTAGCAGTTTATTTTTTTATTAGATTTAATGCTTAAAATAATATTTAGAAATTCCATGACTAGAGAATACAATAATTTACTTTAATTAATTAATTTATTTATTTTACCAGAATTAGTATTTAAATCAATAGAATAAATTAAGTTAAAAATTACTATGCATTTTAAACTGGTAATTCAAGCTATACATAGTATTCCCAATTAAATTTTAATGATTAACAAAAAGTAATAATTACTGAACATGAATCTTATTGAAATGATTTAAAATAAATTAATGAGATAAAGAAAACAAAGAGGGAATTTACTTAGATATTTTGTTTATTTACAGAAACACATTATTCATAGCTTTCACGAATTATAATAGCAATCTAATGTATTGAGGTCATGATAATAGATAAAAACATTATCAAATTGGTTAATCCAAAAATCAGAAATATCATATACTATAATCAGATAAATTTAGCTAAAAATACTGATGTTATATTTACCACAGAAAGTACATAGTGATGTTATAGTAGTTTTGGCCATCCTTTGGTAGGCTTGGTTTTCCTCCCCACTGAGTAGTCAACAATGTCTAAGCAGAATCCGAAAAGGTAGAGGACAATATGCACGCAGAAAATATATGTAAATGAAGTCAGTTAGGAATAAATCATTTATAAGAAGTCGTTGTTCCCACACCGAGAGTCGATTCTAATGATCATTCTTTGACTATTTATAACACGCTCCTGCCACTCCGTGTGAATCTTCAGTTACACACCGGCTCCCTCCAAATACGAGCAGTGGTGCTAATCTCTCGATATGCCACTAAAATCTACACATCCTAATACTTCGTCATCTTAAAACTTTTTCGAATTCTTTTCGTCATTTCAGGCCGCGTAGCATACAACCATTTACTATCAACTCCCCAGCGATCGTCCGTCTTTTTACTTACAAAAAAAAAACAATCTACCGCTCGAGCAGGCGGCGGTGGGGGAAAATGGGTACTTAACACGCACCCACAATCTCACTGTTCGTGGTTTTAAACATCACTCGTCTACTGCCGGGAGAGAAGTGTCTCTCTCTCGAAAATTTCGCTACAGCCTAACCGGCGAGGTGAGGGAGGGAACCCTCCACCCTCACACACCCAAACTATCCGAGCTTCAAAACATGACTCCCTGCTAACTAGCTCTCCGTTCCCTTGGTAACGCTACCAGGGGGGGAAAAGGGTCAACGCTGATTGGTTGAGTGGGGGGAGCAAATAACACGCCTATTGGATTAGTTGTTGCTAGGTGAAAAATCCTAGCTACTATTCCTGGAAATAAGCCGTCTGTTGGGTCCCACGAAAAGAAAGAAATCACGTGTACGCTTGCACCTGCTATCTCGTAAACGACTCGAAAGCAATATACTGTGCATCTTCCCAACAAGCCTTCGAAATAGTTTTATGACTCTCTTTACTGAGGGTAATAAAAAGTCGCACACAAAACAACTGACAATAATGCTTCAGTTATTCCCATGACTTCTTATAAAAGCTTATTGTACTATATCCAATCTGCCTGTGTGTGTTCCGAATTTACGATCCCTTAAACTACGTGAGAATTTCAAGTAAAAGTTGTTTGCGTGGACACTATCTCATAGTGAAAAAGGAAGCACTTGGGTGGTCTTGACTTATAGAGAAATACAAATGTTTGGATTTTGAAAATAAGAGTTTTAATTAATAATGTTTAAGAAAAATAAGAAAAAGGAGGAGGGGGTTTGATTAAATATTAAAATAGAATGAGTTTATAAAAAAGAAATGTTTTAAGATATTAATGAAAATATAAATATAAAAATTTAGATTAAATTACCTCTAACAACAGATTTAACGCGAAAAAAAGCTAAAATCACAAAAAATTCAAAATTAGCCGAGGACAAAATTCAGTAAATTGGGATAAAAGACTGATGGTGTTGTTTATTAGAGTCGATTATCTACTCGAGGGATATATGCCGAAGAGATGGGCCGATAGCATGGGGAGGTTTTTATAAGGGAAACTAACCCATATTTACACAAGGTTACCCAAATTCCGAAGAAAACAACGGAAAACTCCGAACGATGCGGCGGACGGGCGCGATGGGGTTTGAACCCAGCACCTCCACGCCTACCAGCTTTGAGAGCGGAACCGTTTTTTCGTGTTCTGCTGTGATTTTTTAACATTCGTGAAAGATTTTCGGTTACTGTGTTTTAGCCCACTATATACTACTGTACCCTCTGCGATTTTTGAATTTTTAGCGATTTTTTATGCGATTTTAAGTAGATTTTGCGTTTTGAGGCGATTTTTCTACATTATTAAAAATAAATCTGGTTTTAATCTTTTAGTCCAGTATAGTAAACTTGTCTTTTATTCTATAAAGTTTATTCGGAATTCGTATAGCAATTTTTGAATTTTTCGTAAATTTTTTAATGGGATTTTTAGATATTTTTCGCGTTTTGCGCTGAATTTTCGTCATTCATAAAAGAATCCTGTTTTAATCTTATAGCCCATTATAGCAAATTTTGTCTTCTATTTAATTTTTGCGATTTTCAGAGTTTTTTAATTTTCCGCGAAATTTTTATGCCATTTTTAGCCTTTTTGTTGGTTTGTTTTTTGTGATTTGCGGCGATTTTTTAACTTGCAAAAAGAATCCGTTTTCAATCTTTTTTCTTAATATAATAAATTTTGTTCTCTCTAATTTTTGAAAATTTTTTGCAAAATTTTTATGCTTTTTTTTTTTTAATTTTATTTTATGGCGACATTTTGACATTCGCAAAAAAAAAAAAAAAAAAAAAAAATGTTTTCATTTTTTTAGCTCAACATAGTAAACTCTGTTCTCTACGATTTTTTATGAGATTTTTAGAGTAGCGCGGCGATTTTATAACAATTTTTCTGAAACGGCGAAAATCTAAATTTTGCTAGTGTCACCATTAAATACAAGTTAGAAGAATACGTATACATAAGTACGTTGTTCCTAAACACAATATGAAGAAGATGTTGAAAATTTGAATTTAATCTGGGTCGAAATAAAAAAAACCCCACAAAAACTCAAGGTTCGTTTGATTCGAGACCAGAGCGGATGTAGATCGCACGGGTATACGTTGCCGAAGGTATTGCCAGGTTCTTCTACGAAAAACTGATCAGTAAAGGGAGCGAAGCTCCGTTGGTATTGTTATAAATGAAATTAATATGGAAAATTCAATATAAATATTTCTCCAAAATCTGAACGGAAGGCCCGATTATTTTTATTTATTTATTTATTTATTTATTATTATTATTATTATTATTATTATTATTATTATTTTATTTATTTATTTATTTATTTATTTATTTATTATTTTTTTTTTTGGGGGGGGGGGTCTTGCAACACATTTCTACGGCCCTAGATTCAGTAAATCTCTGATAAAATCTCGCTTGTAAGATAATATTATGCAAAGGAGATTTTGTACAAGGAATGTCTAATTAAGCTAATAATCAAAAAATGAAATATCTATGCTTAAGGTGCATTCACATCTGTCTTTTTCTATCTTTATCCAAATTTGCAAACGTTTACGTGCGATAGATTTAGACTAGCTTCATCAACTAACAAAGAAGCAGACAGACTAACAGACAAAAATCTTTATTTATTAATACTTTTTTTTTTCAAAATACTTTTACTTAATGTAAGTTTATTATATTTTATAAATAATTATATAGTATTTATCATTAGTTTGAACATAATAGACATTATGCACTATTAACCCCTTTCGACAAACGTCACTTAAAGAAATTTTAATCTTTTATCATCGATTATTCAGAAATTTTTTTTAAAATCCAATTTAATTGCAGAAATTCTTCGATTGAATAAGACAAAATTTTCTATTCAAATTTACTGGTATCAATAATCAAGGATTTTGGTAACCTTATACGTCACCTATACGGGACGCTCGTCGTGAAGTTATTCATGGCACCCTAATATAAAGTTGTATTGATTTTTATATGTCAATTATGAGTTTTGACATTAATATTCAGAAATATTACCTATGTATACCTATGAATAGAAATACAGTCAAAATCATGTTTCAAAGCAATTTTTGAAATATGAAAATTATGAAAAGGTGGACATGAGGTAGCAATTGATTATAATCAAAGATGAATCTCATTTATAGGGGGAGATGTCAGAGACATAGGGTTCGTCAGGCGGGTAAAATGTAAAATTTCAGAATATCTTTGTCTTTGAATAAATTATTTTATGGCAAGATTCGAGCAACGTTTGATAGTTACTTTTTAAATTAATAATGTTCGTAAAGTGGGGTCTCATTCAATTAAAGGGGGTGGTGCTGATTCAAATTAGCGACAATTGATAAAAGCTTTTAATTAAAAAAAAGAAGCCTGATTTGATTATACATTGATTCATATAAGCGACGGAATTCCATACCTTTCCTTGTAGGGGGCCCATACTTTTGGTCTGCCCAGGGGCCCGGTGAAACCTGTCACCGGCCCTGAACGAAGGACTAAAAGTAAAATTCAGAAACGGAATTATCGCTTTAAAAATCAATACCAGCTCTCTACACTGGAATGTGGGCAAGAGTACAGAAATTTTTAAATGAATTTCCTTCATAGTATTTGGCTGATCGTGCAGTACAGCTAATTTACTGTCTAATAAAAGGAACAGACTGCACATCACTGAACGTGGCAATTTCGATTGATGTTAACGAAATTGGAACCTAACATTAACAAATTGTTAAAATTCCACCGGCCTCAACTATCTCATTATTATTTTTTTCTCATTGATTTTGTGTGAAACCATTTTTTACCAAATTTGATGGTCGTTTTAATTAATTTCTGTGTTGTGATTCTTAATAGATAGATAGACAGATAAAATAGGTAAAGATAATATGCAATAATATTAATATTTTAGTATTTGGTATTATTTACTATTATAGAAGAGGGGGCGTTGGGATTTTTTTTCTTGTAAAGGGGGTGGTGGTCCGTAAAAGGTTGAGAACCTATGATGTAAACGAATGTGCAATTCAAATTTGGCGTTGATTATTAAAGGAATCTGCGTACGTAAGTACCAAATTTTTCTATTACTTTCATTTTATCTTACATGCGTAATGTTAATGTAGAAAGATTATTGTTTAAAAAAAAAAAAAAAAAAAAAAAAACTGTTAAATGCATACAACCCAGAGTCATCGCTCTTATATCGTCCGTAATTTATGTTAGGCAACCGCTGCATACCAAATTTCCTACTTTTTTTTTTTTTTTTTTTTTTTTGGTGATATAATAACGACATTTCATTTTCTTATTATTTGTGAGTAACATTTCCAAAAAACGTTACAATTTTATACAAAATATTCAATACTGATTATTAACTTTTTAATTTAAAGCAGTGCACAAAATGAAAATGTCACTGTACTTTGCTATTGAGAAAATAAAACTGAAGACAACCTATACAAGTAAAGCTACAATCTATACTATACATTCTATATATTATGTGACCTTTCTTGCAAATGTATTGCGATTTTATTTTAAATCAAATTATTCGGATTTCTAGGAATATCTCACTTTCACTAACTGGAAAATATGAAAGATTTAAACATTAACCATTAACACACAACAAATTTGTTTAATTTCAAAAATTTGCTGTATTTCAATGTTCAGAACCTATTATATAACCTATTTTTCTAATAACCTTTTAGCCCATTTATTAAAACTACCATAAAAGAAGATTTCCACTTTATTTATTCATTTATGTATAATAAATTAATTATATTTGTGATTAAACAACAAATTTATTCGAAAATATTTCATAAATAATCAAATATCAGCGTATTTATCAAACTATACGTGCAAACATTTTTAACGGTCTCGCGTGAAAAATTATAGACTAACAATTTTTAATTAAAGAGTGAAATATGAAAATTAAACGTACCACCATGAAAAGAGACAAGACATTTTATTTAATTTTATATCTTTAGATAGAAAAATATCGCTAAAATAGTATGCTTCAACGTAAAGCTTATAGTAGCTTTCAATATTTGAAGCAATTAGAAAAGATATTTGAAGTCGTTTGTTAAAATGTAAAATTGAAAGCAACAATCAATTTACATGGAGGTTACAGTTACATTCAAGTGAATGACTTTTCGTTTTGTAGACTTAATCTCAGCACGTGCGGAATAATAAATCAGTGAAAATGACGTCACTTTGATTCAATCGTAGTAGAATGTTTCAACTTTATGATTGATAATCCGCATTATATTTATTAACTGAAGAAAGCATTCCTTTCTTTTGGGCGATATCCCAGAACCGATGTAATAAAACGCCTTCGAAAATGACGCTATTAAAATAAAATATTTATACCAATTATTTTTTTTCAGGAATGACGTCATTTTCACCGGCAGAAACAATCGCCTTTCTGACAGATTCGGCCCCTGGTCTATCCGTAACAAAGAGTCTCTGAGCACTGCAGAATTCACAATAGAAAAAAGAAATACAATGTCTATTGTTATTTTAGAATTATTTGAAAATTTAAGCACACACACACACACACAAAAAAAAAAAAAAGATCTTTTTAACATTTAAATTGGGCATTTCCTTTTCTTAGGAGAATTACCGAAGAAATATTTATTCATTAAGAATGAAATCTTAATCTTACCATAACATGAAAATGCATGTTAACAAAAGTTATGTAACCATTCAGACCTGCTAATCTTTGAAAGTAAGAAATAGTAGCACAACAATTCTTTAAGGGTCCGGCATTATTTTTCTAATATCTCGTTTGCATTTCAATATTTTTAAACGATTTTTTTTCCATTGCACAGCTGAGATCAATCTCTATTTCCGTCGTTGATTACTTTTTCAATTTTCTTTGCGGATTTTTTTCTACGAAGATACTTTCACTTTCGGAACCAGTTTCGAAAGTGAAAGTATATCTTCGTAAAGAAAATCGAAAAAATCCCATTTTAACATTTAAATTAGACATTTTCTTTTCTTACGAGAATTACTGAAGAAATATTCATTCATTAGGAATAAAATCTTAATCTTAAGCATAAAATGAAAATGAGTGTCAACAAAAATTATGTAATAATTCAGACGTGCTAATCTTTGAAAATGAGAAATAGTAACACAACAATTCTTAGGTTAAGGGGCCGCTTCACTGAAACTCCCTGATCGCGAAGCCCTATGTTATGTTATATGTTAACCTATGGGAAAACTTAGAAGCGCGATGACTCAATCTATACTAATATTATAAAGGAGTAAAGATTGTTTGTTTGTTTGTAAAGGGTAATCTCTGGAACTACCGAACCGATTTCAAAAGTGATGGTGACAACCCCTGCTCCAACATAGGCTATATTTTATGTCGGCGCCACTAACCCCCGGGGGGGGGGGGGGCAAGAACAAAAAACGTTCTAAAATTGCGATTTTTTCTATACTGAAGGAGCTAGAAATTTGGCATTGTAGCTACTTATAAGATGTAAATGCTCTCTAAGAACAAATTTTAAAAAAATTCGAAATTTAAAAGGGTGAAATAAACGAAAAGCGTTCTAAAAACATTCTAAATTACAATTTCTATGGAATCTCTGGAACTACAGAACCGATTTCAAAAGTAATGGTGGCAAATTGATTGTGACAATCCCTACTCCAACATAGGCTATATTTTATGTCGGTGCCACTAACCCCAATGGGGTGCAGGAGCGAAAAGTGTTCGAAAATTGCGACTTTTTTATACTGAAGGAGCTAGAAATTTGAAATTGTAGTTACTTATAAGATGTAAATGCTCTCTAAGAACAAATAAAAAAAAATAGAAATTTAAAAGGGTGAAATAAGCGAAAAGCGTTCTAAAATCATTCTAAATTACAATTTCTATGGAATCTCTGGAACTACAGAACCGATTTCAAAAATGATGGTGGCAAATTGATGGTAACAGTCCCTGCTGTAACATAGGCTATGTTTTATATCGGTGCCACTACCACAGGGGGGAGGTGTGCAAGAGCGAAAAACGTTCTAAAATTTCGATTTTTTTAATACTGAAGGAGCTTGAAACATGAAATTTGGCATGGTAGTTACTTATAAGATGTAAATGCTCTCTAAGAACAAATTCTAAAAAAATTCTAAATTTAAAAAGAGTGAGGTGAGCGAAAGGCGTTCTAAAAACATTCTAAATTACAATTTATGTGGAATCTCTGAAACTACAGAACCGTATTCAAAAGCGATGGTGGCAAATTGATAGTAACAGTCCCTGCTCCAGCATAGGCTATATTTTATGCCGTTGCCACTACCCTCAGGGGGGTGCAGGAGCGAAAAACATCCTAAAATTCCGATTTTGTTACATTGAAGGAGCTAGAAACATAAATTTTCACATGGTAGTTACTTACAAGATGTAAATGCTCCATAAGAACAAATTCTAAAAAAATTCGAAATTTAAAAGGGTGAGATGAGCGAAAAGCGTTCTAAAAACATTCTAAATTACAATTTATATGGAATCTCTGTAACTGCGGAACCGTTTTCAAAAGTGGTGGTGGCAAATTGATGGTAACAGTTCCTGCTCCAACATAAGCTATATTTTATGTCAGTGCCACTACACCCGGGGGGGCAGGAGCGAAAAACGTTCTAAAATTCCGATTTTTTTTTACACTGAAGGAGCTAGAAACATGAAATTTTGCATGGTAGTTATACTTATAAGATGTAAATGCTCTCTAAGAACAAATTCTAAAAAAATTCGAAATTTAAAAGGGTGAGATGAGCGAAAAGCGTTTTAAAAACATTCTAAATTACAATTTATATGGAATCTCTGGATCTACAGAACCGTTTTCAAAAATGATGGTGGCAAATTGATGGTAACAGTCCCTGCTGTAACATAGGCTATGTTTTATATCGGTGCCACTACCACAGGGGGGAGGTGTGCAAGAGCGAAAAACGTTCTAAAATTCCGATTTTTTTTTAATACTGAAGGAGCTAGAAACAGGAAATTTGGCATGGTAGTTACTTATAAGATGTAAATGCTCTCTAAGTACAAATTCTAAATTTAAAAAGGGTGAGATGAGCGAAAAGCGTTCTAAAAACATTCTAAATTTCAATTTATGTGGAATCTCTGAAACTACAGAACCGTTTTCAAAAGTGATGGTGGAAAATTGATAGTAACATTCCCTGCTCCAACATAGGCTATATTTTATGTCGTTGCCACTACCCTCAGGGGGGTGCAGGAGCGAAAAACATTCTAAAATTCCGATTACAAGATGTAAATGCTCCCTAAGAACAAATTCTAAAAAACTTTGAAATTTAAAAGGCTGAGATGAGCGAAAAGCGGTCTAAAAACATTCTAAATTACAATTTCTATTTAATCTCTGGAACTACAGAATAATTTTCAAAATTGATGGTAATCAATTTTGAAAATTGATGGACAGCAATCTTAGAGTCCATGCTGTAACATAGGCTATATTTTATATCGGTGACACTACCACAGGGGATGGGGGTTAAAAGATTGAAAAACGTACTAAAATTTCGATTTTTTTTTTCGACATTAGTGTGGCTTAATTAGTAATTTCTGAATTGTCAGTGGCAGTAAAATTTCCTCTAATGAAACATTTTTCAAGAATTACGCGAGCAAAGCCGCAGGTTTTGCTAGTTACCTAATATAATTATCGAAATACCGTTTTCACCATCAGAAAATATACGTCTTTGCATTTTTAAAACTTGTCTCCTTAAGCTTTGAGTATTTAAAAAATCCCTACAAACTTTGAAATTTCAACTTGATAAAATTTTATCATCTTAAAATTTACGGAGACAATTTTTAAAAAAAATAATAAACATCGTCGGCATCTGCCGTACACTTTCTGATGGTAAAAACCGTATTTTAATAATTAGGTAATGAGTAATCGCGCTTGTAAGTTTCCCCATAGGTTAACATGGGATTTAGCGATCGGGGAGTTTCAGTGAAGCGGCCTCTTTAAGTGGTTGGTTCTTGTTTTTATGGCACCTTGATGAACCGAATGCGTGTAGCAGCGAAACTAGAGGGGGGTAAAAATGAAAGATTTTTATAAAGATCAAAACAAAGGAAAATTGAAATTGAGTGTATTAAGTTATTAATTTTACTTCGCGTAACTGTGAATATTTACATTTGTCATATCAGAATAAGATAATCATATCAAAAACGTCACCTGTAAAAAATGCAGCCAAGTCTCGTGACTCTTTTACCGTAAAAAGTTCTGAGATCGTGTAAAGCCAAGTTAAGCTATCCTATTAACTCTGAAATTTTCATTCACAAATCACTCCTAGTCTCAACATTTTTAGTTAATTATTATTTTGTGACCTGGCAATTACGCAGCACAGGGAAGTTATTATACCTTACTATGTGATGGGATAATTTGATTAAGGCAAATTATATACGCATAGGGAAGTTACTATACCTTAATATGTTGTGGTATTAATTGATTAAGACTATATACATCATGTTCTCGTGCTACGTAATTGGGAAGTCACAAAATAATAATTAACTAAAGATGTAGAGACTAGGCGTGATTTGTGAATGAAAATTTCAGAGTTAATAAGATAGCTAAACTTGGCTTTACACGATCTCAGAACTTTTTACGGTAAAAGAGTCACGAGACTTGGCTGCATTTTTTACAGGTGATGTTTGTGATAGGATTTCGCTTCTTTTTGTAAGTAATCCTTCTTTTCTTGATTTTGGGCTCTTTTTGGAGATCATCCACTGGTTTTCGATAAGCCCACAATCTGTCCCTATTATTTGCAGGTACCAAAAATTTGAAGCTTAAGTTTCGTTTGTAAAGTCCTGTAGATAAAAAGAAGTTTCAGGTTCCTAGGCATTAGGCAAGCACTAAGTTATCGGAGGTGGGAGTCAAAAGTACTCTGAATTGCTTTCAGGAAAGGTGCTATCGATCTGAGATATTACTCGCAGCCTTAGATACTTGATATTTAGCATAAAAGTACTGATTAAAAACAGGACAATGCCTCTCCAATCAAGTTTTCTCCCGGATTCTCAGACGTGTATGCCCATTTTGGCATTTTAGACTTGTTTGTAACATCCATTTGACGTTCGCAGAAGCGAAATGAAACGTAGATTTTTAAATGTGTTTGAAAATTTACGATTTTAATGTGTGTACCATTTAGCAAATGTTGTATTTGATTTTAATTATAAAAGTACTGTTTAGGATAAAAAGTAAGACAAAATTAAAATTTCCAATAAATCAAACTATATTCGATTTTTCGATGTTTTTTGTTTTCGTTTTTTCATTTCCAGATTTTTTAATTTTTCCTTACTTTGTATCCTAAACCCAAACTTTCTGCCAAATGTGAAGCTTCTAGGTCTACAAAATCGAATTATTTTCAAACTTTCGACTTTTTATAAATTTATTGATTTTTCGATTTTACTTCTAAGTTTCCTGATTGTCATGTGAATATAGTAATTCTTTAATCAGTCTTCTTAGATCATCAAGGTTCAATTTAGAGATAAATCCAGATAATCTTAGAGTCACTCTGATTTTATTTAGAAAGGACTATAAAGCCATAACCACAACCAGCCAGTAATATCGGGAGGGGAGGGGAGGGGGAGTTGTGAAAATTTTTGTGGTGCTAACATCATTTAACAATCCATATTTCATATGCAAATTAAATAGAATATAATCTGTGAAAGAAAACAAACATGTCTATAAAGAAATCGTCTATAGCGGAACTTTTCTACACCGAAATTCGTAAATAAAAGAAAACAAGTGGGTAAGTGTGATCGAAGATCGCTCAAAGGGTTTCGTTTAATATTCCTTTCAAAACACTTTATCCTTTCTTTAATAAATCCAAATAAATTTCATTTAGCAAAAAAAAAAAAAAAAAAAAAAAAAAAAAATCATGTTTTTTATAAAGTAAAAAATTACCGGTCTATTTTTTTCTTTTTTTCGATTATCTAAAAAATTATTATATTCTGTCATAATAATATGTGTCATGCGGACTAAATGCGTTATTTAAAACAATAATTTCAAAATTAAACATGTTGTACACCTTCAAAATGTTAAAATATGCGAATATTTCCATAATCGTATTTTTATCATGAATCCATATATTTATCAAACTCATATATTTACTATTCTCTATTACTCATATTGATACTCGCTTTGTATTATTCTCAAACATTTGAAAAATTCGTTAAACTTCCAATATAACGTCAGATTTTCTGTTTAATTCTCTAATGACGTGATATTAATCTGCTTTGTGTATATACACATATTCATACTCCTTGTATTATTGAGAAATCTTTGGAAATTTCCGTTTTATTACCACTATGACGTCAATCAATTTTATTTCATATTAATCTTTTTTTCAATTGGTGAAACTTTTTATTTCATTTTAATTTTTCACGTGGAAATCGTTCAATAGAAAATTAATTATTGTAGAAAGAATTTCATTGTGGATTTTTAATTTTTGGCAACTGCTATAACGAAAAATGTTTAAATTTAATAGGAAAAGGCTGTTAGAATTTTGTTTTTTTATCTCTATTTAGTTTCATAGCTGGTATTCAGCTAGATATACACAAAGTTTCAACTCTGTAAGTTACATAGTCTCTGAGAATGGCTCTGTGACGGACAGACAACGGAGCGGGAGTAATAAGGTTTCGTGAGATGAACGAAACACTAAAAAAAGCATAATCCGGTTAAAATAACATAAAACAATTAGGGGCGGTGTACTAGCTAATTGGACAATTATCTTAAAACTCATGTTTCTAGCACTATAAAATCGAATTGTTTTTAAATTTTAGATTTTTTACAGATATTTTGATTTTTTTTAATTTTATTTTCGAATTTTTTTTAATGTTCCTTTTATTGAATCGTAAATACTACCTTTGGATCGAATTTCTTTAAATTTTTGATTTTTTTCGGGGTTTTTTTTATTATTTATTTTTCTGATTTTTTAGTTTTTTCTTATTTTGTATCCTAAATGCTACCTTTATTACAAATTTCAAGTTTCTAACGCTACAAAATCCGTTTATTTTCAAATGTTCGATTTTTTTTATTTTTTTTTCGAATATATTATGTTTTAAATTTTTCTTTTTCTGTATCCTAAACACTACCTTTACAATGAATTTATTTTTTTTTCAATTTTTCGAAATTTTTTCCGAATTTCCCAGATTATTTATTTATTTATTTATTTATTTATTTATATATATCATATAAATACTACTTTTATTCCAAATTTCAAGTTTCTAGCCCTAAAAAATCAAATTATTTTCAAATTTTCGTTTTTTTTCCGATTTTTTTTTAAATTTTATTTTCGATTTTTGTTGTGCTTTAAATTTTTTGTCTTTTTCTGAATCCTAAACACTACCTTTACACCAAATTTTCAGTTTCTAAGACTACGAGATCGAATTATTTTCAATTTATCTTTTAATTTCTTAAATTTTGCGGATTTTTTTTTATATATATTTTTTTAATTTTTTGTATTTTTAAATTTTTTAAAAAAATAGTATCCTAAATATTATCTTTATTTCAAATTTCTAGTGCTATAAAATCGAATTATTTTCAAATTCTCCTTATTTTTCGATTTTTTTTAAATTTTATTTTCGAATTTTATTATGTTTTTCATTTTACTTTATTCTGAATCGTAAACACTATCTTTACGCCGAATTTTAAGTTTCTAAGGCTAAAATATCAAATTATTTTAAATTTTTCTCAATTTTTTCAAATTTTCGAATTTTTCTGATTTTTTAATTTTTTCTTATCTTGTATCCTAAATACCTTTATTCCTACCTTTATTCCGAATTACAAGTTTCTAGCGCAAACAAAATTGAATTATTTTCAAATTTTCGATTTTTTTATTTTATTTTCGATTTTTATTGTGTTTTTGATGTTTTGTTTTTCTGAATTCTAAACACTACTTTCACACCAAATTTTAAGTTTCTAAGACTACAAGATCGTATTATTTTCAATTTTCGATTTTGTTGGAATTTGTTGAATTTTTTTTTTTTTCGAATTTTCTGGATTTTATAATTTTTCCTTTCTTTGTATCCTAAACACTACCTTTATTCCAAATTTCAAGTTTCTAGGGTTACGGGATCTACCTAATCTTTTTGATGACGCGTGAGTGAGTGAGTGACCAAAAATCGAAACTTTGAGTTCATATATCGCCTGCACTGAAAAAAAAGAGAAACGGTAAAGTTTTAAATTTTGGTCCTATTTGCGACATACTCTATATAAACGTATAAACGAAGTTTCATGTTTTTGGGATACACCAGTGCAAAGATATGGGGGGGGGGGGGGGTCAAAAGGGCATTGATTTGCTTCCAGGATGCATACGGCTGTGCTTTCTCGACTTGGCGGAGGCACTGCCGTTCCTCCATAAATGAGCCCCCTTCCCGGATTACAGGATATAGGTAAATATTTTTTTTTTTTTTTTTTTTTTTTTAAACTCTAATAGATATTTTACCAGTGGACCCGTGCGATGATTTCGCACTACAATCTAATATTTTTTATCAATATGTCATATTTATTAGATGCAGGTTTAAACTTCTAAAGAAAATGTGAGGATAAAATATCTGCAAGCAACATTTAGTATTTAGCTAAAGCCCGAATATCATCTAATTTATTCCGTCAAAGTTAGAGTAAAAACGGATCCAAGATTGCAAAAGGCACGCGCGAGAAAAAAAACTGCATTAGAGGATGACGTCATCCGGGAAAAACCGGGGCTACCGTGGCTAACAAGATAGACGGGCTACCGCGCTTCTCCAATTTAGAGTAGTCACGTGACCCTCACGGTCTCAGCTGAGCTAAGCAAACCAATTGACATAATAGATATTGCCTCCATTTTAGATTATTATTTATATCCAAGTCATTCTTTAATTTGATCAAATTCGTTACTTGCCCCAAGCAGTAGAATAATGATTATCAAATCTTACAAAAACACTGAGATAATTTAATTATATTAAATAAAATAATTTGTAACAAGATATAAAGTTGTCAAAAGGGGAAAAAGTAATGAAAATTGAGCCCTTTATATCCTAAAAATCATTGTGAATACACCTAAATATAACACAAACTACATAAAAATAATTTAATTAACATTTAAAATTTCAAAGATGAATTACAATTTAAGAAAAGAATGATTTTCGAAGAAAAATAAAATAAAAAAGAAAGATTTTTTTTTTCAAACAGTTATTTTATACCCTAAATAACAATATTTTCCCCATTAAAATTATATGCAGCAATGGGATGTATATTTTATATAATATATTATATATATATATATAATTTTCAAAGCTTTAGCACAAAAATAAGTATATTTTACACAAGAGCTCCTTGTACCCTACAAATCATTGTAAATACACAGAAATTTAACTCATATTACTTAAGAATGATTTATTTAACATATTCAAATCTCAAAGCTGTAGAACAATTTTAAGTTATTGAGGGGAAAAAATGTTTTTTTTTTCAAATCGGACCTTTATAATCTAATATCAATATTTCTGAACCAAAATTATGCACGGCCATTGGATACATACTTTATATAATATATAAACTTTTCAAAGTTTTTACTAAAACTTTAACAAAGATAACTTTTTTTTTTTTTTTTTTTTAATTAAATGTGCTCAATATTTATATCTCTGAGCATAGAAGTTAATAACAGAAAGAAAACAATTTTAAGACACAGACTATCTAAAAATTAATATTGTTTTTAACGAAAATTTTCCCAAGCAATGGATTTATGATTGTTAAATCATATTAAAAGTTCAAAACACAGGCATAATTTTAAGTATATTAAATTAAAACACTATTATGTTGTATAGTCATCCCAAGACTTTCTTCATAATCATTCCAATATATTGATTTAAATAGATCTATATATCATAATAGATAACTATTATGAATACGAAGTATAGTGCATTTATTTGAATTTAACATGGAGTTACAGTGATCAGTAAATACAATTAACGTAGGCATTTAATAATATTAATAATCCAGAAATAATTTTAAAGGTATACTAGTATACAATTTTTTTCCAATGATCTGTTACATCAGAAACACAAAAAATGCCTAACTGACCAAATTTGTCTAAGTGCAATTGATTAAAAAAAAAAAAAATGAAAGTGTAACTTTTTGAAAATTATTTTTTTAAGTGTTTCATTGACATAATTTTATTTCTTACTTAATTTTGAACACTTTGGCAATTTACATTGCCACATTACCTCCATCATGTAAAAAAAATAATGTGTTTCAATCTTTTGGGACATCAATCCTGAGTAATGCTACATACCCAAAGACAAATATAGAAAAATATGGAAATACTTCAAACATAAATTATGACAAAAAGGATCAGCAGACATTATGTGGCAAAAATTTAGACATGTTATAATAAAAAAAAGTATATGATTTCTCATTATCGAATCTAGATTTATAGAAAAAATTCTAATACACTTAATTGTGACGAAAATTTAGGACTTGTTTGCTTTCCCAAATCGCTATTGCTGAAGCTGTTTTAACAATATCTATTTCGGAAAGTAGGCAAGTCTTAAATTTTCATTACAATTAAGCCTGTCTGATTTCCTTGTAAAACAAAGTTCAATTGTTAGAAATTCATACACAACATAATTGAAAATAAATGGTACCAATGTAAAAGTTTGAAACAATGTCTGGCAATTTGTTCTTTGTGTTCAGTCAAAATCTGAATTTATTGATTTATTATTTTATTATAAACAAAATTTTTAACACATTTATTAGTAATGTGTATTCCGTTTGCTAATAAACAAATTAAAATAACATTTAATTCATGTATACATAAAAAAATCATGAATTGTTTAGTGGAACCAAAATGAAAAGTATCATATATATTAGTGATGTAACGAATAATGGTTTGGCCGAATAACCGAATACCGAATATTCGGCCAAGTTATAGCCGAATATTCGGCTTATTCGGCTGCCGAATAATGAACTCATTTTCGTCTAAAAACAAAATATAGTATGCACTATATGCACAATTCTTGTATATTTCACAATTAAAATATATTATTTTCTTTTTAAATAATTATTTATATGCAAATTTTTTATTTTTTTAAGTATTCTTTTATTTTGAAAAAATATTCGGCTATGTTCGGCCTAAAAATTGCCTCATTAACATAATTCGGCCAAAAAATTCTTAGCAAAAGTTCCTCATTAGGTACAGGTACTGTCTAGTTACATTTTAATAGATATTATGTAGGTTACATTTTAAAATAATGACAAAATTTTAAAAGTACTAGAAAACAAATTTCAACTTTCAGATGAAAAAATCTACAGGTTTTTTTGGTGTAGACACCATGAAAGACACTCTTTTACAAATTTTGGCGAAGCATTTTGCATCGATTCAAGACAAGGAACACTATTCCATTGCAACTGTTTTGGACCTCAGATTTAAAGTGTTCTTTTTCAACAAAGATGAAGCAAGGGATGTAGATGTAAAGTCCAAATTAATTGCTACAGTAAGACTAAGAAAGACTAGTGTGAAAATGAAACCAGTAACAGAATTTCAACAAAATATTTCCAACATAACCATTCCAGCTACTCAAACTCAAATTTCAAATTCTTTGTGGGCATGCTTTAATGAAATTCCAAGCTAATCACAGAGTGAAGCTTCTATAGAAAATTCCCCTCAATGTGAAGAAGTAAAAGAAATTGGCAATTTTTTGTCCCAGCCACTTTCTAGAAAGACAACAATGTCCTTTGGAGTGGTGGGCGCAAAATTTGGAAAACTTTCCAAACCTTTCACAGTTAACCAAAAATACCTTTCTGCACCAGGAAGAACCATATATAGTGAGCGATTATTTTCAGAAGCAGGTATCATTTATGGAAAAAAAAAAAGAAATAGACTATGACCTGAAAATGCTGAATTATTATTTCTGCCTCATAATCTACGTTTATTAAAAACATTTGAATTGTTTTTTAATGTATATATAAATTTAAACATTACAATGATGTTCTTGAAAATGTTATGTAAAACATACATATATAATAATTAAAAGAATTTAGTATTTACATTTCTTTCATTATTTAATACTAGTAACAAACTTTAAAAAAAAAATCACAATTAAATTTAACTTTTAAGTGTATTTTACTCCCCCCCCCCCCCCCTTACCTAAGTATTGCAGCATATACGACTTAAATATCTATGTTATTCATCTACATCTAATCTATCATATATATTTACGTTCTTTATGGATATAATTAAAATATCATTGAAAGAATTTTGTTATGTAACAAGGGATAAATATTAAGCTTCTCAATATGCTTAAAAAATTTAGAATTTGCTTGTATGGCCCTATTAGGACAATTTTGAATAGATTAATATTTAATTTAACAGATTACGTTAGCTTATTATAGATACTTTTGTACTTATTGATATAGCATAAAAGTTTTAACATGATTCCAAAATTCACCTCTTATATAAAAATGGGTAGATAAAACCCATTCAGTGTATGAAAGTTAAGAGGAAAAAAGCGTTAGTTAATTACAAATAAAATTTCCATTATACATCATGAATATAAATTGTCAAATTAAAAAGTTTTACTTTGTAACATTACTACATAAAAATATAAAAGTTAAAGCTATTAAGTAGAAAAACATTTCTTACAGTATTATTCGGCCAAGGCCTAATAATGGACTTGATATTCGGCCGAAGCCGAATATTCGGCAAATAGGCCGAAGGGGCCGATTATTCGGCTTCGGCCGAATAATCGTTGCATCTCTAATATATATAGTATATTCTTAATGTTAATCCGTAATAATATTACAGGTGTAGTATTCTGAATATTAAATCTTTAAAAATAATCTTAACTTGTTAAAAACTTCGACTTGTTTCTATCTTGTTAATAATAATAAGTGAAAAGCTTTTAGAATAAATAGTACAAGTAAAGACATATTAATTTAAAATAAATTATCTTTACTTATATTTAAACAATACAAAACAAACATTATCATATGAATGTAAAGGTTAACAAAAATACATCACCAAGATTAGTAACGCAACGTTGAATACAAGGGGTGATATTCCCTACATATGATTTCGGATTTTACATTTATTAATGGTCTAGAAATGAAAAATCACCCCCGAAACTCTGTAATGTCCTAGACCCGAAGCTGAAAAAACCCCTCCCTTAGAAAAATATATATGTAATCGACGCTGCAGCAATGGTACGTTATCTTCAATAATAATCTTACGATTTTGCTGAGCTATTTTATTTCACATAAAGTAAAGTTGCTGGCATTCTGTTTTCCGACGATTTAAAGTATATAACATTGCACAATTAAATGTTATGCATATTACATTAAAACGGATAAATGATTAATACTTACATTCGATAGATTATCCGGCGTAAATGGTTTAAACATTACTACTTAAGAAAAGCTTAACAAAATTAAAGTAAAATAAAAGATTCGGAATGAAAATTACGTTTGTTTTTATAATTAAAGAATTGATTATAACACGCATACGGGTTAAAACCAAACTTATGGAATTCCTTTGTGTACAGCTGCGCGTCAAACTACGTTTTCAGTAAGACCGCGACTGTCACGTGACTTTCAACCGCGGTAGCCCTTTGCGTCAGCCCCGGGAAAAACATGGGACATAGAAATATAAATCTAAACGTTTCAATTTCAACTTCGCTTTTTAATCATAAATATAAAATAAACTCATGAAGTGTTTTTTTTTTATCATTGTTGAGCATCTTATAATGTGGTATTTTATTTTTGTGGCAACAGTAATTTGAGGAAAACCTTTCATTTCTTTCATGAAATCAATGCCGATTTAATTTTTAATTATCAGCAAATTTTAATCAAAAAACATGTTTTAGGCAAATGTAAGCGTACTATGTCAGAAGCCTGTTCAAAATCCTCTCATATGGTATCTCATTCGTCGTTCTACGTTTCGTATTTTCTTAGAAAAAGGGATGTTGACAGGAGAAATAATATATAAGATCGTTTAATATATAGTTTATAGCATGACCTAGATAATATAAGATAAACGATAAGGTGGTCGTGGTTTTCAGTTTGCCCACTAAGAACGTCAAAAAACATTTTTTATATGAAAAATATCAATGTGTTCAAATAAAGTTTTGAAATTTATTAAAAGCTAATACTTTCGTATTATCCGCATGCCAAAAAAATTCACGAACGATTTCGCTACTTACAGCAGCCTTTTTGATTATGATCATTTCAGTAGTTTAAACGCGTGATTCAATTACATGTCTGTAAAATTTGTGTGTTATTTATCATATATATATATATATATATTCTAATATGAAGAAATCTCGTATGTGGTTACACACACATATATATATGTATATATATATATATATATATATATATATATATATATATATATATATATATATATATACAGTAATACCTCGGTTATCGTCGGTTTCGGTTCTCGTCGATTTTTTCCGTTAAAAATTTGTTTCGGTTTTCGTCGGTTGCCTCGAATTTTGTTTATTTCCTGTGTATTTTTGTACTTTTTAACACTTTCCAACCTAGTTGAAAAGTGTTTATGACTTTGGTTTGTCTGGCCGTCTGCCGTCTGTCAGTGCTCTAACTCCCGTAAATATGCTCGGATTGCTCTGAAATTTTTACATGTTATTGTCGTTATCTATAGCATGTTCCCTATTTCAACTGAAGTGTGTAGCACTTATAATTTTTTTTACAGGGATAGTCAAAAGTATTCCGTTACATTACAGTCTATGGGGAAAAATCTTTTGCGGTTTATTTTAATGATGTTACACAATTTCAAACACATCGTAATTGCTATATATCACTAAGGTGCATTACAAGAAGCTTATTATGGAATAGGGTGTGCATAGCACTTATTTGCTTTACAGGGACAGTCAAAAGAATTCCGTTACATTACGTCTATGGAGAAAAATTATCTGTGGTTTATTTAAATAATGTTTCACTATTTTAAACGTATTGGAATTTATATATATCACTAAGGTGCATTACAAGAGTCTTACTACAGAATATTGTGTGTATAGAAGTCATCGTTCATTTACAGGGACACACAAAAGAATTCTCTACTGTCTGTTAATAATAATTCCTAAATTTAACTTATTCCTAATAATATAATTTATTCCTAATTTTAAATTTAACTCACTTTTTGTCTATTACGTGGTGTGTATAAATTCTGTAGATCACATACAGGGAAGCACAAAAGTTCGCGAACACATTTCCGTTTATTGACAGAAACTCCAGAAGGAGAATTTTAAACTGCGCTACGCGTTTTTTAACTGAACTAAAATTTAGCATCCTATGTAGTATAGATACAAATCTATAGATCCTATACAGGGCTGAATAAAAGTATTCGGATATTTTTCCGAATATTGTATATGTTGGAAATTCCTGAAATTACGTTTTTAAATATGTTATGCGTTTTCCAAATTGTTTACTTAGATGTTATCTTTCAGCTTATTAAACGATATGATTTGTAAAATTATTTTGGAAGCGTTAGAAAGTGTTACATAATCTATGCTTGACGCATGATTTTTCGTTCTTGTTTTTATTGATTGCGAGTGCTCCATCATGGAACCAAAGAAAGTTTCTTGTGACTTGTTTTATGATAATGTCTTGCCCCATTTTAGACAAATCTTAAAGAGGCGCCAGAAACAGACCACTTTGGATTTGGACAGCTTTTTTGAGAGACATAGGTCCTCTGACTCTGAAGCTAGTCCTACTGACAAAAGACCAAAAAGGCAAGTGAGCCCAGATACAGTGCCTTGATCTTGACATCACACTGTGATCCATCTTCTCCATGGCAGAATATTAGAGGATATTGGAGAGTGTCACAAGCACGGTGTGTCTCACTGATTCGTACAAATTTCGTGTCTCTACTGTTGAGAAGAATATCTCTCTTTCTCAAAATCCTGACCGACAATGAGAACTACCACTTCTCTAGTCGTCAGAACATTGAAGGGACCTTGGTGCTCCCCAGAAGGCTTTCTACTGGCGTTAATCACTACTTGGAATTCCTTCTGACCCTTAGGAATGGAATCAATAGCAGATTTAAAATCCAGAATATACTTGTTGTGTTTATGCAGCAAATATTGTAGTTGTCTAATCAGTTCTGAGTGAACGTGAGGGTAGATTCCACAACAAATGTCCCTCTCATTGTCATCATCAGCAATAAAGTATGTCTGGATAAATAAAGGTGGTTGGTGATGCCCCGCCATGAGGCTCCTTGTCCTATGGTATATCTGCCTTTGCATTTTAAGTGTTGGCATGAAATTGTCCTCCTTCACTTCTCTGGCTCCGTTGTACTTTCGTATAACAGAAAGAAAGTGTTTAGACTTTGGATGCTGGTGTGTAAGGTGGCTATGTAATGGTTCAGGGTAAGGCTCCAGGTCAGGGAGCTGGACATTACCGCCACTGCAACATATCCAAAATTTCTTTTGAGAGTCTCATCCTGCCACTTCAAGGCACGGCACGAGGTAAAGGTATCAGAGATCAACAGCCTTATTCTTGGAATAATCAATATGATGATCATAATTAAATCCAGACAAATACTTATTAGTCCAAAACAATAACTTAATATGCGATCTCTTTCCATATAGCTACCTGACGAACACGCACATTATTAGATGCATGCTTTTTTTATAGCCTTTCTACTGATTTTGAGATAACTTTGTTTATACTTTTTTTGAGCTAATTTTTTTAATCTCCGGTTTTTTTTTTTGCATATTTTGAAGTAGCTTCCGTTACTTGCTTTTTCCTTATCCCATCTGTAAATATGTTTCTGCGTTTTGTCCCTATTTATATTTAACTGGCATTACAGTGGTAGGATAGACTTTGCTAGAATGGCACAGGTCAGTGTAAGGAGCAAGTTGGGACTAGGACACAATGCAGGACAAATTTGGTGCGCATTCCATTAGCTTACTAGTAGTCTACGATTCTTGCATATTATCAGGATTAATCGATTGAACATTATCAGTACTTGTTTCATTGAGATATCCCCCTACACCAGATCGGACACGGGGGAGAACAACGTGCACCGTTACGGATATTTATAATTCGGCAAAGGACCTGTATTTCGTTAATTACAACAACTTCTTCGTCCATTATAATATCTTAAGTAACGATAAGCTACAATCAGAAATATAAATAAAAATCACAGTTACCGTCTAATAAAATAATAGTTGGAGATCCAATAGACGATCGTGAAAAAAATTGCTCGACCAACAACTTAGTACCTTCATTAACAATCGTTTTCTTCTTTCAAATCAATAAAATTATATCTTGAGTAACAATACGTTGCTATTGGAAGAAAAAAAAATGAAAAAGCACATGGACTCTTAACAAAATAACCTTTGGAGAAAGTGATCCAATATATCGCCAAAGAAATTGCTGCAACAACAACTTAGCATCTTTATTTAAACTCAAACACAAGTTTAAAAAAATTAAATTACTTTCATAACACGCGGATACAGATGCAGTATTTGAGAAACTGCTCACCTAGTGTGTGAAATTGCCCGAGGAAAGAAAGAAGTCCAAGCGGTAACAACTTTTTGCAGGGATAGATTTCGTCGCACTGTATTACAACGATGAAAATATGTCCCTCGCGTTTTATTGATAATTTGAAATTATTACATTGCTATAGTAACGGATGTATTTTTTAGACATTATAACTTGTAGTATTAGAAATATTGATGTTTTGGCGCTAATGGCATCGCCAAATTATAGAAAATGTGCATTATCGAAACCGTACAGACCATCGACATTTTATTTCACCAAGCACGTTTTATGTCAAAATCACAATTACATAAATATCCGTAAGAATAATATTTAATTCCCAATTCCCGAAGCTAAAAAACGTTAAAACAAGTGGGTAAGTGTGATCGAAGCTTGCACAAAGGGTTTCATTTAATATTCCTTTCAAAACACTTTATCCTTTCTCTAATAAATTTTTAAAAAAATCATGTTTTTTATAAAGTAAAAATTTACCGGTCTACTTTTCTCGTTTTTTTGAAAATCTGAACCGGTCCAATAACGGGCGAAGCACCGCAATTATACCCTGTCATAATAATATCTGTCATGTGGACTAAATGCGATATTAAAAAATCAATTTCAAAATTAAACATGTTGTATGTTAAATATGTAATCTCATAATCGGGTTTTTATCATGATTCAATACGTTCTTCAAACTCATATGATGTTATAATCACTTGCTGACGTGATATCTACTTGTTTTCTCTATTACTCATATGATACTCTCTTTGTATTATTCTCAAACGTTTGAAAAAGTCCGTTAAACTTCCAATATGACGTCAGATTAATTTTCTTTTTAATTCTCTAATGGCATCATATTAACCTGCTTTCTGTACTTACACATACTCATACTCCTTGTATTAATGAAAAATGTTTGAAAATTTCCATTTTATTACCAATATGAGATCATATTAATCTTTTTTTTTTCAATTGGTGAAACTTTTTATTTCATTTTAATTTTTCACGTGGAAATCTTTCAATAGAAAATTAATTATTGTAGAAAGAATTTTATTGTGGATTTTTAGTTGTAGGCAACTGCTATAACGAAAAATGTTTAAATTTAATAGGAAAAAGCTGTTAAAATTTTTGGTTTTTTTTTTTATCTTTCTACATTAAACGAATACGATTTTTTAAAAAAATTATGATTTTCAGCTTCATAGCACGTATTCAGCTATAAGTACGCAAAATTTCAAGTCTGTAAGTTATATACT
Source organism: Maratus michaelseni (assembly GCA_963931845.1). Taxonomy (NCBI): domain Eukaryota; kingdom Metazoa; phylum Arthropoda; class Arachnida; order Araneae; family Salticidae; genus Maratus; species Maratus michaelseni. Next base: position 375,998,341 of record OZ007591.1, read on the forward strand.
TTCTGAAAACCGGCTCTGTGACGGACAGACACAGTAGCGGGACATAGGGTTTCGTGAGATGAATGAAACCCTAAAAAAAGAGCCCGAAAATTGGTATTAATTAGATTTTATCTGATCAAAATACCAGGTACATTTTTTTCTTCTTCAGTCGTAAATGATAAATCGTCAAGTATTGCTTGATCTTTAACAATGACGAAAATTATCACTTGTATTGTTAGAAATTTTGTCGCCAAAGACATCATCAAATTCGAAAATGTGCAATATCTCACGAATTATTGCACTTGGAATATTTTATATGGTACCATTTGATTCAGCATGCAAAAATACATTAAAACATGTTATCATTTGACACAGAACTATAACACCCGATTTTTAAGGAATTTTTAAAAAGTTTGTTACTCTTTTTACCCACTTTAAGGGTGGAATTTTAGAAAATCCCTTCTTAGTGCTTCTCTAAATCCTAAGAAGTATTTTTCCTCCAAGTTTCAAGTTTCTAGGTTCAGTAGTTTAGGCTGTGCGTTGATGTTCTCCCCAATTAGGACTTTCATTTATATGTATAGATTTAGCGAGGTTGAACGTGAACAGTAGGATAATGCTAGATGATATAATCTTCCAATGCCTCGAGTAGATATGGCTTTGTGTCGGGATCGTCAAATGGACTAACGACGATACAATTTACCAACATCTAATGAAGTAGCTGTGGTGTTTAAAAAAGATACTTCCATTCATACTTAAACGAAAACAGTTTCTTGTGGTAATGGCGTTTGCAATCACAATGCAAATCACTATGTCAAACATTTGATTCTGTAGGTATTTACTTGGAAAAGTCTGTTTTTGGTCATGGAATATGTTGCTTCATCGAGGTGCGAAAATGAAAGCACTAGCCGGACTTTGCCCGTCTTGACGGTTGCTTGGGGAACTCAGATGTCCTCTACTAAGTGCCCTCTGCTATTATGTGTGATAAAATATTGAAGACAATTCAAAGTTATTCATACTGTTGGTCTCAGTTTCTGTGCGTACTTTTCATATTTGTGTTCAGTAAGTTGAACGCAGTAAGTTGTGCATATGCTGGTTCAACTGTTCAAAGTTTTGCTAAATCTGTATTTTCTTGCTTTCTAGAAACGATACTTCCGTTTTAGCCACTTTCCAGGATTTAATTCAGAAAAAATCGCCAAAAGTTTCAATAGTTAAAGGAGATTTTTTTAATTCTGATTATTAATTTATTTTTGTTACAACTAACAGAAGCCCATGGATTTATTAGGATCTTAACTTAACGCTTCAGGTAAGTCTTCCTTGTAGTTGATGAATAGCATATAAACATTTTTATATTTCTTACAGTATAAGTCCGTAAAAGCTTTTTGTACTGATATTGCATTTAATCTATATTTGTTTCCTTTTATTAATTAAGATAGATCTATAATTTCTTCTCTGATTTTTCATCTCATTTACATCAGATTACAAATTTGTTGTTAAAACTAGTGTCCCCTATTAAACGTTTATACGAGTATACGTATTATACGAAGTACAGATTTTGAATACTGATGGAACGGCCAAGACAGTTATACGTATTATACGAATACGAAACAGTATATACGGTACGGCATATATAAGGAACTTACCTCAGCGGTTAAATGTATAAACGTTTAAACGATTTTCATTCATTGCATGAAAAATGATGCTTTTCTCCTGTTGGTCTGCGGATCAGAGATATGTAGAAACTCTAGCTAGTGTCCTGCGTTCTCGCGGTTTACTGGGCCATCGTGATTCCTTTATAAAAGAACCACGATGGCCCCGGATTTTCCTGACTTGCGAATCCTGTGTAGGTTGCGGGTGCTTAAAAAAAACCTGACCAACCTTTCCTTTGTCCAAACGGATGGTGGCTATTGTTTCTTGTACATCTTCTTTATGATATTGATGTAAGGTTATATATTGATGTCTATACCAATGTCCTCCAGTGAATCAAGTACTTTAGATGTGTAGACTGAATCAAATGCTTTTTCATAATCAATAAAGACAAGGCAGAGAGGTAAATTATATTATTTATTGTGTTGTTCTATAAGTTCCCTCACTGTTTAAATATAATCCACTGTGCTAAATCCACTTCGGAATCCTGCTTGTTCTCTAGGTTAAGCTGAGTCCAGAGCTGATTCAAGTCGTGTCGTTAAAACTTTGGTGAAAATTTTATAAATCACTGACAGTAAGCTGATTGAACGGTAGTTTTTACTGTTTTCCTTCTCTCCTTTCTTGTAAAGTAGCACCATCACAGCATTATTCCAATCTTCTGGTACATCTGATTTCTCGAGACATTTGGAAAACAGTAAGGCCAGCATTTTTGTAAATTTTTCTCCTGCTTCTTTGATAAGGTCAACTGTAATTCCATCTTTGCCAGGGCATTTACCTTTTTTCAAGCATCTAATGGCTTGTACAGCTTCATCTGTCATCACTGGGATTATCTCTTCAATTTCTGTTATGTTTACTCGTGGATCACGTAGGTTGATTTTCTTTTGACCTTCTTATTTACATAGATCGTTATACAATTTTTCGACAATGTGTACTATTTCATTATTGATTTTGGTGATTGTTTTATCTGCCCTCTTCAGTGCAAAACTACTTTTTTCTCCAACACACAGTTTGCGCTTAGCTGATTTTAAACTCTGTTATCTTCAAGAACTTTCTTTACAAGATCAGAGTTAAATTTTCTGATATCTTCTATAACACATTTTCTTTCCGTTTTACATAATTCTGCATATTCAATTCTTGATTTAAGATAGTTTTTCTTCATTTTAAAATCTCAGCGTTTCTTCATCAATCTTCTTGTTTCTTCTGTTATTTTCTTTGTCTGCTTTACTGATGCACCAGCTATCGTCCTGGTAATTTCTTGTAGAGTATTTGTTATTTTCTTATTCACTACTGTAACACCGTGCTCGTCTTCTAAAATTGATTGAAGTACTTGGAAATTATTTTTAAGTTCCAAATTAAATTCTTCTTTATGTTTCTGGAGATTTATAATATCGACTGATTTTTTTGAGTGTTGCAAAAGCTTCATTATTTCCACTTTAGTATTTAAAAGCAGTTTGCATCTTACCAACCTGTGATCGCTTCCTGTTGAGAACGCTTCAATCCTGAATAAGATGCTTTTTGTTTGTCAAGGATGTCGTCGACTTCATTTGTTGAGCCATATGCACTACGCCATGTCCATTTGCTTTGTGACTTTTTCTTGAAAAATGAATCTATGATATACATCTATTCACATTCTGAAAACTCAATCAATCTTTTTCCTCTTTCATTACGCATCCCATATCCATGATTTCCTACTGAGAACTCACCTTTCTTTTTTTCCCCAATTCTAGTATTCCAGTGTCCCCCATTATTAATTTTATGCAGCATTTTCCCTGTTGATGCATTGAAGCTACTTCTTCATAGAAATCCTCAATTTCTACATCAGTATAGCTAATTGTTGGTGCATAAACTTGGGTAATTTGCAGCCTGTATCTTCTTGACACTTGTATAACTAATCTTACAACTCAACTTACTCAAGTTCGGTCATTCGACCGGTCGAATGACCGAACTTATCCGTATATAACCGTAATTTAACAGTATTTTGACCATAATATTGCTTATCAGAGATACAGCTACTCAGAATACTGCTAAATTACGGTTATGTAACCGTTTTATACAAAAACGGTCGAATGACCGGTTACTCTGCTGCAAATTTTTTACAGTGTACAGGTTCTGTGCATAAATTGGGATTATATTATTTTAGGACTCTAAAATAACTGTAACAAAAAGATGGCCACTGTTTTGTGGTCTTAAAACAAATCTGCTGTAAAAAGAACAAACACACCAAGCATATCAGTTTGTTCTTCATATAATATTGATTTTGTGACCAAAAAAACATTTAGTTCACAATTTACACTCCAAAATATAAGGTTAAGCTATGTACACAAAAACCCGTCGCTTTTGTATATTGCACAGAAATATATGTACTCATTTGCAATTTACACATTAAACTATGTATTTCAGAGTTATCTGATAAAGTTTTACACATTTCATCAGCTTAAAGTGTTGCTATCAGAATACACAGAACAATGTGTATTTTGAAGTTGACAAACCGGCCGTGTATTTCGCAATTTACACGTCACTTTACACACATAGACAAATCGTTTTTGTATCATCAGTATATACCTGTTTTATTGTGTAAATTTACGCATTTATTGTTTAGAGTTTAGAGTGTACAAAGTATGTTCCATTAAAAACACCAAGGTACACTTTATATGTTTTCGAAATATTGTCTCTCGAATGATGGACATTGGTCCCATCATTCACTCTGCAATTCAAAGCAAGTGGCGAAGTATTTTGAAGAAGTTACTATATCTTGAATTCTACACAGTTGAAAGTACGTGAGCGTAAGTATTAAATATTTTTCATAGAATTTCTCTTTCATGGCTGCATAAAAAGCTTACCAAAAATTTGAATTTGCGAGCTTGATTCATTAAACGAATTATTTTCTTTTTGGAGCTGTTGTGCCGAACAAGAGATCTCTAGAATAAAATTCAATACAAACGCTCTTATTACTCAAGCCAGTGATTGACTTTTTTTTTTAATTTACGAACTACAACTACATTTACTTTTTATAAAATGTAGTTAACTATAAATAAAATTATTTCTTTAGAAAAGCAGTGATTACAAATTACTTTTTAAAAAGTAGTCACTAATTCACCACTTTTAGAAGTCAAAAGATTCAATCTACACTCAAAATTGAGTATCTAATTTTCTTTTTAAAACACCCTTCATAATAACTTAAATTTTTATATATGTAATCGGCTTTGCAGCATTGGATGAAAAAAAGTGTGGCACATAACTGCTTCTTACGAATTGTGATGAACATTTATGAAACAGCCAATCAGATGAAAATTCAATCATTTTAGACAACTTGCACCTTTTTATACCAATACTGCAAACTTTACTTTTTATATATTTATCCTAACTGCATCGAATGATGGAATGGCAATTTATCGATTTCAGATTGTTGATCGACTTATAATTTTTCGAGCTGTGTTTAGAGGGAACACGGATGATATTGAATCGATGATTTCAAAAACTACATACATCCAAGATTTAATATTTTCCAGGGATCAATCAAAACTGTGTTGTACACAAATGCTAGATATTTTAAGAAAAATTCTGTGCTTGCTATATTATTTAAATCTTTAATACGTATGTCAATAATAAGTTATTTATTTTGTATGCATTAAAATTAAATAAAACCTTTAAAAATCTGTGTAGTTATGTTGTTTTTGCAGTCAATGGGTTTTATTGCCGCACAAATGACAGCAAAAAATATTGAATATAATTTTATGATGTATTTGATAAAATAATCATTTACACCTACATATTAATTATTAAATACTCTAACAAATTCACACAGTATAACTTTCCGCGCCGTGTATTTTATATAGTAACATGTATTTTTAAATTCCTAAGAAAATAAATTGTTATAAAAGATTAATTTTAAGCCCAATACAATTACCATATAATACAATATTGTAATTAAAAAAACTTTAACATAGGCATATGTGATAATATTATATTTTCGAACAATGTGCATTTGTAATATACAAAAATTTCATATGTTTATTTATCTTTTGCTATTAAAAATTGTCGTTCACTGCAAGAACAACATTAGTCAATGATAAAACCAAGATATACATATAATCCAATGGCCAAAGGCCAACACGAAGAAAATGAGATGGTACATGATGGTGACTATGAACAAGTGCAATAATGAATAGGTGCCAAGTGTAAAGATATTAAGCACTGCTATTTTTTAATAGTAATGTTCTCATAATTAAATCGCAAAATTCTGCGATTTAATAAAGTGCATATTACTATTCGGAAATAATGGTATACAGAATCCGCAGTTTTTAACACATGTGCCCTTCAGTCCTTAACAATGTCCTTATTTAAATTTGTAACATCCAATAGCATACACAAGTAGTATGTGTACAAATAATGGTGTAGACAAGTAAATGTACCAATAAATGGTATTCACAAGTAAGCGTACAAATAAAGATGTACACATGTAAGTGTACAAATAATGATGTACACAAGTAAGTATATAAATAATATTGTACACAAGTAAGTGTACAAATAAGGATGTACACAAGTAAGTGTACAATTAAATAGTGCACACAAGTAAGCGTACAAATAATGGTGTATAGAAGTAAGTGTACAAATAAAGATGTACACATGTAAGTGTACAAATAATGATGTACATAAGTAAGTATATAAATAATGTTGTACACAAGTAAGTTTACAAATAATGATGTACGCAATTAAATGTACAAATAAATAGTGTACACAAGTAAGCGTACAAATAATGGTGTATAGAAGTAAGTGTACAAATAATGATGTACACAAGTAAGTATATAAATAATATTGTACACAAGTAAGTGTACAAATAAGGATGTACACAAGTAAGTGTACAATTAAATAGTGCACACAAATAAGCGTACAAATAATGGTGTATAGAAGTAAGTGTACAAATAATGATGTACACAAGTAAGTATATAAATAATGTTGTACACAAGTAAGTGTACAAATAATGATGTACATAATTAAATGTACAAATAAATAGTGCACACAAGTAAGCGTACAGATAATGATGTACACAAGTAAGTATATAAATAATATTGTACACAAGTATGTGTACAAATAATGGTGTACACAAGCGAGTAATTAAGTGTTAAGGACTGACAATAAGTGCATATGTGTCAAAAACTACGGATTCTATATGCCATTATTTCCGAATACTAATATGCGCTTTATTAAATCGCAGAATTTTGCGATTAAATTATGAGAAGATTACTATTTAAAAATAGCAGTGCGACACTTGGCACCTATTCATTAAGACACTTATTCATATTCACCATCATTTTCTATCTCATTTTCTTCGTGTTCTGTTGCTGGCCATTGGATTATACCTTGGTATTGCCATTGACTAATGCTATTCTTGCAGTGAACGACGATTTCTAATGGCAACAGATAAATAAACCTATGTAATTTGTGGTTACACACCGCCTACCTTTAAAAACACGTTTGTCGCACACACACACACAAAAGAAACATTTCGAAAAAAAAAAATTGCATATGTAGATTTTTAAATCACAGATTCAATTGCGTTTCCATCCAGTTGGAAGTTTATCGAATCCTCCTGCTTACTCCTTTATTTATCAGTTGTTTTATTTATCTGGGACAATCCAGAATTACAATAAAACAACACAAAATACAAACTAGCAAACACTATGACCCATAAATATTGTACATGCTTCGATGTAATTCTTGATACCCAGGAATCGCATTTAATCACCATCGTTTCAAATACTAAATTCATATGTCATCAATGTTGGTCTATCTGGCAGATTTTTATAATTTCAGAAATTTCAAATTCTTACCAGAAATTTTGAATAGCTATTTTTATAAAATGACAGAATTTCCACAAAATAAATTTATTATTCAAAATTTTCAGGTATAAATTCGAATTTTCTGAATAAGAATTCGCCAGATTCGGCAACATTGCATGTCATACTATAAACATAACTAATTCATCAATTTTTATGGTTCTTTTTTTTTTCACCCCTCTCCCACCTAAAACCTTAAGAATACGAAGTTGGATCAAATATAAATGCGACCTTTTCAATAGATTATTTTTGAAAGATTATTTACCATAAATATATTAATTTTATTATTCTAGAATGTTTTTTTCACCATCTACATACTTTCTTCTACATTTGGTAGTTCTATTTTAATTCGTGTATAATAAAAAGAATCAGGATGTGTATGAATCATACATCAGAAAAATTTGTTGGTACTTTTCCACTATAGAGGCATTGGCGTTTTTTAAAAAGATTCGCCCAATTCGGACTTCTGAAAGTGATATTTGTTGCCAAATGGTATAAACAATTATGAAAACAAACCTGGTGAACTTTTATGCTTGTTTATGTATGTATTCATATATATAATAAATATTTTATTTACAGATGTATATTATTATTGCTGTTTTCATGTACAATTTATGTATGACAACAAATGTAACAAATTTATATTGATAGTTTAGTGATAGCCTTTATATTTGATCCACCTTCGTACAATACTTCCACCTCGTGAATTTCTCGTAGCATTTCAGAATCTGGTAGAATAGACAGGGAGAAATTATATTTATAGGGTAAATTGGGGTGAGATGCCGTATTGGACAAGACGCCGTGTCACGTGGTTTTCCTATGCGCAGGCGCTGTAGGGAAACGCACTCAGTCGTGTGGAAGAGGCTCCCCTACTGATACTTTAATTTCCGTTTGCATTGTTTTATTTAAGTTTTAAATAGTGATTTTTTATTGCTATTTAGTCTTAACACCTTTGGTAAGTGTCCAAAATCTTTTACGCTCTTTCTTAATGTATTTCCTATGTAGTTGGCCATCTTACCCCAAGATTGAAGTAAAATGGCGAAATGCAAGCATTTACAAAGGCAAAAATTTTTATGTTTTCTATGACATTTGTAAAATGAAATACATTTTTAAATCATACATAAATGTATCAACTTTAACGAGAAATTAATGAATAACAAATAAAAACAACACGCGATTTTATAAAAAAGTAAATAAAAAACTACGGCATCTTCACCCAATCTACCCTATGAAAAAAAAGATGAAAAGTGGAAATAAAAAATGGCATTTTCTCGCTCGCATTTCGATTGAAATAAAAAATTATTCTGGCCTTTCTGTATATATGACTAAATTTTGTATAAAAGACTGAATTCTGTACATAATACTAAATTTTAGTAACACTTTACCCTCGTGTCAAAGCCAATCTTTGAAAATTGATTAAGCAGTAGATCCCAAGAGGAACTTTGTCAGCTGAATATGTTTTGTTTTAGAAAATGATGCATTAGTGAGAAAATGATGAAATTTATTAATTTTTAATTGCCAGTCTCCTCCGCCCCTTAAAACTGACCCGTACCTCTCCATTCATCGCAAGAAGCCCTATTCTTCGAAGATATTTTTTTTTCTGCCCTGAACCTGCACATATGATCATTTTACTCTACAGCTGCCATCATTATTCTCCTGGATAAAAAAAAAACCCGAAGTGAATCTCTCTCCCTCTCTTTGTGTGGGTGTGTGTTTGTGTAGTGTGTGTGTGTTATAGAAAGAGAGAAAGACTACCTAACTATTTTAAACTACTGTATTGTTTACTATTGAATGCCGTTGATTACTATTGACTATTTTGTACTATTGACTATTTTGTACTATTGACTATTTTTTACTATTGACTATTTTTTACTATTGGCTATTTATTACTATTGGCTATTAATTACTATTGTCTATTGTTACTATTATATTGTATGGAAAATTTTGATTTTAAGGCCGAAATATTCGATGCATTTTGTTAAAATATAAGTATATTAATTAGAATTTAGTTATATATACATAAATAAGGCCGGAATAATTTCTATTTTTATACAAATGCAACGAAACTTCGCTAAACTAAACTTCACCAATGATACACAAAATTGTGTTTTAAGAATATCATGTTGTAAGAAAAAAAAAAAAAGAAACGTTAGTTATTGATTTCGAAACTAAAAAGAAATTTTAAACATGACTTAAATTGATTAATTTTCATTTAACTAGATTTGCAAATAAAATTATAGTTTTTATTAACCAATTTATAAAATTTAAATTTGAATAAAAGCGAAAACAGCCATTATTTTTTAATCACTTAATTAAATCACGTTCTTACTGGTGTGCCAGTTTAGTTTAGAGAAGTTTCATTACACGAGTGCTTAAAAACTACACTTAAATCTAAACTTAAGAACTACACTTACTTAAATCTAAACTTAAAAACTACAAACTTAAAAGCTAAATTAAAAAAAAAAAAAAAAAGAAAAAGAAAAAGAAAAAAAAAAGAAAAAGAAAAAAAAAAAAAAAAAAAGTCACCCATCTTTAGCCTTCCAACACATTCGACCCCATTTAACGAAATTTTTCACAACTATTTCATGAATCCCGAATTCCCTAATTTATCCTTCATTCCATCCTACATTAAAAATTTTCCTATCAATCTCTAACAATTTACATGTAGCATTTCCCCCCTATTACACTATAGTCTACGATTTTTATTTTATAACTTCCTATTTACATTTTCAGTACCCCCCCCCCCCCTTTCTACAATGTAGCATCCCTATAGAATGCATAAAAAACTTTTTTAAATGGATAACAATTATGCGCATGTTCATGCCGTTTGTAACTTTTCCTACAAAGAAAAACGCGAACTGTTTTCCCAACCCCCTTTCCCCCCGACCTGCTATGGAGATGACACTGCGGTTCTGGACTAGGCCGTCCTATCCCAACGGAGCATGATATTTTGCAATCTTGCCCGTTGTCTATGTATGAATTTTACATCAAATCCTACCAATGGTTGATTCTCTTCCAGTGACCGCAGTTCAGCATACAAATCTCCAATGATGCGGAGCATTTCTGCATCAGATACGCGATCCTCACCACCCTCTTTTTGACCCTCTGTTTGCTGTGCACTTGTGCCCTCAAGGGGCTCATATGATGCACACTCTCCTACTCCTGATCCCCCCTTATCCCACTACCTTCCCTCCCCCCAAGGTGATGCATCATCATCATCATCTGTCTCTAACAGCCCCATCCCCAGTCCTACTCCTCATCCCCCTATAACCCACTCCCTTCCCCCCATGGTGATCGAGCATCACCAGCACCTAACAGCCCCATTCCCAGTCCTACTCCTGAACCCCCTATATCCCACCCCCTTCCCCCCTGCGATGATGCAGCATCACCAGCACCTGACTGAAACAGCCCTACACCCAGTTCCCTGTCCAGGGCTTCTGCCCAAAAGTACCTATCCACAGCCCTAGAAGCAGCCTGAAGAGACTGGAACATGCGCATGCGCAGAAAAACATAATCACTGACCTTTACATCTTCATCAGCAGTAGCTGCAGCACGACGACGACGACGCCAGCGCAGCTTGCTGAAAAGAGAAACATTCAGTTTAAATACACAAATATACATTTGCATTTTCAGAATGATATTTATAACTAAACAAAATAAGTCAAAGACATGTAGTTAGGTGAAAGTCCATCAAGCATGATGAATGAACGTATATTTAGGATAAATTTAAAGATGTTTCCTGCCAAATGAATATTTATTTTATCGAATTTAAAACTTACACCCATTTAGCCCTAGTTTAGAAAAACATCTTTGAATTTGTTACGACACAGTTTGTATCATCTTAGCAATCATTTTTCTTTTCTCCAGCTATTAAGTTAGACAGTGTTTAATTTCAAAATCTTAGCGAATATTTTCTTTCATTTCGATTTATAAGTAAGTGTAAGCATCGCAAAGTTAAGGGGGGGGGGGAATTTACAGTTTTTATGTCCCAGTAGTTGATACTTAGAACAATTTTCTCGAGAGAGAGTAGGCCTTGTTTTCGATTTCAAGGCAGGCCAAAATTTTAGAAAATTTTACCTGCCATACTTGGTGGGCTTTCACTTTGAAAATATTTTTTTTTAAACATAAAAATTAAACTAATATCTATGTCATACATTTTAATAATGTCAAATAATTTTATTTTGATTGGTATGAATTATATACCATATTTTATAAAATTTTTGGTATACCTGAATTAATGTTCTCTTAAAATGCAGAAGTTGCACTTATTTTAGATTATACTTCCTTTTATGTTTAATTGATAACGACAATCTTACATCTCTCAAAACTTAACTCAGAATCGCAAACATAATTTGCTGTTGCAGTTTTAAACTCCGTAAAAAGAAAACCACGTGATATGAAAATGCGACAGGTTTAGTTTGATATCACTGCATATGAAACACAGATTCTGAATAGTAAAAACAGGGTGTTCCCCATTCCTTTCTGTTTACTGTCTGTCATAATCGTATGTATTTTAAATGTAGGTATTTTAAATGAAATGGTGGAAAGGTATATATTTTAAATGAAATGAATGCAATATTAATAGGGTATGGGAACAATATTTAACGATTTAATACCTGCGCCCTGCTAATACAAAAGGACCAATTTTGCAAATGTGCATGCGAAATAAAACAATTATATTATAACTAATCTTCGTACAAGAAAAATATATAATATTCTGCAATCAGATACACAGGCAAAGTTGGCGTCAAACAAGAGTAATGCTAACAACAACATTGTTTTAACTGTATGAGAGTTATAATAATTATATTAAATACTTTGGCTTAGATATACGGCTTTGGACTAGACTATGGAAGTTTCTTCTAGAAAACAATTACCAAAGGAGTATTTTACATTTGTTTCGAGTGAAGCTCGGTCAACAACGTGCTAATTATGTATAGAAATAGCTGTTGTATAAACAAAAGTTAAATTCTAATGTAAATATTTGCAACCCCATTTTAAAAAAAAATTACAGCAATGAAATTAAATTTATGTTAAGCCACTCTTTCTATAATACTCCATTGCAAACACGATTACTGAATTTTCCTCTACAACTTGAATTATTAACAGAACTTTTATGTTAGTAACAGCACTTTTATGTAAAGTTGCAAGTATGCAAGTTTTGGATGCCTTTCCAGAAAACCAAGCATCTTTTGAGGTGGTCCAGTCATCAAGCCATTTTTCGACATCTTCGTAATTGTTGAAGTGCGTTATGGAGAATGCGTGGGACATCACTGAAAACAAGAGGTAGCTAGAAAAGGTGAGTAAGGCGCGTAGGGGCAAGAGTTTCCAGCCAAGTGTAGAAATTGTGTCTCTGACCGCTTTCGCTGTGCGTGATGAGGCGTTGTCGTGCTTCAAAATTACTTTTCCGTGTCTTACAGCCCATTCTGATCACTTTTCAATCAATGCATGGTTCAAATTGATCATTTTTTGATGGTATTGAACGGTATTAACTGTTTCACCAGTTTCACCAGTTTCAGAAGCTCATACTACACGACAGCCTTCTGATCCCATCAAATGCACAGTATTGTCTTATTTCCAAAGCAATCTTGCGGTCGATGTTGATGGTTGTGCTGGGTCAACCACGATTTTCTGAGTTTTGGGTTCTCAAAATATATCCCATTTTCGTCTCCAGTTCCGATCCAATACAATCATTCATGCAGAGAAAGCAAAACTTCGCACACCGCTTTTCCATCTGTCTGTCGTTCAGCTGATGTGGTATCCATTTTCCTGACTTCTGGATCTTTCCCATGCCATGCAGATGATTAGAAATAGTTCGAAGACCAACATTTAACCTCTCGACCATTTGCTGTTGAGCTTGCGTATTTTCTTCATCCAATAATGCTGGCAATTCGGCATCTTCAAATTTTTTCGGCTGACCTGGGTGTTCTATGTCTGTCGTCTTGCGTTCGGACGTTGTTACCATAAGTTTCCACAAGTATGCGACGGCTTTCACTCGCGTTTTTCTTTTGATTGAACAAGAAAAGCAGTGTGTGCAACACATGCTCTTTATTTGGCTCGAAACTCGACATGTTTACCACACAAAAATATATTACGATAACTCGAAATCGTTTAAACATCAATGGCGTTTTGAAAGGTGCTGTCACAGCTACAAAATGACATAATTTTTCATTTTATCACTGTATTACAAAGTGGCTGCCAATTAATCGGGAATTTGAGAGAAATTAATCTTCTCCAAAAAATAACTCACATGTAAAAAATTTAGAAATAAAACTAATGTATAGTAGAATGGTTTTTTTTTTTCATTATCATTTATTTTTAAACCATAATCCCACATAGAAATGTGTTTAAATTTCATTATATTTTTGATACCAGAGAATGGTATATTTATGTGTAAAAAAGGTGGATCGATTTTGTTTTTGTTATGGCATGCTGGAAAAAAATCCTCTGAATTATTGGAATACATATTAAATTTACATAATGGAATTATGTTCCATACGATTGAATATTTTAAAAATAAATTTTGCATATTTTACAGTTTATTTTTTTATGTAGATTTTTTTTTTAAATTCCAGCATGGATTTTCTTTTTTTTTTTTATACTCCAGTTTTTAAATGTCACCAGCTGAGTTACACATGGCGTAATCGACTGAAAATGAGGCATTTTATTCACATATAATCGTTTTACATAAAAACATTTCAAAATTGAAGCTATCAGTCTAATATTTTGTATTATAACGAGGAAGCCTGTGAAAAGGAAGTTCGCGTTTTGCCATAATTCTGTACTATAAGATTGAACTTTTAAAAATTAAGTAAACACTCAATAGATATCTTTTTAATATTATTGTTAAAAGATAGAAACAGAACAAAACAAAAAATTGACTTCAGTGAAATATTTGATGAAGTACTAGGATGAGTTTTTTATTTTTAAGAAACATTTCACTCTGGATGTTTTTTCGAGGATAGTACAATACATCATAACAATAAAAGAGAAAACTGTCCAGTTAAACTGAGGCATTGAGCTCACAGGTTATTCACACTAATTGTATATTATGATCTTATTTCAAAGAATTTGAAATAAGCCTTCGGAAAATATAGAAATTGACAGTATATTAACGGGTGAATCATCCCCCGTCCCACCCCTTATAATTAACTAATGAAGCCCCAAAACTAATCAGGAAAGCGCCATATTACAATGAACATATATATACAAAATTTGAAGCAAATTGGATAATTCTGCATAAAAAACCCATTTATCTAAATTAAGGGGGATTAGACCCCTGTTACCCCCTTTATACTTAACCAATGAACCCCCAAAACTAATCCTGGAAGCGCCTTATCACAATGAACCTATATACAAAATTTGAAGAAAATCTGATCATTCTGCATGAAAAACCCATTTGTCTAAATTAAGAGGGGGGTTAGCCGCCCATTAACCCCTTTATACTTAACCAATGAACTCCCAAAACTAATCAGGGAAGCGCCTTATCAGAATGAACCTATAGACAAATTTTGAAGCAAAACGGTTAGTTCTATCAAGAGTTATCGCGTTACGTACATACGTGCATACAGAACCGGCGGGCACATTAGCTCTCAGGCTTTGATAGCCTGTGAGCTAAAAAGTAAGAAACAAACCACAGCATGGAAACAAACACTGCTAAACAAAATGATCACCCAGCATGCCATCAAGTATCTGCTGGGAAAAAACGGTACTTTTGGGTTATAGCGGCTCTGAAGTTGAATCGCCAAGCGACCAAGATTTATTGCCAAATTATAAAGCACATGTGACATAATATATGATGTATATAACATTACGTGACACATAGGGCGCAGTTTAGTCATATATGGCGTATATATATATATATATATCTAAAAGGTGGTTAATTTTTAATATATATATATATATATATATATATATATATATATATATGACATGTGTATAAGATATATGTGATGTATATATACCATATAAGGCGCAAATAATATGTAGATAATGAAGTTTATGACACATATATGAGCATTTAGAGAATATATTTGCTTATATATGGTACATATGTAAACTTTGCCGATGATCTTGCGTAAATTGTAACTGCTGACTTGGCATTGTGGGGGTGGCTATTACCCAAAAGTACAGAAAAAAATCTTTAGCTTATGCACAACTGTTATTAATGTTGTGCCAACCTATCTCCATTATCAATATAATATACGTAAGACAGCATGGCATGTTAACAAACATAATATAACAGAAAATTTTGCTTAATTCATATAGCATTCAGTTTTGTTGTTTTTCTTTGGTGTGAAAGAGAGAAATTTTGGTGGCTACAACCTTTTAATTGTATCTAAAATGCAATAAAGTATGCCATCTTTTTTATGCCATTTATGATAAAGAAATTCATTAATTTGATTTGCAAACGATTGTGCAATTCAAATTTGGCGGTGAAAATTAAAGAAATCTGCATACGTAAGTACCAAATTTTTTCTATTCTTTTCATTTTATCTTACACGCGTAGTATAATTCTCACGTTAGAAAGATTATTGTAGAAAAAAAAGACAGTATTAAATGCATATAACACCGAGTCGCTGCTCTTATATCGTACGTAATTTAAGTCAGGGCAACCGATGAATACCGATGCATACAATTTTTTTTATCACATATAATGACACTTTATATTTTTATTGGTTGAGAGTAACATTTCTAAAAAGTGTTAAAATTTGATACAAAATATTCAATACTGATTATTAACTTTAAAAAATGTGATGCAATGCACAAAACGAAAATGTGCTTTGCCGTTGAGAAAATGTAACCGAAGACAACCTATATGAGTAACACTACAATCTACTATATTCTGTATCTTATGTCATCTTTCTTGCATAAATGTATTGCGTTTTTATTTTAAATCAAATAATACTCATTTATAAGAATATCTCACTTTCACTAAGTGAAAAATATGAAAGATTTGAAAAAGATTTAAACATTAACACACAACAAATTTGTTTAATTAAAAAATTTTACTGTATTTCAATGTTCAGAACCTATTATATAACCTATTAATCTAATAGTCTCTTAACCTATATATTAAAACTCGCACAAAGCAGGATTTCTACTTTATTTATTCATTTATGTGATTTCTTTTATAATAAATTATTTATATTTGTGATTACAAACCAAAATGTTTCTAAAGTATTTTCTAAATAAACAAATATTAGCGTATTTATCAAACTGTACGTGCAAACATTTGAAACAGTCTCGCGTGAAAAATTGTAGGCTTTCAATTTTTAATTAAAGAGCGAAATATTAAATTTATACATACCACCAAGAAAAGAGACAGGCCATGTTATATAATTTTATATCTTTGGATAAGAAAATATCGCTAAAATAGTATGCTTGAACGTAAAACTAATAGTAACTCAGAATAATTCAAGCAATAGATAAGATATTTTAAAGAGAGAGGTTGTTTGTTAAAATGTAAAATTGAATGCAACAATCAATTTACACGAAGGTTACAGTTACATTCAAGTTAATCATTTTTCCTTTTGAAGCACGTGCGGAATGATCAGTCAGTTAAAATGACGCCATTTTGATGCAATCGTAATTGAATGTTTCAGCTTTATGATAGCTAATCCGCATATTTATTAACTGGCGGAAGCATTCCTTTCTTCTGGGCGATATCCCAGAAACGATGGAATAAAATGCTTTCGAAAATGACGCCATTAAAATGAAATATTTATAAATGAAATATCTTTCTTCCAATAGAATAATTATTTTTTGCAATCGTGACGTCATTTTCACTGGCAGAAACAATCGCTTTTCTAATAGATTCTACCCCCATGTCTATCAGTAACAGAGTATTTCTGAGCATTGAAGAATTTCTCCAGATGAATATCATTGTCAACTGTTATTTTAAAATTATTTGAGGATTAAAAAAAAAAAAAAAAAAAAAAAAAAAGATCATTTTAACATTTAAGTTAAGCATTTTCCTTTCTTAGGAGAATTAATGGAGAAATATTCATCGATTATATATGCAAATCGGAATTTCGTTCCCGCTGCTTATAATTTGAGTTCTGCTGAATAGATTTTTATGGGACTTGCACAGTTAATTGGATAATTTTTCAGGGAAGGTTCTAGTGCAGGGTTTCCCAAACTATGGTACGCGTACCAGTACTGGTACTCGAAGCTCTGGCTACTGGTATGCTAAAGTCTGATACTGGTATGTGAAATAAAATACAGCATATTATTATGAAATCAAAAACGGCTTAAAGTTTATAATCCAGGAAATTTTCGAACGCTATTTTCTTTTTTTGTTACTAGATTTTTAGCATAACATACCTATGTGGATGTACTTTTTCTTCAAATATTTATATCAAAATCAAATACAGGAAAGAACTAAATATCGAATCTGACTTACGACTAAAGCTAACTAATATTCAACCAGACATGAGGAAGCTGTGCTTGATAGATCAAGCTTACTCTTCCCATTAATGATACTAGGGAATTACTGCAATAGAGCTACTATGTAAGAATCAGTAGGCCAATATAACATTGTATTTTGATATGGTATGTATTATTAAAATGTAATGATGATAATACTTTTCTTTTAATGTTAATATAAACCAGTTAAGCTAAGTACCAGTAATGTAAGCATGCATTTTGAACTACAGTAAAACCTGCTAAGACGGAATAATAAAAGACCTAGGCAATATTCCGTTTTAGTCAAGTTCTGGTTTTGCAGTGTTTTTTAAAATTAGCTTTATGTTCGTTACCTGGCGGTACGCGGAAGTATGAACTTCGATTTAGTGGTACGCCTGTCTAAAAGTTTGGGAACACCTGTTCTAATGTATAATATATTGTAATACATTGCTTAGTTATAGAATTAATTACTGGGGAAAGTTTTATTATCATGTTACGAAAAGATTACGAAAGATTAGCCTTTTAAAAAAAAAATTGCTGAATGGATTTCCATATAATTTGCACTATAAGTTAAAACAGCGTTTCTTAAACTGTGGTCCGCGGACCCCTGGGGGTCCGAAAAGTAACAGCCGGGGGTCCTTAAGCCCAGTGTTAAATTCAGATTTTCTTCGAGAG
Source organism: Maratus michaelseni (assembly GCA_963931845.1). Classification (NCBI taxonomy): domain Eukaryota; kingdom Metazoa; phylum Arthropoda; class Arachnida; order Araneae; family Salticidae; genus Maratus; species Maratus michaelseni. Next base: position 376,016,883 of record OZ007591.1, read on the forward strand.
GAATTTTGTAGTTCTGGAAAAGGAGAATTTGCAGGACTCGAATTTCTACTCTAGATCTTTAATAAGATTAAAGCCGAGATATTTAAATGCTTGGGAAGGGTAATCCCCCCCCCCCCCCCCCGATAAATTTCTGAATTCATCACTGTGCAAATCAAATATATTTTTTTCAGAATATTTGTTTTCTCCTCTTTAATTCACTGTTAAGAACAAAATCACAGACTTGCGTGAAAATATTGAGATCCAATTGATAGAACATGTAAAAATTAATGCTTTTTTGAGAGTCGATGAGAGTTTAGATACATTCAACAATGTTAATTTAATAGTTTCTATTCGTTATGAAGATATATAAAAATTATGTGCTTTGTAAATCGCGCTTTCAACACACGCAACAAGTGCAGCATACTACTCACATATCTCAGAAAAAGAAAATAATTTAAAGAAATTCATTCTTGGAATGATATGTATTATAATATTGATCCATTAACTTTGTTCGTAACTACTCTGTGTAGAGAAAAGAAAATTTAGCTTTTTAACTATAATATTGAACAGTAAATATACCAACAACCGATCATTTGACCGGTGCCAAATAAAAATATTTCGATTCAAACCAGATATTCCTTTCATAAATAAAAATATATCACAGGTAAATAAGTTAAATAAAACAGTTAAATAGTTTTACATAAAGTTTATTGGTGTGAAATATTTTTATAAAACTTGAGAAAAAGGAACAAACTGGCCAAGATGTGTCGGAATAAGTACAGATGAGAATCAAGCTGCGAGTGGAACTGTTAATGGTTTGATCTGCTTGGTTAAAGCTAAAACAGCACATGCAGTTTGGACACTTCCTTGTATTCACTGTGACTTGTTGGTTGCCAAAAACAAATGGTAGAAGATTTGAAGACTACATTCAACGAAGTTGTTTCAGTAGTAAATTATATCAATGCCATTCAGTTCTAGACTTTTTAAAATTTTGTGCGAAGAAATTGGGAGTCAACAACACAAATAGATACTTTTGCACAGAAATTAGGTCTCTGTCACGAGGAAAAGTCTTAAATGGCTGTTTTGCTCTGCGCAATGGAGTAAGACTCCTAATTCCATTTAATGATTTCCTCTGATTTGTTAAAGGGGCGTACAGATAGTTTTAATTTTCTCAATCAGCTGTATTTAAGCTTACAAGACAAATCGATACAATTTTTCAAAATCCTTTGCAAAGTAGAAAAAAAAATAATAATCTAACAAATTACAATAACTATTGGGAAAATGTTCCAAAAGCTTAAAAAAAAAAATCACCGTACTTTCGTGTTATAGCGGCCCCCACAATTATGATTATGCCAAGGTTGCAGTTATGATTTCGCCAAGATCATCGCAAAGCTTATATATGCATCCTATATACACATATATATATATATTCCAAACATCCTATATGTGCCATATACGCCATTATACACATATTATTTACGTTTATGTCGTATATACATCATATGCACATGTCATATATATACATCATATATGCATCATACATGACTATATAACTTGGCCACATACGTCAAGAAATGTTATATATATATCATATATTATTATAATGTCATACATGCTTTATAATTTGGCGATACATCTTGGTCGCTTGGCGATTCATCCTTGGGGCCGCTATAAAACGAAAGTAACAAATTTACAATATATTAATGAAAACAGAAACAAAAATATTTTATCAGGTCCTTCCTACAATAACTTTAACTCTTATTTAGATTGATGTCTGAGCTAAAGGTATTTTGAGGAAATTAAAGTTGAAGACCACGTTTTTTGCTTTATAAGACGATTTCTCATCCGACGTCTATTTTTAAATTCAGCTTTTTTACATATCTGATAGTTTGCCTCTATCCTTTTTGTAACTTTAACATTTTTGTAACGATTTTATGCATTTCTATTGCCTATTCAAAGAAAAATTCTTCTAAAGTTACAAAATTTCGTTAAAAACACTTTAAAAAATCTTCTCTTCTTAAATCTTCTTAAAAACTCTTTAAACTGACGACGTCAAGAGGTCCATTTTCGACCGAAAACAACAACCATTTTCCCAATGGTTAAAAAAAATGAATTGTAGGCAAACTGCTTTGAAAACGATAATTTTGCATCATTCTCAACGTTAGACTTTTTTTTTTGACAAAGTGGCGATACAACTAACCGTGAAATTTTTGAAAACATTTTGTTCACCTGAAGCACCTGAAAGAAACTTTCAGAATTTATTTTCGTCCCTTAAAATCAGAAAATGAGTGGATGCGAGATGCGTTTTATTTTCAAGAAATTAGTGAAGTCAAAACCCTGATTTTCTTAGAGCACGAACAACTTGAGGGATTAGCATGCGATGGTTCCATGCATGAAAATTGGCTTACAAGACAAGAGCCTTCCCAAGCAATTACCTTTCCCTTCTGCACCACATATTTTTGTAAAAAGATTTTCTCCAGCTTGTGCACATGAAAAAAACATGCAGAATTCCACTGAATGTCGAAACAGAATTACGGACACATGTTTCAAACATTGAAACAGGTATTGTACATCTAGTAACAAACAAGCAGCTTCATCCTTTTTCTAATAAATAGAAGCATGTATATTTTAACTGTCTTAAAATATAAGTTATAATTATTTTTCTTATTAATGCAGCTGTTTTTGCCAACACTGTAAACTAAACATAAAATATGGGTAATGAAAACATATAAGGTGTTACATTAAAACATTTCCTTATCTTATATTAAAAAAATATATTGTTGAGGGTCCCTGGAATGCAATACATCAAAGGGGGTCCGCGAGATCACAAAGATCCGCTGAGTTAGAAGGTTTTAGTATATTAAATATCATTCTACATTGATTAGTTATAGAATTATGGGGGAAAGTTTTATAATCATGTTACGAAAATATTACGAAAGATTTGCCTTTTTAAAAAGTTTTGCTGAATGGATTTCGATATAATTTGCACTACAAGTTAGAAGACTTTAGTATATTAAATATCGTTCTACGTTGATTAGTTATAGAATTATGGGAGAAAATTCTATAATCAGATGAACCCGATACGAAAGATTAGCTTTTGTAAAAGATTCTTCTGAATGGATTTCTGTGGAACTTGCATTGTTAATTAGATAGTTTTGGGAAAAAGTTTTAGTGTATAATAAATGTTTCTACCTTGCTTAGTCACAGAGCTATGGGAGAAAGTTCTATAATTAGGTCAACCCGATTATGAAAGAGTATTTCATTCCGAACATTTATAACTCACGTTACGCTAAATGGATTTTTATGAGATTTGCATTGCCAGTTAGATAATTTTTAGGGGAAGATTTTAGTGTATAACACATCGTTCTACGTTGCGTAGTTATAGAGCTATGGGAGAAACTTCTATAATTAAGTCAACTCGATTAAGAAAAATCAGCTTTTTTCAAAAGTTCTACTGAACGGATTTTTATGAGAGTTGCACTATTAGTTAGATGAATTATGCAAAAAATAGCTAAAATCATACGTAAAATTTGCATTCTGGATTGTAAAACGTACATTCTACGTGAGTGGGAGATTTTCGCAAAAGCTAGTTACGAATTAAACAAATCTTAATCTTAGCATAACATGAAATTGACTGTCAATAAAAATTACGTAATAATTTGCACCTGCTAAACTTTGAAAATGAGAAACAGTAGCTTACCAATTTTTTAACGTCCAGGTTAATTGGTTGATTCATGTTTTTATGGCACAAATCATGAGCAATCGAATGTGTGCAGCTACGAAACTAATTGGGGACGGGGACGCAAAAATGAGGAATTGTATAAAGGTAAAAAAGAAAGGAATATTAAAATTGCGCATATGAAGTTATTAATTTTACTTCGCGTAACTGTGAATATTTACTTTTGTCATATCAGAATAAGATAAAACGAGCCCCCTTTCCCGGTTACAGAAGATAGATAAAGACTATTTTTTTTTAAACTCTAGTAGATATTTTACGTTTAATATATAGTTTATAGCAGGACCTCCTTATCATATCTATACTTATAAAAGAGAAGCTTGATTTTGTCATAATCAACGCCGATTTGGAAGACATGTTCTTTATACAATGTAGGCACCCACTAAGAAAGGATTTTGGAAAATTCACACCCTAAAGGGGTTAAATGGGGGGTCAAAAGTTTTAGATAATTTCGTCTTTTCGGCATATCTCAGCAGGAGTTTTAAGTAGGAGCGTGAAATTCGGGATAACAATTCTACTAAAGAATAGTTAAACATGTATTTCAGGCGATTTTAGAAATTCAACCACTAAGTGGGTTTAATGGGGGGTCGAAACATTTCGGTGATTTCACATTTTCACCACATCTCATCAGCAGTGTTAAGTAAGAGCGTGAAATTCAAGATAACAAATCTACAAAAAAAATAATTAAACATGTATTTCAGCCAGTTTAGAAATTCAACCACTAAGGGGGTTAAATAGGGGGTCTAAAGTTTTAGGGCATTTTGCCTTTTCGTCATATCTCAACAACAGCTTTAGTTAAAAGCGCGAAATTCAAGATAACAAATGTACTAAAAGTTAGTTAAACACATATTTCAGCGATTTTAAAAATTCAACCACTAAGGGGGTTAAATGGGGGTCAAAAGTTTTTAGTCATTTCGCGTTTTCTCCATATCTCAGCAGCAGTTTTAGATAGGAACGTGAAATTCAGGATAACAAATTTATTAAAACAATAATTAAACACATATTTCAGCGATTTTAGAAATTCATCCATTAAGGAGTTAAAAGGGGTGTCGAAAGTTTTAGGTCATTTTGCCTTTTTGCTATATCTCAGCAGCATTTTTAGTTAGGAGCTCGGAATTCAGGATAACAAATCTACAAAAAATATACATAAACATATATTTCAGCAATTTTAGAAATTGAGCAACTAAAGAGAGTTAAATAGGAGGTCAAATATTTTAGGTCATTTTGCCATATCTTAGTAGAAATTATAGGTAAGATCATGAAACTCCGATTAACAATCTACTAAAAAAATAGTTAAACACGTATTTCAGTGATTTTAGAAATTCAGACACTAAGGGGGGTTAAATAAGGGGTTGAATGTTTTACGCCATTTTGCCATATCTCAATAGAAGTTATACGAGAGTCGATCCAGAAATAAGGTTCCCAAAGAGCTCCAGCTACACGGGAAGGTGCGAGGCGAAATACGGCAACGGCGCTGTGTGCGGCTGATCCTGCACTCGCGATTCCCCCAACCGCGCTTCGCTGCGCCGCTCATTCTTGGCTCAGCAGCCGTCCAAAATGGAGGTGCCCATTGTTGATCCCGCCAAGTGCGAGATTCGTTCCGTAATTCACTTTTTGCACGCCAAAAGAACTACGCCCGTCCAGAACCGCCAGGGAGGACGACTGACAGCCGGTGTAATGCTGCTTCACGACAACTCCCGACCTCACGTCTCCCGTTAAACCCAGGAACTTTTGACACAATTTGGGTGGACTGTCATGCCCCACCCACCTTACAGTCCGGACTTTGCACCTACTGATTATCACTTGTTCTCCAAGTTAAAGAAACACTTGGGTGGCCAACGCTTCCGGAGCGACGATGACGTCAAAGAAGATGTGAAACGTTTCCTCAACGGGTACTACGACATTGGGATACAGAAATTGGAGCACCGTCTACAAAAATGCGTAGAAAAAGATAGCGATTATGTAAAGAAATAGAATAAATACTTTCTTCTTTACGACGATGTATATTTCTATGAGAATAAACAATGTTGCCTATTTGTAAATTTGATGGGAACCTTATTTCTGGATCGACCCTCGTAGTTAGGAGCGTGAATTTCGGGATAATAAATCTACTAAAGAATAGTTAAACATGTATTTTAGGCGATTTTAGAAGTTCAACTACTAAGGAGGTTAAATGGGGGTCGATAATTTTCGATGATTTCACCTTCTCACCATATCTCATCAGTAGTTTTGGATAAGAGCGTGAAATTCAGGATGACAGATCTGCTATAAAAATAATTAAACACATATTTCAGCGATTTTAGAAATTCACCCATTAAGGTGACTAAATGGGGGTCGAAAATTTTAGGTCATTTCGAATGTTCTCCATATATCTCAGCAGCATTTTTAGTTATGAGCTTGAAATCACAGATTCAGGATAACAAATCTACTACAAAATAGTTAAACATGTATTTCCGCGATTTTAGAAATTCAGCCACTAAAGGGGGTTAAGTGGGGATCGAATTTCTTATGTTATTTTGCGATATCTCAGTAATAGGTTGGAGCGTGAAATTTAGGATAACAAATGTACTAGAAAATAGTTAAATATGTTTTCAGCAATTTTAGATAATAACCCATCAAGGGGGTCACACTGTGTGTCGTAAGGTTTAGGTAATTTTGATATATCTCAGCAACTGTTTTAAGTAAAAATGTGAAACTCCGCTTTACAAATCTATAAATAAAAGTAGTTAGTCATGTATTTTCCAGCGATTTTAGAGCTATAGAGTTTGTGGGCAACATCGGCTGTGAACCCGATTGCGGAAAATTAAACGAAAAAGACAACTATTACTGATTTTTTATTATATACTAGCCGATTGCTTCCGAGTGGGGCCTAGATACAAAGTACTACTTGAGCCCCACCCCTAGATAATCACGGGTAGGGCCCAGTAGTACTTTGCCAGGGGGCTCATGAAAAATAAATATTTATGTCACAAAATCTTTATTTAAGTGCTTTTTTTATATTCTTATTAGTCATTTTCGTATACTTTTAATTTAAAGTATTTTATTTATATTTTTCTGGTTGCATGTAAAATGCACTTTCTGGGCCCCAAGCGAAGTCAGGGTGGTACGCTGCCCTATGTATCTGAGCCCCACTCGGAAACAACCGGCTAGACGGGCGAAGACCGTTTCGTGTTTTGAGAGAAAGGGGACATACGTAAAAATTCCGTTTCTAATTCGAAAAAGTACTACACAGAACAGTTGCCGGAACACCCCCTGTGATTTGACAAATATGCAGCTTTAGATTGGAGTATTTCAGGTAATTGGTGTGGTTTCTGTATTTTGGGGGGGATGGGCAAATTTTCGTGTTTTAACTAAATGTAATCAACGAAAAAAATAATTGAATTCACGGATTATTTTGAGAGTGTAGAGTCCTGCGCGGATCGGGTTACATCCGACCCGAATCAGAAAATTATATATCTAGTCAACCCGAAACTCAACCAAACCAGTAAAAATAAAAAGAAAACTGCCCAGTGAAACTGAGGGCATTGAGCTCACAGGCTATTCACACTAATTGTATATTATATTCTCTCGAAAAATAAAGAAATCAACAATATATTAAGGGGGTCCTCCCCCCGTTACCCCCCTCATAGTTAACTAATGAACCCCTTAAACTAATCAGGGAAGTCTCTAATTACAATGAACATATATACAAAATTTGAAGAAAATCGGATAATTCTGCATGAAAAACCCATTTATATAAATTAAGGGGGGGGATTAGACCCCCGTTCCCTCCCTTTATACTTAACCAATCAATCCCGAAAACTAATCAGGGAAGCGCCTTAACACAGTGAACCTATAAACAAATTTTGAAGCAAATGGGATAATCCTGCGTGAAAAACCCATTTATATAAATTAAGAGGGGAATTAGCCCCCCGTTACCCCCCCCCCTTTATACTTAACCAATCAATCCCGAAAACTAATCAGGGAAGCATCTTAACACAGTGAACCTATAAACAAATTTTGAAGCAAATGGGATAATCGTGCGTGAAAAACCCATTTATATAAATTAAGAGGGGAATTAGCCACCCGCCCGTTACCCCCTTTATACTTAACCAATCAATCCCGAAAACTAATGAGGGAAGCGTCTTAACACAGTGAACCTATAAACAAATTTTGAAGCAAAACGGGATAATTCTGCATGAAAAACCCATTTATATAAATTAAAGGGGGATTAGCCCCCCATTCACCCGCTTTATACATAACCAATCAATCCCGAAAACTAATCAGGGAAGCGCCTTAACACAGTGAACCTATAAACAAAATTTGAAGGAAAACGCAGGGCTCCCACACATTTTAGTTCTCAAAAAGGGGGAAAGGGGACCATTTTTATTTAAAAAGGGGATTTTGGGGGACCATTTATACAAAAAAAGGGAACTTTGGGGGACCATTTATATTTAAAAAGGCGACTGAAAAGGGACCACAGGACTAAAAATACTGCACCAAGTTTCCCTAAATATGCAAATTTTGTAAATTTACTTCAGAAAATATGTTAATTGATTATCTTTACAATAAATTTTTTAACCAAAAATAGAACAGACTTCAAAAACTACTACAAAGTAAAAAATAATTTTTTTTAGGTAATAGTTAATAAGAAATTAAATTAAGAGCATTGTATTTACCATGCATATTATTATATTTATGTACATTAATTTGATTTTTTGGAGTCGGTGCCAGCCAAGCCAAGTTAAAGCCATGTTACCATTTTTAAACATTTCATCTGATGTTATAAATGTGTATTCTCAAATGTGATTAGCAACTTATATGTCGACAAACATTGCTTTGGAAATTAGTTAATCGTTTAAATCATTGTATTTTCTACCATTTGATGAGTTATATGTATTTTTTTTTATTGTCTCGTATTTATGTAGATTTAACTTATACGCGTGTTACGATTTATATTGGATATTTTGTTTTGAATTTTGTACTTGGCTTGGCTGGCACCGACTCCAAAAAATCAAATTAATGTACATAAATATAATAATATGCATGGTAAATACAATGCTCTTAATTTAATTTCTTATTAACTATTACCTAAAAAAAATTATTTTTTACTTTGTAGTAGTTTTTGAAGTCGGTTCTATTTTTGGTTAAAAAATTTATTTTTCGCTTTTTAGTAGTTTTTGAAGTCGGTTCTATTTTTGGTAAAAAAGTTTATTTTTCGCTTTTTAGTAGTTTTTGAAGTCGGTTCAATTTTTGGTTAAAAAGTTTATTTTTCGCTTTTTAGTAGTTTTTGAAGTCGGTTCTTTTTTTTTTTTTTTTTGGTTAAAAAGTTTATTTATTTATTTATTACTTTAGTGATATCTATATTTATATTAAACCATATTGTTGCTAATATATTTTTTATTTCACGCTAACCTTGGCAGTAGACTCGATTACGGAAGATTAGAAATTTTATCATTATTCTCACCTAATCGTCTTGGATATTGTGTCATAATCGGGCTGTATACTACAGTTTTGATAACTGTGTAACTCACTGATTTCGGTGCTTATGCTTAATGTGTACCGACTTTTACGATCCGTACAAGGTAAATACACTGCGCCAACAATGTCGCTTATAATACTATTCGGAGTAACCCCTTTCTTTCTATATTGTCACTCTATAGTTAATATTATGTAGTAGAAATATTAAAAGAAAATTGCAGAAGCATTTATATACAACTATATTGTATAATATAATATAGAGATTGGATATTTTAAGGGCAGTTTCCAACTAGTGCGCCACAGGTGATAAATCGCCAAATATTTTCTGTAACTCGTACATTTATATGGGATTTGAAACAACAATGTATTTAATTATGCGCCAATAAACGCTCGTCAAAATATGCCAAACCGCTGTGAAACTGCAACAATGGAACTTTTAAAAGATTCAAAAGTAGATTTGTTGTGGCATAATTTATAGTTTTTATCCGTACGTTGTATTATATTTATCCAATTCACAATTTTATGTAATTTTGCTTTTCACATTTAGCAACACTCAAAAGTTTGATTTTTGTTTGAATCTTAAAAAGTTTGTTCTATGAAAATAAATCCGACAAGTTAAAGCTGATTTAAATATGTCAGTCTTTTTATTATTTGCAAATTCACGTAATAGAATATTTTATGATATGAAATGAAAGTCGTCTGCCCAACAAATTAACTATTTTTAAAATGCTTATATTTTTTTTCGTTTTTATTGAATTTCTGAAAAAGTACTGAACCAATTTTCATAAAATTTAAATGGGACCAATTCGAGAGTATTCTCTTTCGAATAATAAAAAAAATCACATAAATAGGACGCAGAGTTCCGGAGTAATCGGTGAACATACATAAAAGATTTGAAAAGATTCAAAAGTAGATTTGTTGTAGCATAATTTATAGTTTTTATCTGTACGTTGTATTATATTTATCCAATTCACAATTTTATGTATTTTTGCTTTTCAAATTTGGCAACATTCAAAAACCAACAAATTAACTATTTTTAAAATGTTCATTTTTTTTCGTTTTTGTTCAATTTCTGAAAAAGTATTGAACCAATTTTGATAAAATTTAAATGGGACCAATTCGAGAGTATTCTCTTTCGAATAAAACAAAAATCACATAAATAGGACGCATAGTTCCGGAGTAATTGGTGTACATACATAAAAAAAAAAAAAAAAATACATACACGTCGAATTGATAACCTCCTCCTTTTTTGAGTCGGTTAAAAAGGAAAGATATCATTAAACAATTGATTATCTTGTCACTAAACAATATACATAGCTTTATTTAACACACTCAAATATCCTACGCCAAGATAGGTTATATTTAGAACAGCAAAAAATGATTTGGAATAAAATATAAATAGTAAAAATTAATGATCTAAGAAAATATTAAATGAATCAATTGTTAGCAGTGTTATACATTAACAATTACAAAAGAACAGTGCTTTTCTTGGAATTTAACTTGTAGTAACAGTAATCAGTGAATAAAAAAAGCACAGCATAACAGCGCTTTCTGTTAACTAATAAAATTTAAAATTAGATTAACATAATTATATATTGTTAATTATTAACTCAAACATAAAATTCAGTTCCTTTCTATACAATAGAAACTGAGATGCTATAATGTTCATTCGAAAAAGCATAGTATGGCAACTCGTCCTAGGACGGTCCTTTAAATGGATTTGATATGTATCATAATTAAAAAGTTATGGTTTTTTTCTGTTTTGACAAAAAGCCCCCCCCCCATTTCCACTCCCCCTGGTTCGATTTTGCCCATTAACGAACTTGACCGAGATTTTATGTATCAGTTTGATACATAAAATACATACATATGTCTCACTTGATTTTATGTATCAGTTTGGAAAAGATTTGTGCAGAATTATTGAAGCTATTGTGTCCATAAAAAAACTTATAAAGGCTTGGTAGTGATCAAAACCAATATTCGTGATCATCATACATATTAAATTTGGTGAAATTCTATCCCAAACATGTCGAGATCTGGCTATCATGGAAATCGTTAAAAATGCGACCCAGTAGCGCCACCTGTTGGGTGAAATACACCAAAATCTAATCAGCATCGATTTATGTTAAGAGTTAACTTAATGTGAAGTTTGATGAAATTTTACCCAGATTGTCTTATTAAAATACCTCATGTAAAAAGTAAAAAAAATCCCTGATGGCTCGGCCTACAGGCACACGTAGATTTCGAAGACGCAGACCGTGGGGTGCCTATTTCTTGGGAAATGCAGAAGAAAGACCTTTTCGTCATGAAGCAGCAGTTGGGACCGCCCACTTCGAAATATACCTGTGCCTGTATGCGGAGCCAGCAGGGATTTTTTTGTTTTTTATTTAGTTATTTATTTTTTTGTTTGCTATAAGAGATCCTATAAAAAACTTGTCAATATAAAAGTTGTAGATAATATTAAGGAGATTTATAATAAATTTAAGCGGATTTGATATCTTGTGAATTGATGAAGTTATCATTTTTTTTTCTTCTTAAGCCCCTATTCACCCCCCATCCCCTTGAAGGCATTTTTAATGAAATCAAAAATTTGTCATACATAAATTTTTGGCTTTTTTCCTAGAAGTAATAATAACTTTAAACGGATTTGATATGTATATCATAATTAAAAAGTTATGGTTTTTTTTCTGTTTTGACAAAAAGCTCCCCCCCCCTTTCCACTCCCCCTGGTTCGATTTTGCCCATTAACGAACTTGACCGAGATTTTATGTATCAGTTTGATACATAAAATACATACATATGTCTCACTTGATTTTATGTATCAGTTTGGAAAAGATTTGTGCAGAATTATTGAAGCTATTGTGTCCATAAAAAAGTGATCTAAAGTTTTGAACTGGCTGGGTGGTTTTGGGTTCTAGGAGTCATGATCAGTGTAGATCTGCAAAAAATGTTCAGAAATTCCAACTCAGGGGAGAATGTAATAGGTAGTATTTCTAACAAAATCTATCTAAAAAATGCAGCATAACAGTGCCACCTGTTGGGCCACATACGCCAAAACATAAACAGCCATTTGATGAAATTCCTTGCTTCAGATTTTGATATAGAATGGCTACAAAATGTGTATCACATACAGAGAAAGATTTTTAAAAAATAATCAAATCGTATTCAGGTCAACCTAAAATGTGTAAATCCATAAAAAAAAAAAGAAAAAACAGAAAAAAAAAAGGAAATTATTTTCATGATTCCAATATTTTCTTCTGATAAATATATATTAAAGAAAATATTACAAAAAAGAAGAAATTTTAATTACGATTTCCTTTAATAGCTGAGATAATACTTCTCCATCAAAACTGAAAACAAAACTATATCTATAATATAGAATTCTGTGTGATGAAGAGACTGTTGCGCATAGAGCTATAAGATTTGGTAGGAAAGTACCTGCATGTCTAAAGTTAGTTTTTAAATTTTTTGATTAAGATTTTTTTTTTTTTTTTTTAATTTCTCAGGCAATTTTTACCCCTTTTTTTTTCATGTTTCATGGTGATTATTTTCACATTAATAAAAGGAATTCAGTTTAAGAATTTTTAGCCCAGTAGTAATTTTTTTCCTTTTTTCAATAGTTTATTCAAAATTTGTATAGTGATTTTTAAATTTTTCATGAATTTATGAAAATTACAGGTTTTTTTTGTGACTTGTGCTATTTTTTTGACATTCGTAAAAAGAATTCACTTGCAAACTTTTATATTTTTGTTCTTCTGCAATTACGTTTTTTGATTTGAATTTTTAGCAATTTTTAGCTTTTATCTTCTCCACATTCTGCAGTGTTTTTTGACATTTGTAAACAATTCCGTTTACATCGTTAACAATTTTTTTCTGCAATTTTTATACATTTTGTAGGGATTTTTTTGCAAAGTAGTAAAAGGAATCTGGTTTCAATTTTTTTAGCCCAAAACAGTAAATGTTGCCTCATTTTAATAAAAATTATTCTGAATTCGTGCAGCAATTTTTTAATTTTACACAGTTTATATGAGTTTTAGATTTTTTTTCACGTTTTGGGAGGATTTTTTGACATTATGAAAAAGAATCTGGTTTCAATAGCCCAGTTTAATAAATTTTGTCTTCCTTTCAATAAAATTTATTCGGAATTCGTGTAGCAATTTTTGACTTTTGGCTAATTTTTTATGTAATTTGAGTTTTTTTTTTTTTCTGTGTGTGTGTTTTGCGACGATTTTATGACAGTAAATTTTGTCTTGTAGATTTTTGAAATTTAGTGATTTTTAATGAGATTTCCAATCCGTTTTTTAAATGTTTTTCCACATTCCACGGCAATTGTTTGACATTCGTGAAAGAATTCTGGTTACAATGTTTTAGCACATTATAATAAATTTTGTCCTCTACAATTTTTTTTAACTTTTAGCAATTTTTAAAGTTTTTTGCATTTTGCGGCAATTTTTCTTTTATTTCCAGTCATAAAAGGGGACTAAGGGGACCAAAATGCACAAAAGGGGACTAAAGGGGACCTTTTTCTAAAAAGGGGACTTTAGGGGGAAAAGGGGGACCATTTGGGAGCCCTGAAAACGGAATAATTCTGCATAAAAAACCCATTTATATAAATTAAGGGGGGATAAGCCCCCCGTTCCCCTCTTTATACTTAACCAATCAATCCCGAAAACTAATCAGGGAAGCGCCTTAACACAGTGAACCTATAAACAAAATTTGAAGCAAATGGGATAATTCTGCATGAAAAACCCATTTATATAAATTAAGGGGGATTACCCCCCCCCCCTTTATACTTAACCAGTCAATCCCGAAATCTAATCAGAGAAGCGCCTTAACACAGTGAACCTATAAACAAAATTTGAAGGAAAACGGAATAATTCTGCATGAAAAACCCATTTATATAAATTAAGGGGGGGATTAGCCCCCCCCCCGTTCACCCCCCCCCTTTATACTTAACCAATCAATCCCGAAAACTAATCAGGGAAGCGCCTTAACACAGTGAACCTATAAACAAAATTTAAAGGAAAACGGATATTTCTATGAAGAGTTATCGCGTTACGTACATACATACGTACGTACATACGTACATACATACATACAGACCGGCGGGCACATAAGCGCTCAGGCTTTAATAGCCTGTGAGCTAAAAATCAGTTGGTCTGATATCGACAAACTTTAATTCGAATCCACCCCAACACGAAACGAAAAAAAAATATATATCCATATTGTAATGAAATTAAGGATACAGGTATATCTCTAGTACCAATTTTATCTTTTAAGTAGAAAAAAAAAAAAAATATATATATATATATATATATATTATATATATATATGTAGCATTTTGACGAGGTTGAGATATTACGATGAAAAGATGGCAGTCCTTCAACGATATAGCAAGTTGCAGTCGAATTTAGCGAGTATGGCGAAGTAGTAAGGCAATGAAATGAGATCACAGAATTTCTCCAGTAAATCCAGCCAATCTCCAGACAAATAATTTTATTAGAAGACGAACAACACATAAACGATTCCCAAAGGGTCTAAAACTTATAGCCCTCGGGCTAACGTTGCTTCACTTCATTGAGTTAAGATGTTACTGGGCCAGTTGAATATTCTACGGTCATAACAATACCAGACACATATTTGTTTAGCTTCCGAAAACGTCAAAAATCTCTCGTTCCGACTAGAGCTCCTATAATACAGGCTGAATCATACCGCCATTTAATAACCCAGCGGACCAAAAACCAAGCTAAAACCGGTTAGCTTACCGTACTAGTGGTCGGCGAGTCACAGTAACGGGGACGGCGACCACCTGCTCAGGCGGTTTCCTAATGCTGAGCTAGGTCACAATATGGCGGTTATTTTGGGCAACAGAATGGATATGCGTCAGCTCCTCTTAAAGGAGCCTTAGTTCCGACCGGTGCGTGCGAGTTTTGTTCTCGCCGCGGAAACATACACTGAATTACGTCACGAGCGCTCAACCCAATGAGTGAGAAGTTAGCTCCAGCCCAGCAAATGAGGTGCGAAGGAGTAGCTAAGACGATAAAGAATCCCGGACTTGGGTGCGGAGAAATTTTGAAGTTAAAATCCCAAGCGCGCGAAAGAATCAGAGCAATAATAATAATAATAATAAAAAGAAAATGGCTTTAAAAACATTCGAAATGAGAACGCGTCTCAGAATTTTATAGATTGGGGAACTGATAAAAGTTACGAATGATCTTAAATTTTAGATTAAGATTTGGAATAAAATAATTATTAATATACGGATATTTACTTTTAAAAGGACTTTAAATAGGAATAGATATTATTAAGAATTAAGGAAATACTGACTATGACAGAAGTTAGATTAATTTTAAAAGATTAATGCGAATAAAATTGAAGGCTACGAAGGAAATAAATTTTTATATAACATATATACACTCGTTAATACTCAAATAATATAGTTTTCCATCTTAAACTATAAGGAAAGGGCACCTGACGTCACTGTTGTTTCAATTACGTTTGGTTAGCAAGAAAAACTTGTTTGTTCTTTATGACTCCTACTGTACACAGGAAATGGGGAAATTTGATTGGTCTACGTGAAACTGGTCTATAATATGAATGGCCTACGTCGCCATGACGATTCCTGCAATGATAGCCACGACAAAAATGTAGTGGTAGATTGGTTGATGGAACTGTTTGTTTTGTAAACATGCCCTTTCCTTATATTTTGGAGAATCTTTTGAGAAATGGGGCCAATCTGAACCCGTCATTTTTTCGAAAAATCCGGTTAACCAGAACCCAACACGTAAGAATCAAAATTCTATCAGAAACCGACTCGAACCCGAAACAATTAGTTTAGTCAACCCGACTTACAAAGATTAAAAATGAGCACCAACTCGATATGACCCGCGGGTCAGGTCGAGTCAAAATCCACAAATCAAAATATTTTCCGCGACAAACACTGAATTTCCATACCGACGTGTGTGTGGGGAAGGGACAGGTATGCCCACCAAGGGTCATTTGCCACCCTTCCGAATCCTTCTCTAGCAGACCCCTTGCTCTGGAAGTTCGTCGACTGAAATTGTCCAGTTGCTCTGATGGAAATCTCCACTGAATGAAATTTCATATTGGGATGCGACAATGAGCTCTTTTCATTACTAAAAGCTTAAAATTAGTGATAGTTAACTGAAAGTAATCACCGCGTTATCGAATTTCTTGTGCTTTTGAGATTCCTTACAGCGACGTTGCTGTATCCAAAAATACTTTTTTTTGTGTGTGTGTGTGTGGACACAAGGCGCACATAGATGAGTTATAGTGATCGCGACATTGACGAATTCCATGAATTCCATGTATTTTTTGTGGTTATTATACAACCTCCTTCAAGTTGCTGAATTCCAGCGATGTTTTTCTTGTTGTTGTTTTCATGGGCACGAAGAGAACATATATGCGTTATATGTACTAATCGCGACATTGCCTAATTTCGTGTGTTTTTGAGATTCCAATACAACAAGGTTGCTTCTTTGAATGCTTTTGTTGTTGCAGTTTTCATGGGTGCAAAGCCCTCGTACATGAGTTTTAGTGAACTCGGCATTATCTAATGCTAAGAATATGATTTTCTGTATTTAATGTTTGATAATTCATTTATGAAAATACAACTGTGCATAAAAAAACACATTATAAATATTGATTACATTTAAATCTGCAGATCAAGTGCCTTAACTTCTGTTCTACATTTTATTTTGAATTCATTTTATTGAATTTTTTGAAACTTTCAGCTCGCACTTTTTTTTTTTTTTTTTTTTTTTTTTTTTATCATATCAGTATTACATGGCTGCCACTAGAGACTCTTATTATCTCCATTTCCAAATAAAAGTAATCTATCTCGAAGATTAGAAAAAATCTACCAAAATGATTATAGTTTGAAAATAGTGATTGAGCAAAATAATAAAAATAAAAATAGTCGCCAGCCCTGTAATATTGCAAGTAAGATTTTAAGTAGTTTCGGGGGATATAACTCTTATGAATTGTAACGGGAAATATGATTACATGTACTGATACGCTGAAACTGCTTTTTTTCTGTGAAAAAGTCTTATTAAATAGCCCCTCGTTGTACCAAAAATCGTTGAAAGTAATAGAAATATTATGAATAATAAAACACACCAAACAAATTGATATACAATATGAGTCATAAACTCGATAATAAAAAATTTGTTTCATACATTAGTGTATCAACGTATAAGAAAGCTGATCAGTGCCTTGAACATTAACCACAGCCGGAAAAAACATCGACAAATTAGCAAAAGCAAGAAAGAATTGATGATAAAAAAAAAAGCACATCGAAAGGGAGCCAAAGAAAGGGAGATTTCGGCAAAATATTTACACTAAAAAAGAAATAATTTTGAGAAAATTAAACAATAACTACACTGTTAAAAATTTGCAGCAAACTGTCCAGTCATTTGTCCGTTTTTGTAGAAAACAGTTGCATAACCGTAATTTAACTATATTCTGACCGTATCATTACTCATTTTATGGTCAGAATATAGTTAAATTACGGTTATGTAACCATTTTCTACAAAAACGGTCAAATGACTGGACAGTTTGCTGCAAATTTTTAACAGTTAATCAACAGTCAATTAGTCAGTTAACAGTCAATTGCGTTAAAAACATTAAATAGTAAAATATCGAGTGTTTTGCTGCAAATATCACGCCAAAATGCATCAGCAATAGACATCGCGTCAGAACAATCAAACATTGGATATCCACTCGGTCATGTAAACTTCTTCAATAAAACTTGTGTACAGAAAATTTTATGATAAAAATAACAGGCTTTTACACTTTACTATTACTAATACCAGTAGAAAATCAGTTTTAAAGAAATCAAATTTTAGACTCTGGGATGCAAATTGGCGAAATATGTCACAGTACAAAAGATTTATTATTTTTTTACATGATAGAATGTAACAGATGCAAATATTTCACACAGAAAGTCACACATTTAAATTTATAACTTATTTATTTTACGATAGTTAAAATGCAAAGTTTCACTTTTTTAATGAATTTTACGAGAAAATTGTAGCTAAATTGTATTCTAGTTTTGTTGCGGAAACTAGTTTAAATTAGATTAACAAGTTGTTAGCGTACATTTTTATAACTTGATTGGATAAAAAAAGAATTTAAGATTTATTTTGAATGAAAGAAACTTCTACAAAGAAATGTATTTATTACAAAACATAAATATGTGTACTAAACATTTTATGAAATATTTAAATATATGCTTCTCGTGGATTCATAATCATCGCATGCAATTATGCATATTATAACGATCTCGAGATAAAATATTAAATTACATTCAAATAAGTAAAAATATTTAAATATCTATCTATATACTTACAAGCAAGAAAAAAGACCCATGTTCTTCTCAAATTTTCACTATTGAAGACAAATTAATGCGTATTTCTGCAGTTTTTCAGCTTTATATAGCAAATCGACTACAGTCAAATAAGCTATTTTAAATAGAGTGATCTAATTCTTCAAAGAAAAATTCAAATTTCGTTTTGCAACAATGAGTCTCGTGCGCTAATCTTTTACAACAATGGGTCTCATGCAAAATTATTCACATTCAATTAGTGAACTTTGAACTTATTTTTTGTACGGCAAAATATTTTCTCTGTTGCCACTCATTTTCTAATTTTAAAGTAATTTTCTTGCAGAAATGGGAAATCTTGGGATTGATTACATATTTAAAATACAAGCTGGGATTTTTTTCGCTATTTGCTATTAGTTTTCTACTGAACCAACTTAATAATTATTTTTTTATGTGAAAGTTTGTTGCATATGAGCCAGCACGAACTATTTTTTTTTTACTGTTTCAATTTTTATATTTATTTTTAATTTTAAAAAGTTTTAGTGAAAATTCTACAAAATTTTAGTAATCAGGCTACTTTTATATTTTGATAGGAAAGGGATATAATGGAGGTTAATCTTTATGGATTCTATTTTCATTGATGTCATTTTCTCAATGCAATTAAAAAAGAAATATTATTACTTACCCATCATACTTAGTATAGGGTAAGTCTTGTAATCGTTTTGAAAATCGAAAAAAAAAAAAAAATTGACGGATTTACACGTTTCGGACACTGGAGATTCCGAAAAACCTATTTTTAGAAAAAAAAAATTTGCCGTCCGTCTGTCTGTGTCTGTAAACGCTCTATCTCCCGAACAAATTGAGATAGAGACTTGAAATTTGGTATGTACTTAGCATGTAATAATGGAAAGACGCTTATTGAATTTCAGTCACCTTGATTATCCGGAACTATTTTTTTCGGACTCTCGAAATATTCGTTCTGATAAAAAGTATATAATTTTTTTCGAAATTGTTTATTTTAAGGAGTGACTATAAAATACAACAAAAAAACATAAATTTTGCATAAAGAATGAAGTCTATCGGATAGTGAGTTGTCGAGATATTTGTAATGCTATTTTCCACACTCTTTGATTTTTCATGACCCTGTATTTGATTCAAATTTCAATTCAAAGACATATTATAATTGGAAATGAGACGCTTAATCCGACGCAGTAAACCATTAGTTAATATGATTATAAATTTCGGAATTATAAGGATGTTTCTCTTTCGCAATTCAGTCATAGAGCATTTAAAGTTTATGGCGTCACCAAGCCACGATTTCATTCGAATTGCAATGCACTTTATAAGTAGTTTACACATGTTTTATTTTCATATTTTATATTATGCCTATCCATGATGGGTAAGTATTGCGGTGGCCCCCAACGACTAGTTTTAAATCTGAATAGGTGGTGCTCAAGACCATTAAATGGGTCAATGTCCCAAAAATTAAATGACATAATTTTTTTAAGAGAGCATAGTCCCTTGAAAGATCCAACTGTTCCAAGAATTGTACAACTCGAATAAGGTAAATGAGAGGAAAATCATAATTTAAAAAATAACAACTGAAGTAAAAATGTTTTAATCAAAATTTTCATTATAAATATATCTCAAACTTAGTAATCTGAAGTATGGTAATTTAAACTAAATTGATAAAAGGGTGTAAATTTTGAGACTTTTTTCAAGAGAAAAATCAAATATGCTTCCAAATTGAGATCAATGACCTTCTCAACTTATTGTTAACGTTTTACTTTTATCTGTTTTAATCACTGAAATAGATATGCAATTTTTATTAAATTCGCATGTTAATGCACAAAATTACATATATTATTTTTTATGTTATTATTCAAAATCAGAATTGCAATCTTTCAAATTTTGAAACATAATCAAATTTTTAATTAAATGACAATTATTTTGTCTGTTATTAATGGTATTGTTGTGTTATGATAGATGATACTCCATTTCTTTATGTCACCAAATCTCTTTTACTGTAAATGTACATTGAATTTCGCTGTTGATCATCCATAATCGGGTCAACTGCCAAGGATATGCGTCAAACATGAGTGAGTGGCACTGCCAGTAATGCTAGACAGTGGCGGTGGTAGTGTTTGTTAGTGGTGATTATCTGCGCGAGGGATATATGTCCGTAGGGGTGGCGGGGGGGGGGGGGAGTTGCTCTCCATGGGAATCTTTCTAAGGAAATTCGGGCTCCTATAATACAGGCTGAATCATTAAGCATTTTGATGCCCACTTACTGTTTGTTGCCCATTGTTGCCTATGAGGCGAAAAACGTTTAAATAATTATCGAGTTACGAAATCGTTAAAAATGGACTGTTGTTTGGCATAAAATTTTTCTAATCTGTCAAGGAATAGATTTAGAATATTTAGAGTCCATATAAATGAAGAAAGGCGGAATAATTTGTCTATAAATACTAGAAGAATAGATCAGGACCAGAAGGACCCGTGCACTGCAATTTTTGAGATTATTTCCTGGTATGTTTTCGCACTAATTTTTAATTAACTGATTTTTAAAAAAATCGAACAACGCGTTTTAACGAAATGTGGGTGTACTTAAGGCTCCTATAATAGGAGCTGACGCATATCCATTTTGTTTCGCATTATTCGGGTCTCAGTTCAGCATCTCAATCTACCGCTGCCGGAGCTGGGGTTGCCTAAGGCCTCGTTCCTCCACCTTCTGAAAGAGGCTGGATGTTAAATGGCGGAAAATTAGCTTGGTTTTTGGACTTTGAGACACATATCTGCGAGGATGCGTCAGCCTGTATTATAGGAGCTCTAGGTGTACTATGGCAGAAACTTGTTCAAAAACTTTCCTAATTTTACGTCATTCATGATACGCCATTCGAATTCATACGCCATACGAATGATACGTTTATTCTGTTGAGCTGATTCAGATATCAAACCAGATGCTATGATCAATAAGGTTAACTGGATGAATTATGCCCTCCAGATTCGACTGGGATAGCTCAGTTGGTAGAGCATGGCAGCTTTAGCCAAGAGATCCCAGGTTCGAATCCTGGCTTGGACATTTTTCGTCCAATTGGAAAATTACAACTCATATGATTTCTTTACCAATTTGATTAATTGTGTCAAAATTAATCTAACGTCATTCATCGTTGTATGTTTTGTATGCGCATAGAAAAAATGATGTTGACAACAGAAATAATATATATGTCGTAGGCTAATTGGGAAATCCGATCTAATTGGAGAATCATCACGTTTTTCCCAATCAGCCTGCTATTTTTCAGGCCTATTGCAAAGAGCCTAGACAGCGTTAAGCTAATTGGAATATGGCCATTTATTTCTCCATCAGCCTGATAATTTTTAGGCTTATTCCAAAAGAGCCTAGATAGCGTTAGGTTAATTGAACAAGTGGGTAAGTGTGATCGAAGATCGCTCAAAGGGTTTCGTTTAATATTCCTTTCAAAACACTTTATCCTTTCTTTAATAAATCCAAATAAATTTCATTTAGCAACCAAAAAAAAAAAAAAAAAAAAAAAAAAAGTCATGTTTTCTATAAAGTAAAAATTTACCACTCTATTTTTCTCGTTTTTTCGAATATCTAAACCAGGCCGCTATTATATTCTGTCATAATAATGTCTGTCATGAGGACTAAATGCGATATTTAAAAAAATAAATTAATTTCAAAATTAAACATGTTGTACACCTTCAAAATGTTAAAATATGCAAATATTTCCATAATAGGGTTTTTATCATGATTCAATACAATCCTCAAACTTATATATTTACAACTTTCTATTACTCATATTGATACTCGCTTTGTATTATTCTGAAACAGTTGAAATATCCGGTAAACTTCCGATATGACGTCAGATTTTCTTTTTAATTCTCTAATGACGTGATATTAATCTGCTTTGTGTATATACACATACTCATACTCCTTGTATTATTGAGAAATCTTTGAAAATTTCCGTTTTTACCACTATGACGTCATTCAATTTTACTTCATATTAATCTGTTTTTCAATTGGTGAAACTGTTTATTTCATTTTTCACGTGGAAATCGTTCAATAGAAAATTAATTATTGTAGAAAGAATTTCATTGTGGATTTTTAATTTTTGGCAACTGCTATAACAAAAAATGTTTAAATTTAATAGGAAAGGTGTGTTAGAATTTTGGTTTTTTATCTCTATTTATTAAAATAATATGGGGTTATAGTAATAGGGTTTCGTGAGATGAACGACACCCTAAAAATGGCCATGCCTATTTAGAAAATGACCAGCTCTTTGTCAATATATGGTGTTGTACCCAACTTAAACCTGAAAATTCCATTCGAAGTCGACCTGAAAAATTCTACCGGACCGTAACCCGATCCTAAAAGGACAAAGTAAATTCTTTCGAGTCGCAACACGACCCGAACCAGAAAACTAGTTAACCCAAAACCCAAGCAGACCCCGACAAAAAAAATCCATCGAACCGCAACCCGATCCGAACCCGGCAGAATAAATTCCTTCATGTCGCAACCCGACCCGAACCTAAAAGTTCGAAGTTAAGCAGTAACCCAACTCGAACAAGACATAAAAAATCCATCGAACCGTAACCCAATCCGAATCCGATCAAATAAATTCCTTCGTGTTGCAACACGACCCGAATCTGAATATCAAAGTTGACCCAAACCAGGAAAAAAATTCCATCGAACCGTAACCCGATCCGAACACGGCAAAATAATTTCCATATTCATGTAACCCGACACGAACCTGAAAATTGAAGTTAACTCGAAATCCGACCAGAACCCGAAAAAAAAATCCATCGAACCGTAACCCGATCCGAAACCGACAAAATAAAATCTGTCGCAAAGCCACCGGATCCGAAGCTGAAATTTCCAGTTAACCCGAAACCCGACCCAAACCTCGACAGAAACTTACCATCGCTCCATATCCCAACCCGAACCAGACAAAAAAAATCCATTGAACAGTATACCGATCCAAACCCAACAAAATAAATTTCTTCATCTCGCAATTCGACCTGAACCGGAAGATTGATTTTAACCCGAAAGCCGATCCGAACCAGACAAATAAAACTCCATCGATAGGTAACCCGATCCGAACCCAACAAAATAATTTTCATCGTCAAGCAACCCGATCCAAATCTGAAAATCGTAGTTAACCCGAAACCCGACCCAAACCAGAAAAAAAATTCCATCGAACCGTAACCCGATCCGAACCCGACAAAATAAATTCCGTCGCAACGCCACACCATCCGAATTTGAAATCGCAAGTTAATCCGAACCTGAAAATTTACATTAACCCGAATTCCGACCCAAACTTGAAAATTTAAGTTAACCCGAATCCCGACAAAAAATTACTATCGCCCTAAAACCGACCGAACCAGACAAAAAAAAAAATCCATTGACCGGTCCGAAAAACCGACAAAATAAATTCCTTCGTGTCACAACCCGATCCAAACCAGAAAATTCAAGTTAATCCGAAACTAGACCCGAACCAGACAAAAAATCCAACGAATCGTAGCCCAATCCAAACCTGAAAAAATAAATTCCTTCGTGTCGCAACCCGACTCGAACCTGAAAACTGAAGTTAAACAGAAGGCCGATCCGAACCAGACAAATAAAAATCCATCGATACGTAACCCGATCTGAACTCGAAAATAATTTTCGACATCACGCAACCCGATCCGAACCAGAAAATTGAAGTTAACCCGAAACCTGACCCGAACCAGATAAAAAAATCCATCGATCCGTAAACGGATCCGAACTCGACAAAATAAATTCCTTCGTGTCACAACATGATCCAAACCAGAAAATTTAAGTTAACCCGACAACCAGACCCGAATCAGACAAAAAATCCAATGAACCGTAGCCCAATCCGAAACCTAAAAAATAAATTCCTTCGTCTCGCAACCTGACTCGAACATGAAAATTGAAGTTAACCCGAAACTCGACCGAACCTGAAAATTTACACTAACTCGAAACACGACCCAAATCTGAAAATTTACGTTAGCTCGAAACTCGACCCGAACCTGAAAAAATTAATCCATCAGACCGTAACCTGATCCGAACCCGACAAAATAAATTCCTTCGTCTCGCAACCTTACCTGAACTTGAAAATTGAAGTTAACCCGAAAGCCGACCCGAACTAAACAAATAGAAATCCATCGATACGTAATCCGATCCGAACCTGACAAAATAATTTTCGGTTTTTAGGTTTCCGGTGAAATGAAATTTTCAGGTTCGGGTCGGTTTTTGGGTTAGCTTAAATTTTGAGGTTCGTCTCGGGTTGCGAGACGAACGAATTTATTTTTTGGGGTTCGGATTGCGATACGGTTCGATGGATTTTTTTGTCAGGTTCGGGTCGGGTTTCGAGTTAATTTCAATTTTCCGATTCGGGTTGGGTTGCATGACGACGGAAATTATTTTGTCAAGTTCGGATCGGGTTAAGGATCGATTATTTTTATCTGGTTCCGGTCGGGTTTCAGGATAACTTCAATTTTCTGATTTGGATCGGGTTCCGTGACGACGAAAAATATTTTGTAAAGTTCGGATCGGATTACGTATCGATGGATTTTTATTTGTTTCGTTCGGGTCTACTTTCGGGTTAACTTTAATTTTCAGTTTCGGGTCGGGTTGCGAGACCAAGGAATTTATATTGTCGGGTTTGGATCGGGTTACGGTCCGATGGATTAATTTTGTCGGGTTAGGGTCGGGCTTCGGCCTAACTTAAATTTTCAAATTTGGGTCGGGTTTCGGGTTAGTATAAATTTTCATGTTAAGTTGGGTTTCGGGTTAACTTCAATTTTCAATTTCGAGTCGGATTGAGAGACGATGGAATTTATTTTTTCGGGTTCGGATTGGGCTACGGTTCGTTGGATTTTTTTGTCTCGTTCGGGTCGGGTTTCGGGTTAACGTGAATTTTCTGGTTTGTATCGGGTTGTGACACGAAGGAATTTATTTTGTCGGGTTCCAATCGTTTTACGGTTCGATGGATTTTTTTTTATCTTGTTCGGGTCAGGTTTCCGGTTAACTTCAACTTTCTGGTTCGGATCGGGTTGCGTGATGTCGAAAATTATTTTCGAGTTCAGATCGGGTTACGTATCGATTGATTTTTATTTGTCTGGTTCGGGTCGACTTTCTGTTTAGCTTCAATTTTCATGTTCGAGTCGGGTTGCGAGATGAAGGATTTATTTTTTGGGGTTCGGATTGGGCTACGGTTCGTTGGATTTTTTTGTCTGGTTCGGGTCTGGTTTCGGGTTAACTTGAATTTTCTGGTTTGGATCGGGTTGTGACACGAAGGAATTTATTTTGTCAGGTTCCGATCGTTTTACGGTTCGATGGATTTTTTTTATCTTGTTCGGGTCAGGTTTCCGGTTAACTTCAACTTTCTGGTTCGGATCGGGTTGCGTGACGTCGAAAATTATTTTCGAGTTTAGATCGGGTTATGTATCTATGGATTTTTATTTGTCTGGTTCGGTTCGGCTTTCAGTTTAACTTCAATTTTCAGGTTCGAGTCGGGTTGCCAGATGAAATATTTATTTTTTCGGGTTCGGATTGGGCTAGGGTTCATTGGATTTTGTTTGTCTGGTTCGGGTCTGGTTTCGGGTTAACTTGAATTTTCTGGTTTGGATCGGGTTGTGACACGAAAAAATTTATTTTTTCGGGTTCGGGTCGGGTTACGGGTTAACTTCAATTTTCTGGTTCAGATAGGGTTGCGTGACGACAAAAATTATTTTGTCGAGTTCTGATCGTGTTACATATCGATGGAATTTTATTTGTCTGGTTCGAATCGGCTTTCGGGTTAACTTCAATTTTCAGGTTCGGGTCGGGTTGCGAGACGAAGAAATTAATTTTGTCGGGTTCGGATCGGTTACTGTTGAATGGATTTTTTTGTCTGGTTCGGGTCGATTTCGGGGCGAAGGTAATTTTTTATCGGGTTTGCGTCGGGTTACAGGTTAAATTAAATTTTCAGATTTGGGTCGGGATTCGGGTTAATTTAAATTTTCCGGTTCGGGTCGGGTTTCAGGTTAACTTGAAATTTTAGCTTCGGATCGGGATACGTTGCGAAGGATTTTGTTTTGTCGGGTTCAAATCGGGTTACGGTTCGATGGATTTTTTTGTCAGGTTCTAGTCGGGTTTCTGGTTAACTTCAATTTTCAGGTTCGGGTCGGGTTGCATGACGACGGAAATTATTTTGTCGTGTTCGGATCGGGTTACGGTTCGATGGAATTTTTTTCCTGGTTCGGGTTAACTTCGATTTTTAGGTTCGGGTCGTGCTGCGACTCGAAGGAATTTATTTGGTTGGGTTCGGATCGGGTTACGGTTCGATGGAATTTTTATGTCTTGTTCGTGTTGGATTACTGGTTAACTTCGAATTTTTAGATTCGAGTCGAGTTGCGACATGCAGGAATTTATTTTGTCAGGTTCGGATCGGGTTACGGTTCGGTGGATTTTTTTTTTCGGATCTGCTCGGGTTTCGGGTTAACTTCAGTTTTCTGGCGGGTTGCTACTAGAAGGATTTTATTTTGTCTTTTTAGGATCGTGTTACGGTTTGGTAGAATTTTTCTTTTGAGTTCGGGTCGACTTCGAATGGAATTATCAGGTTACAACACCATATATTTGACAAAGAGCTGGTCATTTTTAGGGTTTCGTTCATCTCACGAAACCCTATTACTCCCGCTCCGACGTCTGTCTATCACAGAGCCATTCTCAAAAACTATATAACTTACAGAGTTGAAACTTCGTGTATATAGATGAATACCAGCTGTGAAGAGCTCAAAATATTAAAATTTGAAAAATTCGTATTATTTTAATAAATAGAGATAAAAAACCAAAATTCTAACAGCCTTTTCCTATTAAATTTAAATATTTTTCGTTATAGCAGATACCAAAAATTTAAAATTCACAATGAAATTTTTTGTACAATAATTAATTTTCTATCAGATGATTTCCACGTGAAAAAGGAAAATGAAATAAACAGTTTCACCAATTGAAAAAAAGATAAATATGAAATAAAATTGATTGACGTCATAGTCTTAATAAAACGGAAAATGTCTAAGATTTCTCAATAATACAAGGTTTATGAGTATGAGTAAGTAAACAAAGCAGATTAATATCACGTCATTAGAGAATTAAAAAGAAAATCTGACGTCATATCGGAAGTTTAACGGATTTTTCAAATGTTTGAGAATAATACAAAGCGAGTATCAATATATGAGTAATAGAGAATGGTAAATATATGAGTTTGAGGAATGTATTGAATCATGATGAAAACCCGATTATGGGAATATTCGCTCATTTTAACACTTTGAAGGTGTACAACATGTTTAATTTTGATTTTTTTTTTTTTTTTATAACGCATTTAGTCCACATGACAGACATTATTATGACAGGGCGGAGCTTGTCCCCAATGGGACCTTGCGCCATAAAATCCTATACAACCATTATTATGACAGAATATAATAGCGGCCTGGTTTAGATATTCGAAAAAACGAGAAAAATAGAGTGGTAAATTTTTACTTTATAGAAAACATGACTTTTTTTTTTTTTTTTGGTTGCTAAATGAAATTTATTTGGATTTATTAAAGAAAGGATAAAGTGTTTTGAAAGGAATATTAAACGAAACCCTTTGAGCGATCTTCGATCACACCTACCCACTTGTTCAATTAACCTAACGCTATCTAGGTTCTTTTGGAATAAGCCTAAAAATTATCAGGCTGATGGAGAAATAAATGACCATATTCCAATTAGCCTAACGCTGTTTAGGCTCTTTGCAAAAGGCCTGAAAAATAGCCGGCTGATTGGGAAAAGGGAGATGATTCTCCAATTAGACCGGCTCTTTGTAAAGAGACGCATTTCCCAATTAGCCTACGACAATATACATCATATGCACATGTCATATATATACATCATATATGCATCATACATGACTATATAACTTGGCCGCATACGTCAAGAAATGTTATATATATATATATATATATATATATATATATATATATATATATATATATATATCATATTTTATTATAATGTCATACATGCTTAACTTGGCGATAAATCTTGGTCGCTTGGCGATTCATCCTTGGGGACTGCTATAACACGAAAATACCAAATTTACATTTATTAATGAAAACTGAAAAAAAAATATTTTATCCTTGAGGGCCCCTATAACACGAAAGTACCAAATTTCTACTTTATTTTTCATATCTGATAATTTGCAGATCATTTTTGTAACTTTAACATTTTTGTAATGATTTTATGCATTTCTGTTTCCTATTCAAAGAAAAATTCTTCTAAAGTTACAGAATTTCGTTAAAATTTCTTCTAACTTTACAGAATTTCGTTAAAAACGCTTAAAAAAATTAAGTGACGACGTCAAGAGGTCCATTCTCGACCGAAAACAACAACCATTTTCCCAATGGTTAAAAAACAAGAACGAAAAATCATGTGTCAAGCGTAGATTATGTAACACTTTCAAACGCTTCCAAAATAATTTTACAAATTACCGTTTAATAAGCTGAAAGATAACATCTAAGTAAACAATTTGGAAAACGCATAACATATTTAAAAACGTAATTTCAGGAATTTCCAACATTACAATATTCGCAAAAATATCAGAACACTTTTAT
Organism: Maratus michaelseni; assembly: GCA_963931845.1. Taxonomy (NCBI): domain Eukaryota; kingdom Metazoa; phylum Arthropoda; class Arachnida; order Araneae; family Salticidae; genus Maratus; species Maratus michaelseni. The sequence continues at coordinate 376,046,054 of OZ007591.1, forward strand.
TCAGCCCTGTATGTGATCTATAGAATTGTATATATACTGCATAGGATGCTAAATTTTAATTTAGTTCGGAAACGCGTAGCACAGTTTAAAGTTCTCCTTCTGGAGTTTCTTTCAATAAACGGAAATGTGTTTGCGAACTTTTGTGCTGCCCTGTATATGATCTACAGAATTTATACACACCAAGTAATAGAGAAAAAGTGAGTTAAATTTAAAATCGCGTTCAGCAACTCAAAATGCACTTCCAGGAATTATTGTTAACAGACAGTAGAGAATTCTTTTGTGTGTCCCCGTAAATGAACGATGACTGCTATACACACAATATTCTGTAGTAAGCTTCTTGTAATGCCCCTTATAAATTTCAATGCGTTTAAAATAGTGAAACGTTATTTAAATAAACCGCAGACGATTTTTCTCCATAGACGTAATGTAACGTAATTCTTTTGACTGTCCCTGTTAAGTAACTATAAGTGCTATGCACACCACATTCCATGTTAAGCTTTTTGTAATGCACCTTAGTGATATATAGCAATTACAATGTATTTGGAATTGTGTAACATTAAAATAAACCGCAAATGATTTTTCCCGATAGACCGTAATGTAACGGAATTCGTTTGAGTGTCCCTGTAAAAAAACTATAAGTGCTACACACTTCAGTTGAAATAGGGAACATGCTATAGATAACGCCAATAACATATAAAAATTGCAGGGCAATCCGAGCCTATTTACGGGAGTTAGAGCACGGCCAGACGGCCAGACGGCAGACAAACCGAAGTCATAAACACTTTTCAACTAGGTTGGAAAGTGTTAAAAATGGTCTACAGTGGCAGTCCTGTATTACTCCAAGTAAGATAGCTCTTACGAATTGTATCGGGAATATTTTGCTACGAATGCGTCTAAATAGCGTAAATTTTAGCTATACTCTGCCGATATTTGATTCAGACACCAAGAGCCCAAAGACTTTTAATCTCAGAATCTACGGGTTGTAAAGCATTTGAGAATGGCATCATTTTTACGCAATCGTTATGAAATATTTCAGTTTTGTGAATGAAAAGTGCACGTTATGATTTGTAAAGTGCGTTGTATGATTCGAAAACGCGCACTTTCATTCATAGTGCACAGTAAACATATGACGTCATTTTTGCCGTCGCCTTTTCTAAGATTACCGCCCTACCAATGCCACCAATCCCAATTTTCATATTAATATCAAGAAGATAATTTCGGATTCGAGAAAATTTCCGAATTCCTGTTTCTGATGAATTTGCGTCTTTTGAGATGTACTAAATACGATTTGGCTGTTTTGGAAAATTTCAGTCTTGTATCTTGTACGTGTGTTACACAAATTTTGTGGCCGATCAAACTCAAGAAATAGAAACTTTCATGAAAACTTCTACTTAAATCTTGACATAAATTGGTACAGATTATATTTTTTCGCCATCATGCTTGGAGAAAATTACATAGCCGTGTCTATAGCCAAATGGCATATTTACGCGAATGTGGTTTTGTGTAAACCTCCAATTTTGTAAAGCTCATATACACTTTCAACCACATTGTTGCCAGAATCACTTTTTATTTTCGTCAATCTGAGCTAAAGCTACCCAATTAATCAAGAGTAGCTCTATAGACTGAGAACTGATGAAGAAATTTATTTATGTATCCTTCTATATATAAAAAATAAGTAATGGTTTGGAAATGGACCAATGAAAATCTGCGTAGATATTCCGGGTTAGTCTCATCGCTTTTTTGCTAAGGACATTTTTGAGGAGCTAATACTTTTTTTCTAGCCATCCTACGGATTCGAAAATCATACCACCAGACGCGAAATATAACAATCTTTCAGAAATTCAAAAAATTATCACGGTTGGACAATAAAAACTCAGAAAATCTTTAAAAATCGAGTAAAGAAATCTTTTATTGTAAAAGTCATTTTTTTATATTGTTGCCAATTTCTAAATCAGTGCAAAGAAGTATATTTTATCTCAAATCTAAATGTATTTGCGCGAGACTGTTAAAAACAATAATGAAAGTTTAAAATAACAATTAAATGATCACGTGTTGAAAGCAGAACGGGGGTTGGTGAGCGTAGCGAGCAGGGGGCAGAGCCCCTTAGTTTGATAAAGGTTGAGGTATTACAGAAAAGGATTTTTCTTGCTTACCTGAAGTAGGTATGGATGGCATGGATGGTTCTCAGAGTTTTAAAAGCACAGTAAAATTGCACAGCCCGCTCTGCAAAGCGAAATGAATGACTCCGATTATGTATGTTGGAGTCATCTGTAATCGGGATACCTTCATTTTGCTTTGTAGCGGGCTGGTGGGGTATTGCTAAGTGCACTTTTAAACCACGAGCAACCTTTTAGAGAATCCATGCCTGTTTCAGGTAAGCAACAAAAGTATTTTTTATAATGTTCCAACTATCAAATATCTAAGTAAATGTCTTCATCACCTCTCCCTCTACATGCTTTTTCTGATGACAACTATACAGTGAGCAAAAAAAGTATGTGCTCACACGCAATTTTTTGTATAAGTAACCCTAGCAAGCAAATGTGACGAAACTGTTTTAACTATTTAAATAATAAAGAAACACAAATAACCAACATTGTATCTTTTTTTGCGTAGCCCTGTATATGAATTTATTTGCATTCCACAAACTTCTATTATTCTACTAAATATAGTTCAGCAGGAAAATGCAAAACACAAATACTAGCCTTAAACACAATTAAAAACTACCCTTAAGCAATTCACTCCCATAGTCTGTAATACTTACGCATTCCCTTGTGTAGCCCTGTATATGATCTACCGAGTTTATAAACTCACACGTACTATGAAAAAAAAAATTGTTAAACTTAAAAACGCAAACCAAAGTTGAAAACGCACTTATCACACATAGACTGTAAATATCGCACATGTACTGAAGCCAATATCTTTTGTGTGTTCCTGTAAATAAACGCAACGCACAAAAAAGAGCAATTTAAAGCGCACCTCAGTAATGCATGTAATTTTCATTATGTTTGAAATAGTGAAATATCACTAAATTACACTGCAGACGATTTTTCCCCATGGAACGACGTGTAACAGAATTCTTTTGTTTGACCCTGTAAATGAATAATAAATGCTTTGCACCCCATATTCTACACAAAAAACATGTTTTAATGCGCTTCATAATTATATAGCAATTTCATTATGTTTTAAATGACGTAGCGTCATAAAAATGCGCTTAAAATGATTATTCCCCATTGACTGTAATGTAACGGAATACTTTTGACTGTCCCTGTAAAAAAACTATAAGTGTTACACACTTCAGTTGAAATAGGGAACATGCTATAGATAACGACAATAACATATAAAAATTTCAGGGCAATCCCAGCATATTTACGGGAGTTTGAGCACGGCCAGACGGCCAGACAAACCGAAGTCATAAACACTTTTCAACTATAAAGTGTTAAAAAATTGCGGTCCGTCTGTTTGTGAGTGCTCTATCTCCCGAAGAAATTGAGATAGAGACTTGAAATTTGGTATGTACTTAGGATGTAGTAATGACAAGAAGCTTATTGAATTTCAGTTACCTCGATTATCCGGAACTATTTTTTTCGGACTCTCGAAATACTCGTTTTGAAAAAAGGTATATAAAAATTTTCGAAATTGTGTATTCTAAGGAGTGAATATAAAAGACAATAAAAAAACATAAATTTTGCATAAAGAATCAAGTCGATCGGGAAATTAGTTGCCGAGATATTTGTAATCCTATTTCCCACACTCTTCGATTTTTCATAACCCTGTATTTCATTCAAATTTCAATTCAAAGATATATTTTAATTGGAAATGAGACGCTTAATCCGACGCTCTTAGTTTATATGATTATCATTTTTGGAGTTATAAGGATGTTTTTTTAAACAATTCAAAAATAGAGCATTTAAAGTTTATAACGTCATCAAGCCAGGGTTTTTTTTTTTTTTTTTTTAACACTTTCCAACCTAAGTTGTTGAAAAATGTTTATGACTTCGGTTTGTCTGCCGTCTGGCCGGATAGCCGTCTGTCCGTGCTCTAACTCCCTTAATTATGCTCGGATTGCTCTGAAATTTTTATGTTATTGTCATTATCTATACCATGCTCCCTATTTCAACTGAAGTGTGTAGCACTTATAGTTTTTTTACAGGGACAGTCAAAAGTTTTCCGTTACATTACGGTCAACGGGGAATAATCGTTTCAAGCGCATTTTGATGACGCTACGTCATTTAAAACATAATGAAATTGATATATAATTATGAAGCGCAGCGCATTAAAACATGCTTTTTGTAGGATATGGGGTGCAAAGCATTTATTATTCATTTACAGGGTCAAACAAAATAACTATGTTACACATCGTCCTATGGGGAAAAATCGTCTTCAGTGTAATTTAGTGATATTTCACTATTTCAAACATAATGAAAATTATATGCATTACTGAAGTGCACTATAAATTGCTCTTTTGTGTGCATTGCGTTTATTTACAGGGACACACAAAAGATACTTGGTTACAGTACATGTGCGATATTTACAGTCTATGTGTGATAAGTGCGTTTTCACCTTTGGTTTGCGTTTTTAAGTTTAACAATTTTTTTTTTCATAAAGGAATTCATAAGTATTACAGACTATGAGAGTGAATTGCTTAAGGGTAGTTTTTAGCTCACAGGCTATCAAAGCCTGTGTTTATAGGTTCCTTGTGATAAGGCGCTTCCCTGATTAGTTTTGGGGGTTGATTGGTTAACTATAAACGGAGGAACGGGGGGGGGGCTAAACCCCTTAATTTTGATAAATGGTTTTTTCAAGCAGAATTATCCAATTTCTTTCAAATTTTGAATATAGGTTCATTGTGATAAGTTTCTTTCCTGATTAGTTTTGGGGGTTCATAGGTTAAGTATAAAGGGGCTAACGGGGGGGGGGGGTAATCCTCCCTCCTTAATTTAGATAAATTAATTTTTCATGCAGAGTTTTCCGATTTTCTTCAAATTTTGTATATGGGCTCATTGTGGTAAGGGGCTTCCCTGATTAGTTTTGGGGGTTCATTGGTGAATTGTAAAGGAGGGGAACGGGATAATTTAGATAAATGGGTTTTTCATGCAGAATTATCCGATTTACTTCAAATTTTGTACATAGGCTCATTGTGATAAGGCGCTTCCCTTATTAGTTTTGGTTCATTGATTAAGTATAAAGAGGGGATGGGAGGGGGCTTCCCCCCCCCCCCCTTAATTTAGATAAATGGATTTTTCCTGCAGAATTATTCTATTTTCTTCAAATTTTGTATATAAGTTCATTGTGGTAAATCGCTTCTCTGATTACATTTAGGGATTCATTGGTTAATTATAAGGGGTAGAAACGGGGGATGGTCCCCCCCTTAATATATAGTCGATTTCTTCATTTTTCGAGGGCTTATTTCAAATTCTTTGAAATAAGAATATAATTTACAGTTAGTGTGAATAGCCTGTGAGCTCAATGCCTTCAGTTTAACTGGGCAGTTTTCTTTTATTAATTGTGTTTACGCATTTTCAAGCTGAACTATATTTAGTAGACTAATAGAAGTTTGTGGAATATAAATAAATTCATATACAGGGCTACGCAAAAAAGATAAATTGTCGTTTACGTTTGATAATTACTGCGAGTGAGTTTTAATTTGCCTTTTAGCTTAATGGGTGGTGTGTACAAAAGTCTTCAGATAATATACAGGGCTGTACAAAAGATTTCGAGTGCATTTCCATCGATTGGCGAAAATTGCTAAATGTGAATATTCTAACTGAACTAAACTTTATCATACTATATAATCACATCTATTGATCATATACAGAGCTGCACAAAATAATTCGACTACTTTTTTGACACTGGAAGGTAATTTCGAAAACTGTATTTTTCAATTTGATATGTGTTTTCTAAACATTTTACTTACATATCTTCTTTCACCTTGTTTAACGTTGAAGTTTCGTTACAGTTTTCTGGCTGTGTTGGAAAGTGTTTCATAATCTATGCTTGATGCATGATTTTCCGTTCTCGTTCGTATTGCAATGCATTTTATGACTAGTTTACGAATTTTTTTTTCTCACTGTAGCTGTATCTCAATTTGTATAGTAGGGAAGTAAACCACCTTATTTTATATTTGAAGTTATCAATTAAAAATATACATCACGAATTGTAATTTTCTAACTGAATGAAAAAATATCCAGGCAAGGATTTGAACCAGGGATCTTTGGCTTAAGTTGTCAACGCTGTACCAACTGAGCTATCCTGAACAAATCTGGCCGGCACAATTCACTCAGACAACCTTTCGATAATGACATGCTTAAGTCAAAGGTCCCTGGCTCAAATCCTGGACTGTACACTGTTTCACTCAGTTGGAAAATTACAACTCGTGTGATTTATTTACTAATTAGAATAATTTTGTTAAATTGATGAAGAGTATTTAAGTATCAAACGTTTTTCTTGGAGTTCCCTTACCTATAATTTATTCTGTTGAGCTCTTTCAGATAACAGACCAGAAGTCATTATCAGACCAGAAGTCAAGTTTGTCTGAGTGAATAGGGTCCATCAGATTTACCAAGATCGCTCAGTTGGTAGAGTGTTGTCTGCTTAAGCCAAAGATCCCTGGTTCAAATCCTGGCCTGGACACTTTTTCACTCAGTCGGAAAATTACAACTTATGTGATTTATTCACCAATTACAACTAGTGCCAATCCCAAAGCTTTCTTCTATATCTCGTACATGTTAATGCTTCAAAACTCACTATTACAGTGCAAAAATAAACTTGACGCTATATGCCTATCATGATGATTCTATAGATATAGGTTCGTTAAATTGTGTGCATTTAAAAACTAGATGTAAGCATCGCATTTTTCAATCAAATCATTAAATTTTGGCATCCCCCCCCTAAGATGTCTGCAACCAGAAGTCATTATCAAAAGGTTTTCTGAGTGAATTGGGTCCACCAGATTTTATCAAGATCGCTAAGTTGGTAGAATGTTGTCTGCTTAAGCCAAAGATCCCTGGTTCAAATCGTGGCCTGGGCACTTTTTCACTCAGTCGGAAAATTACAACTTATGTGATTTATTCACCAATTACAACTAGTGCCAATCCCAAAGCTTTCTTCTATATCTCGTACATGTTAATGCTTCAAAACTCACTATTACAGTGCAAAAATAAACTTGACGCTATATGCCTATCATGATGATTCTATAGATATAGGTTCGTTAAATTGTGTGCATTTAAAAACTAGATGTAAGCATCGCATTTTTCAATCAAATCATTAAATTTTGGCATCCCCCCCCTAAGATGTCTGCAACCAGAAGTCATTATCAAAAGGTTTTCTGAGTGAATTGGGTCCACCAGATTTTATCAAGATCGCTAAGTTGGTAGAATGTTGTCTGCTTAAGCCAAAGATCCCTGGTTCAAATCGTGGCCTGGGCACTTTTTCACTCAGTCGGAAAATTACAACTTATGTGATTTATTCACCAATTACAACTAGTGCCAATCCCAAAGCTTTCTTCTATATCTCGTACATGTTAATGCTTCAAAACTCACTATTACAGTGCAAAAATAAACTTGACGCTATATGCCTATCATGATGATTCTATAGATATAGGTTCGTTAAATTGTGTGCATTTAAAAACTAGATGTAAGCATCGCATTTTTCAATCAAATCATTAAATTTTGGCATCCCCCCCCCTAAGATGTCTGCAACCAGAAGTCATTATCAAAAGGTTTTCTGAGTGAATTGGGTCCACCAGATTTTATCAAGATCGCTAAGTTGGTAGAATGTTGTCTGCTTAAGCCAAAGATCCCTGGTTCAAATCGTGGCCTGGGCACTTTTTCACTCAGTCGGAAAATTACAACTTATGTGATTTATTCACCAATTACAACTAGTGCCAATCCCAAAGCTTTCTTCTATATCTCGTACATGTTAATGCTTCAAAACTCACTATTACAGTGCAAAAATAAACTTGACGCTATATGCCTATCATGATGATTCTATAGATATAGGTTCGTTAAATTGTGTGCATTTAAAAACTAGATGTAAGCATCGCATTTTTCAATCAAATCATTAAATTTTGGCATCCCCCCCCCTAAGATGTCTGCAACCAGAAGTCATTATCAAAAGGTTTTCTGAGTGAATTGGGTCCACCAGATTTTATCAAGATCGCTAAGTTGGTAGAATGTTGTCTGCTTAAGCCAAAGATCCCTGGTTCAAATCGTGGCCTGGGCACTTTTTCACTCAGTCGGAAAATTACAACTTATGTGATTTATTCACCAATTACAACTAGTGCCAATCCCAAAGCTTTCTTCTATATCTCGTACATGTTAATGCTTCAAAACTCACTATTACAGTGCAAAAATAAACTTGACGCTATATGCCTATCATGATGATTCTATAGATATAGGTTCGTTAAATTGTGTGCATTTAAAAACTAGATGTAAGCATCGCATTTTTCAATCAAATCATTAAATTTTGGCATCCCCCCCCCTAAGATGTCTGCAACCAGAAGTCATTATCAAAAGGTTTTCTGAGTGAATTGGGTCCACCAGATTTTATCAAGATCGCTAAGTTGGTAGAATGTTGTCTGCTTAAGCCAAAGATCCCTGGTTCAAATCCTGGCCTGGACACTTTTTCACTCAGTCGGAAAATTACAACTTATGTGATTTATTCACCAATTACAACTAGTGCCAATCCCAAAGCTTTCTTCTATATCTCGTACATGTTAATGCTTCAAAACTCACTATTACAGTGCAAAAATAAACTTGACGCTATATGCCTATCATGATGATTCTATAGATATAGGTTCGTTAAATTGTGTGCATTTAAAAACTAGATGTAAGCATCGCATTTTTCAATCAAATCATTAAATTTTGGCATCCCCCGCCCCTAAGATGTCTGCAACCAGAAGTCATTATCAAAAGGTTTTCTGAGTGAATTGGGTCCACCAGATTTTATCAAGATCGCTAAGTTGGTAGAATGTTGTCTGCTTAAGCCAAAGATCCCTGGTTCAAATCCTGGCCTGGACACTTTTTCACTCAGTCGGAAAATTACAACTTATGTGATTTATTCACCAATTACAACTAGTGCCAATCCCAAAGCTTTCTTCTATATCTCGTACATGTTAATGCTTCAAAACTCACTATTACAGTGCAAAAATAAACTTGACGCTATATGCCTATCATGATGATTCTATAGATATAGGTTCGTTAAATTGTGTGCATTTAAAAACTAGATGTAAGCATCGCATTTTTCAATCAAATCATTAAATTTTGGCATCCCCCCCTAAGATGTCTGCAACCAAAATTCCAAACCCAAAGTGCATAATAGCGACACCTGTTGGGCAGTATATACCCAGACCTAATTATGTGAATGTGTAACAGAATATGAAGTTTGATGAAATTCCGTGCATTAATTTTTGAGATATGACTTTCGCTAAAATCGTGTAAAATGCCGCATAGCAGCGCCACTTATTGGGAGATTTACACCAAAACCGAATCAGTAACAACTTATATCAACGTCCAACTGAATCTGAAGTTTGATGAAAATCCGCGCATTAGTTCTTGAGATAGAGCCCCCAGAAAATGTATCTCTCTACTCCAAGTAAGATTTTAAGTAGGGGATATAAACCTTATGAATTGTATCGGGAAATATGATTACACGTACTGATACACTAAAACTGTTTCTTTTCTATGAAAAATTCTTATTATATAATACCGCTTTGTACCAAAAATCGTACAGACTAATAGAAATATTAATTGAAATCCAGTATGAGTCGTAAACTCGAAAAACATACATATATATATATATATATATATATATATACAGTAGTGTATTTAATGTATATGGGTTTCGTTACGTATGTACTACGATTTTTTTATAGACTTTTTCACCTTATTTAAATGCAGAAAAGTATTACAAATCCTATACAATTAAACGAAGCGTCTACAATTTCTGCTATTTAAATATCAAGTAGAAAATTATAGTAAAAAATTGTGGTAAAAGCGTACGGACTCTGGTATAAGAACTGGTCCAGTGCTCTAAATGCCCTATATAAGCATTTACGACAGACATGAAAAATATCATCAAATTCGCAAAAAAAATGAAAAATTGATGAAAAAAAAGCACATTAAAACGGAGCCAAAGAGAGGGAGATGTTGACAAAATATTTACACTCAAAAGAAAATCATTTTGAGAAAAATGAAACAATACCTTACATATTTGCCAAATGTGTTAAATAGTAAAGTATCGAGTGTTTTACCTCAAATATCACGCCAAAATGCATCGACAGTAAGACATCGCGTCAGAACAAACATTCGATATCCAGTCAGTTATGTAAAATTACTCAATAAAACAGAAAATTTAATGATACAGAAAAGGTACTTTTATGGTAGCCAGGCGCCAGTGATCGCCAAGATGTTTTTAATCTATCCTTTTAACTTTTTTTTTTTATCCTCGACAATCTTTTAACATTAGCTATTAAAAATAACCAATATTTTAACATTGCTTATATAATATCTTTAAAAACATACTTAAAAATAGTTAAAATATAATCATGATAAAATACGTTAACACAAAATCACATCAATGCAAATAACAAAATCTCAAGAATTGAATTGAAATAGTTGTAATTCAAATGATACCCAATTTTGAAACAAGATTTGGCGAGTTAACACTGGCGCCCAGCTAACATAAAAGTACCGAAAAGTTAATGATAAAAATAACAGGCTTTTACACCTTTCTATAACCGATATCAGTAGAAAATCAGGCTTAAAGAAATAAAATTCTAGAATTTGGGATGCAAACTGGAGGAAATATGTTACATTATAAAAACTGTAGGTACTTTTCGGTTACCAAAATTTATTATGTTTTTATGATAGAATGTAACAAGTGCAAATATTTCACACAGCAAGTCAGAAAACAAGTCTCATTTTAAATTTATAACAAAGTACTAAAATGAAGACTTTGATGTATTAGTAAATCTTACGAGGAAATTTAACTAAATTTGATTCCAGTTTTTCTGTGGAAATTAATTTAACTATTTAAACATAAATTAATAGCGTTCATTTTTATAACTTGATTAGATAAAAAAATGCGTTTAAGATTTATGTTGACTGAAAATACTTTTAGAAAGAAATGTCTTTATTAAAAAACATAAATATGCGTACTAAAAAGTTCATAAAATATGTAAATATTTCATAGAAAATATGAAGATTATTTGTAAATTTGCTCGTTGATTGATATGGTCGCATGCATCTATTCATATTATAACGATCTCGCGATAAAATACTAAATTACGTTAAAATAAATAAAATATTTAAATATATATATACTTACAAGCACGAGAAAAACCCCATTCTTCTCAACTGTATTAGATTTCACACAAAGTAAGAGGATTTCTACAAATTTGAAGAGTTAAATAGCAGATAGACCAAGTCAAATCAGCTAATATTTAAAATGGCGTACTCTATTTCTTCAAATTTGCTTTACAACAATGAGTTTCGTGCGCTAATATTTTACAACAATGAGTCTTATATTTTGCAACAATGGATCTCGTTCGCCGTTATTCACATTTATTTCTTAAATTTTGAACTTTGTACGGCAATTTATGTACGGCAAAATATTTTCTGTGTTGCCACTCATTTTCTAATTTTGAAGCAATTTGCCTGTTGAAATGAAAAAATCTTGGGACTGATTATACATTTAAAATTCAAGAGGGTTTTCTTTTACTTTCTTGTTATTAGCCCTGAGTTTTTCTACTGAACCAATTTAATAATTATTTTTTAAAGTGAAAGCTGCTAACTTTCAGAAGAGTCAGCACTAACTATTTTTTTTAAACGTTTCAATTTTTATATTTATTTTTAATTACAAAAAAAATAAAAATAAAAATAAAAATAAAAGAAAAAAAAACTCCTCAAAATTGTGGTAATTGGGTTACTTTTACAGCTTGATTGAGAAGAAACGGAAATAATGGAGGTTAATTTTTATTGATACCATTTTCTCAATACAGTTGAAAAAGAAATATTTTTAATTTGAATAGATGATGCTGAAGATCATCAAAAGCGTCATTGGCCCCAAAAGGTAAATGACATAATATTTAAAAAAGAACGAAATATCATGCATCAAGCATAGATTATGTAACACTTTCCAACGTTTCCAAAATAATTTTACAAATCATTACCGTTTAATAAGCTAAAAGATAACATCTAAGTAAACAATTTGGAAAACGCATAACATATTTAAAAACATAATTTCAGGAATTTCCAACATATATTTTCAACATATACAATATTAGGAAAAATATCCGAATACTTTTATTCAGCCCTGTATATGATAATATTTGTATATATACTAAGATGCTAAATTTGAGTTTAGTTAGAAAACGCGTAGTACAGTTTGAAATTCTCCTTCTGGAGTTTCTGTCAATAAACGGAAATGTGTTCACGAGCTTTTGTGCAGCCCTGTATAGGATCTACAGAATTTATACACACGAAGTAATAGACAAAAAGTGAGTTAAATTTAAAATCGCGTTCAGCAACTTAAAACGCACTTCCAGGAATTATTGTTAACAGACAGTAGATAATTCTTTTGCGTGTCCCTGTAAATGAACAATGACTGCTATACACACAATATTCTGTAGTAAGCCTCTTGTAATGCACCTTAGTGATATATATAAATTTCAATGCGTTTAAAATAGTGAAACATTATTTAATTAAACCGCAGACGATTTTTCTCCATAGACGTAATGTAACGGAATTCTTCTGACTGTCCCTGTAAAGTAACTATAAGTGCTATGCACACCATTACACCCTATTCCATACTAGCTGACATGCCCGGCGTTGCTCGGACCCGTGATAATAACCTTAAAAATACCTAAAATCCATGTTGATTGATTTTATATTTTTAAATGAAAATCTATCCAAACGAACTGAAGGAGAGTCATTATTAGTTATTGCTTATTTAATGTCGATTTAATTTCTGACGTTATGATATATTAAACTTTTAATTCTGACCAAAAGTTCCTGGGGAAACCTAAATAATATGAAGCGCTCCCCCATCTTTCCTCTTTTAAACTCAAAATAATATACAGTATTGCCCAATTTATTAGTCCCATTCGAAAAAAATTTCCAAAACCTTGTTTCTAAGATGATTATATTAAAATTAAATAAAAATCATGCACTCCTGGCATCATAATTCACCTTTATATTTTAACAGAATAGTAAGGCTGCTATAATTTGTGACTCGTGCTGCCAGTATATGTCAGGACACATGGCCGTTATCATTATCTTTTTACGCGTGAGGATTTCGCTATGGTACTCCATTGTGAAATTTGGTAATTTTCGAAATTCAATATTTGATAAACGGCATAATCATTAGATTTGAAATTTACGTCACGAAAAATACAATTTTTTTACCTTTCTAACGCAGTTTGTCTAACAATTTTCTGACAAATACTTTTCGAGCTATTAATTTTTTCAGCAACTTCAAATGTTTCATTTTCCGACATTAATCTGTAGCAATGATTATCGAAAATCCCAGTCGTCAGCAACGCATAGCTTTTTATTAAAGAGGATTAAGTTTCTTGTAATGCACCTTAACGATATATATCAATTACAATGTGTCTGAAATTGTGTAACATCATTAAAATAAACCGCAAATGATTTTTCCCCATAGACCGTAATGTAACGGAAATCTTTTGAGTGTCCCTGTAAAGTAACTATAAGTGCTATGCACACCACATTCCATGTTAAGCTTCTTGTAATGCACCTTAGTGATATATAGCAATTACAATGTGTTTGAAATTGTGTAACATCATTAAAATAAACCGCAAATGATTTTTCCCATGGACCGTAATGTAACGGAAATCTTTTGAGTGTCCCTGTAAAAAAACTATAAGTGCTACACACTTCAGTTGTAATAGGAAACATGCTATAGATAACACCAATAACATATAAAAATTGCAGGGCAATCCGAGCATATTTTCGGGACTTAGAGCACGGACAGACGGCAAACGGCAGACAAACCGAAGTCATAAACACTTTTCAACTAGGTTGCAAAGTGTTAAAAAGAGCATTCATTTCAAAAGTTGAAACGGAAACATTTTTTTATGATTCAGTCAAAATCACATCATTTTTAGCAACTTTTCATTCCAGCAGTTCTGAAATTAGAGGTCAAATCTTCAATGGAAGAAAATGCTTTCATCTGTGAAAATGACGTCATTTTCAAAAGGCATTCGATGAGCTTTTGATTATCGATTATCCCCCCGATGATCGAAAGGCATCTTTTGATCTCGGAAAAGAACGAAATGCTTCAGTGAGTGAAAATAACACCATATTTAACAAGAAGTGAACATTTTCACTGATAAAAGTGAAATGTTTTACTATGGATGCTTCTAAATGACGTCAATTTTTATTTATACTCTGCTGGTACCGTGAGATTAAGACAACACGAGCACCTGGCCTCTTAACCTCAGAATCGACAGATTTATAAAGCATTGGAACATAACATCATTTTGACGCAATCCTTATGAAATATTTTATTCATAGTGCATCACAATAAACATGGCGTCATTTTTGCCGTCGCCTTTTCTAAAATTATGGCCCTACCCGGACCATTAATCTTTGAAGCGAAGTCAGTGAAAATTACATAATTTTTATAATTATGACTCAATCGAAATAAAATTCAGTCGGACCGCGACCTACGTTATATATACGTGTATAACGTAGGTCACGCGGTCGGATCCGGTTAAAGCGCTTCCGGTTATTACGCGATCCGGCTTAATACGCGAATTTTTTCTGGTATCTTGAACATCGCCATTAGACTAATGTTGAAATATATCGTTTAATATGCGAACGGTTTTTATGTGATTCCGCTTAGTACGCGATAGAATTTCAGCCCCCTGGGGCAAAAAACCTCGCTTAAGACGAGAATTCATAGTGTCTTTTTGACATGCTAACAATATTTTTTATACAAAGGTTAATAAAGATAATTTTTTTTAATTATATTAAAAAACAAAGACAGATTAGGATGCTCATTATCACAAGTACTAAATATGATTTTAATAAAACTAGGTTGTTCTGCGAAGGTTTAATATTTTTCGGTAGTGTTAAAAAAAATAGGCTAGCAGAAAAAATATTTTTGTTGCTTTATCTTTGGTTGTAATATATTAGTCGACAATAAAGCCATATTTGAATCTTAATTTATTTTCAGGTATTATTCCAGTCGACCTTATAAAAACAAACGATGAGTTAAACTGGAAAACAGTTAAATTATAATCTAAATCTGCAGAAAATACACAATTTTCGACCGTAAACATATAAATGAAAACTCTAAAGTTCATATTTTAGGTGATTAGACGTGTAAATAAGCCCAGTTCCTGTAACATTATGCAAATCATGTTTAATACGCGTCTTAACCGGTTCCGACTGTATTTTAATTTTATGAATGAAAATTCGCGTTTACCTTTCTTTCTGAGATAATACCCCAGACTTGAAACATTTATCCTGTACTATCTCGTGTTATTTACTTATTTAGTTGAAATGCAAGAGAGGTATTATTATTGTTATTTATTTTTATTTCAAGGCTTCCAAGAAGGAAAAATGTCGGGAAAAACATCCAGAATTGGTTCATCAAACAACTCAACAGAACCTTTAAATGACTGAGTGAGAAAAAAGCACCGACTTTGACTAACCACGAATGTGACTATGCAGTAACACCCATTTACCCATGGACAGTGACATATATTCCAGTATAACCGAGGAGAGAGACAAATCTCGTTACCTGTAGACAGAGTGATAAATCTTAATGTGCTACTGAATGTTAGAAAATGTACTGAACCTTCTTTTAATCACCGATATGCATGTGATTAAATTTTTATCGATAGTGTGACCCTACGTGCAGAAACTCTCCTGACACGTTTTTCACTTCTTAATTTCTAACCAACCACCGATCTGTGAATAAGTTCTCCTAATTGTGTATTATAAATTCAGAGACATTGCTGCAGTTTATTTCATTCCGCACAACTTGCAAGCACAGAAACTGTTTTGTTGTTAATACTTATTTGTGTCTTTTAATCAGTATTACTAAACTCAGAGAACTGTTCTGTAGCTTATTATTACTTTTTTTTTATGTCTAACCTAACTAACATCTTACTTTTAAATCAAATACCTAATAAAACGGTTACTGCGACTGTGTGTGTTTATTCATTTATAAAATCGATAGGTATTGTTTCTATATAGTACTCCACAATTCATGCAATTAACCTATAGGGGAGCGTTCCCCGGGTACCATCCCTACTCCAGCTCACGCACACTAGCCATGAAACGTGTAAAGTCACAATTCTTATTCTTTTAAAATATCCTTGTGCAACTGCGGCAGAAAGACACGAGTTTCGTTTTCTAGTAATTCTGGAAAACGACTTAAACAGAGAGAAAGGCAAGGATAGACAAGGGATATCGCACGGCTTCTTAATGTTACTAACACTGACCTTGCCATGGCTTCAGAATCAGATAGAATATTTCTCCTTATATCCTTATGAATAACAATCCAACTCCTTTTCAAACTGATTTTTAAAGGATTGTAAAACACTTTAAGAAACTTAAGACTATATCATATCATATATTCTAATACGAGCAAATCTTGTGTGTGTATGTGTGGTTATGCAAATTTTATATTAAAAACGGCTCTAACGATTTTGACGAAATTTTGCAACCTACCGTTTTGAGGCACCAGAAAACGATTGGGCTAGGTCACATGTTCGAGAAAATTCGATTAGTGGGTCATTTTGGGTCATGATCAAGCTAATTGTATCTAAAAAGCGGTTCAAACGATTTTGACGAAATTTTGTATCCGACCATTTTCGGGCACCAGAAGACTATTGGGCTGGGTCACATGTTCGAGAACTTTCGATTACTGGGTCATTTTTGGGTCAACGCGGGTCAAATTAATTTTACCTAAAAAACGGCTCTAACGATTTTGTTTAAATTTTGTATCCTACGAGTTTCGGGCACGATAAAATCATTGGGCTAGGTCACATGTCCGAGAAAATTCGATTAGTTGGTAATTTCTGGGTCAATATGGGTCAAGCTAATTTATCTAAAAAGCGGCTCAGACTATTTACACTAAATTTTGCATCCTATGGTTTTCGGGCACGAGAAGACTGTTGGGCTAGGTCACATGTTCGATAAAATTCAATTAGTGGGTCATTTTGGTCATGGGTCATTATGGGTCAAGCTATTTTATCATAAAAACGGTTCAGAGGATTTGAAATAAATTTAGCATCCCACAGGTTTAGAGAACGAGAAGACTATTAGGCTAGGTCACATGTTCGAGAAATTTCGATTAGTGGGTCATTTTGGTTATGGGTTATTATGGGTCAAGCTATTTTATCTTAAAAACGGCTCACACTATTTACACTAAATTTTGTAGCCCATGGTTTTCGGGCACGAGAAGACTGTTGGGCTAAGTCACATGTTCGAGAAAATTCAATTAGTGGGTCATTTTGGTCATGGGTCATGATATTTGAACTCAAATTTAATTTTGACCGAGCATAGCTCGGTCTTCCCTGCTCGTTCTTGGTTATCAAATTATTTTTTCTATTTCCAATTTGTGAATAAATAAAAATTTTCACTTCGAGTCCTATCCCGACCGAGCCCGAGTTTTATACCAATCTTCGGGATAGTGCTCAAAATGAAATTTTATTTATTCACAGATTGAAAAATGGAAAAAAATCTTACTTTTTGAGAAACAAGAATGCAATCTTAGTTTCTTAAAGTGTTTTACAATCATTTGAAAAATCAGTCTGAAAGGGAATTGAACAGTTCTTGATGGGATATAAGGAGAAATATTGTATCTGATTCTGAATCTATTGCACGATAAGTGCTAATAGCATAAAGAAGCCGTGGGATATCCCTTGTCTAGTCCTTCCTTTCAAAGTGCTTTTCCAGAATTATTGAAAAACAGAACTCACGTATTTCTGCCGTAGTTCTTCAAGGATACTTAAAAAGAATAAGAATGGTGACTTTTGGCGGATTTCTGTCAGTGGTTATATATAGATAACGAATTTGCTGTTTTAAACAGATTTTCAGAGACATGAATAGCGCGAAACGTTATCATGATTGAGTATTTAGGATTAATACATTATTTCTGTGTAAAGAGAGATTTTTAAACGAGAAAATTAATCTTGAAACAATTTTAAAATGTTGAAATGTCCACTCCGTACTTTGAGCATCCGTCTCTGATGACATAAAAGTTCTCGGGCTCTGATTGCAAATCGTCGGGCTTCGGCACAAAAAAAAAAAGCCCAACAACACTCACATACATATAAAATAAAACTTTCCTTTTTTTGAAAAAATTTATTTTAAATAGTACAATGAACACAGAAGAAAGAGAAAAAAAAAAAGACTAAATTCAAGTTTAGAGAAATACTAATTAGTTAGTTTTTTATATTATCACTACTACAGAAAACTAGTCGTTGGGGGCCACCGTAATACTTACCCATCATGGATAGGCATAATGTAAAATATTAAAATAAAAATGTGTAAACTACTTATAAAATGCATTGCAATTCAAATAAAATCGTGGCTTGCTGACGTCGATTACTGAATTACTTGAAAGAACATCCTTATAACTCCAAAAATAATAATCCTATTAACTAGCGGTTTATTGCGTCTGATTGAGCGTCAAATTTCCAATTAAAATATATCTTTGAAGTGAAATTTGGATACAGGGTCATGAAAAATCGAAGAGTGTGGTAAATAGGATTCCAAATATCTCGGCAACTCATTATCCAATCGACTTCATGCTTTATGCAAAATTTGTGTTTTTTTATTGTCTTTTATAATCACTCTTTAAAATAAACAATTTTGAAAATTTTTATATACCTTTTATCAGAACGAATATTTCGAGAGTCCGAAAAAAATAGTTCCGGTTAATCGAGGTTATGGCAATTAAATAGGCTTCTTCCCATTATTACATACTAAGTACATACCAAATTGCAAATCTCTATCTCAATTTTTTCGGGAGATAGAGCGTTTACAGACACACAGACACACAGACGGACGGCATTTTTTTTTTTCTAAAAATATGTTTTTCGGAATCTCCAGTGTCTGAAACGTGTAAATCCGACAAAAAATTTTTTTGATTTTCAAAACGATTACAAGACTTACCCTATACTATGTATGATGGGTAAGTAATAATAGTCCTTTCTATAATAGAAAATGATAGGCGTATGCAAGACTTTTGTTAAGAAGTTTGTGTGGGGAGGACAATTAAATGTACCTACTTTCTTGGTACATTTTATCAAGACTTTTCTAAAAAACGAAAAACTATATAAAATACAGATTTCCGAAATTAAAAAATATTTTTCTTTGAAAAAAATTAAGCTTTGGGGGGTTAGCTTTTAAATTCAGAAAATGTATATTTGGAAAATACATATGAATCGTAACTTATGAATTTTTTAACATAAATCGATTTTTAGAAGCTTTAAATCAAAAGGACAGCTCATTACGCAAAGTAATTTTTGAGTTATCCTTTAAAAACTACCCGCATCGCACTCTGTTTTGCGACGATTAAAAATGAATTTTAGGTTAAAAGTTTCAAAATTTCAACTTGCATAAATCTTAAAGTACTTAACCGAATGACTTGTAGTTTGGTATCTGATGGTAAAATTTACAGAAGAATAGAAATAGGATGTCAAAATGAGATGTTGGTCTTGAAAATTTTAAAGTTTGTTGCAATTCTTAAGTGTAGACGACCCCTAGGCAACAGTAAAGAATAGTCATTTATTAACAGCCATAATTACTAATCGATTGGTACCAGTGACATTTTTATAACATAATTTGCGGAGGAGTTAGTAGGGTGTGACATTTTCACCCCCCATTCCTAGGACAATACATTACTTACAATTTAACATCGAAAATTCGGAATCACCGGAATCGAACTAAGGAAGTATTGGGAACGAAATTTTCAGCCCGGGCACAGAACACATCTATCTTAGCTCCACCCAGGCCTTTTATTTTGTCTGAGTGCACGGTCCGGCTCAGCACGACAGAAAATCAGTGAAATCCGGCCCGACTTAAATTCCACAAAATATGCAGCTATTTCTTAACAGACCTACATTCTCCAGCAATTTTTTTTTTAAAGAATATTCCACACGTTTATGCAGACACTTTAAACTACAGTATTTTTCAGATAACAGTTGGTTCGGAAGATGTGGAATGCGGAATTACAACATTAATTATCTGTTTGGCAAGTGGATTCAAATGAGGACTTAGTAAAAAAAAAAAAAAAAAAAAAAAAAAAAAAAAAGGAAAAAGAAAGTGGTTAAAAAAAAGAAAAATCCTAATTCTCAAGCTCTATAAAGTATTTAAAGCAGACTTCCTAAAAATATTTATCTTTAATTTATGAAATCAAAATATATTTCTAAAGATTCCATTTAAAAAAATGTACAATATCGCTATTATTTTTAGCTCAAAAAAAAAAAAAAAAAAAAAAAAAAAAAAAAAAAAATCATTAGCTATATATATATATATATAGCTATGTATATATATATATATATATATATATACATATCCTCCCGACATGTCCCGGAAAAAAGTAAGTCCTGGCCCGAATCTTCTGGGGATAAAAGTAAGCCTGGATCCGAGCAGAGCCATCGCTATGGCCTATCTTTGAGGAGAGACCTTAAAAATGCCGAATCAATTATCGGTGATTGCCAACTGTGTCTGTTTAACCAGAACAGTAAAACCTGTGAAAACGGACCTTATTCATTTCGACTATTTCTACATTTTTTAACGCCTAGTAATCAAGAATTCTTCTCGCTTCACATCATAGTTCAGCTGCTCATTCAAGGCAAACCATAAAATTCGGCAACAATATTGGTCTTCTATTTTAATTGTTTTATCGTTGAGTAAAAAATAAGCGAAGAATGAGAGTAATGTATACGTTTTCACAAATTTGTCACTAGATGTCAGCACCACGATTCGCCACACAAAACGGTAGATTGAAAATAATAGTTTATGATTACGATATGAGATGGCAGCACTAAATGTAAAAGGAAAAGACATGGAAGGATATTACTTCCATGGGAAAAGAAAAGTTTTGTTGCCGAGCATTATAAATTACTATATTAGCAATATATACATTACTAATTCCTCATTTTCTCACTGGATAATTTTTTAATTGTTCATTTTTACCGTTCAGTTAAACTATTTGTTTGTTTTGTTGTATTCAACTATTTGTTTTGTTGTATGGCTTAAATTGCGCCGGAGCCCACGGAGCTCGGCTCTGGTACTTCTCTGGTTTTAGTAAATATTTAAATATTGGTCGGAATTCACCGGAGCCCATAAATACTGGGCTCCGGAGCCCAATGCAAGCGCTTCCGAAAAACCGAAGCCTGAATGTCCCTTTCTTTTTCGCCCCACCAGTGGCTGAGAGGTTGTGCTCTCGAAGCTGGTAGACGGGAGGTGTTGGGTTCGATCCCAATCGCGCCCGTCGGCCTAATCGTTCAGAGTTTTCGTGGTTTTCTTCGAGTCGTGGATTTATCCATGCGTAAATACGGATTAGGTTCCCTTAGAAAGACCCCCACGAAGGGCACTCCCCCCGGGCCTATGTCCCTAGTGTAGATAATTGGCCGTCAATAATCAACCCAACCCAACCCTTTCTTTTTCCTCCCATATCGAAGCTTTTGAATTCTTTTCTATCAAAACACTATATGTGACATAATGTATTTCACGCGTAGGAAATGGAGATGAAATGTCCTCAATTTTTTGGTAGGGGATATTGTTTAATAGGATCATTTTTTTTAAAAAAAATTAGATATCTAACCAAAAAGAATATTTTATGTTTTTCGTCAACGAACATCAACTTGAGGTTTTTTTTTTTTGTTTTTTTTAAGTTTTTAATCTTCTATTGCAGACGAGTACAAAATAAAATTAGTAAATTTTCTATTTATTTTTCATCAGATCACTATCCATCCTAAGGCTCTGCTCTGCACATTTACGAAGTCACTTTCATTTGTAAGTAGATATAATTGCCACGTAATGTTATTGTTACAGTAAGCAATTGAGCAGTTCTCCTTTTTCTATAAAAGCATCGAATCTTTCCGATCACGGTGTCAAATGTTTAATTTTATCTGATTTTCAAGGACTCATCACGAAAGACTGTTATGCGGAAGGAATCGATTATAGTTTAAGGGTGTATTCAAATCCAAACTGCTTATTTTGAGACACATTCGTAAATTCATTTTTGCTCTAAAATGCATCCAATTGGCAGGTTCTCTTATTCAGAAACTTTATAATGTCCCCACTGTCTCGATTTTTTGATAAAGGCAGAATATATTTCAAAAAATGCTGTCAAAGTGGACATTTTGAACCGAATTTCCAGAAGCGATAGCGCGTGAAACAAAAAAAAAAAAAAAAAATGATCGTACTTTTTTAAATAATTGTCTGTAAATCAATTTCTAATTAATTAGACGAAAAATAAAAACATGGGGCCCTTATAAATGTCTTTATAAATCACGCCGCCAAGTTTTCTGTTGTTACTTTTAAAAATGAGTCTGGGAATGTCTCTCAAAATTTTGAGTTGTTGAGCGTGGAAAAATATTTTTTTGAATACCGCCTTAAGATATGCACCTTTTACAGGAAATTGAAAAACTTTGCTTGATTCTTCAGCATATACATATTAATTTTTGAAAATTTCACTCATTATTTCATAAAAATGCATAGCTGCGAACTATTCCTTTTTTGTGTTAACACTGTCTCTGAATCACAATCCTTACTTTATTTAATCGCAGAATTCTGCTAATAATTAACATTAAAATTGGGCAAAGTTTTCTATTCGGCCGTAGTGATAATTTAAAAATGGAATAATTGACAGCTAAGTAAATGCGGATAGATACATTTAAAATTTTTATTTTGCTAAAGAAAAAATTGCTTTAAATTTTGCAAATACTACATACAATGTATGAAATATAAATATGCAGATTGGAGTGACGGTGGAGATGGGGGGGAGAGGGGGCACGCTACGGTTATTAGTACTGCAGAATATTAGGGCTCCGGTACTTTTTTCCTTAGAAATTAAGCCCTGGTTGTATTTAAAAAGCAGGGCTGGTTGCAGGTTTTACCGTCAAGCGGACAGGAGCGCACTAGTAAATTTTCCAGTACTGGAACATTTTATTTTCTATTATAGGGTTCACAGCCA
The DNA here is from genome assembly GCA_963931845.1 of Maratus michaelseni. Taxonomy (NCBI): domain Eukaryota; kingdom Metazoa; phylum Arthropoda; class Arachnida; order Araneae; family Salticidae; genus Maratus; species Maratus michaelseni. The sequence goes on from OZ007591.1 coordinate 376,069,241, forward strand.
CAGGTGGCAATATAATGAAAATGAAAGAATGTACAATTGCGAAGTTTAGAATGAAAGCGTTCTGTAGAATCATTTTTTTTATTTATTTATTTTTTTTTTTTTTTTACATGACAATTTCTGTGAGAAAATATTAAATACTAGCTCGCATTCATACAGACGAGATTTTGGGAAATTAATAAGGGTTTTGGAGAGAGCATTTCTTTTCGTACCTATACAGGGTGACTTTTAATTAACCTACAACTTTTAACTGAAATAATTCTTGAGTCGTTGCAGATAGCACTACAAACATTTTTTTTAATTGAGAAGAACGTAGAAAAGGTATTTAATGCAGAGTTTTAAAGTCAGAACCTTTAGAGTTGATACAATAGCGCTAATTAGTCACAAAGTTGACAGTAACAAAATGGAGCGTTTATTTTTTGATGCATGAAGTTGAGTCAGATATGAAACTTTTGAGGCTAATAAGGTCTGTCGGCTTCTGCTTGTACACGAGATATTTCATATGACTCCAGAGATAGAAATCGCAGGGATCCATATCTGGTGAATAAAGTGGCCAATGCAGTGCACTACGATAACGATTTTGGTATTAATAGGTGATAACTGGTTTCTGAATGTTGAATACCACTTCCGCAGAAATTGTGTTGCATTTTCACCACATAAATACTAATTTTTAACAATAAAAATACGATCTTCAGTTGTCTATGACGCTTTGGGAGACATTTTCAAAATTGCGTGGAACTGACACTAAAAAAGTTCCTTTTATGTCCTCTTTCACTGCACGCATTCGTGCCGGCATCTAGTGAGGCTCTAGGAAATTATTTCAGTTTAAAGATGTAGGTTAATTAAAAGTCACCCTGTACATATTATCATCACTTACTTTTCCCACGACGAATGTTTTCTAACAGAATTTAAATACAGAAATTCCTCCCTGCAAGTATCTTGTTCTGTAGTACAAAGAGGACATTTCATTTATATATAGACCCTATAATTTCATTTTTGTGAAAGTATATGATTATTTCTTTTTGTTAACATTGCTTTTAATGGGATAATGTTGGTAAATTGCAAATTAATTTTGCACTAATTTTTTTATGGTAATGTTAAAAATATGATCTAAAAAATGAGTCGTTATCCGGAAGCCGGATATTAGAGAATTCGGCCGCACCGAATATTCGATTTAAGTGCCGGATAACCAGGATATCCAGCAGAAGCTGGATATTCGGTGCATCCCTACTAATTATTTGATCTGCCGTTGATATATTTCAATTCAATTTATTTCGTTGGAAGGGGGATTGGAAGTTGTGCCCCCCCCCCCCCCTGCCTGGCTACGACCTTGTATCCAGCACTTTTCACCGCAGTTGCTCTAAGATAGACTGCTAAAATGGTGACTTTCTTTTGTCAGAATGCCCTAGACATTTTTTTAGAAAAACCGCACTGCCCAGGTAGCACAAGGATATTGGCCAATATCAAAATGTAATATTGGCCAATATCAAAATGTAATATTGGCCAATATCAAAATGTAATATCGGCCAATATCAAAATTGATATTCATATTATTATTCATTTGTCGCATATTATATATGCAACTTTGATGCACATTGTCGAAAGCTACACAAATGGGCGGTCCTTTAGAACTTTCCGTTCACTTCGGTCAAGATTACAAACTTCGTCAGATATGCTGAATGTCGACAGATATCTTGAAATGTCCGAAAAATGAAATTGTTTTTTACGAATGTCGATAGATATCCCTAAATGTTGGAATAGTAATATCATTTTTACAACATTGCCAATGTAACCAAATATTAAAAATAAGGCATTAAAAAGTCAAGTTTTTTAAAAATGGCATAATTATTAAATTTTATTGTTTAAAATACTATTTCTGTATTATGATGTCATGAGTAATGCAAAAAGTTCTTTTGAATGTTTTCTTTTTAAAAATAATTTTAAGTTATGTCTGTGAATATTGGCAGATGTTGTAAATTTGACGTACGACATTCAGCGACTTTCGAAATATTGGCTAATATTGCGGTGGATATTGGCCGATATCTTTGTGCTACCTGTACCTGGGTGGTTCTAAGTACTCACTGATTCCATATTAAACACATTTGTTGATTTATTGTCTGAGTGAACACGAAGACTCATACACAGCGCAGTATTACTTTGCCCCATATATAGCTACGATGGATATTAAAACCTTTCGTCAAGCATAACTCAAAAAATATTTAACGGATTTCGTTCAAATTTTTACAGCAGGTACCTATAAAGGTGACAACGACGCCTATTTATTACCAAGAATAAATGTCAAACCGTTTGGAAATTATATTAAAAAATAAATAAAAAAGCACAATTAAAGTACATACGTCACGAAAATTTTGTGCACACGTCATTTTCACCGGCGGAGATTTTCGTAAATAATAGGATTTCAAAAGTTCATGAAGTAACACGGAGCAAAAAAATATGCACGCACAGTGAAATACAATATCAGTACAATGATCAAATCAGTACAATAAAGCATATTTCCATTTAATAAAAATGGAAAATTAATCTGGAATTTTTTCTGTTTGAAAGAAAAAAAACCCGCAATAACTTAGTATTAGAGATTCGGCGCAAATCGCACCATTAGCCTAGCTTTTTTATTTCACGTGTGTAAATCAGAAACATTTCTTTGATGTTTAAATAAAAGGTTTTTTGTAGCATTATTTCTTCTTATTTTCTTGTCCTTTTTTAGTATTTTAAATGGAATTAGTGAAAGGCGTGTATTTTTAATTAAATGAGTAAAATACATGTATTTTTAATGTATGTGTTTCAAGTGAAATGAATGAAAGGTTTATAGTTAAATGAAATTAATGAAATATTAAGATGTTATTAAAACAGTATTTGGCGATTTATCAACTGCGCTTAGTTAACATGCAAGTACCAATACATATGTGAAATGAAAACAAGGCACATATGTCCTATACACACCACTTTGGCGAGATTTTTTCACCCGCCAATTTGGCGAAAACTTTATTTTTGAATATTAGTTACAAATTAGCGTGCAATAACAGCAAGTGAATTTTTATTTATATATATATAAATAAAATAACGTAATAAATGAAATAGCTTCTATTATTTTTAAAAAGGAAATAAAAATAAATAAATAATAGTTTGATATAAATAAATATTGATATACATATAAAAATAATCTATAGAATTAAAATAAAAAATAAAAGTAAATAAACATAACAAACAGTTTTCGCCAAATTGGCGAGGAAAAAAATCGCGCCAACGTGGTGAGTATATGACATGTGTGCCGGGATTTTTACCCTTTTATCTGTGCTTTCGGAAATATAAAACAAGTGTGGTAAGTGTGATCAAAGATAGCTGTAAGGGTTTCGTTTAATAATCCTTTCAAAACACTTTATCCTTTCTTTAATAAATCCAAATAAATTTCATTTAGCAACCAAAAAAAAAGAAGTCATTTTTTTTTATAAAGTAAAAATTTACCGGTCTATTTTTCTCGTCTTTTCGAATATCTAAACCAGCTCGATAGCGGGCGAAGCCCGCTATTATATTCTGTCACAATAATATCTGTCATGTGGACTAAATGCGATATTATTATTATTTTTTTTCAAAATTAACATGTTGTACACCTTCAAAATGTTAAAATATGCGAATATTTCCGTATCCGGGTTTTTATCGTGATTCAATACGTTTCTCAAACTCATATATTTACTACATTAAAGACGTGAGTATAAAACATCACAAATTTACTGAATGGTGTATATGTATACAAGCGTTTTGTATACACAATTCAGTAAATTTGTGATGTTTTATACTCACGTCTTTAATGTAGAAATGTTTCATGGTGTAATCGTCCAGCATTTATATCATATATTTACTATTCTCTATTATTCATATTGATACCCGCTTTGTATTATTCTGAAACATTTGAAAAATCCGTTAAATTTCCGATATGACGTCATATTTTCTTTTTAATTCTCTAATGACGTGATATTAATCTGATTTGTGTACATTACACATACTCCTACTTCTTGTATTATTGAGAAATCTTACAGTTTTATTACCACTATGAAGTCAATCAATTTTATTTCGTATTAATCTTTTTTTCAATTGGTGAAACTTTTTATTTCATTTTTCACGTGGAAATCGTCTGATAGAAAATTAATTATTGTAGAAAGAATTTAATCGTGGGTTTTTAATTTTTGGCATCGGCTATAACGAAAAATGTTTCAATTTAATAGGAAAAGGCTGTTAGAATTTTGGTTTTTTATCTCTATTTATTAAAATAATACGAATTTTTCAAATTTTAATATTTTGAGCTCTTTACAGCTGCTATTCAGATTTATACACTAAGTTTCAACTCTGTAAGTTACACAGTTTTTGAGAATGGCTCTGTGACAGACAGACAACGTAGCGGGAGTAATAGGGTTTCGTGAGATGAACGAAATCATCAATAACAATTATTTATCACAAAAATGTCTCTTAGTTTTGTTAAATATGTTTGTTATGTATTTTCATTACTTGTTAAAATATCAACAAGTGGGTAAGTGTGATCGATGATCGCTCAAAGGGTTTCGTTTAATATTCCTTTCAAAACACTTTATCCTTTCTTTAATAAATTCAAACAAATTTCATTAAGCAACAAAAGAAAAAAAAGTCATGTTTTTTATAAAGTAAAAATTTACCGGTCTATTTTTTCGTTTTTTCGAATATCTAAACCAGCCCGATAGCGGGCCAAGTCCGCTATTATATTCTATCATAATAATATCCGTCATACAGACTAAATGCAATATTTAAAAAAATAATTTCAAAATTAAGCAAATTGTACACTTTTAAAATGTTAAAATATGCGAATATTTCCATAATCGGATTTTTATCACGATTCAATATATTTCTAAAACTCATATATTTACTATTCTCTATTATTTATATTGATACTCGCTTTGTATTATTATCAAACATTTGAAAAATTAGTTAAACTTCCCATATGAGGTCAGACTTTCTTTTTAATTCTCTAATGACGTGATATTAATCTGCTTTGTGTACTTACACATACTCATATACTCCTTGTATTATAGAAAAATCTTAGACATTTTCCGTTTTATTACGACTATGACGTCAATCAATTTTATTTCATATTTATTTTTTTTCAACTGGTGAAACTTTTTATTTCATTTTTATTTTTCACGTGGAAATCGTCTGATAGAAATTAATTATTATAAAAAGAATTTCATTGTGGATTTTAAATTTTTGGCATCTGCTATAACGAAAAATGTTTAAATTTAATAGGAAAAGTCTGTTAGAATTTTGGTTTTTTTTTATCTCTATTTATTAAAATAATACGAATTTTTCAAATTTTAATATTTTGAGCTCTCCACAGCTGGTATTCATCTATATACAGGAAGTTTCAATTCTGTAAGTTATATAGTTTTCGAGAATGGCTCTGTGATAGACAGACAACGGAGCGGGAGTAATAGGGTTTCGTGAGATGAACGAAACCCTAAAAATGGCAATGAAATTTTATTTTAGCATCGTACTTAATTTTTTAAGATGTTGCAAAAACATAGTAGTATAAACGTATATTTGTAAATATTTGAAAAACATGTTTTTCCACTCTCTAGAAAAATTTGGTAAGATGCTAAAACTGCCTATTAGCGCCATTTTTAATTTTTTTCCCCAATGGCGCCAACCAGCACATAATACGGAACTTTCCCCATTCAGATACACAGACAAGGCTGGTCTCAAACAAGAGTAATTCTAGCAACAATATATTTTTTAACTCTATAAGAGTTACAAACAATAATGACATTAAATTCTCCGATTAGCTTTGGGCCCGATTACGGATGTTTCTCCTAGAAAAAAAAATTGTTGTAGAAGTCTTTTACATTTGTTTCGAATGAAGCTCTGTCACCAAAGTATTAATTAATAATACAAACAACATTAATATTAACATGGGGGCAAAAGTTTAAATTTAAGTGTAAATATTTGGCTTTTTTAAAAAAGCTTGACGCAGTTCGAGTTTAAGAAGTTGAGATTTACTGCCAAATGACATAAACTACTAAGAAAATAAACCTGATGAATTATTATGCTGGTTTATGTATGTATTTAAAAAGTTACATCTGACTACTCTTATTAGATAAATTACTCCTGTTTGCATTTAATAACAGATGAACGGCTTCTGTATAGTAAATTGTTTAAATATTGGGAAGAAGTGGCGAGAGGTAGAGAGACGTGTAAACAAACGGGTAGACAGACAGGTATAGAGAGACGGATAGCGACATAGATAAGCTAACGGGTAGCGAAACGAATAGACAGACCGGTAACGAGACAGGTAAAAAAGAGGGTTGAGAGAGGGGTAGATAGATGAGTAGGGAGACGGGTAGCGAGTCGAGTAGTGAGACCGGTCGACAGGATGTAGAGGGAAAGTTTGCAAGACGGGTAGCGTGGTGGATAGAGAGACGAGTATAGAGACGAGTTGACAGACGGGTAGAGAGAGGGTATATAGACAGACAGACGTGTCGAGAGACGGGTAGTGAAACGGGAAGAGAGACAGTTAGAGAGACGAATAGACAGATGGGTAGCGAGACTTTTAAAGAGTAGGGTAGAAAGTTAGACGGATAGTGATATGGGTATACTATACAGACGAGTAGAGAGACAGTAGACAGATGGGTACGGAGAGAAACACGGTACAGAGACACGGCTAGACATACGGGTAGTTAGACGGGTAGACAGACGGTTAGAGAAACATATAGGCGGGTAGCGAGACCAGTAAAGAAATATACAGACATGCAGAGAGATGTGTAGAGAGAGAGAGTCAATCGGGTAGAGAGATGGGTAGAAGAACGGATAGGGAAACATACAGATTGTAGAGAGAGACAGACAGGCAGGCAGAAGAAAAGTCTGGGGTTTGATGTAGTAAAGGCGCAGGGGGGAGAGCCTCCTAGAAAATGATCAAGAAGTATTATCATTGAAATATTTTTTTTTCAATTTCGCCGATATGGAGATTTAATGTAAAATTTATCTTTACAGAAGTCATCGAAAGATTTTTTATGTACTTTAGTAAGAATTTAGGCTACAATTTGGTAATCAGGTTTGTAGTAGCAAAGCATGTTATCAATGTGGTTTGAAGTGTACGAGTTTCTATAAATAGTTATTCAAATAAACAAGGAGGAATATTTTTTAATTCAAATGTAAATATTCGCTACAAAGAAAATGTTGCAACAATGAAATTAAATTTGCGTTAAACTACGCTTGCTAAAACACGCTCTTCGCTGCAAATCCGATTACGAAACTTTAAAAAGCTTGGCGTTTTAAAAGATCCGGCTTTTTTTTTTTTTTTTTTTTTTTTTTTTTTTCTTTTTAAGTTTTGAGCAATACTCGCTTAAGAAAATGAGATGCTTTGCCAAATGTTATAAAAAAATATATATTAAAACATAACAGTATATATGAATTTATATATGATATTTTGTAATTCTATCATTTAATTTGCTCTTTTTCATATATTGCATCTTTTTTATATCGTAATTGTTAACCCCATGTTCTCAGCAATATCACTCAGACTAATCCCTTTGAGGGAAGTCCTAGTTAGATTATTCGCCTTTCAAGCGTGTCCACTTGATGGTAAATATCTAGCCACTCTTATAAAGGGAGTCTAGATTGTGAGCGTATTGTCCGACACTAAACATATGTACGCGAAAACGACCTCTATTTGTCGTTTCTCTTACATTCACAAAGTATGATTGTGTTTCCCCGAATCTGGGTTTCGCGGTTATTTTTTGTATGGTTATATGCAAATTAGATTACTGTGGTCAATTGGTGAAGTATAAATGCGAATGGGAAAATTTAAACGGACGGATTAGCTTAATCTCATCCGAGTGTTTAATTAGGCGCCCTTTTGAGTTGACGATTGGCATGGATTAGAAAGGAAAGTACAATCTTGGAGGGTTTTTTTTTATATAAGAAGTTGTTTACGCATTTGAATAAAGTGATTTTTTGAATCCACGGGATTTTAGTTAGTAGAGACATTTGATATAGTTTTGAATTACTTTTGTCTACAGTGTTCCAACAATAGTGTTTCTTCGACGTAGAAGTCGTCTTGGATACAATCTTGAGTAGTCATTTTCCTGTGGTAAATTGAGTTCAAATTAGTAGATTTGAATTTAGTAGTGCTAGCTACAACTAGCGCCCAAAATGATTACACATTTAGGCCGTTAGAAGTGCTCTCCAAGACTTATTTTAGTGGTAATGAAGATATAAATGAATTTATTTCAAAAGTTGAAGAGTATATTGCTTTTAATGGCATATCTGATAAAAACAAAATTTAGTCTTGAAATGCTCTTTAAAAGCTGACGCCTTATTATGGTTGGAGAATACTGGTAGACTCAACTTTATAATCAAACTGTAGCGGAACTGAAGAAAACTTTTCCTGCTACATGGGATAAGAGCTATTTACGCCGAGAATTTTATTGCGGTAAACAGAACTTATTTCAAAAAGCATCTAAATTCTTTTACATAAACTTGAACTTAAAAATAAAGTGGGCATTGACGTCACTTTTATGAATTAATATCTATTATTCTACCACTTTTCCATATTTCTATCCAAGACTTTTATTAATATGAGGGCACTGAAGAGTTCTACTGAATTACATGAACTGTGTTAAAATATGAATGTCGACATGACTCTGATCCTGGCGAAGAAATGGGTAGCCCAAGACAGAGAGGTTCTCGTAGTAATAGGGGTAATGTTTGTTCACTTGAATTCAGGAATGAGGAGGATAGAAATGAGTTTAGAGGGAAGAGTCCTGAATTTAGAAGTGAAAATCGTTACAAGTATAGACATGGCGTTAGGCATTATGGTAATGGTTATAGAAGGATTGGTGAGAAATTTGGAAGTAATGGAGGGACTAGAAGAAGTTTTGGTAGTGTTCAGAGAGGTCTAGTTCAGGATAGGAATTCCACCTCTTTTCGTTTCAGATAGATCACTGTAGTTGAAAGTGCTGAGGATAGTATAAATGTGGCAAAAAGATCTGGTTAAACTGATAAGTGTATGTAGTTCGGATGGTGTATGTACAGTCACGGGTTAAACAGCAAAAGCCTTGTGTTTATTTAAATCCCATCAAAAACATACATGTGAAAGAAGGCCAAGTTCGTTAACGGTTTCGCTAATAAAAGGAGATCTAACTGGAAACCAAGTTCTTTCGAAGCTCCCTTAAATCGTAGCTCCTGTCAGGCATAACGTTTTTCAATTGCTTAAAATGATTTGTTATGTTATTTGCTACTCAATAGAGCGACTTGGCAAGTTTTCACCCACCAACTTTAATCTTTGAGTCTGAGTACAATTTAGTCTAGTATGTCATTGGCAAAGATGTAGTCAATCAAGTATTCGAATAAGTATGTCGAAGTTAAAGTACTGATAAGTTAAGGAAGTGATTAACTTTAAGTTCAGATCAACCAAGTAGATAAATTTGAATAAGAGAAAACTTGCCAATTCGCTCTATTGAGTAGCAAATAACATAACAAATCATTTTAAGCAATTAAAGAACGTTATGCCTGACAGGAGCTATGATTTAAGGAGCTTCGAAAGAACTTGGTTTCCAGTTAGATCTTACTTCTTTTATTAGCGAAACCGTTAACGAACTTGGCCTTCTTTCACATGTATGTTTTTGATGGGATTTCATTACTTTTTGTACAGTTACAATATACTTAAACACTGTACTTAATGATTTTTAATGTGTTTACAAGTGACTATTTTATTTACCAGGCAACATTCAATTTAATTTAAATTTCATACAACAAAATATTTGGCTGTCAATTTGCGGCAGAAATTTGTATTTTAATAGGCGCAGATGTCATATACGCACTATATTGGCGCAATTTTTTTATCCCGCCAATTTGGCGAAAACTTTGTTTTTGAATATTAGTTACAAATAGCATGCAATAATAAATAAACTGTTATAAATAATAAACATAAGAATAAATATAATAATAAATATAAATATCACAAGAAATCGTAAATATTAAGACTTATTAACACATAAACAAAATAACCGGGTTACCACGTTTGGCATAAAATTGCCATTTTGTTGCAATCGCGCCAACGTGATGCGTATATGACATCTGTGCCCAATAATCATATTGACATAATTTTATGTTTTACCATTACAAACTCATTAACATATAAATCAACAGTCCGATTCATATTTACAAATAAAATGACGAAGCTATCCAAATAATATCAAACAAATAGTATAAAATTTACAGATAATTGAAGATTAAATCGGCATTGTTTTCATAAATGAAATGAAATTTTCTCAAAATAGTGTTGCCACAAAAATAAAATTCTGGAGTATATCATGCTCAACAATGATTATAAAAAAATAAATAGCACAAAAGAGATAAAGTGGGACATCTCCGCACGCGTTTATTTTATATTTTATGATTAAAAAGCGAAATTGCAATTGGAATGTTTAGGAGAGAAACACACCATGGATTGTCCCATGTTTTTTTTTTATTCAATTAAAATACGATTGTTATTTTTTGTTCTCGCGCGTGCCTTTTTGTAAGTTTGATGGAATAAATGGACTGATATTTTGCCACAGCTACACTGCCTAGATCCATGGTAGCTACACATCCATGATCAATATTCATTTGAATCATAGGAATGACTCTTTTATGTTTACATTTTTAATTCTGGGATTAGACGAATTTCAACTGCGGATGTCTCGAAATATATGCGTATTTCGATATATGTATTCTCTCAAGATGTTTTTGTTTTTTCGGAATGTGTCTATAAAGGTAAATTTTATGCACCATTACTCAAAAAATTAATTCTCTGAAATTAGAACAAAATGGCTGATAATCAAATATTTTTCGGCAAGGTCAGCTCGGACTCAAAATTTGGCGCTTTTTTGGGCAAATTAAAATTTCGCCTAACAGACGTAACGTTAAAGTAAAAATGGACACCCCTAAGTGGGTAATAAATCGATTTTAAGAATTTTTTGATTTTTTTTTCGATTTCTTATAGTGTAAACGAACTTCTTACCAAATTTTAAGCCTGTAAGTACAGTAGATATATGAAATCTTTTTGATGAGAGAGTGAGTCACTGATAAAATTAACGATTATCAGGCATTTTCAAATATCATTATCTCAGAAACTAATTATGCGTTATTTATAAAATTTTGGATTCTGAATAATTATAATTATGATAACTGATCAGTAGTGGACGCTTTATATAAAAAAGAAAATTATTTAAAAAATCGGGCGGGGGGAAATTGCCCCACCCTGCTTTCCCAAATAATGCCTTGAATTTCTATTAATTTTATCTTAACTTGTGCAGAAGTGCACAGTAAAACGTTTTTATTAAAAAATAGTGGTAACCTGTACAAGATTTTCTAGCAGGAAAGAGAACTGTTGAATGAAACTGTTGTAATGAATGAACTTGTTGTAAATGAAACTGTGCTGTTTTTGTTTTAAAATTCGAGTGTCGTTGGAATGTTACAAAAGAATTTTTAATCTAGACCATAATCAACATACTGTCATTAAACTAGTAAAAAATCTCAACATATAAGAATGTGAAATGAACAAGTTTGTCAGAAGACGTATTTAGTTGCTAAAACCGCGAATTGTAAATGAAGTTCTAGAAATTCAAATTAGGATGAATTTCATTTTTTCAAATGAATTATAAATCATTTACCGTTATTTTAAGATAAAATTATATGAAAAATAATAATTGCAAGGCAATTGGCGATTCAAACGCTTGGATACGTCATCTGGTGGAGAAAAGATATGTAAGTTCTCGCTTCAGAAAAATCCCGTGATAATACATTGCGTTGTATTTTTACTTTCTTCTATCTTTACAAGAAGAAAGTATTGGTTTCATGAAAATTTTCGACTTCCAGTTTTCGACGGATTTATACGTTTTAGAAGTTCCTGAACATGATTTGACTGTTTTTAGAAGGTCCGGCGCTAGACATTTTACTGACTGAGGCGAGCATCATTTTGCCGCCCCTATGTCGTGATTGTTTTTTCACCACATCTCAAACATTTTTAAGAATAAGTAAATTAATATGCTAAAAGTAATTTATTTAAAAGAAAACACACACACACATATATAATTAATTTACATTTAAGAAATTTAAAATTATCAGAAATTAGAAAAAAAATAATTAGAAAGAAATAATTAGAAAAAAAAAACAGTTACAACAGGTGAAGCTAAGTTTAAAATATCCATTATTAAGCCAAAATATGTCAAACATTTAAAAACAATCAAATTACGTATTTACAAATTTGATAAAATCTGGTAGCCAGAAAAAAATTCTAGTAGCCAGTAAAAAATATTTACCACCTCCCTCCTTCATCGTCATTAATTTTCAAAAAGCACAAAAGTTTTTACGAATTAATTGAGGAAAAATAATAACAGGCATTGTTTAGAATTATTAGTTACATAGTTTAGAAAGATAATATAAACTACGCTTTCTAATGAAACTTATTAAAATCATATATTAAAAAAAAAACTGTAAAGAATGAATTAAACGGCATGTTCGGAAAATGCTGATTGCCGAATGCTTGAAATGTCCGGATAGTTGAATGCTACAAAATCTATATCTGCTGAGGAGCGCATCGACTAAATAGTGAAGCAGGAAAATAAGTTTTCGCCTATTTTGCTGTTGAAGTCTCAAATAATTATGATTTGATTATTTTAAAATTTACATTTGATGAACTTATTTCTGCCAAATTAAAAACAAAAGTTTAAATTATTTTTTGCGTGAATATAGTTTCAACGTTTACTTTTTCATATTGGAAAAGGGGGGGGTGGGTTGGCATTTGTGCTCATTTCAAGAAAACTTAGGTCAGTTTTTGTACAAAAAAAGAAACAACAACAAAAACCCCATTAGATTAAATAACTTGGTCGCCAGATAAAAATATTTGGTCACCAGTGGCGACCTGGCGACCGCATTTGTCAATCCATGCGTATTTGTATAGAATTTCAAATAGCAAAATAATGATATCAATAACAAGTTATACATATTTTTGAAACAATATGCACAAAAATAAAATCTCATATCAGTAAGTATTTAAAATAAAATAATTATTAAAAACAAAACAAAACTTCACGATCTAATTTTCTTTGATTTTTCTGTCACGAAGTCATTTATTATAATATGCAAATAAGTATTATAAAGCAATCACATTATCAAGCCAAAAATAGTTAAACATACTAACGCTAACTATGCATTATATTCTTGAAATGAAATAGAAAAATTATGATCTGAGTAGAAAATTACATGATCTTATACATGAATATTATACTTGTATACATGAATATTTAATTTTACAGCAGTAATATTTACAAAAACTATCAACAGGGAAATAAATAATTCAATACTAATTCGCCTTGAATTTTCTTTTTCAAAATCGTTTATTATATCACCCTAATAGTAAAAAATAATTGCATTTTCATTCACTAGAATAATTTAACTAACTGACCCGACCAGCGTTGCCTGGGCACATAAAAAAATAGCACGAAGCAAAAAAAAACTAAAATTCGTAATATAAAATCTTGAAAAATGAAAAAATTCCGAATAAACTTTATTGAAAACAGAAAAAAATTACTATATTGGGCTAGAAGATTGATACCGGATTCCTTTTACTAATGTGGAAAGCAGCGGAAAAACACTAAATTTGCATACAAAAATAGCAGAGGACAAAATTTAGTATATTAGGCTAAGAGATTTAAAAAAATTATTTTAAGAATGTCGAAAAATCGCTGCAAAACGCGAAAAAAACTCAAAAAATTTAACAAAAATTTCGCAAAAAATTTCAAAAATCGCTGAACGAATTCCGAATAAACTTTATTGAAAAGAGGACAAAATTTACAATATTAGGCTAAAAGGTTAAAACTTGATTATTTTAATAATGTGGAAAAATCAAAACGTAAAAACAAACTCGCTAAAAATTAAAAAATCACAGAGGACAAAATTTACTACTGTACACTGTTAAAATTTTGCAGCAAACTGCCCAGTCATTCGACCATTTTTATAGAAACTGTTACTTAACCGTAATTTAACTCTATTCTGACCATATTATGATCAGAAGAGAGTTAAATTACGGTTATGTAACCATTTTTTATAAAAACGCTCAGATGACTAAGACAGTTTGCTGCAAATTTTTAACAGTGTATGTTAAAAATTATGTAAAACACTTCTAACAGTAATTCTTTCCCTAAAGTCAAAAACTGGCGCGAAAAACCGCTAAAAATTTGGTAAATGTTTGAAATCGAATTCCTTTTATGAATAGAAAAAAAGCGCCGCAAAACGCAAAAAATGCTAAAAATTGCATTGAAAATCGCAATAAAAATCATAAAAACTTCAAAAATCGCGGAGAACAAAATTTACTATGTTAAGCTAAAAGTTTAAAACTAAATTTTTCTTACGAATGTCAAAAAATTCAATGCGAAACGCTAAAAAACTCCAAGTGGAAACTCCAAAAATTCCGGAGAACAAAATTTACTATACATAAGGCTAAAAATTAAAAACCAAATTTCGTTACAAATGTAAAAAAAAAAAAAAAATGCAGAGAGAAAAATTTACTAAATAGTGAACTAAAACATTATAACAGGAATTCTTTCACGAACGTCAAAAAATTACCGCGGAACGCTAAATATCGCTAAAAATTCAAACATCTCAACTGACAAAATTTACTATATTAGGCTAATTTCCTTTTACGAATGTCAAAAAATCGCCACGGAGCGCGAAATCATTGAGTTGAAAATCACATTCAAATTTTAACAAGAACAAAAAATCATGCGTCAAGCATAGATTATGTAACACTTTCCAACGCTTCCAAAATAATTTTACAAATCATACTGTTTAATAAGCTGAAAGATAACATCTAAGTAAACAATTTGGAAAACGCATAACATATTTAAAAACATAATTTCAGGAATTTCCAACATATACAATATTCGGAAAAATATCCGAATACTTTTATTCAGCCCTGTATATGATCTATAGATTTGTATATAGACTACATAGGATGCTAAATTTTAGTTCAGTTAAGAAACGCGTAGCACAGTTTAAAATTCTCCTTTTGGAGTTTCTGTCAATAAACGGAAATGTGTTCGCGAACTTTTGTGCTTCCCTGTATATGATCTACAGAATTTATACACACCACGTAATAGACAAAAAGTGAGTTAAATTTAAAATCTCGTTCAGTAACTTAAAACGCACTTCCAGGAATTATTGTTTACAGACAGTAGAGAATTCTTTTGTGTGTCCCTGTAAAAGAACGATGACTGCTATACACACACTATTCTGTAGTAAGCCTCTTGTAATGCACTTTAGTGATATATATAAATTTCAATGCGTTTAAAATAGTGAAACATTATTTAAATAAATCGCAGACGATTTTTCTCTATAGACGTAATGTAACGGAATTCTTTTGACTGTCCCTGTTAAGTAACTATAAGTGCTATGCACACCCTATTCCATATTAAGCTTCTTGTAATGCATCTTAATGCTATATATCAATTACAATGTGTTTGAAATTGTGTAACATCATTAAAATAAACCGCAAATGATTTTTCCCCATTGACCGTAATGTAACGGAATTCTTTTGAGTGTCCCTGTAAAAAAACTATAAGTGCTACACACTTCCATTGAAATAGGGAACATGCTATAGATAACGACAATAACATATAAAAATTGCAGAGCAATCCGAGCATATTTACGGGAGTTAGAGCACGGACAGACGGCAGACAAACCGAAGTCATAAGCACTTTTCAACTAGGTTGGAAAGTGTTTAAAATTGCGGAGGACCAAAATGTACTGCATTGCGCTAAACGTTTGAAGCCAAATGCCGCTTACGAATGTCAAGAATCGCCGCTGAACGCGAAACATCGCTAAGATTCAAAAATTGAGAGGACAAAATTTACTTCCTTTTAACAACGTCAACAAATCGCTACGAAACGGGGAAAAAAACTCTAAAAATCGCATAAGAAAATTAAAAAAAAACGTCGTTCGAATTCCTAATAAACTTTATTGAAAACAGGACAAAATTTACTATATCGGGCTAAAATTTTACAACCGAATTCTTTTTACTAATGTAGAAAAATCGCCACAAAATGAAAAACGCTAAAATCGCATTAAAAATTGCTATAAAATTAAAAATCGCAGAGGATCAATTTTACTGCAGTTGGTTAAAACATTTTAAAAGGAATTATTTTCCAAATGTCAAAAAATCTCGCGAAAAGACGCTAAAAATTGCATTGAAAATCGCGGAAGACAAAAAGTAATACATTAGGCTAAATATTTGAAACCGAATTTATTTTATGAATGTTAAGAAATCGCCACGGAACGCAAGAAAATGCTAAAAATTGCATTGAAATTCGTAAAAACGTCAAAAATCGCGGAGGACAAAATTTATAAAATTAGGTTAAAAGTTTTAAAACGATTTTTTTTTACGAATGTCAAAAAATCGCAGCAGAACAAGAAAGAAAAAAGTCTAAGAATCGCATTGAAAATCACATTAAATGTAGTTAAAAATTAAGAAATCATGGAGAACAAAATTTACTATGTTGGGCTAAAAGTTTGAAACAGAATTCCTTTAACGAATATCAAAAAATCACCAGGAATCGCAAGAGAACGGTAAAATCCTCATCATAAAACCCCAATAATTCAAAAATCGCCAAGAATAAAATTTACTAAAGTGGACTAAAACGTTGTAACCGGTTATTTTTCACTGTAATTATATGGAACTTCTTTGACTAATTATATGCAATGTACTCCGCCTCATCTGCCTCACTCCTGGTTTTTAGAAAATGTCTGTCTGTCTGTTTGTATGTGACAAAAATTTTGTGGCGAATGCACGAAATTGAATAAAGCTTTATATTCAGTTAGTCACTGATATAAATTGGTGCTTATTAGTTTTTGGTGAAAATCGCCCAACAGGTGGCGCTGCCACGCTGCATTTTACGCGATCTTCACAATAGCTCTATCTCAAGAACTAATGTACTCATTTTCATCAAACTTCAGATTCATTTAGACCTTGACATAAATAGTTGCTGATTACGTTTTCGTGTAGATATCCCAACAGGTGGCGCTGCTATACACTTTTTTCATGATTTTTACGATAGCTATATCTCAAAAACGAATGCACGAAATTTCATAAAATTTCATATTCTGTTAGACCTTGACATAAATAGATTCTGCTTATATTTTGGTGTAAATAGCCCAACAGGTAGCGCTAGCGCTGCTATGGTACTTTTTTCATTATTAAAACTGTAACTATATCTCAAAAACTAATGCACGGATTTTCATCAAACTTCAAACTCAGTTAGACGTTGACATATGTTGTTCTTGATTAGGTTTTGGTCTAAATCTCCCAACAGGTGGCGCTGCTATGCTGCATTTTGCAGGAGTTACAGGATATTAGCAGTAGTCATGTCATACCTCAAGAACTAATGTACGGAATTTAATAAAAGTTTAGATTCAGTTAGACCTTGATATAAATTGTTGCTGATTCTTTTTATTGTATGGGAAACCTGGGTCCTGGGTGGGTTGACATATCGGACTAGTTTATTTTGCACATGTATTTTTACTTGCTCACAATGATTATATTAATTTCAGATTTCAGCTGATATTACGTGTTCTATCAGAAGGTAAAAATTATTCTTATTTAATATCTAAAATGTTCAAACAATTTTATATGGAAGTTGCAATCAGCTGATCAGCCATTGTACGTCAATTGGAGGTCAGAGTAGTTAAACCAATCAGAACTGCCTATTTGTAGTGTGTGACCTCCAACATGACGTTTATGCACAGCTCTAATTAGCCATTAGTGCCCTCTATAGGCTTTTTTAAGTATCAATGTTCGGACAGCCTCGTTTAAAGCTAACCAATCATTCAACCAATCAAATGGAAACGGACAAACAAAAACACGCGGAAGGTTCAAAAGTTGTTTGATCTCTTCAATTTAAATTGTTACTGTTTTTCAATTTTGAATCTTTTTCTGATCGGGAACTATGTTGTAAGTAGAAGTTAGCATAAGATATTTTTCCATTTTAGCGAAAAGTTTTGCGTAAAATATGCGAGTAAAGTAAAGCACCAGCCAGAGTACAAATATATTTGCACTGTGCCACCAGCGGTCGACAGTTTGAGAATTTGAGAATTTAAAGCAAATAGTAATAAGATTTTGCGTATTTTCATTCATGTTTTGACGAGAAGGTCTAACTATTCCTTCTACATAAAAATGAACGGCTCTTTATATTGGTTTGGTGAAAATTAAGTGGTACGAGAAAAAGATAGTTAACAGTCCTCACAGTCAGTTGAATTGAAAGACATTGCTACAACGTGTTAAAGCTAAACAAGCTTAGTTGAATTTTGTTTTTCTCAGTTGCAAAATGAACAGTAATAATATAATCATTTATAGTTTCCCATTGGGAGTATTTAGAATGAGATGATGGGTCATGGCTAAGATGCTTTACACTCACGCAGAATAAAAAATAAAAATTAATCGGTTAAAAAAAGGAAAAAAGTCGCCAAATTTAGGGGATTTTTTCCTTTAATGGCAACCTAGCCATTGTATTAAGTTATTCGTTTGGCACAGTCTTGAAAATCGAGCCAACCAAAAAGTCGCCAAACTTTTGTTTACATGTTTGCAAAGCATCAGTTCCAATTTAGTACTATTTATTGAACGCTAAAATTATATTTACTATGGTAACTTACGTTTCTGACAAAAAGAACGTAAATTACCCAGGGGTCGATGCAATATTTTTTTCCTGGGGCCCATTTTGTGAAAAGTAAAGGTTATTTTTGTGAAAAATAACATTTTGTAATGAAAGTTGAAATCCAGTTAATCAAATTCAACCCAAGCATTTATAAACAAAAACTTTTGTAAATCCTTTTGCTGAAGTTTTCCTCTCTGGTGAACTTGTTTGTTTACAAATTACACATTTTAAAACATCACAAAATAATAAATAAATAGTAAATTTTTATGGAATAGAATTTTTTGAAGGGACCCATTTTATCAAATTAATTTTTGTGAAGGGGCCCATTTTGTCAAATTGATTTTTGTGAAGGGGCCCTAAATAGGCCCCAAATTTTTCCTGGATCGACCCCTGTTACCATAATAAATATAATGGTCAGTGTTTAAAAAACAGCACTAAAGGTAGGTACTTTTCATCCAAATTTTGCTTTGGATAGGTTTAATTAACAAATCATATCAACATTACATTTTCAATATTTTTTGGTGTTATATTATGAAAATTACTAAAGAAAATTATTCTAAATGTAAGTACCATGGAATGAGCCTGATGTGACTGCTGAAACACATTACTCATACGGGAACAGATGCTTTACACTCATGCACTGATGTTTGGCGACTCTTTGGTTGTGTGATTTTCAAGCCCGCGCCAAACCAATAACTTAATACAATAGCTAAGTTGCCATTAAAGGAAAAAATCCCCTAAATTTGGCGACTTTTTTCCTTTTTATAACCGATTAAAAAAAAAAAAAAATACTGTGCGTGAGTGTATGACATCATAGCCCTCATATGTTTGGACTACTGAAACACATTACTCTAATGTTTCAAGTTTCAATATTCGATATAGCGATTCAAATCTACAATCCACAGGTTTTTAAACATAGATGATTGCATCAGATACTGCGCATAATATTCCTCTTGTGTACAGTATCAGGAATGAATTAAAAATGGATGGATGAACTCAATCTTATTTTAGGGAAGAGTTCCATATCCTGTGCTGGTTAGCACAATTGGCAAAAAATATCCAAAATGGCACCAAAAGCGTGTGACGTCATGTAGTTAAAAAAGTAACCCCAAAGGCTGAAGATCGCAACAACCACATCAAACATTTATCGACAAAAATCTACCACAAGCTACAGAACTCTTCCCTTATTTTATGATATTCTGACATGTATATTTTCTGGCAACTTATTAGACTTATTTACTGTTTCATGTACACAAGCAATTTTTTCAATATTTATACAATTTATTTAATATAAAGAAGCCATTTATCTATTTTCCTAAATTCAATATTTTTTCTATAATCGATAGATGAACGATTTTATTTCGCGAGTAATTGGCAAAATTCTTGGTTTTATTTTGCGAGCGATTGATGAAATTCGCAACCAATTGAGAAAATTCATGATTTTTTTTTTTTTTTTTTTTTTTTTTTTTTTCATGACAGACAAACAAATTGATTTTGCATAATTTGGAAAAAATAAGTAATTTGAGGAATTCTGCTAATTTGTAGAAGAATCACTTGCCAATTTCTATTCTAGTGTCTGCTTATAAGAACATATCTAATAAGAGCTTGAAATTTAATGAGTGAACCCTAAATTTATTCCATTCTCGGCATGCATGAATTTTCTGTACTGCCAGCTAATTGCATCATTCCACTGTCGCTGACTTCATTCACAGCACACATCAACATGATTTTTTAAAATCATGATTTTGCAGATATCGCAGATTGATTAAATAATAATAAAAAAATATACCAAGAAAAGTAGAAAATTATGCAAAAGTGACTTCCCTGTAAATGATGCAGAATTATGAAGGAAAATCTGCAGAAATCACAAACTTGATTAAAAAAACAAACAAACAAACAAAAAAAAAACAGTGGAAATCTGCCGATTGGCAGAAAAGTGGCATGTCTGATTTTTTAAACATATTTTAAGGCATTATTAAGACAATGTTATATCTTATTTGATTGTTTATTATTTTTTGTATAATTTATTTTGGTAAAATTAATTGATTGGATGATTTCAAATCGTTTCTTAAACATTCGATACATATTTCCTAAATATTTTATAAATATATAAACAATTCTTGATGGATAAATACACTCATACTTTTGCTATATATTAAACTGCCATCACATTGTTGCTAACATCGTTATTGTTTGATATCAAGCTTGGTGATATACCTACTTATGAAATTTTAGCCAACATTATTGATTTATTATCCGAGTTCAGTTTTTTAACACTGTCAACTCCTGACTTTCACTTTTTGACAATGTCAACTACTGATGCAAAAAAAAAAAAAAAGCTAATTTTTTTGGGCTCTGAATCAATATTTTCAGCTTTTCTAAAATGCTCTATTAAAGGAGATTCTGTTTGTTAAGGAGATGTTTGCAGATTTTTTTTTACGAAGATACTTTCACTTTCCAAACCGGTTCTGAAAGTGAAAGTATCTTCGTAAAAAAAAATCCGGAAATAAAATTGAAAAAGTAATCAACGACAGAAATAGAGATTGATCTCTGCTATCCAATGCAAAAAAAAATCATTTAAAAATATTGAAATGCAAACGAGGTATTAGAAAAATAATGCCCCATAGGATTAACATTAGCGAGCGGGAGTTTTCAAGTGCGTGAAGAGGACCCTTAATAAGAAAGCAAATAAGAGTGTCTACTTCAAATATCCATGAAAATGAAATCATAGTATGATTGAGTACTTAATCTGTTAAATACTGGTGCCATCCTACCTTGTTATAATGTAATTAAGATAGTTAAAATGTTTATTTTTAACATAATTTTATGAAGGAAAATCTCAAATTTGTATATATTGGTTTTATTTTTTATTAATTTTTTACTGTTAGATCTAAAGAGTGTTTTATTACACAAAATTACAAGCAACATTTAAGTATAATCTGTTTTTGTTATGTCTCTTTCAGATCACAACAAATAATTAGCAGTGATGACGATGATGATTATGAACTCCCTAGTCGTGAGTGTTTTATATTCTTAACAGATTCTGTAATCTTGCTAATATACGAACATTTAATTAATGACTGTATTAACAGATTTTTCTTTTAATAACAGCACCCATTTTAGTTAATTTTGTTCACATAATTATTTATCCATTTTTGTTTGCAGTTTCTGAAAGAATTAAAGCATCTGCCGCACTTCAGAAGCAAAATATGTAAGTTAAAATTGTAATTTATTTTATGCTTGTTGGTTTAATTTAAAAACAAAAAATCTGTTATTCCTTATTTTTCAATAAGAAATCGTGAAATTGTTCTGTAAGTGATCAAAAATCTGTTTCTGATGATGGCACATATGTTCCATTTAGTTCGGTAACAATTAAGTTTGTGAAAAAAAGTATTTGCTACATTAAAAGAGTCTAACAGCTGCCGCAGGGCTGTAGCTAGAAGTAAACAATAGGGGGTGCTCAAAAAAATGTAGGGGGGGGGGGGGCTCATACTATTTCTCTCTCTCTCTGACACGTGCACGCACAAACACAGATTTATATGATCAAAGTATTATATAGAAAGGTAAATTAGTGCACATTCATATTGTAGGCACTATGTTTCTTATTAAACTGTTTATAATAACTTTATTTGATGCTAAGAAAAGTAAAGGTTGCAGACAGGGATGTAATAGAATGATATACTGTGGATACGTCGTATACCTTCTGAATTATTTGAAGGAATATCGTATACCCTCTTCTCAAAAACTATAGCATGTACTTTTTAGCAGGGTTGTAAAAAAACCAGGTTTTTTTTCAAAAAAACCCAAAAACCTGTTTTTTTTGGTTTAAACCTGGTTTTTTTGGTTTAAACCAGGTTTTTTTGGTTTAAATGATTTTATATTTTAGAAGAAAGATTAATATTAATATTTTCAAATATTTGAAGTCAAGCATTAAACAAAAATTACTTTAAGTTATTTTGTTGCAATTATATAATAAAATTTTTACTATTTTAATTTAACCATTATAATAGTTTTTTATTATTATAATATTTTAATATACAATAAAAAATAAAAATTATCACTTATATATGTATACATATAAATCAATCACTACTACTAACACACTAGTCTACATTTTCTTTTAAAGAAAATTAAACTAAGAAATTTTAACTGACACAAATAACAACTATTTGAAAACTATTTGCAAACTGAAGATAAAGAATCACAAACTAATGAAATATATCCAAACATTTTATTAAGGAAAGAAGAAAAAAACTTGACATTTCTTGAATAGATATCTTACAGCAGTATTGAATAATAGGAATGAATAGTAAATTTTACCCTCAATCATTGTTCATTTGTTTCATTACGACCACTAATTTTGATGCTTTCTCTACTCCTAATCTGTTTCGCAATTTTGAATGAACTACATCAAATATTGAAAAAATCCTTTCAACACAGGCAGTCGATGCTTTGGCTGTAGTTAGCATGTTCACAAATTCCAAATCATTCTCCGTAATCAAAGATTTACCTGAAACATTATAAAAACTATTCCACCATTCAAAGTCAGACATTGTATCAACAACTTTGGGGTAAAAAAACACATTTTGATCATGATTATGAAATGGTTCCAACTTCCCCAAAAATTTTAATGTAAGTGCTAAGAAACCAGAGCCACATTTTTGTTTGATAAATTCAAGACCCTTGTTTTTCTCTTCTTTTGTGACATCAATTCCTAGGTTAGAAATCAATACTGATGAGCTTAAAATAAATGCAGCAAAATGTGCATCTACTAATGATTGTTCATATCTCTGTTTATACGCTGGTGATGGCCTTTTTATTGTTTGATGTTGATGCTTCTTTTAGCTTCAATTCTAGCTTTTTCCATGCTAATACACATTCAGCGAGAGAACAGCTATTCCTCTGTACAAAATCAATAGTTTCAGCGATTTGGTTTCAGAATCGCAATCATGTCCTCAACATTTCTTTTTAAACAGATACTTAAGATTTTACTGGAGATATCACTATCAATCTCAGATCTGTGATCCTCACAAACTTTTGTAAGAATTAACTAATTTTTAACATAAGATTCAAGTGAATCACAATAAGTATTCCATCGTACCTCTAGAGGAAGTACCAACGCACTTCCACCTTCTGCATGATACCATGCTTTCGGGAGATGATGATTGCGAAAATATTTTTAAATATTTGTAAGATGTTTTGTTACATCACTTTTAACCAAATCTTTGGCTAACAAATTTAAAATGTGGGCACTGCACCCATATGTAAGTCGCGAAAAACCAAGCTCTTCATGCAGAATGTTTCTGGCAGAAACCATATTTGCAGTATTGTCTGTGACAAAACTTGATATTTTACATTTGAACTTTTCTTCTGCTGTCTGCACTGAACTCAAAACCAAATTTGCTAAATAATTTCCAGTATGTGATGAGCCGGATGTGTCAATAGTATCAACAAGAGTGACTTTACCACACTCTTTGTCTTTGATAACACTTATACACACAATAGGTTCATTATGGATGTTCGATCATCCATCCATTGCCATGCAAACTGTTTTGTTTTCTAAATCAGCTTTACATCTCTGAAGTTCATCATTGTAAATCTTGGGCAACCATTTTTCTTTTTTAAATAAAAGTTTTGGTATTTCAAAAAAAACCAAGCCTGGTTTTTTTAAAAAAACCATTTGGTTTAAACCAAGGTTTAAACCATGGTTTAAACCAGCGTGGTTTAAACCTAAACAACCCTGCTTTTTAGGGTATACCCTATGCCTACAGCCTTCTGGTTTTTTACTACTACATCACTGACTGCAGAATAATAATTTTCAGTGTATAATTATACTAGTGATAGTAAATAATAAGTGATGATGTCAATAAGTAAATAAAAAGCTGACAGTTCACCTGTTTCAAAAGAGTTGCAACCTTTAATTTTTTTCTGACTATTCCCTGCCCTTAAGTATTCTAAAGTTATGTTTTTATATGATAAAAAACATTAGAAAAACCGAGGGTGTATTTTGTATTTTTAAATTATTTTTGTGTCTAGTCAAAAGCTAAAACCACTTGTATTTAAAATGGCTATAACTCAGTAGAATAACTTTGTTTTATGCTAATAATGGAAAATGCTGCAAAATGAAAAATTTCAGTATATAACTAATGCGAAAGTCAATGTTTGCATCAGCAAAAGGTTGCTAATTCTGAGTATGGGCAGATAGGATGCTCGCCTATTGAAGCACTTATTTGCAGTTTTTAAACAAATACTACAATTTAGTATTTATGCAAAACTGTAAAAAGCCTCTAAAACTAAGTTCAATTTTTGAACAAAGTTTCATTTGGATTTTTGAAACAGAATTTCATTTGGTGGCTTTGGCAACTTTTCCAGGGGGGGCTCAAAAATGTTCAGGGGGTGCTGAGCCCCCCCCCCCCTAGCACCCCCCTAGCTACGGCCTTGAGCTGCCGGCTATTAGTTAAAATTTTCCTGTTTACAGGTGATATAATCTGGATTACTTTAAAATAATAAAAAAATAAAAAAACTATTAACTGAACTAACAATTTAAGAAGCCTTTTTTCAGTGATTTTATTTATTAATTATTTAATTTATAATTTCTATGATATTCTGGAGAAGGTAAAAAGGATAGTGGAAAAGAAAATGAAAATTTTTAATACGATCGAAATTATTGGAAGATACCAGAATGTATTGCAGTTGCAGTGCAATGTCTTTTTCAATAAAAACTTTGCTGTGTTTTTCCTAAAAAATTTCATTTTAGAAGAAAAAGTCTTAAAAATGTACTAAATTTATGTACTAAATGTATGCATTACCATTCTATTATATTCCATTTACATTTGAAGACCTAATTACTAATGTTTTACAGTTTAATAAGTTTAGCCAGTGGCAAATGAAATCTCAAGTTATCAGTTCTTCTACCTTGTATAAATATACAAAAATTAGAATTTTGACGGTATAAAATAATTTTTTTTATCAGCACCAATAAAACATGTTTCTTCATGAAAATATTTCACAAAGTCTTTTCTGTGATACACAACTGCAATTACAGTTTAATGGTATGTAATTAATTATAGTTACCAAAATTATATGCTGTAAAAAATTCTTGCAGCACTGTAGCTGGAAACCCCCATCCCTCATCATCTCATTTGACAAAATTTCTGTGCTTGAATATGTTTAATTATAATCAATTATATACAATTAAATTGAAATTACATTGCAGATGATTACAATTACAGATTTGCCCAATTCTGATTATTTTTTATGACTGAAATAAGCTTCTGTGAATCTTAAGCTTACTTTACTTATAATCATAACACTTGCTTTTTTTGTACCTCTTTGAAATTGAAGACAGCGAACTTCTGATTAATTTAGATAAACTAAATTGATCTTTTTTCTTTTATTTCTGTAGATTTATAAAGAAGACATAGTTCTCAATTGAATGAAACATTTTGATTTTCTTTGCGATTATTTGATGATTTAAATAGCATGGATTGCTTAATTTTTGTTGTACCCTTTTTTTTACATTTAAAAAAAATGACTGTCAAAAATTATTCTAAATTTCCAAAAATGTATTAATTAAATTATTTTTATTTTCTAGTTTTTCTTTCCGTGTTTCCTCTGATAGTGAAGATGAAGACTCTAGCTTTCTGAAATGTAAAATTTAATTCATTTTCCTCAGTTGAATTCATTTTACACTGGATCTCTTTTTATGATTTTATATATATTTTAAGCTATACCTGAAATAGATTAACAATCAGCATTTTTCTAACTTGTTAATAATTTTGATATGTATGTTATACTAATTTTACTAAAATTCAGATATTTTTATTATTCAATGTGCCATTTACTAAAAGTTACAAGAACTTTCAATTATTGAGATGCCAGACACAAGTTTGTACCATAGCATCAAAAGTGGTTAACTCCTTCCTGTTGCACTCTGCCAATTTAGTAACCTGTTTATTTT
Source organism: Maratus michaelseni (assembly GCA_963931845.1). NCBI lineage: Eukaryota > Metazoa > Arthropoda > Arachnida > Araneae > Salticidae > Maratus > Maratus michaelseni. Next base: position 376,095,923 of record OZ007591.1, read on the forward strand.
TCTTTATGAATTGTAGTACAGGGATGTCATTTATACATTATTTTCTACAACAGTGTGCAATATATTGTTATATCATAGATCTTTGTAGCATATTTATTTGTATACATAAATATACACTTACTTACCAGTGTCTCATTATAATATATACAAATATGTATTCACAAAGAAGAAAACTGCATTCATTTATTTCAGTAGTTACCAACTTTTTAGGTAGCTTTCAATACAAAAAGTAAAAAGCAACCTATTCCAGCCATTCGGAGGAAAGCAATTCTAGAAAATTTTGGTATATTTTCACCTATCATTCAAAACAAAAAATTATGTTTTTTTTCCTTAAAGCATTTTGTGAATTTACTTTCTAACTAATTGATTCAAATTTGTTTAAAGCATAGTTTTCTTGTTATGCTTCATAATAAAGGTTAAAATTCCCAGTCGCCACCGGCCACAGGGCGACTAAATGTAAAAAACTGGCGACTTTATGCTATGCATCTGATCGCCAAAGTGGCGATTTCTGGCAAGCGACTGCGAAATAAAACCGCAATTTTTGGTCAAACGATCACGAAATAAAACCGGGATTTTCGTCAGACAATCGTGAAATTAAACTACGATTTTTGTCAGGCGATCGCGGAATAAAACTGTGATTTTCGCCAAACGATCGCGAATTGAGTTAAGACCACGATTTTCATCAAACGATCGTGATATAAGACGATTTTCGTTAAATGATCGCAAAATAAACCACGTATTTCGTCAAACAATCGTGATATAAGACGATTTTCGTTAAATGATCGCAAAATAAACCACGATTTTCGTCAAACAATCGTGAAATAAAATGGCGATTTTCGTCAAACGCGAAATAAAACCGTGATTTTAGTCAAACAAATAATAATAATAAAAATGATACAAATAATAATAATAGAAATAAAAATGCAATTGTCAGCAAACAGATAATCGCAATAGAAAAACAACACAATTTTCTTTTTTTTGGGGGGGGGGGGGGGAAGGCGTGGCTGCATACGTAAAGTTCTACTGTTTTTATATACTTGAGAAAATGTCTTCGTAATATTCATATTTTTAAAATATTACTTGTAAAACTATTCTAATCTATAAACCACGCTAATAAGTGGCCACTAACTTGACAGTAGTGGCTACTAAACATACAGCCTTTTCCGGCCATTGGCTACTAATGCAAATATTGAATTTTAACCTTTACTTCATAACATGGAAGCTATAATGCTAGATTCACAACTTATGAAAATGTTTTGTATCTACTGCCTCAACTTAATTTAGTTTCTTATCATATAACATATAAGATAATGCCTTTAATTTTTTTATAATGATACAATGAAAAATCTCAAGATTGTATTGTGATCGGCTTTTAGAAAATAACTCAAGCAAAATCAAGTGTGTTTGTCATTAACAGAAGCCTACATTTAAAAAAAAAAATGTTTGTGCTTGTGTGATTTTATTTTCAAACATGTAATGATTTCTGAAAGAACCAGTTTTACCGATATAAAGAAAAATTGTTGAGACTATTTTCATTGACTGCTGTCTGAAATTAATGGGAAGAATTTTTCTATGGAAATGAAGCAAAATCCTTTTTATAAGGAACATATTAGGTATGTATATATATTTATATGTATATAAAACATCAGAAGCTTCATTATTAGGAAAACAACATAAAAGCAAGTGGGTAAGTGTGATCAAAGATCGCTCAAAGGGTTTTGTTTAATATTCCTTTCAAAACACTTTATCATTTCTTTAATAAATCCAAATTAATTTCAATTAGCAACCAAAAAAAAAGTCACATAAGTGAAAATTTACCGGTCTATTTTTCTCGTTTTTTCGAATATCTAAACCAGCCGGATAGCGGTCCAAGTCCGCTATTATATTCTGTCATAATAATATCTGTCATGTGGACTAAATGCGATATTAAAAAAAAAATAATTTCAAAATTAAACATGTTGTACACCTTCAAAATATTAAAATATGCGAATATTTCCATAATCAAGTTTTTATCATGATTCAATACGTGCCTCAAACTCATATATTTACTATTCTCTATTACTCATATTGACACGCGCTTTGTATTAGTCTGAAACATTTGAAATATTCGTTAAACTTCCGATATGACATCAGATTTTCTTTTTAATTCTCTAATGACGTGATATTAATCTGTTTTGTGCACATACACATACTCATACTCCTTGTATTATTGAGAAATCTTTCCGTTTTTTGTTTTATTACCACTATGACGTCAGTCAATTTTATTTCATATTAATCTTTATTTCAATGGGTGAAATTTTTTATTTCATTTTTCACGTGGAAATCGTCTGATAGAAAATTAATTATTGTAGAAAGAATTTCATTGTGGATTTTTAATTTTTGGCATCTGCTATAACGAAAAATGTTTAAATTTAATAGGAAAAGGCTGTTAGAATTTTGGTTTTTTATCTCTATTTATTAAAATAATACGAATTTTTCAAATTTTAATATTTTCAGCTCTTCACAGCTGATATTCTGATTCATACACAAAGTTTCAACTCTGTAAGTTACATAGTTTTCGAGAATGGCTCTGTGACAGACAGACAACGAAGCGGGAGCAATAGGGTTTCGTGAGATGAATGAAACCCTAAAAAATAGTGGTGTTTGCAATGATAAAAAGAAAAAAAAAGATTTTTTACCAATTTCAGATTATTATTATTATATATATGATTTTTTCTCCCACTTTTTTCTCTAATGTGCCATCTAATACATCAGTCCGGATTATGGCAAAAGATGGGTAGGGGGCCTTTTTTGTAGAAGCAATTTCTTACTGATCTTTCTTTATGTAATTTCTACATAGGTGAATTTTGAATTGCTCTAAATGGTAGATTTATTTCATTATTTTTAATATTAGTACTATCATAAATAGAAATTGCATATTTAGTTAAAATAATCATAAAAAATGTTAAAATAATTAATGATAAATCAAAGATTTTCCATGTTTGACATATTCTCACTATTTCACTCAACAATGAAATGGAATATTCTCAAGTTAGGATGACGAGTTATTAAATGCAAACTACGTACGTAAACACTGAAATAATAAGAATCTATAAAATCCCAATATTTTTTCCTTATTTTTTAAAAATTGTTTTTGCCATAGTTTGTCCTTTTAAAATTTTAATGAATGATTTCTTTTATTGAAATTATTGCATATGTTGTGTGGCATCATTCTTAATTATTCTCCATTATTTTCTTTGCAGTTTCTGAAAGAATTCGGAACACTCCATGCTCTCAAGTAAAGTAAGTTTTCATATAGTTTTCATAAAGGATATTTTAGATCAGTTTTAGTTTACTGAGCTGTGCTAGGTATATATGACAGTGCATGATAATTTAAATTTTATATAATATGATAAATAAGTATATTTACTGTGTTCGCATACTGGAAGAATTTAGTAAAAAAATTATGAATGCATTTTAATATTTATTTTTTAAAATAAGGTTAGATATATTACTTTAATTACAAACAAAATAAGCAAAGGAAAAGTGAAAAATCAGTAAAATATAATTGCATAAAAATACCCCCCCCCCCCCCCCCGCCCTCCCCCCGCTGTTTCTCAGGCTAAATTAATTTAAATTCATAATATTATATTAATCAATCTTTTCTTGAGAAAAAGAAATAAAACAGTAGTTTGTTTATCAGTGTGAAAATTTGAACACCATTAAGAACAATTGCTGATTTTAAAATGATATGGGCAGTTTGTAATGTGCAACCTTAAACTGATATTTCTCACAAAATCACAATCAATCTTTTGGTGAATGGTTTTACAAAGTTCATTCTACAATTTTTTGCTATGAAAGTCTAAAGAACTCTCCAGAACTTTTTTTTTAGAACACTTTTTATGTATAAAAAATCTTAAAATTGTATTTTATTTTAAAAATCTTCATTAAAAAAAATTTTTTTGGTGATATTCTGCAATCCAAAAATTAAAGTAAAGAGTTAATTCTATCCATATATTTAAAGCTGTTTGGTAATTCTGTCAAATCTATTCCATCGAAATTCGATCGAATACGCATGCGTCAAAAAATCACCGGCCAATGAGGTGAGGGTCTATGACTGTCTCTACAAACGTGTTTGGGATCGTATCATCTGTTGTTTTTTTCTGTTGTCACGTTGCGTTAAACCTAGGAAAATATTTATCTAGAACTCACTGTGGAGTGTTTAGAAGGTATTTATTTTATTTATTTATTTTATTTATTGTAATTTGTATGAATACTTAGATGTCCATTTCGGATTTACTGTTTAAAAATGAATTTAGGCTCATAAGTTGGCGAAATCCCGATGGAAATTTTTTTTTTAGATCTCTATCATTTTGTTTATATAGTACAGAAAATAATTATTCAAACGTGTAGAACACGTAATACAAAATTGGACCACTTATGGTCTGTTTATTATCGGGAATGAATCTTATGGTGTTCCGATTGATAATGAATTCGATTATGTAAATATAATGTCAAAAGACAGTACGCACGGTAGTAATATTTTTTTTATTATGTGTTCGAAAAAAGCAGAATCTGAGCATCTGAATATAAGTTATAAAATAAACAGAAATATATTATCTCTATTCGATTTAAAAGTTTTGTCATTACATAAGTGGGCTATTTTATTTGTAAAGAGTATGTATGCATTATATTGTTTGTATGTATACAAATCTTTATAATGTTTTGATTTGCAAACTCTTAATATTTGAATAATGTTTACATTATATTTGTTTGTATGTATACAAAGAAGTATATATACAAACAATGTATAATGTATCATGTAACAATATTAATATTTACATTGTATTGTTTGTATGTATACAAATCTTGAATGTTTTAAATGGGCAAATTTGTAATGTTTTTTCTGTTATTTTTTTTAAATGTCAAAAAAAGATAAATTTTCAAACTTGGTATAAATAACTTAGGTACTTTTCTCTATTATCCCATTGACCACTTTTCATAACAAAACAGAAATATATTATCTCTATTCGATTTAAAAGTTTTGTTATTATATAAGTGGGCTATTTTATTTGTAAAGAGTATGTATGCATTATATTGTTTGTATGTATACAAATCTTTAGAATGTTTTGATTTGCAAACTCTTAGTATAGTTACTTCTTATATAGTACAGAAAATGATTATTTAAATGTATGTAAAAATATCGTAGAACACGTAATACAAAATTGGACCATAACAATTTACATATTTGAATAATGTTTACATTATATTTGTTTGTATGTATACAAACAATATATGTATACAAAGAAGTATATATGCAAACAATGTATATAATGTATCATGTAACAATATTAATATTTACATTGTATTGTTTGTATATATACAAATCTTGAATGTTTTAAATGGGCAAATTTGTAATGTTTTTTTATGTTATTTTTTTTAAATGTCAAAAAAAGATAAATTTTCAAACTTGGTATAAAAAACTTGAGTACTTCTCTATTATCCCATCGACCACTTTTCATAACAAAATACTATCGCCAAACTGTATGATTAAATGCCAAAATTGCAGTCCCATTTACTTGATGTCGAAAACATTATACGTGTTTTTTATGTCATCAAGTGGTTTTTAATTCAACATTTGCGTGTATTTTTCATTATGTTTATTTGATTTATTAGTTATTTCATTAATTAAAATAACAATTGTATCCTTAAATTCTTATATTTTATTTATTTATTTTGATATTCCAATGACAACGTTCTCCCATTTATTTGGCGATAGTTTTTTTTTTATGAAAAGTGGTCGATGAGATAATAGAGAAGTACCAAAACTTAATTACGTATATGAGTATATTCTTTGACAGTATTAATCATTACTCGATATTTTAAAACTGCATCATATTTGTAGAATTATATTAATTTAAACAATGCTTCTATTGAAGTGTGAAGAACCATATACCTCTATGAAGAACCATATATTTACATAATTGTCTTCATTAGCAATCGGAACACCATAAGATTCATCCCCGATAATAAACGGACTATAAGTGGTCCAATTTTGTATTACGTGTTCTACGATATTTTTACATACATTTAAATAATCATTTTCTGTACTATATAAACAAAATGATAGAGATCTAAAAAGACAATTTCCATCGGGATTGATTTCGCGAACGTTAAAAGAGCCTAAATTCATTTTTAAACAGTAAATCCGAAATGGACACCTAAGTATTCATACAAATTATAATAAATGAAATAAATAAATACCTTCTAAACACTCCACAGTGAGTTCTATATAAATACCTTCCTAGGTTTAACGCAAAGTGCAAGAAAAAAACAACAGGAGATGATCCCAAACACGTTTCTAGAGACCGTAATAGACCTTCACCTCATTGGCCGGTCCTACCGGAAGATTTTTTTTATGCATGCGTATTGGGTCGAATATTGTTGAAACATTTGACAAAATAAGCAAACTGTTTCCACCTATGTATTTATACACAATACAACAAATAAAATAAATGCCTTCAAAACCCTTTTGATCATCACATCAGCGTGCAAGACAATTTTTTTACCGGAAACCGTTTGATGAATTTCATTATTTTTCCGTTATCGATTGACAAATTTTACGATTTTACCGCTAACGATTGCTGAATTTCACAATTTATCGACTATTGATTAACGAATTTCATGATTTTTTCCATGAACATTTGTCGAATTGCACAAAAAAAATTAAGAATATCGTCAAATTGTCTTGGGTAAAAAAATTTTGAATATTGTCAAATGCCATCGAGAAAAAAGTCTCTTTGTCAAATGATTTTGAAGAAAAAATCGGGAAATTCACAAAATGGTTTCGGAAAAAACTTCACCAAATGGTTTCAAAATTCTTTGAGTGACAGCGGGAAAAAAAATTTCATTTTACATTCAATCATCGCAATTGGCGAGTGTGACTAAGTTTAGCCAGTGGTGGCAATAACATCAATCACCAATTTCCAGTATTACTCGCCGATTGGTGAATGTTAATTTTGTCTTATATCACAAACTGTATTTACATATACTACTAGATATAATGATTATGAACCATGATTTTTCTGTTATTGGGCGAGATTCATGTTTTTTCAGCAATTCTTTGACGAAATTAGTGTTTTTTCTGCGATCCTTTGAAGAATTTCGCATTTTTCTCACGATCCTTAACGAAATTCGCATTTTCCAGCAATTCTTTGATAAAATACATTTTATTCCGCAATTTTTAGACGAAATTTAGTAAAAAAGCGTGATCTTTTGGTGAAATTTCCTTTTTTGCGATTCTTTGACAAAATTTGCTTATCTTTCGCGATCCTTTTGCATAATTACGTTTTTTCTGTGGTCTTTTAACAAAAGTCATGTTTTCCCATTATCCTTTGATAAAGTAGTGTTTTTTCCTCAATCATTTGACAAAATCTGTTATTTTCCCCCCGCGAAGATTGGTTAGATGTTTTTAGTCTGCAGGTGCCCTAAAAAGTCTGTGACGCCCGTTGCTGCATCGCACACATTCTTCCATGGGGCATTGAACGAAGTAAATTCAACCTAAAGAATCATTGTTTCATTCCTGACATTTCTCGAAAGAAACAACGTTCAACTCATTGACTGAATTGTAAAGGGCGAAATGTGTCAATTAGCAGAAAGTGTGCAATTTGTTCGTTCATGGAAAAAATCGTGAAATTCGTTAACCGATAGTCGATAAAATTCGAAATTCGTCAATCGATAGCGGAAGAAGTGCAAAATTCATTAATCTACACAGTGGAAAAATCGCAAAATTCATCAACTGGTTTCGGGAGAAAAATTTTTTGAATATCGTCGAATTTCTTCGAGAAAAAAATTCACAATCTGCCAATTTCGGGGATGAAATTTACCAAATGGTTTCAAAATTTGTCACGCGACAGCAGAGAAAAAAAATCTTTTTCCATTCAATCATCGCAATTGGTGAGTGTGACTATTATGTTTGACCAGTGGTGGCAATAAAGTCCATTGCCAAATTTTCAGTATTACTCGCTGTTTGGCAAGTGCTAATTTTGTCCTATACTTCAAAACCCTTTTTATCATCACATCAGTGTGCAGGACAATTTTTTTTACGGGAGACCATTTGATGAATTTCGTGATTTTTCCGTTATCGATTGACCAATTTTACTGCTATCGATTGTTGAATTTTATAATTTATCAACTATTGATTAGCGAATTTCCTGATTTTTTCCATGAACGTTTGACGAATTACGCAAAAAAAAATAAGAATATCGTTAAATTGTCTTGGGTAAAAAAAAATTTAATATTGTCAAATGCCTTCAAGAAAAAGGTTGCAAGTTGAAACGGCTGTGACTTCTTTTTCATGTTATGCATCTCCGGTGTCCATCCCCCCCCCCCCCCCCCAAAGTGGGACACTTTTCTAAATTTTGCACATACCCCTCATGTGATATATCGGTGGAAAAGTCTTTGACCACTTATTCATGTTATGCATCTCCGGGGTCCATCCTGCCCCCCCCCCCTAAGGGGGGCACTTTTCAAAATTTTGTTGACACCCCTCATGTCATACATTGTTGGAGAGGTCTGTGACTGCTTAATCATATTATGCATCTCCGGTGTCCATCTCCTCACTTTGCTCCCCCCCCCCCAAAGGGTACTTTCTAAATTTTGCACATTACCCTCATGTTATATATCATTGGAAAGGTCTGTGACCACTTAATCATTTTATGCATCTCCAATGTCCATCTCCCCACTTTGCCCCCCCACCCCCCTAAGGGATACTTTTCTAAATTTTGTTGACACCCCTCATGTCATATATCATTGGAAAGGTCTGTGACCACTTAATCATATTATGCATCTCCGATGCCCATCTCCCCACTCCCCCCCCCCCCCCCCCAAGGGATACTTTTCTAAATTTTGTTGACACCCCTCATGTCATATATTGTTGGAAAGGTCTGTAACTGCTTAATCATATTATGCATCTCCGATGTCCATCTCCCCACTTTGCCCCCCCCCCCCAAAGGGTACTTTCTAAATTTTGCCCATTACCCTCATGTTATATATCATTGGAAAGGTCTGTGACCACTTAATCATATTATGCATCTCCGATGTCCATCTCCCCACTTTGCCCCACCCTCCCTCCCCCAAAGGGTACTTTCTAAATTTTGCACACAACCCTCATGTTATATATCATTGGAAAGGTCTGTGACCACTTAATCATATTATGCATCTCCAATGTCCATCTCCCCACTTTGCCCCCCACCCCCCTAAGGGATACTTTTCTAAATTTTGTTGACACCCCTCATGTCATATATCATTGAAAGGTCTGTGACCACTTAATCATATTATGCATCTCCGATGCCCATCTCCCCACTTCCCCCCCCCCCCTGAAGGGGTACTTTCTAAATTTTGCACATTACCCTCATGTTATATATCATTGGAAAGGTCTGTAACCACTTAATCATATTATGCATCTCCGATGTCCATCTCCCCCCCAAAGGGTACTTCTAAATTTTGCACACAACCCTCATGTTATATATCATTGGAAAGGTCTGTGACCACTTAATCATATTATGCATCTCCAATGTCCATCTCCCCACTTTGCCCCCCCACCCCCCTAAGGGATACTTTTCTAAATTTTGTTGACACCCCTCATGTCATATATCATTGGAAAGGTCTGTGACCACTTAATCATATTATGCATCTCCGATGCCCATCTCCCCACTTCCCCCCCCCCCCCCCCCGAAGGGGTACTTTCTAAATTTTGCACATTACCCTCATGTTATATATCATTGGAAAGGTCTGTGACCACTTAATCATATTATGCATCTCCGATGTCCATCTCCCCACTTTGCCCCCCTTCCCCCCCCAAAGGGTACTTCTAAATTTTGCACACAACCCTCATGTTATATATCATTGGAAAGGTCTGTGACCACTTAATCATATTATGCATCTCCAATGTCCATCTCCCCACTTTGCCCCCCCATCCCCCTAAGGGATACTTTTCTAAATTTTGTTGACACCCCTCATGTCATATATCATTGGAAAGGTCTGTGACCACTTAATCATATTATGCCTCTCCGATGCCCATCTCCCCACTTCCCCCCCCCCCCCCCAAGGGATACTTTTCTAAATTTTGTTGACACCCCTCATGTCATATATTGTTGGAAAGGTCTGTAACTGCTTAATCATATTATGCATCTCCGATGTACATCTCCCCACTTTGCCCCCCCCAAAAGGGTACTTTCTAAATTTTGCACATTACCCTCATGTTATATATCATTGGAAAGGTCTGTAACTGCTTTATCATATTATGCATCTCCGATGTCCATCTCCCTACTTTGCCCCCACCAAAGGTACTTTCTAAATTTTGCACATTACCCTCATGTTATATATCATTAGAAAGGTCTTTGACCACTTAATCATATTATGCATCTCCGATGTCCATCTCCCCACTTTGCCCCCCCCCCCCCCCCTGTACTTTCTAAATTTTGCACACAACCCTCATGTTATATATCATTGGAAATGTCTGTCACCACTTAATCATATTATGCATCTCCCATGTCCATCCCCCCACTTTGACCCCCCAAGGGTGTACTTTTCTAAATTTTGCATACACCCCTCATGTGATTTATCGATGGAAAAGTCTGTGACCACTTAATCATATTATGCTCCCCACTATGAAATTTGTCAAGTTAAAGCAACTATAAATTTTACTTTTATGGTATTATCAAGTTGTTTGCCGTCAAATTTTGACGGGTTCCATCTAGTGTTCTTTTAAAGAAGTATAAAGAAAAAAGTGATAAAGTATGTGAAAAGGGATTAGTTATATGAAAGTAACAAATCTTCACAAAATTCATGCATTGTCCAAAACTCCCAACTTCACACTAGCAGGGTCAACTTATGTGTGTTTATAAAATCAAAATATTTTGTCTGTATAAATCTACAAATATTTCTGAATATTGTGGAATATATTTCATTTCGAAAGAAGAAACTTCGATTTTCTGATTTTTGGCACCATGATTGCTGATTTGGGACCACTCTGCGCTGCACCAATTATATTAACTGTAGTAACTCTTATTTTTTTTCTTTCTACATTATGAATGCATGTTATATTCTGTGTTTTAATGTATTTCCTTTCTTTATTTTTTTATATTCTGTATTTTGAATAATTTGTTTGAAGGATTTCCAAAGAATTGGAACAGAAGCTAGGAATGTGTTACTATTATACTAACTCAAGGAATGTGTTACTATTATACTAAATCAAGGAATGTGTTACTATTATACCAAATCAAGGAATATGTTACTATTATACCAAAAATAGTGTACTGATTCCCATGGCATGAAATTGTACAATGGGTGAAAGATTTCCATCCTAATATTAATCTCTATACTTTTCTTAGTATATAAACATATCTTCTTAATAATGATCAGACAAAATATACACAAAAGTTTAGGTCAATTTATTTAATTGATAACACATGCAAAATCTTTTAATTTAAATATTTTTAATATAAAATTAGTAATAAAAAAAATATATATATTGTCGGGTGTTAAATTTAACTTACCACCCCAGTGGCAGAAACACGGCGACGTAGTTGCGGACAATTTTTGTCTGCACTAATGAAATTTCGTCAAAGGATCGTGGTAAAAACAAGCGAATTTCGGCAAAGGATCGCGGTAAAAGCATGCAACTTTCGGCAAAGGATCGCGGTAAAAACACGCGAGTTTCAGCAAAAGATCACATTAAAAGCATGCGAATTTCAGCAAAAGATCGCAGTAAAACACGCGACTTTTGGCAAAGGATCGGGGTAAAAACACGCAAGTTTCGGCAAAGGATCGGGGTAAAAACACGCAAGTTTTGGCAAAAGATCACGTTAAAAGCATGCGAATTTCGGCAAAAGATCACGGTAAAACACACGAATTTTTGCAAAGGATCGCAATAAAAACACGCGAATTTCGGCAAAAGATCACGGAAAAACACACGAATTTCGTCAAAGATAGCAGTGAAAACACGCGAATTTCGACAAAGGGTCACAGTAAAAGAAAAAAAAAAACTATTTTTATCAAACAATTGTGGAAGAAAATCCTGAGTATCGACAAAATTTACTGCATAAAAAGACTGCTAAAATATTGAAACCCAGTTCCTTTTACTAATGTCTAAAGATTGTCGCAAAATAAGAAGAAATGCTAAAAATTGCATAAAAAATTCAAAAATAGATGTAGGAATTCCGGATTCCTTTTACTAATGTAGAAAATTCGCTGCAAAAAGAAAAAAAAATGCATAAAAACTAAGAAAACTAGCCTAAAAGCAGGCTTTGAAGTACATAACTTCAGACAAAACACTTCAGAATCTTCCTGCCAAATCTTGCAGCTCTGCACTTAGCGGTCTCTTCAGAAAACATCACACATAAACATATACATAAATTTTAAAATCTGAAACAATATACAGAACCAACTTTTAAAATATTGGGTTAAGCCAAACCCAACCTGCAGGAATATAAACTCAGCTCAAACTGAAAGCAGAGTTAACTGATCTGCAGCTGATCCAGGACTTTAATTAAGACATTTTTCTAAAGAAGGAATTTATGTAGCTGCATCAGGGGAGGGAAATTTATTTCTCCCCCCCCCCCCCTGCTCTCCTGGATCCTTTCACAAAATTCTCTGTGAATTTCAGAAAATGTTTTTTTACTCAGTATCACACCTGGTCCCGGGATAAGCTTATCCTTCCCATTTTAGAAATTCCACAAGAAGTGAGATGATGAAACGATATGTAACATCAAAAGTTATAAGCAAAATTAATGAGAATGCATCATGCTTACCATAAATAAAATTATGAAAAAATCTTAGTATAGTGTATTATTCATTCATTAAAATTACACGCGAAATTGACAGACAGATTATGAAATTTTAAAAGCTTGTCGCAGACAGCTACAGAACTTTCTGCCACTGGGCTTACCACAGTTGCAATATTTTTAAAAATAAAAATAGTAAAATAATAAAAATAGTAAAAATAAAAAGTATTTTTGGAATATTTTTAAATTACGCGACCTTCATTTATTTTTTACTATTATTATTTATTTATTCTTTTTTATGAGTCTTTCTCTAAAACCATGAACTTAAAAATAGGTGTTTGCAGCTAATGATTTATAATACATATTTTTAAATTACTTGAATTTTATTTTACATTTTTATACATTATTTAATTATTAAATCATGGATATCAAGGTAATTTCCTTTAGATTTCCTGTATGAATATGTTTCTCTCCCTTTTTTATTATTATTATTTTTTAAATCTTTTCCTTTATATATAGATATTTTCCATGTTGAAACAATATGGAAAATATGCTGTTTATTGACCTACAGGAAGATGTGAAGATAAGAGCGGTAACTGTTCGCCAAAAGTTATGGTTTGACATGCATCACATTTCTTATTTTTCTCAGCAGATGGTACCAGACCACATGGCATAAGACTGAAAATGAATTTCTTGGAAGAAAAAGCAAAGCAACGACAGTAAACAAAAGGGGTGAAAAAAAAAAAAAAACACTAGTTTCGTAATAAATTTTCCAAATAAACCTTTGAGCATTTTATGTTCTTTTCATATCTCTATGAATATGAATAAACAACAAAAATATGTTTTGCTACATTGCTTCTTCAGATTGGCAACAGTTCTGTTTGGTTTATTTTCAACTTTGTCGCATGCTTATTGTATAATAGTAATATTACATGTTTAAAAACCATTGATTAATCAGGATTTCAAGCATTTAAATTAGTGTAGATTTTGATTTTTATATGGGATTATTTAATTTATTGAAAGGGATTTCTTTACAATTGCCCTCCTTTCATACTCTGATTAATCTTTGATTCATAAACGAAGTCAGAGCCAAATTTTTGATACAAGTCTGAATAATGGGTGTTGTGTTGATGAGCAACTGGTTATGGGTCATTCCATGGTAACTTACGTTACATTTAGAATAACTGACATCAGTAATTTTAGTAATATAACACTAAAAAATATTCAAAATGTAATGTTTATATGATTTGTTAATTAAATGTAACAAAGCTAAATTTGGATAAAAATTACTTAAATGTAGTACTATTTCTTGAACTCTAAAAATTATATTTTTTATTATAGTAACTTACGTTTCTGACAAAAATAACGTAAGTTACCATAATAAATATAATGGCCAGTGTTCAAAAAATAGCACTAAAGGTAGGTAATTTTCATTCAAATTTCACTTTGGATAGGTGCAATTAACAAATCATATCAACATTACATTTTCAATATTTTTTGGTGTTATATTATGAAAATTACTAAAGAAAATTATTCTAAATGTAACGCAAGTTACCATGGAATGACCCTTATCCAGAATACATCTGGACCTAGCCATTCTAGATAACTGGTTCCAAACTGTATAACATAATTTTTCGTATGGGGCAAAAACCTCCCACTTTTCTTATTTCAAATGTTTCAGGTATTTTTGCATGAACTTTAAACCCTATTTGTATTTACTTTAATATTTATTAAATTCATACTTTTTCCTGTCTCTAAATTGTATGGCATATAAAATGTATAGTACTTGTGTATTTCTCTATTGTGTTCTTTGTGATAAAGCAACAAACTTTATTTTATGGTGAATATGCATCATAGAAGTTATCACGATCATCTAAAATATTTTCATATTTCTTGTTGCCAAAATTTCAACTCTGCAAAATGAATAATTTAATTTTTAAAACTACAGATAGTTTTTTCAAGGTTGAATTATCTCTTGTTACAACTCTTGTTTTCTAACAACCTCTTTTTGATTTACATTAAAAAGAGAAAAAAAAGTGGAGGATTTATCATCAAAATTTAAACATTCTGAACACACACACACACAAAATACACAAGTGCTAAATTTATTTTATAAATTATGTTGAAAAATCTTAAGTTTTTTTTTTTTCTTTTCTAGGTTTAATCAAAAAAGCATCCCTGATAAGATAATTGAAGAATCCCAGATTTTAAAAAGTATTACCTCATTAATGTCTTTATACAAAGATTGTTATTATTATTTTTATTATTTTATTTATATTATTCATATATTTCTCTTAAAAAGTTTGTAATTTTCAAAGTTAGTCATAGTTTATTTTCTCTAATTAAATGCATCTATTTAAAAAAAAAAAAAAAAAAAAAAAAAAAATCATTAAAGTAATTTTTATGATAAAATTTTATTAAAAAAAAGTACATTATAATTTTAGTTAATTGCTGTTTATTATAAATCATATTTTTACACATTTTTTTAAATTCGGATGAATATATTTTTTTTTTTTTAAAAATCACTTCTGCATAATTTTAAAGCATAGTCTCTGAATTTCTACTATCAAAGGTGGAAAATTCTTATCATTCACTCACAAGATAACATTTAACTAGTAAATCTTAAGATCAGGGGTCCCAATGTCAATTTTGAAAGACATTTTATTTTTCATCTAATTCACACAATATCTAACATCCTGAAACCCACAATTTAATGTTAGATTATAAGTATAATTTTAAGCATATAAGATTTCCCAAAGATTCAGAAAACCTAACTTTTAAGTCCTGTTATATTAAACACGATTCCATAAAATTATGCTTTTCATCTACTTATTATTAGAATTAAGGAATGTATATTTGCATTTGCAAATAATTGTGCTATTTCAAGATTCTACTATATCTACAAGTATGTTTTAAACTATTTTATTACGGAAGTGTCTTGTATATTATTATGGAATTTTATTCATTGGCCTTAAATGTTTTATAGAAAAAAATTAAGCAACCCAGGAGGGCTTCTTATAAAATTTCTGGTAGCAATCATTTTTGTCAAATATTTGTTAATTGCATTTTCTTTGGCTAAGCGACAATAAATTCTTGGAAAAAAGACCATTAATTTTGATTTTAAAGCTTTTAAAATTTCTCTATTTTTATGTTAATGTATTGATAAATTGTGATGTTAAAAGTAGGATCTTATAGAAATTTTAGCAATGGTGAATTTTTACTATTTTTTTCAATAACATCACTTTGTATTCTTTGAGATCAGAAACAGAAATTAAGCAGGAAATTTTATTCTTACGAATGACTTGGAGTAATGTAATTAAAGTTATGAAATAGAAATATCCTTTTAATGATTAGTTTCTAATACTTTTGTTCATTAATTTATAAACTTAGAGTTTTTTTTTTTTGTAAATTTTGTAAATTATTCTTTTAATAATAATAATAAGAAACTAGGATGAAGTACAGGTCAAATTTTTTTGTTGTTATTCCATTATTTGCCAAATTCATTCAGAAAGAATGGATGGTCTGTGCTCTTATATTTCTTTGATACAATTTCACTGTTGCATAGCTAGTGAACTACTTCTACCAATAAAATGTTTTACAGAACTAAGGGGTTCTATCCCTTTTGAGCCATGCTCAATAATACCAGTCCAGTCCAGTCCAGATCTTGCAGGCTTTAAAAACACACTAATTTGCTCTGCTTTAAATAGATTACCTGATTACGAAAGATTAAATGATATTATCATGACCAGTGGTGATCTTCTTTAATCAGATTACCATTCATTTCCGTTTGACTTGTGGAGGGGGGGGGGGGGTGCTCAATGCTACATTCTCCATTGTTGCGATAGCTGTTGGCTGTTTTCATGATTGATTAAGAAAGATAAATTACAGTGTTAGTTAATTTTTTTTAGAATAGAGTCTTTAGTTACTTTTTTTAGAATAAAAAGATAAAGACTGACAAGGAAAGATTTCATCGGAAATTTTAAATGAGTATTGTTATTGATATAAAAACACAGCATAGTTCTATCCAGAGATAATCACTCTTTACACATGCTGAATTTTTAAAAAGAAAAGATAAATACATTAGATTCAAGCTTAGTTGTACTATAATAATTACTATATATATTTAATCAAAATAATGGTTTTTATCAATTCTTTTATAAGCTTAATGTTTCTGTTGTATGAGCTGTATGAACTGATTATAATATAGTAGCCATTGATTATGATTTTTTTATTATGTTCATTACCAAATAGATCTCTATCATTTCATTTCTGTCTTTGTGTGTCTAAATTTCTTTTAAAAAAATGTCATGTACATATAATCATATTTTAAAGACAAATATATATATATATTTTTTCTATGCAGATGTAGAGAAAAGTAATCCCCCACCTTTGAATATAAAGTAAGTTTAATATAATAGTAATAAAGTCAAGGAATTCTATAAATGTACTATATTTATTGTTTATATGCTATTGTGCTATGAGAATTTTGAAGTTAATGTAGTAGTACATCTCGAGAGTTGAGAATATGATCCTTGTTATGGATGCTCTGAGAACCATATTATTATTTAGAGATTTTCACAGTTATTATTCCAATAGCGTATCTCAAATGCTACCAAATCTGTCATTTTCTCGCAGTCTTTTGCTTATTGGTCAATACTTGTTATACTTTCCAGTAGGGTCAAATTTGGAGAAAACTTAAACTTAACAACTTGTTCATTTTCATGCATTATGTTCAGCATTCTCATTTGCTTTAATAAATCTTCATTAACATCCATTTTGATGTTATGACATGTTTATTAATTAAGAATTAATATGAAAAAAATGTATATGCATTATGTGAAATATTGTTATAAATAACTTAACTTTTAAATAATTTTTTTTTAAAATTAATATTATTCAATTTTTAGGCTTGACTTCAGCATATCATCAGAAAGTGAAGATGAAGAAGCGGACTTTTTGAGTTGTATGTGCCATATTTTTCTGCTTTATAATTTTAATTTTGTAGTTGTTTTTAAGTTATTTATTTTATTGTATCTTTGAAATTTTTTTTTTATTTAAACTAAAAAGGAATTTAAATGTGTTATAGTTACAAAAAAAAAAAAAAAAAAAAAAAAAAGATTGAAATGTGTCAGATTGCTTTCTAAAATCACGCAACCCATATTCTGTTCACATTTCACAAAACAAGAAAGAAAAAAAAAATATTCACTATAAATGCTAACAATCGTACATCATATGATGTATCAATAACCCGAAATTCAAGCATGTATCTTTATATTTCTGACAGATAATTGCTGAGATGTGGGTTGCATGACTTTAGAAACACCCTGTACTTTTATAAACAGATAAAATTTTTAAAAAATTTGAGACATTTCAATCTGTTATTTTTGTAACTATGACACGTTAAAATTCCTTTTTTAGTAGACATTTTACAAAATGCCAAGATTTAATAAATTATTATACTAGTACATGTGATGCTACAATAGCAGCATCTCTAATTTATTTTTAAAAATATTATGCAAAGTACAACTAAACTAGTAAAATAAATATTTAAAAGTTGGGTGTGTTTAGAAATTTGTAGTTTAAAATCAGAAGGTCATTGCCATTTGCTTTCCTTGACACCATTTTAAAATTGCTTTAAAATAAGTTTCAAGATTTTCTTTGAAAACAGAAAACTGTATATGTATATGATAATATAAATAATGAACATTAGGAAATTCATATAATATAATACAAGGCCTGAAATTCAGAAAAGTATGGTTGGGATTCATCCTCAAAACTTTTTTAATTTCGCTAATTTTTGGAACAGTCAAGCGAGAGAAGCAGTGCAATGACCACTATGAAATTAAGACCACAAAAACTGTGAAACCCAAGTATTAAGTGCACATAACATATGGTTAAGATTGAAAAGTAGAAGTATATAAAACTTAATTGAAAAAATAAAAATAAACTTTTAGAATTGCCATTCTGAATTGTTGATGTAAATTTTTTCAGTTATATTTTGCTGTATGTTAATATGTATTGTTAATTTAAGAGTAGATGCTTGTGTAACAAAAATTGTCAG
Organism: Maratus michaelseni; assembly: GCA_963931845.1. NCBI lineage: Eukaryota > Metazoa > Arthropoda > Arachnida > Araneae > Salticidae > Maratus > Maratus michaelseni. The sequence continues at coordinate 376,114,748 of OZ007591.1, forward strand.
CTTAGTTTCAAACTAATATCACTATTAGATTAGACATCCTTTTCAAAAATTCCATAAAAATAGAATTCATCTGATCACCAGGAAGCTGCCATGTTTGTAAATAAAAATAGGAATTATAAAGACAAATTTAATGGTTCACCAAATAAGCACATATCTCATGTAGCTTTATTAATAACTTTCTCACAATGCCCACTAGTTTAAAAAACAGGCATTTAAAAGTTTGGAAGCAGTATTGTCACTTTGGCAGGTGCATGAACAAAAGTGCCTTTTTAAATTAAATTTTTTTTTTTTTTTAATGCTGAGCAAGAAGATGTTTAAAAATTGAAAAAAAGCATAGAATATTTTATGTAGTTATAATATATATATATATATATATTTGTTTTACACTGGCACCCTTCTTTAAATAGCATGTTAATATAAATGCAGGCTAAAGATAATTTTCTCTCCTCAGAAAATAATGAGTTTCAAGCTCTGTATTAATTTATATCTAGTTGTCAGAAGTATAATTGTCATATCTTAATTGTTAGAGTAATGTTTATGTTACATTTGTTGAGTTATTAATTATATTTTTATTGTAGAATAAACTTCTTTAGTTCCATAAATTGCGCATAAATACTATTTCTTTCATGACAACTATTTTCTCCTTTACAGTTTCTCAAAGAATTCAAAGTACACCTCAAGTAAAAAGTACACCTCAAGTAAAAAGCACATCTCAAGTAAATGTCTCGTAAGATATTTAAATTTTATGTTGAAAAATCGATAAAAGATTAATTGCCCTCTTAAATGTTCCTCAGATTTATAGCTGAATTATATTTCATATGTAAAATATTCTTATGTTTAAAAACTCATAGTGACCGGAGATATTGCTAGTATTTTTTTTTTCAAGGAGTGAAAATACACTTGACTTATTTGGAGAAGTGATTTTAGTGGCCAAATATTTCTGGAACATATCAATGTACAGTAGAAGATCTTTATATTGCACTACTTTGAACGTAGGGTGTAGGTGAGGAAATGCCAACAATTCTTTATGATTGCGACTGTATATTACAACAACAATGGAATTAATTGTATGCCAAACCATGGTCGCTAAAATATGTCAGCTAGCTGTGAAGCAGCAACATTGAAATATTTTAAACACTAAAAAGTAGAAAATAAAGTATAATAAAAAAAAAAGAGTATGCTATTTTTTTTCATTTAAATATGCTTTTAGCAATTAATAGTATAATATTAATTAAATCATGATTATACGTTGAGAAAACAACTTATAAATCCCCAATACATAGTTTAAAAAATGTTTTTTTTTTTTCCTTTCCTGTTGCCATATCTTAAAAAAAGAAACAGCAAAAATTATAATTTTCTGAATAAATTTACTAGTTTGCACTTTCTACCCAACGTAAATCAAAGTTGTAAATTTTCCATAATCAGGGACATTGCCAAATTAACATATTGTAATTGAAATTTTTTAGAACATAAATTACAGTTATAAAATTAGGCGTGATTTTTACGATAAACCTTCAATGTTTATAAAAGAGAGTTAAACAAAAAAGAAAAAAAAAAAAAAAAGCTATTTATACTTATTATATTACTTATTTTCAAATTTTTTTCATGTAATAATAGCAGTTCTTCATTAAAAAGTTCAGAATTAAGGAGATAAAGATGAAATAATGTCAAACTTAATCCTTTAGAGGTTAGCAATATTTGTATAATTTGGAGTGGGAGTTCTTCTTAAATACAAAATACTGAGAAGTTATGTGTTATATAGAGAATTACGTTATATAGAATTGCATTACAAAGATTTTCTACTGTATATTCAACCACAAAATGTACGTATCAGTTATAAGTTACATAACAGGAAATGACTAATTTTAATAATATTATTTTGCATGTAATTTTTTTTATAGTATTATATTAGAACCTCATAATATGCACAAAGATATTCTCAGCTGACAGTCTCTTATAAGACGAAAGAATCGTCCTTAGTAATTTTCATTATATAAATAGAGCGTACCTCGTAGATGGCAGAGCCCCCTAAATTGATTCTGTTCATATACTTTAATTAAATTTTGTAAATATTCACAAATTGCGTATGTGTATATAGATCAATATTGTGGCATTTTGTAGAGAATTCAAGATAGTGTTTAGTGAACACTTATTTATTCACATTCACGGCTAGAGATGGGAATGTTTGGGAAAGAAACGGAAACTTTAGGGAAAAAACTGTTTTTTTTCTGAAAGGCTATTTCTCAATTTTTCCGAATTGGAAAAATTGAAATTTAATTTATAAAATAATATATTCAAAATGTTATTATGGCTACATTCTGATATTTTTTCTTTATGTTTTTTCATGTTTAGTGTCTCCCATGAAAATGTTAACATAGAAAATATGATCTGTAAGCAGTTTAGGAAGAACTTGAGTCCTTCAAAGGATCCTTTACAATTTCTTCACCTTAAAATATAGAACACGAGTTTGATGGCTGTAACATCCATTATTTCTTAGTTATACCATAAAAGCTATATACCACTGAAAAGATAATTTAATCAAAAATATCATGCAATACAGTTTGTTCAATTCTAATTAATTTATCAAACATTATAGCTAAATAATCAGAAAAAAGCAGTAAAATCTGGTTACGTTGATGATAATGATTTTTGTTTTTCTTGAATGTAGTCAATGTATATGAAAATGTTTTTAGTGTCAGACAGATCCCATTTTATTTGGTAATGTGTCAATCAAAACTAGCGTAGGATTTAAAAAATATGTATATGTCATATTTTGGTACTTATAAGAAGACTTTTATCACTATTTTTTATGATTGCTATCAAGTTGCTAAAGTTCTTTGACACTTTTCAATTTTTGAACTAGTAAAGCATAATAAAATTAACAAAACATCATAAAGAGTTGATTAGTTACCCAGAAATCAATGTGCAACAATATTTTTAAGTGTAGAAAGCTATGAAGTTTTGAGTAAAATTAGAAGTAAATTAACAAAGGTTCAAGTCAAGCAAAACATGACTGGTAAAGGCAGGAAAAAATTCAGGAGAGCAATTGGCAGTGGAAGAGTAAGATCCCTGTGTATAGGTCACAGAAAACAATCATCTCGGTGAATGCAACATGAAATGGTGCACTGAAATGTGGAGTTGAATCAAAGTACAGTTCTGTAGAGAATGCAGTATTTTGCTCTAAATGCTAGAATTTCATGATTTTTTTTTTTTAAATCAAATAAAGGTTGAAAATATTAAACTGAGCTAAAAGGCATGTTTACAAGACAGAGGAATAGTAGGGTCATGTTATTTGGATTGTTAAAATGTTTCTTTATGGAATTCTAGCATTTAAACCAAAATACTACACTTTGCACAGAACTGTACTTTGTTTCAACTCCCCATTACAGTGCATCATTTCATGTTGCACACAAGTTGCTATTATCAATTTTTAAGCAATAGAAGATATAAAAATAATAATATTTATAATGTCACAACTACAATAATTTGTTTCTTTAAAATAGTGTCGTCATTTATACATAAAGCAATACCATGTAGAGGGGATTTAAATTTACTTTCAAACAGCAGTGATTATAGTTGAAACTCATAAGATTTATTTATTTATTTATTTTTTATTATTATCTCTACTGGTAATTGAACAACTGCAAATGAAAAATCATTTCAACAGAGACATGATATATTACCAACAATGGTGTTAAATTAAGCAAGAAAAGCTACTGTGAAAATTCCGAGACTGAAAGGCTAGCTTTTAAAAGTTGACTTTTCTTTTTCATAATATATTCATGTAAAGTGAAAAAAAATATTTTCTTTAGTATGCAGAAATTAAAAAAATGTTTATTATTTTATATCTTTTAAGAAAATGTAACTTATGTTTGAGAAACATTTGTAAAAAATCAATTTTTCCAGAAAACCCCCGGAAAAAAACTTTTTTTTTCCGCCACTTCAAAATTTCTGGAAATTTTACATCTCTATTCACGGCACAGCAAAACATTTACACGGGCAACAATCACTAACAATTAAGGAAACACGTAAAGTTTGAGGATGACAGTCCATGGGAGAGTACAGTCCAGTACTCTGGCAGTGTATTTCAGACATCTGTAAAGGCCCTGCCTTTACGCAAACCGGGGCCAGTGTTGCTGGATAAAATCCAACGCTTGCAGCATTTTACATCAGAGATCTTCTCCTACAGCAATCGGAAAATGGAATCCCTTCTTGACCTAACTGATAATTCTTTTATTTTCATATCTTTGTGTTAGCTTTAATTAGAAACTTTCCCTATTAGTAAAAAGATACAGTATGTTTCTATTTTTTAGAGCAAGTTGTTACATAACAAGTGAATCAGAAAGTGATGACGAAGTGTTTTCAAATCGTTAAGTATTTTTACAGTCATTTTATATGATATTTATTCTTATTATTAATTTTTGTTAAAGTTAATAAATATGAAGTTGTGACAATGGCATATTTTTTACTATTTCAGTTACAGAAAGATTCAATTTGTTGACTCCTAGGACTGAAAACAAGTATGTTTTATTATTTTTATGCAGAGTTTTATATTGATTTTTTAAAAAGAAATTAATGCAAGTTTTATATGTTTTAAAATTTTATTTGTAAAATTAAAATTATATGATACAGTCAGACCAGATTAAGACACTCATGGTTAATATGCAATCCTGCTTAATAAATGGATTTTTTTTTTCAATCCCTTGAACACTGTTATTAGACTAATGTAAAAATATCACGGTTAATACATGAACAGTTATGATGTGATCTTGCTTAATACGCGACAGCATTTCGCTCCCTTGAGAGCAAAAAATCTCTCTTAAGATGCGAATTATTTCTGTTGCCCTGAATTTTTTTCAGATAAAAACCACTGTTTCTGAAAGTAATATTCGCCTTATTTAATGACAGATTAATTAAGGCGAATATTATTAATCAAAAATAGTGGTAGGTATTTGAATTTAAGAAACCTTTGCTAAATTAGCAACACTGCAACTCTTCTTCCATCCCATGTTCTAACATTCTTTGTCTCTCTCTTCGTGTATATTTTTACTGAAGTAGAGAGAGAAAGACTAATTTTAATTCTTCTTCTTTCTTTGCACGGTGTATGCTTTTGATTTTTTTTTTCTCTTGTACAATGTATGAAATAAAGCCTTCGTAGCATTGTGTGCTTTTAAACACATAGGAAGAATAAGGAAAATGTTCTTTTGTTTCCAATTCTGTGTCATCATTACTTTTTGCAAATGGCAGTCTGGTCCGGCTTTATTCATGGCCGGTGAGTTACTTGCACCACAAGTTTTGTGAAGTCAAATTGTCGCTGATTATGTTGTCGAATTTTAGCAAATTTTCTGTTAATATGGAGAACTGTCATAGAGTTAAAAGGAAGGTCCTATCTGTGTCATACAAAAATATGACTCTGAAGACTATGGTAAATAAAACATCATTCGCAAAATCAATAAATATTTCATAACCAATATTATGTGTCCTGCTAAAAAAATTCACACAATCAAGAAAATTTCAGGTGCTTATTTGTTTAAGAGAATGAAGGTAAAAACCAAGAAATACGATGGCATATAAAGGATATTATTGATTAGCTTATATATAGGAATATTTGAGCTGGAGATTTGAACATATCTCTTAATGGTCAGTTGTGAAATGGAAGGCTTCACAGCTAGCATAGACTCAACAGAAAATTTGACATCGAGTGGATGGTTGGACCAATTAAAAAATCGGTATGGAATCTTATAAAAGCATGTTTCTAGGGAACCGACGGGTGTGAACACCAAAGAGGCAGAGTGTTAGAGAACAAGCATGCTTCCGCAAATTGCCATATTATATATTGGTTTTGATATCTTCAATGTGTTCAAATGTGGGCTCTTCTTCAAAGGAATCAATTAGTGCCTCATAAAACCTTCGCTGTGAAAAGGGACAAATACTTTGCAGGAAATTTCAGTAAAAATCGAGTACTTGTCAGAAAAAATGCAAACAACACAGAAAAAATAAGGCTCCTCATGGTTGATAAATCACGAAATCCCCACTGCTTAAAAAAATGAAGAGTTTGTTCTGTGAATATGTGAAGCAGATTTGGATAAAAGATCTTTTTGTTCCATAGATGTGGAACTTCGACCTACAGGTACAGATGCAGGAAAAATCTGAGAAGGTATTGCTATTTATGGAAAACTGCCCAGCCCAGTTGAAGAACATTCAGGGCTTTTTAAATGTCCCTATCAAGTTTTTTTCTTTTGTCTGTCTACCTTATTTTAGGGGTGTGACCAAGATATTAAATCATAACAGGAATCCCCAGCAGATGGTTTAGGCCATAATTAAGGCACTAAAACCAAAAACAGGTTTCAAACAGGCTGTTTTTACATTAAACTAAATTGATGCTCAGCCCAATGCAAGGAATTGTATGACCATCTCCTGTCTTAATGTTGAATTGATGTAAGTCAATGCATTGGGAAAACCAGACCTTCCTCAATGTGTAATTGACATGAAAGCATCTGTACAAGCTACTTTAGAAGTTTAGAAGACATTATGAAAGGCACAAAAAGGATATCTCCTTGTGTCATGACTCCAAGAACAAACAAGGAAGGACAAGGACGACAATGAACCCAAACTCCTGTCAATCCTGACCTCATCTGCTGTTGCAAATGCCTTCAACGTCTTGCTCAGATACGTCATCAAAATTATGATTAGAGATTATGTTTATATTTATTGTTAGTGGGGTTTTATAATGTAGGTTATATCACCACTGTGTTTTATAATAATGCATGTTATAGGGGGGAAAAAACACCCGTGAAGATTAAACAAATGCAACTGCGGTTGTCTATTTCTTTCATGTTTTGTATGGTTTGTTTACTTTTGCTATTCTAACAATATTTTTTTTCCAAAAGAATAATAAGGATTTCTTATTATATTAAAACTTCATGATTGAATATAAGATTACTCATTACCATAACTGCTCAATATGATTTTAATAACTGGGTTGTGCTGCAAAGATTTAATATTTTTGGTTTATGTTAAAAAAAAATTAGGCTAGCAGTAAAATTATTTTATTGCCTTATTTTTGGTAGTAATGTATTAATCAACAATAAAGCTGTATTTAAAACCATAGTTATTTTCAGTTATTATTCCTGTTGGTCCTATAAAAAACAAAACAATGAGTTAAACTTGAGTACAGTTAAATTGTATGTGTTAAAAGACACAATTGTCAACTGTAAACATATAAATGAAATATCTAAAGTTCATTTAGACGATTAGATGTGTAAATAAGCTCGGTATGATTTTATATTGGTACATTATAGCTTCATTTAACTAAAATAACTTTCAAATGTTTTATAACTTGTTTATATCTTTTTAAGATGATCAACAGTTTATCTGTTTTATTAACTTGTTTTTTTAAATCCATATTTTTCTATTTCTTATCAATTAAAAAAACCCAAGACTTTGGCAATATCGAGTTAAAGGTTATTATTATTTTTTTCATTTTAGGGAGAATTATGACACTGCACTTACATCTAATGGTAAATAGCTTGATTTGTTAAGTCTGTTATATATTCATTGCTATATTTTTCTGCAAGGTTAAAATAATTTTATTTTTTGTGGTTAATATGCTTAGACTTTCTGAAACTAAATGGGTCAAGTAATTTCCCCTCCCTTTAAAATATTTAACTACTTCACCTCCAAGTATACATGCCATGACTTTATTCTGCTGAATACCTGTACATCATTTGTTATTCCAAATTGAACTGTCTTGTTTTATTTATTGGCAAATAGCTCCAATTTCTAAAGTGGTTTATGTTAGTTTAACGACTTGTAAAGCAAAGTGGTTTGAAGGCTTCTAAAAGCATATGAATAAAATGTTTTGGAGGTAAAGGGGGTTAATATTCATTACTATAATGATATGTCGAGAAAATTGAATTGAGATCACAAAATGTTAAAAACCAAATGAGAATTGAAATATGACACATTAATCACAAAGATATGCCAATATGCCATAAATAATTAATTGAATCTAGAAAATATCTCAAAATTATAACCTGACATATCAGTGTAGGTAAGATGTATAGTGGCTGTCATTCACAATTGTTTCATTAAGATTTAAAATTTACATTACTTTATGTGAGATTAATAAATATCATAAGATAGTTTAATATTTACTTAAAAGAAAAACTAAGTTATAGCCAAAAGATAAATACAGATAAAATCTTAGTTACTGAAATTTGGAACAGTAAAAAATATTATAAAGACTGAAAGATTAAGATTATAGTTACCATTTCATAAATCAATGCAAATAACATATTTGATGAATGTTGGTGTGTATATTGAAGCACATAACAGGGGTCGATCCATGCAAAATTTGGCACCTATTTAGGGCCCCTTTACAAAAATCCTTTTAACAAAACTGTCCCTTTCAAAGAATTCCTTTTAATAAAACAGGCCCCTTCACGGAATTCCATTCCATAAAAACATACTCTTCATTAATTATTTTTATTTTGTTCACTTTTAAAATGTATAATTTGCAAACAAAACAAGTTCACTCAAAAGGAAACTTCAGCAGGAAGGACTTTTATTTTTCACAAAATGGGCCCCAAGGAAAAAATCCTGCATTGACCCCTACATAAAGAAATATCCAATTTTAGGTACACTATTTTATTTAAGCACATATCAATTAATTTGCAGAAGAAAAACTTAACATATATTATATATCATGATACTTTCGGACGTCCAATCATATGCTTTTTTTTTTTTTTTTTTTTAAGACCGCTGACCAGGCCTTTACCTGCCAGGCTTTTGCCTAGCTTAACGAGTTGATACCTGGCAACGGGACGAGAATTCGCCTGCTCTTCGCTTGGCGAAGATGTGTTTGTCAAATCTATAGGCCGACGTGGCTTCAGTGCGTCTTGTTGCTTTAATTGTTTTTTCTTAGTTGGCCGGCTGCTAATTGATTTTTGATGAGGCGGTTCAGCACTGCGCAGTGTGGCAAAGTCATGCCAGATGGATGTGAGATGCTGGGATATTTACTATTTCCTCGCTGCATCGCTCATCCATACGTCATGCCATATCTACTCGAGTTGGTCTCGTAATTTAAAACCTTGATCTGGTGACGAGACCTTCACCAGACTAGGCATCCCAGAGGTGTAATTCACAGGTAACTTGGAGGACTTTACACCCACGGCAGATTTTACATGCACCGGGCACCATTAGCGTACATGATCCAATTATATGCCAATCATCATGATCCAATCATCCCATCATATTATTTCCATATGTATATGGAAATAATTTGAAGAAAGGCTGATTATTGACATTAACATACTGAAGAGAATATTTTGTTTATCAAAATTATTTTATAAGACCTTAATAGTTCGTATTGAAGTAGAATGTTTATAAAGAGTTCACAAAGTTTAAGATATATATAGAGTTATAATTTACTAGTGTCCCGTTCCGGCTTCGCGCGGGAGGACAATGTGTTGACTACAATGTAGGTAGGGATGGGTTAGGTAATTAAAAAAAAAAATTGTATTTAAAAAATTAAGTTTTGTTTTGATAATGGCTCAGATTGAGCTGAAACATATGTCAACAGTCTAATAAAACCTATTTTACTGTTTATAATATTTTTATTTTACACCTTTTAGCAATTAAAAAGAAGTATATAATTATAAGGTGTTATGATTTGTTATATTTATATAAACCTTTATTCCATTTGTGCTATAATAATTTTATATTTGTCTCATTCAATAGCAAAGAAAAATAATAAATTTGTTACACCTTTTCCCCCTGGAAAGTAAGTTATTATTTATATAAAATCTGAAAAAAACATTTAAACAATTTTCTGTTACCTAAATTATTTGCTGTAGTTGTTTTTTTTAAACTTCTTTTGAGAGTTTAATTTTAAATTTCATTGTTTCAGAAGAAATTAAATATAAATAAATATTGAGATATTAGAAAATTATTTACAGTAACAATTATTACCTGCTAGTCAGTATTTTATAATTGCACCAAAATAAATAAATGAAAAAAAAAATAAAAAAATAAAAAATAAAATGTTTTTAATATTTAATTTTTCTAAGGCTAAAAATTCTTGGATCAAACTTTAAGACTGTTAAGAAAATAATAAATTTTTAAGTTACATATTTAATATTTATATTGTTCAAAGAAAAATAATGTTATGTTTTTGTTGAGTTAATATATAAGAAATAACTATATTTCAGGAAAGTTTCCTATAAAGCCGTGGATTCTGAGAGTGACGAATCTTTTTCAAACTGTTAAGTATTCTCGCAATATTATTATTTTAAAATATTTTCAAATTATTCTTTTTATTATTATTATTTTTCATTTCATGAAATTTAAAATAGTCTTAAACAAACAACAACAACAAAAAATACTTGCTATATAAAATTTCTTTTGGTAATTTTGGATTCTCTCCTCCTCTTACAGTATCATAGGTTATCATTTCTTGATCCCCCCCCCCCCCCCCTTTAATGGTAATTTTATCAGTGTCTAAAAAAAATCTTTTTATTTTTACATTATTTTTCTTTTTATACGTTTGCAATGACAAATAGATAATGGTTATACATTTATTATTCGTATACTTTAATCATTCAAATGAAGAGAGAAAATCGGTAAAATATCACTATTATACATGAAATAACTCTATATAAAATACCTAAAATATATAATTACTATTTGAAATTATTTTATAATAGCTTTTTTGTTACATAATGCATTCAACAGTAATATTGTCTTCTTGCACTAGCCCCTGAAGGGGAAGGAGGAAAGCAGAATTTCTTATCAACAAAACAGATGGACAATAATTGTTGCTTTTTCTTTATTAGTAAACACAAGTATCATTTCAATCAAACATACTTGGCACTTGGTTTCTCCAACAGCGGATTATATGTGCATGTGGCTGAACAATAGGAGTGATGAACATTGGGTTGATCTATATTTTGGAATGAAATGATTTCATAATCATTTATTGGCTTTAATAATAACTTTGTATTTCTATGAAAAGGACAACAGACTAATAAAAGAGATAACAAACAATTTTGATGTAAAAGAAAAAGTTGCAAAAAAGAGAAATTTTTTAAAAATTGATAACAATATCAAAAAACACCCCCCCCACCCCCCCACCCTCCCTACAGATATCTTACGATATCAAGTGCCTGTCCCCCCTCTCTCCCCTAAAGTGATAGCATTATATATGCACAGCTCCCATTGCAAAGGGACAAAGGCTTTCTGTGGATGTGACTCAGCCCTAGTTGTGCATTTCGCAGTTTTGATATTTTTATTTCTTTTCCCCTTTCTAATTAGTTTCTTCATATGTGCTTTTTTTGGGGGGGGGGGGGGGGGGAAGAGGAATTCTTAAATTCCTGACGTGGTTCAAGCTAAAAATTTTCAAATTCTGTCCAAGAACATTTCACAGGCAGAACGTGCCAAGAAATTTCACTCACTTTTGAAAAATATGCCTTTTTGAGCAATGATCAAGTGAGACAAGCAATACAGTGAACCATTAAGAAATTAAAACCACAACAATTAAATTATCAAGGGCACATGACATTTGGTTAAAATTTTTTTAAATGTTGATGTAAATACTTTTAATGATATTTTGCACTGTGTTAATTAATACTTGAGGTTAATTTGAATAGCATGGTAAAATAAATGTGGAATTAAAGGTATTTTTCTCTTCCTTCTACTACCACTTTTTAAAAATGTTCGTTTGGAGACTCCCCTTCTAGAAGAAAATTAATTTGAAACCCTGATATTTACATTATGTAATTGCCCAGACTTATTAACTTCCTATAACAAGATTAAAAAAAAAAAAAAAAATGTTTAGTGCCCTTTGAATTCACAAAATAGCTATTTATTTATTTTTGAAAATATTTCTGTTAACTATTTTTGTAGAAAAATAATACCATCATTTTGTTTTAACAAATGAACAGTGCTTTCTTAACATTTTTGTAACATTTAGTGATTTCTACAGAACTAATTTATCTGCATTGTTTATGCTAATTTATGCTGTTTAATGTTTTAAGATGTGAAAAGAAAACTACAAGTGCTATATATGCTTATTTTATTTTCTGTTTATTTTAGTTGTTGAGACATTAAGAACACCTATGTCTGTAAATAGGTGAGTGATTTATTAATATTGTTACTTTTAAATTTGCAAGTGCACTTTAAAAAAAAATCTGTATTAATAAAAGAAAGATTTTTGTCTGTTGGCAATAGTTAGGGAAATCTAGCATACATAGAGTTATGAAAATTTGGATTGTTTTTTTCGAATAGACAAAGGCAGGTCTAAATGTGTGCACCTGAGGCTCAGATTTTTAATTTTTTTTATAAGAAGCCAAATTATTAATTAAAAACCCTAATGAGCATCACAAAATGGGGGGTTTCTGTAATTCTGGTGATTGCGCCTGCACCTTTATGTCTTTCTTCGGATCTTCATGCAGGCAAAAGTGAAGCGTTCATTTTTTCTGAATTTTAAAACTGGATCACTGGGTCTTCCGTAAAATTACAAAAAAAGAAAAAAAAATGCATGCACATACACAAAGAAAAATTTTACCATACCTTCCTGTTTCTAATGGTAACTTTCATAAAAAAATAATAATAATATTTACTATTGTATATTCTGGCTCATAACTCACACCTGCGGTTTGAGGCTGTATTTTTCTATTTTTAGATATATTCACTGTATTATGCACACCTTTTTTTGCAAAGAATTTTCATGAGATATGTAGCATGCAAACAGAATAAAGAGTATTAAAAAGTATAATAACTAATGCAAATATAAAGAAAATACAAAGTGAGGGCATAAGCTACTCGCTGTCATGAATTTGAAGCATCACAAAGCATTTGGAATCATACGCTGGTTCATTCAAACAGTCACATCTTTTTACTAGTTCTTTAATATAATCTCAATTCTTATGTGTAATTTTTAAACTTTCATTTTTATACCTGACATATAACACGCACCTGTAAAATGTGATCATTTTCTTGTTTCAAAAGTGCATGCTATATGCTGGAATATACAGTACATATTTCAAAAGAATTTTTACTGGATCTTGATTACATGTTAGTTTTCAAGTTTTCCATTTTTATTCAATTTGAAACTTCTCGTGTAAAAACACACATGTGTGTGTGTGTGTGTGTGTGTGTGTGCGTGTGTTTTAAACTAAAACACACACACACACACACACAAAAACCCCCCTTATTCGGAGTACCTGGGGTACCTTTCCCTTTGTAATGGTGTATTTTTAAAAAATGTATATTAATATTTACTATTACTTAAATTTTTTTTTTCCAAAATTTGATTCCATGTTGGTTTTTGTATTTTCCGTTTCTTTTTCAAGTTTTCTGTTTTCTCTACTTTTTAAAACTGACGTATCCACTTCCCAGACGGAGGTATAAAAAACAAAGAAACGCTCACTTATTAAGTGTACTTTTCCGGCTGTGGTGTGGCAGTATCTTTGCTTTAGAAAAATATTAATATTTGCTATTTAAAAAATATATTATTTCTCGGAAGTTAATTCAAGTTTGTTTGCATCTTTTGTTTTTTTCTCCAGTTTTAAAACACCATCTCCTTTTGCCAGATGAAAAAAAAAATAGTACCCACTTATTCCCAAAACTTCTGGTTCTCTGGTTTAAAAAAAAAAAAAAAAAAAATTTTCTTGAAGTCGTTTTACAGATTTGCAAGATTTTTTTTTTTCTTTCTTTTTTCTCAGTGCCTTTGAAGATATCATTTTCCGTTTTAAGAGATTATTTGTGTGCTTTGTAACATTTTCGGAAGGGTTTTCGTTTTTGCACATGTCTGGGGAAACCTACATTTTCAACACAGATTGCCAATACACTGGAAGATATCATTGTGCGTTTTAGAAGAGTGAGAGTGAGGTTCTGGTGTGTTTTTTATATCATTTAGGTTTTCTTAGAAACTTTTTGTCTGAATTGAAAGTTTAATATATCTGAATGTCAGAAGTTAAATCACTATTCACTATAATGGGAGCCTTTAGTTCTTTTGGAATGATTTTTTTCCTTACTAAATATAAAATCACACAAATTCGAGGTTTGTTTGCAAAATAGATTGGATCATGCATAACACTCTTGATGTGCGCTGCTGAACGCCCCCGAACTCTAGGTTCATTTGTATAAATTTTTGTTTAAGAATATAAAATTATACAAATTTGAAGGTGTATGTCGATCATACTCACTGGGGCTCCCAAAATTAGGTTCATTCGGAAAGATTTTCATTTAAAAATATTAAATCATTCAACACTGAATTTATGTATAGTTAAAGTTATTATGGTTCTAGGCAATGTATGGCAGGTCAGCTAGTATTATACTAAAAAATAAATTAGATTGTGGCTTTTTGCATTTCATGCATGTGTGAAAATGTTCTTTCTTTTTAAACATTTTTTTTAAACCTGAATTTCTTCACTGGTTGCTTATTAATATATTTTCTTTCATCTTTTTGTGTATTTTTTAATTCTTCATTCAATTTATACGTTTTGGTGCTTTTGTTGTTTCCATTACTGTTTATTGTTCTAAAAAATACTGTTATTTTTGTGTTCTTATGCCCAGTAGCAAAAAAATGTGAGATTGTAGGCATTATGCCACAATTTTTTTTATTTAGTCTGTGAATTTTGATCTGTATTAAGAAAAAGTTTGTCTGTATTTTGAATAATCTTTTTTTATTTTTTTTAAAGTGAATAACTTGAAATATTATGTGCTAAGTTTGATAATTTTTTAATTAAAAATGATTTAATGTAGGTTTGTGTGAGCTTGCGAAGGGCTGTAGATTTTTGTTGTTCTAGATATATCCTCTATTTGCATGGCCTCTAAGCTTAGCCTACCGATAATTTCAGTAAAAAATACTTTGATGTTCTTGCTAGAATATATCTTAAAAATAGATAGAATATATCTTAAATGGTACTTTTCGGTTAGCCGGGCGCCAGTGATATATGTACATATATAAATATATGTATATATACATATATATACATATACATACATATGTGTGTGTATATATATGTATGTATATATATGTATATGTAGGTATAAATGTGTATCTATATATATAAGTGTATATATACATGTACATATATCACTGGCGCCCGGCTAACCGAAAAGTACCTCTTAAATTCTCTAGATATATCTTAAAAAATATATAACATTACATAAAAATGGTATCTGTCAGAATAGACAGGTTTTACTTTAAAATATATATGTTGTAATTTTAGTTAAAAGCGCAGAATTTTAAATTAAAAATGAATGTAAAATAACTGTATTTAAAATGATATTTTAGAATAATAGATATTCAATAATATATTGATAATTGGAAAATTAGTTGTCCAAATATTTCTTAGTCTTGATTGCCAGATTTATTTACTCCATTTCACCATAATGCATTTTTTCTGTCTCCTACTTTAAAATGAAATAATCCTTTTTTTTTAATCTTATGTGGAAGATCTGAGATAATTTAAAATTATATTATCTAAGATACCTTCACAAGTGGCCTATTAATTTTCATTTTAAATGGTAAAGTTTGGTTCTGTAAAAACATTTTTCTTTTCTATTGTAATTTTTTTTTCCATACCTGCAATAACAAAGAACAAATAAGATTTTTTTAAAACACATGTTTGTATAACGTTAACAGTTATGCAATATAAAAGAAATTAAAAAAAAAAAATCTTTATAAAATATGGACACTTTTTCTTAGCTCATAAATATGTGTTCAAAAATTAAAAAATATATATAAATTCCCAATTAAAGTAACAGGTTTACTTTATATTATATCAATAAAATTAGAACAGCCTGCTTTATTGAATATCTCACCGAAATCTGTAAATCAACATAATGTATATGATTGCTTGCTCCTGTAATCAAAGAGCAGGGAGGACCGAGCTATGCTCGGTCAAAATTAGCTTTGAGTTCAAATATCATGACCAAAATTCGCCACTAATCAAATTTTCTCGAAAATGTGACCCCAGCGTCTTCTCGTGCCCGAAACCCATAGGATATAACATTTAGTCAAAATAATCTGAGCCGTTTTCTAGATAAAGTTAGCTTGACCCATAGTGACCCACTAATCAGATTTCTCGAGCATGTGACCTAGCCCAACAGTCTTCTCATGCCCAAAAACCATAGGATTCAAAATTTAGTGTACATAGTCTGAGCCGTTTTTAAGATAAAATAGTTTGACCCATAATGATCCACTAATTGAAATTTCTGGAACATGTGAGCTAGCTTAATACTCTTCTCGTTCCCTAAAACTGTTGGATGCTAAATTTATTTCAAATCCTCTGAGCCGTTTTTAAGATAAAATACCTTGACCCAAAATGACCCACTAATTGAATTTTCTCAAACATGTGACTTAGCCCAACAGTCTTCTTGTGCCCCAAAACCATAAGATGCAAAATTTAGTGTAAATAGTCTGAGCCGTTTTTAAGATATAATAGCTTGACCCATAATGAGCCATGATCAAAATGACCCACTAATTGAATTTTCTCGAACATGTGACCTAGCCCAACAGTCTTCTCGTGCCCGAAAACCATAGGATGCAAAATTTATTGTAAATAGTCTGAGCTGCTTTTTAGATAAATTAACTTGATCCACAATACCCAAAAATGACCCACTAATCGAATTTTTCTGGTCATGTAACCTAGCCCAATGATTTTCTCATGCCCAAAACTCGTAGGATACAAAATTTAATCGAAATCGTTTGAGCCATTTTTTAGATAAAATTAACTTGACCTGCATTGACCCACTAATCGAAAGTTCTTGAACATGTGACCCAGCCCAGTAGTCTTCTCGTGCCCGAAAACGGTCGAATACAAAATTTTGTCAAAATCGTTTGAACTGTTTTTTAGATACAATTAGCTTGATCATGACCCAAAATGACCCACTAATCGAATTTTCTCAAACATGTGACCTAGCCCAATGATTTTCTGGTACCCCAAAACGGTAAGTTACAAAATTTCATCAAAATCGTTAGAGCCGTTTTCAAGATAAAATTTGTGAATTAAAAATGTTTCATTGATTAATTTCAAAATTGTGTTTTTAATTAAAAAATTAAGTGTGTTGTCAAATAAATTTATCAATAGCTCTTTCTTTTTTTTTGGGGGGGAGGGGGGGGTGTAGGGGGAGGATAATATTTATACCATAAACAGCATGTCTAGATTTAAGATATGTGGATTTTATAAAGTCCACAGTGTTTTGGTTTTTAGACTCAATTGATCCCTTATTAATATAAATTGTTTTACTGCATAATAAACATTAAAAAAAAAAAAAAACCCCTGAGATACCAGGTAGCTCTAGTTGTAATGCTTATATTTAGTATTTGCGATAATTTATAAAGCAGAGTTTCTATTGAGTCTCAATGATACATAAGATTTATTTATTTTTAATAGGAAAATTCCTCATAAAGCTGTGGATTCTGAGAGTGATGGATCATTTTCAAGCTGTTAAGTATTTTTACAATATTATTACAATAAAATGGTTCTTAAATTATTACATTATTTATAAAAATATAATAATTTGTTTTATTAAGATAGTTCATGTAACTGTAATTATTGTCTTTTAATTATCAATTCTTCATAATGTAAATGGATAGTTTCTTTTTCCCAATATATATATATCACCTTTCATTAATATAATTCTATCTGTTATAGTTATTGAGAGAATGAGAACACCTTTGTCAGTAAATAGGTGAGTGATTCATTAATATTATTTTTTAAAGTATTTTAAATTTATTTTTTAGTTAATGCAACCCCCAGGGGTAAACTTCCTTAGTTATTTATGGGCTTTGCAATCCCAGGCACCTCAGAGATGTTTCTCTTTTTCATCCCCATTTTGTTGTCTATCCTTTCCTTTTTGTTTCACTCTTGTTGTGGTTTCATCTTCGGTGGTGAGGGCAATTCTCTATAAGCCGATATCAACCTGTCTATATTGAATTATTAAGAATTGTAAACCACCCATGTATTTGCTGTATGTGGCAAATCCTATTCCTGTAAAGCGGGATCCTGGGAGTTGAGAAAAAGCAACATACCGCTTTGACATCTACTCACAGGTAGACAGGAGGTGCATATTGGTCCTGTATGCATCAATCGGCTGGTCAGCTGACCTGTCACGGACTACCTTAATGAAGTAATGTCATCTTGTTAAGGATGAAGACTGACATAGGAGTGTCTTGTGAGCGTATATGCCCTGGTTAGCACTAGTGTACAAATGTGCATCCTCTTATTAGGCTTGGTAGTGTAGTTTGTGGTGTGACCAGGATCTGAATGTATTTTTTTTTTTTACTATGGATGGACGAACTTTACTTTCTTCTATTTCTCTCTCCTGTGGAGAGCAAGAAACTGTACCAAACATTTCTTATGTATATTTTTTTCATTGGTCATCACACCAATACTAATATTTACATCATAAACAACATGTCTGGATTTCAAAGAGATGTGGATTTTATAAAGTCCATTGTATGGGATTTCCAGACTAATTGATCGCCTATTAACCTCTTTACTCCCAGGGCGTACGCTGTGTACGTCCTCTCATTTCAGCAATCAGCGACCAGGACATACGCTGCGTACGTCCTCTCATTTCAGTAATCAGCGACCAGGACGTACGCTGCGTACGTCTTCTCATTTCAGTAATCAGTGACCAGTACACCAATATGTTCACTAAACATCTTACGTCATTATAAGAAAGAAAATAAGCTTTCGACCATCACTGTTAAAAATATCGTAAAAAATTACCTCTGTTTTTAAAGGCTATCTATTTTCTGACCAATGAGAACGCTCCAAGGGCGTTTATGTAGCATTCTCATTGGTCAGAAAATAGATAGCCTTTAAAAACAGAGGTACGTTTTCGTGATATTTTTAACACTAGGACTACCAGAAATTTTACTAGAGTTTTTTTAAAACTATTTCACACCAGAAATTTTATTTAAAACTACTTAACTTATAGATTTAACGTATTTCTGTGAGTATTATGTTTAATTTATTTTTAAAGAAAATCTGGTTCGAATCAGAATAGATTCATTTGGTAACCGTCAAAATAATGGCTCATGGTAGTTCTAGTGTTAAGAGTGATTGTCGAAATTGTGTCGATAGCAACATCGACAAATAATCTATGCAATCGCATACATAACAACGTCGATAACCAATATCGACACTAACAAGGAAGGTCTCCACAAGTGCATACTCAGAAAATTTTGAAAAAATTACAGAATATTCTTCTCATGAGGATATATACATTTATAAAAAAATTTGGTGCGGAACCTCGATATAACGTCCGTAAAAAAAATATGAAAATTTCGTGTTTTGGCGATTTATCGCTGGGTTGGCGACACAATGAAATTTAAGAAAAAAACATGCATTTACGATAAATTCTTTTTTAGGAAAAACGTTTTCTACTCTTTATACTGAACTAGTTAAAGTAAGTTTAACTTAAATAATTTCACTTTTATAACTACGGTTTTGCCATGTATAATTATATGTACATCTAAAAAAAAATTAACGATCGCATTCTACGGCTTAGAACAAAATTTGAATTGATTAAAATTGCTTTAAACTAAAAATTAATTGTATGATTCTGAGCATTGTCAATTTGTCATCGATATTGTTAGTGCCAGAGACAACTAAAGAAAAGTCTTGTTGCCGTGGAAACAATGACTTATTCAAAGTCGAAATGTATAATGAAAGAGTGTTTAATCGGACGTTTACTGTTAAAATACAATTAAAACTTAACCAGCCTTCAAAACTGTATAAAATTAAATAACTTCAGCAGTAGTTAATTTGTATATGTATTACATAACTTTATAGAAAAAGTAATAAACTATTTAATCGTTGAAGTTTAAATTCGTAAAGTGCTACGCATTTAAACACTCATTTAACCAGAAATTTTCAAATACATTAAAATCGCTTGCATTTGGCGACGAAAAAGTTTTGCTCACCAAATCGCATCTTTTTGCGTCAAATACTCGAAAGTATTTTATTTTTTTACAGATTTTCTGCTGGGATTCCGCAGCTAAATTTGACTGATCTCTTATTACTTACATGAGTAGCTTCATTAGCATTTTTTTCAAAATATTCTGAGTATGCGCTGTAAGGAGACCTTCCTTGTAAGAGAGTGGGTGCAAACTGAGCAAACTATTTAAACTTTCTAACAGTAAGCCGCTAGAGGGCAAAAGGAGCAGCGAAGAATAAATTAGCATAATCACTTCCAAAATCAAAACGACGCTTCGGTATAGATTCGACTGTTGTGTGTGTTCCCACGATTTATATTTGTCATGGATGGTGAAAGTAGGGATGATAAAGATTATATTCAATGGAGTGAGGACGATTCTGAGACCAGTGACTCAGAATTTGAAGACATTTCAGATGAAGATGTGGAAGCCAGAACAGTTGGCGATTGGACTTATGTTGTTGATCCTTTTTGTGATAGTCGTGGAATGGAATTAAAAGAATTTGAAAATGGATTTGATTTCCACACAGCCGTGAACATGGAAGAAATGGTAAGTCCTCGAAAATGTTTTGAACTGTATTTTTCGAATGTATCCATAGTTACCATGTATGTAAATGGACCAATGAGCGTGCAAACCAGTACTTTGAAGAAACGTACTATTGCTCCTTGAAAGTACATGGGCTGACATGGCGTGAAGTGACAATACCGGAAATGTATATATTTTTCGCATATATTTTTTTTATGGGGCTTGTACGCCTTCCAGAAATGAGTGATAATTGGTCGTCAAGTAACTTGTGTTGCAGACTGAAATGTTTTGATGGTAAAATTATGAGTCGAAATTATTTTCAAAATTGTTTTGAAATTTTTGCATTTTTCAAGTCCACAACCAGCGAGAAAAGGGTACCCAGTCACTCAATTTGCACAGTATTTGGCAATATTGCGGGAGTGCAGCCAACTGATTTTAGATCCACGTGAACATATTGCAATTGATGAGTGTTTGATGTTATACAAGGGACGACTGCATTTCCGACAATTCATAAAAGAAAAAAGATCCTGTTTTGGCTTGAAACTTTTTTGCTTATGTCCAAGTGATCCCAAATTTCAAGGGTACACATGGAATTTTTCATTGTTGGCAAAGATATTTATGAAATACCATTGCTTCCAGATTCAACGGATTTACCATTATCGGAAAGAATTGTACTGTACTTAGCTCAGGAACTTCTCAATGAAGGGAAGCACATTGTTGTTGATAATTGGTACCTATCTGTGCACCTTTGTGAGTGCTTATTAAAATATGACACTTATGTAACTGAAACCATCCGGACTAACCGTGGTGTATCAAAGCAGCTTGTGGAAGAACCACTTGCTAAAGGAGCATCCTTATTTTTACGAAATGGTGACAATCTTTTAGTAAGATTCAAAGATAAAAGAGATGTATATGTTCTGACATCACAGTATGATGCTCGACTGTGTGAAAAAGTACGCCATTGTTCTGGTGGAAAGAAAGAATTTCTCTATAAACCATTGCATATTGAGAAGTACAACTCTGATGGGATCTGTTGACCATGTCGATCAGTTACTGCAACCATATAATACAAATCACAAATCGTACACATGGTTTAAGAAGTTTGGTATTCATATGGCTTCTAGAATGCTTTTGAATGGTCTTATCATTCATAAAAATGCTGGTGGTGAATATGTTAGGTTCAAAGATTTTATAAAATGTTCCGAAGAAATACTTATAGAGTACAGTGATAGTTATAAAGAAATATTTTCTGCTCGTAGTAGTAAATGTAAAGGAGATGAAACTAAAACTCTCCATAAACTTGTTCAGATTCCAAGCACAGATCGAACAAAACGTCTCCAAAAGTGATGCCGTATTTGTACAATTAAACATGTTAGGAAAGATACTTGGTTAATGTGTTCTGGTTGTGAAGATTTTCTAGGACTGTGCAGAAGTCATTTTGATCAATATCATAAATCTTTAAAATAAATTCCTGAGTTTTATGTATATACTGTATCTATGTATATCAGTATATGTATATAATGTGCAAGTTTTATATGTTATTTTATACGTATTATGATAACGTTGTAAATCCTTTAACGACCTTACATTCATTACTATTAAATCACGGAAGTGTGAAATGATTTATGACACAAACATTTTGCACCGCACAGCCTGGCATATAGCCCTTTACCAGCAAAATTAAGCCTGGGAGTGAAGTGGTTAATGTAAATTGTTTTGCTGCATAATAAACATTAAAAAAATAAATAAAATAAATATTTTTTACCTCAGATAACAGGTAGCTCTAGTTTTAATGCTTATATTTAGTATTTGCTATAATTTATAAAACAGAGTTTCTGTTGAGTTCCTATAATACATAAGATTTATTTATTTATTTTTAATAGGAAAATTCCCCATAAAGATGTGGATTCTGAGAGTGATGGATCATTTTCAAGCTGTTAAGTATTTTCATAATATTGCTACAATAACATGTATTCCACATTATTACATTATTTTTAGAAATATAGTATTTAGTTTAAACATAGTTCATGTAGCTGTTATTATTGTTTTTTAATCTTCAATTCTTCCTAATGTAAATGGATATCCCAGTACATGTATTACCTTTCTTTAATGTAATTCTATCTGTTATAGTTATTGAGAGAATAAGAACACCCTTGTCAAGAAATAGGTGAGTTATTTATTAATGATATTAGTTTTAAAGATTTTTTTTTAAATCAATGCAGTCACCAGGGCGATACCTATTTAGGTATTCACGGGCTTCACAACCCAGGGCCAGGGTAACTAAGCAATCTTTCCCTTTTTCTTGTCTATTCTTTCTTCTTTGTTTCACTCTTGTTCTGGATCCCTCTTTGGAGGTGAAGGCTATTTTCTATAAGCGGATATCAGCCTGTCTATATCAACTTATGAAGAATAAATTATAAACCACCCACTTGTTTGCTGTACCTGGCAACCCATGTTCCTGGAAAGGGGGATCCTGGCTGTTGAGAGAACAGAAACCAACACACTACTTTGGCTTCTGCTCCAGATACACAGGAGGTGCATATTGTTCCTGTATGCATCAATTGGCTAGTCAGCTGGAGATCAAGTGAGTGGTCACTTACTAATCATTTCGTTAAGGGTGGCGACTGACATAGTGTCTTGTGAGCATAAGAGCCCTGGTTAACACTAATGTGTGGATGTGCTTCTCCTTGTTGGGCTCAGGAGACTGAATACAGTAGCCTCCCGCTTAACCGGCCTAAACGGGACCGAGGGTTAGCTGGTTAAGAGAAAAACCGGTTAAACCGGAGAAGTAAATAAACATTAAATAAGCATATTTATTTAATTAAATGCGTAGGATGTATTTAGTTTTTAATTTGTGTAGTTTTAAAAAGTGTATACTGTCTATATATTTTTGTTTGTGAATACAAGTTGTAATTAACTGAATTGAAAGAAGAACTATCATTAATAACAAATATTGAAAAATATTCAATACAAATTATATTGTTGAAAATCGTGTCACATATCTTTATAAGAAGTTGAAATTATTCTACATTATGTAAATTTGAGTTAATCAACCATAAAGAAATCAGTGATCTTCTGTTGAAGGCAAGATGCCCGGCATTTTGCAGCATAATATATCCATCTAAAGTTCAACCGAGGAAGCTGTTGGCTGCTGCTCAACATAGCGTAGTGCCAACTCTAATGATTTTACCTCTTCCGTATGAGGAATTTTAGCATGTATGAGAAATTTAGAAACAGTGCCAGTTACATTCTGTCGTTGAATGAGATAATCCTGTCATTCCAGTTTCCTATGCTGTGAAGGTCAACGCGTATCCATTTAAAACCAAAATTTTCCTTTCGCTCTGAATTTTCCCTGATTTGGAAAAAAAAGTCGGCGGTTAAAGCGGAGTTCCGGTTAAGAGGAGGCCGGTTAAGAGGGAGGCTACTGTATTTTTCTTTTTTACAATAAATGGACTTATTTCACTGTCTTCTATTTCTCTCCCTTGTGGACAGCAAGAAACTGTACAGAATATCGTTTTTTCATTGTTCATATAGTGTACTGTTGTCCAGAAATTAAGGGGCAGTGACCAATTTCAGACGTTTTGTCGAATATCTTACAGAAACTCGTGAGGAAATGCCCGGAATGCCCTTGAACTTTGAGGATGTAAAGAACATGTTTGAGTTCATGTTTTTCAGTGAAGATTTTGTCGCAAGGACAATTGGAGGGAGGGGGGGGGGATAATAATTTTAATAATAAAATAATATTTTTGATCACCCAAGTAAACAAAAAATGCTAAAAATGGTCTGTCACTGTAGCAAATGACTATGTAGGTCCTGTTCAACATTTGTGTAAGCATAGAATGTATATTCGTGAAGCTGTTAACATTTCTGTGAAAAATTCAAAAGATTTTTTTTTTTATTATAGCATGCAGAATTTTCAGCCAAATTTAACACCGTTTTCCAAAAACTTGACAAAAAATCGTAGAAATAGTATACTATGATTAAAATATCAATATATTGAATATTTGATGAGATATAGGTATTTTTATTAAATAAATTTTAACTGCGCATGCACAAACTACAGCAAAGATTTTTTGTCATGATTGATAGTCAATACGATAGGGCAATTCATGTAAAAAGACCAGTGAAATAGCATGAAAACTCAAAAAATTACAGCAATAATTGAACAATTCATTGAGGAGGACATCCCATATAATCCTATGGGATGTCCTCCTCACTTTTTCAACTATGCAATTTTAGCTTATTTTCTTAATATGCTGTTTCAAGTTTTTTGTTTACTTTCTTTATATGCTTATTTAATTCATGTAATTTATTTATTGCTAATTCAGAAAAAAGTGACCACTTTTTCTAAAAATATTGCCCTGATATCAATATAAGTAAATTTCTGAAATTGTGAGAGCACAAATCATGGGTTCAGTCTCAGGACTGATTTTAGTCTCGGAAAAATTCTTGTGACTGAAATCAAGACTGAAAAAAGTAGATAAAATTAAATGTCTTTTTGTCTGAGGAAAGCAAATTCAAAAATAGAAAGTTCTTTTCCTTACTAAAATTTTTTCAATAATAATTTAAATCCACTCTCAATACAATCTTTTTTGTCTTTTGTTTGTTTATTTCATCATTTGCTGGATGTATGAATTTATCTGTACCACTTGTATTTTGAAGGATAATTTGAATATAAATAATAGGACTTCAACCTATTTTTTGGTCAACTTATAACTATAATTGAACCATAACTACATGCATATTATATATGTTAATTGGGCATATTTATGATATGTTGATAGTAAATTATTTTTTTTAATCTCTTTAAATAATATTAACAATTTCATAAGCAGAAACTTTTAATCATAGTACAAGACAAATAAAAAGCTTCTAGCTCACTGGTGGCACCCACTATCACAGACATATTTCAGTCTTAGATTGGATTGATTACTTGCACTCATGGCACAAATATTCAGGTAATCTCAAAAAAATATTTTGGTTAAAGCATTTTGATGGTGCATTTGAGAGAATTGCATTGGGAATTATACCAATAAATACCATAATAATTTGACTAAAGATCATTTATGTCAGAATCAATTTCATTAGGCAGATTTTTCTTCTTAGGCAGATCTTTTTCTTAGATTAAAGTAAGAAATAACTGCCCCACTAGTTGGTATATATGTTTTAAAGCCATCATTTTCTTTCTTTTAATTTATCCAATATATAATGTAAAAAAAAAAAAAAAAAAAAAAAAAAAAAAATGAACTTCTTTCAAAGTTCATTTCTATGTTATTTATTTTTATTTTTTAACGGTTGCTAATTTATGGAGGAGGGAGGAATATAGATTTGCTTTATTAAAATAATTTTTTCTGTTGAAAAAGAAAGCTAAAAAAAATAATTTTCTCTGATGTTAATTGTTGATATTTTTAATAAGTATTTTAATAAATATAGCCATTAATTTCATTATCATTATCAAATGCTTTATTTATTATTTTTGTTTAAACTATATTAACAAAATTCAATATTAATCATTCTCTAATATTGAGTTTATATTACAATTTTGAACTATTGTGTAAAATAAAATCTCTCCATAATTTGATTGAAATTTTTACTGAAATCTTTTTGTTTCACAGGAGAATTGAAAATAAAGTGTTTGAATCAGATAGTGATGATTCATTTCTTAACAGTGAGTGTTTTTTATTTTTATTTTAATCCACTTTTATATCAGATTCTTGTTTAGAAATGGGGAAGTTAAAATAGGTTATAATGTATAGTGTAAAGATTTCCTACTTAGTGTAATAAAATTTTTATGGTAGCGAAACACAAACGTTGAATATTTAATCCAGAGAAATATATTTATTTCTTTTGATTATTTACACTGAAATCTTTTTGTTTTACAGAAAATATATAGTTGATTCGTTGTCTATTTCATTAACTAATTGCCAAATATCGCTCCAGGAATGCAAGTCCCAGTTCCGAAGAAAAGTTCGATTATTTAGTGGTGACAGGGTGTCCTACCAGTTGCAAACATGCTGACGGTGAACTACAATTTCAGAATCGAGACGTGATGTCTCTGGTCTTTTCTTCCTTTTTGCTGGTGTTCAGCAATGTTCAAACCTCCGGACGTGGTGTCCGGCCGATAAAATCCTATCTCTTTTCCGGGAGATGATTCTCCACCTTTGGCAGGTCTGATAATCTCCAACCTCCTCTCTTGATTCCCAACTTTCAACTCCCTTCCCCAGAGTCCTCTCTTTCTCGCTGCTCGCTGAAGGAGAGGGGGGGTTGTGAAGGAGAAATTTATTTAAGAGAGAGCATTTGATGGGAATGTTAATGTGTGAGCAATAACCCAATGCAAAAAAATTGCATGACGTTCTTTAGGTCAATTATTCTTTGAGAAGAGAATCAAAATAATAATAAAATGAATTAAACGGTCTTACATGAGTGAAGAAATAGATGCAGACTATAAATGATGAATACCATAAGTTGAATCCAATAATGTTTATTACATTTTCTTGAAGGAGGAAGGATGAGATGAAAGCTGCACATCAAGTCTTTAAAAAGTACTGGCTCAAATTTTATAAAATTCGAAGAATCTTTAAATATTCCTTCTGGCCGCGTCCATGAAGAATTATAGAATTAATTCAGAAGTCAATTAAATTACCAGTTGATTTGAAACTTTTAAAATATTAAACTTAAAATTTACAACAGCATTTTATAGAATAATTGAAAACTGAAAACGCGAAATTGATCTCCAAAGAATCAGCGCTACGCGATTCTAGGATACGAGCGAGCGCCGGCACAGGCCAGCGGGCCTCCAGACCATACGACGTTTATCATAAATTTACAGCATCATTTTTATTAAAATTCTGTTGGAAAAATGCGCGACATTAGTATAAATACCCATAAAAGGGGTGCACAAATGTGACAGCAAGATTAATTTAAACTAATTTGATGATTAGGAATTACGTGAAAATTAAAAGAGCAAATCAGAAACAAATTAACATTTAATAATTAAAAGAACGATTCTAATTTGTATTTGAAAGACACGCCCCTTTCGGATGCAGTGCCAAAACAAAACAGCTCCCGAAAACACAGGGAACAAGAGCGGCGGTGACGCATGCGCACAACACACGCGTGCGGAGTGAGAGCCGCTGAATGACGATGACGTCACAGCTCAGCGCCGATAGAACGAACTCAGGAGGGATGGAGTAACGCCGTGAAAACACTGCTGAAAAAGCAACGTACAAGGAGCGCGACTGCTGATAAATAGCTTTTAAGGAATGGCAAATTAAACTGGAAAGGCTATAAAAATAGAAATACGTTGAGCTGAAATAAAAATAATTAAAAAAGATAAAACTGTGATATATCTTTATCACAATACCCCCATTCACCGACAAAAATTTTGACTGACCAGAAGGAGAAAAAGGGTTAAAAACATTAAAAACCTTTTTCGACAAAGGGAAGATAAAATTTTTAAATGCCAAAGTAAAATGACACAATTACATAAATTTGGAGCCAAGAAAAGTAAATTAATTATTAATTAATGAAATTTGATGTGATGTGCAGCGACCAAAAAGAAAAAGAGAAAGAATATACATCATTGTAGTACATTCAAAAATCTCATCACAAATTATACAAGATGTTATAGTATACATATAACAGAGTATACAGAAGCCCCATTGCATTTTTAGCAAATAAAGGCATACCTTCCATTAATCTTGATCTCTAAACAAATATCATCATGTATATATAAAAAAACAAGCTAATATTTTCTTTAAATTAGCAATGAGATCATATCAAAATAGTTGCACCAGTAAAGCAACATAAAAAAAGAGTCGGTAATATCTTTCTTCTTCCGACTTGTCTAGACATAAATATTTAAATTATAATAAGTTGCAATTTTAAAGCAACAAAAAGTCAAGAATACCTTAAATTCTGACTGATGCCTAGGACTTTTAAAATATAGAGCATATAAATTAACTCTAAATAGCATAAATGTGCACAAAAACAATCCATTGAAGGATTTTAAATTCATTCAAAAAGGCCTTGCATTAGTAATAATTCAAATCATATAAAATTAAGTATTTAACATAATGCACATAATACTGATATATCATAAACAAGTATATAATAATCAGGGCTGCCATTTGCGACTAAAATGCGACTAAAAGCGACTATTTTCAGCATCAGGCGACTATGGCGACTATTATAGGCCAAAAACCATTAAAAAGCGACTATTTCAACTAAAACGCAAAAAAAGGCGACTTTTTTCAGGTTCCAGCGACTATTTTTAGTGAAGAATCGATCTTTTTTTTTTCTCCCTCAAAGCGCCTGTAAAGTCATCTTCCCAAACGCACTCGGTCACCTGCCTCGCTGTTTCCTCCTTCCGTACGTACGCAAGCGGTTGCTTCTATTTGCAAATTAGGGGAGGCAGGTACTGTGCTGATGGGATCGTTTCTGAATTCCAGGGAATGTTCAAGTTTCGGCAGGAATACGGAAATTCCAAGCAGATTTTGGTCGGAGAAAAACTAGTTTGGCTTAGTAGGTGAAAATCACGTTTGGTGGTAGGTGGTTTTGGAGCCCAGAAAAGCTTGGTGTCTAGTATACATAGATGCCAACAACTCCGGAAATGCGTGGTAAAATACGGTAGTACGGAAATAACGTTGAAAATACGGAAATTGCGTCTTTTACAGCGATGCCGTGGACGCGCTATAGCGCGTAAATTACGCGAAAAATTGGAATTGGGACGCAAAAAAATAGTTCTTACGCGTCCCATGCGACGTGCAATTTTTACACGCGTAAATTCTTCGAAGAATCGCGAAATCATTTTGTCGAATAATCCGAAAAAACGGCAAATTTCGCCGTAGGATCGCGAAAAAAACGGCAAACTTCGTCGAAGGATTGCGAAAAAGGCAAACTTCGTCAAAGGATCGTTAAAAAATGGCGAATTCTGTCGAAGGATCGCGAAAAACGGCAAACTTCGTCAAAGAATCTTAAAAAAACGGGGAATTTCGTTGAATGATCGTGAAAAAAACGCGAAAATAATTCATTAAAAGATCGCGGGAAATGGCTAATTTCGTTGACAGATTGCGAAAAAAACGCAAATTTAGTCAAAGGACCGTGAAAACACGTGAATTTGGTCAAAAGGCCATAAAAAAAAACTGCATTTTCGGCGGAAATTCGGCAAATTTTTCCGCGTTTTTCGGCGAAATCACGGAAAAATGCGAATTTCGCCGAAGGGCCACGGAGAAAACGCCAACTTCGTCAAAGGATCGTGGAAAAAACTGCTAATTTCGTCGAAGGATAACGGAAAAACGTCCAATTTCGTCGAAGAAACGGCAAATTTCGTCATCGGATTGCAAAAAAACGGCTAATTTTGTCGAAGGATCGCGAAAAAACGGCAAATTTCGTCGAAAGATCGCCAAAAAACGGCAAATTTTGTCGAAGGATCTCGAAAAAACGGTAAATTTTGTCGAAGGATCTCGGAAAAACGGTAAATTTTGTCGAAGGATCTCAAAAAAACGGTAAATTTCGTCGAAGGATCTCGAAAAAACGGCAAATTTTGTTGAAAGATCGCCAAAAAACGGCAAATTTCGTCGAAGGATATCGAAAAAAACGGTAAATTTCGTCGAAGGATATCGAAAAAACGGTAAATTTCGTCGATGGATTTCGAAAAAACGGCAAATTTCGTCCAAGGATCTTGAAAAAACGGTAAATTTCGTCGATGGATTTCGAAAAAACGGCAAATTTCGTCCAAGGATCTTGAAAAAACGGCAAATTTGGTCAAAAGATCTTAAAAAAACGGCGAATTTTTTTTCAGAATATTTTTTTTTCCATATATTCAGAAAAAACTTCAAAACCCCGTGGAATCAATTTTCCTACACAGATTCCTAGTTTATCTTTCAAAGCTGAGGACTCTTATTTTATTCTTTATTTTGTTTACCAAGTTCATTTTCACAAAAATTTTGCAAAATTAGTTTATTTATCATTATTGATCTTCGAAATGACGCCGAACTATTAAAAAAGTATATCTTCAAAACACTCGTATGACTCCTGAAACGACTCCTGAATTGCTTAAATTTTACTCCTGATGGATGTCCAAAACTCCTGAAATGTAACTATTTTACTCCTGATGTAGTTTTTACAATGTTGGCGTCTATATTTATTAAGGAGAGTTCAGAACTGTTTACACAATTCGTAGCATTTTTTCATTCATATCATATTCATTTTTATAGAAATGTGTATTTTTTTTTTATAATAAAAGTATAAAAAGTGACTTGGGCAGAAACATAAACACTGAAATAAGATGTGGACATTCATAAAGACCCTTCAGTTATTATGGAAACTTTTTAATATTGTCCTTTTTTTAGGTAAGTATGCGACTATTTTGGCTACTATTTTTGTACAAATGCTACTATTTTGGCTACTATTTCTTTCTTTGTAGGCTACTAAAGCTACTATTTTCAGTGTCATTAGGCAGTGGCAGCCCTGAATAATGCATAAGAATTATTACCCAAAATTTATATGAAAATTGCATAAAATCATGTTGCAACAATATTTAAATTCATTTGTCATAAATAATAGTAATTCATCAAAATAGTTGGATTTAGTAAAAACTTTTCAAAATAATGCATAAGTTTTAACCACCAACAACAAATGACACATTTCTTCAGTAATACTTCATACTTAATGTACTTGCAAGTACTCAATAAAATTTTTCCGTAAATATTTAGTAGAAATAATTTTTCATGAAATACTCAATAAAATTCTTTCTGAAATATTCAACAAAATTCTTTCAAATAATACTCAATTCATTTTTTTTTTATTTTTTTTTTAGTATACACAATAAATTTTCTTTTCATACACAATAAATTTTCTTTTAATACTCAATAAATTTTCTTTCTAATATACCATGGTTTTTTTTGCAAAAATGAGAGAAAAAAAATAAGAAAAGATGAGAAAAGATGATGAGGATCCTCAAAAAAAAATAATTTAACCATTAACTTTCATGAAGAAAGACAAGTTAAAAACAAATGACACATTTTATGAGAGTATAAAAACAAACACAGTGCACCGTTATGTAAAGCATGTTATAATCATAAATTTATATAACATTAATGAAAAGGATAAATATCCTATAGAAAAAATCAGCTATTGACAATAAATGAATTATTTGGGTGGTATTTACAAAACTTACCAAAAGTGTTAATAGCCTCCCTTCGGTCATGAGACCATTATCAAATCAGTAAATCAAATAAATATAAACTATTAATATGTATTCATTACAATTCACAAAACACTAATAGCCCCCTTATAAACCATCAGTAGATCTGTAAACCGAACAAACACCAAAACTTACAAGACTGTCAAAGGCGATCTCCAAAACCGATGACGAATCTGCAAATCAAATAAGCATAAAACATAATATAAATTCATCAAAACTTACAAAAATGCTAATAGCGATCCGTTAAACCATTAGCAAGCATGTAAACTAGATAAAAACATACCACATTCTTGCTAAAACTATTGTAAAGAATCAGATGAATATTGCTATTAAAAATGCTTGAAGGAAAAAAAAAAAAAATTTGTTTGTGTACAGATGAAGGATATAAACGTTCTGCTTTTACATTACAAATAATCAGATGTAATACCTTTAAAAGTTCTAAAATCAGTCTGATTTTAAAAAGATAATTACACTGAGAAAAAAAGTAACTACTTGCTGAAAAGTTTGCAAGTTAAGTGGCACACTGGTTGGTTGATTGACACAATGGCAGTGTAGCAGCAAATTGGCCTTTTTCCTGAAACACACACCACTAAAATAAGAATTGAAGACTTTATATGGATATTTTAGCACTAAAAAAAAATTAGCACTTAATGACATCTTAAGGGATGCACTGAACAATGATGAGCATTTGAAGACACATCACGTAAGAGCATTTGAAGACACAGCAGGTAAGAGCATTTGAAGACACATTAGGTAATTAGCAGACATAAATCATGAACTGTGGTTCCATGATGTTGAGGAATAATATGACGAAGTGGCACTTAGAATAATACAAAGAGCACAAGACTCTTGTTGAGAGGCGCTGGAAAGTCTAAGTTGCCTATATACATTTTTTGTATAGGTGTATTCAAGCAGACAGAAATTGCAGATTTGAGGCAATACAACACTACTTGCACACTTTAAATACAAAATTGGGATTAGTGACATTTGAAGAAGTCACAATGACCATAAAAACACTTTAGCTTCTTAGAAAAAATAATATTCACCAAAATTATTTCACAGTGGTAGAATATTTCTTTATAATGCGCTGGAAAGTTCTAAGAATATGTGTTGCTTTGTATGTAAATTTGCAATATAATTTAATGCAACAAAAAATTTCTTCATTTATAAATTTTCTTCAATCATAAAATAATTTCCTTTAAGTCAGGCATATGGTAAAAATGATTTAGAAAACATTTGGGTTATGAAATAATACTATAATAACAAGAAAAGGCACTATAATTTAAGCATACTAAAAATTTTCAAATAATAATAATAATAATAATAATTTTTCCAAATTTGAGAAGTTCCATTTGAAGAAGCAGCAATTTCATAAATGCTAGGAAACTGAATTTTAAAATAAATGACGATACACTTCCATA
The DNA here is from genome assembly GCA_963931845.1 of Maratus michaelseni. NCBI lineage: Eukaryota > Metazoa > Arthropoda > Arachnida > Araneae > Salticidae > Maratus > Maratus michaelseni. Next base: position 376,147,857 of record OZ007591.1, read on the forward strand.
ATCGGGTCTTGCAACAGAGGGTAGAAAACTATTGCAAATAGGCACAGCTATAAACTTGTAATACTTTAGATCCATAAAAATGAGTAATATTGATGAGGGAGAAACAAGTTCTACAAGATGAAGAGGACTGACGAGGAGCAATCACACGGATATATTTGCCTTATATGAATGGCGACCATCAACAGTCACTTCAACTCGCAAAAGAGTGCAGGTAAGTAATTATTGTACTATCAGGAACCATCATATTTGCAGACAGCAGAGAAAATCAGCCAACAATGGATATAACACATTCTGAAGATTTTTCCACCAGGTAAGCAAAGTCAGATGATAATAAAAACCAGTTTATTGAAGTTGTCAGTATATATTCAGATTGTAGAATATTAAAAATGCAGCATGAGTAGACATTAACTATTACAGGAACAGGAATATGCAGCAGTTAGGTAATGGCTATAACTTCTCAAAAAAGAAAAAAAATAATACCAGTCTCCTTTTTGTGATTATGGTATGAGAATTTCAATAAAAAGATGCAGATGCTGTGTAATGTAAAATTAATATTAGGATGAAGCAACAATTCCTTGAAATTAAAAAAAAAGAGTTCTCAAAATGTAGAACAGAAAATGCAAATTATTGTGTAATATTTTCAAAATATAAATACATTTCTTGAGTTTTAATTTCCAGAAAGAACACAGACTGCATGCACATCATAATCATACTAAATATTTGTAGAAAATGGCGAGAGTCAATGAGCTTGTAGTGTTATTGCAATAAGTAATTTAACTTTTTGTAGAAGCAACCAAGAACTCAAAAAAAATTTATGTATGATAAAACAACTACAAAATCACATGAAAACTTGAGCTTCTATGAAGGCAATTCATTCATATTGAGAATAAGTGCAGCAAAATTAGTAATATGATGAGAACATAGCTTCAATAAATTTAATTCCAATAAAATTTGCTTCAGTAAAATTTTTAATATTCATAAAACATATCAATTTCATTTAAAAGTGCCAATAAATTAATAAAAAATTAACCCAAAACAAGAATAAGAACAACCATAGCCTCTTTAAATTTTGTTCTCAAAACTTTAGAACAAGAACAACTTTCACATTTTTCAAAAATATTTGAATTCATCATGAATTATATATATTTTTTACTTTATATATATATATGAAAGCACCATAATTTCATTTGTTAAAAAGAATAAATTCATTTTTTTTTTTTTTTTTTTTTTTTTTTTTTTTTTTAATTTCATTCTTCATGAAAATTTGCATAAAATATTCAATAAATCTCACGGAAAAATACCAGAATAAAAATTAATTTCTGTTAGAATATCATTTTTCAATTAAAAATAATTTATTAAATATATGCAAGCCAGTTGAGAATAAAAGTTCCGAAATTAACGATCTATTGCAAACATCGATCTTCTGTGGAAAAAATTTCTTTAATTTCAGCAGCACAAGAATATATATATTTTTTTTTAACTTCTAAAAAATTAATCAAAATCAGCAATTCTTCAAATAATATTTCATTTTTAATATGAATTAATCAAGAAAGCATCAAATCTTCAAATATATTCTGTTTTATAAGTTTCAAAATTTGAGAATATTTTTTAAGAGCAACAAAATTTTCAACTTTTCTCTTCATAAAAGAATAAACACGGCGCCAAATGTGAAGGAGAAATTTATTTAAGAGAGAGCATTTGATGGGAATGTTAATGTGTGAGCAATAACACAATGCAAAAAAATTGCATGATGTTCTTTAGGTCAATTATTCTTTGAGAAGAGAATCAAAATAATAACAAAATGAATTAAACGGTCTTACATGAGTGAAGAAATAGATGCAGACTATAAATGATGAATACCATAAGTTGAATCCAATAATGTTTATTACATTTTCTTGAAGGAGGAAGGATGAGATGAAAGCTGCACATCAAGTCTTTAAAAAGTACTGGCTCAAATTTTATAAAATTCGAAGAATCTTTAAATATTCCTTCTGGCCGCGTCCATGAAGAATTATAGAATTAATTCAGAAGTCAATTAAATTACCAGTTGATTTGAAACTTTTAAAATATTAAACTTAAAATTTACAACAGCATTTTATCGAATAATTGAAAACTGAAAACGCGAAATTGATCTCCAAAGAATCAGCGCTACGCGATTCTAGGATACGAGCGAGCGCCGGCACAGGCCAGCGGGCCTCCAGACCATACGACGTTTATCATAAATTTACAGCATCATTTTTATTAAAATTCTGTTGGAAAAATGCGCGACATTAGTATAAATACCCATAAAAGGGGTGCACAAATGTGACAGCAAGATTAATTTAAACTAATTTGATGATTAGGAATTACGTGAAAATTAAAAGAGCAAATCAGAAACAAATTAACATTTAATAATTAAAAGAACGATTCTAATTTGTATTTGAAAGACACGCCCCTTTCGGATGCAGTGCCAAAACAAAACAGCTCCCGAAAACACAGGGAACAAGAGCGGCGGTGACGCATGCGCACAACACACGCGTGCGGAGTGAGAGCCGCTGAATGACGATGACGTCACAGCTCAGCGCCGATAGAACGAACTCAGGAGGGATGGAGTAACGCCGTGAAAACACTGCTGAAAAAGCAACGTACAAGGAGCGCGACTGCTGATAAATAGCTTTTAAGGAATGGCAAATTAAACTGGAAAGGCTATAAAAATAGAAATACGTTGAGCTGAAATAAAAATAATTAAAAAAGATAAAACTGTGATATATCTTTATCACAGGGGTGGGGGGTTATTGGGCGTTTACCGGTTTCTCAAAGCCCAATAAAGTCCGTTCACCCTCTCTGATTGGGAAATCAGCGTTCATACCTGGCGCCTTGTTGCCAATTTCTGTCTTCTCGTAAAATCAGGGAAATACCCTCGTTTCTTTGTCTATGTAGAAAAATCATATAGATCACCTTCCCACTGAACCAAATTCTGCACGTCAATTTTCCTTTGAGCACCCCAGACACCGCGGCGTTGACTTGGTCGTGGGAAAATACCTTTCCCAGGCGTGAGAAAATAGTCTTGGATGGAAAGCTTCATTCAATATCCCCACATAATTTAATGAAGTCTTTACAGCACTCCCTCCCACAGATGGGATTTTTCACATGGCTGAAAAATCTTAATCGCGATCCAGTCAGACTCTTACTTTATTCAAATCAGAGGTCTTAACCCTGGTCGCACATTTTATATAAAAATACATTTTCTAAAACAAATTCAAATTTAAAACTAAATTATACTCAAATTACAATGATAAGAATTTTAAAATATATGTACACTTCTTTCTCCTTAACTTCCTTAGTCAATTCTACTTAAACAATCAAAATGAGGTATGTGTGTCCCTGGTTTGTATTTGATTGAATAATGATAATTTTGCAGAATCAAATTCCAACGTAACAACCGGGGATTATACACATCATTATTTTTCAGCCAACTTAAAGGATCGTGGTCATCCAAATGATGCCTTAATTTCATCATAACATAAATTATCGCGGCACATTTCTTTTCGCTCGTAACAATTTTTAACTTAGGTAGTGTAAACATCCTGCTCGAAAATTTTGCCTGGTGCCCTTCACTATTTATTTTCCCTTTTTGGACGGGCCTCGAGTATTTTAAACAACAGAAGGGATCCCATCCCGCATTCTCTATCAAAAACAACAGAGAATAAGCATCGGACGCGCCTTCAACTCCCTCGCCTAAATCCGACGCACCTATTATCCCGCCTCTAAGAATCTCGGCTTGTCTCGGTGAAGTTCCATCTTATGGGCGATTAAATCCAGCCCGTAATCGGTCATTAGTTTTTCTGAATATTAGTCTCCTTTCCATTTTTCAAACACTATTCTGAGAGCTGTCACTAAATATTTATTTCTGCTTTCAAAAAGGGGTACGGTTCTCTCCGTGTCCGTGTACCAACGCGTCATAATACTCGCAACATATCCACTGGACAAAATAATTTATTTCCCTTCAGCATTTCCCTTTCTTAAACCTAAGCAGGGGTCGCTAGATTCGGTGTATGTTTCATTTCCCTCCAAAACATTCGGCCAAAAATAATCCTTATACATTTCGTCTCTAGACCTTTTCATGCCTAACTGCCCCACTACACTGTCCTGACCCAGCGATAAAATCCCCCTTTTTGAACTTAACGGAACAACAAATTTATCTCTTCCTAAACAAACATTATCCGTTATTGTTCTGACTACTGACTCCTTTTCCATGTCAAAATGGGAAGCCTTATCCGCAATTCCTTCGCTAATAGGGTCCACTGTGACTTCCGCCTTTTCAGCTGTTTGCAAGTGTAGCTTACTAATCTGAGCTAAATTCACCCCTGAATCTTCCTTTTCAAATGGGGGTAGAAGAATTTCTTTATCTTCCTCACCTCCCGATTCCTCTATCTTTATCCCGCTGGGTTGGAGTCCGAAATTCTCCGTTACTTCTTCTATCTGCATCGCCCGTTTCTCGCTTATCAAACGACCTTTTGAAATATCTGCCCCCTTCCCTGCTAACGGCATACCTTTAGTTTCGGTTTTCAGACGCGCGCTTTGTCTTGTGAGCATTGCTCTAAAAGAATGGGGTTTAGATTTCTGTTTCTGAATTAATTCATGAGTTCTATTTCCTAACAAGTAATAATTCATATCTATATCTTTGTCGACAACTGCTGCCTTCGCCCTCATTCTCTCACCGGAATTTAATAATATTTCAACTTCCGCAATAGGTAATCGGCGACACCTATTATCCATTATTTGTTTAACCCAAACATTTTCTCCTGTATATTGATCCGCTGTTACATCATGAGCACTAAGGACATCAATATTAGTACCTGAGTCACGTAATATGGTCATTTCCTTCCCATTAATTAACCCTTGACTTAAATAAGGTTTGAAAGACTCTTCTAAATGGTCTAAGCCCGCTACATGATGAATCGACTCTGTTTTTTCTAACTGTTCTAATTCGGGACATGAATGCCTGTAGTGACCTTGTTTTTTGCAAAGATAGCAGGTAATCTCTCTTCTTCTATCGAATACTTCATTCCTATTTCTAACAACCTCTTTATTCCTCCAATTCGAATTAATTTCCGCCGCCCTACCATCAGATTTCGGTTTTCCTGGCACCTTATTTCGCTCCAATGATTTCTCATTACTTTGGAATTTAGGAAGCCCTGGTGGTTTTAAATTTTTTCTAGCTGAGTCATAAGCGTCTAACTTCTTAGTCAACTCAAAAGGAGTGTTCATCGAACTCCACGAATCGATAAAATGATGTTTAATTTCAGGATTCACTTTACGTTTCAATTGATCTGTAATAATTAGATCTCTGAGCTGATCATAAGTCTTTATTTTTAGACCGCTTACCCATTGGTCAAAATAATTAGAAATATCGAAAACAAAATCTCGCCAATTTTTATTTTCAGGTTTTTTTCGACATAACAAATTTAAGTCTGAAATCCTCTGCCGATAACTGATACCTTTCTAGCAATATCCTTTTCACATATTCAAAATCGTCCATTTGCTCTGCGTTTTCTTTCAAAATTAATTCGCTTAATTCAGCAGGAAGTAGTCCCAATAATTGTGTCACCCAATGATTTTTGCTTATCTGGGCCTTCTGCACCTGTCTTTTAAATAAATTGAGATAAATAGAAATTTCGGATTTTTCTGGGTCGAATTTTGGAAGAATTGATTTCAACGCAATTTTTGATTCGCCCTCGCTTTGACTCGAAGTTAAACTGGCTTCATCTAATCCTCTTTCTATCTTTAATTTAGCCAATTCATGTTCGCGTTCTAACGCTTTTGATTTTTCATCCCTCTCAAATGCCCTCAATTTTTCTCTCTCCGCTTTTTCCTCAGATTCATTTTGCAATCTCTCTTTCTCTATGATCGCGAATTGTCCCAGCGCTAGCGATTCTTCGTAACCTGGAGATTCAGTCAGTTTCTGAATGATTTGGAACACTTTGTCCGATTCGTCAATCGTTGCGCCAAATTCAATTGCAAATTCTTTCAAATCACACTTTTTTTCCCCTGACCACACAGACATATTCACTGATAGATCAATCTACAATTATTATACAAAATAACTCTTAACTTAAACTCTAACATTTAAAAACTTTCCCATATAGCAATTTTAATCAATATAGAAATTCACAATAGCATTACAATAAATACAATATCAATAATAACATAAAAAACCTTTATCATTATTCAACCAAATGCAAATGTATTTTCTCATATACATTCCCAGAACTATTTCAAATTAACCACTCTAAATTGGAAATAAATTCACAATAAATTATACCTGAAGGTAATCTTTTTTTCTTTCCCGTTAACTTAATTAACAAGGCTGCTCCACTTAATACACTGTCAAAATCCCTTTTGCATCTAGTAATATTAACTCACCCAGAATTTCAATTACTCCAAAACGAATTATTTGTAAAATTCTACAGAATTATACCCCTACACTTAATTTGCCTAATAATTAATGTTAATTATTTTCTTCATTTTGAGAAACTAAAGAAGAAAATATGTTCCATAGCCTCAATCCAAATGTACTAAACAAAATCATTACCAAATTTTACATAAACAATATAATATACTACCGACCAAGATTTTAACAAAACCCGCAAAAAGACCTCTGAAATGAACAAAATAAAAATTCTAACCTGGAATCTCCTGAGTTCAGATCACCTCCTTGGTTACTTTCACACTCCTCTGTAGGGTCTGAGATCCGGCACTCTGTTTCTGTTTCACTTCTATAAGCTCTCAGGGTTCTAAAAACTCCGGCACACTGTTCTGGGCTTTCCTGTAACTTCTCGTCGATGCACTCTCGCTTCTCATCCTGCCTGGTTGCGGCTAATCCACTCTCGTTGCACTTGCTTTTTATCTAGCCTGGTTGCGGCTAATTCCACACTCGTTGGACTTGCTTCTAATTCAGCCTGGTTACGGCCAGTTAATCTTAAGACAAAATCCCACCGCTGCCACCACTGTAAAGATTTCCTACTTAGTGTTATAAAATTTTTATGGTAGCGAAACACAAACGTTGAATATTTAATCCAGAGAAATATATTTATTTCTTTTGATTATTTACACTGAAATCTTTTTGTTTTACAGAAAATATATAGTTGATTCGTTGTCTATTTCATTAACTAATTGCCAAATATCGCTCCAGGAATGCAAGTCCCAGTTCCGAAGAAAAGTTCGATTATTTAGTGGTGACAGGGTTTCCCACCAGTTGCAAACACGCTGACGGTGAACTACAACTATTTCAGAATCGAGACGTGATGTCTCTGGTCTTTTCTTCCTTTTTGCTGGTGTTCAGCAATGTTCAAACCTCCGGACGTGGTGTCCGGCCGATAAAATCCTATCTCTTTTCCGGGAGATGATTCTCCACCTTTGGCAGGTCTGATAATCTCCGACCTCCTCTCTTGATTCCCAACTTTCAACTCCCTTCCCCAGAGTCCTCTCTTTCTCGCTGCTCGCTGAAGGAGAGGGGGGTGGGGGGTTATTGGGCGTTTACCGGTTTCTCAAAGCCCAATAAAGTCCGTTCACCCTCTCTGATTGGGAAATCAGCGTTCATACCTGGCGCCTTGTTGCCAATTTCTGTCTTCTCGTAAAATCAGGGAAATACCCTCGTTTCTTTGTCTATGTAGAAAAATCATATCGATCACCTTCCCACTGAACCAAATTCTGCACGTCAATTTTCCTTTGAGCACCCCAGACACCGCGGGGTTGACTTGGTCGTGGGAAAATACCTTTCCCAGGCGTGAGAAAATAGTCTTGGATGGAAAGCTTCATTCAATATTCCCACATAATTTAATGAAGTCTTTACAATAGGTTTCTGTGTGAAAGAGAATGCTTCAGCTTCAAAAGGCTACAGTAAAACTTTGATAAGTTGGCATCCTTTGAGCAACATGAAATGTGTCACATTATTTGAATGTTGCATTATCTACATATTGATTTAAATGGTTTTGCACAAGGTCAATTTTAACTGTAACATTAGATTTTTAATTATATAGCATTAGATTTTATTTAAAAAATGCATTAATCAAAAACATTAATGTAACATTAACCAGCATTACAATTAATACTCACCATGTCCCTCGATTCTGCTGAGTAAAAAAGTTTTCAATTTTTAGCTGCCTTTTTACAGTTTTTTTTTATCTTCCTCACAGGCATTTTGATGAAACAAAACAGGAATTTTTTTTAATTCTAGGCTGTACTTGAAAGAGTATCTTTTGTACTTCAGCTTAAAAGGTTTATTTGATGTTGGTTTATCTGAGTTTTATCAAAAAGTGTTGAGTTATTGGGTTTTGTCCCGTAGGAAATTCTTTATTTCAATTATTTGCTTAAAATCATGATTTATCTGGATTATTGGGTTATTTGAGGGCCATGTTACGGAAGTTTCACTGTTCTGTTATTAATATATATATATTTTTTTGGTTAAATCTTGTAATTTTTACTTACAAGAGAAATGTTAAATATGATGTGCATAGATTTTGATGATTTTAAAGTATGTTGTAGGGGCCATACCCCTAACTATTCAGGTTAAAGGTTTCCTTCAAACGGCCCTTAATTTTTGAGAAATTTGGGGTTAAAATTCAGCATACATTTCAAATACTGATTAGTTTGACAGTCTGTACAAGGTCTCCGTGGCGCAGAGCTAGTGTTTGCTTTTTCAGTCTCGAAGGCGAGAGTTCTATCCTATGCTGTGACTTTCACCTTTTTAAAATAATTTTATATTTTTGACGCGTTACAAGTTTTACGCAGAATTATGAATTCTACATCTTTAAACTTTTTGCTATTTCCGTAATAAATTACATTTACATTTTCAAAATTTTCATGAAAATTTATATTTTTATGCAATTTTTAAACTAATATTTCTGTTGATGAAAATCCAATCTAATTTATGTCTAGATTTTGTTTTAAATTTTTATTATTTACCTTTTATATTTTAATAACCGCTCTGAAATAATAATTTATTTAACTTTGTGGAATTTTAAATGAAAATTTATCACTTAAAAAAAACAAACTCATACAAGATATTTTTTATCTCAAATCTTCTAAACTTATGTATGGTTAGGTAATTCCAATATCATATCGTGAAAGGAGTAATAAAATATTAAAGCAGTAATGCTTATATGCAAGTTTTAACCAGTTATATAAATGTTTAATGCCATCTAAATACATTTAACTGTAAAGTTCAAACTGAACATTATTTTTGATTTGCACAAATAAAAAATAATATTACATTTCAATTTTATTTTACATTCTAACAAGTAAAAACACTGTTGATGTCATACAGAAAAATACAACTAGAAATAAAAAATTGTCTGTAAATTACAATACATATAAAAAATGTTAAAAAATAAATAAATAATCGTCTGCAATGACTTTTACGGTAATATCAAAATAAATAAAATTTTTTTTATTGATTTTGTTTAGCTTCTTTTGCAGACAATTACCACATTTGAAGTAATTTGTTTTTCAACTTTTAATGCATTTTTTAATATATTTAGCACAATTTAAGTATTTAAAGATTATATAATATGTTAATTTATTCATTATTCCGATATTGTTAAAACAATATTTTTAATTTCTTGTAAAGAAATTTTTTAATGGTGATTTTTAATGCAATATTTTGTATTGAATATTTTTACGATAATTATCACAGAATTAATTCCATATTTAATAAACTAAAAATGTTGATGTTGGTGATGATAAATAATTTTGTATTTTACCAGTTAACATATTGCAATATATTTAGAACAAATCCAAATATTAAAAAGATATATTATTTTCTAAATTTTTTCCTTATCAATTAAAATTATTTATAATAGAAAATGAATTAAAAAAATATGCATAAATGTAAACTTTAATAGTTTTAAAAAGACGAGATATCAAGACATAAATTAGAGATGTAGAATTTCTAATTCAGCATAAAACTTGTAATGCGTCAAAAATATAAAATTAATTAAAAAAAAAAAAAAGTCATAGCATAAGACAGAACTCTCACCTTCAAGACAGGAATCGTGAATTCTAGCTCTACGCCATGGAGACCTCATTCAGAACGTCAAACTAATAGGTATTTGAAACGCATGCTATGCTGAACTTTAACTCCAAATTTCTCAAAAACTAAGGGCATTTGAGGGAAACCTTTGACCTGAATAGTTAGGGGTATGACCCCTACAACATACATTAAAATCATCAAAATCTGTGTGCATCATGTTTGGCAGTCCCCTTGTTAATATAAACATTCAAAATCTGTATACATTTTATTAAAATATTATGAATACCAAAAAGTCAACTGCTTTCATAGTACATTACATTAAGAAGTTAAACAACATGCTTTTGAAAGAGTATTTGATCAGATTGAGGGTTCTAAATGGTACTATTTATTTATATGTTTGTTTTATCAGTAATAAATATAAAATGTGTCGAGGAATGAAGCAATATATCTAAATGGCTATTATTATGTTAAATTTGATACAGTGTAGAATTGGGCATACATATTTTTCAATTAAGTTTTAAAATAATAATAATAAAAATCTCTGCATTTTTGTAAAAGATTTAAACTTTTATGTGTAAACTTGTGAAGATGATAATATGCATCCTTTATATGTTTATTGTTTCTTTTATAGGTTTAAAAAAACGTCCTTTTCAAACACCTAAATCTCAAAAGAAGTAAGTTATTCTTATTATTACATTAAAACATAAATCATAAAGAAAATAATATTTCATAAATTTTAACATATCTCCAAAATAAATAACCAATATCTGTTCCCAATTTCATACATTAGAAACTTTAGATAAAAAACATGAATTCTTTATTCATTCTTATTTTATCATTCAAAAATTTCTAGCTTTATGGGATATATAGTAAACTTCCTCAAATTCGCTATCCTAAAACTCACACATTGTTGCAGATGTTAAACAATGAAACTTACAGTTAATATGTAGGGGGGGGGGGGGAATTCAAGATTTTTTTGTAATTATATCATTACATGCACATTTTAATATCTAATTCTGGTTAATATGAGTGAACACATGCTTTCTCATGAAAGAAGTATAAATTTATTTCTGAAAAAACTCAAGATAGTGATGATCTCAGTGGCGATGTGATCTTTTTACCAAATACATTTGTTATTAATCAAGCTTTTTTGGTTATAAGTCTGGCTAAGCATGAAATAAAACTTTTTTATTTTATGATTTTGATGTAAATTATTGTTGTACCTTAATTAGGCAAGTTTCATGGAATAATAAAAAATGTATATATCTCATCATTATAATGCCCATTTAGTTATGAATTATTTACTTAACCTTTAACTTTAAAATTTTAATCATGTTTTAAATTTTCATAACTTTTATTATTTTACTTAATTATTTTAATGTTTTATTTTATTGCAAGCATTCTTTGTAACTTTGAGTGCATTATTACATTCAAATTACTGTTTAAAAAATGTAAACAAAACAGTGACCAGAAATCTGCACAATTTCTGGTTTTCAGCTATGCAGATATTTGAGAGAGTTTATTGTATTTAAATTTTAAACAAGTTTGTTATTTGTAGTTCATTTTTTTTTCTTTTTAATAATATCATTTATGTAATTTGATGGGGGGGGGGGGGAATCTAAGTTTTAGTTACTTAAGTTGATTAGAGTAAAAATGTACTCTTTAACTTTACTTTTCTTTCTCCTTTTTTTTCTTTCTTTTATTTATTTATTTTTTTAATATATATATATATATTATTTTTGAGATTATCTTTATAGAGTTCATGCTTTCTTTTTTGACTGTGAGAAAATAAATTACTGTTTGAATTAATAGAGATTAATTTTAAATTCATTTATCAATTAAAAAAAAAATTGTACTATTGTAACAGAGTAAAAGTATAGTATCTAAATTAGTGGTACTCATTAAAAATTTCTGTTAGAGCTAAAATCCGATAGGGAGCTGAGCTCGAGGGCCATACTTATATTTTTGCAGTCATATTTATATATTATATTGAACTACTATTGTGTACTAATTAGTTATATGTAAATATTAATTTTAACCAATGTTAGCAATTTAGTATTAACTGTGTGGTGAAGATTCATTAGCTAATAGGGGAAGTTCCAGAATGGGAAATGAAACACTGTAGGCCAGACTTGCAATTTGGGATTTTTAAATAGAAAAAAATTATAGAAGATTTATGTTTATTTTATCAGATTCAAATTTTAATAAAAGTAAAAAAAAAAAAAAAAAAAAAAAAATCTTTTATAAGCAGTCAATATTTATTTTAATAGTAGATTCTAATTTCATGACTGCTATTGATGTCATTAAAAAAAAAAAAAAAAAAAAAAAAAAAAAAAAAAAAAATCTGTTAAAATACATTAATTTAAAGTGGTCCCCGATTATTGAAAATTCTATACTTTGATTTATGTATGAGTTGTAATTTCCCAACTCGGCGAAAAATGTCTGGACCAGGATTCAAACCAGAGATCTCTTGGCTGAAGCTGCCATTGCTCTACCAAATGAGCCATCCCAGACAAATCTGGATGACCTTTGATTTATGCTTGATCAAAAGCGTGAACCAGCGAATTTATTAAAAAAAATTATAATTTTTGCTCTTTTTTTTTTTTTTTTTTTTTAATGGCAACAGGAAAGAAAAAGCACTAAGTTGTCTTCTCAACATATAATCATAATTTAATTAATGTTAAACTATTAAATGATAAAAAGTATTAAAAATATATATATATATTAGATTTAAATATTTTTTTGTTGCAGTTTCACAGCCAGTTAGCATAGTTTGGCAAGCATGGTTTACGCATAATTAACTTCATAGTTTTTGTAACTCGTAAACAGTTGTAACCATACAGAATATTCGGTGATTTATCACCTGCTACAAGCTAAGGAAAAAAGGCTTTACAATTAATTTATCAAATTATAATTAAGTACTAAATATATTAAAATGTTGTATTGATAAGGAAAAAACACTTGTGTACATGATTTTTAAAATTATTGATTTCAACAGTGTTTGGGTCATTCGACTTGATATCAAAAACTTGAGTTTTTTAATTTATTATCACGGGCCTGGGCAATGCCGTGCTGGTCATCTAGTGTTAAATAAAAGAGTGTAAAAACAATTGTGAGGTATTTAAAAAAGGTATATTCGAAACCGAGAGCTGCAAACCACATAGTGGGTATTACTGATTTAAGTGATAGCACATATTTTTTGTGGTACATTTTATATGAACTTAATTCTATGCCTCTGCGTTAAAAAATGAGTCAGAAATTGTGTCAGAAAGTTTTGCGTTGTTCAGCATTCATTTGAGAACCATCTAAACTTTTTGGCTGGAATTTGAAAAAACTCATGTTATATGCAAGTGCAAAAGGATATGTTGAGCGAGGGATGGTTTAACGAGATCTTACTGTAGTAACTGATCTTTTAAATATAAATTCTTTTGTTTATTGCCTATCTTGTATTAAAATGAATAAAGCAGGAATCAAGTATATGCATTTGACCACAATTGAGTCATTGTGCTCTGTGCTGGTTTAAGTCATCTGGAGACTCTTGAACAGTTGAAGTCTCAAGGCCCTTTTTCCCATTCTCATCATTCAAAAAAAGATTTCAACCTGTAATGATTTTATTTTAAGTTCAAGTAACTCCTATTAGGACATTGATTCAGTTATTGAATAGAAATTTTGATTTTTAATGGTGGTGTCATCAAATGAAAAAAATGCAGGAAAGTGACCAAATTTATTTTTTGTTGTTGTTAGACACAAATAAGTGCATATACACGAGATACAGTGATCCCAGGAATAATGCAGTTAATCCATTTTGGGATTCCTCTAGAGTTAACTAGCTGCTTCTGCTGATTTTTCTTTCTTTCTTTCCCTTTTTTTTTTTGTTTTCATGAGCATAAAACACCTATACATGCACTAAAGTGATCCCTGTTCTAAAAAAACCACGTATTTTGAGATTCAAAGTTGACAAGTTAATTTGACAGTCCTAATAATCTAGAAAAACAAGGATGACATCACCCCCTCAATAATGGTAAGAGCACGTTTTTCTTAAACTTTTCTTTAAGTCATCTAGAGACCTTTGGACAATTGAAGACTCGAGTCCCTCTTTCCCATCCTCGTCATTCAAAAGCAGATTCCAACCTGTAATGATTTTAATTTAATTTTTACGTATGTAGTTCAAGTAACTCCTATTAGGACAGTGCATAAAAAGATATTGCATCATTTGCGAGTCACTTTAAAATGAGTGTTTATTATTAGGATATTTTTCTTTTAAAACATAACCTAGTAGGGGATCAGATGTTTCAATTTCTCTGGCTATGGGGTCCCTAAAAGTTGGGGCCCATAGTTGTCTATTCTGTCTATTTGATAATCCGGCACTAGATGTGCAGCCAGTAGTTTGAGAATAAATTGACTCTTCTAGTCATCATCAACATGTTCAAAGAATGTCTTGATTCTGATCATCGTTTGCTTTGGAGCAGAAATTAAACAACTTTTAATTGTTAACCCTGCTACAAAAGAAAGTAGCTATTTTTTTTGTTTATGTTCCTTTAATTTTTGTAGATTTTATTTATGCCTTCATCCATTATTACTGTCAAAGATATGAATATCCAGTAGTTGTGAAAGACTAACATTCGAAATTCATTATAATTTAAATAATTCTTGTTTAAGAGAAAAATAAGTTTCCATGTGCTATAGGCAGGTTATTATTATTTTTAATTCCTTAAATTTTTCCATATCTTTTTTCCCCCCCTTTCTATCTAGGATTCAGAAAGATGCTGCTGTATTACCTAAAATTACAGAATTAAAACAATGTCATTCCCCTTTAGTTGTCAAAGGTAAGAACATTTTAAAGCTCTTAATTAATTTTTCTTTTTCTTTATTTGTTACTTTTTAAAATTCTTGTTCAAGTTCAGTTTCTTTACTTTTAGTAATTTTTGAAACATTATGCTTTATTTATAATTTTTTTTTAATATGCTGCCAATACTTAAGCCATTTTAAAACTGATTTATTTTTATTAATTATCAAAAAATATTATATGACAGATACTCCAAGTTCAGTTAAAATATGCAAGTCTGAGACAGAAGAAGAATTCAAAGCATTGTTTGAACCCGAAATAATCACTTCAACATTTCTACGGAAGAGGGAGTCATATACTCACATGCTTTATGAGTTTTATAACAGGAGGGTGTTTAATTCACGGGTTCGTTTTCTTTATAATTATTTAGATTATTATTTATTTATTGTGTTTTTGGTCATTAGTGATTTAGTTTGTTTTTGTAATTTGTAATAGTGTATCAGTAGCACAACTGAAATAAGAGATTTGGGTACTACTCTATTATCCCGTCGACCACTTTTCATAACAAAAAATTATCGCCAAACTGTAACGCCAAATAAACGAGAGAACATTGCCATTAGAATATCAAAATAAATAAATAAAATATAAGAATTTAAGGACACAATTGTTATTTTAATTAATGAAATAACTATAAATCAGTACAACATAATGAAAAATACAGGCAAATGTCGAATTAAAAACTACTTGTTGACATAACAAACATGTATAATGCTTCTGACATCAAGTAAATGGGACTGCAATTTTGGCGTTTAATCTAACAGTTTGGCGATAGTTTTTTGTTATAAAAAATGGTTGACAGGATAATAGAGTAGTACCGAGATTTGTGTTACTAATCTCAAGCTTTCAACAATTTGAATGTGTTAATATTTAATTTAGGATATACACAATTGATAATTTACATAATTTTATTATTTGCACACAATCTTATGCAACGTGAAATGAATTAATTATGCATTAAGATGTTTAATGGATTTTTAGATTGATCTCTTTAGAAATCAATCTATTGCAATCACTTCATTTATCTATTTTTCTATCTATTATGTAATGCAAATCTTGTCATCACAATAATATTCAAAATACTGAACCAATTCGAACCTAACTAGGACAATGTATTGATCTTGCCAGTATCTTAGATGAGTTTGTTAACCAAGTATATAACTAGGTTACCAGGTTAACCAGGTAACATAACTGAAATCATGGATTTGTTTAGGATGAAATTGAACCTTTAAAAGGACACTTTAGAATTTTTTTTCATTTCAAAACACAGGACCCTTTACAAACACAAAATTTTTCATTTCAAAACACGACTATTCACAAAATTGTTTGTCATAAAAATAGATCTTTTCACAAAACTTTTCCCTCTCCAAACTGAACCTTTCACAAATTGAATCATTTAAAGTAATGTCTGACTGTCACTTTTACATATATAAAGAAAAAACGTGTATTTTACATACATATATCCTATTAAAAATGTATAAACAAAAAGCTGATTGACAGTCATTTCAAATTCGCAAAATTATGACTAGATTTTCACACATGTAAAAAGCTGTTCACAATTTCACAAAACAGGACCCTTGGAGAAAAGTCTGGACAGATCCCTGGAAATTATTTTGATAAAAGGGTCATTCCATGCAAAATGAGCAAAAATTAAAAAAAAGTCGTGGCCACATAGTAACCGATTTTAATAAAATTTGGTACACAGATTCAATTCATATTTAAATAGAGCTATTCAAAATATCTTGACAAAAATAAAATATTTTGGAAGTTCTGGATATTTAAAAAACTAGTGACATAGAATGGCTTGTATGGAATCGTTCAAAGTTGCAAGTTTAAAGTTCCGTATCTTGAAAATTACTTAACATAAATCAAATTTTTTCGTAATATTGTAACCCATGGACAGTTATTATCATATTTATTTAGTAACGATAATTTCGTAACACCATAGTTAACCTTAAATTGGTTGTAAAAATTGAAAATTTTGAGAAAATTAAAAGCGTTAAAAAAAATCGAAGAAATTTAAAAACGTATGTGAAATTGATGTATGATGTAATGTTACATATGAAAACCAAATTTCTCAAATTTGGAAGTTGCCATTTATTTTCTTCATCTTCAAAATAGCTTAGAAACTTTAAAAAAAATTACAAAATCACAATTTTTCCTCTTATGTATACTTAAAAAATCAAATGAAGGAAAAACCTGACATTAACAATATTGCAAAAGCATAAAGTTCAAAAAGCCCATGATATGCTGAAAACAATTCAAGATTGCCTTTTGATTCCTTACATAAGAGAAATGAGTTCAAAAAGTTAATATTTGTTATGTGCTTTGGGCTATTTCACTTCAAATATCTGCGCCTTTCCATGCGTTTCTGCTATCTTGCAAAAAAAAAAAAAAAAAATGTAGTGCTGCCATCTATCCGAGCCTTGATTACTATTAATTGTTTGCCCCGTTTAAATCAATAATTTATTCTACTCTAATTTAAAATATTGTTGAAAAATAAACTGAAGGCAAGAATGGAAGTTTCTATATTTAAAATATACACTTTTATCTATAACGTCAAATAATTAAAAAAATTTAGGATGTTTCCTTTGTATTCAAAAAAGTAATAGAAATATTGAATTTTTTCCCTCAAAATTTTTCATTATTTATTTTTTTCTCATTAAGGAATAAAAAGGCAAGAATCAAAGTTTCTATATTTAAAATATATACTTTTATCTATAACGTCAAACAATTTTAAAATTGTAAGACCTTTCCTTCTTGTTTAAACAAATAATAGAAATATTGCATTTTCCTCTCAAAATTTTTCATTATTTATTTTTTTTTCTCATTATGGAATAAAAGGACAGTTACTAAATCACTCCAATCTGTTACTTATTATTCATTCTTAAATTATAAATAATTTTTGATATAGTCTTTCCACTCCTATGGTTAACAATGAAAATTGAAATTTCAAGCATGTACATACATGAATTAATCTGTGTACCAAATTTTATTAAAATCGGTTACTATGTGGCCACGACTTTTTTTTAATTTTTGCTCATTTTGCTTGGAATGACCCTTTTATCAAAATAATTTCCAGGGATCTGTCCAGACTTTTCTCCAAGGGTCCTGTTTTGTGAAATTGTGCACAACCTCGATCTTATATCAGCTTTTAATGTAAGTTTTAATACTTAAATAAACAATCCTGAAATCTGTTATTTTACATTTACTCATAAATAAATATGGTCTACTTATATGCTGATTTTCATTAAAATCTATGACATGTCAGCCACAGCTGATTTGCTCATTTTGCATGGAATGACCCAAAAGTGATTTAAGTTACTAATCTCAAGCTTTAAACAATTTAAATGTGTTAATATTTAATTAATACACAATTGATAATTTTCATAGTTTTATTATTTGTGCACCGTTAACAATTGTCTGGGGCCGTTCAAGTATTACGTAAGCACCTAGGGGGGGGGGGGGGGGGTTAGCAATTTGATTATTTTTGCTGACAAGGGGGAGGGGGTGTTTGAATGATGATTACGTAAGACTTTTTATAAATCTCTTAAATTGTAAAAAAAAAAAAAAAAAAACTATTAAAATTTTCAAATTAAACTTCTGATGTCAACTATTTTGACCGCACTAGGAAAATATAAACTATCTCTTTTATCTAGAGGTGACTGTTCATGTTTGATGCATGAGGGCTTATTATCTCTGAGAACTTACTACTATTTCCAATTGTGAGAATAGAATAGAATAGAATAGAATGGACCAATGCGATATGTTGTATTGTGACAGTACGAGTTTACCTGGAAAGTTTCCAAAACGTACGTAAAATTCCATCTTTTTTGTTTCTACCCCTCCTCTGGCAAGTGGTTGAACCCCATAACCATAGTGACCAACTGCTCTACTGTCTGGTGTCTCGTGAGTTTTGAAAACCTCTTAGTACTGTAGTGTAGGGGTGTTTAAAATAAATGAAATCGGAAATATGTCTTCATTTCGAGAAATCTTGTATAAAAAACTTTTTGAAAGTTTCACAAAGTCTGCATCAGATAAATATTGTCAGTTAAATATTATAATGTATTATGAGATTACGATAAATCTTTGAAGGATATCCAATGTAAAACGAATGAAGTGTGGCAGCAGTACAAAAAGTCTTCTAAAACTGACAAAGAGTTAGAGGTATTATTGGTGCTAAAAAGAATTGAGGACGAACTGCGTAAAACAACCAAAAAGAAATCAGTCTTTCTTGATTATTTTATAAAGGTAATTATAATCAATTTATTCTTAAAAGTTTAAATATATTTTATCATAACTTTAAGTTTACATAATTACTTGGAAAAATTGGAAAAAGATAGATAAGATAAAATGACCATGTAGCCTTGGTGAAACATGGTCAGTATGGCAATAAATAAAGACCAGGGAAATGTTAAAACACGAGTTATTACTTTTTAAATATGGCGTAGCCAAACTAAACCTTATTTTTTCTTTTCAAATAACTCAAAAATTAATGCACAAGGGAAAAAAATTAAAAAATATGCAAGTTTCGTAGCAGATAATCTTCTAACTGTTTTCAAATTTTGTACCTTACTAAAAATGAAATGTAATCCAATTGAATTGAAAACAATGTATCTTGTACTTCTATGAATGTCAAGTCTCATTTTTAAGTACTTTTCCGTTAGATGGACTCAGTTGTCGCCAAGCGTGTTATTTGGCGTGAAGTTAAATTCACATAAACGTGAAATATTCGAATGAAAATTAAGGATTAAGGAAAAGTGAGCATTTAAAAATATAATATTTGAAAATGCACATTTTTATGAACTCTTTTATTATAAACATTTATTTTTAAGTCATAACTTTGTAATAAATAAATTCAATTAGAAAAATGATAAATTAAGTTGTATTATGAGATTACGATTAAATAACCATTAAACAATCCTTAAAAAGGAAACGACAAAAAGCTGAATAATAAAGAAAACATCGAACCGTCAAACGAACAAAGCTTGAAAAAATCTGCCATGATAATCCAGACATAAAAAAAAATTTAGCTTTGAGGGAATCAGTAGGAAGACTAACTTTAAATGTAAATCAACCATTATTGCTTAAGGCAATAGCAGACATAGCTATTATTGGAAGCGCTGCAGATGCAAAAAGAAGAAACGAGTCAATACGAAGTGTCAAAATTCTCGATTACTTGACTCAGGGGTGATTGTGCTCCGGGGGTACCCCGGATTTCCGGGCTTTTCCGTCGACCCTTCCGGGTTTTTCTTTCGGCTCTTCCGGGGTCATAAAATCATCCTGTTTAGTGGAAAAAACGAATCGAAATTGAAAATATGTTGCAAAAACAATGTACGCGACGCTGCGACGGACGTCGCAGACTTTTTAGGGCACCTGCAGACTAAAAACATACAGCGATGTCGCGGACGCGCTATAGCGGGTAAATTACGCGAAAAAACGGCAAACTTCGTCGAAGGATCGTTATAAAAACGGCGAATTTCGTCGGAAAATCGCCGAAAAACCGCGAAATTAAAAACATTCGCCAAATTAGCGATAAACGTTTCAGTTACGGCAACCCTAACCCAGAGCCTGATCGGAGTGAAACTAGCAAACCCTCTGTGATGGGTTTTCCTAACCCCTTGTATTGTTTTAACCAAAGAATATAAACAAGAATACCGATACCGAAAGATATTCTTTGTCCTACCCCTAAACCAGGAGACAAAAACCAGTCTTTTAAAAGATACCTGAGTATGAATCTTCATCTCTCCTCCCCCCCCCCCCCCCCCCCCCCCAATCTCCCTTTCGTTTAACAATGCTGATCCTCCCCAAATTCTGTTATGGGCTGCACCAGATGTCAATGAGTGCATATTTTTCATAAACCTTCATTCAATACCCTTCCCCTCGAAATTTGCGCTTTTCTATGGCGAAATGGCTCTCGGTAGAGTATAATTTGAAAAGAAGAAAAAAATAAGTAGACTGTAGATTAGGGTCTGCACGGGCCGGAATTTCCGGGGCCGGGCCGAACGAAAGCAACCTTTTCCCGGCCCATACAAAATTCAGTGAAAACAGGTCCGGCCCGTTTAAAATCCATTAAACCACGCCTGACTCAATATCTAAAAAAATTCAGATTTTTCTTAACATACAATTAAGATTCTATATTTATGGGATAATTTTACGGTCCCTGTGGCAGAATGTACGCGACGCTGCGACGGACGTCGTAGACTTTTTAGGGCACCTACAGACTAAAAACATGCAGCGATGCCGCGGACGCGCTTATAGCTGGTAAATTACACGAAAAAACGGCAAACTTCGTCGAAGGATCGTTATAAAAAACGGCGAATTTCGTAGAAAAATGTCTAATTACTTTGACAGATCGCGGAAAAAACGCAAATTTAGTCAAAAGGCCATGAAAACATGTGAATTTCGTCATAAGGCCGTCAAAAAGACATGAGTTTTGTTGAAGGATCGCGGGAAAATGTGAATTTTGCCGAAGGGTTACGGAGAAAACACCAACTTCGTCTAAGGATCGTGGAAAAAACGGTCAATTTCGTCGAAGAAACGGCAAATCTCATCGTCGGATCGCGAAAAACGGAGAATTCTGCCGACAAATCGCGAAAAAAACGGCAAATTTCATCGAAGGATCGCTAAAAAACGGTAAATTTCGTCGAAGGATCTCGAAAAAACGGCAAATTTCGCAGAAGTATTTCGAAAAAACGGCAAATTTCGTTGTCTAAAAGTGTGTATCTTCAAAATGTTTAGGCTGTAAAATGTTCATCAATTTGTAAATTTTGCAAAAAAAAATGTAACAAATCAGTAATTTGTGCCTCAGAATCAGTTGTAAAAGTTACACTCTCAAATTCACAACTTTTAAGATTCTTTTGTGTAACATCACAAAATCTCGATAACTGGATTTTTTTTTTTTTATTATTGGTATGGAAAACTTGGAAAAGTCAGGGAAATTTATTGCTGATCTGGAATAGACACCCTGTTGTTTGTTTTATGAATATTTGGAATAAATTTCTTCAATGATAAAAAAGTAAAAAGACAACTTTCCATATCATATTTAGCAAGACAATGTTTACTCATCATTTAATGAAGTCATTCAATTTTCAGTGCAAATAAGGTAAGTTTATCAAATTATGTTTTCTTACAACTTACATTACAAAAACTAGCAGTAATTACGGTATTCTTATGTTATTTGAGTTTCATACAGTTATATAATAAGTTATGGTGTAAATGGATATCAGTATTTTGCATCGGTAATTTTCAGGATTTTTCACCTGTGTGTCAATAATTTTCAGGGTTTTTTACCTTGTGTCACAATCACCCCTGTTGACTGCAGAACTGAAAAAGGTTTGTTTTGCAATAAGCAGGAGTAGAACATATCTTCTTTTGCTTCCAAAAAAATTCCTCAACCATCGAGAGTTGAAGACATGTCACCACAGCGCCAGTAAAACTTTCTCGGGCTCAGGTGGACTATCACCAACCTCACATTGATACCCAATTTGCAGTAACATCCATCCGCTATTTAGATACTTTAGCTTCAATTCTTGGACCCATGCAAGTGCTTTTTCTTTCACAGGATGACAAAGCACGTGTACCTTTGGAAATTACAGCAGCCAATAAACACGCTCCGAGACTGATGCATATGGAGTATCGTGTATCCTTATCTGAACAAGACTGGGTCATCGCTGAACGCCACAAACTTATCCCATCTGTTTACGCTGGTATTGTGATTGCTCCCAAAATGGCAGGTCAAAGTAAAGCCATAGCTTATTCTGGTCCAACGTTTATAGCTATAAGAAGTGGGAAACACAGTTCTTCCACAGCAAATACTCATGCTCAGAATTTTAAAACTCTATTAACACTCAAAGACTTTGAAAAATTAGTGAAAACAGAAGAGGGTTTCATCAAACCTGTAATCATAGTTACGGTTGATGGAGGTCCAGACGAGAATCCCCGCTACCAGAAAGTCATATCGTTTGCTATTAACCATTTCAAAAAGCATGATTCAGATGGAATTTTCATAGCGTGCAATGCTCCTGGAAGAGGTGCATATAATCAAGGAGAAAGGCGAATAGCACCACTCAGTCGAGAACAGTCCCCATCTCGATGAGAACGGTTGCACTATTGATGAAGAAATGGAGCAAAATAACTTTGCATATGCTGGTAAAACTCTCGCAGAAATCTGGAACTCATTAAACATTGACGGTTATCCTGTTACTGCCACATATGTTGATTTAGACGAACCAGACCCTCTTGGTTCTGACTTGGACTGGTATTCGAAGCACGTACAAGAAAGTCAATACTTGCTGCAAATTGTAAAATGCGAAGTAAAGAATTGTTGCTCTTCTGCACGTAGTGGATTATTTCGTATATTAAAAGGACGATTCCTTCCTCCTCCAATTAAAATTATACAATCGTCAAATGACATCATTACAAGTGAGGAGGGGGAATTTATAGATTAAAGTCTCTGTCTGACCTTAAATCTGAATATATCTGAATAAGGGATTTTTAAAGATGCCGTATGACTATTTTTTGCCCTTCCATAAAGTTGCAATTATTCACAAGAACTTGTGGAAGTTGTGGCCAATATCATGCATCTCAGAAGTCAGCAAACAGACACAAAAAAAATTCAACACAGTGAAAAAAGCGAGAAGGCCTGCCTTATACGACCATTGAGAATTATTGCTCGTCGAGTAAATGAACTTATATCTGTCGTAAAATTCGTGGAAGATATGGAAGATGTTGAGTGGATCAATCTAGATAAAGGTGATCAAGATTGCATCCGAAAAGAAAGCGATGAAGATAATCAAGTAAAACTGGAAACCAATATCATAACAGATATGGAAAAATGGCTTGAGCAGCCGTGGTTAGCATTGGAATAGATATGGGCATGTTCAAATTTAAATTTTACAAATGGCTAAGTTCTTCTAAAATTGTGATCTAAGAAATTTTCTTAAATAGAATTGTAAGGAAATAAAACAAGCATTTTATTATTATTATTTTTAAGTCGAGTAGAGTTTTTAAAAATTTGAATTAAGTCCTATTTTTTTAAATTAAATTATTACTGTTAAAAAGTTGGAGGTGGAGGGTTGCAATTTGCTTATGTAATTATTAAGGGGGGGGGGGGGGTTGCGATTTGCTTATTTTTGCTGACCAGGGGGGAGGGGGGGGGTCAAAAATTGCCAAAAACATGCTTACGTAATACTTGAACAGCTCCTCTGCAACAAAATTTTGACAAAACTACAAAACTATATTCGTTTTTGTAGTTTGTTTAAAAA
Source organism: Maratus michaelseni (assembly GCA_963931845.1). Classification (NCBI taxonomy): domain Eukaryota; kingdom Metazoa; phylum Arthropoda; class Arachnida; order Araneae; family Salticidae; genus Maratus; species Maratus michaelseni. The sequence continues at coordinate 376,171,978 of OZ007591.1, forward strand.
GACACACAAAAGAAAAAAAATGCAAAATTTGTCATCACTGTGTAATGTGAGAAATACCGAACAAATTCAAACCTAATTGGGACAGTATATTGATTTTGCAAGTATCTTGGGTGAATTTGTTATTCAAGAATGTTGTTATGATTTGTTTACAGAAATGCACAAAAGTTTTAATCACATTCATTGAATGGTTTGGATTATATTACAGCCTACAGGCATTTTTTAAACTATGATTTCAACTCATTTTTAATATTTTTGATATAATTGTCTCATATTGATTCAATTACATTTGTTAATTTTAATAAAAAATTTCCCTGCAAATTAGCTTTCTTGTCAAAATGGAAAAATTAGAAAGAATGAGACTAATTTGTTTAATTTGTATTTAATCTGATGTATGTACCTTGCAAAATAAATAAATAAATTAATATATTCTTTGGACTGAGCCAGAAGGATTTGTTTTTTATATCATCTTATAATAAATTTTACAATTATGAATTACATATTGTACATGCAAAATTAAAAAACAAATTCAAAAGTATTTTTTCTACAAATTTTGCATTATTTTTCCTTTTTTAATTTATGATTTTTCCGTATGTGTAATTAAAAATATTTTTGCAATTTGTAGAGTTTTTACATACATATATGCCATTTAGCAATTATATTACTTCTCAGTACTTCACATTTTTACAGCTAAAAGAAAAACAGCTTTTAGACTAAATTTTAATAGAAGTGATAGAATTTTCTGTGAATTTCTTGTGTTCTTTCTATAGAAAGATGTTTTTTAGTTACAAAAGTAAATTTACTTTGTGTGAATATGCATTGTTTTATCTAACTCTTTTTAGCTTAATCTTAGTATTTTGGCCTATTTCTCCACATACTGAGTCAATGTATAGCCTTTAAAAATCAGAAATTATATTTTATAATAAAATAATAGGTACTTTTCCAGTATAGGGGGCCTTGACGAAATAGAGAAACTGGCTTTGGTGATACAAGGAAATTTTTCATGCATATTTTCTGGCCATCTATTCATTGCTTCATTTACGCAAGTGATTAAAAAAAAAATATTTATACAATTTATTTAATATAAAAAAGCCATTTGTCTGTTTTTGTATACAAACAGAAGTAATTTGAAGATAAAAAATATGTATATATATATATATAAACAAGCATAAAAGTTCATTAGGTTTGTTTTTCATAGCTTTTTATATCATCCGGCAACAAATTTCACTTTCTGAAGCTCAAATTGCACCAAACTTAAAAAAAAAAAGCCAAGGTCCTATTAGTGGAAAGTACAAAATAATGGGATACTTTTCTTTTTTTCTATCAGCGGTTCACCAGTTGAAATTTTGTGCCAAAAGTGGTAAACAGCTCAGTTTACCCTAGAGATGTAGTAAATTGGTTATTAAACGTCACTTTACTTTTTTCTTTCAAGATTTGCTTTTTTGGTGATCAGGTGATTTATTTGTTTATTTATTTATTTATTTTGAAAAATTTAATATGGCTTACATATTTTGGCATTTGTCAAATGATATCAACACTCTGCAATTAAATTTTTCTATGACAAATAATTGTGAATTTGTATTGTGAAATTTTATTCATAAAAGCAGAATGATAAAATTGAGAGGGCTCGGGGCAAGAAAGTGCTAAGCCACATTTGTAAACGTCTGAGACATATCAGTTTGAAAGTTAGATCAAATACTCAAATCAAGACATAACAACATATACAACATAAAGTTTTTTTGTCAAGTCTTGGTAACATTTGAGATAGTCTGAATAACAAATGATATTACTATTACATTCTTTGTAAATTAGCTATCTTCATTGGGGGTATAAACATCTGGGGCAAAAACGAAACCTGTGACATTAGAAACAAATATGTACACTATTATAATTTACAATAATAAGCAACAGATTACAGTGTTAGATTTATTTCACCAAAAATGTGGCTTGGCACATTCTTGTCACGACCCAATCAATTATATGCTTTCAATACTGAAATAACAATGTGACACGGTGAACAAAGAAAAAAAGCGTATGGTCTAAAACTGATTTTCAGGACTGCATTCTTTTACTAATTGTTTTTCAATTTATTTACTTCTAGTGTCAAGAATCCATTCAGTCTTTGGGAAAGTTCTGCAAATAATACTTAAATGAAATTGTATGGCATCAGTTGCATTGAAACAAAAGTAGATATTTTCAGAATACTAAATGAAAGTGTCAACTTTATGCTAGCTGTGTAATGAAATATTATTTTCCTTTGTAAATTTTCCTTCATATTTTGTATTTAATGACATAGTTATTCTTTTCATTAAATATCTATGTCATTAAATATAAAATTAAACAGTAAAAGAATGCTGTCTTGGAAATCAGTTTTGGACCATATGTTTTTTTTTTTCTTCGTTCACAGTGTCACATTGGTACTTCAGTATTATTAAGAATATATAATTTTATCATTCTGTTTTTATGAATAAAATTTCACAATACAAATTCACAATCACTTGCCATAGAAAAATATAATTGCAAGTATTGATATCAATTGACAAATGCCAAAACATGTAAGCAATATTAATATTTTCAAAATAAATAACTACACACACATAATTAATTTTACTATTTCTACCTTCAATTAGCTTTTGCATTTGTCATATTTTCCATGTATGCTGCATCCCCTTTGTATCATATGCACTCTGCTGGTTTTAATGCTTCATTTAGAGAGAACATTTTTGGATAAAAAAATAAGAGAAAAACATTTCTAACAGATTTTATTCTATATTATTAAAGTTACATAATATTTACAAAGTATTGTTTCGTGGTTTTGTAACTTTTAAGTATGAAATTCTGCCTGATTTTGTGCAGTGACCAAAGGCCATATAGACTATATAGGTATAAAGGCCGTGACCAAAGGCCAGTGAATATGGTGTTAAATCTCAAAAACTCTTGTATCACTTACACCTTGATTTTAAAATAAAATAATAATAATAAAAAGCAACACACAAAAAAGGGCACTTTTCCTAATATTTATATTTGGCATACAGTGGTGCCCTGCTAATACCCGTAATAGTCACTTAGATATAATTTTTTATCTGGTATATTTTTCTATATTAAATGTAAATTGATGTAGTTTTAGTAAAAATAGTTATAATAAAATTCAATAAACAAATTATTGCCTCATTGTTTCTTCTATTTATCATTGTTTTCTAACATAGTTACCTCCAGACATGCCTCTGTTTTATGATGGTGCATTAAAAACAACTGCTGGTTTAACTATGTGCAGTATTAAAAAGGGTATCTGGACTTGCTCAATCAAATTGTCTCCATCGCTTATGAATTCATTTGGTAAGAAATTCTAATATTCTTGATTGTATATATTATTCCAATAATTTATGTGAATGTGATTTTTTGAGTCTCTTGTAAAAGTAAAACTGTGCTGAGATATGGCAAAATTACCTAAAACTTTTGACAATCCATTTAATCCCCTTAGGAGTTGAATTTCGAAAAATCCTTTCTTCATTGATCCGTATTATGTGTTACAAATATATACCCAAGAATTCAGGTGTCTAGCCTCAAGAGTTTCATCTATGCATCGATGAATTAGGACAAAGCATCTTATAGGTATAGATTATTCAGATATTGCACTTCTCACTTAAGGTTAAAAGTTTTAGGTCATTTTGACATCTCGATCTCAGTGGCAGTTTTAGTTAGGAGTGTAATATGCAAGGTAAAAAATCTACTGTAAAAATGGTTAAACACATATTTCAGTAATTTTCAAAATTCAACCCATAAAGGATTGAAAATGGGTTTGAAGGTGAAAAACAAAGGATTCTTCCATAATTGGATCTACAGCAAATTTCTGTATTTAGCGCAGTAGTTTGGTGCAATATTAATTATATTGTTGTTGTCGGAAAATGGCACTTAATTGAAGACGATTTTCTGATTAAACTTTATTTAAATGAGCAGATAACGCAATGTGGTGCTTTGCTGGAGTTAATTGCCACATATAATGAGGTGAAAAAGTAATTGAATGATTGCTGAATGGAACAATGGCAAATAAAGCTGTGTGTAAAAAGTTTTTCAACATTGAATACATAAGAAATAATCCAGTTCTGTTTTTATTTGAAGTCAAAGGTTTTCAACAGACGATATACATACGACATAGTCCAGTTTTGATGATTCAGCATAATAGATAACTAGATAACTTTAAACAATAATGTAGTAGCCAGCACATATTAAAACAAACTAAAACTTAACTTGAGATTAAAACATACTTATCAAAATGAGTAGAAAGCTGCATAATTTATAACGCCACAAACTAGCTAAGACAATAGGACACGTTCCATCACTACAGTCGTCTTTACCTTTAAGATCGACCGTTTCCGTGAAGATCAAAAACAATAAACCAAATCTCCCTTTTAGAAGCGAAATACAGAGTATAAATACCTGGCCAAATGAACCCCTGCCAATGACAATACAGTTCTAGAACCGTCACGGAAGTGACGCGTGACTGACGGTATGAATAATTACGAAATCGGCAAATCAGACAATAGCTTGTCCAGCACCATCTATTGTAGAGCGAGCGTACTACGCTAAACGATTATTTGATTCATGTCTTAATCGAATATTGCCGTGTGTTATGACTGGGAAACGAAGTAACGTGGCGTTTGAATGTTTACAAAGTAAATTGAAATTAACAACTATTGTGAAATAAAATTTACTGCTTTTAATGAATGAAAAATAAGAAATGAACGAAGAATTAAAGAAATATAGGTAAGTTAAACATATATTAATTACTGAAATTACGTTTTTATGATAAAAATATGCTGCTGAAATATACTGTTTATGAGTTTTATACTGTGGTTGAATAAGTGTAAATAAAGATGAAATATGGATGAAAGTTAATGAATGCATGTGTGTAAAAGTGTTTCTGAGGCAGTAAGACTATAGCTATTGACTGAAGGCTTGTTTTCACTACAGTTGTCACTCGCATAATCTTGTTGTCTCTTGCAAACATTGCACTCATGTTTGTTGCCAACCTTGGCTATAGATCCAATTATGGAAGATTAGACAAATAAGACAATTTTGCTCATTTTTTTGGTTAGATATTTTGTGCAAGGCATTTTTCCAAGTGAATTTTTGTTTAGTATTTTTAATTTCATCATATTAATTGTTTTTGCGCTTTTCAAGTTTTAGTGATCAGTTTTCAATCTTATATGAAATATAGTACATTTTCTCCTTCTCAAAAAGCATTTTTTGGAGGTAGAGATCTATAATTTAAATACTGATTGCCATATTTACTGGCAATGTATGGGTTCAAGGCATATACAGGGCTTCGTTATAGTGATTGCTATATTAACAGTTTATTGGCATGAAATACACAGGGCTCTATTAAAATGATTGTCATTATCACAGTTTATGCTTGCAAAATTCACAGGCCCTGTTACAGTGATTGTCATTTTAATGATTTATGAGGTGCAAATCTCACATTATAGTGATCATCATATTAACGATTTATGGATGTGAAGCACACAGGACTCCATTATTTTGTTTGCCATATTGATAATTTATGGGTGCAAAACACACAGGGCTCACATACAATAATTGCTGTGTTTTTTAGGTTATCTCATTTTTGTTTATTTTACCCAGAAGCTCCCCTTCCCCAATCTTTTATATTAGCATGGGAAACACTCGACAGGTCTGCTAATAATAAATAAATAATCGATTACTAAATTAATCCATCTACTCCAGAAATGTTAACTTTTCCTTGTTGCCTCTGTTCCCCTGCATACAAAGTTTAAAATGTTTAAAACAGTTTATATATATATATATATATATATATCTGCCTTATTGCTTTCTAGTAACAATGAATAAATAATCATCCAAATTACTTCCCCCATACCCTATCCAAGTTTTCTGCTATCAGTCATTTAAATCTAACCCCCCTCCCTCCTTTTGTGTCTATCTCAAAAAACAGGAGAATTTTTAGCTATGGTGTAGAGGAGGTGGGGGGGGGCAAAACAAGAAATTTTTTTCTTTTTTTTTTTTTCCCTTGCAGTTTGGCTATTCTTATCCTTGTAAAAAGGAATTTCATTATTTTTTACATTCTTGTTAAGCCTTCTGATTTTTTCCAAATATCTTTTTAGAACATTATATGTAGTATAAACTTTACTTAGGTAATTGCTTCAAGCAATCACTGTCTTGTTGCTGAAATCCAATTGTTCTTATTTCCCATTTAATCAGTATTAATAATTTTGATCAGCTATAAATAAATGTTGATATACTCTCATATGTAATTTTGGAGAAGTTTAACCAAGTTCCTTATTTAATAAATGTTTGCTTTTGTCACAGTTTTTCATCTTGATTGTCGTCTTTTAGCGTTATTTAAAGTATATCTTGCTCTTGTTCCATAGATGTTTTAGGTTTCATTTTTTTCTTAATTTAATGTTGTTTATTCTTATACAATCCCAGTAATTTAATTCATAATGTAAATTTTACTTTAAAATGTTGAAGTCTTTTCCTTCAGTTCTTTTGAACCATCTAGTCCAGCCGTACTCAACCTTTTTTTCTTGCGGGCCGCAAGACACATGTTTGCTACGTTAGAAGGGCCGCATAAGACTACGCTTGTATATAATAACGTGAGTGGGGGGGGGGATGTAATACAATCACAAAGATAATTAAAATAGTAAAATAACAAAACAATACAACAAAGCAATAAAATTAATATGATCATTCGTAGCTATTTAATAAGTAGAAAACGCAATATAAGAATGTAGAATTTCCAAGTTCTAAAAATAAAAAATCAATATGTTTTTTTAAGAAATCAGATTTGTTCTCAATGCAAAACCATTTTTTTATCTACTGCAACGCAAATAGTTACACACAAAAAGAACTTTTCACAAAGCAAATGATATTTACAATGCTTTACATAATTTAAAATTAATATAAATAGCATGACATCTTTCCATAAAAATATCTAAAACAATAGTAAAAAACAATAGTAAGTATCTAAAATAATAGTCTTAAATAAGTTTTTCTACGTACATAAATTTTTTAAAAGTATAGAAAATAATGATTATGTGCCTCGGGCTGCACGTAAAAGGTCGCTGGGCCACATGTGGCCCGCGGGCCGCAGGTTGAGTATGGCTGATCTAGTCTCAGAACATTCTTTCAGGGTGTCTAGCTACCTGGAAAACTCGGATAACCTGGAAAAGTCAGGAAAATTTATATCGACTGGGAAAAGTCAGGGAAATTTGAAAATTCCAAGAAAATGTCAAAGACATTTGAAACTTCTAAGAAAAAAATCAGGAAAATTTTTCCGATTATAAAACTAAGGATTTTAAATTGCAGCACCAGAAAAATCTAACTTTGCTCTCTTCATAAGTACTGTAAAGAGTATTTCAACATCTTGTGCAATTTATTTTGTCTACCTCCTTTCAGTCCTTCCTTGTAACTCAGAGATTTTCCATTCCAGCATCACTGAAATTTTGTACTGAATGTTGTAGGATTGATTAGAGGATTCAGTTTGTTTACTTCTCTTTGTTTGGAAACTGAACATTTGTTAGCTTAATTTATCGAATATTTATTATTTGTATTAAAATATGTCAAATCAGTCTGTATTTAACTCTGACTGATGTGATAAAAAATGTCCTGATTTGACAAAATGGATAGAACCGGATGCTAAAAGTGTGTATATGCAAAATGTTTAGTATGTTAAAAAAAAAAAAAAAAAATCTTGCTAAGAAATATAGGAGTCATTAATCCTGAAATAAAGCTTCAGAATCATTTGTGAAAGTTCCACTGCAAATTCCCCACCAGTGGCTGAGAGGTTGTGCTCTCGAAGCTGGTAGACGGGAGGTGCTGGGTTCGATCCCAATCGCGCCCGTCGGCCTAATCGTTCGGAGTTTTCGTGGTTTTCTTCGAACCGTGGATTTATTCATGCGTAAATATGGGTTAGGTTCCCTTAGAAAGACCCCCACGAAGGGCATTCCCCCCCGGGCCTATATCCCTAGCGTAGATAATTGGTCGTCAACAATCAACCCAACCCATCCACTGCAAATTCACAACTTTTAAAGGTTTTTTGTGTTTAACATCACAAAATCTCAGTACCTAGATTTTTTTTTTTTTTTGGTTTAGAAAACCTGGAAAAGTCAGGGAAATTTGTTGCTGATCTGGAATAGACACCCTGATTATCTATATTGCTCACATTTTTTCTCGTATCTAGTAATATAAAATTGTAACATCCTATTATTTAAATACTTATGAGCTGCAGCATATTTTTCACATACTGAGAGTGCATTTTTACAAAACTAAAATAAAATAGCAATTAAAAGTTTAACATTGTCAGTGATACTTAACATTTCATATTTTCTATCCTTCAGATCACTTAAAAAAAACATTACTACATGAAATGTGTCATGCTGCAGTATGGATTGTCAATAAACAACGGCATGTTGTACATGGACCTTTATGGCAAGTTTGGTAAGAATTATTTTTTACTTTCATTATGCATAAAACTTTAAACTCATCACCTGAAAATTAAACTTTTTTTTTTTTTTTTCCACGGGCAATTAATTTTTTTATTCGGAGTTCTATGTTATGTTCAGCTGGCTGTAATACTGAAAATCACTTACATTTCTCTTTAAATTGATTTCTACAGATCTGTGATTTTCTGCTTTTCTTTTATACATACTTTTCATCCTGCCAATTAATAGCTTAATCTTTTTTACTACTATTCTTCTTTAATGTATTTAAAAATAAGAGCAGGTGATTTGCATCTACAGCTATTAGATGAAGATATTTTTTTTTATCTGCCTACTTATGGAGTTAGCTAGAATTAAGTGAACAATACTGAGGATCTCCAGTAACAGTTCTGGCTATTCACAAAACATGTAGTACCTACAAAACAAATTAACAAACACAGAACAACTATTTGGGTTAAATGCAGGGTATTTACTAAAGCAGAGGGAATGATAAATGGAAATATGAGCGCTTTATAAAGGGTACACTACTTAAAACACATTATCATGGAAAATGAGGGAAAAAATAATTTTTATTTCCATTATTTACCATTCACTGTACTCTAAAAGAAAAAAAAAATTAAATCAGGGTTAACACATTGTATTATAAATCCGGAAGTGATTACCAATAAAAAATGATTTAAAAATAAAAGGCTAAAGATTTTAACAGCATGTACATTGTACACATCAAATATTTAGCCTTAGATTATTCATAGTATTTGTAATGATTTTATCCTGAATGAAATTATAAAACTCTGTTGTTTCATAAATGAACTGTGGGCAGAGCTGGGCAAAATACATCGAAAAACCATTTTCAATACAAAATACATTGGTTTTAGGGCCTAAAATACAAAATACAAAATACTTTTAAAATTTCAAAATACAAAATACATGTATTTTCAAAATACATTCAAAATACAAAATATATTCATTTTAATTATTGTGCACTATCTTACACACAAATGTTTTAATTCCAATGTCATGTTATAAATTTTTATCTATTGTGTGAACAGGTCCGTAACCCAAAAAAGAAGTCTGCACGTGCCAAAATTTCTAGACCAGGGACAAGCCCGACCCAATATAAAAGTTAAAAGTTGGCCCGAGGCCCGGCTGTGTCCGCATAAAAAATTCTTTGGCCTGACCAGTATAGAAGCTAAAAGTTTGGTCTGAGCCTGGGCCGGTATGTACAAAAAATTCGTCGGTCCGATTTAAATACTAAAATTTCGGTCCGAGCTCGTACAAAAGCTTAATTGGCTTGAATGAGTTCCAACAAAGAATAAATTTTTATGCGGATGTGGTTGAAAATTCTCTTGTACGAGGCATTCTGACAAAAAAAAAAAAAAAAAAAAATATTTTAGCTATTTTTCATGTTTATATTCTTCATTCTTAAAAAGTACCCTTAGTTGCAAAGTAACACACCTGTTTAAAAATACCGCCCTTCCTAAGTTTATTTATGTCTGTGCTAGAGGTCTGCACGGGCCGAAATTTCCAGGCCCGGGCCCGCCCGACCAATACAAAAAAAATTTGGCCCGGCCCGGCCCGATACAAAAATTAAAAGTTCGGCCCGAGCCCGGCCCGGCCCGATTTAAAAGTTAAAAGTTCGGCCCGGCCCGGCCCGGAAAAAAGTTAAAATCTCGGCCCGAGTAAATTTCTACAAAACATAATTTTTATGTCGATTTGGTTAAAAATTTGCCTCGTAGGAGAAGATCTAAACAAACATTTCTATCTTAGCCTTTTTTTTTTCATGTTTATAATCTACATTTTTATAGAGGTGCCGCAAGCTGGAATGTGTATTTTTTTAATAAATCTCTATTTGTTGTATGTATGTGTTTAAGTTATCATCAATATTGTTAATCCATATTCCATTTATTGAAGTGTTAAAAATCAAAAAAATGCTATACAGTAAAATCTTCTAAGATGGAATTGCATAGGGAAGAAAAAAAATGAGTTATAGACAATTTGCCTTCTTATCAGGTGTAAATGTATTATTATATTATTTTCTTACTTATTAGAATATTCATTTTTAATGGATCAACACATTTTTCAATTTAAGACAGGATTCCGTCATAAGTAGGTTCTTTTTCACACGTTTTACTATATTTTAATTTAGCCATATTTTAATAAGTGTATAAATCTACTATTCTTTAAAAAGAATAAATTTTAATGTTTAATTATAAAATAATGGCGATTTAAAAATGTATGCGTGTTTTGCAAAGATTTTTATGCCAGATCTTATTTTACTGGCCTTCGAACAGACCAGGCACGCCGAGACAATGATTTTCATACGTGTCAAAACCAGGACTAAAAATTTTGAGGCGTGAAGACTAGGAAAAATGAAACCAGTCCCGGCTATGTACGGAAAAAATAATTTAAGGCACGGCCTTATTCTTCAGGAAAAAAGTAAGGCCCGGCCCGGCCCGAGCCTTCGGCAAAAAATATGGCCCGAGCCCGGCCCGGCCCGAGTGCCGTGAAGAAAAATAGGCCCGAGCCCGGCCCGCGGGCCGGGCCGAGTACGGGCTTCGGGCCTTGGCTCGGCCCGTGCAGATCTCTAGTCTGTGCCCATATAAACTATGTTTATTTTTTTTATGAATTTCTATTTGTACGCAAATGTTTGAGTTATCATTAATCCATTTTCCATGGCTTAGAATCTGAAAACTACTATACAGAAAAATCTGCTAGGACGGAATCGTGTAGGAGCGAAAAAAATTCGTTATAGGCAAGTTCCAACCTTAGCTGGTACATCACCGGCTGTAAATGCATTATATTCTTTTCACATGTATTATTACATTCATTTTGCATGAATCAACACATTTTTCCTTTTAAGACAGGATTTCATCACAGACATGTTTGTTTTCACAGGTTTTTATGTACTTTAATTTAATGCCTAGAAATACATGAAGGGTGTAGATGCAAAATTCACTCTCTCCACTTAACCTAGTTTTTTAGAAAAATGCCAAAAACTGATTATTATTAATAAATATGATATATTAGCAATTTTTTTTGTGATATATTTGTTGTCATAACATCTAGTTGCACATAGTCCTAAACCTGTAATGATTGCGGTAAAGCTAGAATTTAAATTTAAATATGGAAAATGTGAATTTTGCAGCAAACTTTTATGGGTAATGTTAGTTATAAACCAAAATAGTTATGAATTTAAAACAAGAATAACAATAATAATAATAATAATAAAAATATATGAACATTAGTTTCCATTATGTTATATTGGAGGGGGTAATAAACAATAAAAATGCAAAAAACATCTATTAAAAATAATTTGTGCAAAAATTTTACTATTAGACATGGCTCAACTTCTTCACTGTCATTAAACTAGTGGAACATTTTACACTACTTCTTACTTCTTTATCTCCCTGTTTGGTTGAATTACTTAGAGAGTGTGAGTTTTGCTGCAAAACAGTTGTTGGATAATATGAATTATGCATCAAAATGAGATTTTCAGCATTTCCATCAGAGGACCATTTTTTATGGTCCAAATCACTATTACAGTCCGATTCGCCTTGAAAAAGCGAACACAGTCATATGAATAACTCAATACCTTAAAAAAGGGGATAATGTGACTTTTACATCTGCACCATTCATATGTACTATTCTTCAAAAAGTATAAATTTAAATTTTCAATTGTAGAATAATAGCAATTTAAAAATATATGCATTTTTTGAAAAAATTGTTAAACTGGATCAAATTTTATTGCTTTTTTATACGGGCCTGGCCGGACCAATCATTTTTATCCGATCTGGGTCGAGATCGGGCCTGAAAATTTCTTCCCGTCCTGACCTTTAGGGAGAATGTCCAGCTGTGGCTCGGTCCGGAAAAAAATAAATCTGGCTGAGTGTGCAGGAAAAAGTAAGGCCCGAACCCGATCTGGTCCGAAAAGAGTGATGATCAAACTCAGTTGGTTTCGATCTGAAAATAGTTTTTTAGTCTTGCACGAATTATCATCAAAAATATTTTGAAATATTTTGAGTATACTTATTTCTATTGCGTAGTGCGATGTATCACAAATAATTAATTTCCTTTCATTAGTAGTTCTCAAGTATGTATTATCCATCTTTTCACAAGTCTATGCAACAACTAACTGCGTTACACTGCTGACATAATTTAAAAATGCAATACTCGGGAAAACTCTGGACTATCCTATACTTGTGTATCACACAACAAAATTTTATAATTCACATAGCAACATTAAGAATTATATAGCTGCATGCTGTGACATTGACATGTCATGATTTGCAGTGTTCAGTCTTTCTCTACACACAACATAAATTTCAACCTCCATGTAATAGTAATATAATCTTAAAACCAAAAATAAATAAAATCACACAGTACTTCGGACATATTAATTTTATTCTGTAATTTTTGTAGTTAATTTTCTATGGCAGTGTCAAATAGGTGTTAAATTTATTATTAAATTCCTTGAATTTCTTGCTCTTCCTTTCTTCTCTAAATTTAAAGTATTGTTTTACTAAAGGGGGCTGATTAAGCCAAGGTGGAGACCAAGTGTATAGTATTCTTTGGGGCCTTCTTCCTATACCATCACAAAAAATTAAACTACTCTTTTTGATGCATCAGAATACATATCATGAGAAAATATAAATGTGGGATTAAATAAATAAATATACATACATTTAAACTTCATTTTACTCTAAAAGTCCAAAATATTGATTATAATTATTACAGAATCAAAAAAATGATTAAAAGATAGTTTTTTAAAAATGTGCCCTAACTGGGGGGTCTACAAAAATCTATGGACCCAGAACCATTGACCGATTGGCTCATGCTTTAATCTTTGATTACTAAAATAAATGCATGTTTTCTATTGCAATTTTTCAATTTAATAACAGGTTGAAAATAACAATTTAGAATATTGGGTTTCTTTCTTTCTGAGTTACTAAGATGGCTTTATTTAACACATTGGTTGCTGTCAGACATTATTAATGACAATTTTGCTATTTCATTTTACATAAATTTCTTGTAAAGAATAGATCAGTCATGCACCCACAAGTGGCATATGCATGTTCTTTATCAAATGCATCATTTTTTGATAAAACTATATTTTATAGACAGATTGCCAGCTTTAGTTCATTTTTACTTACAAAATGAAATTTAAATTGTGGCTAATAACATGCAATAAAAGTTTTCTTGTTTGCAGTGACCTCACAATAATGCCCAAGTACGTACAAGACAAGCACATATTCATTTTAGTATGGGAAAAACGACCTGCATTCTGATCATCTATCTCAAATGATAATTTTAAAAAGTTTCTTTTCTTCTTTTTAATAATTAATGTGTGATTTTTACAATAAAAATACTAAAAGTGGCAAATTTATGGGTAGCATAAACTGTAGAATAACATGTGAATTTTCATGGAAGGGTTTTGATTGTTATTTTCATGGCAAATAAGGATTCTTTTCTCCTCTTCCATTTTAATAAGTATGCAATTATTTTTGTAAAAATGCTACAAGTAGCAAAAGTCCATAGAACTGTAGTGTGTGAAGTAGTACATATTGAAATCTAATTTTTTACTTTTAGTACTTGTCCAACAATGTAAAAGCTTTAAAAGAGTATCCTTTTTCGTTTGTGTATATGTAGATTTTAATCTAAAAGAGAAACTTTTATTTTCTTTTTTGAATTTCTGATTTGAAATTAATTTACATTTGCTACATTTCTTTTATTATTTGTAGGGCTTCTAGATGCAAACTTATATTACCATTTATCGAGTGTCCCAGTAGGTGTCATAATTTTGAAATATCTTACAGTGTTTGGTATCAATGTCCCAAGTGTCAGTGGAAGTAAGTAACATATTTTACATAATAAAAATGTTTTGTTATAAATAAATCTAAAAATATGTAAGCCATTATAGTTAAAGTTAATCTTAATTTATGTAGACTATTTATAATACATATAATTCTGAAACAATAATGGATTATTTTGTTGCAAAAAATTCATAAATGACTTAAAGAATAGAGTAATTAGATTTCAACATTTTAATAATTTAAATATCTTTCAAATTGTCAATTTCATTTCTGGGATAAATCTCTTCTTATAAGTATGTATTTTAAAATGTAGTATGACATTTGTTATGAAAGTTTTGGCATGGTTATAAATTTAGTGTAGGAAATGTTACTCATCACATCATTGAAAAATGATGCACGCTGCACATATTATTTCTAAACATTTTCTTAATTTAACATTATTATGAATAGATTATTCATATTTTACTTTTTTGGTTAAAATAGCTATTTATTTTGTAAAAGGCCATTTCAATTAAAAAAGCTTCAGTTCAGATTCAACTTTTATATGTTCTCTCATAAGCTAGAATTAAGCTAAAATATGTATCTCAAAAATCAAACTATGCTCTTATTATATTTTAAACTATACTATACTAGTTCATATCATGTTATGTATTTTTCTTTTAATCCGCCGATTATTTTCTTACAAAATTGAAGGTATGATCACGAAGAAAGGGAATGATACGTTATTTAGTATTTGATAATAATGTATTTAAGAATGCCTATGGGAAATCCATCTTTTTGGATTGTTTACCTTTCTGTTAAATATTTTACTGTAGATAATGTTATATTTATTTAAATATTTTAAATATACATAATTTAATATATCAACCATTAAAATATCAAGTTAGTCTAATGTAGATCAACATATTATTTCAAAGTCTCTATTATACCAGATGACATTTATTCTCAGTTCATAAAGTATCCAGTAAGTGCCACTAATTATTTTCAATCTTTCTTTTTAATTCAAAATTTGAAAAGTTTAACTCATCAGTATTATGGCCACAACCAAGAAAAATTTAGAGCATACTATATTTAATTAACTTTTTCTCATATCCTTGTTAAAGTAAGTAATGAAATTGATGTGTTTTAAATGAAATGTTGCAATAATGAAAATGTTTGAGGTCTTTAGCAAACATTAAAAATGCCAATGTCCTCCCTTTAAATATATTTCATAAGGAAATAGTTTTTTCAATAATATTTCATAATGATTTGGAAAAATAAAATAAGTAATAATTTCTCAAAATGCTGAAGTTGAACATTAAAATTTTATCTACCAAAGTACAGTTATAAATTTTGATTTGCATTGTTTTTAATTTAAATTTCTACTAGGTAGTTTATTTAGTTTAATTCTCTTGTTTTTTCTGAAAAGAACACCATCAGATATTAAAACGGAAAACATTTTTCTGCATTTATTATTATTTTCTGTATATATTAGGTGCTCTTAAACTTGAAAAATATTATCCGATTGTGGAAGATTGAATGATATTATCACAACCAGTGACAGTCTTCTGTAATCGTGTTGCCATTCATTTATTTTTGATTAAGGAATTTTTTGGTCCCCAAAGTCTCATCCACCACTGTCATGACAGCTGACTTCTGTTTTTGAGATTGATTAAGTAAGATCAATTACACATTTGAAAATTAGCGTGTATAAAAAGATTAAGTAAAACCGTTGCTTTCTCCTGGACTTTATAATGTCTAGAAGAAAACTTTTCTTTTTGATGCTATGTGAAAATAGTTTTAAATATATCGTAATTTTCACCATTAAATGCTTTTTGCATGTAATAATTTAATTATTTTAAAGTTTTTTTTTCTTTTTTTAATATTTACATGTAAATATATTTTTCAATTGAAAAATGTTTGGAAATATTATTTGGGCTTTTTAAAATCTGGCAACAGAGATAATTCATAGATAGATAAATAGAGCATTCATTAGAGCATTCATAGATAAAAATACTATTTCAAACTATGAATTAAATCTCTTCAGATAATGATTAAATTGCTTTGCTTAGTTTTTGATCCTATAAAACTGAACTATCTTGACTGATTTTAACATTAAATAGTGCTTAAAATAATTCTTCAATTTAAAAACTGTCTGCTTCAATGTGTTTATGATATATTTCTTTATAAAACTACCAGCTTTCATGATTTTATATGCAATAGTTTTTGCAGGATAAGCTGAAAAAGTGAAAATGTCACAATAAATTCAATTATGGCATTATTATTATTATTATTATTATTATTATTTTTAGAATAGAGAGATTCAATTTGAAAATCCACATTTGACAATTTTTTTATGTTCTGCATGAAAGAATATTATCTCACAGGATATCTGCTCTTGGACTTGGACCTAAACAAGAGCATAAGCAGAAATGTTTCTTTACTTTCTATTACCTGCTGATGTATCCAAAGTTCAGATTATCACAAAAAATAATTAATTATTAATAATATATATGTATATATTATTGCTAGTAAACTTCATATAAGAGGTTTGTTTTGTAATAAATGCATGAGTTTCAAAAATTGAACATTATTTGTTTTTAATAATACATTTTAAGTCTATTTTTAAATACACTATATTTTTTTCATTCCATTAAAAATAATTGAAGCGCTTGCAGCAAGAAGGGGCTAGCTCTATTTTTGGAATACATTGGACTAAGAAGGAGTCAGCTACAGGAGCTTTCTTGCTCTAATGCTATGATGGTGGCAGCTGCATATATTGAGAGAGAAACTCAAGAAATAACATGTGAAGTTACCTTCATCTTGCATATTTATTTATTTATTTTTAACACTGGAACAACCGGAGCAGTCAATTCGACCGCTTAGCTCCTTTGAGAAGCAATTATTCTTAAAACATTTACGTCAGCTCACTCACCTTTTGCGATTTTTTTTTTTTTTGAGGTTTTTAAATACATAACATTGTTTTTTAGCAGTATTTTATAACGAGTGTATAAATTAATGTTCTACCTAAAGTGACTGAAACAGTCAAAATGACCGTTATAGAGATTTGAGTGATCTCTGTGAAATAGCACTCTTTTCTTTTTTCTTCTCTGCATCTTAAAATACTGCATTTATCTTAAAATTGTTCAAAATAACTTATTTTAACTTTTTATAATGATATTTGCATTAAAAACCAAATACTTATTCTCGATTTCTTATTGCAGTCAAAGTGACTGCAATGTTAATTCTAGGTAGATAAAAATGTTGGTCATTCTAGTGTTAACAAAGTGAATTTGTGTCAGTAGTGCCAGAAATGGAGTTAACCCCTTATTGCAACAAGCCCTTCAATTTATGCATGAGAGGTTCATGAAATTTTTCGTTGAACACTATTGGAAAATTCTTTTGAAAATTAAACTGTTTTTGCTGTTTTTATCAATGGCATTCTAATTTTGTTTTTGAGTAAGTGCTATTATAAAAATTACCTTATCATATCCTCTTCTGTCTTTTTTTGCCGAAAATGTATTAATTATATACCTGTAACAACATCCCTCAATACTATAATTTTGTGGGATAGTTAAAGTAAATATCAAGGTGTTTCTCGAATTCCTTGCTCAACAACACAAAATCTTCTGACCCATTTTTAAATGTAAAGGCATAAAATTGGCAGGTATTGAAGTGATTTGGAATCAAAAACCGTTTTCCATTTTTGATAAATAAATTACTTATTGAGTTAAAAGTAATTTTTGTCATGCGACACATTTTTCCCCTTTCTCACACTGCCGTGTCATGAATTCAGTTCAAAATGCTGACTTTGACAGTATTTTCTGAAAGATCTGCCTTTAGGAAAAAAATGGAAAATGCCATTACATAGTTTCTGAATAAGAACATCTGCCAATTTAATGCATTTCTGAACAATTCAGAAATGTGTCAGAAAGTAGGTTTTTTAGATTTGAGAACAAGCTTTAAGAAAAAGTGGTGATAATTATTTTGCATCTTTTGAAATTAGTAGGCTATACAACTGTGTAGATACACGGGTGCTGAAAAAAGGCTTCAGGGGAGGGCCATTGCCTCTTCCTGGATTTGGAAATTTAATTAACTGAATTTTCTTTTTTTTTAATGATTTTGTAAAAGGAAAAAAAAAATAGAATTTACACTTTCCAAGTGATTTAAAATAATTAAACACTAAGAGAAAAAGAAAAGGATTTTTTGTCATTGGGGGGGGGGGGGGGGGGTAAGCAATTAGTTCGGTTTAGCTTTTATGTTTGTTTAAAAATTATCTTAAAACTGAGATTCAGAACAACATAGCCCTTCCGATGAAAAAAAAATATATATATTAAATTCATTTTTAAAAAAGTTGATAGAAGCTTACTTTTGTATTTTCATTATTTCTTATTTGATTTGTTACTTTTTTGTATCTGTCATGCTACAGGTTCAAGGTTTGCCTCCGGGTTTGGGCTCACTCAACTTTTTGTCTCTTTGTAGTCTACAATTTGAGTACCAAACTTTCTTGGGAACTACACGCTGGGAGTTCTGCATTTGGCTGACCACCAGGACATGTGTTATATTATATAGCACCTACGATCCTTAATGATAATTAATGGATTGTAGTGCTGTAGAGTTTAGTTTTTAGTTGCATATTTGTATTATCTTTCATGGAAGTTTCTATGAAGAATTCTTAGTTTAGCTCATATTGACAGTCTTCATTAAACAACAAGAACGAAAAATCATGCGCCAAGCATAGATTATGTAGCACTTTCCAACGCTTCCAAAATAATTTTACAAAACATACCGTTTAATAAGCTAAAAGATAACATCTAAGTAAACAATTTGGAAAACCCATAACATATTTAAAAACATAATTTCAGGAATTTCGAACAGATACAATATTCGGAAAAGTATCCGAGTACTTTTATTCAACCCTGTATATGATCTATAGATTTGTATATATACTATATAGGATGATAAATTTTAGTTTAGTTAGGAAACGCGTAGCACAGTTTAAAATTCTCCTTCTGGAGTTTCTGTCAATAAACGGAAATGTGTTCTCGAACTTTTGTGCTAGCCTGTATATGAAATACAGAATTTATACACAGCCAGTAATAGACAAAAAGTGAGTTCAATTGAAAATCGTGTTCAGCAACTTAAAACGACAGGAATTATTGTTAACAGACAGTAGAGAATTTTTTTGTATGTCCCTGTAAATGAACGATGACTGCTATACACACACTATTCTGTAGTAAGCCTCTTGTAATGCACCTTAGTAATATATATAAATTTCAATGCGTTTAAAATAGTGAAACATTATTTAAATAAACCGCAGACAATTTTTCTCCATAGACGTAATGTAATGGAATTCTTTTGACTGTCCCTGTATAGTAACTATAAGTGGTATGCACACCCTATTCCATATTAAGCTTCTTCTAATGCACCTTAGTGATACATATAAATTTCAATGCGTTTAAAATAGTGAAACATTATTTAAATAAACCGCAAATAATTTTTCCCCATAGACCGCAATGTAACGGAATTCTTTTGAGTGTCCCTGTAAAAAAACTACAAGTGCTACACACTTCCGTTGAAATAGGGAACATGCTATAGATAACGACAATAACATATAAAAATTGCAGAGCAATCCGGGCATATTTACGGGAGTTAGAGCACGGACAGACGGCCAGACAAACCGAAGTCATAAGCACTTTTCAACTAGGTTGGAAAGTGCTAAAAAAGTGACCTACATTGCGAGCACTGGGGCTCTTCTGTTTAAAAATCTTGCTCCAACCTTGATTTTGTTCTGCCGTCACACCTGTGTAGATTTTTAAGTTGTTATTAAAGCAATTATTTTAGTGAGTTTAGGCTGTTAAAGCAACTATTTTTGTTGTAATTTTTCTGTAGCGACTATGCACTGATTGATTTCTAAGAATTATAGTATCACGACCAAAAGTAACAACCATTTCTTAAGTCTTTCTTTTGTTTAATTTATAATTCTAACATAAAGTGGTATATCTTTTTAATAGATACTCATGGAATGTTTAAATATTTGTAGATTTATAAGGAAACTAATATTTTTATAATAAAATGCATTTCAGGAAAGGAAGATGCAAACAAGTCAGAAAATATCATGGAGCTCTGTGCAAAACATGTAAAACCCCCATTACTGTGACTTACAATTAAATTTATTATGCAGCATTTTATAATTTATTTAAATGTATACATATATTATTTAAGTATTAATAAATCATTTTTCCCATGTTAAACTTTTTCTTTTTTATTTCCTTGTAATATTAGGGGTCTCTGCTTCCTATGAGCTTTTCTTGACAACCACATCCAGGATCAGCAATCTATAAAAACATTAAAAAAAAAAAAAAAAAAAAAAATATATATATATATATCTGCAAATGTATAAATTTAATAACTATGAAAATAAATATAATTTTAAGAAATGGACTGAGGGAGTGAAATAAGTATTAAAAGAATTTTTAATTTAATAAACTATCATTGCCTATTTCTCTCGAAAAACAAAAGAAAGAAAATTCTTGGAAAATGGAACTATGAACAGAGATGGTTGTAGAATTTACGTCATTTTATGTAATCATAATAACATATTAAAGTTTCTGAAAGTATTTAAATTTTCTGGTTGTTTCATTTTTAATATGGCAACATTTTTACCAGTGAAAGCTTTAAAGTTTGTGATTTATGAATGCAAATGCACATGATCTGCTGAATCTGACATAACACACTTTCATATATAAAAACGATATACTAATTAATGTTAAAAAAATAATGTAATCTATGTTTTTTGAAGTGTTTTACAATCCTTTAAAAATCAATCTGAAAAAGAATTGAATTGGAAAGATAAGGAGAAATATTCTATCTAATTCTGAAGCATTTGCCTAGTCAGTGTTAGTAACATACCGAATCTGCAAGATATCCCTTATCTATCCTCTCTTTCTGTTTGAAGTCCTTTTCCAGAATTACTGAAAAACACAACTCATATTTTTCTGCCATAGTTGTACAGTAGTGTATTAAAAGAATAAGAATTGTGATTTTTTTGTTAGTGGTGCGTATAAATAACAAATTTGCTATTTTAAATAGATTTTCAGGGACATGAAAACTACAAAATGTTGTCATGGGGGAATATTTAGGCCTAATACTCATTTCTATGTAAGAAGATATTTTTAAATGAGAAAATTAGTCTTGAAACAATTTAAAAATGTTATTAATAATTTTCTACTTCGTACTTTCGGTACTCTGACGACACCAAATTTTTCGGGCTCAACTTCAAACAAAGAGCTCAAACTCATTGCCACTGCACATATCTAATCAAGTATAATGCCTGGAAAAGATTGTTAAATTGCTACGCATAATTTTTAATCCTATAAAACTTATGTAACTGAACTATTTTGACAGATTTCAACATTAAACAGTATATAAAACAATTCTTTGACTAAAAACTGTCTGTTTCAGCATGTTTACCATACATTTTTCCATAAAACTACCAGTTTTCATATGTAATAGTTTTTGCACGATAAGCCGTGAAAGTGAAAAGGACATACAATACCGGCAGCATTAGTAACTTTTTTTTAGAATATAGATGTTTCTGTCTATCAAGATAAAGAAAATTAACACAGTAAATTGAAATTAATTAGCACATTTGGAATTCTACATTTTAATCCTATTTAGTAAGGTTGTTTTTTACAGGGAGGAAAATAATGTGTGCGTGTGTGGAAGGGAGGGGGGGTACATATAAAAAAGTAGAAAATACCTATTATGTTTTCTATTAATTTTTATTTTGCAAAAAGTGTTGAATAAACACCAGCAATAAATTATCGATTAATATTTAATTAACTTCTAACTAAAAAATTTTACTACAATGCTTAAAGAAAGGAAAATCAATATCTCAAAAGTTCTTACACACAAAAAAGTGGGAAATTGCAGATTTTCATTCGTGATCTTATATTCTGAACAATATGTAAATTCTACGACTGTGGTTACTCAAGCTTTTTTATCAAAGAGCTACATTGGATGTTCCATAAAGTTGGACGTTCACTGCAGAGTTAAAATTAATGCACTCAAACTTAGCTCCATCATATTCTCATGTTTATGATGTTCAGTACCAAGGCTGCATACGTGGTGTCGCTCAGAATTTCAAATGAATGATCAAGCAATGCCATGTATGTGTCCTCGGTAGCAAATATGTTAAATGGCAGACATCTTCGCAGTAATACAATTTTGTGCTATTCTGACCGTATGATCCAGTCTTACAAAACATCCATTTAATAACACCATCTATGGTTCACAACCTTATCATTTCATTGGGATATAACAAGTTTATAGAAACTACTGATCGGGACAGAAATGTTTTGATTTTTTTCTATTGCATAGCAATTTATTTCTCTTATTTTTAACTCTACAATGCAGTATTTTTATTCTCTCTCTTAAAAATTATGTAATTCTAATAACTGCATGCGTAACACGAAAATTATTTAAAAAATTCTCATGTCAACTGCTTACAATTTACATAAAATCTAAATTGTGCCAAATGCCTGTAATATAAATTGAACAACACATAAAGCAAACCATGAAATGTGCCAAATGACTATATGATACATTGTATGTCTTATAACCCAGTTGCAACGAGTACACAATTTTTAATCTTTCAGCACCAGTATTTCCAAATGGAAATCTTTGCCTAATTTAATCACAGAAGTTCTGTGATTAAAAAATACTGGTAGGAAAAATAAGTATTGTATGCATTCTACAGGGTGGTTAAAATTAAACTGACGGTACTCAGAGGCTCATAGCTCCGGTTCTACTGATCGGATCTGAATGAAACTTCAAATATATGTTATGTAGACCATACGGCCAAGGTTTTCGTAAAAAAAAAAAAAAAAAGTTTGAAATTTCACTTCCAGATGGCGCTGTATGGCTAAAACCATATACAAATGAGTAGCTAATGTAATTTCGCTAAAAAAGCGATACGTATGGTTCAAAGAAATCATTTGTCCGCAGTGAACATGCCGATAAACAAGAAGGAATGCACATTGATTGAATTTTTTTTTTATCAGAATGAGAGCAATGCTTCGGCAGCACTCCGTGCTTATCGGCAGATGAAAAATGTCCGTAAATAAAGTTAGAAGCATGATTCGTAAGTTTGAAGAAACCGGTCCTCTGGATATTGCACAGGAAGCAGATGACGAGCACAGCAACTGAGTCTGCGATTGTGGAGGAAATTGCATTCAGAGCCGAAGCATTGCTCTTATTCTGACAAAAAAAGTTTTTGATCAATGCGCATTCCTTCTTGTTCATTGGCATGTTCACTGCGGACAAATGATTTCTTTGAACCATACATATCGATTTTATAGCGAAATTACATTAGATACTCATTTGCATATAGTTTCAGCAATACAGTGCCATCTGGTAGCGAAATTTCAAACTATTTTTTTTTTTTTACGAAAACCTTGGCCGCATGATCTACATAATATATATTTGAAGTTTCATTCGGATCCGATCAGTAGAATCGGAGTTATGAGCCTTTTAGTACCGTCAGTTTAATTTTCGATCAGTGAGGGGATTATTATTATTTTTTTTTTTGTACTAAAACAAAGGTATTTAGATTACATGCATGGGTTTGTTTAGGAAAAAATTGGGTCCTTTAAAGGACCCTTCACAAATCTTTTCACCTTAAAACAGGACCCTTCACAAATCTTTTCACCTTAAAACAGGACTCTTCACAATGCTTTTTGCCTTAAAACAGGGCCCTTTATAAAATTATTTGTCTTAAATATAGAATTTTCATAAAACTTTCCCATCTCCAAGCTGAACTTTTCACAAATTTAATCATTTTTAAATAAAATCTTATCTTTACAAAACCAGCTGAAGTTGTCAAATAACCTATTATTTAGTTTTTTACACAGACATACAGGATCTTGTTAACAATAAACAGGAGCCTGCATATAATGATAAATTCAAATTTACAAAATTATGTCTTAGGTTTTTCACAAATAAAAAAAAAACTTTTCACAATAACAGGACCCTGTGAGAAAAATCTAGACAGAACCCCGACATGTATTTTTTGACAGGAATGAAAATGGTCTGTGGATATTGCTCCTTTCTCTCTTTCCTGATCTTAATCAAAACTATTTCTATCCTTTTACTATAATCTTGTTTTATGTAAGCATTTTTGCATCTTATCTGTTTTTATATTGTATAGCTAAGATTTTTTTTTAATACTTTTTTTAAATGTATCAATACTATTTTACTTTCTTTCATATTACACATGATCATATATATGTGATGTATGCTGGTAGCTACTTTTTCTGTACATCATGTGAGATTTCTGTACATCAGTACATTGTGTGGCGAATGTTATAGTCATGAGTCTGTTTAAATGATAATAAGAGTTCATTTATGGGACCTGACTTTATTCTTTTTCAGTCCTTTTCAAGTCAGATCCAGAGTCCCGAGAGGCATTGTGATTATTAGACAAGCATTTTACTAAAAAGCACAAGGAGTGTTGTGACGTGGTTTTGTGATCTCAGGGCAGAAACTAAGAGGTGGCAGAGGGGGATGCCAAACAAAGATATGATTTATCACTTGATGTAAAAAAATATTAAATTTGGATAAAAATATTTTGCAGCTGGAAAATCCAAAAGAAAAAACTGAGCTAAGTGAATTAAAATTGACAAATAGATGAAAAGATTGGTGATCTTGGGTGACTGCCTGGGAACTTAAAAACTAAGGGTTAGAATTTTTTTTTCACGATTACTTTTTACATCCAGATCCGGCCTTAGGGGGGGAGGGGGTGGGGAACTGCCCGGGACGCTAAACACTAAGAGATGGAAAATGAAAGCTTAATTGTTTTTAATTTGAGTTATCTTTTCGATATGCTACACTTGCATTTATGACTTTTATATTTAACCTTTTATGTGTGCTGCATGCCTACTATACGGTGCCGCAGGCAGCGGGAATACGTGTCGTAGGTTCGTTTATATCAGAATACACCCCCTTATCAGCTGAAAGTGGAAATAAAGGATTTTCCTCGCATGTGCAGCATTTTTAAATAAATCATTTCATACTAAATCGGGTTAAAGATATAAAATCATACAAACTTTAGGTTTGTTTAATTTCATCATGGGCAACACCGGCGAGTCAGCTAGTTACATATATGTTTAAATTCCAATACTATCTTCATAGTTAAGGAAAAGATTGAATTTTTAATAATATATAAAAGCTTTTACTAAAGAAAGTAGAAGACTTGAAAATTGGAAAAGTATACTGAAAACTTACAAATGTTTTATTACAATGCATAGATAAATGTACATATTTACACTTGATAACATAAAATATTATAATTCATGGTTCTTGCTTTATTTCACTCGCACTTAACAAAGGAATAGATGACACTGGATCAGGATTGTCCTTGGCTTTTTCAGGTGTAAGAGCCTCAGTTTGATGCCTTAAAGTTTGCAGTTCAAACTCGCAATTTGCTAAAGCTAATTTAAGCTCATACAATAGAACCATGTCACTACGAAGTTCATTAAAATGAGTGCAAACGTCTTCGGTGGGAATCGGATTTGGACCTGTAAGAGAAACATGTTTTAATTAGAATGAGGTACAACACATTATGACTAAGACCTATTAAAAAAAAATATGCTTAAATTTTTATGAACTCAAAACAAAACAAAAAATATATATATATACGGTAGAACCCTTGTTATCTGAAAATCAGCTTAACAGAAAGACCTTAAAATTCTTTTTTAATATGTAAAATTTTATCATTAAACAATAGAGTCAACTTACTTATTTGGACCATTGCATAAATGCAGGCATGCACTTTATTACAAAGACACATACAATACTTTATTTCCTTACAAAATACATTGTGATTTTCTTTTGTTTTTCAACTTCACATTGCTACAATGATGCCTTATGCAACCTTTTAAACAACACATCTGACACTGTTGCATCTTGCACTTCAATATATCGAAGTACCTCATCTAGGATCTTAATAGTCTTACTGTGTGTAATCCTTGCATTCTCAATCTCTTGTTTAGCATCAACAACTTCTTTATTCACCACAGCAACTATTTCTGCCTCTTGCTCATCAGTGATCACTGGTTGGACCAAGCAAGGCCTAAACCTCAACTTTTGATAATTCCCTCAGGAAGCTGCTTGAACATGTCCAAAAACACTTTGGTGTTAGTATCGTCATTATTTCTATCCATACTTCCAATGACAACAGTTTTTGCAGACTCAAATTTTAGGCCATAACTTATGCCAAGATTTGACTAACATTTTACTTTGAACTTCATCCCATGAAGAAACTACCCAGTAGCCAACTTTCTTCATTTCTACAAGTTTCGAATGTTGAACAACTTCTGCTCCATCAGCCAGTCCTTCAATTAAAAATTGTATCAGCATTTTCCTTTATTATCTCTTAATGTTCTCAATAAGTCCTTGGTCGGATTAGAGAAGTCATATTTGGAGTCAAGAAAATCGCTCTAATTCCCTCCTTCACAAGCTCACATTCTGCTGGGTGCGATGGGGCATTAGCCAACAAAATAATAGCCTTCTGAAAAAGTTTCATTTTTTTTTTTTTTTTTTTTTTTTAAAGTGCTTCACCTCTGGAACAAATTCCTATGAAACACCAGTCAACCGAAAATGCTTTGGTCCCATGCTTTTCGGATAAACAAGGTTTTACTGTATGTATATTTTGTTACAAATTGTATAATTACATATTTTATATCTATATTATGTAAAACCTTTTTTTTTTTTTTTTTTAAAGTGTATTAAGTAAGCTTTTTAGATGACTCTTTTGAAAAGATGGTTTGCAAATCAGAGATTCAATACTATTAATCATAACATCTACATTTTCCATATGAAAATAACTACAATAAGCAATTTAAGTTACATGAAGAAAAGGAATTTTGTATGATAAGCCATTTTTTAAATATTAATTATAAAAGGAAAAACAGAATAGTTCTACTTTGCAAACAATGCTTACCAGCTTACCATAAACAATTGCTACTATTTCTTTCAGATAATGGTTTAAGTCAGTTAGTGATTTTCAAATATTTTTGCGTAAAATACTTCTTGAAGAACTACTTACACCTGGCATATCTCCTCTTTTTTTTAACCATTGGGAAAATGGTTGTTACTTTCGGTCGAGAATGGACGAAATGATGTATGCACTTTACTCTTTTAACTGTTTTTAACGAAATTCTGTAACTTTAGAAGAATTTTTTAAACGTTTTTAATGAAATTCTGTAATTAAAAAAAAATTTATCTTTGAATAGGCAATAGAAATGCATAAAATCGTTACAAAAAGGATAGATGCACATTATCAGATATGAAAAAAAGCTGAATTCTAAATTGATGTCGGATCAGAAATCGTCTTATAAAACAAAAAAGCATGGTCTTCAACTTTAACTTCCTCAAAATATCTTTAGTTCAGACATCAATCTAAACAAGAGTTAAAACAATACTTAAATTTTGCTTAGGGGATGGTTTACAAATAGAAATTGTACCAAACTGTTGTTTCTGTTTTCATTAATATATTGTAAATTTGGTACTTTCGTGTTATAGCGGCTCCTAAGGATGAATCGCCAAGCGAACAAGATTTATTGCCAAATTATAAAGCATGTATGACATTATAATAATATGGGATATATATATATAACATTTCTTGATGTATGTGGCCGAGTTATAGTCATATATGATGTATATACGACATATAAGATGTAAATAATATGTGTATATGACATATATAGCACCTATAGGAGTGTTTGGAATATATATATATATATGCTTTACGATGATCTTGGTGAAATCATAACTGCAACCTTGGTGTAATCATAATTGTGGGGGCCGCTATAACACGAAAATACGGAATTTTTTTTTTTTTTTTTTTTTTTTTTTTTTAAAAGCTTTTGGAACATTTTCCCAATGGTTATTGTAATTTGTAAAATCATAATTTTTTTTTTTTTTTTTACTTGTAAGAGTTATAAATAGAAAAATGGTGTTAGAAAGCCAATAGGAATCAGGTTGAGATAGATATAAATTTAAATAAAAAAAGAGGGAAAGTAAATTTGGAATAATTAATTAATTGTTGAAAAAGTAGTTAAAATAATTTGATTTCTAAAAAGGAGAGTGAGATAACAAACATCACATCAAATAGTGGTTTAAGTGCATTGCAAAATCAAGTAGATAATATTTAATAATTATTAATGCTCATCATGGAAAGATAACATAACAAAATTAACTCACCTGAATATAAACCAGATTGCATGGTAAGAACTATTAAAGTATTTTCTCACATTTTAATCAGAAAGATCAGATAATACTCAAATCACATTGAGATTAATGAAAATTATTTATTTAGATAATAAGAAATATATATATCATCTTGGTTTAGCACTGACCATAAAATACTTTAAAAAAAGGGGGGTCAGCCCCGCCCCAGCCCGAACTCTATTTTTATACCAGCCTTCGGGCCCGGGCTCATCCTTTCTGAAACTGACAATTTTATTTGTTCTCATTTAGAAAAAATAAAAATAACTTTTTCCTCTAAAAAATTACATATTCCATTTCAAGTAATTTTAATATTATTTTGATCAGAATGAATAGAAGGGAAAACAGAAATCTTATTTTTCTTTTCTAGTATTAGAACGTTACTTAAAATTTAGGATGCGACACGACTGAGCGATATGCCGCCATGCGTGCGAAGAGGCGCGAATATTTGTTGCTAGATTTTTGTTTATAACAGTTGGATATTTTCTAATTGGAACGTTTATTTTATTTTATTTTTTGAAGATCTAATGCGAGATGAATATTTCTTTTTGTTGTTTTTAGTCAATCAGCATAAGCTTAGGTTTGCAAATTTTTAGTTTCCCATTGTGTGCGAGTCATACTCACTCTTCATATGAAAATAACTTTAGTGATTCTATTTTAATCATGAACTCTGCTCATGCTAAAGCTCTGTTCTGCACATTTACAAAGTCACTTTCATCCGTAAGTAGATATAATTGTCATGTATGGTTATTCCGATAGAAAACAATCGAAGAGCGTTTCCACTTTTACTATAAAAGCACAGGATCTTTCAAATAACGGTGTAAATTTTTTAATTGAAGCTGATTTTCAGGAAAACGAAATATTTTTTTAATTAAGGAAATAAGTTACGATATACACCTTTTATAGGAAATAGAAAATGTTGTTCGATTCTTCGGCATAGAAATAGTAATTTCTACAAATTTCATGCATTTATTCATAAAACGCAACTTTGTTAATGTGTCCATCATATTTGCTTGTTGGGGGAGAATAATATTTACTTCCTTTTAAGGAAGAATATATATTTTTTTATACCAAACTTCTCTTTTGATAAGATTGAATGTAAATTTCCATAAAATTAATTATGTGCATGGGATGAACAGTTATTTTCACGTACGAAGTTTTAAAAAAATGAGATATTACATTTAAAACAATTTTTAAATATTATGCAATTTTTTTCGGTATTGGGCTCGGGCGGGCCTGGTCTCCGAAAAGAAAGCCCAAACTCATCTCTAGGGTACATGTACCCAACTTTGAGACGTACTTGTCTAAGTAGTACAAAAAATACAGACCACTCATTGTTACTTTTTTTTTTTTTATTTTTTTTTTTTATGATTGTTTATGAAAGTTTTGATTCATGTTTTTATTTTTTAAATTATTATTTCATTGCACTAAAACAAATCTGCTGCATTGGAGTTTGAGGAATTTAGTTTATATATACAATAAAACCTATGGAATTCTGAATATTGTGTCATTTTTAATTCATCTGAAAATTTTATTGATATACTAGGGTGGAAAAATATGTCTTTTAAAATTGAATTTTAAAAGTATTTATTAATCTTTGCCACGTTGACATATACATAATCTGACAATAAGACAATATTCTTACAGTACATTAAGACAAGGGATTGCCTTGCATCTTGACATCACATGGAACTGCTCTGTAGCAGTATTTCAAACATACAGATTGATTTTTCAATAAAACAGACGGACACACACATGCACACACATATATATATATATATATTCTCAATTATAAAAAAGGAAGCTAATATATAAGCCTATTAAAATCTGCTAAGACGAAATCGCAAAGGACTGGAGAAAAATCTTATTTTAGGCAGATTTTCATCTTAGCAGGTATTTTTGTATGGTATTCCTTCATTAGGATACATGTTTTTTTTTGCAGGTTTTATTTTCACTGCATTACAGCAATAATTTATGCCCCTGTGTAATTTACATACTTCCTTCTTTTGAAAGGAAATTTTATCTCCCCCCCCCCCCCTGCAAAAAAAAAAAAAAAGAGAAAATATTTGTATAATTTTTACATTGTATTAGTGAAAGAAAATTTCTGAAAAAAAGTAATTAAATGTATAATTTTCAGATCAAGCATTTCTGGGATAGTCTGAAATAATGAAACAAGATATCATATTACTTTAACAGCATGTATTCTAGAAATCTTGATTTCATAATCAGATCTAAAGTTAACTTTTAGTTTAGTTCTGTGTAACCAAAGGGGCATATTTGTAACTTTGTTTCTTGTAACTTAGCTAAGAAGATTAAAGCATGAGAGCTTTCCATGGAAAATCTCAAATCTAGGAAATTCTATGAAATAGAAGCGTAATTTATGAAATATCTTGAGAAAATTTTAAATGATGGTTGCACTCTACTGTCAGAAATGTTAAAACTATTTATTTTTTAAAATCCTTAAAAAAAAATTCTTTTTAAAATGCCGTTTTTCACATTCTTCCCCACAGTCCTCTCAATCTTTCGCAGTAGGTATTGGCTAAACTATTCTAAATACACAAGAACTAAAAATACCAGGCTGTATCTAAGTACTTTTACCTGTCTAATGGTGCAATCAGTTTAAAAAAATTATGAATGTTAACCCTTTCAAAACTTTTTTTTGAGGTTTTCAGTTTTTAATTCTAAAGTTAAAAAATCTGCATCTGCTCTGAAAATGAAAATACGAAAAAAGAAAAACACCAGACCACATCTAAGTCTATTTATCTTTCAAACAGTGGTACCCACTTAAAAAAATATTACTTATAGTTACTATTAAAAAAATATAACCGTTAAAAAAAATTATTTTCCAAAAGTCACTCTTGTGATTTTAGTTTTGTTGGTTTTTATTGTCCATAGAGTTAACATTAGGCACATTTAGAAGAAAAAAAAAAACAATTTGATACAATCGCTCTGAAATTTTAATGTACTAATTAGCTAATGATCAAGTATAAATTCGGTTCAGAAATTATGAGATTTAGGGGAAAAATGATCAGTTTGAAGTATGAAAACCTATCCAAACGAACTGTAGCAGCCTCTTTATAGCGATTGCTGATTTAATTTCTGACATTTAGATATATTAAACTTTCAATTCTGACTAAAAGTTTTTGAATACCCCCTACCCCCTTTCTCTGTTAAAACTCAAACTCTCTAAATTAAAGTCTAATAATGCTTAAAGTTAATAATAAACTTTAAGCATTATTAGACTTTAATTTAAAGTTAACAAGTGATTGTATTATATTATTTGTCTCAAACTCTCTGTTGAAAATGTAGAGGTTTCCCAGTGCATATGCAGAAACAAAAATCTCTCTGAAAATGTTCTAAAGCAGAATTAAAATAGACACTATCTTCAAAAGCACTGAGAGAGAGAGAGATAGAAGAAAAAGTTTGGCGAATTCGTGAAAGAAATTCCAGAAAATAATTTTTTTGAAATAGTAAATATTTTTTTTAAACAAAGATATAATTAGAAAGGAAAATATATGTAGTCTAAATAGGTTTCATTATTTTTTAAAAATTTATAGCAGGAAAAATGGAGTAAAAAAATTAAAAAAAATTGCAGAGAAAATGAAAACCCCGAAAAGGCATTATGAAACGAATGTTTTTGAAAGGGTTAATATTAATAGTATATATTTTAATGGATACCACTGTTTGAAAGGAAAAAGTTATTTATTTATTTATAAAGTTTTTTATTTTTTCATATTTCGGTTAGAAAAACAGATGCAGATTTAAAATAAATAAATAAAATAAAAATAAAACAGCATTGATTTTTTTTTTTTCCTTTTTTAAAGTATTAAAAAAAAAAAAAAAGACACCGTCGCAATCCGAAAGGTACCATCTATAAGTGGGTTTTTTTTTTTTTTGTATTTTTTAAAGGAGAGCTGATGCAGACTTGTAAAGATGAGATAGGAAAATAAAAAAAACTCGAAAAAGATGTTTTAAAAAGAATTTTTTTGAAAGGGTTAATATTAATATATTTTTTAATGGATTACACTGTTAGAAAGGAAAAAATATGATATTCAAGTAGGTATATATATATATATTTTTTCATATTTCGATTAATTAAACGGATGTGTGCTTGGAAAAATGTAAAAAAAAAGGACAGTTTTTCACTTTTTCTTTCTTTTGTGCTTACGAAACTTCAGAATGCTGGGGGGAAATTGCCAGGATGAGCAGAAGTGCACCATTTTGCGATGCTCATTTTGGTTTTTAATTAATATCTTGGTTAATTAACAAAAAGTGAAAAATCTGAGCCCTAAGTACATTTGGACCTGCCTTGGATTATTCTCATCCAAATTTTCAGACTTCTACATGCGGTAGATTTCCTTAGCCATCACAGGCACACGGACAAACATCTTTTTTTATTATTATAAATAAATCTTTTATTAAAAAAAATGTACAAAATCACAAAAAAATTGTGAAAAAAAAAAGTTAGCATAAAAGTTACAGAGCACTGTCAAAATAGGTCAAATCAATCACAAAACCATTCTATGGTTAAATTAAATCCGTTTAAACTGAATTACATGAATATGTCATTTTGTTTAAATAATGAAAATCTCAGGAGTATAAGAAAAAATGTAACTAAAGACTAAAAATGAAAATGGAATTACCAATATCAAGCTCTTTCAACAGTTGTTCAATTGCTTTGGCTTTCTTTTGACCAACTGATGCTGGTAACTTCATCTAAAATAATTGTAATAAAATCGCATAAATGATCATAAAGTACCAGTTCTAAAAAGTAGCTTTTACTAATATAATAAATGAAATGACAACAAATAAACATAACGAAAAAATATATTACCCTTTGACTCCTGAAGGATACACCACTTCCTTTGAAATCAGCAAATTTAATGCCAGCAGTATCAACATTCTGTGAAAGAAAAACAAAATAAATAAAGCAGCAGAATATGTACAAAAATACAACTGAAAAGTTTTGGAAAACACCAGAACAAAAGTATAATCAGAATGAAATCAATTATAAAATCATTTTTATATTTCACAATTGAATCCATTTGGACACTACACTGTTAACTAGTATTTTAAAAACACAAATTGCACAAATTGTGCTTATTAGTTGCTAAAATCAGTGTAAAAATTGTTTTAAACTCATAAAAGAGCTAAAATCCTACATGTTTCGGCTTTAAACTTAAAGCCATCATCGGGGAAGAGGAACAACGCAAACTACTACTGATCTTTTAATTTTCGACACGAGAAAATTTATTTAGGTTAATTTTCGACACGAGAAAATTTATTTAGGTTATTTTTCTCGTGTCGAAAATTAAAAGATCAGTAGTACTTTGTGTTGTTCCTCTTCCCCGATGATGGTTTTAAGTTTAAAGCCGAAACATGTAGGATTTTAGCTCTTTTATGAGTTAAACACAATTTTTACACTGATTTTAGCAACTAATAAGCACAATTTGTGCAATTTGTGTTTTTAAAATACATTTTTATATCGTTTAACAAGAAAATAACCAATACTTTCTGGGGATTTTCATTAATATAAGGATAATTGTCTCTTTAATGTCTCTAACTATGATACCATATTTCATGTTATTTGAAAGAAAATAATAGAAATTGAAATGAAAATAATAGTACTTTATAATTTATGAGAATACAAGAATCCTTTAAGTAGTTTAATATGAATATAATTAATGTAAGAATGTGGATATGTTTCTGAATTTTCATGATATTCAACTGGCATGTTTATATGAGTTGCCTTATATAGTTTGATTAATAAATTATACAATTTTTTTTGTTATTGCTTGCTTATGCACAGTTAAAAATTATTTCATACAAATGCCAATATTTCATCAAATTTAATATTTAATATTTATATTCTAATTGCAGTATATAGTTTCTACTGTACTTTGTCAAGTTTCCTGAAAGTGGTGTTAAATTCAATTGAAAACCCTTCAAGCTATAAATGAAAAACATATCGAAAATTCTTGAATTTTTAAAAGAAACCTTTATATCTCCATGAATGTACATGCTATTCTTACACAAATGAACACAAATATATAGTATCTATACAGTGATGTTGTACAGTTACAAATCATTTCGAGCATTTTATTTTACAAGATAATTGCATTTTTTAAATTAAATTTGTTGTTTGTCTCCCAATTTCCCTCTGATCACACCTTTACTGAAAAATACGAGGTTATATTCCTGAAGTTGCAGAATTCATCAAATATTTCTCTAGATTTTTAACAATACGTCTAAAATCAAAAGTGCCCAGATATTTTTGGCCATATAGTGTAAACATAATTTCAAGTAATTTTAATGACAGATATCACCCGTTTTTAATATAGAAACATAAAATTATTAATACTGAAACAAAAAATATTACACAACATTTTTTTTTTTTCAATAATCATTGAACTTTTTTCTGGTGGCACACATACTTCTAAATATTCTGTGAATCTAACAATAACAATTAAACACATTTTTGAATCTCCAGCCAAACCAACCTCAAAAATAACTGTAGATCTTTATTCAAATTTGTCAAGTTTTATGTATAATATGTTGATAACAAAGATGCTTACATTTTACTCTGTCTAGAAATCACTCACTGCCAAAATGGTAATTATTGAGTCAAACTGAGAATAACGCTTTTTTTATTTTTATTTTAAAGCCTTGCTTACATTTGACAAAATCTTAAAGGCTATACTTTAATTTTTCATGAAGTAATTACAACAAGAAAATGATACCAGCATCCTCATCTGTTCAGTTATAATATATAAAGTATTCAACTTAGCAAGATAATTATTTTTACCACTTTAAATGCATAATTAAAGAAGATAATGTGAAGAGGATAATCATATGTTAAAAAGCACTTACTGTGTTATCAGTTTTGATGTTTTTCTGCTGTATAACTTTTTTCTTGGGTCCCTTTTTCTCAAGACGCTTTGTTTCACTTTGACTGCTATCTGCAGCAGTAATAAGCTTTTGCAGATCCTGGGTTTTCTTTTCTCTTTCTTTTTTCCTCAATTCAATTTTACGAAGCTCATTCAACAATGTTTGTTCTTCTTCCACCTATGTGTATATATATATATGAATTGCGGTATTGATTTTAGAACAAATAGTAAATGAATTATGTTATTAAGAATAAAATAATTTAAAAATTCAGTAGAAATTTAAGCATACAGATTAAACTAATTTAAGTGGTACATTTTTTTAAAATAATTTTTCTGAGAGTGAAAAATTTTGATAATGAACAATATTATACTAAAAAATCATACATTTTGAAAAATATAGCAACATATTGTAAACTAAAGAATTTTTTTTTTGTTAACTTAATTGTTACTATTATTCATTATTCAAGAATCACTTAATAGTAACAATAATTTTAAAAAGCAGCTGTAATTTCTAATCAATTCTTTATTTAGGGTTTAAATTTCAAAGGAATTAAACATAATAATAAATATACGACTTTAAAACTGTTCTTTAGTTGAATTTTTTATTATTATTATTTATTTATTTCCCCTTTGTCAAACTTAAGTTTCATTCGAGAATCTAACTAAATTAAACAAAACAAAAATAAAGTAAAAATTTAATAAGAAATTTAAAGATGCACTTTTTCCATAGACACCATGAAACAGAATTCTCTGATTCACAGGATTACATATACTTATAAGTTTAACATCCGATTACAGGAGTATCCCCAAACAAAAGTTACATATACTGATGCAAAACACAACATAAAAGAAAGAATTCCTTATTAACAATATTAAAAACTAATTTGAAAAGAGGGAGATGGGGGGAGCATTCATAATGAATTTTAAAAGAATAAATCTTTCTTCCTCAGATGCAAAGAGACATATGCTATCACTGAGAGAGCAGGAACAAGACATACTCCAGCTTTCAAATAAGTAGCATGTCTTTCCATGTTACAAAATTATGATTCTGCATAAAATCTGCACATGGCTTAGAGGGGGGGGGGGGGGGAAGATAAAAAGCAACTGTAATTTTTTTTTGTAAGATTTTACAAAATTAATATCATAAGAATATTAATAATTTTTATAAGCCTTTCCCTTTATTTATATTTAATTAAATTTTGAAAAACAAATTAAGTAATAAAATAAAGAAATGGACTGAATAACATTGGAGTTATCAGTTTTTTGCAGAGATTTGGAAAGGGAGAGGAGGGGAAATTATTGATTTTCAAAATGTTCATTTCATTTGTTTTGTTATATATATAAACCACATTTTATAAATTTATCTCTTTCAACCCAAAGCATCCAAAAGTCTTGCATACATGTAGTACAAAATAAATATCCAATTTATTTTCAAAGTTCTTCCATGCTAATAATAAAAAAAACATCAGTCTTTCATGCTTAAAAATAATGCTAACAATATGTAATAATATTCATTTTTAGGACCAAGAATTAAATATGGTAGAACAAAGTAAATTGTGAGATACAAACATTTAAATGAACATATTAAAAAAGACACCTACCAATTACCTATTGTTTGTTTTAGTTTCAATGGGGATTAAACCAAGCTCGTTAAAACTCAATTATGACACAAAAATTTTGAAAACTGACAAAAAAATCCCCCCTTTTCCCCCCTTAAAACATGTCATTTTATGAATGATTTCCATTTTCTTAAAATTAGGTAAGATCCCTTTCTCCCCACCCCCACCCCCCCAAAAAAGATCGCAGAAATTGCTATATGTTTTCTGCAGTCATTCATCTAAATTAATTTAACTTGTTTTGAAAAAAAAAAAAAAAAATATGCATGAAATAAATATATAGTGCAATTCGAAGTCCAAACCCGAAATGACTCGACTGCATGCGATCATTCTCTTTCTTATGATTGCAGAGTCAACAAGTGT
Organism: Maratus michaelseni; assembly: GCA_963931845.1. Taxonomy (NCBI): domain Eukaryota; kingdom Metazoa; phylum Arthropoda; class Arachnida; order Araneae; family Salticidae; genus Maratus; species Maratus michaelseni. The sequence continues at coordinate 376,209,393 of OZ007591.1, forward strand.
TTTAAATTTTTCCATTTTCTTATTTTTAAATAAGTTAAAAGTTAAGTATGTTGAAGGGAACTAGCGATACGGATGCTAAGAGCAGCAAACGAAAACAAAACTGTCTTAGCACTAATAAGAAAGTGGAGCTTTTAAGAAAATTGAAAGGTGGGACTTCAGTTCGAAAGTTATGGCATCGGAAAATCTACAGTATATGATGTGCAGTAGGAAAAAAAGAACTTATGGAATTCTTTGTGGAATGTGACACACCACTTGAAATGGAGAAAAGAAAAACTATGCATTCGGTAAAAGATGTTGACTTAGACAAAATTATGATCGAGTGGTTTCATCAACGTCAGAATGAAAATGTACCTTTGGCTGGACCGATGTTAATGCAAACAAGCCAGGAATTTTCATAAGGAGTTAAATTTAACAACTTCATGTGAATATTCCTCTGGATGGCTAACAAAATTTAAAAGATGCTATGGAATTTGTCAACTATGTGTGTGAGGCGAGCGTGCATCAGCAGATCATGAAGCTGCAGAAGTATGTTGACAACTTCAACCAACTCGTTGCTGAACAAAGCCTAGCTCCAGACTCCAGACCAAATTTATAATGCTGATAAAACACCTTTATTTTGGCGGTATGTGCCGAAGAAGACGTTAGTGATGGCAGATGAGGATACACTTGCCGGCATTAAAGATTCTAAAGAGAGGCTAACTGTGTTAGCTTGTGCGAATGCTGCTGGCACACACAAGTGTAAGCTACTAGTTATTGGTAAAAGTGCCAAATCACGAGTGTTTAAAAGAGTTAAAATGTTTCCGCTGCATTACAGATTCAATAAAAGAGCTTGGATTACACAGGAAATTACAACAGATTGGTTTCAAAATCACTTTGTGCCAGAAGCACGTGCTCATTGCAGAGACACCGGTCTTTCAAACGATGAAAATATATTACTTCTTTTGTGTAGTGATGACCTGGTTCAGGAGATAGAGCAAGCAGAGATTCTAAAAAGAATGCTTAAAAATAAGCCAGAAAAATAGAATAGATGTTTACTCTACATCCTGCTCCAAATCCTCAATACAGGACGATAACGTATAGTGGTCACGGTCAGCATAATTGCATTGTAGAACTTAGCACTAATGAAACAAAATTAAACTGTAAAAATAATACTGAAATCTGAAAATTTAATATAAATTATTTAGTAAAATATAATTTAGAGTAGTTGATAATTAAATTTCTCAATCTGGAATATATGCACGAATTTTACTCTGAAAGAAAAAATAAGAAAAATACGACTCACCCACAGAATGAAGATGACAGAAGTTATAGTAAATGAATCATTTTATTTCAAACAACATATTTAATTCACTTTCACCATATATACTACTTCATAGATGTTAATTAATTACTCAATTACCGATATATGTATATTTATCCATCAGGATTTCAGTTCAAATCTACATCGTTTTTGAATCTTAAATGAATATTCACTAAATTAAAATAATCCTTATCTTATTAAATATTTCACAAATCTTTACTTGTTAATATACTTTTAACTTGAGGAAAAAGGTCTCTTAAATGAAACAGTCTGATTTGAGATTACAAGTTATCTTTTAATTGTTCTATTGTCTTAAAATAGTTCGTAAGATTATTTATATATTTATTCTTGCTGTATTCGTTGGAACTTGAATTATATAATGAGGAACACGAATGGAGAAATTGTAGATGAACCTTTGTCATTCACACCCAGATGAAGAATCGATAAGGTTGTAGATAGTGTGCGATGCTGTATATCTATATATATATTATGATGTGCAGATTACCTCCTATGTTACCGAGCGAATATTTATTCCCGCTGGAACTTAGACTTTATGAAATGAGGAGGGACACGGATGTAAAGTTGACAAGAACAGGCATTTATGTAGAGATGACAAATTGATGAGATAGACGACAGTTTATGGTATATTAGCTTCATAGCAAAATGATGTTGTTTCTATTATATGCAGTGCAGATTGGATCCAAAGGTGCCGAAATAATATTTAAAACTTCATCTTCAAACTTGCGATCAAAACTTCATGAACTATAAAACTTGATTAAATATTAACGGTACATTCACTGAATTATATACAAAAATTTTAACATAATGTCAGACCTTACGGCCCTGCCATGGCGTTTTTCTCTCTCGACTACATCCTCTTTCAAGTAAAGCAACGCAACAGCTGAAGATATTTGAATTCCAACTCCAACAGATCTCACCAACGCCTTCGGTCAAACGAACCAATCAGAAAACTCGAAATTCCATCTATCTCTCTTCGTACCGTTTAACTCTCAACCGTAACTGCTAAAAGGCATGCCCGCTACAACTCAACTCCACACGCGAAAGCTCCTGGCGAAACGAAAACAATTATGCCTTAGCAACAAGCAGTAGAAATTGAGATCGCACGTTCGCGAATGTTCCAGAAAGAATTTCACATCCCCTTTTTCCCCACTGAAAAATGCACCCCCTAACCTTGGAATGTCCGCTCGAACGACCCCTACACCAAAATGGGTGACAATTACCTCTTAAGTTGTTGTTTTTTGGAACGCACGAAGATGCGATTCAAAATGGCCAGGCATTATAGCGAAAGCAAACGAAGTAAACATTGAAATTAGAGAAAATGTTTAAAAAATCATATCTGCCAAGATTTACGTTGAATCTTGCTAGAATTTTGGCAGACTGCATTAAAATTTTAGTTTAATTTTTTGAGATAGGTTATAAGACAAAATTAATTAATATTAAAAAATGAAGAAAATATATTTTAACTTAGAAGAAAACACACGCTACTTTACCGGAATCGATGTAAACAAACGAAAATTTTTTTATTCTTTTATCCAGAAACTCAATGCATGATTACAAGTTAATTTGAAACTATTATTGATTTAAAAAAATGATTTAATTATAGAAGTTGATTTTAATTAATAATAAAATATCTTAGAAGAAAAGTTAAAAAGATTAATTTTAAAAAGATAGAAAATTTTGACTGTTTAAATAATGACTGTTAAATAATTAATTTAAATGTTAATTAAAATTACGAGAACTTATAAATGAAGATTAATTACAATTAAATATTTAATTTAAATAAATAAATTATTGAAAATTATTTAATTTAAAGTATAAATGGAATGTATCATAACATTTTGGATAACTGTTCTGCCCATCCCCCTGCTGATCTGCTTGAAAGAGAAAATATATGTGTATTATTATTACCACCAAACTGCACCTCTCTTTTGCAACCCATGGATATGGGGAATCTACGATCCCTGAAATGCTGCTACAAGAGTGATTTCCTTACCAAAATGTTGAACTTTGTAAATGATCGTAATGAAATGCGGGATTTCGTGAAACAGTTTAATGTTAGATGCAATGTGGAGCATGAGAAAGTATAACCAAAGACCATGGCACAATTTATGGCCAGCAACTTTGTTCCCAGATGATAACAATGAACGTGATTTTCAAGGGTTTTGTAGCTCTAACGCACGTGACCTCAAAAATGAAATTTTGAATCTGTTGGCATATGCAAAAAATTCAAACAATTAACTTGATTTGAATTACGAAGATATCGAGGAGGTGATGGATATTGATAAGGATGCACCAATTGTTAACAAACTAACAGATGGTGAAATCTACGACATGGTGCTCAACCAAGATGAACAGGATATGAACAGCAACAGTGAGCAGGATTGCAGTAATGAAGAAAAGATTCTGTTAGAAAAAGTGGTTAGTTCGTTAGATGTCATCATCAAAGGTTTAGAACAACAGAACTTCGTCATAGAACAAGAGTTGATGCCTGTTTATAGAATAAGGGGAAAAGTTATTGCGAAAAATCGAAATTGCTAAAGCAGCATAAAATAACGGACATGTTCACTGTAAATAATGCCATACAGAAAAATTAAGCTTTGTTAGTAAAATATATTGAAATTGTGATTAAAAGACTTTTTTAAACATTCTTTTAAAAAATATATTATTTTATTGTCTTTTATTAAAATATCGTATTAGTGTTTATCTTTATCCAGCATTGCAAATGGGTTCCTGACGTAAATACGAGGTATATCCACAAAGTAAATTCCGTTTCTATTTCTATCTGCAGCAGCGCTGTGATCGCAGTTCCGAGCATGCGCGGCAGTTACTCTGACTGACGGAGAATAAATGTATGCCATTTTCAGATCGCTGCTGACAACGTGTTATTTGTAGTGCTTCTTTAGAATGTCAGCCTTAATTGAAAATGCCGCCGCTTGTGAAATCAGATCTGTGATTCGTTTTCTCAATGCAAAGAAAGTTAAACCAAGTTAAATTTATCGGCAAATCTGCGAGGTTTACGGACAAAATGCTAGGAGTGATTCAATGGTTAGAAGATGGGTCAGACAGTTTAATAAAGGACGTGATCAAGTGCACGATGAAGAACGAAGTGGATGCCCGTCTTTGGTTACTGATGAACTGGTTCAAGCAATTAAAGAGAAGGTTAAGCAAAACTGTAAGTTTACAATTAGTGCTCTTGCTATGGAATTTCTGCAAATCTCACAATCACTATGGTTGAAAACACAGGCAGCAACCTTCTATGAAGAAGGCATACAAAACCTTGTGGCACGCTACGACAAGTGCCTACAAAATTTCGGAAGCTATGTAGAAAAGTAGTTTCACAGTTGTAGATTTTTGTAGAATACATATTTTTTTTGTATCTATACACGTTTTTTTTTATATAACCAAACGGAACTTACTTTGTGGATATACCTCGTAATTCGTGGAAGAGGGGGGCTGATTAGTTATTATTTTTTTTTTTTAACTAATTGCAAATTATTTGAAATTTATAAAGCAGCGTAAAATAATGGACATATTCAATTACCTAACAGGAAAAATATGTTTTAAATAAAATTTCCTAAAATTGTGATAAAGTTTTTTTTTTACCTTTTAAAAAAAATTATTCCTCTATTGAAATATTTGCTTTATTATTACCTTATTTTAGTACATTGCAAATGTGTTACTGATGTAAATAATTTTTGAAAAAAAGAAAAGGGATTTTTTTTCCCAGATTTTTTTTTGTTAACCTTTTTAAAAAAACATTCTTTTTCTTTTAAACATTTGCTTCAGTATACCATTTTTTTAGTATTCAAATGCGTTACTCATAAATAATTAACAGGGAAGGGGGGGGGGGGTGTAAGTTATCTTAATTTTTTCTTTTTGGACAAACAAACTGCAAATGATCCGAAATTCGTAAAAATCCGAAATTGCTTCTGCACTGTATCTTGTTCCTTTCAAAGCCAGAACTCTGTTTTCGATATTTTATCTCATTGGTAAAAGTAGTCAGAATTGGCAAAAAAATGCTCATATAAAAAATGATTACAAAATAATACATTAAAAAGGTGGAAAATCACACAAAACATTTTCATTCCTGTTTCATGCAAAGACATAATAAATAAAATATAAATAACCTGCTCTGGGGTTCTATCATAAAGTTTTACAAGCTGATCTTTTCTTCTTCTTTCATGATCAGCATCATAGGCAATAAGTTTTGGCTCAACATTTCCCACTGCTCGTATCTGACAGAATAACATACAATGAACAATGATTAATATAAATAAATATTTGTAGAAAAAAAAATTAAATAAATTACAATCAGAACAATTTAAATTAATTTTAAATAACAAATTTTTATTTTATTGATGGCAATTTTTTAAAATTTACAGCTTCCAAACAACAAGGTACTTAAAACAAACTATAACATTAACATTAAAATATGGCTAAGGTAAGATTTAAGGATGTTTATAAATCTAAAAAGATTCTACCAGTTTTAATTTTTAACTGGAATTTTCACCAAAATTTTCAAACTCAAAATATGTTGTTAAAATATTGGAGTAAACTGCAACGTTTCAAGTTCCTGAAAGATAAAATATTCTTTTATTATTATTTTTTTTTTGTTTATTTATTTTACATTTTCATTACAATTTTGAGGACTTCTATAACATTTTTACCTTCTAGTTTTTTATGAACACTGTTTGCATTGCTATACAAATATAATAACTTAAGAAATAATTGATACAATAAAACTTCAACTATCCGAGATCTAATAAGAGATAAAATGATCTAACGGTATGCATGTAATAATGTGTAAAGTGTAAAATTATTCCTTGAACAAACGTTCTCAGTATACACAAAGAACAGAAATCCCAATGAACTAATGTGTAAAGTGTACGATTATTCCTTGAACAGATGTTCTCCGCAGAATTACAAAGAACAGGAATCACAATGAACTAATGTGTAAAGTGAAAGATTATTCCTTGAACAAGTGTTCTCTGCATAACACAAAGAATAGGAATCACAATAAACTAATGTGTAAGGGAAAAAAAAAATACCATCAAATATTTTATCAGCTGAAAGATAAATTATTTTTTTAATGTTTATATTTAATTTATTGTTGTATAAAAAAAAATGAAATAACTGTGTGAACCAAATGCAGGTTATAAATCTGTATGTTAAAAAAGAACCTAGAAACCCAAATAAAATGATTTGACTATGTAATGAAGAATAAGAACAAAAAATATTTAATTTGCATTGCCATAAGAAATGTTTACTTGTGTAGTTTGAGAAAAAAATAATTGTGTATTTTGCATTTTCTTTTTCTTAAAGAAAAAGCCAAAACCTGAATTATTGTAAAGTATGCAATAGCAATTATCTTAATGATGTGAAAGCATCATGGAGTTTATAATGATTATAATTTGTCTCTTCTAAATGTGCATCTGCAAGCTACTATTGACTTGAACAATACACCTTGAATTTTAAATATAGAAACTAAATGTGTAAAACTAAGAAAACATTAATGAACATAGTAGGATATATTTAAAAAAAAAAAAAAATCATTACAAAATATGGAAAGAAGAAAAAAAAATCTGATGTAATGTAAACATGAAAGAGTAGGTACGAAAAAAAATTAAAGCAAGGTTGTCACAAGATTCTAATGGACCAATGCATCGAATCACCAACTGGGGATAACTAAATGTGTGTGTAAAGAAAAAAAAAAAATATATATATAAATTAAGTATGTTTAGTCCAGCAATTAAATAGTAGAAGATAAGATTAATATTATATAAAAGATAACATGTGAAAGTCTTGTGAGATCCAAGACATTAATTACCTAGGATGTTAAAATTTTGATACATATACAGATGTTTAACAGTACGTGTATACTATACTTTAAACAGTAACATTAACTGGCAAAAAAAAAAAAAAAAAAATGTGTAAATAAAAAAGGGGCACTGTTTTCTTTTCCTTATAGAAAGTACTGATTGTAGTAAATGCATGTAAAACTTATCCAATTGCTGTAATATAAATAACTTGTCAAGGACAGCAAAAAATACAGATGATGTTAAAAAAGAATTAATTGTGTGAGACATGCATGTAACATATTCCATTTAACAACCAGTGAGCAACCAATTCACTGAACAAAAAAATATATAACTTTCTGACATTAAGTAATGTCTAGAAAATAATGAAAAAATAACGTACATAAATAGGTAAAAGCTAGCAAAAATAGTTATTATCTATTTTTAAAAAAATTATCAAATTTTAAAATATAATGAGCTGTACCTATGTAGCAAAATGCACAAAATTAATTAAACATCTAATGAGTGTAGTAGTATAATGATTATGTTTTTTACTAACTATCAATGCATATATATTATGCTAGTTAATTATATAATGACTCGAGCTATGCACACAATGTAAAAGTATAGAGAATTGAGAAAAACAGATTTTGCAGATTTTACATAAAATAAAGACCTTTAACCCTTTCAGGGGCAGTGGTATGTTTATGAAACCACTTAATTTTAATTCCCAAACGCCACAATGGCACCAGAAATTTGCTAAAATCTTTCCCATTTAATGTGTGTGTGATTTTTTGCCTTTTTCTTATTTCCAAATAAATTTCTACGTTAATTCCGGTGCGAGTCATTTATTTCAACATTTTAGTACTGAAAGTACTTTGCCTCTGAAAGGGTTAAGGACTTTCAAGGATTATACGAACCCTGTAAGTTCTTTAAGTTTTATGTACTATTGAACAGAGGAATTAATATCTATAAAATTGCATAAAAAACAACTATATATGGTTCAAAATATGACAGTTGATTATAATAATTACATGAGAAAAGTGTTAAAATTTTTTTAAAGTTATTAATCTTGTGAAGCATTGTAAGAAGTTATGAGACATTAATATAAATTTATTATGAAACATTGTAATATAGTCCAATTGATATAAAATATTATATTATTTAATGCAATAGTATCTACTTTTATATCTCTATTATACATGCATGCTATGTTTGAGCTTCATGAGCTTGGCTACAACGTTGCCGAAATTGACTTCAACTTGGCATAATCATATTTTGAGGGGAGGTATAACAGGCATGCAAATGGAAAAGGCTGTGAGTGCCATATTTTTGTTTTTGAGAAAAACACAAAAAACTGTTAGCTGGTCTTAACATATGTCTTAAAAAACTGTGAAATAATCACAGAAAAAGGTTGTAACAGTCAATTATTGAATTTTAGCAGTTTTTAAAATTTTCTATGGAAAAAGTTGAATGGATCTGCATACAAAGCAGGAAATGATGGAAAGGCCATGCAAAGTTACTAAATGCTGAATGTACCAATTATGGAAGTTTCAGACAACATAACGCAAACACTCATGAGCGGTTTTCAAAACGCACTAGACAAAGCTATTTACAAAATGAGCAGCAACAACATGGAGATTACTATGGCGCCTGGCACTTTCAGTATTTTCTATGCAAAGGTGATAAGACTTTCAATGCTTATGCTATTTATGAGACATTTTGGAAACTAATGTATTATGAATTGGCACTTCCAGTAGTTTCCACAGAGCCGTCCTTAGGTGTATGAGACTGGTGCGGCCGCACAGGGCCTCACGCCTAAAAGAAAAAAACAAACAAAAACCTAAGGATGACACATGGAAGTGACTATTAAATTGATTTCGAAACGAAAAGTTTTTTAATTTTTTTATAAATGAATAGCATCTTGAATTATAAGTGATTGTCGTTGTCTCATAATGACCTTTATTGGGCTCTGCGTCCAGAAATTTAGTTCAAAATCGTGAACTTTGACAGAATTTTCTGATCGATCTTTACTTTTATAAAAAAAATAGTAAAGACCATTCGACTTTTCAGTTTCTGGAAAAGAGTACCTGCCAATTTCATGTATTAACAAAAGTGAATTCATAAATATTTAAATATTTAGTATTCATTTGTTTATATGATAATTTATATATATATATTTAAACACGTTTATTTATAGATATAGAATGTAAAATATTTTATGAATAAAATGTAATTTAACAGCTTGGTTAAAAAAAAAACCGCATTGTTAACGCAAAAATACGCATTGGTTTTGTAGAGCACATTTTTATTAAAATTATGCAAAAAAAATGTTTTTTTTAAGTCAAAATTGATCAGACACCGTGGAAACCTCTAAACAAATATCCCTGTTCCTGTTCATATATAAGTATGCCTTGTGAATTTTTTCGAAAGATGATTGCGTTGTGAAAAGAAAACAGGATTAATTAGTTTAGTAGAATGACAAAGCCTCACAAAATTTCTCACACCCGGCCTCACTTTCACTAGGGATGGCTCTGGGTTTCTATTACATCTTATAGCTATAAATGGAGTTTCACCGTATAAAATATAGTAATATGGCTTTGGAGATTTCAGTTTGATGAAAAATTATTAATCAAACCTTTTCAGTACAAGAGAAAAGAGAAAGATAAAATTTCCCTCACCTTTGTCAATGTATTACAAATGTTATAGTAACGTTCTTTCAGATCTTCTACACTTCTATTTGGAAAACGTGATCGATCCCAGCGATCCTGAATAACAATGAATCTCAGATCAAATCTCTGACACAAATCAAACAGATGATCAGTTTCTTGCCTTGTCCAGCCTTCTTTTTGAAGATGTTGAACATATTCATCATCAGTATATTCTGGTATAGAAATAACCTGTTAAAAATACATATATCTTAGTTTTTATAAATACTTAAAAAACAACCTGAAATATAAATTATTTATAGAAATAATCAATATAAATTTATTAAATTTTTTGATAAACAAAAATTTATAAACCTAGTGAACATTGCAATGATATGCAGTGATGCCGGGAATTTGATATAGCATATCATTTTAGCAAAAAAAATTGGAGAATGGATGCAGAAGCAAAACTTTACTGGGTCACTCATGATGCATAATTTTTTATTTGAAAGATCCCCAAAGAGTCATATTTTATATTAAATACATTGAATCTGTCTTATTTCTAAAAGGAAGACTGTAAAAAATTTTTGTAATTGCACTTTTGTAAAAAAAGACAGCTTTCTGGAACTGACAGGGTCCCATGGACCCAGAATTTTAAAAGCCTAGTTACATCACTGATATGTGGAACTACATTTTAATAAATATGTGAAAACAACAAGTATTTTTTATTTTCTTCTTGGGAGGAAGGAAAGAGAAGTTTGAGAATTAAAGTGTCAAAACAAAAACACTTTACGTTAAACAATATGATTGAAGTATAATATACTTTTAGATTCAATTTTGACAAATAAATAAATGCAATCAATTCAATTTTGGTAATTCAGAATAATAAAACAATTATGAGAATCTGATGACTGGCAAAGTTGGTAACAAAGTTACATTTGATTATTATATTTTTTTTACATTTTTATTTAATGTAAACAAAATAATTACACTATAGAAATACAGTCTCGCCTTTACTCACATTTTATGTGTACTCACCCCAGATAAATCATGAAACATGCATTTATTTTAATGCAGTCTTAAAGTTGGTAAAAGTATTTACTTTTATATCAATGTATTTCTGTTTTTCACCATCTCTTGAATAGTACGCTGACATATCTGAAACGTCTGGCACTTTGTTTCATGCACTGTCTTCAAATGTAAATAAGTTGCTGAGTAACAGGCAGTAGCTGTGATTTCAGAATCGTGTTACTCACTGTAATCGGCTGGTAGCAATATTATACATAAGTAGCCAATGGCATTTCAGATGCAAGTTTGTATGTTCAAAATTTCAACATGTTTATGCAAAACGTCTGCTAGAAGTTTGTATAAAAGTCTGGACTTTTCTGGTGTCTTTGCCTCTTTCCTGTTAAACTTCTGGTTATTATTTCTGTTTTAAAATGTAGCTGCATATTGTTTCTTTAGTTCCTTAACAGCAAAGTTATGCTGTATTTTTGTCAGTCATCTCATCGTATGTTATGTATGTTAGTATGTTTTTACAAAAACTGTTGTTTTTAAAGTCTTCCACATAAAACACTGCTTATATTTAAGAATGGCCAACAGATTCTCTTACCAAGTCTGCAACAAGTGTATGGAAACCAGGGTTGTAGTGGGTAGCTGCCCGGGTACCCGCCCAGCTACCTGCCCAGGCTGGGTTTTTTTAAAAAAAACCTGTTTTTTACAACCATAAGGGTTGTAGAGGGTAGCTGCCCGGACTAGGTTTTTTTTTTAAACCTGGGTTTTTTACAATCCTGATGGAAACAGATTCTCTGTCCTTTGAAAAAAAAAAACGACAAACCAAATCTGCTGGAAAGGCCATGATAATTATTTTCTTTGATCATAAAGGTGTAATCTATCAGTATGCTGTGCCTTGAAAAACTACTATGAATGGTGAATATTATGTTTCAGTTTTGAGACAACACATATTGAGAAAGCGTCATGAACTGGTAGGGGATTGGACATTACATCACAATAATGCTCACTCGCATGTCGCTACTTCTGTTCAGCAATATATATTCTTTTTTTTTGAAATTTTGAAGGTTGTTTTCTTTTTACCAAACTGCACCAGTCAAATACAACCCTTAGAACTGGGCATAATCAAGATTTTAAAGGTGTACTATAAAAACAATAACAGTACTAATAAAAGAAACTTTAGAAATAATTATTGTTTCTCATCAGGCTTTGCAGAAGTAAAAATATTCTACCAGATAATATGGCTGCTAAGCTAAGACGGCTTTTCCATCACTACCCCTGTTGCAGAATCACAGTGAATGGGAAAGGCTTCTTTCAGAAAAAAATTTTCATTTGGGAAAATTTATTATTTTTTTGAGTTATTATTTTTATTGAGTTATTATTAATTTATTATTTTTTTGAGCGGGGGATGGGAGGAATACATGCAACAGCAAAACGATCTATGTTTCAATTCTGCAGAACGATATTGGTAAGAGGTCTTCTGAGTTTTGGCATATTTTCATCCCCTTCACCCCAAAATTTTTGTTTCTTTCCCTTTGCCCTCCTCCCCTCTCATTCCCCAAACATTAAAATTGTTAAGCTCTAAGTTCTGCCCAGTTTTTTACTTTCTTCTATCTTTACAGAGTATTGGATTCATGAAAATTTTTGACTTCCGGTTTTCAGGAGGTCCTGAACACAATTTGACTGTTTTAGAAATTGTCTGTCTGTGTGTCTGTATCTGATAAAAATTTTGTGAGTGTTCTATCTCAAGAACCAATGCATAGAATTTAATAAAACATTCTATTCAGATATACCTTGATATAAATTGGTGCTGATTAGTTTTTGGTGTAAAACACCTGACAGGTGGCATTGTTATGCTGCAAGTTTCACGATTTCCGCAATAACTCTCTCAACAAGTAATGCATGGATTTTCATCAAACTTCAGATTTAGTTAGATGTTGATGTAAATTGTTGCTGATAAGGTTACCTGTTGAGTAAATAGCTCAACAGGTGGCGCTGCTATGCTGTATTTTTCATGATTTCCGCAATAACTCTAGAACTAATGCATGGAACTTTTCATCGAACTTCAGATTCAGTTAGATGTTGACTTCCATTTTAAATTTTAAAACCCCTTCAAACCACATTTGTGGAATTTTGTACTTGAGGGAAAAGGAGATATCAAGTCTCTAAATATAGGGACTTATGTTGCAGTATTGGTGTTGATAACGCAGACACACACATTTTTTATGACTTCTAGATATTTTTAAAGAGTTTATCAGTGAATAAGTCACTCACTACAGTGGCTGGTTTAGTTAAAATGTTACCAGTCACACATAGACTTTTATCTGCTAGCTGGTTAATGGCAGTGCCATTCATGAAGCATGTTTCTCATGCTTTGTTTTTTTATTGCATTCTAAAACTAATAGACTATTAGTTGTTAATAAAATAAATTTTAAAGATTCAAAAAATTATTTAGTGTAAGTGTAACTATATGCCAATTTTAAAAAGAATGTACAACAAACCTTATTAAACTTAGCAAAAGGATATTCTTCAGCTTCATCTTCTATGCGTCTCCAATGATGAAATACTGTTCCATCCTACAATATTGAACAAATTTTAGATAGTAAACTTTTATAAATTTTTGTAAGGATTAATATACATCAAACTACATTTTTATAAATTCAGAGCAAAAATAATTATACATTATATACTATCCAAGAAAGAAAAATATCTGTACTAATGAAACAGTAGGCCTGTACACTTGAACATTATTTTACCAAAGAGGGATTTACTTGTATTAAATTAGCTTGTTATCTTCCAAAAATAAAAAAATCCCCCCCCCCCCCCAAAAAAAAAAAGAAAAGGGTTTTATCACAGATTTAAAAACTACAGTATTTCCAACGCAGAAAATAATTAATAAATTTAACGCATTTGTGCATTTTTTAAAACTTTGACTAGTCTTATTAATCTGTAAAATTAGCTTTTTCCTTATAAACTAACTCAAAACACTTATCAAAGATTTTTTTTTTAATACAATTTAAAAAATTGTCCAAATTATAATGTAATAACTGATTATGATCATATTATTCCTTTAACTATTATAAAACTGCTATAAAGTGAATTATCTCTTTAGTAATCTAAATTTTTTGCATGATTTTAATCATTTCTACCCAGAAAAATAAACTTTTAAAAGAATTACCTCGAAAGTACATCACAATAATTACAAAATGTACAACTTTATTTTCCTTTACCTTTCTGGCAGGATTTGTAAAAGGCATCCATTTCCATGGTCTAACATGCTTTAAACCCAACTTTGCTTTATTTTGTTTATAACCTTGTTCAAGATCTGTCATAAACACTGGAGGATTGTCCCTATAAATATATATATATATATTATAATTTAACAAACAACAATATGAAATTATTAGAAAATAAATATGCATAACGTAAGGCTATGCCAAATGTAAAAAAAAAAGAGAGTAGATTTTTCTAACTAAAAATAAATGCTAAAAACATGATCAATGAATCTAACAAATTTATATAAGATTTTTTTTTTCTTTTAGCTTCAAAACATGAACAACTACAGTACTTCAAATTAAAGATGCAATTATTGTTTAAAGTGATAAAAAACATAACAAGTAATTAAACATAACAACTCAAAGCTATCAACTTTACAATATTTTCCTTTATTCTTTGAACGACTAAAATATAAACATAGAAAATTTAATATCTGCCTTATCGCAAAACCTTCCACAAAATTAAAAAAAGCATAAGTATGTAGAAAAAATAGATCCAATAGAACCTGATCAACTTTCCGGTGTTTATGAAATCCTATTCACCAAGGCAGATGGAACAGTACAATACTATATAGGAATGACAAACAGAAAATTTAAAATGAAAATAAAAGAACATATGGCAGATATCAAATATCACAGAACTACTGATTTGGCTAGACTACATAGAATAGAGCCGTTGCAGATTAATTTCAAGAATGGTAAAATAATTTTTCCATCAAGAGTTTATTTCTCATCCATTACCTGTGAATCAATAGAAATATATTTGCGAAACAATAACATTTGCAACGAATCGGCTTCTTTTGAATTTCCTAAAATTTGACATGTGATGCTTTACAGATTGAAAAAACAATAAAAATAAAATAATATTTTTCACATTTTCCAGCTTGACCAATTTAAGCACCTGCTTGCATTAGACATGTGATCTCACAACTTATGTTTATTATTTTTAAAAACTTTGCAAGAATATTTTATTTATCATTTTGATCTGAAGATGTCGCCGTTTGAGTGAAGGAAACATATATAATCTATATTAAAGGGTATTTTTAAACCTTTTGTGTTATGTTTTTATCACTTTAAGCAATAATTACACTTTAATTTAAAGTTAACAAGTGATTTTATTATATTATTTGTAACTACAGTACTGTTCATTCTTGTAAGCTTTTTAAGATAACAAACTATTCTCTCGTCAGAGGGGCTTTGACCCACCCTGATTCCCCACTGTCACATTAATTATAAAGAGGAGAGTTGCATCTTGGATGTATACATGCACCTTGAACCTACACTGATTGTGGTTCTTCTTACACAGGGGTATATAGAAACTGATCCGTACAGTGGCGTATCCAGGGGGTGGGCTGATGGGGCTGCAGCCCCCCCCCCCCCCCCAAATTGTCAAGAGTAAAATGAAAAAATTTCTTTTTCTTTCTTTTTTAGATAAATTTCTAATTTTCTTTTCTGTTATACAGTTACCTAGCCATTCTCGTTAGTCCCATATTAGTCCGCATTGACATCACAGCATAAACAGGCTAAGGGGACTGACGGGTTACAGCCCCTCCCCCCCCCCCCCCAGCCCGAAATAGTCAAAAATCTCATGAAAAAAGTGCTGTTTTCTTCTTCTTTCAGATAAATTTGTAATTTTTTGTTTGGTTATACAACAAACTACCCACTCTCTTCTTTTTAGCCCCATATTAGTTCACATTGACATCAAAGCATATCTAAAAAGGGGAAGGAGGTGATGAGTTTACAGCCCCCCCCCCTCTCCCGAAATAGTCGAATATCTCATGAAAAAAGTGCTGTTTTTTTCTTCTTTGAGATAAATTTGTATATATTTTTTTGTCATACAATAGACTACCCACTCTCTTCTTTTTAAACCCACATTAGTCCACATTGACATCAGAGCATACCTGAAAAGGAGAAAGGGTCTGATGAGGTTACAGCCTCCCTCTTCCCGAAATAGTTGAACGTCTCATGAAAATAGTGCTGTTTTTTTCTTCTTTGAGATAAATTTGTATATATTTTTTTTTGTCATACAATAGACTACCCACTCTCTTCTTTTTAAACCCACATTAGTCCACATTGACATCAGAGCATACCTGAAAAGGAGAAAGGGTCTGATGAGGTTACAGCCCCCCTCTTCCCGAAATAGTTGAATGTCTCATGAAAAAAGTGCTGTTTTTTTCTTCTTTGATATAAATTTGTATATATATTTTTTTGTCATACAATAGACTACCCACTCTCTTCTTTTTAAACCCACATTAGTCCACATTGACATCAGAGCATACCTGAAAAGGAGAAAGGATCTGATGAGGTTACAGCCCCCCTTCCCGAAATAGTAGAACATCTCATGAAAATAGTGCTGTTTTTTTTTCTTCTTTGAGATAAATTTGTATTTTTTTTTTGTCAGAGAACAGACTATCCACTCTCTTCTTTTTAACCCCATATTAGTCCACAATGACATCAGAGCATACCTAAAAAGAAAAAGGGGGCTGATGGGTTACAGACCCCCCCCCCTTTCCGAAATACTCGAACATCTCATGAAAATAGTGCTGTTTTTTTTCTTTTTTGAGATGAATTTGCCATTTTTTTTTATTATACAACAGAGTACCCACTCTCTTCTTTTTAGCCCCATATTAGTTCACATTGACATCAGAGCATACCTAAAAAGGAAAAGGTGACTAATGGGGTTACAGCCCCCCCCCTCTCGAAATAGTCGAAAATCTCATGAAAAAAGTGCTGTTTTCTACTTCTTTGAGATGAATTTGTATTTTTTTTTTTTTTTTGGTTATACAACAGACTACCCACTCTCTTCTTTTTAGCCCCATATTAGTTCATATTGACATCAGAGCATATCTAAAAAGGGGAAGGGGGCTGATGCGGTTACAAGCCCTCTCTTCCCGAAATAGTCGAACATCTCATAAAATAATGCTGTTTTTTTCTTCTTTGAGATAAATTTGTAATTTTTTTTGTTATACAACAGACTACCCACTTTCTTCTCTTTACTCCCATATTAGTACACAGTAACACCACAGCATATCCAAAGAGGGGGGAAGGGTCTGATGGGGCACAGACCCCCCCACCTCCCAAAATGGTTAAATAATGGAATGAAATTAGTACCGATTTTTCTCTTTATGTTTGAGATAAAATTATAATTATATTTTCTGTCATGCAATGGACAACCCATTCTATTTTCTTTAGTCCCATATTAGTACACAAGGGATGGGTGTTATGGGGTAAGAGCTCCATTCCCCTTCCAAAGTGGTCGCAGTGAAATAAAAAAAAGGCTGACTTTGTTTCTTTATTTTTGAGATAAATTTGTTTTATTTTCTGGCACGCAACGAATTTGTTTTCTCGTTAGCCCCATATGCCCCTCAGTCCTGCGATCAAAATTACTTGAGACCACGAAATCTATTTTCAAATGACTGAAAAACAGTTATTTACATGTGTGGATAATTGAATACGTATAATATGCTCAATTGGCAAGATCTAGAAGTAGTTTAATTAATTTAAAGAATATTTAACTCTCTTCCACAGATGATGCCAAGACTAAGGGGGTATATTAGTGCGCAGTGACATTAAACATTATCGCCAAATCAGCAAATGTACGAACGGGAAATTTTTTGTGAATGGAAATGTCAAGCAAGATTATCGATTTTCGGTTTTGGAAGGGTCTTTTAAAGATACCCAGTGGTAATACTAAAAAAATAATCTCCTGTTGATTTGTTTGTTCCTGGTCTTTTTAGTAGCGAACTAGTTTTATTTACGTTACGTGCTTTTCTAGATTTAAGGTTGTTCTCAAATACAAACTGGCTACTTTATGACATATTTTTTAATTCATGTTTGCTCGGAAACGCATGAAATTCACAGGTCTTTTTATTCAGAAACTTTGCAATCGAAACACGCTTTCCCTTTTTTTTTGTGAAGGTAGAAAATCTTTCAGAAAACACTGTTCTAGTTGACGTTTTGAATTCGATTCCCGACGCGGCAGCCTGAGAAGCGCGAAAAACGAGTCATTAATACGTTACCAGAATCACTTATAACTCGATAAGTAATCTATTTATCAAAAAAAATGGAACACTCATCTCGATTCTAAATCTCTTCCATAGTCAGGCCTGCCAGTCTAATGCCTTTGCGTTTAAAAATGTGTCAGAATATTTCACGTTGATGAGCATGGAGGAAGATGCCTTTTTCAATATTTCAGTGTACGAGTGATCCAGCAAAAGATAAAAATTCTTAATTACTCTTCTATGAAAGTACAATATTACGACTAGCGTTATTTTCTAATCGCTCTTATTTTGCCATGACACACTTTAGTATCGGCATTTTTACCATTTGAATATTTAACAAAAGAAGCATTAAATAAATTCACAGGTTAAAAATAAATTTTCTTACAATTTTCCATTCTGTTTTTTTTTATTAATAGTAATATTGTTAGCCATAATTGAATAACTTTAACTCTTTTTTTAAAAAAAAGGAAATCTAATGTTTAGTTTCCAATTAATTCTTAACTTGTCCCTTCCTTCACAAATTTGATGAGTTTTTTTTAACATATATTTTTTGAAGGTTAATAGCCATACGTTTGATCAAAATCCCAGGAGCATGTATAAGAAGGGAAGGGGGAGATCAAGAAGGAATGCTTGCTACGCCTAAGATTTTGAATTAAATTTTTGTTGGTATTAAAAAAGAGATTTTGCAAAGAAAGTTTGTTTATCCTGAACAGAGCCTGACCATCAAAATTTTGGGCCATGGAACAGAAAATATTTTTGTCCCTAATCGTAGATTATCACATTTTTACAAATACTGTGAATGAGAAGTGTATGAATAAAACTATGGAATGCACCTATTTAAATGAAAGACTGAGAATAAATGTGAACTGATGTTGGATTATTATTATTATTATTGAAATTTCTTCGTAAAATTTAACTTTACAAACTCAAATATCATGTTAAATAAACATGAACTAATGTTGCACGAACTTTAAAAGCATATGCAAACCAAAGAAAATGATATTTTATAAATAAGATAGTCATAAAATTGAAACATTTTTAAACAAGCTTAAAACACATATGAAGAAGCTGAAATAAATTGGGCACACTATAAGAAACTTAAATCTTCAAATGAGAAGAAAAATTATAAATATACTTATGATATCACTGACAATTTTAGCTTACATAAGTTGTGTAATGAATCTAGAAATTTTAATTTCTTATTCTATTAAGATTGTTTACAATAAAATTGATTTGAAACACCATAAGTTTTTCGGCCCTTTAAATATGTCGGTTCTGGGAAAGTGCCCCACGTGCCTTGGTAGTAATAGGGAATTGATCCTAAAATAGAAAACAAATTATGAAAAAAAAACATTGTTTGAGATTGTCCCAAGCAAAATTAATTTATTGTCAAGCAAGAATCGTAACCAGAATTTAGGGGAGAAGGAGACAACTTTAAAGGTTATAAGTTACAATGACTTTCTTTTAAATGAAAGCATATGAAACAATCCATTATCACTTTTCAAGTTATTTCGGTGTGTGTGTGTGTGGGGGGGGGGGGGGGGGGTTCTCGGGTTCTTCCCTGTACCCCCCCCCCCATTTTTCTCTGCCTACGGCGTTATTGTCAAACATGATTTCTGTTTATAACGCAGTTCAACATGTTACATAAGACTGAGAACACTATCGAAATTTAAGTCAGCCCCCCCCCCCCCCCCCCCCCCCCCCGAAATTAAATCCTGGATACGCCACTGGATCCGTACACATTATTTCTACATCATTGACAATTACTATAGGTATTGTTTACTTTCTGCAAATTGTTCTTTATGTTTAAAATTGAAAAAATATATATATATATTAATCATACAAAAGTAAGTTTTTTTTCCCAATTACTATTTTTCACAATATATATTTAACAAACGTTACTGTTGGATCAGCTTGTCAACTTCAGACATTATCCTTCACAGTGGATTTATCTAATTATAAAGTTGAATCAGGCATACAATTGTTCAGATGGCTAAAGAAAAAGGTGATTAAAAGTGACAAACAATGCAAGAAAAGTGATTAAAAAGTGACCAAAAATTAACTAAAAAGTGATAAATAGTGACATCGCTTTTTTTTTTTTCAGTTACACTTGTTGTTGTTGTTGTTGTCCTTTTTGCTCATTTTAATAATTATGGTAGTTTTTCTAAGTACTTTAAGAAATGCAAGTAATTGGTCTTATGATAAGCACAAGTTCTACTGGTTGGCACAAGTCTACAAGTTCTACTATGGTGATCTTTTGCAAACTAAACAGATTGGAACTTCTATTTAAAATGTGGAATTCAACCTACTATGAATATCCAAGTCACAACTGCGATTTAATAGTAGCCTCTTGAAGTTCTAACCACTAGACAAGAAGGTGGGCAACTTTAATGGTTAAATAAGAATTAAAATAAGTGGAGTTTGCATTCCTGTGAATAAAAGAAGAAAGTTGTCCCTCAACATAACCACTGGCATCTGAAAAAAAACTATGAACATTTAATAACTTTGCTTACTAAGGAATAGTTAATATCACCAGCTGCATTTTGTATTGTTAACAAATGGTATAATTATTAATCAATCCACATAATTCTTTTAGGCACATCATATTTAATCTGTTCTGATTTACATTCATCTCTAAATTTATTACGAATTAGCTGGGTTGTTCAAGAACTAGGGTTGTTCAAGTACCCTTCAGCAAATGAGTAATTAAGAGGAGCAGTATGCATCTTTCGAAATTCGTTCGTTTGCTTAAGCTAGGAACTTAATTACAAATTTGACTAACCCAAGTATTCGGAAATAGTGGTAACCGCTACTCATAAATTTAGTTTAATGTTATAAAGAGTGACTATTAAGTTAATTATAATGTTTGGAATCACTTGCGGTGAAATCGGAAAGATAGTTGCTGAGATATGGAAACGGAGCATAGTTAGAGAAAAAACCTTGAAGGAGGTCCCGGGGGGGGGGAGGGATGTTCAAGTGCCCTTCAGCAAATGACTAATTAGGAGGACCACTTTGCATCTTTCAAAATTCATTCGTTTCCTTAAGCTTTGAATTTAATTACAAATTTGGCTTAAACTGTTATTCGTAAATAGTGGTAACCGCTACTCATAAATTTAGTTTAATGTTATAAAGGGTGACTATTAAATTAATTATAATGTTTGAAATCACTTACATTGAAATCGGAAAGATAGTTGCTGAGATATGGAAACGGAGCAGAGTTAGAGAAAAAACCTTGAAGGACGGGCCGGGGGTTGTTCAAGTGGTCTTCAGCAAATAACTAATTAATAGGATCACAATACATCTTTAATGATTGATTCATTTGGTTAAGCTAGGAACTTAATTTGAAATTTGGCTTACACTATTATTCGGAAATTCTGGTAACTGCTTTCTAGAAATACACCTTGAAGCTTAAATGTAATTAGACCCTTGCCCCTCTTCATTCCCGCAAATATAAAAAAGAATCTGTTAAATAAAGTTTTCTGTATTAACAATCTCCATCATAATAATAAATGCCATGTAAAAAAAAAAAAAAAAAAAAAAAACTTAAACCTGACTAATTATCATGAAGAAAAATGTGCCTGGAAAATATTTCAATCAGTGGGACGTATGTGTAATTTGTCATGTACAGGTGGCGCGACAATCGCATGGCTCCTCTACGCTAATAACTTCAATCCATATTGACACTATTTAGTTAGAAATCCTTATTTATGCATCGCTACTCTGGTTTATTTAATTACTTCTGTGAAGAATCGATGCAACCAACCCAAGAGAATAAAAGCGTATTTTTAATGAGAGTTCTTTGTGCATTTTAATTAATATTTCAGAAAGTAATTAAAATATTAAAATTCTGATGCTCAGGTACACCAGGAGACGGTTTGGAATACCTAAATCTAAATTTACAGACTTCTAGGTGCGCTAAATTTTCCTAGCCATCGCCAACAGAAACACACACACACACACACAGAGCGAAACTATCTTTTATTAGTACAGATGTCTAGTGAAATTAATTTGCCACTATAATGTCAATCAGATGATAATTTTTCAGTGCACAGTGTCACTAATATTGTGGCTGTTATCAGAGCATTTCCAGAAAGTTTAAAGTAGGTTTCCATCTAATCTAGGTTAAACCACTTCGCAACAAGTGCTGTATATAAGTGACATACAATCCTTCATATTCCCTATTAGTATTCCAAAATAGAAATTTTTATATTTAATCACAGAACTTCTGTGATTAAATTGGGTAAAGATTTCTGTTGAAAAATATTGGTGTTAAAAGGCTAAAATTTCTGCATGGAATGCTCATCCCAAAGAGATTAAGAAACCAGAAGTGTTTCATCAAGTTTCTAGAGAAGTTGCCAAGAATTCTAGTAGCTAGTTTACACATGTAAATATGTGTTAGTTTCAGGGTTGTTAAAAACCCAGCCCGGGCAGGTACCCACTACAACTCTTATGGTTGTAAAAAACCTAAATTTTCTTTTAAAACCCAGCCTGGGCGGGTACCCGGGCAGCTTACCACTACAACCCTGGTTAGTTTGTGCATGTAACATAAAAGCAAGATACAATTTATTAACTGTAAAAAAAGTGATGAAAGGTGAGAAAAGTAACTGCCTTGCATGACTGTGTTGAACAGGCATTTTGCAAAAATCTATATACCACCATGTTTTTATCAATGTTAATAATCTATCTTTGAAAAAATGATTTTTTTAATGAAAAGAATAGATAGCCCAAGATGTAACTATGTAAAACTGAGTTGGACAACAACTTAAAAAAAATCTTTTAAACTCAAAGAAAGCAACAAGAAAGCAAATTAAATATATATGAATAAATATTATCTCAAAGTACAGTCAGCCAAAGAAAAAAAAAATTAGAGCACCCCACAATTTTAATCAACAAATTGTGCCAGAAAAAAAAAAAAAAAGCCATTTGACTGGATTAAGTTTTTTTATTCAATTTATGTTTAAAAAAAAATTAATAAACGTGTCTTCATACTGAATTTGTACTCTGGCGTTCTCTCTCTTTTTTTTTTTTTTGGATGACTGTACTTCATGGCAACGAATACAGTAAACACCCTTAAATTCGCATAGCCTAAAAACCAGAGGTTGTGCGAATTTTAGAATTTTACGGATTTCTGGTCACTATTTTGTTTATATTTTTAAAGAGTTATTTGAATTTAATAATGCACTCGAAATTATAATGAATGCTTATAATAAAGTAAAATAATAAAAATTAAGAAAATTCAATTTTATTATTATTATTATTTTTTTTTTTTAAATATTAAAAGTAAAGGTCAAGTAAATAATTAATAATGCATAACTAAGTATGCATAATGATGAGATAATTTTTTAAAAAATTATTCAGTGAAACTTTCTGTGACATGTTGAAAATTTCACATGCTCACATATTTGGAAGATAAAGATAATCCTTTGTGAATAAAAAGGCCTTTTGTGAATTGTCACTATTCAAGTAAGATAGTACTATACAGAAGGGTGACAGGTGCACCTGAATCAACTATTCACTTACTTGGAGAAAGGGGATAATCTCCTAAGAATGAAAAAGAGAACTATAGAATTGGGGTCTTTCATTGTCACCTGGAGATAAGAGACTGGAGCAGGTGTGGGAGTGAAAGAATGCTTTCTGCAGAAATTCCTGGAATGCAAGGAAAGCCCCTGGGAAATGAAATTGCAGACGGCAGTTGAATGTTGAAGGAGTTGGTTGTGAAACAAGCTAGAGTGAGGTTGTCTTTGAGCGGACTTCAGAATATTAGGATTTTCTGAAATTGTAATTTCACAGCATGGAGATGAATAATCATATTTTTTCATTTTTACTTTTTTTTTTTTTAAGGTGTTAATTTAAAATAAAGTTTTTTTCGTTACAAACGATAAATGGATTTCATTAATTATATATACAAGTGTCCATGTTACCACAGCAATAGTATATATAAATAATTGGTGGCAGCAAATGGGATATGTGATCTAGAATAAATTAGATTACGGATCTATGTTAACCTGATTAAACAGATGAAGAGAGTGGAAAACGGACAAGCAGAGTTGTGGAGTCTTGAAGTCTAATCTGAGTCGTGGTTTTTCTTGGAGTTCTAGCAAGTAGAGAACTGGTAAAAGAACTATATCGACTAAAGCTGTGAGGTGTATGAACAGTCAACTATAGACTTGGTGCTATTTGTGTGTGCTTCAAAATATATCAGTGGAATGAAGATATGCGGTGTACCATCTAAGTTGTTTACATACGGATCTAAGGTGCAATTAGTGCCTCTTCAGTGAATTGAGTGTCTTCAAATCTTCATAAACCTGCGTGCGTGTCATCTTTAAAAGTGCTTGGAAGCCTGGTATCAGTGTGGAGGAAATATCTGCATCTGGAGGTAAGCTCTTTTATGAAATCTTCTATAGAGGTCTGTTTTAAATTAAATTTTGTGTATAAATTTTAATTTTGGTTAACAAAACTCTATGAAAATTTTAAGAGTTCTAGGGAAGCTATTAATTTGGTACTTAAATTTTTAGTTAGAATTTTTATGTTTGTTGATTTTCTGGTATCTGTTTGGTATAATATTGGATTAAGAAAATTATATACTTGTGTATATGTTAAAATTTACTTGGGGTATGGTAAATTGTTATTGATTAATTGAGATTATTAATCAGGGTATTTTAATCATAATTTTGTATAAAACTTTTGGAAATAAGAGTTTTGTTTATATACATTTTATTTATTACAGTAATAAGGTTATAGCTTAATTTTATGGGTATACTGTGGATGATTATGATTAATGTTTCAAAATAAATTGATGTTATATTGTACTGTTGGGTATAAAATTTATTTTGGGGGGATATACTCAGTTTGAAAGACGTCACTGTTGCATGATAATTTGCTATAGTAAAAGTGTGTCGTTTTTAAATACATTATTATACGTATAGTGAAAAAAATTCTATTTCTGTATTTATTGTAAATTGATTATATATAATATTTTGAAATTTATTATATTTTGGGGGAAAATATGGCAGACTATTTAGTAAAATATAATAAAAGCGTCTTGCTATTATTAGCAGAGGAATTTGAGACCAGCGTGTCAAAAACGTGTCAAAATCAAGCTATAATTCAAGCTATTGTTAGTGCTGAGGATTATAAAGAAAGTTACGCAAAACTTCGCTTGCAGTATATTTTTGAACAGGAGGCAGAGCGGAAAGACCAGGAAAAACAAATCGAAAAAGATCGTAAAGAACAGGAAAAACAATTTGAAAAAGATCGTAAAGAAAGAGAGAGGCAAATTGAGTTAGATAGGATTGCGCAAGAGGAAAAAGATAAACTTAGGAAATTTGAGTTAGATAAACTTGAAAAACAACTTGAGGTAGATAAACTTGAGAAACAACTTGAGGCAGATAAACTCGAAAAACAACTTGAATTAGATAAACTTGAGAAACAACTTGAGGCAGATAAACTCGAAAAACAACTTGAATTACAAAAACTTGAGAAACAACAGCAATTTGAATTAGAGAAATTGCGTATTCAGAATTCTGCGGACGTTGTTAGTGTTTCATCTAATGAATCAAATGTAGATTTTCATAGGACTCCTAAGGTAAATTTAAAGGATTTAGTGCCGCGCTTTGATTCTAAATTAATTGATATAACTCTTTTCTTTATGATTTTTGAAAGGCAAGTCGAAAAAGCTAAAATTTCTCAGGAAGATTTGGTTAGTCAATTAATTCCTTTGTTACCTTCTGATATTGCCGAAATTATAGTTAAACAACCGTCAGACAAATGTGATGATTTTCAACATATAAAGAAAGTTTTGTTAGATAGGTTTAGGCTAAGTACAGGCGCTTTAAAACAAAAATTTGAAACTCATCAAAGAAAATCTGGTGAATTATGGGTGGATCTGATTTATGAGTTAAGGGGTTATCTTGATAATTGGTTAGAGTCATTAGAAGTGAGGGATTTTGAATCATTAAAAGAACTAATGCTCACGGAACAATTGAAAAAATTGAAAAAATGTGTCCCTTTTGAGATAAAAGAAAAATTTATGGATGATTGGGAGGAAATAAAGATTGCTTCTAAACTCGCGGAGAAATCGGATAAGTTTGAGAGTATAAGAAGGGAATTTAAGAGGTCGGATACAAAACCTTGGGAAAAGAAACCTGTTCAGGATAATCAAAGGGATAACTTTAAATCTAAAATTAAGAATGAAGGTAAACCTAGATCGGAAATTGAGAGTACGAAAGAGAATGGGAAAACTGACCAATTTAAGAAGGACAATGCTTTCGAAAAGCAGAGACAAGTCCAATGTTACAATTGTTTGGAAGTGGGCCACATCCGTCCAAATTGTCCGGAATTGTTAAAAAGTAAATCCAATTATGAGGATAAAAGCATAGCTTGGATTACTACTAGTGATGGGAAAGATGTAAATAATAGGGAAGGTGTGGAAACCGAATTGCCTATGGTTAATTTATGCGTGAATGGTAAGAAAGTAAAAGCGATTAAGGACACAGGTGCGCAAATTGCAGTTTTTGATGCTAATGACATTCCGTGGAGTGCGAAAAAAGTGGGAAATGTCTTTCTTATACTGGCCCTCGGAAATAGACAAAAAGCGGATTTGGTGTCAGTGCAGATTGTTTTGATAGAAGATGAAAAAGAGTACGTTGAAAAGAATGTGGTGGTTGCAGTTGTGAGAAAACTAAATTCTCCGCCCCTTATAACACCAGCTGTTTATGACTTATTAAAGTTAGGAAATATGGAAAAGCAAAATTCGGTGTATAAACAAGTGGGGAATCGACGAGAATTAAATGGGCAGGGAACCTTCAGATTGTCTAGCGATCATGAGCAAAATTTTTTTAGAAAAATGGTTGGAAATGAAATCTGTGAAAGGGATAAGTCTGTTAATAAGATAGAGGCATATTCACCAGGAGATGTGAATGATAGGAATTTGAAAAAAGGATCTGAATTGATCGACATAAAAGATAATGCTTCTCAAATGGATATGGTTAAAAGGTCATGTAAGAGAGGTCAATTTCGGGAAAAGAATTCTGAGCATGATGTAAATATACCCAGGTATTTTGTTGGTAGTATGGGATTTATACATGTTAGAAACAGAATTAGAAAGAAATTGAGTTCATCTATGACTGTGGCCAGTAAATTTAACTATAGGATGAAGGAAAATAATAGAGTAAATTGGGGGGCTAAATGCCAAGAAGATGTGAATAGGAAATCAAAGTTAAAAAGAATGGAGCATTCTTTTTTTTAAACGGATCACAAAGAAAGATTTATTAAAATCAAACAAGATTTTGAAAGTAAAAATCATGATTATGAAGTTGTGAGTCGAAAATTATTGTCGAAAAGATTTTCTGATAGAAGTAATATAGATATTGGTTTTCGGGGGAATACTCTAAATTAAGTTCTGTTCTAAAATTTGGGAGTGCTCATTATTGTAATATCTATATTAGGTTTATTTATCATTTAATATTTTCGTAATTGTAAAACTTCATTAATTTAATAATTGCATAATTTAGTATGCTTTCTTTTTGTTTGTAGAAGTGTCCAAAATTAAGCTTTTAAGCATGTGTTTTTTAAGAGAATGGTTTTGGGCATTGTGTTGTATATAGATTTATTCTTTCTTTTTATTATTATTATTTTTTTTTTTTGTTAGAATCATGTAAAGTGTAATCTGTATTTGGGATTATATGTATGTGAAGTATTTCAAAATTGTTTCTTAGGGCATCAATTGTATAAATTATTCCTGGAATTATACTGGGGTATTGTAAGTGAGGGATTATAGTAAATCCTATTGACAGTGTGGTCTATCAAATACTGAGTATGGGAATGTGTTTATATTCTGTAGGGATTTCATGTGTTATTCTAAATTCCTTTATGCTTTGATGACCTCTTTAGAAGTTGATTGAAGGAGCATTTATTGTATTCATGTATATGCCAAATTTCCTGCAGAAATTTTTCCTTAGGGGGGAAGAGTTGTGACATGTTGAAAATTTCACATGCTCACATATTTGGAAGATAAAGATAATCCTTTGTGAATAAAAAGGCCTTTTGTGAATTGTCACTATTCAAGTAAGATAGTACTATACAGAAGGGTGACAGGTGCACGTGAATCAACTATTCACTTACTTGGAGAAAGGGGATAATCTTCTAAGAATGAAAAAGAGAACTATAGAATTGGGGTCTTTCATTGTCACCTGGAGATAAGAGACTGGAGCAGGTGTGGGAGTGAAAGAATGCTTTCTGCAGAAATTCCTGGAATGCAAGGAAAGCCCCTGGGAAGTGAAATTGCAGACGGCAGTTGAATGTTGAAGGAGTTGGTTGTGAAACAAGCTAGAGTGAGGTTGTCTTTGAGCGGACTTCAGAATATTAGGATTTTCTGAAATTGTAATTTCACAGCATGGAGATGAATAATCATATTTTTTCATTTTTACTTTTTTTTTTTTTTTTTTAAGGTGTTAATTTAAAATAAAGCTTTTTTTCGTTACAAACGATAAATGGATTTCATTAATTATATATACAAGTGTCCACGTTACCACATTTCCTTGTAAATATACACTAATGCTTCACATCAAAATCTTAAAGTAACAAAGTTTTATTTCATGTTTAGCCATACTTAATAACCAAAAAGCTTGATTAATACATAAATTTATTTGGTAAAAAGATCATGATTGCCACTGATATCAGCACTATCTTGAAATTTTTCAGAAATAAGTTTATGCTTCCTTCAAGAGAACACATGAGTTCAATCATATTAACCAGAATTCCATATTACAATGTGTATAGAATGATATAAAAATTAAAAAAACTTAAATCTTTCATTTACATCTTAACTGTAAGTTTCACTGTTTACAATTGAAACGATGTGTGGATTTTAGGGTTGCAGATTTGAGGGAGTCTACTGTAATTATAATTCATTGCATAGCAGTTAATAAAAAATTAAAATGTCTAAAAAGGTATATACATACATAACACTATTGATTTTAAATTTAAATAAAGGATTTCTTCATATAAATTATTAAAATGAAGAAATCAATTTGGTGATATTTTCAGATATTATCGTTACTTAATTTATTTAATTTTATTTACAAACATTTGAAAAGACAAAGTTGTTCATTTTAATCAGTTAATCATTTTTCATTTAAAAATACTGAATATTTTCTTTTATATGATATTTTTTATTGGTTTTGCATCAACTTTCGGAAATTTCAACCAATATTAAAATTTATCATTCTCTGAAAAAAAGAAAAATAAATCCATAATTCATTTAAATTTTAAAACATTGACTCTTAATACTTGTGACTGTGTGTGTTGTACAATGAAGTTACGTTTAACATTAAACCTACCTTTACAATATTGAAGTAAAAAAACAAAATACATAATATGAAATTTAGTGAAAAAAAAAAAATGTAAATATTATAAAAATTTTTAATGAACGAACTGAAAAGCTAATTTCATCATCAAATTTTCAACTGATGGTATTTTTGAGACTTGTATCACAAGTATTAAGAGTCACTAATTTCAAATTTAAATAAATATATATATATTTTTTTTTCAGGGAATGATAAAATTTAATATTGTCTGAAATTTTCGAAAGTTGATGCAAAACCAATAAAAAATATCATGATATAAAAGAAAATATTCAGTATTTTCAAATGAATTAACCAAATTACGCCAAAAACCATATACCTAATTTTTCACAAAATCATAAAATAAATAATAAAAAAAAGAGAAATATAAAAAATCAAATACTTGTTATCTGAATACAATAATGCATAGAGTTCCCTATGCATTCCCTCAGGACGTTTGAATGTTGCTTCAGTTAGTTTTTTCTTCTTCTGTAACAAAAAAAGAGAGAAAAAAAAAATTAGAATAAAATTAAATTATGCTATATTTCTTTTAAATGCTAAAAGGAGTAAATTAAAAACATAATACACAGTAAAATAACTTTTATTAGATTGTTTGACATGTTTTGGCTCACTCCGAGCCATTTTCAAAAACAAATGAGAATATTCCACAGTCTATGAAGTTATTATTTAAAATGCTATCTTTTAATTTTCATGTACTTTTTAAAAATTACGCACATTATCTTTTATTTTTACTTGGCTGTTTATTTTCATATCTGTAACCATGGAGTAACTCGACCCACAATTTCAATAAGTTAAAAGATGCTGCATCGTTACATATTGTATTTTTGCATATTATCACCTTTTTTCGGAATTCAAACAGAAATAAAATTTTTTTTTGCATTTTGAAGATTTTTTAAAAAACATTTTTAAAAGGAATTCGGGTTGAAACATTTAGCCTAATGTAGTAAATTTTGTTCCCTGTGATTTTTGAAATTTTAGCGATTTATTTTATTTTATTTTTTATGGTATTTTGTTGTAATTTTTGAAAAAAAATTTACGTTAGCAAATAGTCCGGCTTTTGGAGAATTCCGAATTTGAGACTTTGTACTATATTTTATACCCCATATAGAGAAAGCCCCCTGGGAAACATTTTTAAAAAAAATTTAATAATTTGAATTTATTTATGCTTTTTTTTAAAGGCAATAAGAAAATGAGAATTTTGTGTTGGTCCAAGGAGGGATTTATTTTGCATTGGGTTGTTACTATAACCTTTTTATTAATTATCGATAAGCCTGTTGTTATGACAGTGAGAACTGGGTTCCGTAAGCGAGATATACATGATTTCAGCTTTTATGTCATGGCAGCCTTTTTCTTTTCTTCTTTTTGTCGTTTGAGGGAAAAAAAAATGAGATAGCAATGATTTTAGTTCTACCTTTTTAAAAATTAAATAACTTGACAAATTTGCAGGCAGATATTCTCTCATTAGACTCTGTCCAGGCCCGAGCTAAATCCTCCTAGACAGACTCGGACCAGGCCTTTTATTCTATTCTCTTTAATTCATTTCATTCTAATTTTTCTTCTTAAGTTCTCATTAGACTATGGCTGGGTCCAGTCTTGGACTTAATTTTTCTTGTCAGACTTGAATCGGGTTGGGCGAATCTACTGGTAATTTATAAAAATATCAACATTATTTTTTAAAGATCATTTTATGTTTATGACATTTAAAAAAAAAAGTACAACGTTTTATGAAATAGAACTATTAAATATAAAATACAGAGTATAAAATGTGAGACATTACAGACTTATAATACGGGAAAGAGGAGAATGAAAAACAGATTTTATTCTGAAAGTTCAATCTTAACATGGTCTGTACTTCTAAAATTGTCATTAAAAATAGCAAAATACATAATATAAAGAAAGGACACATTTTTTTAAACTGTATTATTACTAAAATCTTACTTTTCTTGATTCTCCTAAAATACTTTCCTTGCTGATTTCTGGAGTTTGTGGACGTTCAATGTCCAGGATATCTAAAACATCACTCATCTAAAAAGAAAAGGGAAAAAAAAGGTACTTTATTCAAAAATCTTTCAATTTGTAATACCTACAAAATACATATAATTTATTACAAAGTGATCAAAATCTTTTGATCAAAAGAGATCAAAAACTAAAAATAATATTTACCCAATTATTTCTATGGTAAAAAAAAAAAAAACATAATTATACTCAACATTTCTAGAGTAAAAATCAATACTTCCTTATTAAAGTGTCCTCTCTCCCCATATAATGATCATGCCAATGTCATGAAGAACAGAGAAATATAAATAAATAATAGGTACTTCTCCATTATCCTGTCGACCACGTTTCATAACAAAAAAAAACTATCGCCAAACTATAGGATTTAGCACCAAAAATGCAGTCCCATTCACTTGACGTCAGAAGCATTAAACGTGTTTGTTATGTCATCAAGTGGTTTTTAATTCAACATTTACCTGTATCTTTCATTACGTTTTACTGATTTATTAGTTATTTCATTTATTAAAATAACAATTGCACCCTTAAATGGCTGTACCATGATATTAAAAGAGAAAAAAACATTGAAAAAATGTTGCGATGCATAGCTGCATGCAATAGATCAGTTTCAACTGACGTCACAAACTTTTATTCAATAACCGAGAGGTATAATTAAGAAAAATAATACAATAAACTATAAATATACAGTTATATTTATCAAAGATAATCAAAGAAAGATAGAAAATAATACAGTTATATTTATCAAAGGCACTAAATACAAAACAAAATATTTCTTACTATGTTAAATAAATTGTTATTTTTCTTTGTTTATTTTAGAGTTAAATAACTACTTTAAAACAATATTTCTTTATAGAAAATAAGAAATTATTAAATATTTTGAACATTCTGCATTACAGGAGCAGATTGGATTGTTGACCACTGTGCCCCATGTTGAAGTTCAATAAATAATCATATTAATATTGTTCATAGCTTTCTTTTAAACATATTAACTTTAAAGTTGAATAAAAACAAATATCTTAGCTTTGCAAAAAAGCTGTTTTACCTTATTTATCTACAACCTTTAATTCTAAAAAAATAAAAATATGATGATGAAAAATGTTACTTTTAGAAGCTCAAAATAACCAATCAGGATAAAATAGTTCAATCTGAGCTAAACATATTTTCTGAAGGCTATAAATAATCAGTGCAGTGTTGTTGTCTATTAGGATGGAAGAGAAGCTTAATTTTTTTTTTTAATAAATAAAATATTAGGGGGTGGTCCACTGTGCCAATAGGTCCAGTGTGTACCGGTCTCCCCTATACAGGACAGAAATTTATTTATCGTTTGAAGTTGAATTCTATGTATTTTTTTTATGTGCTGCGTTCGTCGATTGTGTAACGCCTAAAATGTAGTAATATATAAATGTTCAGATTACTGTTTTAATACTAATTCAAGACACTGTCAACTCGGTGTAAGAAATTATTTCAACACAACTTTATTTATTATTAGGTAAAATATAGCTTTAGAATTTTTTACTTTTGAGTTGACAGCGATTATACCAAATTATTCAATTATTAAAGTACAAGTAACTTCATGAAAAGAGCAGAAACATAAAATGTGTAATTCACATACGGTTAAAGATGCTGAACAATCAACATACTACATTAATACATTAAATGTAAAGTGTACGTACAAAAGAACATAAAACAAAATTTAAGAAACTGAAATATCGTAAGGGATAACTAGATTAACATTACCTTGAAGTTTTTTCAAAGGTAAGAGCTGAAAATTAAAGATATCTGAAACTAACGAGCATTAAATATGCCAAACCGACGATAAACAAAAACAAGAATTACAAAATGAATGGTTGGTTGGTTGCAAATATTGCCTTCTAAAATTTCAAAACATTCTAAAGACATATTTTTAGATAATTATTGTTAAAATTAATACATTTAATTATTTAAGTGTATATTTAATAAACATACACGTAAATAAATAATCTTATTTAAAAATGGAAAGTCGAACATATTGCAATTCGATTCTCTTGTGCTGCTGAATTTCGATTATTGCGCATGTTGGTTTGATTGTATGTAAACATGGCGCGAAGTATTTAATTTTCGGTTATCTACCTTTAACTATTATTCGCAATATTTGTAAATAGTTTTCGTCAAAATTCGATTTTTTTTTCACTTCTTTCGTGTTTTATCGAGATTTGTGTAATTAGCATTTGACAGTGATTCCCGCATTTATCTTCTTTGAAAATCGAAAAACTTGGCATTTTGAAAATTTGTAACTCATGTCTTCAGAAATGATTGGTATGTTATACAACACTTTTTAGTTATTATATAAGTATGTATAAAAAAAGTACGACTATGATGTCTTACACTCACGCACCTTTTTTTTTTTTTTTTTTTTTAAAATCTGTTATAAAAAGGAAAATAGTCGCCAAATTTTGGGGATATTTTCCTTTAATGGTAACCTGGCTATTGTATTAAATTATTGGTTTGGAGCCGGCTTAGAAATATCGCCAGTCAAAAAGTCGCCAAATATCTATGCGTGAGTGTAACACATCTGTTCCTAAAAAAAATTGGTACTTTTCGGTTAGCCGGGCGCCAGTGATATATGTGCATTTATAAATACATATGTATATTACATATATTTGTATATATATTCATAAATATGTGTATATATATTTGTATGTATATATATGTATATGTAGATATGTGTACATATGTGTGTGTGTATATATATACATGTATATATATCACTGGCGCCCGGCTAACCGAAAAGTACCAAAAAATTTAAAGTGGCTAAGTTTTTACAGCTTACTGCACATTTTGTGCAAATAAGAAATGAAAATGACTTTCTGAATGTGTCAGAACGTAGTCAGTAGTGGGCTCGCTAATGTTAATCCTATGGGGCATTATTTTTCTAATATCTTGTTTGCATTTCCATATTTTTAAATGATTTCTTTTGCATTGGATAGCAGAGATCAATCTCTATTTATGCCGTTGATTAATTTTTAAAAAAAAAATTTCAGATTTTTTCTACGAAGATACTTTCACTTTCGAAACCGATTTCAAAACATTTAGATACCGGTATGAAATTTTAAACAGCACTTATATAATACACTAAGGAACAAAAAGCTAAATGGGAGAATGGGAGGCAGTCGATCAGAGGTTCAGATATACCCCACCGGGGGGGGGGGGGGGAGGGACGTCTGTGGTTGCAAGTCATGTTTTATTTATTTTAAATAAGAATTGTCATGTATGCTTTCTCTAAACTACCAAATCCAGTGGAATTGTGGTTGGAGTATGGAAGTTGAAAGCATCTCCAATATCTTCCCATCCACAAGTTACACAGGAAAGTTCCAAAAGAAATTTAAGATTTTTTACTTTTCTTCCATGTCTTTACAGGAGCTGACACAGAATCTAGTTTTGCAGGTATCGGCAAATCTACTACTTATTAGAAAATATGAGCTATATTTTGAAATGTAGATGAGGCTTATGTAGCCTATTCCAAAGTTCCTAACAACATCACCGAAAACGACAAATATATCTTACTCATTCAGTACTTCGTCGTCCTTTCATACCATGCATCAAGGTCAGTGGAGACTGTAAATGAAGCCAGACGAATTCTATTTGCACAGCAGAACAGACTAAAGCTGAAAATAAGGAATTTTGCTTAGTAGCCACTGGTCGGTCGATTGAATTTTTTTAGTAGCCTAGTCAGTTACTGACTAGTAAGAATAATTTCTTTAGTAGGTAGCCAGTAAGTATACATTTTTGTCACTGAATATTTAATTAAAAAATATATATAGTGAGTTTATTGTAAACAAGTAATTTATGAACTAAATAAAAATATTTTAATTTATATTGTTTTGAATAAATTTGATATAATAATTTCTTATCAATTTTAAATTTAAGCTCAGAGTCACCATGGTTGTGCCTTTTCTTTTTTCATTTTTACTTTTTCTTATGGGAATTGGTTTTTTAGGCAAAATAATCATAATGAATAAATATGGATTATAAGACTTACCTGGGTAGGGAGGAAAGTTAGAAGTTTAAAAAAAATCTACAAGTGGCACCAAGTGTAAAATGAGTACTGGAAAATATCGTAATGCTGTAAGAGTTCACAGAGTGTTAGGTTGTCGCCACAAAAACTTCTAAACCACTTGTTACAGAAAAAGTAATGAGAACCTTAATTGTAGCTTTTTGTAAGAACTTTCAAATGATGTATCACAATATTATGATTGGAAATACAGACATGAGCATTTTAATGAACCTGTGTCAATCTTCAACGCGGCCATTTTGATGACATCATCATGGAGGGTGCGACCTCTGATCGAGTGTCTCTCGGCGATTTTTTGTTTTTTTTTAACATGTATATAAATGTAAAAAACTGCGCGAAATTCTGTATCCGGAAGTGAAATGTTTTTACGCTAATTCCAACGACTATAGGGAGCAGAGGCCTTCCTAGTATTAAATAAAATAATTGTAACCAGGTGTAAATTTGCAAAAGTGAAAAAAAAAAATGAAAATATTCATCTGAGCCCTTTACACCCTAGAAATCATTGCAAATGCAACAAAATTTAACACTGTACGTAAGAAGGATTTATGTAACATATAAAAATTTCAAAGATGTACCACAATTTCAAGTTATTTGAAAACAAAAATACGATAGTCAAATGAAAGAGAGAAAAGGAGTGGGGATTTTTTTTTCTTTCAACCAGGCTTTTTTTACCATAAATATCAATATTTCTGCACAAAAATTATACACGGACATTGTATACGTATTTTATATAATATACAAAATTTTTAAAGCTTTAGTACAAAAATAAATATTTTTAAAAATATAAAACACAACTTGCAACCGCGGTCCCCTCTTCCTCCTGGGTGGATATCTGAACCTCTGATCGATTATCTCCAGCATTTTTTATTCCATAGTGTATATTTAAGCACTGTTTTTTTCATATCAGTATCTGGAAGTGACATGTTTTGATGAAATTTTTTAACTGCGGACCCCCCCCCCCCCCTCCCCGGGGTCGAATCTGAACCACTGATCGATTGTCTCCCAGTGTTTTTTTGTTCCTTAGTATATATGTAAGTGCTGTTTAAAATTTCATACTGGTATCTGGAAGTGAAATGTTTTGATGAAATTTGTCAACTGCGGACCCCTTGAGGAGATCTGAACCTCTGATCGATTGTCTCCCAGTGGTTGTTTGTTCCTTAGTATCTATATACATATTTCTCTTACGTGGCGCAGAAATAACAAATAAGGCTGAATTTCTAGCTTAGCGTTTGGCAACAAACATAGTCTCCAGAGCTCAGACCAATGAACAGGCTAGATTGGGTTAGATTAGCTCTGCCTCCAAATCCAATATGGCGGCCAGTGTGAAAGCAGTCAAACTCAAATGTTGGGGAGCGTTAGTGAGCAGGGGGTAGAACCCCCCTAGTATATATATATATATACATATATATATATAAATAAGTCTTGTTTACAATTTCATACTGGTATCTGGAAGTGAAATGTTTTTTACTCCAATTCCACCGACTAATAAGAGCTTTTTCCGTGAAAAAGTTACTGTGATAGCTATTTACATTTGATTTATCCTATTTTGTATGTAGGGGAGACCGGTACACACTGGACCTATGGGCACAGTAGACCACCCCCTAATATTTTATTTATTTAAATTTTTTTAAGCTTCTCTTCTATCCTAATAGACAACAGCACTGCAATGATTATTTATAGCCTTCAGAAAATATGTTTAGCTCAGATTGAACTATTTTATCCTGATTGGTTGTTTTGAGCTTCTAAAAGTAAAATTTTTCATCATCATATTTTTATTTTTTTAGTAATTAAAGGTTCTAGATAAATAAAATAATACAGCTTTTTTGCAAAGCTAAGATACTTATTTTTATTTTACTTTAAAGTTAATATGTTTAAAAGAAAGCTATAAACAATATTAATATGATTATTTATTGAACTTCAACATGGGGTACAGTGGACCACCCATTCCTGGGGCACAGTGGTCCACAATCCACTCTGCTCCTGTAATGCAGAATGTTCAAAATATTTAATAATTGCTTATTTTCTATAAATAAATATTGTTTTAAAGTAGATTTAACTGTAAAATAAAGTAAACAAATAAAAATAACAATTTATTTAATATAGTAAGAAATATTTTGTTTTGTATTTACTGCCTTTGATAAATATAACTGTAGTCTAATTGTTGATGATTCTATTCAAGTAAGATTCGTGAGATGCAAATTAAATGGAAATCAGTTTATTTCTCCCGAAACTGTAGATGAATCTGCTGTGGATGTCAATGATTTCATAATGTTGCTCTCAGACCCAAAATTATTTCTGGAAAATTCCAGGCTCAATCTTACTCATAAGTACTTTGGAATTTCATTTGCAAATTTTAATGTGCGCTGATTTTTTTGTATTTAAGTAATAACTTCAACTAAATTGCAATTGTTCCTATATTAATCTGTTATTATTTTCAAAATATAATTAATTTTTTGTTTTTGTTTCAAAATTTATATTACTATGTTATTTTGCGGGTGAAGGGGCAACAAAAAAGAATTAGATTAATGAAAATTAGATTTATATTGTATTTTAGATAATACCTAATAGTGGTCCACTGTACCCCGGTGGGTGGACCAGTGTATATATATATATATATATTTAAGAAATGTGTTGAAAACTATGTTGTGAGAAAATTATGATGGATGTAAGAAGGTTTAAAAAGGAGCGTCAGATATTATGAAAATCACCTTTACTCAATAGATGGCGCTGACTTTCGCATGGGCGAATAACTTCTGTTCTTGGTAGCCCTATTTTCTAGGAAACGTCACTTCCCGTTTGAAGCCGATTCTGAGTAAACACAGAGGCTCTGTGCCAAGTAAATGTAAGTTAGAAGATTAGAGATTAGCTTTTGGTTATAGATCTGTATAGAGGATGGGTTTTGGTTTTGGACTTTACTTTCTGGGGACTCCGGAACAAGATCGCTTAATTCGGGCCGGGCCCAGTTGTGAATATTTCAGCCCATGCAAATCTCAGCGCGGTTTAAGCCTTTTTTTTTTTTTTTTTTTTTTTTTTTTTTTAAATTTAATAGATATCGACTGGTCAATTGTAATCTCATGTTATTGAGAGAAACACAGGGTTTAGCTATAATTAAAAAGGGATTTTGTAATGTAACAGGAGGAAAATAGCTGCGCTAAATAACAATAACGCTTTTAAATTAAAGGATCTAGATTCAGAATTTCCGAAATATTGATATGTTTTAATTATATTTCCTCAAATTTGGAGTTAAATTGCTAATGTATTTAGCTATCCAAATTAATGGTTCAATGTTTTTTTTTTTTTTTTTTTTTTTTTTGGGGGGGGGGGGGGGGGGGGAGCATTGTACATCAATATTTCTGCTTACCCATATCAATAGAAACCCAGTAATCCGAACCGAAATTGAAAAAAAAAAAGTAATCAAGATTAAGCGAAGCTTTGTAAATATAAATTTAATTAAACACAAAAAATATTTAGAATTTTAAATATGTGATAATTATCAGTAAATATATTTTATTAAATATTATTACATAATGCATTTGTTTTATTTTCTGACTTAATTTTTTTGCATAT
This sequence comes from Maratus michaelseni, assembly GCA_963931845.1. Classification (NCBI taxonomy): domain Eukaryota; kingdom Metazoa; phylum Arthropoda; class Arachnida; order Araneae; family Salticidae; genus Maratus; species Maratus michaelseni. Next base: position 376,248,438 of record OZ007591.1, read on the forward strand.
ACATTTTATTTACTTAAGGCTGTTCTGAAATCCAAACTGTGCACTTTCTGACACATTTTTTAATTGATTTTTTTAAATTCCTACTATTAGCTCACACTCTCTCTATATATATCTTGTTCAAATTTTCAATCGTTAATAAAAAATTTTCTATTCATCCACTAAAGTTCAAATAATTTTTTTAAAACTTGTAGTGGATGACACTTTATGTTAATACAGTTTTTTTCAAATATTAATTCATTCATTAAATTTAATTAATTAATTTTAGTTTTAAATGGGAGAAAAAAATTCCTCCCATTGTTTTCATAAATGAAATGAAAGATTTATCTCAAATGAGTGATGCCACAGAAATAAAATACCGCAACGATGATTATAAAATAGTGTTCAATAAAAATAACGTGGGACATTAATGCTGCACGGGTTTATTTTATATATTTATGATTAAAAAGTAGGAATTGACTTTTTTTTTTTTTAATTATATTACTTGTTATTCACAAACTTATTAAGAAACTATGTAATATATATTTTTTTCATTTTCCTGTAAAGGCAAAAGATTTTCAAATAATGCTGTCAAAGTTGTCATTTTAAACTGAATTTTAGGACTTGACAGCGCAGGAAAGGAACAAATTGCCGTCCTTAGACAATAATAGCCTATAGCTCAAGATGTAATTCCTTTATTTGAAAATAAAGAACTGTTCAATCATTTCAATAATCATGCTTGCAAGTAGTATTATGCTTTTATGCTTAAAAATGAATCAGAAAATCGCTAGCAGCAATACATTTACTAACAGTACCATTTGATACACGTGAAAGCTCTTCTACGATGTTTGCATAGCTGCCAACTTTTACGCTGTTTTCCTTCTACTATTTTTTAACATCAAAATCACCTTAAAGTAATCAAAAATTTAAAACACAGTTCGATTTATTACAGGAATTATATAAACTAAAAATAAATTACAAAATAACTGTGATAAGAGACCGATTTATTTTTTAGGTAGATTTCGTAAGAAATACTACCTATTACATTCTCACCTAAGTTGGAATTTTTGAAAAATTTTTGCAGATCTACGCCGATCATGACTCCCAGAACCCAAAACCACCCCCAGTTCAAAACTTTATCTATCTATCTATCTATCTATCTATGTCACTTTTTTATGGACACGATAACTGCAATAATTCTACACAAATCTCTTCCAAATTGATACATAAAATGAAGGGGCATAAAATCTCGGTCAAGTTCGTTAATGGGCAAAATCGAACCAGGGGGTGGGGCTTTTTTTTAAAACAGAAAAAAACCCATTATATCTTAATTATGATACGTATCGAATCCGTTTGAAGTTATTATTACTTTTAGGAGAAGGGCCGAAAATGTATGTATGACAGATTTTTGATAGAATTAAAAATGACCCCGAGGGCGGGAAAAAAGGGGGGGTTTTAGAAGAAAAAAAATCATAACTTCATCAATTCACAAGATATCAAATCCGCTTAAATGTATTAGTAATCCTCTTAATATTATCTAAAACTTTTATATTGACAAGTTTTTTATAGGACCAACCCTTATAGCAAAAAAAAAAATTAAAAACAAAAAAAATCCCTGCCGGCTCCGTCTGCAAACACGTTATTTTTCGAAGTAGACGGTTCCAACTCCCGCATCGTTTCGAAACTGATACATAAAATCAAGGGGCATAAAATCTCGGTCAAGTTCGTTAATGGGCAAAATCGAACCAGGGGGTGGGGCTTTTTTTTTAAAACAGAAAAAAACCCATTATATCTTAATTATGATACGTATCGAATCCGTTTGAAGTTATTATTACTTTTAGGAGAAGGGCCGAAAATGTATGTATGACAGATTTTTGATAGAATTAAAAATGACCCCGAGGGCGGGAAAAAAGGGGGGTTTTAGAAGAAAAAAAATCATAACTTCATCAATTCACAAGATATCAAATCCGCTTAAATGTATTAGTAATCCTCTTAATATTATCTAAAACTTTTATATTGACAAGTTTTTTATAGGACCAACCCTTATAGCAAAAAAAAAAAATTAAAAACAAAAAAAATCCCTGCCGGCTCCGTCTGCAAACACGTTATTTTTCGAAGTAGACGGTTCCAACTCCCGCATCGTTTCGAAACTGATACATAAAATCAAGGGGCATAAAATCTCGGTCAAGTTCGTTAATGGGCAAAATCGAACCAGGGGGTGGGGCTTTTTTTTTAAAACAGAAAAAAACCCATTATATCTTAATTATGATACGTATCGAATCCGTTTGAAGTTACTATTACTTTTAGGAGAAGGGCCGAAAATGTATGTATGACAGATTTTTGATATAATTAAAAATGGCCCCGAGGGCGGGAAAAAAGGGGGGTTTTAGAAGAAAAAAAATCATAACTTCGTCAATTCCCAAGATTTCAAATCCGCTTAAATTTATTATAAATCCTCTTAATATTATCTAAAACTTTTATATTGACAAGTTTTTTATAGGACCAACTCTTATAGCAGAAAAAAAAAATCCCTGTTGGCTCCGCCTGCCAACAAGTTAGGTTTTGAAGTAGGCGGTTCCAACTGCCGCATCATGGCAAAAAGGTCATTTCTTCCGCTATTCCCAACATACAGGCGCCCCACGATCTGCGTCTTCGAAATCTACCAGTGCCTGTAGGCCGAGATGTCAGGGATTTTTCATATATAAATTACTTGAGTTGCAATTATACCTAATTGTATGTATTTTAATATTTTATATAGACTTTCATCTTAAGAATAAAAATTTATGTAATATTTCATATTAGAAGTTTTAGATTTATCATACAATAAGTTATCATTTCTGACTTCCTTGTACTTACATATGCTTTAAAATTTTACATGAGTTAATCATATGTATTATTTCTGTTGCCAACATCCCTTTTTCTATGCATTTACAAAATGCACAAAAATGAATGACCTATCATTCGAAAGGTTTTTGAACAGGCGTCTGAGATAGTATACTCACATTTCTTTAAAACACGTTTTTTGATTAAAAATTACAGTTAATTAAAAATTATATCAGCTTTTTTTTTCAATGAAATGTTTTTTTTTTCCTCAAACCATTGTTGCCATAAAAAATATATATATACTACATTATATTGTGCTCAACAATAATTAAAGATAAATAAATAAATAGCACAATAAAAGATAAAGCGGGACGCACGGGTTTATTTTATATTTATGATTAAAAAGCAAAATTCAAATTCAAATGTTTGGAGAAAAAGACACCATCGATCGATCGAAGCAGTGGTATTTTACGTGTAGTCTAAAATGTATGTTATGTTATATTATATTGAATTCTATTTTATATGTGCTCAATTTATTTTTTTTGTCCCGTGTTTTTCCCGAAGTGGATGACGTCATCTTCCAATGAAGTTAAATTACGATTGTTATTTTTTTTTCTCGTGCGTGCCTCTTGCTATCTTTGATTAGTTTTTACTTCAATTTTGATGGGATGAATGACATGATATTCTGGCTTGACTAATGTTGTTTGCAGATATTTTCATCCTTAATTTATTTTTAGAAATTTAAACTTCCATCTAAAAAATATTAGACTGCAGTGCGAAATCATCGCACAGGTGTACTGGTAAATTTATAATTACCTTATCTGTAGAATTTATATTTTCTTTGGTACACGTACATTTTAGGATTGTGTGGCATCAATTCATGTGTATATTATATCATATTTAAATCTGCCAAATTAATTTTTTTTATAAAGAAATCTTAATGTTACTAAGAACATAACTGATGTGGCCAGTGATTCTTAGTTTTTCAATTACATTTTTACTTTTCGATCACATCTAGTGCTGGGAAAATGGTTGTAATCATTATAAAAACCTTATTATGGAAATATTTATATATCTTTACATTTTGAGGATGTCTTTAAATGTTGAAGGTTTGATATTTTTTACAATTATTCCGTAATGTATACGTGAATGTTGGTATTTTTTCGTTTTCAGACCATGTGTGTCTTTTTATGGTACTTTTATGATGATGCCTATATATGTATTTGTATATATGTGAGTGAACACAATAGCGTCTAAACATTGCTTTTGATTGAGCTCCCATTTGGCGCATATGATATATCAACTGTCGTAAGAACTGTACTCATTTTTATCGGACAACGTGTTTAGTGTTTGATCATTTTTTTTAAGATTTCGTAAGAAATACTACCTATTACATTCTCCACTCTGCTGGAATTTCTGGAAAATTTTTGCAGATCTACACCGATCATGACTCCCAGAACCCAAAACCACCCCCAGTTCAAAACTATATCTATCTACCTATCTATCTATCAATCTATCTATGCAACTTTTTTATGGACACGATAACTTGAAAAATTCTACATAAATGTCTTCCAAACTGATACATGGAATCAAGGGGCATAAAATCTCTGTCAAGTTTGTTAATGGGCAAAATCGAACCAAGGGGGGGGGGGGGGGGGGAGGCCTTTTTGTGAAAACAGAAAATCCCCATAAATCTTAATTATGATACGTATCGAATCCGTTTAAAGCTATTATTACTTCTAGGAAAACGGCCAAAAATTTATGTATGACAGATTTTTGATATCATTAAAAATGGCCCCGAGGTGGGGAAAAATAGTAGTTTCAGAAGAAAAAAATTCATAACTTTGTCAATTCACAAGATATCAAATCCGCTTAAATGTATTATTAATCCTCTTAATATTATCTACAACTTTTATACTGGCAAGTTTTTTATAGGATCAACCCTTACAGCAAAATAATAATAATAATAGAGCTGCTTATAAATAAATAAGACATAATACATTTTACACATTTCACGCAATTGAATAATCTATACTATACAAAGAATTCATAATGTAGGTTATACTTTACAGTTTCATTCGAAATACATATCCGTTTCCTTCAGAAATTAAAAAAAAAAGTGTTCGAGGATTCAAGAGTGCAGCCGATTATAAATAAATAAGACGTGATACAGTTTACACATTTTACGCAATTGAAAAATCTACAAAGAATTTATAATATAAGTTTTACTTTACAGTTTCATTCAGACAGTTTTTGTATAGGAAACCAGGTTCTAATCCATTTATTCAAATACAGAGTATTTCACTTCAAGCCGAACTTGAATTTTTTCCCAACTTTAATTATAGTAAAGATATTGTTACGATATTTTTATCAGACTTACACTGCTTTATCTGAAATATGATATTACGAAAAGTGGTAGAAACGAAATTTGTATTAATTTATTTTAATTCACATAGAAAGCCAAAGTTAAAAGCGTTATTTACAAGTATTAAAATTATAATCTTATTTAATAATTCGAAACAGATTTTTTTCCCTTCTCTTTTTAGTGTGAAGTTTACTTGTGAGAAAGTAATGTTCATAAAAATAGGAATAAAGTTAAAAGTTAGAGAAAAAATTAAAATTGAGGCAGCATTTGTATTAAATATGAGATAAAGCGATTTTAATATTTAACCTTTTAATATTTTAACCCTGGAACATTGGAGTATTCAGCCGACCGAATATTCGGTATTCGGCTTACTTGTGTGTGTCGAATTTACATTGGGCGCAATTTACATTGTTTAGACGTTAAATTCTCTTTCACACAAAAATGTACATTAATTTCTTTCAATTAAAAATTGTGTACATCTAATGCAATGTCAACTAAAGGTAACAAGGAATGAAAACTATTTTTTTTAAAGGGAAAAGTTATACAACGAATGTATTTGAAGGGAAAAATCAAAGAAACAAAAATCGCCTGCTTCACTTTATTTTTAGAAAGTAAAACTTTCGCTAACAGAAAGTTACCCATTTTGAAGATATCCCTTCGCAAACCTAGTTATACTGAAAATCTGAAACCTTCGGAACATAGAGAGTGGGTCAGGAGGTCAGGGGTCAACCAACAGTTCCCTTTCCCAGATTCAATAAATGCTTTCTACAAAGCAGACAAATTTCCTTTTAGAGAGAAAAAAGCAAATGACCACAAATGTAACCCCCCCCCCCCTCCCGTTCCCTTTCCTTTCAAAGGCAAGCGTGGAGAAAAAGGTGATATCGGAAATCTCAACAGAAGTGTTTTAGGGTTGCTGAAAATTTGGGAAAATTTCTCTTTCTGACATGGCAGCTGGGAATGAAATTACTGCAGCAAAGGCAAAAATGCTTGTTGAACGATATTTTTTATATAATATCGTGTAAAAAATACCCCTTATTAAATTTATAACAAGATAATGACAACAATTAACAAGAAAATATATAAAAACTGCCTGAGACAATCGTTTTGTAACCTATGCCGAAAATCTGCAGCACCCGTAGTGCCCTCTGGTGAAATCTATTGAAAACAAATTAAAAATTTTAAAATTTAAATTAAAAAAAGGGTAATTACATCTCATTTATGAAATTTGCGTCGTTTCAAAGAAATAAGTCATATTTATCACCAAAAATTTTTTTAAATAAATCGGTTCAATAGTAAATGCGCAATTCTGATGTTAAAAATATAGCATTAGCAGTATAAGGAAAATATAAGTGACGATCACCCTTAAGGAATATTCAAAAATATTTTCATACAGATCGGTCAGTCTGTTAAAGAGAAAAAAAATGTTAACTGAAAAAGTGGTCCACTGTGTACTGGTCTCCTCTACATTATTATTCTGTTATCTATTGTGATAGTCTTTATGTGTAGAAAGATAAGATAGCTGTACCCATAATTTTAACCTAGAATTATTATCTCATAAACTGCCAGGTTTTGTAATGATGCTTTTTCATTTTTTTAATTATAAATATTTTTAATGAATTTTGAACTTTTTTATCTGTAGGTACAACATATGTTTATCATTTATTTAATTTTTGTTACTATTATTTTCTTTTTTTAGCCCAATGTTCATATCAAAATGTCTCAAGAGATGCTTCCTATCCTTACAACCGTGTTCCTCTGAAAAGGTAAATAAGATATTTTAATTAGTCCCAGACCTTGTTGGCCAGGCCATCTATAGTCTTTGCCTTTTGAAAAGATTTTTAATAATTTCTTCTGTTATGTCATCCCATGCCTTATTAACCCATTTTCACACTTCTGCATATGAAGCTTGCACATTTTACTGCTGTTTGTAAAACTGATTTTCATCTGTCATCCATTTTTCCCATATATTTCTAATTTTACTGTTGAATGATCTGTTAATTCGTATTTCTAAGGGTTGAAGTTTTTTGTCAGAGCTCCTGGAATTATGGCATCTTTAGCAGCAACTTTAGCAGTAAGTGCAATACACTCTGTTATATGTGCTTTCATAGAGTCCATTATATAAGCATAGCTTTGGGTTAAAAAGAAAACTTCTGGAAATTACGGTATTTCATGGTTGGTTGTAATAATTAAAATAGATTTTCCCCCTCAGGAATTGGCAGTTCGAATTGATGGACAGTCAAAACACATCGGAACTTCATCCATATTTATAATATGTTCCAAAGAGAATTTATTGTCATCTATGAGTTTTTTGCAATAGCTATAAAAACCCTCAGATTTCATTGCTACAACATTGTTGAAATCTGATGATGTCATCTGTTGTTGTATGTGAGGAACATTAGCTCTGCTCAATTAGTAACTCAGTAAAAAAAGAAACCTTAGATATATGCACTGGCTTATAATATGCAGAAAAAAAATTTGGGACCTTTTTTATAACATAATCTGCAGATAATAGGCAAAAAAATATAGTATTAAAAAAAAAAACACTTTCATAATAATTAAAATAGATTTTCCCCCTCAGGAATTGGCAGTTCGAATTGATGGACAGTCAAAACACATCGGAACTTCATCCATATTTATAATATGTTCCAAAGAGAATTTATTGTCATCTATGAGTTTTGTGCAATAGCTATAAAAACCCTCAGATTTCATTGCTACAACATTGTTGAAATCTGATGATGTCATCTGTTGTTGTATGTGAGGAACATTAGCTCTGCTCAATTAGTAACTCAGTAAAAAAAGAAACCTTAGATATATGCACTGGCTTATAATATGCAGAAAAAAAATTTGGGACCTTTTTTATAACATAATCTGCAGATAATAGGCAAAAAAATATAGTATTAAAAAAAAAAAACACTAACTATATTTACAATTTTATATACATGAATTACACATTAGTGTTTACTTTGAAAATAAGAATTTGTACACCATCACTCATCATAATAATTTTAAATCAGAATATTTACTTGGAGGTCACTCAGACTCTCCTACTGCCATCATAAGAAAACTTTATCTCTCTTCCGCCAATCTCGCTTGACTTCAATTCACATTCCATGTTCTTTCAAACTCATTTCAATTTATTATTGCCTTGAGCTCGGGGCTTGTCCCGACCATATGCCACAAGCGGGTCCTCAAGGTGGGTGACGGGTGACGTCTATACTATCCTATTTCTCATATGCATTTTATCCTTTATTTTGCAAAATTAATGAATACATACTGAGTCATATTCAAATATAGCTTCTTAATATGAAACTATATTCTGATTTTTCTTTTAAAAAATCAGGTTAATATTAACCCGACCCACAAGAATCAAAGCTGGGGTTCACACTGAAACAATTAATGTCAATCCCACTTATTTAAAAAAAAAAAAAAAGAACAGAAAAGTGCTGATCCTACATGTATTAGTGTCATATGTGATTAGCGTTATATCCAATGCAAACCCGTAATTATAATTTTAAAGTCAACCTGACTCGACACCGACAAAAAAAAAAATTTCACTGACCAACAATGCCACTCGAAATCTGCAATTAAAGATCCACAATTAAGTGTAATTATGAAAAAAAAAAAAAACTATGATATCTTTAGTAGCTAATTTATCTTTATGTTGCCAAATGAACATGCAAAGAATCATTCAAATATATAGTTGTTGTCCTAAAACTGTATTCTGTACTTCCATTTAAAGTCACTTGAACCCTAACTGCAAGAATCAAAACTCAACCGAAATCTGCAACAATTATACCGTTCCAAAATGATTACAATAGGGACCTTGTGCCATTAAACCCAATACAACCAACCAACCAACCAACCAAAATGATTACAACCTGACCTGCTATGGAAAAAATGACAGCTTGACATGGCCTGAACTACAGTTTGTCTCGGGTTGACACTAATTTTTGTTTCTGGTGTGGGTAAAATCAAATTAACCGGCCTGATGCAGAAATATAAAAAAAAAATTCATGTAATATCGTAAAAAATTGTCTCTCTTTTTTTTTGCTTGTAGACCTGGCATTTTGTGCTGGGGCACCACGCACACAACACTTGCTGCAGCTTTTGCCGATGTTAAAGTGAAGTGGTGTTGAACAATGCATATCTAAAAAGAGATGTGAGAATAGTCAAACTGCAAATAAAGAAGAAAATTGTTCTTTTCCCACCCCCACACCTAGATAGTTCCCTTTTTTTGTGTGGGAGGATATATTTAAACAAGTTATTTAGAAGATTGATTATTTATTGTTTCTAGAACGTAACAAATTAGACAAAAAGATTTTTTTTTTAAGCAAAGAGTTTTAGAGAAGGAACAGCAAATGAGAAAAGTGAAGATTCGGGCGGGAGGGACTTAAATGGCTAACTATTTATTGGTACATGGTACAGTTAAGTTTTTTAAAAAAAGGCAGAAAATCTTTTACTAATTCAAAAGTTTTAAAGATTTTTGATTTAGTGTTATGTTAAGAGGGTGAGCAAAGAGATTTTTTTTTTTTTTTTTAGTGAGGGGAAGGGGAGATTTAAATAATATTTTACAAAAGAGGAAATATGCAGAAGTTTCTCACCTGAAATAGAGTGGTGTAAGTAGTTTACGATTGAATATGATAAGCAACATAAACCATTTAGCAACGTGAATAAGACTGTTTGCTTCTCTTGTTAGAAAAAAAAATAATTCAGCTGTCGTAATTTAACAATTTTGATCCTTCCTTTCTTCACCAAATGAAGCATTTTGGCATGATGACAATAACCCTTAATCTGTATGTTTGAATTGTGAGACGATTTTTTTTTTTTAAATATTATACATTATTTTGCTATTTGTTAAGATCAAGAATTTTCATGTCTAATTTTTTTTTTTCTTTTTCAGTAGGAATTTCATTCTGAAAAAGGTGCAGAATACTTTCAAAAAGTTTCAAGATAGGCCATTACCACCGGATTTTAAACCCAGGTAATTTAATCTGTACTTTATGAACTTTACACTCAGTTGTTAAAACCCTGCTGTATGCTACTTCTTTTGTTTTGGCATATTTCCTGTGCTTCATACCTTTCACTTCTACCTTATCACTAATTGACTACTGTGTATATTCTGATTTCAGGGTTCGCACAGACTCCTTAGACTCCTTGGAAACTCCTTAGAAATGAAAACATTCCCAAGTAGTACTTAAAACTACTTCGATAAGCAAACCACTCCTTAGAAACTCCTTAAATTGTATTGCGGCTTCGGACGCAAGCGATATTGCTGCCAAGGGGAAAAAAATCGCGATTGTAAAACACACGGTAAATCCTTTATGTACGTCATTTATCTGAAGCACAGCATTGATTGGTTAGGATAATCTTATAGCAGGGTTTCCACTAGATCCGTTTTTCAATTATTAGGTCCGTAAAGTCAGTTTTTCAACACTGTACTTTTCTTTAAATTTGATCGATGTTTGGCATTTAGCCAAGAATCTCGGAAAAATCTCATTTTTCGCAAATATCCCAAAAAATACCGTCAAATTTCGTCAATCTATCGCAGAAAAAATTAGTAAATTTTGTCACAGGATCATGAAAAAAACTAATTTCTCCAACAAATCACAGAAAAACTCTAATTTCCTGGAAAGATCGCAAAAAACAGGCGAATTTCCTCAAATGATCGCGAAAAACACTGTAATTTTGTCAAAGGATCGCGAAAAACAAGCAGTTTCCATCAAAAGATTGCGAAAAAAAGGTCAGTTTCGTCAAACGATTGAAATAAAATGCCAATTCCCTTAAAAGATCGCGAAAAAAGATGCGAATTTTCCCCCAGAAGATCGCAAAAAAGACGCGAATTTCCTCAAAAGATCGCGAAAAACATACGAATTTTCTCAAAAGATTGCGAATTTCGTCAAAAGATTGCTAAAAACACGCAGTTTCCATCAAAAGATCGCGAGAAAAACGTCAGTTTCATCAAACGATCGAAATAAAATGCAAATTCCAATAAAAGATTGCAAAAAAACACTAATTTCTCCCACAAGATCGCGAAAAAAAAAAAACGCGAATTTCCCCCAGAAGATTGCGAAAAACACGTGAATTTCGTCAAAGTTTCACCTTCAAAGAAATCGATTGCAGCTGTTCTAAAAGTATAAATTCAAAACTTGTTATATTTTTTCTTGTATGTTGCGTTTAGCATTTTTTTTTTTTTTTTTTTTTTTTTTTTACTTTTAAAATTTTCTTTAAGGTGTATTATGTATGTGATATACATAATAAGTGTTTGGGGTTTGATTAATCACTGTTTATATGACCATTGATCACTGCATAAAAAAGTTGATTGTGTATTTTGTATTTAAACGTACGAAATCAGTAAGCAATATTTTGTGAATACTGTGCAATTCCAGCACTAACAATTAGATTCTAATAGAGTAAAATTTGTTTTTGTCTCCGAATTGGGCATTAAAAATTGGAGTGTGCATACCACATAACGATACAGCACATAAAAGCAACAACAACAACAAAAAATGGCAAATCCTTAACATTTTTTGGACTCCTTGGATGTTTTTGGTACTCCTTGGATTTTTTCTTCTCAACTCTGTATGAACCCTGTGATTTAGATTTAAAATAAATGTGTTCTATACAGTCAACTCTGTAAATTTTTTCCAGGTTGGGATTGAACGTTTGGTGGATTATAGATCATTCTTTTGTTTATACATATTTCCATTTAATCTGATTATAAATTAACAATATTTTCACAAAATAGAAAAAGGAAATATAGTGCTAAAATAGCTTTTTTTTAATTATTTTAAAAAAAAAAAACTTTTCTGTTAGCCAGGCACAGGTGATGAATCGTCAAATATTGTTTTAATTGCCATAATTTGCTCATTCCGTATAACATTCAAATCATTTATTTCATTTTAATACCTTTCACTCATTTAATTTAAAATATAAAAAAAGAAAGTAATCTACCCTAATAAAAGAAAGATGTTTGTTATATATATCTAACCAATAGTGATTTTGTCTGAATGCTGAATATTTGGCCAAATTTTAAGTCGAGTACCGAATATTTGGCAGCCAAATTGTAACATTTAAATATATAATGTATTTTGATTATATATATGTTAATTATACATACATGCGTACATACACACATTTATTTAAAAATAAAAATACAATTAAACACAATTAAAATTGATTTTTCTTTCTTTCTTTCTTTTGTTATTTGTATGTTTAAAAATTTTAACAGCTTGATGTACTTTTGTAATATTTCAATTTCAAACACGTTCATGCTAATAATAAAACATTACTTTTACCACGTCTAAATTATTAATTGCATAATTTTATTTGTAGATACATGAAATTTGTATACATTTTATCTAATACAAGAACTCATTACCACTGTTAAATGTGCTTTTTAAGTTTATTATTATTTTTATTTAGAAAACTTCTTTCATTGTAAAAAATTAAGAATTTGCATTTTGTCCTTTTATACTTAGCCATATCAAATCGACTTTCTGTAAATCAGGATGGTAAGTTATTATTTCCATTAAAATATGAAGAAAATTCTTAATTTCTACTATTCAGTGATACCCAGTTATATCCTTTCTTACATTCAAAATTAATGATCCTTTTACAATTCTTACTCTCTCCCATGATTTACAATGAAACATTTCTTGAAGTAGCCCTTAGTAAAGTAATTTTTTTTCTGAGGTGTTTGTATTGCTTTTGGTTAACAAATTTGTAAAAAGTAAAATACATATTTAACAAAACTTTTAACAATTCAAACAGCATATGCATAACACAAAATTCTATAACTTATTGAACACATATTGAAAGTAGGGATGCACCAAATATTCGTTATTCGGCCATACTGCCGAATATTAAACTGTTTGGTTAGGCTGAATATCAAACTCTTCAGTCTGGCCAAATATCTTGATTTGAGAAAATGCTTTATAAAACATTTTTAAAAACCTTAGATAACTTTTATTTTTAACTGTCAGTAAATAAAGATATTCAGGAAAATTAAGAAATAGAATCATATTTAAATAACAGAGTGCTTTTACATTATTTATTTGCTGTTTGAAAAATAACAATTAAGAAAATGAACTGTTAATGACAACATTCAAGAAACAAATAATTCATAAATGCAAATTCCTGTATATTATTTGTTTTTTACAACTGGATGTTTCTAAACATAATGGAAGATACACAGTTTTCAGGGGTTATACTAGGCCACAAGACAAATAGTTTTTGTATGGGAAACCAGGATTGCAATCCATTTATTCAAAAATACAGTGTATCTCACTCCAAGTCAAACTTGCATTTTCATTTAACTTTAACAATAATGAAGATATTGTAACGATATATTCAATCATCAAACTTACTTTCCTTTCTGTGAAATATGGCAAGTAGTGCTAGATTGCAGTGCAGCTAGACAGTAAGCTAGACATTCCATCATTCAGAATGCTGCTGACAGTACATATACTGTAGCACTAATTAAAATTCAGTCACTTCCAATGATTTTGTCACATTTCATACAAAGCAAAATTAATATGACAAAAACTTTCTGCCAAGTTATTTTTATTTTTTTACTTGCTTCCTGGCAAATAAATACTGTATGACTAAAATATTCCTTCATAATTTCTTTTTAATTTTAAAATATTTGTTTTAGAATATTAGAAAATTTTATTAATTTCAGTTTACTGAAAGAGCCATGGAGTTAATTTTTTTATTAATTAAAAAAGTTTTAAGACTAGCCTTCTTAAATAATAATCGAAAGCATAGATTTTTTTTTATTGTAAAATTTAATTGTTGAAAGGTTTTGTTCATCAAAATTGTCTTTTAAATTTGATGTAAAATTATTTTAAAATTTAACTTTTTAAAACTTTTAGACCCTGAAATATAAGAGTATTCGGCCAAATAGTTACTATTCAGCTGGTCAAATATTCGTTATTCAATATTCAGCCAAAATCACTATTTGGTGCATTCCTAACACACACAAGGACAAGCGGTCCTTTCCGAGCTATGAGTACAGATAAATATTTTGGTTCCACTTTCTTAGAATGTCTGTGAAATTAGCTTGAGTTCCCGTAAGCTCCAATCTAGGTATAAGTGTTCTCTTCAGGGGTGCCATTTCAGGGGGGGGGGGGGCATCCGTCCTCCCCAGGAATTTGAAATTTCAGAAAATTCATCAGTTATCACACGTTAGACCAAAAAAAAAAGGAGAAAAAATCAAAATATAATCAATAGCTAAAATAGCGTCAGATTTTACAAATTTGATTACAATAAAAAAAACTAGTCTGATGTGCCAACCCCAAAACTTCCTTCTATCTGATACAGGTTTCACATACACCAAAAACAAATCAGCGCCAATTTATACTAAGGTCTAACTGAATCGAAAGTTTTATTAAATTATGTGCATTAGTTCTGGAGATATAGCTATCGTGAAAATCGTGCAAAATGTAGCATAGAGTAGCACCACCTGTTGGGTTATTTCTACCAAATCGTAATCAACGTCTATTTTTGTCAAGGTCTAACCGAATCTGAAGTTTGGTGAAATTCTGTGCATTAGTTCTTGAGTTATAGCTATCATAAAAATCATGAAAAATGTAGCATAGCAGCGCTATCTGTTGGGTGATTTACAACAAAAACTAATCACCACCCATTTATATAAATCTCTAACTGAATATAAAGTTTTATCAAATTCCTTGCATTAGTTCTTGAGATACAGGGTCCTCAAAATTTTTGTTACAGACAGACACTGAGACACACACACAGACTCGCAGACAGACATTTTCTAAAAATAGTCCGATTGTGTTCAGGGCCTTTCTAAAACGTATAAATCCGTCGAAAACCGGAAGTGGTAAATTTTCATAAATCCAATACCTTTTTCTTGTAAAGATAAAAGAAAATAATAAACACTTTAAGTATTGAAATGTTTTCTAAAGACTTGCTATTGCAACATTCTATAAGTGAGACATTTATCATTAATGAGTATTTGGGCTAGTTTTAGAAATACATGTGAGAAAAAACTATGAATTGCTTCTGAGCTGTGTACAACATGATTAAAAGAAAACTCGTCACCCAAAGGCTAGAATTTTAGTGATAAATTCTCTCTTTAGCCAAAAATTTAAGGGGAATTTTTTTATTTTTTTCGGGGGTGGGGAGATGTGGAGGTGTATTCAATTTCCTAATTATATGATTTGTTAATTTTGTTTTATTAGTGTCACATTATATTTACTCCAATCGTTATTAGGGATGCACCGAATAGAGATTTTGGCCGAATACCGAATATTCGGCCCACACGTAAACTGAATATCGAATATTCGGCTAGCCAAATAGTAACAGTGAGGCCGAATACCGAATATTTGGCTGGCCAAATATTTTTATATTTCAGAGTTTAAAAGTATTAAAAGTTAAATTATAAAAGAATTTTACATAATTATAACTACCATTTTATGAACTAGACCTTTTTACAAGACACATTTACATTAAAAAAAAAATCTGTGCTTTGAGTTATAATTTAAAATGAGGATAGTCTTAAAACTTTTTTAATTAATAAAGTTTTTAACTTAGTAGCTTCTTCTGTGAATTAAAATAAATTTATAAAATGTTCTTATATTCTATAACAAATACTTCAAAATCAAAGACATTTTATAATAATGAATTAGAAGAAACATTTTGCAGTGTTTATTTTCAGGAAGGGACTAAAGTAAAACAATAAAATATATTAAAATGGTGGCAAATCAGCAAGAATAACTTTTCTGCTTCTTTTGATTTGGCAGGGAAGTTTTTAAATGAACCAGAGAGCAGGTGCCTGGAATTGTTGATCATATTCAGAGGTTGTAAACATACAGGGTGTTCATACATCTTGGAACAAACTTTCTGTGTAGATAATGTGGTCAAGGCAAACATTTTTTGAGCAAGAAACATTATCTCAATCCACTTATTACATAAAAAATACAATACATTCAATCAAAAACACAGAGTGTGTCACCGCAAGCTGAAAATGAATTTTTGGTCACAACTTTACAATAATTGTCATCTGCAAAACAACAATGAAGATATTTTAGTGATATTTGCATCGTATTAGTTTTGGTTGTAGAAAATATGACGATATTATTAGAAGTGGCTGAATTTTGGCCAGTGACACAGTTATAAATAGTACTGTCAGCTACATTCTGAATAAAGGAATATTTAGCTCAGTGTTGTTTAGATATGAAAGGTGACAATTTCCAGTATTTCTCATGATTCCTAGAAATCAAAATAACTGTGTTGAAAATATAGTTGAATGTCAGCTGCACTCTGAATAAAGGAATATCTAGCTCAGTGTTGTTTAGATATGAATTGTAGAAATTTCCAGTACTTATCGTGATTCACAGAAATCAAAGTAACTATGTTGAAAATATAGTTACAATATCTTTAATATTACAGTAAAACCTCCATAACGGACACCTCTATTTAGCGGACATTGTTTCGATTCCCAACACCTACATAGTTATACATTTTTACTTCTGAATAGCGGACAATCTTCGCGCTTCCGAGGTGTCCGTTATTCAGAGGTTTCACTGTATTAAAGTAACAAACGAAAATTCAAATTTGACCTGGAGTGAGATGTATTTATTTTTGATTGAATAAGTATGTTGCGATTCTGGTTTCCTGGACAAAAATTATCTGTCTTGATGGCTGTTATCACCTATGAAAGTTTTTTTTTTTTCCATTTTGTTTAGAAACATGATGTTTGGAAGAAACAGATTATTTACTATACAATATTCAGGAACTTGCATTTATTTGTACATCATTAATTCCTGTGAAGGTCATCATTAATGGTTAATTTTCTTAAGTGACACTTTTCAAACAGCAAATAAATAATGTAAAAGCATCCACTTTCATTGAAATATGATTTTATTTCTAATTATTTTGAATATCTTTATTAATTGTCAGTTAAAAGTAGAAATTGTGGGTTTTAAAAAATATTTAAAAAAAAGTTTTTTTAAATATTCGGCCAAACTGTATATTCAGCAGACCGAATAGTTTGATATTCGGCCTAACCGAATATTCGGTAATATGGCTGAATAGGCCAAATACCGAATAGATACCGAATATTCGGTGCATCCCTAATCGTTATAATGCTATTAAATCATTTGCTTTATTAAATGATATTATATATAACACATCGGCTGATAAGTTCCCGGTCTGGCACACAGATGGCGTTGCAATCGCCGAACCGATGCTTTTTTTAGTAAGTAGTACTAACCTTTAAAAGGTAGTGTGGATAAAACGTTAGAGTGGTTTTAGTTGAACGACTTTGTTGATAAACAAATGGATAAACAAGAATTTCAAGAATTGTTATTTTATGGGAAAAAATACCGTTCAAACAAAAGCTTGGCTTGATAGGCATTATCCGGACACTGCACCATGTAAATCAACCATTATTGACTGGTTTGCTGAATTTAAATGTGGTCGTACAGGCACCAATGATGCACCACGCAAAAGAGGTGGTTACTCCAGAAAATATTAAAAAAGTCCACAAAACCGTTTTGGGGAACCGTAAAGTGAGGTTGCAGGAGATAGCTCAGACTCTGAAGATATCCAAGGAATGTGTAGGTTTTATTTTGAATGAACATTTGTCTATGAAAAAGCTGTTGTCAAAGTGGGTGCCGCACGTGTTGACTTTTGACCAAAAACAACAACGAGTCGACTTTTTCATCTGAAAATATTTAGGATTTCTTTGAAAACTGGCGCAACACGAACCTGACTCAAAATAGTGAAAACCCAACTGGAACCAGAAACAATTAACCCTTTAATAATGAGCCAGGTTTGACTACTAATTTTGCATTCAATCGTTCTACAATTTCTAAAAAACTTCCTTGTGACAGATTTCTCTTGAAAATATCCTAATATACGTGTATGACAGATTTCAGAAAGTCGTACTAATAGAATAAAAAATAGTCCACTGGCACATATATGTGCCAACCGTAGTCAAATGGTGTTGACAAGTCAACATGACTTGCAACGAAAATAAGCCGCGTCAACCTGGCTCGATCCGTACTGCAGATTGGGTCGTGTTGCCCCACACCCAATCCAGGAGTAAGGGACCTGAGACCAAGGGTTTTGCAGATTTCTGAATTGTATGGAATTTAGATCATAGTCTGAAGAGGAAGGCAGAAAATGATTGCGGAAAATTTTTACTGACAGCAAATCACTAATGAAAATTTTCTCATACCAATGGATTACAACATTTGCAAATTTCGTAACTTCTGGATGGTGTTCGTGTGCTGATTATCTCGTGACCGATTAAATTTCAGGACTTTTTTCCCCTGATTGTTTCTTTTTTTTTTTTGTGATAATTTTCCAATATGTGTTTTCGCCATCTTTTGAAGAAATTCGTGACTCTTTTCTATGCTTGTTTGTTGAAATTTGGGAGTCTTTTTCTGCAACCGACTGACAAAAATTGCTATTTTTTTGCGCAATCTTTGATGAAATTCCGATCGTTGGCGAATTTTTTTCCACCATTTGTCGAAATTCACGACATTTTTTTTTAGACAACTGATCGACGAAATTTGCTATTTGTTTTCGCAATCTTATGACGCAATTCGTGATTCTTTTCTACAATCGTTTGTTGAAATTCGGAAGTCATTTTTCGCAATCGGTTGACAAAAGTAGATATTTTTTGCGCGATCTTTGACAAAATTCCCCTTTTTTGTACGATTGTTTGACTAAATTCGTGATTTTTTTTTTAATTTGATTTTTTCCGCGACTGATTGACGAAAATCTTCTATTTGTTTCAGTGATCTTTGGCAAAATTCGCAATATTTTTCCACGGTCGTTTGAAAAAATTAACGATTTTTTTCCGCAACCAATTTTGCTAAATTAACCATTTTTTCTAATTCCAATTCATAAAATTCGCGATGTTTACCACGATCGGTTGACGAATTGCTTTTGCATAAAAAAATTCGAGGACTACCACTAAAATTAAAAATATATTCGCTGAAGAATCACATGTTTGTGAAAGAAGTTAAGATAAGAAGGCAAAATCTCACATTGCATTTTTTATTGTGGTGGCCTATTTTTATTTTGTGCACGATTTGGACAATCCTTCACGATATTTCAACCCTTGTCTCTAAAAAAAAAACTTTGTCCCCCCCCCCCTTTCCCAAGAAACTCATGAAAGGTTGCCCTTGCAGTAAAACCTGCAAAGAAGGAGTTGAAAAGGACTGTAAAACAGCTCCATTTTAGACAAGTCGCCATCTTAGCAAGTATAATTGTATGGCGTTTTTTTCTTCGAATCTTAATTTTTTTTTGCCTGTTTGAAAAAGAATTATGTTATAGACAGGTTTCGCTTAGACACGTTTCACTGTAATACACCTATGCTTTTCAGAAGTGGTTTATAGAAAAGAGGTTTTAACAGTCTTAAACAATACCTGAAGAAAACAGTAGTCTATAACTGAAAACTTTCATAATATTTTAAAATTCTACTTGCTAAGATGAAAACCTGTCTAAAACAGAATTTTTCAGAGGTCACTTGAGATTCCGTATTAGAAGTGTTGCTGTCTCTGTATATATGATTCAGTAAATTTTTCTCTTTCGGAGAGGTTGTGGTGGGGAGGGGGGGGGGGGGTGTTGCAGCCCCCCAAACTCCACCCTTAGCTATGCCACTACCTTAAAAAAAACTTTGCCCCCCCTCCCTCCAAGAAAGTTCTGAAATGGCACCCCTGGTTCTCTTTCCCTTCACCCGCTGTGTACTCGTCCCTGTTCTAAACAAAAACACTCCCCATTTCGAAGTTTGTAAGGTCTTACTGTTTAGTGCCGCAACATTCGAATGTTATTGCACCCCCTGATTGTAAGCAAGTGCAGGGAACAAAACCCTTTTGTCAGCTTTTCCCGAACAGAAATTTTCACAGCCGCAGAATTTCAAAAGGGGGAGGAGAAATCAATGTCACATTTTCGCTACGCACTCGCTTACTGTCCGTTTACAATTGACAAGCCTACCAAATAAAGTAATTTGTTTCAAAATAAATTAATTTTTATGTATAATTTAAATTTAGATATTTATTTAGCAGTTTAAATAGTCCTATTAGCAGTTCAATGATGATGTTACCTATTAAACTAGATGATTATTGATAAATTCTCGATTATCTGAAAATTTCGATTATTTGATATAAATTTGGTCCCAATTATGTCGGATAATCAAGGTTCTACTGCACATGGGAAATGCATTTAATGGTGAAAATTACGTCATATTAAAATGATACATTTAAAAAGATTTTCTTATAAATAATATTCAATTGGTATCACATGGCGTAAATGAGCGTGGTTAGTTAGTTTGTTTATATATTTCATTACTTGATGCAGTATAAATACAGAACAGATCAGTGCATGTGCAAAAAACTTTAGATTTATTTTATACGAATTATTATTTGATATATAGAATTTTGCATTATATAGATCACATTTCATGCATCATTAAACTTCCATTGTAAACATGGCCAAATATGTCTGAAACATATCCAAATACAGTAGAGTATCTTTAAATTTCATTCCTTGGGGGTTTGGTTGTGCAGATTATAAATTTTTGCATAATACAGATCGTTTCACACAGTGATAAATTTACGTAATGAACATGGGTCCAAATATACCTGGACCAAATCGCTCATTATATTACTCATTTTCAAAAACTTTCGTTATAATAATAGCAAATTTTGCATTAAAAGCTCTGAATTAAGGAGATAAAGTTGAATGAATGTATTAAATTTAGTCCTCTAGAGCAGCGCTTCCCAACCTTTTTTCTTTCACATACCCTTTGCTAAGGCTTTTCATTTCTGAGTACCCCTTATTTTATCATTAACACCCACCACCCCCTATCTTCTCTCACATATTATTAAAATCTTCATCTCCCATGAATGAAAATTAAGATTTCAAGAATTATGCATTATTATATTTCCTATTCATTAAGGGAGCACAATTTTTTTCAGTTTTATTTAAAGAATTAGGTTTATTAGTTATCAGAACAGGCCTATTATAACAGGCCCAGGTTCTCTTGCAATTCTAAATAATCAGATTGTTTCGAAGAACTTTTAGTTCCATAATCATGAGGTTTAATTTCAATCGCAGTTGCAATACTCTTAAGAATTTCGTATTGCAATGAGTTATCCATTTTAAACAGAAAACCAAATTATTCAAATAATAAGTAAATATTTTAAGTTAAATATTCATTAAAAGGAAGGAAACTTTCCAATGTATTAGTATGTATGTAGGTATTTCCAATGTATGTAGGAGTTAATAATATAACTCCGCCTATTCGAAAACGAAAATAAAGGACGCTTTTAAAATTAAAAATTAAAACCAACAGCTCTGGTATAATTTAGGCATTTTGCAATTATTATTAAAAAGAAACAATAAGAAAAAAGAGGTGGGAAAAGAACATTGTATAATAATCAATGGAAGTTTTCGCGAAGATGGGGGAAAATTTATAAGTACTCGTGCAATAGGATTACCAGTGGGCGGAGCTAATGACGTTGAATTATCAATGAATTACTAGGTCTAACGGCCTTTACCCTCATTTTGAGTGTAACATATTGGACTTACACGTGAAGCTAACTTTATAATCCAAAACTATCAACTTTCTTTATGTGTTTTCAGCTAAACCATTTTTGTGATTTCCGCCATTACCGATATATTTTTTACGTACCCCCAGGGGTACGCGTACCCCAGGTTGGGAACCCCTGCTCTAGAGAGTAATAATATTTTAAAATGTGGGAATGCCCTTGTTTCTTAACCCTTTCTAAGGCAGTGAGAAGTATTGTTCTCACTTAATTTTAATCCCAAAATGCCAAATTTGTAGCAGAATTTTTGAATGAAATTGGGCTTTTATAATTTACGTGACGAGAAGTATTTAAATTCTTTTAAATCAATTTGTTCTTAAATTCTGGTTTCATTTCATGATTTCAACATCCAATTAACATATTAATTTGCCTTATAAAGGGGTAGCTGCAAAATTCATTTATAGAAGTCTGAGAAGTTGTGTGTTATATATATTATAGTCTTTATTATTAATGTTCGGAAACATCTGTCTGTCTGTGTGTCTGTACCTGGAAAAACTCAGCAACTGTAGCGAGTAGCAAAGGGCTTTTGTCTAAAAAAATTCGGAAAAATCCCAGGATTGGTGATACTCAGTATCGAAGAAATCGGGCCCCCAATTAAGGGAGTTATTAATTAACAAAGTCTCGAAAATTAGCGAAAATGGAACAATTTTTTCAAAACAAAGTAAGAAATTCATTTCTGCCTACATTCAGACCTCGAGACGAGGCTAGCTAAGCTCGCAACCGACCAATCAGCTTCTGTCTACTACCTAATCCCTGATATTTTTCCTTCCAGCTGCGGTAAAAATGGCGTTCTAAATGTTTTGAGACAAACCGTCTGCTGAAGTAATAATAAAACACATCTTTTTCTTTTTTCTTTTTTTTTTTTTTTATAGTGGAAGTATTCCAGGTCTATCAAAATTTTTTGAAATATTACATTTATCATTTTGAAAATTATACATCCATCAGTAAATTTTCACAAGGATTCTAAATATGTAATTTTCGAATTTCTCCGATAATTAGGACGGAATTTACAATTATTGTTTTATTTAATTAGACCACTTAAAAAGATTTTATTTGGAAACACCTGATATCTCAGTCATATTTCATTAGCACACATCACGGTGTTTATTCCTGGAGATAAAATAATTCTTTCTTAAAGGAACTGCGGTTTCTATAAGCTATATACAATTTTTAAAAATAATTAATTTTTGTATCTGAAGAGTACGCATCCTTGCTCAGAGTAGGCTGACATTTGAGAAATAAAAAAAATTTTCGAATTCGGGCCATAATTTTTGATTTTAGCAAAATCCCGATTTTTGTATAGAAAAAAAAAAGAAAATCTAGGAATTTGCTATTTTATTTCAAATTATTTCAGGTCGTATAGGTCGGGTCGCGACGCGGTTTGGCTCATTCGACTCGACATCAACAGCCTCAAAGATTTTAGTTATGTTTGTATAGAACAGATTGCGCTCCCTGGCGGTGGAAGGGGAAAAAAAGAAGCTAAGGAATTATCTATTTCTTTTCAAAATATCTCCTGTCGTATGAGTCCGGTCGCGACGCGATTTGGCTCATTTGACTCGACATCGATAGAACTTACCGATTTTAGTTCATTTTTTCACCACCGGTTGCACGTTTTTTTTTCTCTTAACTATGGTCCGTTTCTATAACTCAGAAAGTATGTTTCGGATTTCCACCAAACTGATTCCAAACATTATAATTAAAGTAATAAGGACCCTTTATAACATTTTTTAAAGTTTCTTTTTTATACCACTCTTTTCGAATAATAATATCAGATTTTATATTTTGATTTCATAATATCTCGAGTTCTACGAGTCCAATCGCAACGCGGTTTGGCTCATTCGACTCGATATCGATAGCGCTTACATATTTTAGTTCCGAGTTCCACGATCAGGGGCGCTTCCGTAAATCCGGTTCTATGGCCTCGATTACGACACGGTTTGGCTCATTCGACTGGATTTCGATAGCTTTACAGATTTTGGTTATGTTCGTATAGAACACATTGCGCCCCCTGGCGGTGGAAGGTATAACTAAAGGATTTTACAGCTAACTCTGGTTCCATGGGTCACATCACGACCCGGTTTGGCTCATTCGACTAGACATCGATAGTTCTTATGGATTTTAGTTCCGAGTTTCACCACCAGGGAGCGGTTTCCTATAACTGTTTCTAT
The DNA here is from genome assembly GCA_963931845.1 of Maratus michaelseni. NCBI lineage: Eukaryota > Metazoa > Arthropoda > Arachnida > Araneae > Salticidae > Maratus > Maratus michaelseni. The sequence continues at coordinate 376,272,356 of OZ007591.1, forward strand.
GGGCCGAATCAGGACGGGGTATGGCTCATTCGACTCGATATCGACAGAGCTTACCGATTTTAGTTCGTTTTTCACCACCAGGGGGTGCTTTCCTGTCTCTGGTTCTATGGGATGGATCACGACGGGGTATAGCTCATTCGACTCGACATATATAGCCTTAACGATTTCAGTGACAAAGGTTCGTATAGAACAAATTGCGCCCCCTGGTGGTGGAAGTTGGAACTAACGCATATTGCAGTGTGTACGCAGCACGACTGCTATACGGTGCCGAAGGCACCGTATAGCAGTGATCTTACCGGGTGGGAGGTTCGTTCGGTTAGAGGTTTATACTATTCAATGTGAAAATTAAGGGATTATCCGGTGCGTGCATAGCATGACCGGTATACGGTGCCGAAGACAATGGGGACCAGGGTCGGAGGTTCGTTCGGTTCAAGGTTTATCTTATTAGAGGTTTTACAAGATTCGAGGCACCGATGTAAATTAGGGGCCCGTAAGCAGGCGAAGCCAGCTACTATTATATAAAGATCTTCTACTGTCAGTTTCCCTGGTTCTAGGATGATATTGTGCCAATCTATAAAAGAGTTAATTATTGCTTAATAAAAATTTTGATTCAGATTAATTGTTGTCAGTTAACTTTAAATTGAATTTTGATGTATGAATAGGGAGGTTTTATTTTTTACATACTTCTCTTTTTTTTCATTTTAGATTAGATGGACCATCAGTAACCTGGAGAATTTTTAGCCGTTTGGCAATGGCCATAGAATATGCGGATTCTTCCACAAGTGTAATTGACGTTTATTTTTTTTACAATTAAAAATATTTCTTCATATAAGTGTAAATATCTATAAAATATATATGTATATTTTTTAAAATCTAATTTCTGAAATGTGTTTGTGTTTTTAGGATTGTATGATATTTTCATTTGAAGAAAAGATAGGTAATTCTGGCCAGCGATTATTCCTGGTTACGTCTCCTGAAAAAATGTGGACTAATCATAGGTGAATTTATTTATTGTTCAACTTCTGTTATTTTGGAAAATTTTAATAATTAATTTAGAAAAAAGTTTAATTGATCTGTTACTATTGTTCTTATTTATATACATAAAGTAATATTCATTTGTGGTTGTGTTTTAGTTGTATACTTGAATTTTGTTTTTTGTTTTTCTCTATCAAAAGCAGAATTCAGTCTTTTTCCCTAATAAAAAACATTTTTTTCGTTGGTTTGATTGATATTAACCTTATTTATGTAAAAATTGAATTCAAAATTTTCAATAATTTTCTAAATAGACGTTGAATTTTAGATCCTTAAATCTGTAGATACCAAGAAATTGGTATCGGATAATTGAAAAAAAAATAGTAAAAAAAAAAAAAAAATGTTATAAACACCGTAAAACAATAATAATAATAATAATAAAACATAACAGATTCCTGCAATTACATGGACATTATATGGTTGTTTTCAAATTGCAAGCAGCTTTTTGTACCTGACAAGGGTATACTTTTTGTTTCGATTTGAAACCAATTCATTGTGTTTTTTAAATTAATTTATGGTGTTTATAAATTGTTTTTACCTTAATTATCTGATACTAATTTCTTGGTGTTTTTTAAATTTCAATTCTTGCTTCTTTGGCCTAAGTCTGTAAGTTTTCTTTTAATCTCATAAAAAAGTATTAATCAGGATAATTTATATCCACCATCCAACATGATCTTTAAAGAATTGTGAAGATGTACTCTGTCTGAAAAAATTCTAATTTAACTTTTTACTTTCTAATAAAATTCTAAAATTATTTCTTTTATGTATTTTTTATCAAATTAAATTATGTAAAGGGATACTGATTAAAAGTAAAAGTAAAATGGATACTTTTCCAGTAGTTCTTTTCCCTGGCGAAATAGAAAAAAATGGCCTTAGCGAGGAAAGGAAATTTGGCAGCATATTTTCTGGTAACCTGTTCATATGTTTCATATACACCAGCAATTTTTTCAATATATATACAATTTATTTAAAATAAAGAAGTCACTTATCTATTTTTATATACAAACAGAAGTAATCTGTATGAAAAAACTATAATAATATATATAAATAAATAAAATGTTTACATAGATATGAAAATATATGTAAACAAGCATAAAAGTTTGCCAAGTTTGTTTTCATAGCTGTTTATATAATTTGGCAACAAATTTCTCTTTCTGAAGACCGAATTGCTGTAAGCTTTTTTTAAAAAATGCCAAGGTCCCTATACTGGAAAAGTACCATAAAATGTGTGTATATATAGATTTTCCCTTTGTGATGGGTTATAATTGACTTTATAAGTTTATTTAAAATGTTAACAGTGATGTTGCTAGGATTTTAAAATCCTGCGTTACCTGGGAACAGACACTTCCAAAAAACTGGGTCCTTTTTTATTATTTATTTATTTATTTTTTATATACATATATATATACATACATACATACAAAAGTGGGTCTTCTTTTAAGAAATAAAACAGATTCTATGTATTTAATACATGCCTCTTTTGTGATCTTTCAAGGGAAAAATTAAGCATTCTGAAGGATTCATCACAATTTATTTTATGCATACCTTACCAGTTTTTTGCTTAAAATATTGTGCATCCCCAACGTCACTGGTGTTATATAAATTACATATTTGTTCCTTATTTTGAAAATATCTCCCTTTCTCTCTTACATTCAAACATTTCTCCCTTTATCTTGAGCATTTAAAAAATATAGATATATTTCTTAAATTTACATATAAAAAACAAATTTTTATTTAAAAATGTGGCTATAATTTTGCGCCGTTATATTTAAAATAAATGAACAACGTGAAATAGCACAAATAAAAATATATAGAATGGCAAACAGCTGTTTCAGAGCCCCTAAAGCTCCATCATCAGTGCCAATTCAAAAGATTAAACCGATTCAAAAGTTTAAGCCATATGCTTGCGTTTCTCACACACGTCCAAGATTGGATGGTGGCGACCTTTTCAAAAACAACAGCGGAGTCGGGGAAACACATGTGACACAGGATACAATAGGAGCGCCTGGCCAGACTGAGCGAGTTTAAGTACTGAGGAGAAAAAGGAGGGGGAAACGAGGAGAATGAACTAAATGAAAGGTAGCGAGACATTTGAAAAGTTTGGTGTACTGGACATATCATTAACTAAGTTGCCTGAATTCTTCCATATATGATAAGCTTCCCAAAAATCAACATTTCTGAATTATTGAACCCTCTGAAAAATTAAAACTGTGATTGTTAGACCAACGATGATTAGCAATTGCAGAACGGTTAATGTCACAATTTTTAACATAGTTTTTATGTTAAAATTTTTTTCCTGTTAAAAAAATTTTCTGCTTGAGGTAACATAAAAACTATTAAAAATTGTGACATTAAACGTTCTGCAATTGCTCCTATTGGTTCCTGCGTCACATGTGTTTCCTGACTCCGCTCTTGTTTTTGAAAAGGTCGCCGCCATTCAATCTTGGACGCGTGTGAGAGACGCAAGCATTTGGCTTTTTTTTTTATATATACCGCTAACCAGGCCCTACCTGCCCGGCATGAATGGCTAGCTTAACGGGTTAGTACCTGGGTGCGGGGCGGAAATCGCCTGATCACAGCATGGCTGTGATCCACCTGACTATAGATTTGTTCACATCGCTGCTGTGCTTGCTCTCTTGTGATTTGCTACCGTTATCTTTGTTTGCCGGTTCAAGGTTTCTGTTTAACTTTGTTGAATTGGCAGAACTTTTACATGGCTTAAACTTTTGAATCGGTTTTAATCTTTTGAATTGGCACTGATGATAGAGCTTTAGGGGCTTCGAAACAGCTGTTTGCCATTCTATATATTTTTATTTGTGCTATTTCACGTTGTTCATTTATTTTTAACAAAAACAAATTTGTCTAACATTTCTATAAAGAACTTTTATTGCAAGCTAAATCTTGTTACAATATATAATCAAATATAAATTTGGTACTTCTCTATTATCCCGTCGACCACTTTTCATAACAAAAAACTATCGCCAAACTGTAACACCAAATAAACGGGAGAACGTTGCCATTGGAATATCAAAATAAATAAAAAAATAAAATATAAGAATTTAAGGACACAATTGTTATTTTAATTAATGAAATAACTAATAAATCAGTAAAACATAATGAAAAATATTTGCAAATGTCAAATTAAAAACCACTTGATGACATAACAAACATGTATAATGCTTCTGACATCAAGTAAATGAGACTGCATTTTTGGCGTTTAATCTTACAGTTTGACGATAGTTTTTTTGTTATGAAAAGTGGTCGACGGGATAATAGATAGGTACCATAAATTTATTGTTCTAAAAGATAGAATCAGTTAGTTACTGACCATAGTTATTATCTTAGTGCTCAAAATTAAACAATTAGTGTTAAAGAAAATGCTTTTTTAGACTAATACTTATGCTAAAATATTTGTATAAAATACTTCTTTTCTGTTTAGAAAATTAATAAATGCCCATTTGAAAAATATGTCTATTTTACTTCTATCTCTTTGTAACTTTTATGTTCATCTGTTTTTTCAAACTCCACGTTAACCCAGAAAATGTCACAACTCTTATTTTTTAATTTTATAATTAAATTAAAAATTCATATATTAAAAGCATTAATAATTTTATATTTGATTTCAAAATCTCATTTCCCCCTGTTTTTTTGTAGGAAAAAAAAACCTGAAGAAAGATGTACTTATGAAGTCATAAGAGAAAGTAAGTATTGATTATTTATTGCAACTGAATATTTCAAAAAATATTTTATATGGCATTTTATTGTTCTTTGAGATAGCTTTATTTTTCTTTTATATGATCTGCATTTGTCAAAAACTCTCTTTTATAGCTAAAATACGGTAAACCTCTTTTAAATGTTTTTAAAAAATGTATATATAAAATTCAACAAAATGTATAAGTTTATTTGTATGTAAGCATAAGTGCTTTCTTAAAAGCTTATGTAAGCACAAGAGCTTTCTTATTTAACAAAAATTAGTTTTAAACATCAACACTTTGATACCATTTTCTGAAAAATGCATTATTTTGATAGGAAAAGAAGAAAAAGCTGTTTGATTTTTTGGAACATGAGTGAGGGCATCTGAAAATTTCAGTATTTCTGCATTATCCTGTTGGCCACTTTTCCTACAAAACTATCGCCAAACTATGATGCCAAAGCCAATAAACAAATGAATGAATGTTTCCATTAGCATCTCAAGAAAAAAAAATGGAGAAGCCTGTCTGAATAAAGTGTCAACTATCAGTAACTTTAAGCAATAAAATTTACAATATATAATGAAAACAGAAAATAAAATAATCTTGGATACATAATTATTTACATTATTTTTCTTAATTTATCCCTCTCAGCTGGTGGATAAATGTTTGTGCCATAAGTTGAAACTATGTTTATCGTACATAATTAAACATCGCAACATTTTTTCAATATTTTTTTGTTCTTTTAATATCATGACGTCACTGTTTAATAACATAATTGCTATTTTAATTAACGAAATACTTCATAAATCAGTAAAACATCATTAAAATTACAGATAAACATCTAAATAAAAATCGCTCAATGACATACCAAATACGTGTATAACACATATGACATCAAGTGAAAGTGGTGTGAAGGTCATGCATTTTTGCATTAAATTCTATAGATTGGCGATAGTTTTTTTTAATGGAAAGTGGCCGACGGGATAATGGAGAAGTACCAAAATTTCATGTAATAATGGATGAATGTGATCGTAATGTGAAAATGTGTTGTTTATAAATACAATACCGAGGCCATTTGCACATTTTCTAGATGAGTATGTTTTGTTGTTAAAATGTGTTCTTTATAAATACAAAACAGAGGGCATTTGCACATTTTTTAAACAAGTATGTTTTGTTGTAAAAAAAAAAAAAAAAAAAAAGTGCATAAAGAAATTATTTTTTCAGCTAATATGTTTTTGAAAGTATAATTCTCGTCTGGCAACTGAAATTTTGTTTACATGGGAAATGGCGCTTTTATAGAACCGATGGATGAAAGATTATATTTCTGCACTTTCCGGAGAGAATTATTCGTATTCAGTTATTAAAAAATGCTGTGAAAGGCATGGTTTTTCTCAGGGTTCGGTAGTGTATATCAATGGATATATATCTTGATATATATCATGATATATCCGATATTTATTTTCAAAATATCATGAAGCTTGATATTTTCAATATTTTCACATATTTGGTATTTTCAATATTTTCACATATTTGATATTTATTTTCAAATATTGTGTGTAATATTTTTGATATTTTCAGTTAAAACAAGTGTAAAGGAATTTTTTAACTGTTATTGGCTATGTCGTTCTGTAGATACAGAATTTTTGCTTTTATAGTGACTTTTTAACCCCCCCCCCCCATCCCCCTTAACCAAAAAAAGAGAAAAAAACAAACCTTTCCAAGTTTTATGTTTGAAGCTGAATTTTTAAATGTAATAATTATGTAGGACAATATTTTCTTAGAAAAGTCACTGAAAGATAAACTATCTAATTTAGATAAACTTGCAACTTCATTAGAAATAATTTTTTCTCGCTTCGGTTTTGTTCAGTTAAGCAGACCAAGCTTACGTTATTTATGTTTAAATTTTTCAATAAAAACAAATTATTCTGTTGTATAAAACATAAAATTTTCTAAAAACTTGATTACTAAATCTTAATGGTTTGCTTTGAGTCTGTTTTCAATTAGTTGATCTTAAATTTTGTTAAGCAAGTCAATAGAAAAAGACATTTAGAATATTGTTTATTAAGTTTTCATGCTAAATGACATATGTTTTAATGTCTAATTTATATTAACTCTGGCCCGGTGACCTTGTATGTGCAGCCCGAGACACAATCATTAATCCATACTTATAAAATTAATTGAAATGTGCATGAAAAGGAGTTAAGACTTTCACTGTTGTTTTATATATTTTCATGGGAAGACAAAATCTATCTGTTATCGATAATTAATTTAAAATTATGTTAAAACATCTTAAATGTTGTTTCCTTAGCCAAAAGTTATTTTCACATGTAGTTCTATTTGTGCTATAGTGGTGTATACCCTCCTTAATTAACGAAACTAATCCCATTATTATAAATTATTTATATTTGCTCGTTATATTGCTTTGTTATATTATCTTTCTACTTTAATTGCACTTTTTTAAGTGTGTTGTGGCCCACCTAACATTAAAAATATATGTTTGCCGCCCTCAAGAAAAAAAATGTTGAGTATGGCTGCTTTAAAAAGATTTCTACAGGCAATAATTCTCCCCCTCAGTCTATATCCTTCATGTAGATAATCAAATGTGACCTTTCTTTTTTTTTTTTTTTTTTGGTGACAGTGTACAAAAAATTTTCTCCATTTAAAGTTGTACTATAGGCACTCAGAACAGATAAAGATTATATTTGTGATAACAGTTTGTGTAAGAACAGATTATTTTATCAGTGACTAAAATTGAACTTCAAGTTACTTTGAATAATATGAATATCCAATCATTTATTAATAAGAAACATCTACTAAAACATAAAATAAAAAAGCCTACTCCAGCATCATGTGTAAGTGATAGTGATAGAAATGCATCATGATTCAACTTATTTATATTACCTCAAATATTTTATTTATCTTTGACATATTTTTGATTGTGTCTTGGAAAAACATTTAAAAAATGAATTCTGGTTTCAAAAGACATATTTTTTTTACTGAAAAAAATTTACACTAAAAGTATAGTAATATAGTTTTCAATGGATTATAAAAGTTAGAAAAAAGTGAAAAAATAAGTTGGCCTCTCCTGGAAAAAAAAATGTTGCCCCTCCCCCCTGGAATTATGGTCTAGTTATGAGCCTGGCTATACTGCTCAAAATCCACTGTCAAATTTAGGTTAAGGATACACCAACTCTGTATTCATATTCATACGAGTTAAGTTATTAAATATTTAAATATTTAGTTATCTTTTATTGCCAAATCACATTATTTCTAAGGCTAGAATTTACTTTACTATTTTTTATTACTTTTGGCTTTACACTTATCTACCTTTACATGTGTAAATCTTTTAAGGTTGTTCTCAAATCGAAACTGACTATTGTCTGATACATTCCTGAATTCATTTCTGTTGGTAAACACATTTGGTTGGCTCTTATTCAGAAACTATGAAATAAAACAGTTTTTTTCATTTTTTGATAAAAGCAGGGGAACTGTCACAAAACTCTGTCAAATTTGGCATTTTGAACTAATTTTCTGAATACGACAGCCTTCGTCCAAAGATCGTTATGAGACATCAATCACTTATAACTCAACATGGAATTCATTTCTCGAAAAATGAAGAAAACTATTCGATTCCAAATCACTACTTTCATGTCTGCAAATATTATGTTTATTATTTTTACGGTTATTTCTTTTATGTTTATGGTGCATTTACAAAATCATTTTTAAAGTTTTGCAGAGAAAAATATTTTCATCCTTAAATAGCTTTTTATCTGCAGTGGTTTTCATCTGTAAATTTCATCTCCTATATATTTAAATAAATTTTAAACTTCTATTTTTTATCATTTTTCTTTCAGTTTTTAATTTTGTCTTGTTAACTTTATTTAATATTTATTAGTGATGGGTGATTTTTGATAATTTTACAATCAAGAGCAATTGCTATCGTAGAAAATGACAATCAATACAGTCATCAATGTTCCCAAATTCTACCACAGGAAAAGCCACACCTCCATTATAGAGAAAACAAAACCGTAACCAGAAACCATCCACTCAGAGATAGAACAAACATGTCACGAGCGCATGTGCAGATCAAATGACTGAACGGCATCAGAGAGAAAGCACGCAAAGCCAAAGCTCTGCTTCCTCTACAAGCCTACACAGGAGAATGGAAAGTGCAATGGTAATGCCGGCTCCATCAAGGGATGAAATGCTAATAGAGCGCTTGTGCTAAAATAACAACACAGAAATTGCAAATTAAATACGCAAAAATAAAAAAATGTGATAGTATTATCACATATAGTATCACTGATAGTAATATCATACATGCAAAATCTCTATTGTCAATGAAATAAAATATAAAAGATGAATTTTAGAAGTAAAATCAACAGTAAAAAAATACAATTCTGAAAAACTGTGGTGTAGAACCCCACATCAGCAGGGCCATTCCAGAGTTGCGAGCACTAGAGATTAAATATAACCTCAGAATATGGGCACATAGAGCATCCAAAGTTTTGGTTGTCCTACATTTCGTTGTCAAGGCTAGTTCGAGACTAGGCAAAGATGGAAAAGGTTAGGTGCCAAGAGGCACAGCAAAGCTACATCTGCAGGGTATAAACCAGAGACCCATTGATTCTAAAAACCCTAAAATAAAAATGTTCCTTTGAAGGGGACACATAGTTCACTAAACTGATGTTTAAATTTTGATGGTCATTGCCTAGTGCACTAGTCAAGATTTTCCAGAAACACCTCAGATTGTACAGCTTTGGAAAAAAAAAAACACCTTTTACTTCCCACTTCTGGTCCACATACAGGTTGGATGAATATATATTTCGGCAACTGAAATCTGATGTTACCTAAATGAATTTCTGTGACCATTGCCTGATGCATGCCACCAGCAAAGGTTTCTAGGAATAGCTTGGATTGTACTAACTCTAGAAAGAGCGCTTAACTGCCCACTTCTGGTTCACACACAATAGAATGAAAGTACACTTCAGTGATTTTGAAGGAAAGAACACAATGTAGTTACAACAAATGTTGTATTTTCTACACCAAAAACCTATCTAAAATAGAATTTTTTTTTCCCGAGTCTCTTGAAATTCCATCTTAGTGGGTTTCACAGTTTTCAATAGAATATACTTATGTGAGTAAGGACTACTTACCTATTTTCTGTTATTAAATGTTAACTATCAATTGGTAACTTGATATGTATATTGAAACTTAATGTGTATATAGATGTTATCTTTCTCTTTCCCTTTTTTAAAAATTTCTTTTGGCCATTGTATATGATCATTAGGGCGTATCGAAAAAATCCAAATTTCTTAGATCTTTTTGCGATAGTGCGGAAAAGTTGTGAACTCCCTTTATTAAAACACGTGCGAAATCTTAAAACTGTGGGTTGATATCTTCTGTCGCCTCAATGGGCCTAAAGTTATAAAAATTGGACTAAAAATGATTAAAAATCAAAAATTAATAAATAATCACAGATTTCGCTCATCGGTTTGAGGTAGGGCTTACAAGTTACTATTTTGTAATAACAACAACCAAAGAAAATTGTAGAATTATAGGTTAATATCTTCTGTTGCCTCATCGGCATCGAATTTTGGAAATTTTGACGCATTTTGGTAGTTTTCTGCATAATTGTTTACTGCTTGCACAATACACAAGCGAGACAGACTGCGTTTGGCGGTCTGCCAAAATAGTGAAGGCAATGTGGGAACCCACAAAGAGTGTTCAAATGCATTTAAAACTGGACAACACAGTTCTTGTCAGTAAAAGGTATGGTGTCTCCAACAGAGCCACGGCTGCTATTCCGTTGCGTGTTATGCAAGATTTGGGTTTAATATCAGAATCAGATACCAGCCTCGTCACAGGTAAAAATAAAATATGCAGGGAAAAATTGAGAATTTACATAAAATTGGTCTCAAAATCAAATGAAAATCGTTCTACTCTATCTGGCCTTTATTTTAATAGACGACATGACACAACCTTAACATCAGAAACACTCGAGGACAAGCAGTTCTAAAGAACAATTGTAGAAGCGCATTGCTGTATTGTATCGGAGTCTGGTTCTACGTATATGGGACATGTTACACTTGAAAGCGGATCTAGTCTTGATATATCTAATAGCATTTACGAATACGTAACAAGTGCTTTATTGGATAATTTTAGCAACTTATTGTTCTCGGGTGTGACGGCACTGTAGTGAACACAGGAATGTCTAATGGCGTAATTCGCAGGCTTGAATTGAAACTTCAGAGACTAGTCCAATGGATTATCTGCTTACTTTATTTCAATGAGTTGCCATTAAGACACCTGTTTGAGTCCGTAGACGGCAAGTCATCTGGCTCCACATCTTACATCGGAGGCATTGGACGAAACCTTAAAGGATGCGAAAAACTTTCAACTGTTGCTTTTAATAGTATTGAATGCAAGTTGCCAGACATGGATCCTACCACCCTCAGTTCAGATCAGAAATTCTTATTAGACATTTGTACCGCCATTAGTTCGGGCGTTTGTTGTTCAGATCTACTTATCCAGGAACCGGGAACGTTGAATTTGTCCCGCTGGCCAACAACTTCCAATCGAATACTGATGTTATATATATCAACATCAGACCCATCAAATGAGTTGCTAACATTGGTTGTATTCATTCTAGGAGTCTACGCACTCTGATGGTTCCAAATTAAGATTCGTCATTCCATAAAGGATGGTGCTAGACACCTGTGGCATTTCATCAGCTCATCTCGGTAATTGCCAAAAAAGTATTGTAACATAATCGACCCAGTTATTTCTCGCAACGCTTATTTTGCGGCTCAAGTAAATATGCTTTTAGCCATGTTATCTGATGATAGGTGCCGTATTAGGATCCTTGCAGATCGGCGGATTATCAAGGCAAGAAAAATTAGCCCAGACGGAAATTGTGTTCGCAAATTTGTTATTCCTGTTGTTAACTTTGGAGCTACAGACTATGTAGATCTCATTGACTGGCGAGCTTGTTATGTGATATCGCCTCCTGTTCTCACAGAGATCAGTTCTCAAGAATTTCTGAAGATGATACAGGGCAGTATGCCAATGTATTGCTGGGACTTTATTAAATTTGCTTCACACACACAAGCGGTAGAGCGGATTGTGAAACTAGTCACTGTAGTCTCCGGAAAAACAGTTGGGATGCAGAACAGGGATAGATTTATTAGAGCGACACTAGAATCCAGAAAACACATGTCAAAATTTGAGACCAAAAATGATTACAAGCCAGTAATGCTTTTGTCATTTGTATGTTCGAAAGGTAAAATAAAGTTTGTGTTCGCTTTAAAATAAGGTAAGTGTGACATGTATTTATTTAAAATTTTGCCTTCATTTTCCAAAATTTGGTGTCGATGAAGCGGCAGAAGATATTAACGTAAAATTCTAAAAGTTTTTATGGCTGTTGTTGTTGTTGTTTCTCGGCATGAAAATAAGGGTGTTCCACTATTTTGGCAGATCGACAAACCCAGTCTGTCTCGATTGTGCATTATGCAAGTAGTAAACAGTAATGCAGAAAACTACCAAACTGCATCAAAATTTATAAAATTCGATGCCGATGAGGCGACAGACGATATTAACCTATAATTCTACAATTTTCTATGGTTGTTGTTGTTACAAAACAGTAACTTGTAACCACTACCCCAAACCGATGAGCAAAATCTGTGATTATTTATTAATTTTTGTATTTTAATCAATTTTAGTCCAATTTTTGGAACTTTCGGCCCACTGATACCAACCCACAGTTTTAAGATTCTGCACACTTTTTAATAAATGGAGTTCACAACTTTTCCGCACTACCGCTAAAAGATCTAAAAAATTTGGATTTTTTCGATACGCCCTAATGATCATGTCCAAATAAAAAGTATTTCTTAGAAAAATAACAAGAAATTTTGTGTTATAAATCTTGCTCTTATTTTTTTTATTCGTGTACTACTAATTTTTCTAGTTTTAAGGTTGGCAGTTAAGTAATAATAGTATATAATTTTGATTTGAAAGAGTTTTTATTTATTTATTATTTAATTTTGTAAAATTTCAGCATTTTTTCAATACAGCTAATTTTGTTATGAATATTTTATAACTGAGGAAGATTTTTTGTTGTTGCTGTTTTCATGTTTTGTGATTTGTGCTCATATAATGTGGTTATTTTCAGATTATCCATGCAAGTTGTACTTCGATCTTGAGTACTATGTATATTTCAATTCTGAAAAGAATGGTAATTGCTTAACCAACACTTTAATCAAGGTAACTAAGTTTATCTATAAAATATAAATAAAGACATTTATTAAAAATTGTTTGTTTGAAAGTGATATGAAAATGTAAGCAAATTCTAATCACACTGCGTAATATTAAGTAAATTTAACCATTAAACTTAACAGTTTCCATTTTCATTGATCAGAAGTAAGAATTTTCCATGTTAAAATGTATTTTCTCTTTTCTTGAAATTTCATCTGAATTTTCCCCCCTGAAGTTTTAGTTTTCTCCCCTAAGCACACAAAGTTTAAAATATTTAGAACTCTTTAATTAAAAAAAAAAAGAAAATATGTTCTATTTATTACTTTGCTGTAACAATAAATAAATAATCGATCATTTAAATTACTGTATTCTTTAAAATTTCATCTTCCTTCTGCCATCTAAAACTCAAAGTTAAAATATTTAAAATTCCTTAATTTTTAAAAATTTCTCTGTTTGATGTGTTATTTTGTTGCAATAATAAATGTAATACAATTATCTAAATTACACCCCCCCCCCAAAAAAAAAAAAAAAATGCCTCTCCATCCTTTGCCCATTTTAACAAAATTTAAAATTGGTAAGATACTTTTATTACTATTATTATTATTATTTCTGCCCTAATTATTACTTTTTTGAAACAATAAGTAAGTAAAACCTCTATATTCTTGCTTCTGCCTAAAGAATTTTTCCCAGTTCAATTAACTGTTTGATTATTTTTTCTCGATATTTGTATTTGTATTTTTTTTTTCTTTCAGTGTGTCATTGCATTCATGTATGAACAACATAACTTGCTACTTAAAGAAAATGATTTCTTATGGTTGGATTCTAGGTTAGTATGAATTTTTGATGATTTGTATACCAAGGTGTAAAATTTCTGATTGCCAGGTTAGTAACCAGGAATTTGTGGCAACCAGGCATATGAAAATTGGCAAATGTTTTTGTTTTTGGATCTTGGAGAAACATTTTTCTTACTCTTGCCAAAAATTAATATTCATCACTTCCCTCATATTCCCCTGCCTCTACTTCTCAAGAAATGAGCTTTTCAGGCCGCTGAATTCTGTAATTTACCTTATGATTACCTAAATATATGAGAATCTATCTTTAAATATCTTAGAACAAACAATTTCTTATTTTGAAATGAAATGCTAGTTTAAATTCAGTGATGCATTCCATTGACTTTGCATAATAGATTTTGTTTATATATTTTTAATTTGTCTGTCGACTGCCTTTAGATTTTAATTTTATGTCCTGTTGTATATAAGAAGTATGTTTTTAAAAATTTTATTTAATTTTATTTCTTTCAACAGCAACAATGAAAAATTCAGCAGTCATCTAATTTTGCAAACAAAAGGTGTTGCTTTTCAGAATAACATTCATGCTGGTGAGTTATCTTTGTTTTGCATCTGATGTTTGCTTAAAAATTTTTGTGACCAAATTCTGTTTTAGCTTATTATATACATATTTTAACGTCTCATTATTAATTTATAAAAATATTTTATATCATATTTGTAGCGACTAAAATTGTGGTTCTGAGTGTACCCTTTTTTCATAAGATCCTGCTGATTAATGTAACAGCTTAGAAATACTGAGCTTAATTTTTTTTTTAAATTTACTTTAAGTATCTAAATTATTGTACTTATTGTATCTTCTTTTCTTTTCTTTTCTTTCTTTCTTTCTTTCTTTTTTTTCTTTTTCTTTTTTTTCTTTTTTGGTAAATGTAAATTTTACTTATTTTATGGGCTTCTTTATTTTTTACTAGGTCGGTTTTTGCAAATGAACCTTGAATCAAATGAAATATATCGTTTAATTTGACCTTGTATTTGAAATCAATCTGTATATTTAATTGGAATATCCTTCCACATTACTGAAAAATGACGTCATTCTGCTATTATATTTTCTAATGTGCAGTCAAAATTTTAGCTGGTAAGGACCAACTCTTTTATTTGGTCATTTACAGTTAGGGTTTGCTAAAGAATGATAAAACTATATGCAATATACTAAAACCATCCCTAAAAATTATCGAACTAACAATGCAAACAAATTAACTAACAAAATCGATTCAGTAGAAGTTTTTATAAACGCTAATCCTTGATAATTGGGTTTATCTGATTATAGAACTTTTCCACATAATTCTAAAACTAACAGAACGATATGAAATATACTAAAACCATCCTTACAAATTATCTACTTAACAATGCAAGTCGCAAAAAATACGCCCAGTAAAAACTTTCAAAAAGGCTAATCTTTCGGAATCGGGTTCACCTGACTATATTACCTTCATACATAACTGTTTGACTAAGCAATGTAGAACAATATGTAGTACACTATAAACATTCCTGAAATAGCATCTAACTAACTAACAATATAATTCTCATCAAAATCCGTCCAGTAGAACTTTTTCAGAAGGCTAATCTTTCATAATCGGAATCAAATATTGAAAAGGCTAATATTTGATAATCCGATTTTCGAATTTCCCCCTATAATTCTAGAACTAAGCAACATAGAATATGTTATATAATAAAACTTTCCCTAGAAAATTATCTAACAGTGTAGGTTCCATCGAAATCCATTCGGCAAAATCTTTTAAAAAGGCTAATCTTCCATAATAGGATTGATCTGATTGTAGAACTTCCCATAATAATTCTATAACTAAGCTACCTAAAACAATATGTTATACAATAAAACCTTCCCTGAAAAATTATCTTACAGTTTAAGTTCTACAAAAATCCATTCAGCAGAACTCAAGTTATCAGCAGCCGGAACGAAATTTCATATATGTAGAAGTAAATAGAAGTATATTGCCATTATATAGTTTGCATTTGAATTAAAAAAAGGTACTTTTTGGTTAGCCAGGCGCCAGTGATATATGTACATATATAAATATATATGTATATAATCATACATATAAGTGTATATATATGTATGTATATATATGCAGTTGTGTAGATATATGTGTATATATATATGTGTGTATATATACATGTATATATCTATCACTGGCACCCGGCTAACCGAAAAGTACCAAAAAATAAAAATACTGCAAATATGCTGTCGTACACTTGAAAAAACACTTAAAATCTCTCATCAAAACTGTTTTTCTTTTTTTCCTTTTCTTTCTTTTTTTAAATAAAATTAGTAACAGTTTTTTCTTTTATTTTTCCAGATGTATAGCCACTTCAATTCTTTCTGAAACAAAAAAAAAAAACACCTTTTGGCTTAAAATCAAATTGTTTGGGGTCAAAAGTAAAATCAAAATCACCAAAAACAAAAGATAAATCTGCAAATTTTGTTTTAATAGCAATCTTGCCCCTTGAATAATTTTTTAAGCATTACGAACATTCCTAATCATGTTTAAATTAAATACAGTGAAACTTCCATTTAATGAAGTCTCATCGTTACACTTAAACACTTCGTTATGAAGAAAATTCGTTAAATAGAAATCGACTTAAATTTATGAAACTTGTTTACACATAAGCCACATAAAATGGAAAGTACACATAAAATGAAAAGATTTGAAAAGAAACGCCCCCAAGGATTAACATTAGCTTAGGAGTTTTGTCTTGTGCCATGTCAAAATTTAATCTTCAAACTTGTCGAGTCAAGCAGGAAGAGTGCTAGCACGATAAACGACAATTAGCTAACTAATTATACATACACACAACCACACATAACCATTTGTATATACATACCCTACATAAAATGGAAAGTACACATAAAATAGAAATATTTGAAAAGTATATTTTAATTTGGGCAGTCCTTTTTAAAGCAGTGTAGATATGAGAATAATTTAATTAGAATATTATTAAAATAATAATAATAATAAACACATAACAAAGAGAAGTAAACAAAAACTGAAGTGTACCTTTTCTTTTTTCATTAAAATGTGATTAAATGTGTGTTTTCATTAAATGATTAAAATGTGTTAATTTTCATACAATCCGCTGAAATAAATTCATACACTCATCGCAACTGCAACCTCTCCGTTTGAATGCTGTACACGCACGAAAAGTGGAAGAAACTTCGTTATATAGAATAAGTTTTTCGTAATATGGAGATTAATTAACATGTTAATGATGTTCAAAGTCAAGGTTCTGCAAAAAAATTCGTTAAGTAGAAAACTTCGTTAAATAGGGACTTCGTTAAAGAGAAGTTCCACTGTATTGTCGTTTTATAATATTATCTCTCATCAAAACTCTTTTTCTTTTTAAAAAAAATAAAATTAGCAACAGTTTTTCTTTTATTTTTCGAGATTTATAGACTTTTCATTTCTTTCTGCAACAATAATGGTCGCCAAAAAATTAGCAATGGTAACCTTTTCGGCCAAAATAACAGAACTTTCTATCATAATTCTGTAACTAATGTACGTGTAACAAAATGTTATATACTAAAACCTTCCCTGAAAAATTATCTATCAAACAACAAAAGTTCCATCAAAATCCATTCAGTGGAACTCGAGTTATAAAGGAACGGAACGAAATTTCTGTTTGTGTTTTATATATATAGTAGATAGATGATAGCAGGCTTGATCCAGCAATGTTGGGATGCAGATAAATTTTGGTTTGCTGCAGACTAACAGAAAATTCTTCTACTGTGCATACAGTGTAGTTTGGGATTGATAAATCCATCTTAACTTGAAAATATCCTAGATAAAATGTAAATCATGCTATGTACCAGTAGAGGTATATGATTAGATGAATAAGAATATTAGAATATGTTTTAACATTTACAGCAGAAGTCACACTAGGATTTGAATTTATATTTATATATTAAAGTTTACAAATAAAATATCATATTTAATCAGTCATAAAAGTTAAAATTAAATACAATACAATTAAAAATTACCTGCAAACGTTTCAGGCTATAATCTAGCCCCTCATCAGTGCAATTAAATACACTGACCGGACAGTTTTCAACCATGTTTACAGTTACTAGTTTAACCAGTTAAAACTTGAAAACTTCAACAAAACTACGTTAGAGTAAGATCATATATTCAGATCAGTCAGCATATGTAATTGCACTGATGAGGGGCTAAGCTATAGCCCGAAATGTTTGCATGTAATTTTTAACACTTTCCAACCTAGTTGAAAAGTGTTTATGACTTCGGTTTGTCTGGCCGTCTGCCGTCTGGCCGTCTGCCGTCTGTCCGTGCTCTAACTCCCGTAAATATGCTCGGATTGCCCTGCAAATTTTATATGTTATAATCGTTATCTATAGCATGTTCCCTATTTCAACGGAAGTGTGTAGCACTTATAGTTTTTTTACAAGGACACTCAAAAGAATTCCGTTACATTGCGGTCTATGGGGAAAAATCATTTGCGGTTTATTTAAATAATGTTTCAATACTTTAAACGCATTGAAATTTATATATATCACTAAGGTGCATTAGAAGAAGCTTAATATGGAATAGGGTGTGCATAGCACTTATACTTACTTTACAGGGACAGTCAAAAGAATTCCGTTACATTACGTCTATGGAGAAAAATCGTCTGCGGTTTATTTAAATAATGTTTCACTATTTTAAACGCATTGAAATTTATATAAGGTTCATTACAAGAGACTTACTACAGAATATTGTGTGTATAGCAGTCATCGTTCATTTACAGGGACACACAAAAGAATTCTCTACTGTATGTCAACAATAATTCCTGGAAGTGCGTTTTAAGTTACTGAATGCGATTTTAATTTTAAATCGCTTTTTGTATATTACGTGGTGTGTATAAATTCTGTAGATCCTATACAGGGAAGTACAAAAGTTCGGGAACACATTTCCGTATTATTTAACTCCAGACGGAGAATTTTAAACTGTGCTACGTGTTTCCTAACTGAACTAAAATTTAGCATCCTATGTAGTATATATACAAATCTATAGATCCTGTACAGGGCTGAATAAAGTATTCGGATTACTTAGATGTTATCTTTTAGCTTATAAAAGAGTATGATTCGTAAAATTATTTTGGAAGCGTTGGAAAGTGTTACATAATCTATGCTTGACGCATGATTTTTCGTTCTTGTTAATTGTATTGTATACAGAGCTGGGCAAAATACATCGAAAAGCCATTTTCGATACAAAATACAAAATGCATTGGTTTTAGAACCTAAAATACAAAATACAAAATACTTTTCAAATTGTAAAATTTCAAAATACAAAATACATGTATTTTCAAAATACAAAATACGTTACTTTTAATTTTAATTATTCTGCATTATCTTGCACTATGCAAAAATGTTTTAATTGCAATGTCATGGTATAAATAAAAATAATGGTATAAATAAAACAACAACGAAAAATCATGCATCCAGCACATATTATGAAACACTTTCGGACACATTCAGAAAACTGTAACGAAAATTCACCAATAAATAAGGTAAAAGAAGATATGTAAGTAAACAGTTTAGAAAACATATACCACATTGAAAAATACAGTTTTCGAAATTACCTTCCATTGCAAATAAAGTAATCGAATTATTTTGTATAGTCCTGTACTGTATATGATCTGTAGATTTGGATATATAATACATAGCTACAGAAAATTTAGTTCAGTTTGAAAATTCACATTTAGAAATTTTCTCCAATTGATGGAAATGCACTCGAAATCTTTTGTACAACCTTCTATATTATCTAAACACTTTTGTTCACATCACATATTAAGCTAAAATTTAATTCATGTAAAAAACGAATAAGGCAACTTAAAACTCACTTCCAGCAACTACCAACCATAAACGACAATGTATTTTGTTCTTTGCGTAGCCGGTGTATGACTTTATTTATATTCCACAAACTAATATTAGTCTACTAATTATAGTTCAGCAAGAAAATGCATAATACAATTAAAAACTACCCATAAGCAATTCATTTCCTTAGTGCGTAATACTTATGAATTCCCTTGTGTAGCCTTGTATATGATCAATTGAATTTATACGCACCACGTAATATGAAAAAAATTAGTTAAATTTAAAAACGCAAACCAAACTTGAAAACGCACTTATCACACATAGACTAATTATCGTACTTATACTGAAACCGAATTATTTTGTGTGTCCCTGTAAATGAACGATAAACGCAATGCACACCATACTTTTAAGCAAGCACTTCATAGTGCACCTCAGTAATGCGTATAATTTTCATTATCTTTGAAATATTGAAATATTATTAAATTAGACTGCAGACGATTTTTCTTCGTAGAACAATGTGTAACAGAATTCTTTTATTTGATCCTGTAAATGAGCGATAAACGCAATGCACACCATACGGGGACAATTTATAGTGCACCTCAGTAATGCATATAATTTTCATTATGTTTGAAATAGTGAAACATTATTAAATTACACTGCAAACGATTTTTCCCCGTTAAACAATGTGTAACAGAATTCTTTTGTTTGACCCTGTAAATGAATAATAAATGTTTTGTGCCTCATATTCTACAAAAAGCATGTTTTAAAGCGCTTCATAAATATATATCAATTTCATCATGTTTCAAATGGTGCATCATCATCAAAATGCACTTGGAACGATTATTTCCCGTTGAATTTAATGTAACGGAATACTTTTGACTGTCCCTGTAAAAAAAACTATAAGTGACTCTGCATTTGAAAAAAACTCTTCACTTGAAATAGGAAACATGCTGTAATACGACAATAACATACAAAAATTTCAGGGCAGTCCAAGCATATTTACGCGAGTTAGAGCACCAGACGGCAGACAAACCGAAGTCATAAACACTTTTCAATTAGGTTGGAAAGTGTTAAGGTAATAATAAATATAATAAATTTTTATCTACTGTATGGACAGGTCCGTAAACAACAACAAAAAAAAAGAGTTCTGCATGGGCCGAAATTTCCAGTCCCTGGTTAAGCCCGACCTGTAGAAAAAATTTTGGGGCCCGACCTGGTATAAAAGTTAAAAGTTCGGCCCGAACCTGACCTTGTCCGTACAAAAAAATCTTTGGCACGACCCGGTATAAAAGCTAAAAATTCGGTCCGAGCCTGGCTCGTACAAAAACTTAATTGGCCCGAGTGAATTTCTACAAAAGAAAAATTTTTACGCCGAGGAAGTTAAAAATTCTCATGTGTACGAGGTATGCTGAAAAAATGTATTTATTTTAGCTATTTTTCATATTTATAGTCTTCATTTTTTTAAAAGCGCCCAGAGCTGCGAAATACAGGCACAGCTGTTCCAAAATACTGCCCTCCCTACATTTATTTCTGCCTTTGCCCATGTAAACTACATTAATTTTGTTTTATGAATCTCTATTTATACGCAAATGTTTGAGTTATCATTAATATGATTAATCCATATTACATGGTTTGGAGGCTTACAAATGTGAAAAAAGCTATACAGAAAAATATTTTAATACAGAATCGCGTAGGAGCAAAAAAAATCTGTTACAGACAAGTTCCCACCTTAGCTGGTACATCACCTGTTGTAAATGCATTATATTCTTTTCACACGTATTATTACATTCATTTTGCATGAATGAACATATTTTTCCGCTTAAGGCAAGATTCCATCATAGACAGGATTATTTTCACAGGTTTTCGTGAACTGCAATTTTATTGCCTAGAAATATATGTACTATTCTTCAAAAAGTATAAATTTAAAATTTTAATAGTAGAATAATGGCGATTTAAAAAATATACATTTTTTGCAAAAAATCTTGGACCGTCCCAAATTTTACTGGTTTTTGCACGGGCCAGGCCGGGTCAAGGATTTTTATACGATCTTGGTCGAGACCGGGACTGAAAATTTCTTTCCATGTAGACTTCTAGGAAGAAATTCCAGGTCTGGCTCGGTCTGGATAAAAAGAAATCTGACCTGGCCCGGCCCGATTCTGCAGGAAAAAGTAAAGCCCAAGCCTGGTCCGGTCCGAAAAGAGTGATGACCAGGCTCTGTTGGTTTCGACTGGAAAATAGTGCTTTGGTCTTACACCAATAATTAAAAAAATATTTATTTTGAAATATTTCGAGTATACTTTTTGATATTATATATCGCGTAGTGGAATGTACCACAATTAATTAATTTATTTTCATTAGGAGTTCTTAAGTACATGTTATCCATCTTTTTTACGAGTCTATGAATAACTAACTGCATTACTCTCCTAACATACATACTTTAAAATTGCAACACTCGGGAAAACTCTGGACGATCTTACTTGTGTATCACACGATAATATTTTATAATTCACATAACAACATTAAGAATTATAAAAGCATTTACTAAAAGCATTCAGCAAAAATCTTTCGCCAGAAGATAAAAATCATTATCGTACCATATTTGAAAAAAAAAATGCTTATATTAACTTCCAAAAACAAATTCAAAAACTAGACAAAACAGACAAGCATGTATTTTTCTGTTGTGAATCAGTAATTTGCGGTTTAAACCAGCATCAAGTTTGTATGAACAGTTTGAAAAATTGAGAAATGTATTTTGAGTATTTTGAAAATCAAAAATACATAGAAAAATCATTTCAAAATACATTACCAAATACTTTAGTTTTTTCTGTTTAAAATACAAAATACAAATGTATTTTGAAAATGTATTTCAAATACATGTATTTTCGATACTGCCCAGCTCTGATTGTATGTAATTTTAACTTTTATGTCTGATTAAATGTGATATTTTATTTGGAGACTTTTATATATCAGATGTTAAAAAATGTTTAGTTATTTTAGTAATTAAGTTTATTTTATCAAGATTGACTTAGGACAATGGAGTTATAAATTTTCTCTTCTGGTTTGTTATTATGATTACCTTTTTTATAGAATATATTAACCGCAGACTAACTGCTTGTTTCCTTTTTTTTAAATTGTGAATGGTATCTTGTTATTGTTGATCAACTCTTAAGCAGCATTCATAATTATAATCCAGTTTTTCAATCATTTTTATGCTCTTGTTAATGACTTGGGTGACTAACCTAGACTCTTAAATATATAGTAATGATGTGTGATTTTTTTTTTTTAAACATGTTTTCTTGATTATATTGTTTAGGCATGTTTGTTTCCTTACTAACTTCAACTTTAAGGAAAAGAATTGATGAAAATTTACCATCCAATGAGTTCTGGCCTTCTGCTCAAGAAATTAAAAATTTACTTGTGAAATCCAAAAAAGAGAAAGAAATTTTCTTTTATGATGAAGGTATTTCATTATTTTTCATGTTTTCAAAATTTACTTTTGCTCCTCATTTTTGTTTAAACGTATTCCATTTTTATTGTCTTAATTGTAAATTACAATACTTTTATTTTTATCGCCATGCTAGGAAAAAACATAAAAATATCATATAACTGAGAGCATTAAAAATAATTAAGAAATATAACATGGAAATAAATGTTTTGTATTTGTGCCTAAGTCATTAACTTGTACCAGTGGTGTAGCGTGATATCAGACAAGGGTATCCTACATTATCTAGGATTTTCCCTCGATGTTTTGAAACAAAGTATATGTGAGTGAATGTGAATCATTGAATTTTAAAATAAACATTTCTTTCTTCCAAAAATATTAATATGTGAACTTATTATTTTTAAAATTGAACTAAAGCAATGGTGCAGTACAACTCATCGTTTTCAAGTTTATTGCAAATGCAGTCTGAATCTATTTATTTGTATTTAATCTGGACCCTACAGGGCTATGTTCTATAAGTGGGTACATCAGCAGGTTTGACATCCAACAATAGCAGTGTTAGTAACAAAGTGGTGGCTTTCAAATTTAACAAGAGTATGAGAGCAATTAAATATCCAGAAATATTTGCATATTTAAAGGATATTTAGGAAATATGCACAGAATATTTCAGAAAATAGTTAAATTCATCAAATCAATTAATTTTATCATAGTAATTTATGCAAAAAAATAATGAAAACGAACCAGCAAAAAATGTTTACTACCCGTTTAATTTACATATTTTTCATATTCTAAAGTAAACTAAACTTTAAATAATATATCATGATGTAAATTTATTTAAAAAATAACCTCTAAAATACATTGCAGGCTTAAAAGAATAAATATTTTATTTTGTAATTTGTTATATAATTGTCAGGGAAAAAAAAAAAAGATTACAATAATGAAAATAAACTTGCACAAACCCGTGTTCAATAAGACACACTAATTGGCGGCATACCCACTTATGGAACTTTCCCCCAATCCAACATAAAAAAAAAATGGATTAACAGGTATTTTATATAGGTACAGATTATATTTTTTTGTTACAAATTATATTGGTATGGTAAAAGATATTGTCTACGACAGGATTCTGGTCTCCAGGCTTACCACTGGCAGCAACAGTTGAATTTGATGTTTACCATGGGGCATTTCTAACTGAAAGATTTCCCCCTGTCACACCTATTCCTAAATCTTGGGGAAAAATAGTCTCATATTCACAAATTCAGTTGTCTTTAATGATTCCATATGCTGTCATCCATCATACACTAACTCCAGGGTTTAACTTTGTCAAACATTGCTGTGAACATTAGTACATAGGAGTTGTCACTAGGAGCAACTTATTTTGCTCCAAGTTGAACAATGAGAATTTTTCTGACACAATCACAAAGCTATTTTGATAAACATTACTATACAAGTGTTTTAGAATCAAATTCATTTTTCATTTTTGTATAAATGTGCATCTTGAGTTGAAAGCGACGATTCTTAAATGAAGACCCTTCCTGACAGTTGTGTCTATAAAATTGGTTTAAATCTCCAATTTTGACATTATTTCCTAAAAGATCTTTTGCCTTTATAGAAAATCCCATTAGTTTTCTTAATATCTGAATTAGAAAAACTGAAAATTTTGTGCATTTAAGAATGAAAATAGCTTTATTAATGTGTCAGAATGTATCCAATTTAGATTTGAGAAAAAAATTGCATAAAAAAAGATGGCTGATCCTGAATGTATTCAGCTAAATATCCAGCAATATTTGACCAGCTATTGTTCAGTATTCAGCCAACTGAATATTCAGCAAAAGGTACAAATGCCAAATAGTGGCTGAATATTCGTTACCCCCCCTATTTTACTAGCTATTATGCATGAAATATAAAAAAAAAATGTATGAGGAAATATATGTGCATGAAATTCTAAGAAAAAGAGAAAAATTGTCCAAAAACAAGTAAAAATACTAAAAAGAAGTAATGTTCATGTTTACAAATTGCAGTAAAATTACCCTCAGTTTTCATTTTTAACTACTTGCCTTACGTTTGAATATTGTGTTTTGGTATACAGTGGAACTTCCATTTAACGAAGTCTCATCATTACACTTAAAAACTTCGTTATGAAGAAAATTTGTTAAATAGAAATTAACTTAAATTCATGAAATTTTTTCTTGAGATATGACAAATAAGTATATTGGATTCAGAAGCATTTGATTCAGTTTTAATTATGAAGCCGTCTTTTACAAAACAGTTGTGTACGGTCGATGAAATCACGTCACATTCCCAAGCTTTGGCCCAAGCTTTCATCAGCTCTGATACACAGAATCTCAAACTAATGTTTTCACTACATCGGCTTTTTTCTGTCTTTTTCGATAATGTACTTCAAGATTTTTTTATTATTCCTTAGACTAATGATTGAAGTTTAGCTGTATTGGCAGGAACAAAAATAACTTTGATGTTCTTCGATTTGTATTTTGAAGTACGTTCTTTTGGACGTACAAAGCAATTGTCTATCAGCAATGGAAGGTCAGAATGGTACCTGTCTGACTCTAATAGATATTTTTTGTTTCAATGCATCTGACGCCATTGCGACACCTCATCTTCTATATCATTGAAGGTAAAAAGGGAATTTTGACTTCCCCCAACTGTCAGCGTTGGAGTCTCGGAGTGGGAGAATAGTGATAACTAGTGTTTTTCTTAGTGTGAAAAAAATTGTTTTATTTAGCACCAAGCAGAATGGAAATTATTTAAATGTGTTCATTTTCATACAATCGAATCCGCTGAAATAAATTTGCATATCCTTCAAATAGCAATCACTTAATTTGAATTCTGTACACGTACAAAAGTGGAATAAACTTCGTTATATAAAATATATTTTTCGTAATGTGGAGATTAATTTACATGCTAATGGTGTTCAAAGTCAAAGTTCTGTAGAAAATTTCGTTAAGTAGAAAACTTCGTTAAATAGGGACTTCGTTAAAGGGAAGTTCCACTGTATTTTTAATTTTAGTTTGACTTTTACTTCTTGTATGGCATTAATTAATAAAGGACAGGTTTAGAATGCTTAAGTCATCATTTCATCTAAAAATTTGTAGATTAATAGATAGCCAATAGTAGAAAATATCTTCCAAGTAATAAAGAATGCTACTTAAAAATAATTTAGAATATTGTGTACAAATTTTGCAGTAATTTATCTCATATGTCAGAAATAATTGCTTATTTAAAATTTTATGTAATTTATAATCTTCTGCCATATATTATTGGTTAGTTTATTTTAGATGTTGTTTGCATAGAAACATTCAAATCATATATGTGTTTAAAGAAATTTGTTTTTCATTAATGCATAATTCATTGAATGCATAATGCATATTTAAATTTAATTATACAGATTAATAGAAATTAATTTTTCAGTCAAATTATTTTATTGAAATTAATCTTCATAGTTAACTTGAAAAGTGGGTCATTTATTTTCGTTAGTTACACTTCTTTTCTAACATATATCATTTGCTTAAGGTAAGATTGAAACTGCAGGTAACTGATTGAAATTTGTAACATGTGATGTGTTCAGAAATCTCACAGAAATTTCATTATTCAACTTATTTTTCTATTACTAACTTTTTTCTCTTGCAATTTCAACTAATGTACAAGAAATTAAATGAAATTTGAGCTGTGACTTACAAATATGATTGTTGTTTAATATTCTTTTATCTTGTCTCATTGCAGAAAAAAGAAAAAAAAAATTGGTTATTAGTCAGATCACTAAAAATGTTTCTTTGTTGGCTGATTGGTTTTTCAGTGATCTTGGATCAGTGGATCACCAATGATTTCAAACATTTCATAGTCGTTACATATGCTGTTATTCATCTCAAAGATAAAAAAATGCTCTCATTCTCAGGAGTGGTAGTGTATTTACACCCTCATCTTGAAGAATTGAAATAGAATTAGAAATCTATTGATACTCCTCGGTATGGCACTGATTTGAGACTTCTGCAGTCTTTCATTACTGTTTAACTTTTATAATATTTGTTCATTACATGAAAAATGACAAAATCACATAATTCGTATTGGTTTATCTAGTGGATTTTTTTTTTTAATTGTAATATTTTGAGGAACCAGTGCTTACATTAGTATTTAATATATTTATATATATATATATGACTTTACTAATATTTTTCAGATATTTTTTCTTATAAAAATTTCCTGTGCATTTAAAATAAATTGTGAGAAATTAAATTTTCATTGGTTCAAATCATCTATATTGGTAGCATAATCAAGTTGTGCTCATCAGCAATATTATGGGATTTATTAATAACATAGGCAAAATTGGATAGTTCATTAGATCAAATTTACTTTTAAAACTTGTGAAATACTTTAAATATTTTAAAACAATCAATCTTTTTTTTAGATTATTTATTTATTTATTTTTTATATTTTTTAAATCAAACGATGAATTAACTTAGAAGATAGTTAAATCTTTTAAAGGTTGTTTGGGAGTTTATTCTTGTTATGACTTTTACTCAACGACATTGTGCTTTTTAAGTTTAATTTTAAATAATTTTCTAATGTGTGAAAAAATAGTTATTTTAGTGTTAAGATTTTTTTTTCTAGGTGTGTATACAAAAAATAGGAATTTTAGGATGTACTTATCTACAAAGCAAGGAAAGAAATCTCCTTTGGTTTTATCTCCTTGTAATAAATATGTACCTCTTGTCCATCCAGAATATAGGGAACAGGCTCTCTTTTATGATTCTCTTGTTACATATTTTAGGTAATGTAACTATTTAATTATTGTTAAAATTGTTGCTATAGTTTTCATTATCAATTAGTGTAAATTTTCAGAAATTATAGATATGTATTTGTCATTAATGACTTGCATTTTAATTCAATCCATATTTTTTATGAAATCTAGTTCAGTTTTATACCAATTGATTTACAAATGTATGTATTAGTAAATATGTCCCTTATCTTATGTTTAAAAAAAATAATAATCACTATCCAGTTATGTTAGTTGAGTTCACAAAATCAAAATAATATTATAATCTTTAAACATCTTTAGCATAATTATTAATAGATTTTTCTGAAACCAGGTTCTTTCCATAGGATTTCTGCTGTTTTGTTTAGATACAGTGAAAGTTGACATAGATGAAAAATGTTATCGTACTAGGAAAACACACAGTTAGCCACAATGAAAGCTTGAACATATTTTTTTTCTTTCTTTTCCCTTAGTTTATCAACTGCAATTCAGCAACTTACTTTTCAGTAAAATACTACTGATGCTGAAAACTTGCACCAACAACATTTTCATTAAAATTTGCATCTAAAAACATTCCTTGTTAGATCACTAAACTCTCTATCATTAACCACCTAACACCACCACTATCACCTTTGAAAAAAAAAATAAAAAAGATAAATAAATAAATTAAATAAATAAAGAGGGTATTTACTATACTCAAACAGTAGAATAAAAATAATATAAATAAATGTAAAGCAAGAAGGAAAAATTAACTAGTAGATTGTCTATAAATATAAAACAGTTCTTTTTTCAGCTAATCATATGGAAAAGCTTAATATGGCACATATGTCATTTTTTTCTGATTATGCTTCATATATCTAAATGCTTTATATGATGTGTAACAAATGAAAGAGAGGAGAGAAAAACCCGAAAATTGTTTTACTAAAAATGACATTGATTTGATAAAACTCTTGCATGAAAAAAAAATAAATAAATAATGAAATTTCTTATGTTTTAATAAATCGGTTGAGTATTGTTCAGATTCCTTTTTACAAGAATCAAACATTAGGAATTTGTTATTGTTTTGAAATATTACTGTTACATGGCACATAAACTTTTCTTTACTTGTCTTTACTTACTTAATATTTTGAGTGTTGAAAATAAACATAGACTTTATAGTTCTCTTCCCATTTTCTTCGTACTGCCTATCTTGTTAATATCATCTTGCCAAAGTAAAGCTGCATTTGTTAAAGAGAAGAATATCTGATAAATAATAACCTCCAATTTTTCTGATATTTAACTCTGGTAAATATTTAATTTTCACACTGATAAAGATTTAATTTTTCCTCCTGTTCTTTTTATATATATTGTTTTGGCTGGCATATATGGTTTTCGAAAATTTAATCATATGTTTATCATGTCAGTTGGACATTATCAGGACCGTGCAAAGAGAAAACTGCGCCCGGGGCAAAGTTTCAATTTGGCGCCACCCTCCCCTTCTTTTTGTGACAGGTAACACAAAACTGATAAAGTACAGAAACAGAAATAAATTATATTAAATAAACATTTCGCGTTTATGTTGGAACTTTAAAAGGTTTAATTTTAATTCAGAAATTGCAAACAACTAAATAGCGTAAGAGAAAATTGCACTTATTTGTTGGAGAGATCATGATATTTTGAGATAGAAAAAAAAAAAAAAAGAATGATGGAAAGAGAAAAAGAAATTCCCCGTAAAATGATCGATGACCAAAAAATGAATAAATAAATAAATAAAACCGTGGTTGGTAGTATAAATTTGGTGCCCCCTCAATTTCCGCGCCTGGGGCGAAGGCCCCCTTCGCCCCCCCTCTTCGCATGGCCCTGGACATTATGTGTACACTTTGTGTAGGTATTCCTTAAGCACCCGTCTTGATTTGACTTTAAATTATAAGATTTCATATGTTTTAATTTTTATTATGCTCTTATTTATTTTACTATTGTATGTCTTGTTGATTGTTTACCCCCATTCATTTAGGTCTCAGAAAATAGGCAAAATATTAAATTACGAAGAGAACAGTCAAAGAAATATTTTAAATAATCCCCTTTCACACATGAAAATTGATAAGCCTGGTAATTTTTTAAATATATATTTTCTACTGATATTTAATGTAATAAAATAATGTCTTTCTTAAATTTTAGAAATTTTTGTGTAGTTAAAGATTAGACAGACATTATTGCCTTAGTATCAAATAAATCAAAACTCCAAGTCACCAAAACATTAAAAAAATGTTTATTTTTGTTTTAAGTAAATATTCATTTTTTTCCCACTTAAATATATAGCTTTCTTATTTATCATAATCTCATTATTATTTGAAATTTTTCTGGTACTTTTCCCTTACTTTTTTTACCATTTTATATTTTGTGTTTGATTTATAGCTAAGATCTCTTCTAATATTCATGCTAAGTTAACTTACTATTATACTGTACTAATAATTAAATTACTATCTTAAAATTATTTCAAATGCAATAAAAATATTTATAGAAAGAGTACCGGATAATAAGCTACATTTAAATGTTTATAGACAGTAGAAAATTTCTGCTTGTATGCTAACATTATTATTTGAGGTGGTTAGAATGACAGTGGAGTAAGTCAATATTTAGTAATTTGAGAAATGAAGGGTTTTGGGAAATTTGTCGTATTGCTGTTGCATTAAGTGGTCCAATTTGATCTGCCCTCTAGTGACTCCCTAAGTGAACTATGACAAATTTGAATACCACGCTGAACAGAAATTAATATACGTTCAGTAAAAATATGATTATCTAGATTTTTCAAATTTTTGACTTATTCCACTGTCATTCTAACCTCCTCATTTATAAGTTACAAACTGTTTGGTGAGTTTATTCATTCAAAATAAATAAATCATAAAATGTAATACTTTATTATCCATAGAAGTGTGAATATTTTTATTTTGAAACTAAAATTAGATGGTTATTTAAAAGTTTTTACTGTTGATGTTTCTTTGTTATTACATTGTTAGGTATATCAGGTTGTGCTTCATCTCCATTTCCTAAATTAGACAATTTCGTTTTGGGAATTATTAAAGATGAAGCAGCTGTTGGTTTTATTCGAAAATGGACATATGTCAGTAAAGCACAAAAAATTGTGTATGACATTGGCAATTATCGATTTTGTGGCAACATCGGTCGTCATCACAAAAGTAATAATATCAAGTAAGTAAAAGATGCTGCACATTATCTTCTTAAAGCTCTGTGTTTATACATTTTAAAATTTTGTCATTCATAATTTTCACATATCTTGTAACTGTTTATCTATACTAATATTATAAAGAAGTAACATTTGTTTATCGGAGGCAATCTCTGGAACTACCAAACCAATTTCAAAATTTCTTTCGAAATAATAATGGTAACAGTCTTTGTTCAAATATAGGCTAATTTTTATATCTGTGTCACTTCTCCCAAGGAAGTGCAAGAGTAAACAAGTTGGAAATTGTACGTTAATTGTGACAAATGAGGTGCGTTAGTACTAGAGCTGGTTTTAGAATGTAAAAAAATCATCGTTATTATTTCAGAGAAATGAATTATATCGTCTGTTAAGAGCGAAATGAGCATGCCTTTTTTTTTCTTATTACGTATGCTATGTTTAGATATGTAATTTTTATTTCTGACACCAGACAGCGCTGCAAAATTCACGTAGGAGATCTTGCTTTTCAAATTATTACCTCCATGGTATAATATTTCTATGACTCACGATGAACAAATCTCTTGTTTTTCTTTACTTTAACGGATTGAGATATATTCAGCTGTTAACCTAATTTCCACTGAAGTTATCTCAGAATCTATACATTTTTTAATGTAACTCATCTCTCAAACAAACAATTGTTTTGAACGATCTTTCTAAAAATGTAACTTTTATGCAATTTTATTCAAAAAAATAATTTTGAATAAAAATAGCCGCTTGGTATATGAAAAAAGAAGTGGTTAGCATGTATTTGTCTTCCCTTATTATATAGATTACGTATGATAGGATTTAATAGAATAAAGAAAACTTTTATTAATATCTTTTTAAGTTTTGATTCGATTTTCATAAAATTTTATATGGCTCGACAAAATTCTGCAATGATTATATATATTAAATTTCAAACCATTTGGTTGGGTAGTTTTTGCGCTGTTATATGCGGTCAGACCAGAAGACGACTATAGGTGCTATGTATTTATATAATTACAAGCATGCCTAAAAATTATGATTTATTTCAAACTGAAGGGGCTCAAAAGTTGAAATTTGACATAGTGATAACTTTTAAAATGTAAATGCTCACTAAGAACACTTAACCAAAACTTAAAAGGGGAAAGGGTATTAAAATGAACAGAAAACGTTCTAAAGTCACGATTACTTTAAAACTGTCCAACCTATTTTGAGACCGCTTTCAGTATTATAATGATTTTCCATCTCTGTTTGAATATAGACTACTGTTTTTATCTTGGGATCCCTCCTTGTGGAGTGCAAGAGAGTTAAATGTTCTAAAATTATGTTATCTTTGTAACTGATAGAGCTAGACATTTGATGAAAGATGACATGGTGCTTACTTTTAAGACATAAATGTTCGCTAAGAATGAGATCTATTAAATTATAAATTTAAAAGAGTGAAATGAGCAGAAAATTTTATAAAGTTTCTCTGTTTCTAGTACTACCAAACCGATTTTTTAAATTCTTTCGATATAATAATGGAAAGAGTCTCTGTTCAAACATAGGCTACTTTTTATCTCGATACCATAGCACCCAAGGAGGGGAGAAGACGGCAGGAGTAAAATACATTCTAAAATTATGATTTCGAAACTTTCAAGCTTAGAAATTTTAAATTTGATATGCAGCTTCATTTGAATGTGATATGTGAATTTCAAATGGGTCATGTTAAAGAGGAACATTATATAATTATTATATATTTTACTTTGACTTCTATAAAACTGCCAGGCCTATAAACTTCGTATTTGGAAAATTTCAACAACCACACATGCTTTGCATTAATATTTGCTGTTAAATTGTTATTAGTTAATTTTACAATGTCTGTATTTTTATTTTATTTTATGTTTTTATAAAATATAGATAGATTTTGTTCTCAGTGTTGAGCAAAAATGAATAGATATAAGTAGAAGGAAACTTTGTTCACAACTTTTAATTAACTTTTGTTGAAATAGTACTAGTGCATAAAAAAAAAAATAAATAAATAAATAAATAAAATTTTGGGTAATAATTAATATATTTTTATGATATAATTTAAGAGATACAAAATGAGGTAAATTAGTCTATTCTTTACTTGATTTATAGAAAGCTCAAAAATAGAAATGAATTTAGAGAATATCATCTAAAATTTAAAAAAATGTAGAGCTTTTTTTTCTTTTTCTTTTTTTCTTTTTTCTTTTTTTTTTTTTTTTTTTTTATATCATAGGGTAACTAAATTTGAAAATAAATTATTCATATTTTTCAATTTAAACTCCTTAATGTTCATTAAATTTTATTAATTTTCTTGACCACACAGGTAAAGAAAAAATATTCTAAAATTTGTTACAATGCAATTGTTGTACTATAAATTAAAAATTTTATTCCTGAATTTTTCATCTTTTAAATGCATTGTTTTTAAACCTAGACTGGATTTCCACTCATTTGGTTAAGTCAGGGAGAATAATAATAATAATAATAAAAAACAACGTAAGAAAGAAATTATAGTATCAAAGAAATAAAGCTTTCATTAACAAATAAATAAATAAATAAATAAATAAATAAAAAATAATAATTTTTCTGTTTTCTTTTCCAACAAATAAAGATAAAACTCGTCCACTTTTCAACAGATTTTTGCTTTTTTTTAAATATGTCTTAATATCCCCTCCCCCTTGTCCTTCTCCCACCCACACATAACATACACAGTTTAAAATATCTTTAAAACTCTTTGCACTATTTTATTTTTTGTTATTTTCTTGTAACAATAAATAAATAAATGATGATCTAAATCTTCCATTGAAAATTTCTGTTTTACCTCAGCACACAAAATTTTAAATCTTTAGAACTTTTAATTTATTTTTTCTATCTTGCTTGTTATTCTGTAGTAAAAATAAATAATCTGAATTATCCTCTCCCCTCCCCCCCTTTCAGAATTTCTGCTTTTTTCATTTTGCCCTTCCCTACACACACACCCCTCCCAGCATACAAAATTTAAAATCTTTATTTATTTAATTTTTAATTTTTTTGTTGTATTTGTTACTCTATTGTAATTAATAAATAATTAAATAATAATCTAAATAATCCCCCCCCCCCCTTCCTTAAATTTTTATCCTCTTTCCTCCCAGCAAAAGTAAGAGAGAGAGAGAGAGAGAAAAATATTATTTTGCAGCTTGTCTATCTTCACCCCTGAACAAAACAAAACAAGTTATTTATCAAACATCTGCATCTGTTGCAGTCTGTATGAGCAATTTCTTATCAGCCTGCAAATATTCCTCTTTTGTTCAACTGACCCTTCCTGTAACAGATCTTCAATAGATCTGGTACCTCAGAGGAATAATCTACTAGAGGCCACATCTCTTTGTTATATTGTTGAAAATCCGGTTTCAGGATCAGCTCGGATTGGCGCTTTAAAAATGTCTGTTTTGGCGGTGATCGCTTTCTTGGCAACTTCGATTTCATTCTCGCAATAAAAATAAACGTAAACAAACCAAAACGAAACTGTTGCTCCTTCTAAGATTTAATCTCAAAGAGGAAGGATAGAAATAAGTTATGAGAGTCCCACCCATGGTGAAAAAAGGATTGTTTAATCTTCTGGATGGATTTTCTTTTTCTGTTTTTGCTGCTGTATTTTATTTTAATGTTATAATATGGCTTTGTCCTTGTAATAAATGTTACTTAAATTATATTTTTTTTATTAGTGATATAAGATATTAAGTACGATAACACAAAATATTTCGAGATTTCTGCTTGGAAAGCTTCAATCTGACACAATCATTTCACGAAATGTAACAAATTAATGTCAGATTTTTTTTAATTCTAAAAATGCATTAAATTTAGCAGGCATTATTAAAATAACAGAAAATCGAACAGTATTTACAGTATCTTTTTTTTCTTTCTTACAAAAGTGAATAATTTGTGGAAAGTTAGCAGTGGCATGTTATAAAATATTATTTGATTTGATAATGTATTTTATAGGTTTTGAAAACTTGAAATCACATACTGTCTTTATGTAACAATACATTCTATAGAACATATTTTTGCTGCAATCCAGAATTTTTGTTTTGCTTTTGATGTTCCAATTTAAAGGCATATTTTTGGCAATCTTTCATATATACATATATATATATATATATATATTTAATTGAAAGTATAAATGTATTACAATATTTTTAATCAAAAGGAAAACATCGATAGATAACATTATACGCATGTATAGAAAAAAAATACAAATGCACAGTATTTTTTTTTTTTTTTTTTTTTTTTTTTGTATGAAAAATAAAAATTTCAGGATATTTCATATCTACTAAGTTAGAACTTGTGTAATTTTTTCTCAGTTAAAATAACTATTATTTTGCATAAGTTTCTGAGAAGAAATAATTTGCAACTTTTGGATGCTATAAAAAATTAAGTTTAACTCTCAAGTGTTTTTTTTTTCTTTACAATTATTGAAAATAATAACCACCGGCAACTATTGAAGATGTTGACTTCTAAACAATACTTGCTGTCATAATTAGATGCTATAAAACCTTCTCAAATACAAAATGGCTACTTTATGATTTTAGGTACATTTCGTAAGAAATACTACCTATTACATTCTCCCCTATGTTGGACTTTCTGAAAAGTTTTTTGCAGATCTACGCCGATCATCACTTCCAGAACCCAAAACCACCCCCAATTCAAAACTTTTATCTATCTATCTATCTAGATCACTTTTTTATGGACACGATAACTTCAATAATTCTGCACAAATCTCTTCCAAACTGATACACAAAATTAAAGTGCATAATATCTTGGTCAAGTTCGATAATGGGCAAAATCGAACCAAAGGGAGGGGGGGGGGGGGTGAAAACAGAAAAATCCCCATAGGTTCTTAATTATGATACGTATCGAATCCGTTTAAAGTTATTAATACTTCTAGAAAAAGGGCCGAAAATTTATGTATGACAGATTTTTGATATTAAAAATGACCTCAAGGGGGGGGGGGGGGGGGAGGGGATAGGGTTTAAGAAGAAAAGAATTCAAAACTTCGTCAATTCACAAGATATCAAATCTGCTTAAATTTATTATAAATCCTCTTAATAGTATCTACAACTTTTACTTTGACAAGTTTTTTTATAAGACCAACTCTTATAGCCCGAAAGGAAAAAAAATCCTGTCTACAGACACAGGTAGATTTTAAAGTGGGTGGTCTAAACTGCCGAATCATGGCAAAAAGGTCATTTCTTATGCAATTCCCAATAAACAGGTGCCCCACTATCTGTATTTTCAAAATCTACCTGTGCCTGTAGGCCGAGCCGTCAGGAAATTGTTTCATTAATTTGTGATCGGAAATGTATGAAATTGGCAGGTGTTCTTATTTAGTTTGCTATCAAAAGTGGCTTTCAATAAAAGCAGAAGATATTTCAGAAAAGTCCGTCAGCATTTTGAACCGAATTTCTGATGCCGCAGCACTTGAAAGAAGAAAAATGTTGTCACATGACAGGAATCACTTATTGTACTGTCCTCTTAAAAAAATAAATTTTGAAATTTTCTTTATATAAAGTATAATAAAGAATTTTAAAAATTAAACATAGCTAAATTTTTACAGCTTGTTCGATGATTTTAATATATTGAGTATTTTAAATTTTATCACTTTATTACAAAATGGCAGACAATTAAGCTCTTGCTTAATCACAAATTCTTATTTGAAAAAAAAACACTTTTCTAAAAAGTAACTCATGTTATCAAAAAAAAAAAAAAAAAAACACCTGATGTAATCAGCTGAAAATGATGCATTTTATTACCTATTAATGGTATAACCTAAAAACAATTAAAAAATTATGCAGATATTCTAAAATTTTATTATAATAAGAAAATCTGTAAAAATGAAGTTCATGCTTTTGCCAGGTACAATATCAATGGGTTTAAAAAAATGTATAAATAATCAATATTTAGGTAATAAACTCAATTTCACATGAGAAATCTTACAAAAAGAATAATCCCCCCCCCCCCCTCCCTCTCTCAAGAAAACATTCCTGTGAAATACAACAGCGTTTCCTGATGCGGCCGTTTCTTTGCAGCTGAAAATGGAACAATTTTGTGGCATTTTGATTTAATAAGTTCTTAAAAGAACTGTTTTGAATTTAAAATATTAGTCAATTTCTAGAAAAACAACAACAGCACAGACAGGCACAGACACAATATAAAGTTTCGGCGGGAAATTCGGAGAAATTCCACGTAGATTTTGGCGGGAGAAAAACCAGTTTGGCGGAATAAATCTACCACCACCACCACTGATGTCTGTCTACGAAAAGGTTACCAATGTGGGGTCTAGTATATTGTAAGGTCTATGTCTGGTACACTATATCCCTTACAATGATAAGACACAGGACATGTTTTTGTGTGTTTGTTTGTGCAAAATAACCTATGATATTCTTAGAATACTGTGAGTCAGTTTCAGGTAATCCAAGAAAAATTTTATTAGTTGGAAATAATTGCTTGCTTGGTTGGTAATTTGTTTCTTTTTGCTGAGTTCACTGGATATTTCAAGCCTTATTTCAGTTGTATAATTTTTTCCATTAAACTTGTGTGGTGAGTGATTGTAAATTCTTATTATTATTTATATGTCACTATTAAAATAGTACAGGAAATTTATTCACCTAAATTTATCTAGGTATAGATTAGTTTTTCATAAATTATATGTACTGCTTCAGTGGCGTATCCAGGGGGTGGGCTGATGGGGCTACAGCCCCCCCCTCCCCCCCCCGAAATTTTCAAGAGTAAAATGAAAAAAAGTGCTTTTTTCTTTCTTTTTTAGATAAATTTCTAATTTTTTTTCTGTTATACAGCGGATTAGCCATTCTCGTTAGTCCATATTAGTCCGCATTGACATCGCAGCATTAACATGGTAAGGGGGCTGATGGGGTTACAGCCCCCCCCTCCTCCCGAAATAGTCGAACATCTCATGAAAATAGTGCTGTTTTTTTCTTCTTTGAGATAAATTTGTATTTTTTTTTTTTGTTATACAACAGACTATCCACTCTCTTCTTTTTAGTCCCATATTAGTCCACATTGCCATCAGAGCATACCTAAAAAGGCAAAGGGGGCTGATGTGGTTACAGACCCCCCCCCTCCCCAAATAGTTGAACATCTCATGAAAATAGTGCTGTTTTTTTCTTCTTTGAGATAAATTTGTATTTTTTTTTTTTGTTATACAACAGACTATCCACTCTCTTCTTTTTAGTCCCATATTGTTCCACATTGCCATCAGAGCATACCTAAAAAGGCAAAGGGGGCTGATGTGGTTACAGGCCCCCCCCTTCCCCAAATAGTTGAACATCTCATGAAAATAGTGCTGTTTTTTTCTTCTTTGAGATAAATTTGTATTTTTTTTTTTTTTGTTATACAACAGACTATCCACTCTCTTCTTTTTAGTCCCATATTATTCCACATTGCCATCAGAGCATACCTAAAAAGGCAAAGGGGGCTGATGTGGTTACAGCCCCCCCCCCTCCCCAAATAGTTGAACATCTCATGAAAATAGTGCTGTTTTTTTCTTCTTTGAGATAAATTTGTATTTTTTTTTTTTGTTATACAACAGACTATCCACTCTCTTCTTTTTAGTCCCATATTATTCCACATTGCCATCAGAGCATACCTAAAAAGGCAAAGGGGGCTGATGTGGTTACAGCCCCCCCCCTCCCCAAATAGTTGAACATCTCATGAAAATAGTGCTGTTTTTTTCTTCTTTGAGATAAATTTGTATTTTTTTTTTGTTATACAACAGACTATCCACTCTCTTCTTTTTAGTCCCATATTATTCCACATTGCCATCAGAGCATACCTAAAAAGGCAAAGGGGGCTGATGTGGTTACAGCCCCCCCCCCCTCCCCAAATAGTTGAACATCTCATGAAAATAGTGCTGTTTTTTTCTTCTTTGAGATAAATTTGTATTTTTTTTTTTTTGTTATACAACAGACTATCCACTCTCTTCTTTTTAGTCCCATATTATTCCACATTGCCATCAGAGCATACCTAAAAAGGCAAAGGGGGCTGATGTGGTTACAGCCCCCCCCCCCTCCCCAAATAGTTGAACATCTCATGAAAATAGTGCTGTTTTTTTCTTCTTTGAGATAAATTTGTATTTTTTTTTTTTGTTATACAACAGACTATCCACTCTCTTCTTTTTAGTCCCATATTATTCCACATTGCCATCAGAGCATACCTAAAAAGGCAAAGGGGGCTGATGTGGTTACAGCCCCCCCCCCCTCCCCAAATAGTTGAACATCTCATGAAAATAGTGCTGTTTTTTTCTTCTTTGAGATAAATTTGTATTTTTTTTTTTTTTGTTATACAACAGACTATCCACTCTCTTCTTTTTAGTCCCATATTATTCCACATTGCCATCAGAGCATACCTAAAAAGGCAAAGGGGGCTGATGTGGTTACAGCCCCCCCCCCCTCCCCAAATAGTTGAACATCTCATGAAAATAGTGCTGTTTTTTTCTTCTTTGAGATAAATTTGTATTTTTTTTTTTTGTTATACAACAGACTATCCACTCTCTTCTTTTTAGTCCCATATTATTCCACATTGCCATCAGAGCATACCTAAAAAGGCAAAGGGGGCTGATGTGGTTACAGCCCCCCCCCTCCCCAAATAATTGAACATCTCATGAAAATAGTGCTGTTTTTTTCTTCTTTGAGATAAATTTGTATTTTTTTTTTTTTGTTATACAACAGACTATCCACTCTCTTCTTTTTAGTCCCATATTATTCCACATTGCCATCAGAGCATACCTAAAAAGGCAAAGGGGGCTGATGTGGTTACAGCCCCCCCCCCCTCCCCAAATAGTTGAACATCTCATGAAAATAGTGCTGTTTTTTTCTTCTTTGAGATAAATTTGTATTTTTTTTTTTTGTTATACAACAGACTATCCACTCTCTTCTTTTTAGTCCCATATTATTCCACATTGCCATCAGAGCATACCTAAAAAGGCAAAGGGGGCTGATGTGGTTACAGCCCCCCCCCCTCCCAAAATAGTTGAACATCCCATGAAAGTAGTTCTGTTTTTTTCTCTTTGAGATAAATTTGTATTATTTTTTTATCATACAATAGACTACCCACTATCTTCTTTTTAACCCCATATTAGTCCACAATGACATTAGAGCATACCTAAAAAGGCAAAGGGGGCTGATGTGGTTACAGCCCCCCCCCCTCCCCAAATAGTTGAACATCTCATGAAAATAGTGCTGTTTTTTTCTTCTTTGAGATAAATTTGTATTTTTTTTTTTTTTTGTTATACAACAGACTATCCACTCTCTTCTTTTTAGTCCCATATTATTCCACATTGCCATCAGAGCATACCTAAAAAGGCAAAGGGGGCTGATGTGGTTACAGCCCCCCCCCCCCTCCCCAAATAGTTGAACATCTCATGAAAATAGTGCTGTTTTTTTCTTCTTTGAGATAAATTTGTATTTTTTTTTTTGTTATACAACAGACTATCCACTCTCTTCTTTTTAGTCCCATATTATTCCACATTGCCATCAGAGCATACCTAAAAAGGCAAAGGGGGCTGATGTGGTTACAGCCCCCCCCCCTCCCAAAATAGTTGAACATCCCATGAAAGTAGTTCTGTTTTTTTCTCTTTGAGATAAATTTGTATTATTTTTTTATCATACAATAGACTACCCACTATCTTCTTTTTAACCCCATATTAGTCCACAATGACATTAGAGCATACCTAAAAAGGAGAAGGGGACTGATGGGTTACAGACCCCCCCCTTCCCGAAATAGTCGAAAATCTCGTGAAAAAATTTGCTATTTTCTTCTTCTTTGAGATGAATTTATAATTTTTTTTGGTTATACAACAGACTACCCACTCTCTTCTTTTTAGCCCGATATTAATTCACATAGACATCAGAGCGTATCTAAAAAGGGGAAGGGTCTGATGGGGTTACAGGGGGCCCCCTCTTCCCGAAATAGTCGAACATCTCATGTAAATAATGCTGTTTTTTCTTCTTTGGATAAATTTGTATGTTTTTTGCTATACAACAGACTACCCACTTTCTTCTCTTTATTCCCATATTAGTACAGAGTAACACCACAGCATATCCAAAGAGGGGAAAGGGGCTGATGGGGGGCACAGACCTCCCAAAATAGTCAAAAATGGAATGAAAAAAGTGCCGATTTTTCTCTTTATGTTTGAGATAAAATTATATATTTTTTTTTCTGTCATGCAATGGACAACCCAATCTATTTTCTTTACTCCCATATTAGTACACAAGGGGTGGGGGTTATGGGGTAACAGCTCCTTTCCCCTTCCGAAGTGTCCGCCGTGAAATTAAAAAAAAAACTGACTTTGTTTCTTACTTTTTGAGATAAATTTGTTTTATTTTCTAGCGCACAACGAATTTGTTTTCTCGTTAGCCCCATATGCCTCTCAGTCCTGCAATCAAAATTACTTGAGACCACAAAATCTATTTTCAAATGACTGAAAAACAGTTCCACACATGTTTTAGTGGATACTTAAATACGTATAATATGCTCAATTGGCAAGATCTAGAAGTAGTTTAATTAATTTAAAGAATATTTAACTCTCTTCCACAAATGATGCCAAGACTAAGGAGGTATATTAGTGCGCAGTGACATTAAACATTATCGCCAAATCAGCAAATGCACGAACTGAATTTTTCTTTGTGAATGGCAATGTCAAGCAAGATTATTGATTTTCGGTTTTGAAAGGGTCTTTTAAAGATGCCCAGTAGTAATACTAAAAAAATAATCTCCTGTTGATTTGTTTGTTCCTGGTCTTTTTACTAGCGAACTAGTTTTATTTACGTTACGTGTTTTTCTAGATTTAAGGCTGTTCTCCAATACAAACTGGCTACTTTATGACATATTTTTTAATTTGCTCGGAAACGCATGAAATTCACAGGTCTTTTTATTCAGAAACTTTGCAGTCGAAACACGTTTTCCCCTTTTTTTTTTTTTTTTTTTTTTTTTTGTAAAGGTTAGAAAATTTTTCAGAAAGCACTGTCTAAGTTGACGTTTTGAATCGGATTCCCGACGCTGCAGCCTGTGAAACACGAAAAACGAGTCATTAATACGTTACCAGAATCACTTATAACTCGATAAGTAATCTATTTACCAAAAAATGGAAAACTCATCTCGATTCCAAATCTCTTCCATAGTCAGGCCTGCCAGTCTAATGCCTTTGCGTTTAAAAATGTGTCAAAGCTTCCCGTTGATGAGCAGGGAGGAAGATACCTTTTTCAATATTTCAGTGTACAAGGGATCCATCAAAAGATAAAAATTCTTAATTACTCTTCTATGAAAGTACAATATTACAAATAATGTTCTTTTCTAATCGCTCTTATTTTGACACGACACACTTTAGTATCGGCATTTTTACCATTTGGAATGTTTAACAAAAGAAGCATAGCATTAAATAAATTCACAGGTTAAAAATAAATTTTCTTACAATTTTACTTACCTTTTTTTTTTTAAGTTGAGTAATATTGTTAGCCATAATTCAATAACTTTAATTCTTTTTAAAAAAAGTGAAATCTGATCTTTAGTTTCCAATTAATTCTTAACTTGTCCCTTTCTTCACAAATTTGATGAGTTTTTTTAACATACGTTTCTTGAAGGTTAATAGCCATACGTTTGATTAAAATCCCAGGAGCATGTATACGAAGGGAAGGGGGATATCAAGAAGGAATGCTTGCTACCCTTAAGATTTTGAATTAAATTTTTGTTGGTATTAAAAAGAGATTTTGCAAAGAAAGTTTGTTTATCCTGAACAGACTCTGACCATCAAAATTTTGGGCCATGGCAACAGAAAATATTTTTGGCCCTAATCGTAGATTATCACATTTTAACAAATACTGTGAATGAGAAGTGTATGAATATAACTATGTAGTGCGCCTATTTAAATGAAAGACTGAGAATAAATGTGAACTGAAGTTGGATTATTATTATTATTATTGAAATTTCTTCGTAAAAATTAACTTTACACACTCAAATATCATGTTAAATAAACATGAACTAATGTTGCACAACTTTAAAAACATACGCAACCCAAAGAAAATGATATTTTATAAATAAGACAGTCATAAAATTAAAACATTTTTAAACGTTTAAAACACATATGAAGAAGCTGAAATAAATTGGGCGCACTATGAGAAACTTAAATCTTCAAATGAGAAGAAAAATTATAAATATACTTATGATATCACTGGTAATTTTAGCTTACATAAGTTGTGTAATGAATCTAGAAATTTTAATTTCTTAATCTGTTAAGGTTGTTTACAATAAAATTGATTTGAAACACCATAAATTTTTGGGCCCCTTAAATATGTGAGTTCTTGGAAAGTACCTCACGTGCCTTGGCAGAAATAGGGAATCGATCCTAAAATAGAAAAAAATTATGAAAAAAAAATTTGTTTGAGATTGTCTCAAGCAAAATTAATTTATTGTCAAGCAAGAA
This sequence comes from Maratus michaelseni, assembly GCA_963931845.1. Lineage (NCBI taxonomy): Eukaryota > Metazoa > Arthropoda > Arachnida > Araneae > Salticidae > Maratus > Maratus michaelseni. The sequence continues at coordinate 376,315,874 of OZ007591.1, forward strand.
TCGTAGCCAGAATTTAGGGTAGAAGGAGACAACTTTAAAGATTATAAGTTACAATGACTTTCTTTTAAATGAAAGTATATGAAACAATCCATTATAACTTTTCAACTTATTTCGGCGAGGAGGGGGGGGGGTGCTCCAGTTCGGTCCTGTACCCCCCCCCTCCCCCCACACACACGTTTTCCTCTGCCTACGGCCTTATTGTCAAACATGATTTCTGTTTATAACGCAGTTCAGCATATTTCGTAAGACTCAGAACATTATCGAAATTTAAGTCAGCCCCCCCCCCCCCCCCCCCAAAATTAAATCCTGGATACGCCACTGTACTGCTTTCCCCCCTGGAAAAAAACAAAACAAAAGAAAAACATTATGGAATTGATGCTTAATGATGTAATTTAGTTAAAAAATATTTATTATCTGTGTATGTTTTTAATCCCCATTTATTGTTTTTGTTTTTTTCCCTCATGGAAAATGTTACTATACAAACAAACAAAAAAAAATTAGTTTCTAAAATGTTAAATAATAAATCCAAGAAAAGAAAGTAAAAATATATATATATTTTAAAATATCAAATTATACCTTTTTTCTCATTAAAATGTATGTATAGTCTTAGTCTTTTTTTTTTTTTTTTTTTTTTTTTTTTTTTTACTTCAAAATCTCTTAAGATTGTGGTGTGGTGAAATAACTTTAAAATAATTTATATTTAAAAATTTCTTCATAAAACAAAAGTTGTATCTTTTTATGTTAAATTGAAAAAAAATCTAAAGATTTTTTTTTTTTTTTTTTTAATTTACAATTAAATTATTTTTTTAATTCAACAGAGATACAGAAACAGATGTTTTTGTAAATTTCTCCTTTCTTACAGGATAGTAATTGATATGAAAATGAAGTGTTATTATCAGACTTGTCTTGATCCAGAATGTCGACAAGAACACTATCAATCAGAAGGTAATCCTATTTAAATGTTAAATAAATGTATTAATGTGGGATGAACCTTTAAGACGTATTACGGTGTTCTATATTGTGGTTAACATTTATAAAGTTTATAATTTAGTTGGTTGCTTTATTTATCTTAATTATTTGACCGAGATGATAATATTTTTGTGAATGATTGACAGGTATTTAAAAAAAACAGTACAGTAGAAGATCTTTATAACACAAACCTAAAAACGCGAGGTTGTCTGTTATATAGAATTTTGTATTATATAGATCCCATTTCACACATCATTAAACTTACCATGTAAATATGGCCAAATATGTCTAAAACATATCAAAATACAGTATCTTATAACTCTATATTGAATTCCTTGTTACCATGAGATGTGCAGATTACAAATTTTTGCATAATATAGGTCATTTATTCCACACATTATTAAATTTACTTTCAAAACATGGTCCAAATAAGCTTGTATCAAATTATTCATTATATTACTCATTAAAAAAAAAAAAAAAAAAATTGTAAATAGCAATTTTTTCATTAAAAAGCTCTGAATTATGTAGGTAAAATTGAACTGATGTATCAAATTTAATCCTCTAGAGAGTAGCAATTTTTTATAATGTGGAAATGCTTTTTAACTTCAAAGTTGTTTATGTCTGAGAAGCTGTGCGTTATATAGAGAATTGCATTACATAGAATTGCGTTATAAAGATCTTCTATTGTATATTGTTAGAGTTTTATTAACATTCATTATCTATTTTTAATTTAATCGTAGATTTTTAAAAAGCATAAAAGTTTTTTATGAATTAATTGAAAAAAAAATAATAATGATCATAGTTAGTATCTATTGAATATTATTGCCTTATATCTTCAGTTCGGTTTAATAAATTAATTTAGAAAGGTAATATAAATTTTAAACTTATTAAAATTATATAACTCTAAAAAAAATGGAATATACATTACAAAGTTTGGATAAATAAAGTATACAATATCATGGAAAATATTTGTTCTTTACTAACATCATTATTATTTTTTTTTCCAAGAAAATTATTCTAAAAGTAATTAATTAGACAAAACACTGACTAGTATGCTTAAAGTATTATCACATTATCTTTGGTAAGAATTTCATAAATATTTTTTTGACACGCATCTTCAAATTCTGCATTTTTCTACTTTTTACTTTTTGGCATATGTTCTTGTGTATGTTTAAATTAAAAAAAAAAAATAATAATAATTACACGCCACCTATCTATATTGTTCTATAGTTTATAATCATTAAGTTTAAGCAAATTATTGTTAGATCATTCAATTTTTATGCTTTCTGTTGCCAGTTAAAATATTTTGCTCGCTGATGGCGACCTGGCAACTGCATTTGTCGACCTCTGCATGACAGAAAAAGGAAAGTGCCCAGCTTTCTCATTCAGAGGGGCTTGGCACAAGAAAAATTTTAAAGATCATAAATTTTCATTTGTAAGTCAAAAATGTTTTTAGTCTCATTTTGGGCCCCATCACAAATAGGCCAAGATATAGAACATTTCTCAGACTTAATTTTTTATTAAAAGTTGAAGATTTTTTTTTATTCTCTTAGGTTTTTTCTATATTTGCAAGGCTTAGGCATTTAGCATTCCCCGATGGGATACTTCCCAGGGAGCATGAGAAAAAAAGAAAAAAAAACTTAAATTTAATAAAGCAAAATATCCCAAAAATTCCTTCATGCTCCTAATAATGAAATTCAAGGCAAAAAAGTCACCTTTTCAAAATTATTTATTTTTGTAACATACCATTATAAGTGAAATAGCACTATATAAATGATGGGGAGAGACATAAAAATAAAAGTTAGATTTTATAATAATTTAATTAAATTATCATCATTTAATAATTATGTGCTGTTTTCCCTGACAGCTATGCCTGTAAATTTGAAGGAGACAGAGCCAAGGTACAGCAAGGGCAAACTTCCACCAGTATTTCTGAATTGCAATTGTTTCGCCTTATCTAAGTGAGGATTTCTGTCATAAATAAGGCAAAAATTATTGTTTGAAAAATAGTGAAAGTTTGCCTTTTGGTAATCATGTTCTGCCTCCTTCGAATTTATCAGCCTGCTTGCTAGTGCGGGAGGAATGCGGTAATTTAATAATCATCATAATTTAATAATCAATTATTTCTTAAATCATCATAATTTAATATGTGTTTAGAAAAGTTCAGCAACTTTTGCCAAAAAAGGTATCTACTGGTAATGGTGAAGAAAGAATGTACTCATCATTTCTATTTGTACAATTTAAATTGAGGAATACAGCGGTATTAGGCAAATCAACAAAGTTATTTGCAACAGCTGGCTGAATTATTTTTATTTCATAACAATAATAGTTAAAACAAATTTAATGTATGTTTTAATGAAAAAAAGGAGATATTTCACATTTAAATTTATATGTTGAATTTCTCTTTTTTTTTTCTTGGTTTTTAAATATTAAATGCATTTTGTATTGTTTACAACAGGGCCCCACCAGTGGCTGAGAGGTTCTGCTCTCGAAGCTGGTAGACGGGAGGTGCTGGGTTCGATCCCAATCGCACCCGTCGGCCTAATCGTTCGGAGTTTTCGTGGTTTTCTTCGAGCCGTGGATTTATCCATGCGTAAATACGGGTTAGGTTCCCTTAGAAAGACCCCCACGAAGGGCACTCCTCCCGGGCTTATATCCCATGTGTAGATAATTGGCCGTCAATAATCAACCAACCAACCAACCATTGTTTACAACAGTGTCTAAATGCACTAATATTCCAATTACTGTATTTTACAAAATTATAATAATAATAATTTTTATTATTTATAAACAATAAAAATTACATTTATAAATTATCAGATAACACTAATTTATTTTTAATATGTCGTTTCACTTATTCTAATTATGTTCAATTGTAAATATGCTGTTAAAAAAGAAATTATAATATTGATTATTACTAAAAAGTCATTTAAACTTTTTAAATCTGTAGAAGCCAAGGTTTTCTAAGTTAGTATGTGTTATGAATGCATAGTTGAAAAAGCATTGCTGTTTTTATGTACATTTTTTCTTTTTATATTTAAATTTAAATATAATTTTAAATATAATTCATTTACTTTTTAGCTGTTGTCGTGCCTGATGAAATTTTGTGTACCGATATACCAGATGATTTTTTTGATGAAAATGCTTTCTCTGAGTTACAGTCAGTTGATAATGTTATAGAAGCAAACGATTTCTCTGAAGAACTTTTTAAGAGTTCCACAAACGAACATGTTTTAGGTGAAGAAAATCATATAAAATCCAGTGCAGCAGTTCATGAAGAAGATAATAATAACAGAACTTTATCATATAGTAACTTATGTCAAGATATGGATATGGATTTTGAAGATTTTTCTGAGCTTCCTGAAATAAATCGTGATAGTCAAAAGAAAGTAGAAAACCATGCAGAAATGGATGAAAGTAACCAACAATCTTGGGATGCTTTTTTTACTGGAGATTTTAGTTCAACTCAAGAAAAGGTTGATCAAGAGAAAAATGGTATTGTATTATTTTAGATAGCAACTATCATGTTTGTTAATAGAAAACTAAAACCCCCCTTGCTGTTTGAGGTGTATCAAAAGTTTCTTTTTTTAATTCTTTTTGTTTTCTTTATAAGATATGTTTAACATTTATTTTTTAGGACATTTTTCATAGCTTTTGCAGTAGATATTCAGGTTATTTGGTACACTATTTAATTTAGGGCTGCCATTTATTTGGGAAAAAATGTTAAGAACAAAATAGAAAAAACATTAATCATTCTTAATATTCTTCTGATAATTAGAGCAGCTGCTTTATTAGGACAAATTGTGCAGAACCAGTATGTCTCAATTAACCGGAATTTGCTAATTTTACATTTTTTTAAAACACTAGATGAATATTTTTATTAATGTGTATTGTGAATATTTTACAAGTTTTTTTTTCTAATTTTGATCCTCTAAACTTAAGTTGTGTGTAGTATTTATGTCTAAAAAGTCTTTTTTTGCAATTATTATTATTTTTTAAATCTCAAATTTTATGAATATTAACTCTTTTCTGAACTAACTTTGATGAATATTTTTCTAATTCACTTGGGACTCCAATAATATAAAATTAATTGTTAATTAATTATAGGATTGAAGTTTTAACACCAAAAAATTAAGTATTGTTATTTTACATATTTAACTAGTTTAAATACACAAAATCATTAAATACTTTCAAAATAGAAATTAATTTCCTTTATTAGGTCACTTTAGACTAATGTGATATACTGCTGTGTGCATGGCTTATATGTGCTGGGCATTTTGTGAAGCATCAGTTTTTATGAGATTAAAAATATTAAAAGTTCTGTTTTTCTGGTATTGAATTTTGCAAAAGATCTGTAAACAGATCCAATATTCCTCTGGACCAGGGGTGGAGAATACATCATTTTACTCGCCACTGGCGAGAAGATTTTTAGGCAGTCTTTGAAAAACTGCAGACTATCAGAGATATGCCAAAAACTTTTTTTTTACTAATTAGCTATATTTTGCAATTTCCAAATTATTTTACTGTTGTAAACATGGTACTAAGTTTCTATCCTATACTAGAGTGTCCTATGTTATATATATATATTTCTTTAAAAAAAATGAAAATGCATTGTAGTAATAGTAATTAACTATTTTTATAGTCACATACATTTTGTCATAAAAATTTTCAACTGTATATTCCATCTTGCTGAGTGGTAAAAAAAATAACCTGGCTGGTAAGATTTTTTGAAATTTTCCCACCTTTGCTCTGGACAGATCCCTGTTTTTGCAGCAGTGGAATTTCTTAAATAGGGGTTAAGTTGTAGTTTCTTTCAAGCTGGATTGTACTTTGTTGCTATTTTCTATACATTCTTTTGCATAATATTATTTTGATGAGGAAGGATTTTATGATAAACATTGAAGCAAGCATGTGAACAGAATGCATTGAATAAATATATTTCCTTTTATAGGCAATGGCAGTGAAGATTTTTCTATTCCTGATGGTTTCTGGGATACAGAACCAGAAACAAAAGATTCTGCTGTTTCTCTTGGCAATATTTCATTTGAAGAAGAAGTATTAATGGCTGAAGCTGCTGAGGCGATTGAAGCAACAATAAATGAAAATGCTTTTTTTGAAGAAACAATGTTTTAAGATAGTTTTGCGATCCCACTTTATTTCAATACTTTAATTATCTTTAATATTTTAATTTTGAATATTTCAATACTTATCTTTAATATTCAATTTTTCTTCTCTTCTTTATCTATAATCTTTCAATACTTTTCTTTAATCTTCCTTAATTTTTTAATTTTTTTGCTAAAGATCAATGTATTGTAAGTAATTACTGTTCTGCACAGAGTTAAAATTGGTTGGTTTATGAATATTTTCTCTTTTTAATTGACCATTTATAGCTCAAAGGTCTTGAATTTTATTGTTACTGTATTATTTTAAAATTTATTTAAGATAATTTTTTATCATTTACTTAAATTTCTTAATATTAAGCTTTATATGATTTTTAATGCTACACTATTATGTTTACATTATTTTCTATTAAAAAAAATGAGTTATCATGTAAACATTTAACTGTAAATACTTTTTCTATTATTACCATTATTATTAGCCTTATGTGAAATACCTAACTTCTAATTATAATACTAAATGTTAGGAATTTGATGCACTATTATAACATTACATATTGCTTTTTTTCTGATGAGAAGCAAATGTTGCAAAAGGTTAATAAAAGTTTTTGCGTGTTTTCTATTGATATATAATTCATGTATTGTAAATATGAAATTAATTTAGCAGTAGAGAGATTGTTGTATATTGATGTATATATTTTACAAATTGTTGCAGTATATTGATAATTGAAATTTCTTTTTTAACAGTATATTGCTTTTTTCAAAAACACTTGTTATTATGTAATTATATACTTTATAAATGTGTAGTTTCTTGTCTATATTGAAAAACTTATCATAACTTTTAAAATAATATTACTAATTTTTTTAACTTGTTTCTTGAATTTGAATACCTTGAAGTTTATTCCAAATTTCAGCTTGATGTCTTGTATATTTTCCAACTGTTGCACATCTTTTAAATATAGAATTGTAAAAAAAGATATATATAATTTATTTTAACAGAGACAATCTGTATTTTCTGGCAAAAATAAATGTTACTGATCTATATTATTTTAGTTAAATTTTCATTCCATACTTTGACAAGCCTTATCCAGTTCAATTATGTAGAAAAGTCAAGCATGTGGTATAAAAATGTAAACTGGTGGATTTGATAAGTTAGATTTAAAACCTGAATTCAATGTCTCTATTTTAATTATTATTATTTTAACATTAATCATTTTTATTCTTACTGATCTGATTTTAACCATGCTTGTAAACCTGTAAATTATTTTTAAAATACATTTTTCATCTGCTTAAAAAATGTTGAAATAAGGATGCATGTGAAATGTTTTCATTTTTGTAGCAAATAAATATGATTATTGTAGAAACAATATTTCAAACTTGAGTGATAAATTCGATGGTAAAAATTTTGATTTATCTCAAGTCTTTTAAGTTATATATATATACACTTTATATATTTTCACCAAGTTGAAATTAGAATAGATTGGTGCATGTAAAGCATTATTGCTTCAGAAAATAGTGATCTAATCCCAGTTGTCATTAATATCAGTGAACATTATGATGTTATATTTTGTATTTATATGCATACTATCTTATTTAATTAATAAAAGTACTTCTTAACATTACAAAATTTTTATGTATTTCAAATTTAAGAGTAAGTGTTCAAATTAGTCACATTAGTTTCTTCTTAAGGGTCCTCTGATCCCACGCGAAAACAAACACTCACTAATGTTAATCCTGTGGGGCATTATTTTTCTAATATCTCGTTTGCATTTCAATATTTCAATTTTTTTTTGCATTGGATAGCAGAGATCAATCTCTATTTCTGTCATTGATTACTTTTTCGATTTTCTTTGCAGAATTTTTTTTACAAAGATACTTTTACTTTCGGAAACCGGTTTCGAAAGTGAAAGTGTCTTCGTAAAAAAAAATCTGCTAAAAAATATATATAAAGTAATTGATGGTGGAAATAAGAAATTGATCTCTGCTATCCAATGCAAAAAAAATCATTTAAAAATATTGAAATGCAAACGAGATATTAGAAAAATAATGCCCCATAGGATTAACATTAGCAAGCATGTGTTTTTGTGTGAGGGGAGAGGATCCTTAAACAAAAGAAAATAGGCATATAATAGATATTACAGCATATGGGGATGCAATCATTAAATCACATATTTTTACATTAATAACAAGTGAAATGTTAAATCCTTTAGGTTTTCAAAATGTGTTTCATTTGTATACCCACCTAACCAAAAGATTTTGATACACGATTTGATACAAATTATAATCTGCTTTAATGTTTTTAAATGCTTCTGTTATGAACTCTATCATTTTATGCACTTCCATCAAACTTATTTCTGATACCATAAATGGCCAGAAGGTGATGGTGAGGAATTACTAAATACTTTTAGTTATGTTTGTATCACTTTGGCATTTTCAGTTTTCTAATATGCTACTAATTACACTGTCTTTGCTCTTCAATTAAGTTATCTGCTATTATTTACGATATCTGTAAAAAATTAAAAAACAAAGTGCATTAACAAATGTCTCTCTTCCTACTTTTGAGGGTTTTTTTAGTATGGTAAATTGTGAAAAAAAAAAAAAAGATTTCTTAAACAATTTTAACTGTATAAGACCAGAGTGAAATGTTCTAGTCTATCAATTTTGATTAAAAAAAATATATTTTTATGTTGTTTATATTTTTATATTATTCCCTTACTGTACAGTTTTTTCATCATACTTTCATTTTAGAAAGTGTTATGAACTTTAAAATTTTATTAGTGTTTTCTGACATGATTATTTAATTGTTTTTACAATGTTCATGAAATGTTGAATTATTATTTATCTGACAAATTTTCTGCATAAAAAAATTAAATGGACTCTAAAATTTTATATTTTTGAATTGTGGAAACATGTTAATTTCTTTTTCTTTCTTTCTTTCTTTCTTCCTTTTTTTTTTATTTTTTAATTCTAAATCTTGAAAAATATTTTTTATAATAATCAGAGGATCCAACCCAGGCTTCCCAGTGTAAGCACATAATGTCCAGTTTTATGTAGGCTAAAACCATTTTTTTTATATTGAAAATTCTAATAGATTTTTGATATTTAATACATATTTTTAGATTGCCCACCAACAACCCCAAGAATAATTTTTATATGAAAAATGCCAATTATGTATTGAAATAAAGTTGTGGCAATTATTAAAAGTGATACTTCTGTATTTGCTGCATGCTACAGATTAATAGATTTTGCTACTTACAACAGCCTTTTTTTATTCTGATTATTTTAGCATTTAAGTTTGATTACAAATCTGTTAAATTTGTGTTTTATTTATATTATTTTATTTATTTATAGATTTATTTATTGATAAAGTGTTAATTTTATTATGGAATATCAGCCGGAAACAAATACTGAATTATTTATAGTGTTTAAAGTGAAAACGGTTTAATCTTCTGTAATTGAACTGCACAGAATAGAGATGAATTTTTTAAATTTCATGCTTGAAAAATATTTTAAAAACCATAACAAATAAGTAAATTGATATACATTTTTCAAACAAATTACATTTAAAAATACATACCCCCCCCCCCTTATTTGACAATGTAAAAATTTAAATTGTAGGATGTTTAGAAGTAATTAAATTTTTGGGGGGGGGGGGGGGGAAGAAAGATGGATTACTTTGATTGCTGCCACTATTGATATGCTGTCAGCATTACTCGTGGACTTGTTTTTGCTTTATAATATAGATATTAATTTTTCAGAATGTTTGTCTTCAAATGTTCTGACTGTTCAAGAACCTTTTTTAAAAAGACTGCATTAAAAAGGACAAGCACAACTAATATAAGATGCTTTTATTGCTTTGGTTCTTTTTATTACTTATCTGTAAAATGCTACTTAAATTGGTCTTTTATATTATTTATATTTTAGTAATTTGAAACATCTTTAATCTTAGTAGCTATTACATTAATATTTTTCCATTTTTTAAAATTTGAATTGTTTTTAAAACAAAGCAAATATCTCTAAAAATTCAATAGTGATGTTGTAAAATACTTATACAAACATTTATTTATTGTCATTGAGCAGCCTCCTTTTTATATGCAACTTTCTCATCATTATCATTATTGTTTTTGATGATTTGCTCATGATTTGCTTTTGAAATGTTAGGCTATCTCTTATGGTATACTGCTGACATAATCCCACTTTGCTGTTTTATGAAGTTCTGGACTGTATTATTGCTAATTTACAATTTAAGTGTTTTCTTTCTAGTCTATTTTTACTATTTTAATATGTTCAATGTTATGCCAACAAAATTTCATGTGATTATAAATTTTAAACTTACCTATCTGTAAAATTTATTGTCATTTTGTATATATCATATAATGAAATTTTTCAAACTGATAAAAAACAATAAAATTTTGTTTTTGTTTCCATTGTAATTTTCTTTATGTAATTACTTATCTTTGTGATGTATAAAAATTAATACAAACTAGATGGAACCTGTCAAAACTTGATGGAAAAAAATTATAACAATATCAGTAAAATAAACTTCTTTATTATTTAAGAAAGGGTGCGTATGAAACAGTCTTTAAAATATTTTACTTTAAAAGTTTTTTCCCCCATTGAAATACAGTACTATCTCCGATGCAAACTCCAAACAAACAATCCGTAAACAACTGTTTAATGCAAATCAGTTCGACATCACTGTCATATTTCCCACGGCAAGAAAGAAAATTTCATGAACCTATGAAGTATCATAGAAATAATATATTCCTACGTCCATCTCATATTCAGTAAATAAAAGAACATAGTAAATAAAGCACACATCTCCCTCCCCTCCTGTGATAATGCAACCAAATGAGCTCCTATGTGCATGTGCATTGCATCTGCCCAAAGGCACCGTCGAAATACGACATTAACAAAAAGTTTTAAAATGTCCTCTTCAATCATTGTTCGTTTCAAATCCATATCTTCTAAAACACATCCATTGTTTTAAGCTAAGCAATTTTTATGTGAAGATGGAAAATTTTTCTTTTACAATAATAAATCAATCTGCAGATGAGGCAGATTTTTAATGTTTTCATGTGTAATTTATTTGTATGGTTTTTTTGGTTCCTTTACATAATCAGGATGATTATCCATCACAGTTGGGGATCTTTTCCCACTCATACATTTAAATATCCTACTCGATGGATCTTTAAAAAGATAATAAAATACAATTCCTAGCATATTCTGATGCAACATATACATCAACGAATTCAACATATCAATTTTATGTTCAACATAAACTGAAAATCTTTTTTTTTTTTGGACAAATTTAGTTTAGCGGCAAAATGCTCTATCTTATGGATAATCTGATCGTATGATTTATTAGGGTTTTTTTTATTTATATATTTTTTTCACTTTTTATGATAGTTACGGAAATTCATTTTCAATTGTGACAACTTTCCTGGTGGCTATTTGGGGCTATTTTACATTATTGAAGCAAACTGATGGTCATTGTTGAGATAGATTTAAAAAATATTTCATGCTTGGAAAATTATTTAAAAAGTGGTAAATTAAGCGGCAATTTTCAAATCAATTTTATTCAAAAACTAACATTTTTCTAATTGATGATGTAAGAATTGAAATTGTAAGGTATTTAGAAGTGATGTAAGCACGATTAAAGCAAAATCGATAGCGCCGTTTGTTGTCACAATCGTTATACATTTCTAAAAATGACCACTGTGTTTTGGCTGGCGTCCAAAAGCAGACTACCATTTTTTGACGTCGACAGAGAAATTCACAGTGAAAGAAATTGGACTTTGCTATTAATAAGGAACTGTTAAATGAACTTATAATAAACCTAACAAAATAATTACTATTAAATATTAGCCTTACATTGTTTATTCTAACAAAAAATAAAATCATTATTTCAACTTATTTTTCTACCATAACACTATTTTTAACAATTTAATTTTAATTTTCCTGAAATCCTTTACTTTTGTGAATTTTTTTTATTAAAAAATTAAATCTTCTAACCTATAATTAAAAACAAGAACGAAAAATCATGCGTCAAGCATAGATTATGTAGCACTTTCCAACGCTTCCAAAATAATTTTACAATTCATACCGTTTAATAAGCTAAAAGATAACATCTAAGTAAACAATTTGGAAAACGCATAACATATTTAAAATTATAATTTCAGGAATTTCCAACATATACAATATTCGGAAAAATATCCGAATACTTTTATTCAGCCCTGTATAGGATCTATAGGTTTGTATATATACTACATAGAATGCTAAATTTTAGTTCAGTTAGGAAACGCGTAGCACAGTTTAAAATTCTCCATCTGGAGTTTGTCAATAAACGGAAATGTGTTCGCGAATTTTTGTGCTTCCCTGTATATGATCTACAGAATTTATACACACCACGTAATAAACAAAAAGTGAGTTAAATTTAAAATCGCGTTCAGTAACTTAAAATGCACTTCCAGGAATTATTGTTAACAGGCAGTAGAGAATTCTTTTGTGTGTCCCTGTAAATGAACGATGACTGCTATGTACACAATATTCTGTAGTAAGCCTCTTGTAATGCACATTAGTGATATATATAAATTTCAGTGCGTTTAAAATAGTGAAACATTACTTAAATAAACCGCAGACGATTTTTCTCCATAGACGTAATGTAACGGAATTCTTTTGACTGTCCCTGTAAAGTAACTATAAGTGCTATGCACACCCTATTCCATATTAAGCTTCTTCTAATGCACCTTAGTGATATATATAAATTTCAATGCGTTTAAATTAGTGAAACATTATTTAAATAAACCGCAAATGATTTTTCCCCATAGAACGCAATATAACGGAATTCTTTTGAGTGTCCCTGTATAATAACTATAAGTGCTACACACTTCCGTTGAAATAGGGAACATGCTATAGATGGCGACAATAACATATAAAAATTGCAGAGCAATCCGAGCATATTTACGGGAGTTAGAGCACGGACAGACGGCAGACGGCCATACGGCCAGACAAACCGAAGTCATAAGCACTTTTCAACTAGGTTGGAAAGTGCTAAAAAGTAATTGGTAACATGTAATCAAGGTATGCAATCAAGATGAAGCAATCAATAAAGGCTCCAATTCTAATCTTTATAATTAAGAATTGAAAAAATCAGTTAAAGTAACGTCATGCTTACACAATCATATAAATTTTACTCTTTAGTTTTATCAATGTTAAAATGCATTTCAAGCTAAGCATAACGTCATTTTTACCAGCGCAAACTTTTCACATGTACTTTATATACATTATTTTATGCTTAAACACCATGTATACAAATAAAAATATATTTTGTATTTAATTGTAATGAAAAAATGGCATCAACAAAGTTATAATGCATAATGATAAAATAAACCCAATGGACAATATTCCTGTGACATCTCTATAAATATGAATTTTTATTCGCTTATAAAAATAAAGTGCACACAGAGAAATCTTATTACCGAAACTTAACTTGTAAATTAAAACAATCGGCTTAAAAGCCACGTGTCTTTAATATTTATTATTTCTCTTTTATCCTCGCAACAGTGGAAGTTATCCGATTGGTGACTTTGACATCATACGTAAAAGTAAAAGTTTAATTTAACATTACGGCTAATTAATTAAATTTTTGAACAAACGAATGTACAATAACAAATATGTGTCCAAATATCTTTCATTTAAAAAAAGAATGATGTAATTTGATGCAGTAGTTTGTTCTCATGGACTGTCGAAAGAAAACGCTTAGCGTTTTAAATATTAAAATTAAATATTTTTTAAATAATGAACTTGCCTGTGGTGTGTATGTCCGGACATAAAGGATAATAAATGATACTAAGTGTTTATTGAATTTTAATATATTAATGATTATTTTATCTAGTTCATGGATTAATTTGTTATCAAAACTGCCAGCAAACTAAGAGGCGATTATTTGCAATTATTTTTATCCCAAGATAACTACTACGACTTTTTAAAAATTAAAATACAAGAAAACCAGCCCAATTTAACTTTTTTTTTTTAAAACCTGTATTGAAATTTTCTTTATGAAGGATTGGAAAATACTTCCAAAGGTGATCTTTCCAATAAAATTAAGAAAAAAAAAAAGGCTAGTATTCTCTGGAAAATGATGTTCTCTGCGCAGCCAGTTATATCAAAGTTGTACTTAGAAAATGTTTTAATTATTTTTTATATGTAACACCATGCCTAATTACTTTTCTTTGATACTTTCTTTTTGTACAGTAATTAAATTGCTATTAAGAAATCGGCTATACTTTTAATATATTTTAAGTTACAAATTGTGGATTAATGTTTTATATTTAACTTACAATATAGGCTACTATTTTAGTGATTTTGCACTTCTAAAATCACTATTTTTGTAGTACTTTTCCTGTGGTAACCCTGAAAAATTATTTAAAATGTTTTTACTGTAAAAATGTGAACTATATAAGATCTCACAAACTATAAAGCTTTGATTCAAAAAAGATTTAAATTATTCAAGCAATCATCTGATTGAAACAAAGTTTTATTTTATGTATTAGTAATGCTACATAAGATAACTCGTATGATTATCTAAGAAAAATCTTAATTAAAGATTTAAAGTAAACAAATGTTTGCAATATATACAGATACTTTTTTACCTTTCTATGATTAGATACATTCAGCATTTGATATCAAAAAGAAAAGCTTTAGGAAAATGATTTCCTATTAGTAACACTTTACCAGAAACTCTAACCTAATATCTGTTAATAGTTATAGGTTATTAATTTATTATATTTTATTAAATATTTAAATAAGTAAATTTATTGAATATTAAATGCATGAATTTTCATATTGCTGACAAAGTGTATAACCAACAGACTGACAAATGTCCAGGTCGGGAATCAAACCCGGATTCTTTTTATAACCCCCCACTGCTCTACCACTGAGCTACCAGGACAATATTCAGTTTGACATCTCTCACTCTCGTATGTCGGTACGGCTGTAACCATGAATTTTGTTGAAGCCTTACTGACATATGAGAGTGAGGTATGCCAGATTGGGCATATTGTCCTGGTAGCTCAGTGGTAGAGCAGGGGTGTGTTACACCAATGATCCAGGTTCAATTCCTGGTCTGGAGAATTTTTCACTCTGTTGGTTATGTGCTTTGTTAGCAATATGAAAATTCATGCATTTAGTATTCAATAATTTCAAGCATAATTTGACTGCTGAAAAAAAATTGAATAATTAATAATTTATATAAATAAATCTATGTTAATTAGTCTAATTTATTATTTGAAATAAGCATAAAAAATAATTCATATAATCATTCATCTACAGGATATTTTTTAAAACTGTGGTGGCAGAACTCACTAAAACATACTTCCGCCTACAAATAATGATTAGCATCAAAATATGTTTAGGGATAACGCAACGCTACTTTTACACCCTAAAAATTTAGGCTTTTTTGAGAACTTTTATTTAAAAATTGAAGCTTTTTTTTTTAAATCCATTTACATTATATTGATAGACATATATTAAAATAAAAAACTTTAAAAAAATATATATGCATTTTTAGTGAAATGGTGCCAATTCAAAGTAATACATAAAAATTTTCAACCTTTCGAACAAAATCTTACATGATTTCACTAGCAAAGTATGTGATGATTAATTTTCAAAAAGATCAAGTTGATTGATTGAAAATTAACAGAGTTAGTGTCCACTGATTTTGCAATTGCTGTTCTTGCTTAAAGTTTTCATTACTGTTTGCTTGCTGTGGCATACTCTACTTCCATAGCTCCAAAATTTCCCTTAACTTTTGATATCAATTTATAAGTAATAAAATAGGATTTTCATTTGTATAAAAAGTACTTTAAATGACCCATTGCACTGCCTTCTTTCCTGCAAAAAAAGAAAAAGTTACCTTGCAATATCTTCTGTGTCAAACTGGCCACTTGACCAGGGCATATGCTACACTCAGAAAAATGACACTTTCAAACCTGAGTAAATCAATGTTTTCATTTTGTTATGAAACTTTTTGTTTCAAATAATACGACCCAATGCTTCCAATTCTGAAATACTCAGAATATTGAAACATGGACATACTCAAAACTGAGCACATAGAGGTCAGTTCATACTCATTTTTGAAACAGGGACATACTCAAAAAAATTATTAGAATCAGTTCAAACTCATATTTGAAACATGGAAATACTCAAAAATGAGCACATAGAAGTCAGTTCATACTCATTTTTGAAACAGGGACATACTCAAATAGGAGCACATGATTTTTTATTCTTGAGTGTGTGCATGTTTCAAACTTGAGTAATTTTGATTCGGAGCAATTTTAACTATGCAACATACTCAGATTTGAGTAATTTTTTTCTCACTTTTGAAAATGTCATTTTTAGAGTGTTTTTTTCTCAGGGCCCATTATCTAGAAGGCAGACTTGAGCACTGCAAGCCATGATCTGTAATGGATTTTGTATGGACATGAAGTTTGGTTTTTTTAAACCATATAATATGTATAGAGCAAATGGCAGCAGAGCTTTATTTTACACAATCATAGCATAAAAAAATAATACAAGAAAAGAAACTATAACAGCATGTTCTCAATTTTTTTATTTTCCTCACTCAACCAAGTTCTATGTGCATTAATTTTCAGATATCCTCATTCAAATGCCAATGAATCAAACTTTTTTCTTCTTTCAAATGTATTAATTACATCTTTAAATATGGCTGATTTACTATCTGATGACTACTTTTCCATGTCCCCAAAATCAGTTTGAACCAATCATATTGACTGCATTAAGATGCTTTACTTTTGTAGGAAAGCAAAAAACATTCTGTGAAAAGTCAATAAGTAAGAATATCTGAAAAGTTTTATAAATTTGTGAGCGAAAATTGTTTTGTGAATGTGTCAGTAAGTAGCAGATTTTGTTTTGAGCCTTAAAAAAAATCAAAAGAGATGAGTATAATAAAGTCACTCTTCCAAATATCAATTTAATAAAGTTTAAATTTTATATCTGACACTTTTTTTTTATGTCCTGCTGATTGGGTTAGAACCAAGAGGTATACGTGACATTCTCTGAAAAATTGCATTACATATACAGCAGTAACGGAAACTAGATTAATACACAAAATGTAGTAGGAAGAAGTACATAACATATCCTATGCAATGCTATTTTTTCTATATCTCTTTCAAACGACGGAATTGTTTATTATTTTCAACAGCCAGAAAAAAGTTCTGTGATTTATGATAAAATCATCCAAAGAAAACACTTATTGTTGTGTTGTGGATAGGTAGTATGGAATATTTCATGGTAGTCTCTATTGCTTTCTTTTGTTGACAAGTTTTTTTAAGATACTTTTACTTTTGGAACCATTCCTAAAAAGAAAATATCCTCATTTAAAAAAAAAAAACTGCAATCAAAATCGAAAAAGTAGAAAATGGCCTGCATAGAGATCGACCTCAGCTATCCAATGCAAAAAAAAATATATATATATATATATATGTATATTTAAAAATATTGAAATGCAAATGAGATATTTTAAAAATTTTCTCCTATAAGATTAACATTAGCGAGCAGCTGTTTTTGCGTGAGTGAAGTAGCCCTTTAAATCTGTGGATTCGTGCGCCAGTGTCCTGCACAACTTGTGTCCCTTTGGTTCTATCTTGTCGTATTTAGATTTTTAGCTGTCAACATTATCTAGAAATATTTTAGCAATATTAAGTGAGCATTCCTCTCTCTACAACCATGAAATATCTTCCACCTATAAAAAAAGGTTGAGCCTGCATGTGTCAGGTAATATTTGATCAGAAACCCAATCTGAACCCAACAAAGCAATTTTTGGCACCGACCGGAACCCGAAATTAAAGAAAACTATTGCTATACTTCATTGCAATTCTGCAAAAAGGGTTTACAATCAATATCTCTAGTATAAATTTCATTTGTTATGATGTAAATTTATGGTCCATAGCAATCCATTATCTTGCTTTTGTGTAGTTTATAAGATTTTTGGGGGAAAATACTTACCAATTTAGTTTTTTAATATTACGAAGAAAAGTAAAAATCATAAGCTAAAAATGTAATTAGTATTTATACTAATATTATAAAGAAAAAAAATTGTTTGTAGAGGGTAATCTCAGAAATTACCGAACCGATTAAAAAAATAATGGTGGCAAAATGATGGAGACAGTCTCTGCTCCAACATAGACTATATTTTATGTCGCTACCACTATTCCAGTGTCCAGCGGCAAAAAACGATGTAAAATTGTAATTTCTTTGAAGTTGTTGGAACTAGAGACTTAAAGTTTAGCACGAATGATAAGATGTAAATGTTCATTAAGAACAGTTTCTAAAAAAAATTGAAATTTATAAGGGTCAAATAAGCGGAAGATGTTTCAAAATGTTTGAAATTACGATTTATTTGAAATTTTTAAGTATAGAAACTTGAAATTTGACATGGCTGTTTCTTTAAAGGCGTAAATGCTCGCAGAGAACAGTAAAAAACAAACAAATAAATAAAAATAAAATTGAACTTTAAAAGAATTCAAGAGCAAAAAAATTCTGAAATTGCGATTTCTGTGATACTGTTGGAGTTAGAAACTTAAAAATTGAAATGGTGATTACTTTTAAATTATAAATGTTCGCATAGAACAGCGTGCTCTAGGACACCAAATACAGCGACTGATGAAAATCTCTGCTTAAAACTGAACTACTTTTAGGGTTGGGTTGAATATTGACGGCCAATTATCTACACTAGGGATATAGGCCCGGGGGGAGTGCCCTTCGTGGGGGTCTTTCTAAGGGAACCTAATCCGTATTTACGCATGGATAAATCCACGGCTCGAAGAAAACCACGAAAACTCCGAACGATTAGGCCGGCGGGCGCGATTGGGATCGAACCCAGCACCTCCCGTCTACCAGCTTCGAGAGCACAACCTCTCAGCCACTGGTGGGGCGAACTACTTTTAGTTTTATCTCTGTGCAACTGTCCTTAAAAGGGTCTAAGAGCGACAAATGATCTAAATTTACGATTTCTTTCAATATGTTGAGACTAGAAACATGAAATTTGACACGGCGATTACATCTTTAAGATATAAATGCTCGCTAAGAGCGATTCTAAAAACATCGAAATTTAAAAGTGTGAAATGAGTCGAAAATGTTCTAAATTACGATGTTTTTGGAAATGTAAGGGCTAGAAACGCGAAATTCGACATGGTATTTACTTTTAAGACGTACTTGCTCGATCAGAACAGTTTCTAACATTTAAAATGTTCTAAACTATGATGTTTTTAGAAATGTAAGGGCTAGAAACGCGAAATTCGACATGGTATTTACTTTTAAGACGTACTTGCTCGGTCAGAACAGTTTCTAAAATTTAAAATGTTCTAAATTACGATGTTTTTGGAAATGTAAGGACTAGAAACGTGAAATTCGACTTGATATTTATTTTTAAAACATACTTGCTCGATCAGAACAGTTTCTAACATTTAAAATGTTCTAAACTATGATGTTTTTAGAAATGTAAGGGCTAGAAACGCGAAATTCGACATAGTATTTACTTTTGAGACATACTTACTCGGTCAGAACAGTTTCTAAAATTTCGAAATTTAAAAGAGTGAAATACGCCAAAAACGTTCTAGAAAAAAGATAACTTTAGAACTACGGAACCGATTTCAAATATTTTCTCAGGATAATAATGATGGCAGTTTCTTAAAAATATGCTATATTTTATCTCTTTACGAACTACCCTCAAAAGGGTGCAAGAGTGAAAAACGTTCTAAAATTTGAACTTTTATTCTGCTGAGGCTAAAAATATTAAATTTTATATGGTGGTTGCTTTTAAAAGTTTTTAGCTAAGGACGTGTTAAAATATATGAGATTTAAAAGGGTGAAATGATTAGAAAGCGCTCTACAATCGTGATTTTATTCGGAAACTATCTGGCGTTTGAAATTTTAAATTTGACGTACAGATTTCTATGAGGGCGTATTTTTGCCCCAAAGAAAAGTTAAAAAAATAATTCGAATTTCAAATGGGTGAAATGACGGTTAAGTATACTAAACCAATGATTTCCAACTTATTAACTTGCCGGAATTTGAATTTTTATGGTGATTTCAAGTTATACTATAATACTGTAAAAAAATAAAAACTTTTCTGAAACTACTAAACCGATTTTAAAAATTATTTCACCGTGCGATTAGCTGATAGTCAGAGTTCACAAGTAAACTGTATCTGTTTTTTGGAAGGGGTGGCTGGCTGCAAATGGCTTGGAATGAAGATTTTGTCATTAATTCAAGTCCCATGTTCACCTAATGCAGTATAAGAATGAAAATTCCTCAAAATGTAATTTAATTAGCAATATTTAAATTAAGCGTAGCAGTACAATTTCTCCTTATGTAAATAGGCACCGTTGGTCATATTTCAACAATCATGTTTGCAAAGCCGCGGCTTTTGTTTAATCATGTATCAATCTTAATTAAGACCTTTCAATCACTATAAGTTTCCTATTGATCAATTAGTACCCCGTTTTTAGGTGCGTTCGTAATTATATAAATACGTAGCACCTATAGTCGTCGTTTGGTCCGTCCGTCTGTCTGTCTGTCTGTCCGTCCGTCTGTCTGTCTGTCTGTCCGTCTGTCTGTCCGTCCGTCCGTCTGCCTGTCTGTCCGCATATAACAACGCAAAAACCCAACCAAATGGTTTGCAATTTAAAATATATTATCTTTGCAGAATTTTGTCGAGACATTTCAAATTTTATTAAAATCGAATCAAAACTTTAGGAGATATTAATAAAAATATTTATTAAGAAATTTGAATTTTTTTTTTTAATCTGAGCCTGTTCCGAATAAACGGACAGACAGACAAATGTTTTAATGTTATTTTTGACTGTACGTCATCTAAATAGTCGAGTAAGCAATAACGCAAAATAGTACACCGTGGGCATAGATCATGAATCACTTTCCAACACTATCGGAATATTGTTAAACCTTTCAGGGGTAAAGTACTTCTATTCGTAAAATGATTGAATGACACCAGATTTTAGAAACAAATTTATTTGAAAATAAGTAAAAGCTTTTCTTCACGTACTTAATAAAAGAAAAATTTCCATTCCAAAATTCTGGTGCCAATGTGGCATTAATGGATTAAAATTAGGTGGTCCAAAAATGAACCACCGCCTTTGAAAGGGTTAAGAAATGTCGTTTTTGTTCATACAATGAAATGAGAAATCTAAATAAACATTAAAAAATAACCACAAGGCAGTAAAAATTCATTTTCAGGAATTACTTTCCATAGCTGGTAATGTATGCAGCTTCTATATCGTGTAACCCTGTATACACAACACACCTCACATAGTAATACCCTAAATACATAATACTCTAAAAATAAACAAATGCATATCACAGCTTAAAACTTAAATCCAGCAATTATAGCTCATAGTCAGTTCTGTAACCAAAAACTTTTGAGTGTCTCTGTAAATAAACGAAATAGTCTACGCACTCAAAAGAATTACAGAAAACATGCTCTCGTACACCTCAGAAATGTGTATCAATTTCATTAAAATACTCTGTAAACGATTTTCCCCCATAGATATTAATGCAATGGAATATTTTTGTGCGTTTCTGTAAACGAACTATAAATGCTATTTACTCTATACTTTATATGAATCATGTTACCAGGCACCTCAGTGACGCGCATATAAATTTCCTTATGTTTGAAACGGTGTAACATCGTTAAAATGTACTGCAAACGATTTTTCCCCATTGACCGTAATGTAACAATACTTAACAGAATACTTTTGAGTGTCCCTGTAAAGAAATTATAATTGCTACTTGTTCTATACTATATAAAAAAAACATGTTGTCGTCTACCTCAGTGACGCATATCAATTTTGCTATGATTGAAATAGTGCAACATTATTAAAATGCACTGAAAACAATTTTTCCCCCATTGACTGCAATGTATCGGAATACTTTTTACTGCCTCTGTAATCTAACCATAAATGCTACACACTTCATTTTTAATACCGAACGTGCTATGGTCAACCTCAATACCATATATCAATTACATGGCAATCTGACTGTATTTACGCGAGTTAGAGCGTGGGCAGATGGACGGGCAAACCGAATTCATAAACACTTTTCAACTATGTTGGGAAGTGTTAAAAAGGTGTTTTTCTGAAAATCAGACATCCCAATTTTATATATTAGTATAAGATACGTTCATTCATCAGGGACCGATTTAGAAATTTGGGGACTCTGGGCACAGATACGTATGCCCCCCCCCCCCCCCTCGCACAGATTTTTTGAATAAAAAAATATAATATCGAAAGCAGTACTTATGAAGATAACCACTATTGACTTGATAATTTCTTTAAAATATTAATTAAAAAAATAAATTTGATAATCATTAATTTACTTTTAAATAATTATTTGATAATTATGAATTTTTAATTGAATTTTATAATAAACTGTGTGGTGCTGATTACCTTTCTCTATGCAAGTACATATATCTGGAATGATAAAATATGCAACAACTAATAATAAATTTACCGCCGTACCAAGCTATAATTATTTAAAATATTAGCATGTCATATTAATCAAACTACTTTTTCTTTCAAATAAAGCTTTGTGTGAAAAAAAAAAACTAAATTTACACAAGTAACTATAGCAGAACCACACGGCTTTGTCCATGTTAACCATGAGAGCCTTACATGTAAAATAAATAAAAATGAAATAATATGTCGATACCAAAAATGGAGTTCTGTACATTACTGCACATAAATTGTTAAAAGACAATCAGCAAAAAATAAAGTTACTTTAACATATCATACACAATCTCTGACAAACAGATTTTTCCATTTTGATTTTTGACAGTTAAAACTGTTTTGACCAATAATTGAAAAATCTTTAGTAGCATTTGGGGACCATTAAAAATCGAGGTCCCTGTGCCCGTGCCCCGAATGCCCTGCCGTAAATCAGGCACTGTCATTCATATTCGAATATAGTTTATTTCATCCAAAACAATATTCTGGACTTTTAGAAAATTGGATATGCCTGAATTAAGGCAGCCAACTTTTAAAAATCTGATTGCAAGACGCCAATGATGTTTAGGTCAAATACAGTAAAATCTCGATAAGTCGTCTCCCAGATATGTCGCAACATTAAATAAAGCGCCAAATTTCCTTGGTCCCATCTATTTTCTCATACTTGCTAACGTTGTGTGTAACTTTATGTGTAAAACTTACATTTTGACTTTTTTTTGTTGGTGTTCATTTGGGATACTTATTTTTACACAGTTTTATAAAGTTTTTCCCAAGCTCCATTTTTTTTTTCTTATTACAAAAATTATGAATTGCTTTCTAATTGGTTTTAATGACGAAATGTTGAATAAGGGAATATTTTGTATTGTTAAAGGAATGAGTTAAGTTTTCATTCTTAAAAAATACCATAGGAAATCTTTTAGGGTATTTTTTTATTGAAATATTTAAAAGAAATTTATGTTGAGAATAAGTTTTTGCCAGACTTTTTTTTTTTTTTTAAGGAAGAAGAAGCTATGCATATGTCTTTAAAATCAACTTCTTAATCAATGTATAGTGTTTTACATCTTTCTACCCCCTTCATTAATAAATATAGTCAATATAATAGATGTCTTTTGTGTGTATTTTTCATATCAAAATATTTTTATAATGGCTTGAGTATATTATTTAAAAATATTCATCTGTTATGGGCTTAAAAAAAGGCCTATTATGTCATTATGAAATCCTCTTCACACGCGTTAATTGGCAGGTTTCGCTTTCTCAAACACTCATATATTAAATTCTTTTTTTTTTTACCATTCAAAAATGTAGTGATAGACCAAATAAATTGTCATTAAAAAAAAGAAAAAAGAAAAAAAATGAGCGTTATAAGTTAAGCCTTGGAAAAAGAAGTATAATTGTAAAGTACCATGCGACATAGAAAACAAGGAAAAAAGGTTTAACTTGCATTTTTATTCTTCATTAATAACCTTAATTGTAAAATTCGGTGCATTTCTACCCAATAGAAACTGAGCTACTGCTATAATGTTCATTGCATAAAGCGTAGCATAGCAGTGCCCTCAGCTGAGTGGTTAAAGCTAAAACTCAATCATCGTAGTGTTTAATAATAAACATCTTATATGTTAACTTTGGTTTAATTCCATGCTATTGACGTTGAGATATTTTATCGCGCAAATCGTGAAAAATATAGCATAGTAGCGCCACCGATATACATTAAAATCTAATCAGCACTATTTCATGCCAAAATCTAACTAAATGTGAAGTTTTCATGGATTTCAGTTCATTAGTTCTCAAGTTAGAACGGCTACAATATTTATATAACACACAGACAAAAAAAAAAAAAAAAAAAAAAAAGTAATCTTATTCAGAGCATCTCAAAACATGTAAATATGTCAAAAACAGGAAGTCGAAGTCGAACATTTTCACGGATCTAATACCTTCTTCTTATAAATATGTAAAAAATAAATCGAGCATATTCTAATGTAAGGTATATTTTAACCAATTTAACTTCTTAAGGTGATATTAATTTTATTTTCAACATGAAATGAAAAACTGCTCTTTCGTTGACGAATTTTAATTTACCGCCAAAATGCGGTATCTTTAGATAATAGGCTTTTTTTTTCTTTTTAATTCGCTCAGGTTAATCAATTGCTCATTGTGGTAACTCTTCCACTTCATTATTGTAGCAAACAAATGTCCCTTGCTGAAATAGATTTTTTTTTTAAATCGTTCTTAACCCCTTGGGGACGAGCGACACGTATACATGACGCATAAGATGCTCAGAATCCTCGATTATTCCCACCAGTTATTTTTTATTGTAAGCTTTGCCTTATGTAATCCTAGCATTTCTGCTATTCGATTAGGCAAAAATTTCTGTTTTGAAAAACCGGTGTCAAAAGATTAAAAATTCTGTAAAGGACGCTCGTCGCGAAGGGGTTAAAAATGACTTTAAAGCCATAAAATGTCATTAAATGAAGCCCTAATTTTCAAACAAGTTTCATTCTAAAATACATTTGATTTCGTGTTTGATGGTATAGAAAATGAAATTATGTGATATTTAGAAGTAACATATGAGCGATATAAATAACAACCGTTTTTTTTGCAGGCGACTGAAAGTGGCTTACACATTTCTGACGACGGCCAAAAAAAAAAAAAAAAAAAAAAAAAAAACGCAGTAAAAAAATAAAACTTTGTTGCTAATAAAGAGAGAGAGAAAAAAAAAGTATATTAGAATTTTCATAATCGGTTTTTCTGTCCAATTTCCTTGCTTAATACGCTGAACCTTCTCCCCTTGCAATTAAAGAGCTACCAGATGTCTGGATAGATAACTTCAGATGAGTGGATAGAAATTTCGCTTGCACTACTGTCTATCGAAATTATTTCGAGGGGTCAGTCACGTGTTTGATGAAACTACGGGGAGGAGGAGAGGAGACAACTTTGTCATCGTTTGTTTCTGAATGAGATGATCTCCCGTTCTCGGGTGAGGGGGAGTGTAATCCCTGCCGCAAATCTCCTGGATTACCTGTGTTGCAGGACGCGAGGGGAAAGGTCGTTTTTATGCAAATTAGGTTGTCGTATTCTGATGGCTAGTCCCTCGAGAATCGTGAGGCAGGAAAACAATGGAAGTCGAATGATAAAAATTGTGGAGATAAGTTGTCACTACTGAAATGAAATCGAGCAAAGAATATATATGACTGAAATAGTCACTGATATCCAGTCGCGTTGTCAAAGACAGGGTCCATGTATATTCCAGACTTCCTCCGAAAAAAAAAAAAAAAAAAATAAATGCAACATAGGGAATTTTTTTTTTCGAAAAGTCACTTTTATTTGTGGTTATCGGCATATATGTATGAATAATATATATATTTTTTTCAACCTAGTTTTTTTAAATGTTTTTGTTTGAGCTATGAAAATTTGAATTTCTCGATTCTTTAATCTTACTTACTTACTTACAACCATGAACATAGAGTAGTAGGACCTCAGTCAAATAGAGTTAAAATCGGGTCGCGACTTTTGGAACAAATGCGGCGACCGGTGTAGAACCGTCTTGAAGAAGCACACGAATTAATAGAACCGTGCTACATAGGCGCTACCTATTTCAAAAAATTTTATAGAACGATTTTCTTCTTCTAAAGTCTATTTCGTAAGAGGTCCTACTACTCTATGTCCATGCTTACAACCAATTTATGTATTATCATTACTATAACTAGGGGATCTGACCCGGGCTTCCCGGGTTACAAAATAGAGATGAAAACCA
This sequence comes from Maratus michaelseni, assembly GCA_963931845.1. Lineage (NCBI taxonomy): Eukaryota > Metazoa > Arthropoda > Arachnida > Araneae > Salticidae > Maratus > Maratus michaelseni. Next base: position 376,342,252 of record OZ007591.1, read on the forward strand.
TTAATAGAAAACTCTAACAGAATTTTTACATTTATTATATATATATATATATATATATATATATATATATATATATATATATACATATATATATATATATATATATATACATATATATATATATATATATATATACATATATATATATATATATATATATATATATATATATGTAGCATTTTGACGAGGTTGAGATATTACGATGAATAATATTCGATGAAAAGATGGCAGTCCTTCAACGATATAGCAAGTTGCAGTCGATATTAGCGAGTATGGCGAAGTAGAAGGCAATGAAATGAGTCCACCAAAGTTTTCCAATAAATCCAGCCAATCTCCAGACAAATAATTTCATTAGAATACGAACAACACAGAAACAATTCCCAAAAGTCTAAAACTTATAGCCCTCGGGCTAACGTTGCTTCACTTCATTGAATTAAGATGTTACTGGGCCAGTTGAATATTCTACGGACATAAAAATACCAGACACATATTTGTTTAGACTTCCAAAAACGTCAAAAATCTAGTGCTCCGACCGGCGCGGGCGAGTTTTGTTCTCTCCGCGGAGATATACAGAAATTACGTCACGAGCGCACAACCCAATGAGTGAGAAGCTAGTTTCAGCCCAGCAAATGAGGTGCGAAGGAGGAGCTAAGACGGTAAAGAATCCCGTACTTGGGTGCGGAGAAATTTTGAAGTTAAAATCCCAAGCGCGTGAAAAAATCAGAGCAATAATAATAATAATAAAAAGAAAATGGCTTTTAAAAAACATTCGAAATGAGAACGCGTCTCAGAATTTTATAATTGGGAAACTGATAAAAGCTACGAATGATCTTAAATTTTAGATTAAGATTTGGAATAAAATAATTATTAATATACGGATATTTACTTTTAAAAGGACTTTAAATAGGAATAGATATTATTAAGAATTAAGGAAATACTGACTATGACAGAAGTTAGATTAATTTTAAAATATTAATGCGAATAAAATGGAAGGATACGAAGGAAATAAATTTTTATATAACATATATATATTTAGATTTTCCACTAACAATACCAAAAATCATTTTTATATGAAACTATTTATTCAAAAAAAGTTTTGAAATGTATTAAAAGCGATATTGGCCTCGTGCCAGGAGTTAATTAGCCTATTAATTCATGCTTGAAAATTATTTAAAAAAAACATGATAAATCAGTCAATTAAGATACAGTTTTCAAATAAATTGCATTCGAAAGTAGATTTTTTCCTCTATATAACGGTGTAGAAGTTAAAAATGTGCAATGTTTAGAAATTAAAAAAATTGCAGCGGCGAAAATCTCAAAACCGAAATTTCATCGTCAAATGTTGCCATTCGCAAAATGACGTCAGCGTTACGCACGGACACGTTTGTCCTTTATAATATAGAAAGTCGTTTGCAATCATGTTAAATTTAGAATTTCTACTATTTGTTAAATCGAATCAAACAAAGAATGAAGAACTTAAATATATATAATTAGATTGTTACAAGAACTTGATATGTTTTTTGAAATTCAAAGATATTATAATTATATATATATATATATATATAATTCCGATTTTTTATAGCCAAAATTTTAAAAGTATCTCAATACATATAATGTTACAAATATGCCTCTGTCTATGTGCAGAAAATTGACCACGGTGAATAAACCTATGAATCCATTATAAGTGTTGCCCTTAATTGATGTAAATTTCTTTCCTGTTATTGATTGTTTACTTAAAACATTAAACATGTTTTCCGTTACAAGTTGTTCAAGTGAGAGAAGTTTTCTGCTTAGAATTTTTCTCTCTCAAATACTATTGTTTTTTATCTTCAATATTTGATAAACTCTGGAGAAAAAACTCTTACAGCACCATAAATATTGATTGTATTTCTAACTTATAAATCTGCAGATGAGGGATCTCAACGTCAGCTCTACAAGCCCCCTTTTTATTTTGAACTCATTTTAATTAATATTTTAAATATTCAACACGCAGTTTCATGTCTTTCATATTAATATTGCTCAGTAGTTTCAGGAGATGTAACTTTTCTATTGTAACATAAAACATGATTGTATGCACTGATACTTCAGGATTTTTAACACTTTCCAACCTAGTTGAAAAGTGTTTATGACTTCGGTTTGTCTAGCCGTCCGTCCGTGCTCTAACTCATGTAAATATACTCGGATTGGCCTGAATTTTTTGTATGCTATTGTCGTTTACTACAGCATGATCCCTATTCAAAATGAAGTGTGTAGCACTTATAGTTTTTTTTTTTACAGGGACAGTCAAAAGTATTCCGTTACATTACAGTCAATGGGAAAAAATCCTTTAAAGGGCATTTTGATGATGCTACGCCGTTTGAAACATGATGAATTGATATGCAATTATGAAGCGCACTAAAACATGCTTTTTGTAGAATATGGGGTGCAAAGCAATTATTATTATTTTACAGGGTCACACAAAAGAATTCTGTTGCACATTGTTCTAGGGGGAAAAATCGTTTGCAGTATAATTTAATGATGTTTCACTATTTCAAACATAATGAAATTTATATGCTGAGGTTTTACTATAAATTTCTTACTTAAAAGTATGGTGTGCATTGCGTTTATCTTTAATTTACAGGGACACACAAAAGATATCGGTTGCAGTATAGGTGCAATAATTACAGTCTATCTATGATAAGTGCGTTTTCAACATTGGTTTGCGTTTTTAAGTTTAACTAAATTTTAGCATCGTACTTAGGTGTGTATAAATTCGGTTGATTATATACAGGGCTACACAAAGGATTTCGTAAGTATTACAGACTATGGGAGTGAATTACTTCGGGTAGTTTTTAATAGTGTTATGCACTTTCCTGCTGAAATAAATTTAGTAGACTTATAGAAGTTAGTGGAAAATAAATATATTCATATACAGGGCTACGCAAAGTACAAAGTACATTGTTGTTTATTGTTGGTAATTGCTGGAAGTTTGTTTTAGACGTTTTTTACCTGAATTAAATTTTAGCTTAATATGGGGGGTGTATGCAAAAGTCTTTAGATAATATACAGGGTTGTACAAAATATTTCGAGTGCATTTTCATCGATTGGCGAAAATTGCTCAATGTGAATTTTCTAAATGAATTAAATTTTATCATGCTATGTAGTATATATTCATATCTATAGATCATATACAGGGCTGCACAAAATAATTCGACTACATTTTTGACTATGGAAGGCAATTGCTAAAACTGGACTTTTAAATTTGTTATATGTTTCCTATACTGTTTACTTACATATCTTCTTTCACTTTATTTAACGGTGAAGTTTCGTTACAGTTTTCTGGATGTGTTGGAAAGTGTTTCATATTCTATATGCTTGACGTATGATTTTTCGTTCTTGTTTAAATTAAGCTTGCGTTATTTTTTTGTTGTTGTTGTTTATTTTAAAACTGTATGTATGGTATTCATGCTGTACAGGGTATATGATTTTATGTTTCGTGCAATTAAGTTAGACATTATAAAATGTATCTTAAAACGTGTGCAATATTTTTATTCTTGGTCTTCCTTTTTCAGTAATAAATTTTTAAAGCGTACAGTACAGTACATAACAAGCATTTATAAAGTACTGTCCTGTATTACGATGTCAGGAAATGTAAATAAGAGCTGGCTTTGTCATAAAAAGTGTCTTTTCAATGCTATGGAAGTGATAGGATTTGAGTATTTATAAAACTCCGGCCTATCTTGCTTTTTCGTTATCCGGCCTGCCCTTCTACCACACTAGACCGGATAGTCGAGAGTCTACTGTATATTTACAAACGGTTATATGTTTGCATGCAGTTTGATTGCTACACAAATAAGTTTGTTTTTAGTGGCGTATCTACATTAAAATTAATTTTTATTTTATAGGTTTGATAAACTTTAAAACCTCATTACAAGTAAACTAATCGAAGGAATCGAATTTCCTCATACATTGTAGACTGTTTGGGGAAAACGACATTAATCTTATAATAAATAGCATAAATAATTAACTTAAAAACCACATATAGACTTAAATTCGAAATCTTTATGAGTTTGGAGTTTTTAAGAACTAAAAACAAGACTCAGAAATAAGTGAAAAACTTAGTCTGTCTTTTTATTCTCTTGGCGTGTCCCGTCTATATGGTACCCCCATCTCTTCACTTCCTTCCACCCTTCTCTTAGAACATTTAATGAGAAACAAACTGCTCCTTTTTACAACAGCGAGATTGAAATTAAGGGTAAGGATCGATGCCTTATAAGTGGCTTTGCGCTGAAGAACGAGGATACAGCACCCCTATCCCAACTCCCTTACATCTCCTGTTTTTGCTTTTAAAAGGAAGTGGCCGAAATCCGCTTCCTCTCTCTTCACCTAGGAAGAAAATTCCGGAGTAGAATTTTTTTTTCTATTTTTTTTTCCGATATTTTTTTTTCTTTTTATATTCGAAAAGAACTAAGGGAAGCGTGCATGGGTGTAGGGGGGGGGGGGGGGCTTGGAGTCGGACGGCGTCAGACTGTGATGAAGATAAATTGTAGCTCAGCAGAATCGAGCTCAAAGCCGGGTGCAATTTTTCACGCCCGCAGCGCCGCCCTTTAATGCCCGGTGATGTATTCGTCTTAGGGCTTTGATATTGTGGAGAGATGGGTAATTTGAATAGTGCGCCCTTGCCGTAGGTTTCTCCGCTTTATTTATTTTATTTTTATTTAAACATTGAGAAAGTAGAAAAAATTCAGAGGGAGGGACACTTGCAGCATTCTTTATCTCCACGGGAAAAGATCAAGATTCGTTTGGGGAAGGGGGGGGGGGATAAAAAATATGTAAACAGATCGCTTTGATGGATTGCACATTTAGGGGGATACCAGATTCTTCTACGCTGCTTTTCTTAAGCAACAACTTAAGAAAAAAGAACTCTTCTCCAGAGACTGAGATGATTACTTCGGCGTAGTTTAAAATGCCCAGGATGTTGTGGGGTCTACTCACCTCCCCTGGTCCTGAGAAAAAGCGTGGAGTTTAAGGCACGCGCCTGGGAAATGCTTTTATTCATAGCGGCAAGGATTGTGTCAGCTAAAAGTACCCAAACTGTTTCCGATGAAACAAAGACCGATCTGTACGCCATCTTAGTCCACCATCGTCAGTACTCTTAAAGTGGCTCGAGCAACAGGCCATCTCTCATTCAGAAATTGTTCTGGTCAGAATTCAAGTGAGCAGCGGCGTAGGGCTGTCGGTCAGTCAACCCTCAATCTTTCTCGCTAATGTTAAATCTATGAGCGTGGAATGCATTCGTATATTTAAAATATCTTCTCAGGAAAGTGAAGAATGTCTCTTTTTTCTTATCCTTCCTTTCTTTCTTTGAGTTGTCCAAATATTTCTAAAATATATACTTAATTTTATTTGAAGTGTTAAAATCTTACTCGCAGCTCGTCAGCTTTTAACACATAAAACATTAAATTAAGCCTATATTTTAGAAAAATTTTCACAGCTAACATAAAAAACCGACATCCTTCAAGCAGAGTACAAAGAAAAAAGAAGTTAAAAATATTAATTTCCTGACGAGATATTTTAAATATATGAATGGATTCTACGCTATAGGTTTAACCCTAGAACTACCGGAAATTTTACTCAACTTTGATAAAAACATTTTACACCAGAATTTTTATTTAAATCTATTTAACCTATTTATTTACTTTAGTTCTTTAATGTTTTTCTATTCATTTTTCTACATACTTTTTTTTTCATGGCTTCTCTAAGATGTGATATACTACTACTCATATACAGAGAGTGGAGTTGTTTACATCTGGGAATCCCATTGAAACAATCAACTATTTCTGTTTCTGTAATTTATATTTAGCTTATTTTATAAAATAAATTCTGTCTCGAATAATCATTTTGAATGTACCTGTTGGGTCCATTGAACCCTTTCGATAGACGGAGCGTTAACATTAGCGAGGAGAATTGTGGAGTTGAATGACCAACAGCCTTACAGGTCTACAATTTTTGTTTCTGAATGAAAATTGCTTTCATAAGCTTTTATCATTTTTAAGCATGAAAAACGTCTCTCAGTTAAATATGTTGTAGTGGGAAGGCCTTAATATTTAAATAAATAATAACTGGACTATAATACACCAGGTAAACTTACAAGCTTTTAATGTCCTTTGGACTATTTGTTGCACCCCAATGTATTGAACTTCTAATTTTGTCCATGAAAATTTCGAACCACTAAACATTTCTAGGTCATTACGATCCACTTTTATTTGAAAATAAGTAGAAGTTCCAAACATTATGATGGCAGAACATATTTGAAGTAATAATCATAGATGTAATGGCTGTACCTAAGACTAAAGAATTAAGAAAGTAGGCTTTTCATAGCTCAAATAAACAAAATCTATGACAGTTAGTTTTAATTAGCTTGGTTAGATAATTATAACTTATATAAATATAAAAGTAACACCCCTTCCTCCTAATGATATAATTTTGGCATAATATCTATAAACAGGATACCTATTGTTAGCTTTCGTCAACATTTCGCCCTTCCTAAACTTTGGGGAAAAAATCGTTTTCGCAAGTAAAAAAACATTAAGAAAAAGGCATATTTTTAAAAAATTAGTTTCATTTTATAAGTAGATCATTTGCAATAAAAAAACAAGAAAGAAAAATCATACGTTGAAGTCCACGAGTAACGCTGTAGTTATAATGACGGTGGCAACGACCTGATCAATAAATTTCGCTTTTAATACAATTTTTAACTTTTAAAGATTGCACAATTTCAATTTTATACCGTCGAATAGGCAAAAAATGTACTTTTAAATGCAATTTATATGAAAAATGTATTTTAATTTACTGATTTTTAATGTTTTTTAAAAAGGATTTTTATTAAATCTATGTATATCGCGCGCATTCCGGTTACGGAAGATTTTACCCGTTTGCACATAAAACAATAATTCAGCATTTCTCACTATCTAATATTTCATAACGAAATCAAAACTACATCAGTAAATAAATAAATTAAATTAAATTAATAAAACTGAAATTTAACAAATATGTAATCAAACTAACGCACTTAAACACTGAAATAATCAGAATAAAAAAGAGCTGCTGTAGTTAAGTGAAATCCTTAGCAATTTCTTCGGATATTAACCCTTGACATTCAGCTAATAAGAAAATGCTTATCGCTTTTAATAAATTTCAAAACTTTATTTGAAATCATAATTGATGTTTTTAATATAAAAATTATTTTTTGGTGCTGGTAGTGAGTAATCTAAAAATATATATATATTAAATTAAAAGCAAATCTATTACAGTTTTCAAATAAAAATTGTTTTCACCTATATGTTCTGTATATTGGGAAGCATATTTTCTGTAACCAGGAAAACCCAGGTTGGAGCGTCTGTTTTTTTTTTTTTTTTTTCGTAAATGCTGAAATGTAAAACGAAATAAAACTACTCGAATGAGTTCTTGAGATAGAGCGTCCACAAAATGTTTTTCACATACAGACACACGCACAGACAGACAAACAGACTCACCGATAGACATTTTCTATAGACAGTCAAAGCGTGTTCAGCACCTTCTAAAACGTATAAATCCGTCGAAATTTTTCATTTATCCAATACTTTCTTCTTGTAAAGATAGAAAGAAGAAAGTAAAAAATAGACGTGTGTACAGACAAATTGGCAAACTCATGAATGCTTTTCTATTGTGCTGAATGATTTTTTTTTCAGATGCGAACCCTGCAAAATAAAAGGCTCCACGCGAATCACTTCTTCTTTTCGTTTATTTAAAAGACAAAAAAAACTGTCCGAGAATAAAATAAAAAGAAAGAAAAAGGGGTTTTTATTGCGGAAAATACCTGTGTTCAATACACAGATACAATGTTTGATAATTAAAATAAAAGAGAGTTTCTAAAAAATAGTTTTTTTTCCCCTCTAAAATAAAGTATTTCCAGCTAGAGTGTAGGGTGAAACCCCCAGTAACTGATACTTTAAGGATTTTTTCTTCTTCAAATCACTATTACAACGTTTTAAATCTATTTTATACTTATCTTTGTTTTTGAATGCATAGTAAAGATACATTAAAAAATTAGTGTTGACAAAATTTTGAAAAAAAAAAAAAAAAAAAGATTTTTGATACTAAAAATTTTTTTTTCATAAATATGGTCAATATATCCAGTAACTGACATTATCTCTTTTTTAAAAAACCATTGGTTATAACAGTTAAGACAAATAAGTTACCACTAGATGACATTACTTTGCAGAATTTTACAAGAAAATTCTTATTTGAGTTAGATTTCTGCTGAAGTATCAGTTACTGGTTTAGGTGTTAATAACTGGGGTTTCATCCTAAATGCTTTTACTTTGTGCTATCTTTACAAGAAGAAAATATTGGATTCATGGACATTTTTGACTTCCGGTTTTTGACGGATTTATACGTTTTAGAAGGTGTCTGTTTTTAGAAAATGTCAGTGTGCGAGTCTGTCTGTCTCTGTCAGTATGTAACAAAATTTTGTGGGCGCTCTATCTCAAGAACTAATGCACGAAATTTAATAAAACTTTAGATTCAGTTAGCCCCTAATATAAATTGGGGCTGATTAGCTTTTGATGTAAATGACCCAACAGATGGTGCTGCTATGCTGCATTTTTTGCGATTTCCGTAATAGCTCATTTCAAGAACTAATGCACTGATTTCCACCAAACTTCAAATTCAGTTAGACCTTGACATAAATAGACGCTGAATACGCTTTGGTGTAGATATCCGAACAGGTAGCGCTGCTATGCTACTTTTTTCATAATTTTCACGATAGCTAATATCTCAAGAACTAATGCACAGAATCTCATCAAACTTCAGATTCAGTTTAGACGTTGACACCATAAGTTGTTTTTGATTAGGTTTTGGTGTCAATCTCCCAAAAGGTGGCGCTGTTATGTTGCATTTTTCAGGATTTACACGATTTTAGCGATAGTCATATATCATAATTATTAATGCATGGAATTTAATAGAACTTTAGATTCAGTTAGACCTTGATATAAATGGGTGCTGATTCGTTTTTAGTGTATGCGAAACCTGTGTGAGATTGAAGAAAGTTTTGGGATTGGCACACCCGACTAGTTCTATAAAAACAACAAATATTTCTTCTTCGTATTTTCATTTCTTTCTTTCTTTTTTTTTTTTTCTTGATTGTGTAAACATTTTTTTAAAAAATGGACTTAATGTAAAAATTCGTATAGTTATAAAATGAGACTTCTTGAAAATAACTGTTAGCTATGGCAACAAACAGAGAGAAACAAAATGTCGGAATGGTATTTTTGCTTTAGAATTTGAATGAAGAAATGAGGAAGACTTCTGAAACGCAGAACAAACCGTTTTAGAATTTTTGATTCAAGAGCTTTGGAGAGAACAGAAGGTTTTAAACGTCTTTAACTCGACAACTTGATTATTTCAGAGAGAGAGAGAGAGAGATCTGATGCTATGTTTAAGCTGATATTAATACTTTAATTTTATAAAATGATATAAACCAGTGGGTCTTTGCGAAGATTTTGCACCGCAGTATAATAATTTTTAGATGCAGGTTTAAACTTATATATATATAAAAGGACTAAAAATATCCACAACATTAGTCAAGCCATAATATCATCTCATTTATTCCATCAAAGATACAGTAAAATCTGATCGAAGATAGCGAAGGCAATGAAAAAAATATATCAATCGTATTTTAACCGCATTAGATAATGACATCATCTGTTTCGGAAAAAATCGTGGGATGGGAAGGAAAAATAAATTTAGTATTTGGATTTACATTTTGCTTTTTAATCCTAAATATAAAACAAACCCTTGCAGCAACAATGTCCCACTTTATTTTTATTTTACAATTATTGTTTTGTAATCATTATTGAGCACGGTATAATGCGGTATTTTATTTTTGTGGCAACATTGATTTGAGAAAAACCTTTCATTTCATTTATGAAAACAATGCTGATTTATTTTTGTATTATTTACAATTTTTTATCAAAAACATGTTTTAACGAAATGTAAGTGTACTATGTCAGTAGCCGGTTCAAAATCCTTTCATGTGGTATCTCCTTTGTCGTTCTGCGTTTCGTATTTTCTTAGAAAAAGGGATGTTGACAGGAGAAATAATATATACGATTGGGGCTTTTCATGAAATAATATTCATTCTTATCACATTTCGCTTAAATGATGAACTGGCGAACACGTGGTTGTACAAACTGTACTGATGTATTATATATATTATAGTTTTATAATTTTTGAGACGTTTATAAGTTTGTTTTATAATTTAGAGACAGCTTTTGCCTTAGTGCTGGTAATAAAGAACAGTAACCAGTGATGAATACCGGGTGTGACCCGGAACTTTAAAATGCCCTCCCCTCCCCCCCCCCCCTGCGGAAGATATGCGATTTTATGCTTATATGTAGTAAAAAATGGGAATCTTCCCCTGGAATTCTCCAATACCCCCATCCCGTAGCTGCGAAATTCCCTTCCGGAGAAAAATGCCTCTAGGCTTGAGCGTACCTGTAAAACTTGTTTTCTTACGCGGAAACTCCGATTGCTGGAAAAAATATAAGTTTCTCGCGGTAAAGATAACAGAAATTTGTAAATTTTATGTCCTTCGCTCTAACGTGCGCATTAAGCAAGTCAAAAATGAATGCTTAATTTTTTAGTTAACATTTCTTTTCAAGTACTGCATTGTCCACAATTTTAAAGATTTAAAAAAAAAATCAATACTTTAAAAAAAATAATAATAATAAGTATAATAATAAATATAAATAACAATATAATAAAAAATAATAACTCGCGTAATAGTCGCACTTTTCGTGCCAATTTTTCATTGTGAAAGTCTAAGTGCGACTATTATGCGGGAATTTCTACTGCACAATATTGTACACTCTAATGCTAAAACATTACTGGTATAAAAAGAAAAAACACTATAATAAAATTAGTAACTTACCAGATTATTTCCAGAGATTATGTGCTATTTATTAAATACCATTTTTATTTTTATGGAAATATTTTTACAGACGTAAAATGTAGAAATAATCTTTTAATTCTTCTCTTTACAAATAATCCCTTTTTCTAGAAGTAATAATAACTTTAAATTGATTCAAAATGTATCATAATTAAGACGTTATGGGTTTTTTTTTCTCAAAAACCCTCCCCATTTCCACTCCCTTGATCCGATTTTGCCCATTAACGAGCTTGACCGAGATTTTCTGCACACTGATTTTATGTATCAGTTTGGAAGAGATTTGTGCAGAATTATGAGAGTTATCGTGTCCATAAAAAAGTGATATATATATATAGATAGATAGATAGATAGACAGAGAGCTAGATGGTTGGATGGATGTATAGATAGATAAAGTTTTGAACTGGGGATGGTTTTGAGTTCTAGGGGTCATGATCGACGTAGATCCGTAAAAAAAATTCAGAAATTCCAACAAAGGGGAGATTGTAACAAGTAGTATTTCTTGCGAAATCTACCCAATAGTCGTCAGTCCTGTCCGTAATCAAAGGGTAATTAAATGAAATTAGATACGTACTACATAAAAACAAGACAAGGTTTTATTAACCCATTTATGCGTAGCATCCTAAAATGAGGCGTTCAGAAATAAATTAAAATATTTTTCAGTTAGATTAATTTTCCCCTTTTTTGCGATTATTTTATACAATCTACAAACTATTCAGATTAGTATGATGTAACAATTATTGTATTATATATGTAGCAGTTCTAATTAAACAAAGTACAGAGAGGGAAAAATAAGTCGTCACAAATGGATTAAATATATTTTTCTGGTTCAAAATATATGGGATTAAAAAAATATATAAATTAAATAAAAATTAAAAATGGAAATTTGGCAGCTATCGGTATGGTTTTACTTCCATTAGTATTTTCACCCAGATCAAAAGGTTCCTATAATCCCGAAATTTGGTTACAGTGAGAAGGTGATCTTTCCAGTAATCAGAGTTTCGTTGTAAGAAAACAAGTTTTACAGGCAAAGTGCACGCTTCCTCACCTGACCAAAATTATTTAATTATACACACACACAAAAAAAAAAAAAAAAAAAAAAAAAGAGAAAAAAACTATTTAAATGGTGTTTTAAATGGATTAAATATATTTTTCTGGTTCAAAATACATTTGAACAAAAAATATATAAATGAAATAAAAAAAAAAAACGGAAATTTGGCAGCATTTGGTTACAGTGAGAAGGTGATCTTTCCAGTAATCAGAGTTTCGTTGTAAGAAAACAAGTTTTACAAGCAAAGTCATTACCTGTTTTAAAAGACCAAAATTATTTAATTATTAAAAAAAAACTATTTAAATGGTGTTTTAAATGGATTAAATGTATTTTTCTGGTTCAAAATATATTTGAATAAAAAATATATAAATTAAATAAAAATTAAAAAAGGAAATTTGGCAGCTATCGGTATTGTTTTACTTCCATTAGTATTTCCACCCAGATCAAAATAAGTCCGAAATTTGGTTACAGTGAGAAGGTGATCTTTCCAGTAATCAGGGTTTCGTTGTAAGAAAACAGGTTTTACCGGCAAAGTACACTCGCCTCAACCAGACCAAAATTATTTAATTATACAAAAAACCTATTTAAATGGTGTTTTAAATGGATTAAATATATTTTTCTGGTTCAAAATATATTTCAACTAAAAATATATAAATTAAATAAAAATTAAAAATGGAAATTTGGCAGCTATCAGTAGGGTTTTACTTCCATTAGTATTTCCACCCAGGTCAAAAGGTTCCTATAATCCCGAAATTTGGTTAGAGTGAAAAGGTGATCTTTCCAGTAATCAGAGTTTCCTTCTAAGAAAAGTTTTACAGGCAAAGTGCACTATTCCTCACCTGACCAAAATTATTTAATTATTAAAAAAAAAAAAAACTATTTAAATGGTGTTTTAAATGGATTAAATATATTTTCTGGTTCAAAATATATTTGAATAAAAAATATATAAATTAAATAAAAATTAAAAATGGAAATTTGGCAGCTATCAGTAGGGTTTTACTTCCATTAGTATTTCCACCCAGGTCAAAAGGTTCCTATAATCCCGAAATTTGGTTAGAGTGAAAAGGTGATCTTTCCAGTAATCAGAGTTTCCTTCTAAGAAAAGTTTTACAGGCAAAGTGCACTATTCCTCACCTGACCAAAATTATTTAATTATTTAAAAAAAAAAAAAAACTATTTAAATGGTGTTTTAAATGGATTAAATATATTTTCTGGTTCAAAATATATTTGAATAAAAAATATATAAATTAAATAAAAATTAAAAATGGAAATTTGGCAGCTATCAGTAGGGTTTTACTTCCATTAGTATTTCCACCCAGGTCAAAAGGTTCCTATAATCCCGAAATTTGGTTAGAGTGAAAAGGTGATCTTTCCAGTAATCAGAGTTTCCTTCTAAGAAAAGTTTTACAGGCAAAGTGCACTATTCCTCACCTGACCAAAATTATTTAATTATTAAAAAAAAAAAAAAAACTATTTAAATGGTGTTTTAAATGGATTAAATATATTTTCTGGTTCAAAATATATTTGAATAAAAAATATATAAATTAAATAAAAATTAAAAATGGAAATTTGGCATCTATCGGTATTGTTTTACTTCCATTAGTATTTCCACCCAGATCAAAAGGTTCCTATAATCCCGAAATTTGGTTACAGTGAGAAGGTGATCTTTCCAGTAATCAGAGTTTCGTTGTAAGAAAACAGGTTTTACAGGCAAAGTGCACTCGCCTCAACCAGACCAAAATTATTTAATTATTCAAAAAACTATTTAAATGGTGTTTTAAATGGATTAAATATATTTTTCTGGTTCAAAATATATTTGAATAAAAAATATATAAATTAAATAAAAATTAAAAAGGGAAATTTGGCAGCTGTTGGTATGGTTCTACTTCCATTAGTATTTCCGACCAGATCAAAAGGTTCCTATAATCCCGAAATTTGGTTACTGTGAGAAGGTGATCTTTCCAGTAATCAGAGTTTCGTTGTAAGAAAACAAGTTTTACAGGCAAAGTGCACTCTGCCTCACCTGACCAAAATTATTTAACACGTTGACGGACAGTAGGAACAAGTGAAGTTCAAAAATTGACACTATAAGTTTTTGTAATTTTTAGAATATTAGAAGTATAGTTTTACTCTTTCTGCTTAAATATAAACTTAATTTTGATAATTCAGCACCTTTAATTAGGTTGCACTACTCCCTTCACAACCACGTCAAGGTGGCTATTGGTCAGGGAAAAATACAGTCAAAAAAAGTGATAAACACCAGTATATTCTTATAGAAAAATTTATGTTGATTATTCGATCAAATAATCAATTTGAATTTTTCCATAAGACTATACGGGTGGTTATCATTTTTTAGGGTTTCGTTCATCTCACGAAACCCTATTATCCCCGCTGCGTTGTCCGTCCGTCACAGAGCCATTCTCAAAAAGTATGTAACTTACAGAGTTGAAACTTAGTGTATAAATATGAATAGCAGCTGTGAAGAGCTCAAAATATTAAAATTTGAAAAATTCGTATTATTTTAATAAATAGAGATAAAAAACCAAATTTCTAACAGCCTTTTCCTATTAAATTGAAACTTTTTTCGTTATAGCAGATGCCGAAGATTTAAAATCCACAATGAAATTCTTTCTACAATAATTAATTTTCTATCAGACGATTTTCACGTGAAAGATGAAAATGAAATAAAAAGTTTCACCAATTGAAAAAAAGATAAATATGAAATAAAATTGATTGACGTCATAGTCGTAATAAAACGGAAAATGTCTAAGATTTCTCAATAATACAAGGAGTATGAGTATGTGTAAGTGGACAAAGCAGATTAATATCACGTCATTAGAAAATTAAAAAAAAATCTGACGTCATATAGGAAGTTTAGCTAATTTTTCAAATGTTTGAGAATAATACAAAGCGAGTATCAATATAAATAATAGAGAATAGTAAATATATGAGTTTGAGAAACATATTGAATCGTGATAAAAATCCGATTATGGAAATATTCGCATATTTTAACATTTTGAAGGTGTACCATTTGTTTAATCTTGAAATTATTTTTTTAAATATTGCATTTAGTCCGTATGACGGATATTATTATGACAGAATATAATAGCGGGCTTGGACTGCTATCCGGCTAGTTTAGATATTCAAAAAAAGGAAAAAATAGACCGGTAAATTTTTACTTTATAAAAAACATGACTTTTTTTTTTGTTGTTGTTTCTAAATGAAATTTGTTTGAATTTATTAAAAAAAGGATAAAGTGTTTTGAAAGGAATATTAAACGAAACCCTTTGAGCGATCTTCGATCACACTTACCCACTTGTTTACTGTATTTTTCCCTGACCACTAGCCACCCTGCACGTGCATACTGAAGTTGCAACTCGTATAACAAGTGGAAACCTGTTGTACGATACTTCAACCTAAAAAATTGTTTCCGAAACATGACACTGGGCTTCTACTTGTACGCCGGTAAATGCACATTTGTGCTGCTATAGCCGTAGTGTATAAAAACGACCGTTTCGTTTTGGGCGGCTATAGCCGTCATGCCACATTGTGAACTTCGCTTTGGCGGCTATAGCCGCAAGTGTCCGTTGGATTAAATATATTTTTCTGGTTCAAAATATGTTTAAAAAAATATATATATATAAATTAAATAAAAATTTGGCAGCTATCGGTATTGTTTTATTTCCATTAGTATTTCCACCCAGATCAAAATAAGTCCGAAATTTGGTTACAGTGAGAAGGTGATCTTTCCAGTAATCAGAGTTTCCTTGTAAGAAAACAAGTTTTACAGGCAAAGTGCACTCGTCTCACCTGACCAATATTATTTAATTATACAAAAAAACTATTTAAATTGTGTTCTGGGTAAAAATGTAACTATTGTTATTTTTTTGCTTCTCTATTATTGTTAATATCTGTTTATTTATTAGGGTTCCGAACTTAAAAAGTAAAAATAGAACCATTATAAGATCCCTCTTGTGTCAATTTGTCCGTCTGTCAGAGCCCCTTTTCTCGTAAACTATGGGACGTCAAAAGTTCAAATTTGGGAAAACTATAAAGCCATTTTATCCACATATTTTTAGATTAGTAGCCATTCACAAATATGTTTAGGAAAAATCTAAGAAACTAATTAAGTTACTTGGGGAAAAAAAAGGGTTTCTTTTTGTATATCGTGAGGAAGATCTCGTAATACCGAACTCAAAAATATATTTGTTTTAATTTTACACTGCCAAAAAAAAAAAAAAAAAAAAAAAAAATGTTGATTTTACAGTATAATACTGGCACCCCAGCTGCCATTAGTATACTGTAAAATTAACAGTAATAAACAGTAAAATAAACAGTTATACGCTACCAGCATACGCGCCAGTGTATTAATGCTTATTTTACCGTTTATTATTGTTAATTTTACGGTATAATACCTGGGGTGCCAGTATTATACTGTAAAATCAACATTTTTTTTTGCAGTGTATGTATTACATTTTCAGAGATACTGTCGAAAATTCACTGCAAAAATATGTCCCCACCCTCTTCTATTTCCGAATCTACTGAAACTAAAAATATGAACAAAAGTATTGGTAATAGAAGCTTATTTAAACATTTCAGGAAAACTATAGAGATTTTCCTAGGTAACATAGTTTTTGAAAAAAAAAAAAAAAAAAAAAAAAAAAAAAAAAAAAAAAAACGTATTTTTCCGTTGCACACAAACTTTACTTTTCGGGTGGTCAACGGGAGAGTTGACGGGCGCTCGAAGTATATATCGACACAGAATTATTCAAGAATATTTGATAATGATTTTCGAAAAAAAAATATTACTCGTAATTAGCCGAGGTATTAATTAAGTTACTTGAAAAATAATTTTTTTTATTATATATCGTGTAGAGCATTTTTCGAAAGGTCCCGTAACATCGAACTTATCATCAAAGTAACATCAAAGTAACATCAAAAATATATTTTTTTTAGGTATTATATTTTCAGAGATATCGTTAAAAGTACTAGAAAAAGATGCCCCCCCCCCCGTCCTATTTTCGATTCTACTGAAACTAAATATGAAAATATTAGGGGTAGTAGGAGTTTATTAATTAATAAATTCAATACACGGAACCCTTTAAGCTCGAGTTATACTCGCACTTGACCGATTTATTTATTTTTTAACAGGCCGTAGATCGTAAACCTTTTTCAAGACAGTTTTAAAATGATTTCTAAATTTTCTTTTTCTCCGAGTAACAGTAATTATTAACAAATAACGGAGGATATGCTTTCACATATTATTGTTGATTTCTTACCTGTAAGGTGAGGCAAGCCTTGAAACATATGCAAAAATTTTATCTGCTTCATTTTAAAAATCATAATTGCTAATATGAACACTATAAAACTGAAGACACGTTTATGAACATTCAATGTAACATGGACACCCACTAGCGCGAGGGTGAGGGGGGGGGGGGAGGAGAATAATTGATCCTTCCTAGATTTTGAAATTTAATTAACTAAATGTTTTTTTGATTTTGAAAATAATATATATATATATTTAAGTAACTTAAATAATTAAATAGTAAGGAAAAATGGAACCGCGAATTTTTCACCCCCCCCCTTCTGGAAGACAATATTCAGTTCTACTTTTCTTTTTACATAAATGTGTTTAAAAATTATCTTAAACTTAGTGTTCAAAATAACACCTCGCCACTCCCACCCACCATTCCATTGACAAATGAAAACATTTCTCTTTTTTCTGTTTAAATTCTTTATTTTCAAAAAAAGATCGATAGAAGCTTACTTTTGTATTTTAAATATTTCTTTAGCTTATTTCATGTTTATATTCTTTCTTTCTTTTATTTTTTTAAAGGGGCCTTGGCATAAGACTACAAACATATCTGTTTCAAAATCTTATCTCTCCCTGGACTTTTTTTTCTTTGCGAATGCCTACACAGTGTTGCTTTTTAGTTATAACTAACGATTCAGAAAACACTTTTCTTATCTTTGGAAACCATTGTAAGATACAACAATCTTAGAAAGAAATTGGTTTAGGAGGTATACGAAAACGTTTTTGAAATAAAAGGGTTTCCTTGCTGCAAATAATGTTCAGAAATTTACGAAAATTACTACGAAATGCGTTGTGCTGCTTATTTAAAAATATCTCTAAATAAGTAACAAATAAAAACTTACTGGGGCATTTTTTTTTAAATGAAGAAATGACAAATCATGATTTTTGAAAATGCAACAATAATCTGAAAATTTCATAAATCATAGTCAACTCTGCAAAATGTGCTTATGTTCGATTATTATTATTATTATTATTATTTTAATATTATTTCACTATTATTTTACTATTATTATCATTTTGAGAGCCTCTAAATGAGGGAGTTGTTATTCCATTCCATTCAGTGATTCGAATAAATGGTTTGAACAACAGATTAGGATAGTTCACTCTCAGCGATTGGAGTCAGTTTGTTTTAGTGAAAACGTAAGTGGGCTGTGGAAGAGGGGAAGGGAGGGGAAATGAACTTGGGGATGCTAGGTGGGGTGGAGTAAGCGACTTTAAGCTCTGGCTGGATTAAGATGGGATGGTGTCCACGAGATGCCAGTAATCGTGCAGCAGAGGAGAAGGTATTACTCACTGGTTTGGCGACGCGCGGGGAATATTGAGCAGCTGATGCTTTAGCACGAGCAGCTCTGTTTTGGCTAGACAATGATTAAAATCAGATCGAACTAAATGTATTAAAATGATTGGGAAGTTGTATGAATTTGACGTGAATGAGTAAGTACTGAATAGTGGCAAGATGCCAGTGGTGTAGCAATTCAAAAATTATAGAAAGGACTCAGTCATTTTCAAAGAAATTTAATAATTAGAATTACCAATCTATACTAGTATATAAAATTGTAGTGTCTGTCGGTGATTTTGAGAAAATTACTTCGTCCATTTAGACGACGTACAGCAAAAATAAATATATAAATAATAATAATAATAAAATAATAATAATAATAAATAAAAATATAATTGTCTGTCAGTTTGTCCGGAATAGGCTCAGAAACGGTTGCATAACAAACGCTAAACTTATCAGCGACATATTAGATAATGTTTCTGGCTATAATCATTTTGCCGCATTTCGATATCTGAAATAGTTTTTGAGGAAACAGGAGAATAAATCAATCAACCAATATTTCAATATTCAAAAACTCGGGAACTAATTGATCCTTTTTAAGAAATTTTACGGCCATTGTAAGATTTAATTAAGATTTATAAATGATAATTCTGGATGCAATCTGCAGTTTATCGCATTCCGATATCTAAAATAGTTTTTGAGAAAACTTGGAAAAAAACCGGAAAAATCAGTCAATCAACCAATCTTTTAATACAGTCGAACCTCGTTAACACGAAATCGCTTAACGCAAAATCCCGCTTAACACGAAATAATACTGAGGTCCCGTCAGATGAGTCTGAAAATCAATGTTAATTATTTCGTTTAACACGAAATAAAATTTCGGAAAATCCCGCTTAAGGCGAAATTTTTTTTTGCTCCAATGTAAAAAAAAAAAAAAAAAAAAAAAATCTTAAGCAATGTTTCCGATATTTCAAACTTACATGTCACATCCTCTTATTAAAATGGTAATTTCTCATGGTTTGAAAAAGATAAAGTGGAAAAGGTTTTCAGAAAATCGTGAAATACTGAATTCCTGACTAATCCCTGCTTTTCTTTGATCTCTGATGTGCGCAAGTGTTCCCACATTAACCATATGGGCTATTGATCAGTCACAATGAAAGTTTAGGTAAAGGAATTTCTGTTTTGAAAGTAATTGTTCCATTGCCCGGTTGACTATATTGAGAGTGACATAAACCCAGTTTCCGAATTCCCCTATCTGTCAGTGAAAGAAGTGACAATCCTTACTTCACTACCTGACTAACATAATTGAAACTCTGTTCGCAGTTTCTTTGTAGAATTCTATGAAAGATGAGCCGAAAACAGTAAGCTATATCTTTAGACACAAAGCAAAAAAAAAAAGAAGTTAGCCATAAAGTGCTGAAAATATCAGAAAATGCAGCGAAGTATGGGATACCTACAATTCTTCTACAATTGGTCCTCTCTACAATTTTAAAGAATCGTGAAAAGATAGAAGCGGCTTATGCTGTGAGTCAATTCAAACCAGTAAGAAAACGAATGTGTAAAAGAAAGAATGAATAAATTAAAATTGCTCTCTTGCGATGGATGAAAGAGGCAAGAAGGCAGAATATTGTTTTAACTTTTGCAGTTTTGCAAGAAAAAGAAAAGGCTTTTGCTGATGCTCTCGGTGAGAGCGATTTCATATGTTCTAACGGATGATAACGGATGACAAGATTTAAAGAGCCTCATAGAATTGTCTACAAAAAGATATGTAGCCAAAAAACGGGAAAGTCTTTCTTAGACATTGTTTTTTATGAGTACATTTGCATAGACAAAGATGTGCTGACTTCGGGTGTGACGACAGACGAAGAAATAATTGCTGAAAAAAAAAATGACTACATTGAAGTGTCGGACGAGAATGAAGAAATTGACACAGAACGGAAAAGTTTAGTGTCATTAAATGAATCTACCACAGCACTGAAAACTGTACAACGTTTCAATTTGGAGCAACAGTCTACAAAAACTTAAGCAAAAGTCAATAAAGAAAAAAAATATATATATTAGCAAGAAAATAAATTTATTATTGCCTAAAAAATTATAATTAATTTGTTAATGAAATTTTCTATTTATTATTAATTTATGATTTTATGAGCAGGGATATGTTTGTAGGTTAATTTAGTTAGTTTTTATATGTAACATAGATGGACCCACTATAAGGACGGTTAACACGAAATTTCGGATAACACGAAAAAAATTCGCAGTCCCTTCAATTTCGTGTTAACGAGGTTCGACTGTATTAAAAAACTCGGGAGCTGATTTATAAATTTTAAGAAATATTATGGAGATTGGAAAGTCTAATTAAGATTTATAAATGATAATTCTGGCTACAACATACAGGCTGTCAAATTCCAATATCAAAAATTGTTTTTGAGAAAACAATCGGGAGAATCAATCAATCAACCAAACTTTCAATATGCAAAAACTTGGGAGCTAATTTTAATCTATTTTAAGCAATTTTACGGAGAGTGGAAAGTCTAATTTGATATTTATAAATGACAATTCTGACTACAACATGCAGTTTGTCGAATTTCAATATCTAAAATTGGTTTTTTAGAAAACAGGGAAAAACCGGGAGAATCAATCAATCAATCAATCTTTCAATATTCAAAAACTCGGGAACTAATTGTTCAATTTTAAGGAATCTCACGGAGATTGGGAAGTCTAATTAAGATTTATAAATGGTAATTCTGGCTATACAATCTGCAGTTTGCTATATTCAAATAATCTAAAATTGTTCTTTGAGAAAACAGAAAAAAACCCGGCAGAATCAATCAATCAATCTTTCAATATTCAAAAACACGGGAAGTAATTGAGCCATTTTAAGGAATATGACACAGCGACTGAAAGATCTAGCTAAGATTTATTAATGATACTAATTACATTTCTAGCATATGACGCAATACATTTTAATTTATAAACTGTATTGGTAAGTATTTTCCCCTAAAGAACTCGAAAGGTCTTATAAAATACAAACGCAACACGACGGGTTGCTACACATCTGGTTATTAACAAAATATAAGTGAGAATTAATCGAGTAAACTAATTTATACTTCTCAATAAATTTTAACGAATTACCTGTTTCTAAAATTATATTGCGTGTTTCTTGTAGGTTTTAGAGAGCTAAAAATAAGAAAAAGTTGTTAAAATTTTTCTATCATCTCCCAATTTTAAATATTTTACATTAAATTGAACTATATTATTTGTATAGCAAATTTGATAATATTACATTACCATTTAAATTGTATTTAATCTACAAATGCATATTTTGCTTTGGTACTTCGACAGAATCTGTAAAAAGAGAGTAGAAATAAATTTTACTTTGGTAACTTTGTTTATAAGACTTTCATGAATTTTTGTACTAAATTTCATTTACGTTTATAAACTTTCTCTTTAACCACTTACCATTCTTTGGCATCAGGTATGCGACTGAATATTTTTTCTTTTGCTATTGTTCAAAATTGGCTTTAACGTATGGTATGTGAAGCTCTTGAAAATGCATAATTTTTACCCTTTTTTGTTACAACTATGTTCAAATAGCAATCATTGCCATATTTCATAGCATTCTTTCTCCGATTAACCCATGGGCGGTTGAATTTTTGCGTTTCGGTTCGTCTCCCAGCGTTGGGTTTCTTTTTGGAAGTGCATTTTGAAGGAACGTTTTAAAACGCCTGATTACAAACAGGGCAAAACTCCCACCAGTAAAAATCAATATATATATATATATTTCCTTATTGATGACAGTAATTTTGCGTATATAGGGCATTTAAATAAGGCAAAAATTTCTGTTAAAATTTACTGGTGGAAGTTTACGATGTTGGTAATCAGGCTCTGAAATTCAGATGGACGCGTGTAGCATGTCTGTAATGTTCGGGGATAAATTCAGACGGATGAGCTGGGTGCGTTCGTAACGGCCTAAGAGCTGTAAATAAGGCTCAGATTACCATTTGAAATGAGTGGTAACAAATACACTTCAAAATTTAGAAAGAGTCACAAAATTTTAATTTTTCATAAAAAATATTGACCTTTTTTGCAAGCCACTAAAATAAATCTAAAATGTGACTGTGAAGTATTTAACTTTTCTAAAAAATAATTAACACTTCAGTTTTTTCAATATTGTAATCTTACTTTCTTCTAAGTATGTGTTCATTTATACATTTAATTTACTACTAAATTTAAATGACAAAATTCTTATGTTATATTGCCCAATGCAAAACGTGTTAAAATTAGCATTATTTTTATTTTTATTTTTTTCAAAATCTGTGGGCGATAGAACTTTTTCAATCCCATATATTCCTTTTCAGCATCTCCTAAAACATAAAAATTACCAGTTACTCCATGAGAAACCGATACTTTTTGAACAATGTTATTAATGTCATTAACACGAAATCAGTATTTTAATTATTTTAGACAGAAGATTTAAAATACTGAATTCCAGAAAATTACTATTATCAAATAATGCGGCAATAGGGATTCAGAGAGTGGAGGGTCATAGAAGTCCTGAAATTTGAGAGGGTAAAGAAAAAAAAAAGAAGCATTTGAGAAAGTAAAAAAAAAAAACTTTCATAAAAAATATAGGCTTGGAGTATCAGTACATATAATCGTTTTCCTTTTACAACTGTTAAAAGTTGAAACTTACGAAACTAATATAATTTTAAAATTCCTTAAGCACCATTAGAATAAGTAAAGCACCGTACATTTTGAAACAACGCTGTCTTTCATCATCAGGTGTTAAACAAGATATGCTACCACTTTGAACGCAAGAGCGAGACTCTGCAGGCAAGTTTGCAAGGCATTCAACATTACACTGTAAACAAATATTTCTTAATCTACAAAAATATAAAACCACGAAAGAAAATATTACAATAACCTATTCCGAGTTTGAGATTTAATGAAGCATTTATAAAAACAAAGTTTTTTTGCTGCCACTGATTTTCCTAAACGTTTCCGAGTAGTTTTTAGCTCACAGGTTATCAAAACCTGAGAGCTAATGTGCCCGCAGGTTCTGTATGTTACGTATGTATGTACGTAACGAGATAACTCTTGATAGAATTATTCGATTTGCTTTAAATTTTGTATATAGGTTCATTCTGATAAGGCGCTTCCTTGATTAGTTTTGGGGGTTCAATGGTTAAGCATAATGGGGGGGGGGATAAATTCTTCCTTATATTTTGGTAAATGGATTTTCATGCAGAATTATCCGATTTGATTCAAATTTTGTAAATAGGTTCATTGTGATAAGGCGCTTCCCTGATTAGTTTTGGGGTTTCATTGATTAAGTATAAGGGGGGGGGGTAATGCCCCCTAATTTATTTTCGATTAATTTATTTTTCGAGGTGCATTATTTTTTTGAAATAAGAGTATAATATACAATTAGTGTGAATAGCCTGTGAGCTCAATGCCATCCGTTTAACTGGGCACTTTTCTCTTTATTATAGTATGTATTAATCAGTTTTCTCAAGCCGGAATATCGGTTATTAGCATGCTGACCATGCTCAATTAAACATTTTCAGCTGCGTAATTGAATTTATACATGAAAGAGTAACGAAAGTAATATTAATTTCAATATTATTGTTAATGCTGTTAATTTATCCTGTTTGTCTGTAAAACATGTTTGTTGAACATGAAAAGTTTACTTGACAATTTATAGCACCCGACAAACCTATATTCTGGGTTGAGAAAACTAATTAATACATATTACAAAAACTACTCGGAAAAATTTCAGAAAATCAGTGGCAGCAAAATAAACTTTGCTTTTATAAATTCTTTTTTGAATCTCGAAAATATATTAGTTTCTGAAGATCTGTGGTTTCTAAAGATAAATAACGCTTTTTGAAATCGTGGGTAACTCGGAAGAGGTTATAGTATATTTCCCTAAGAATAAGAAACATTTGCCTTTTTTACAGTGTATAATGCAACATGCTGAATGTACTATCAAGTATGAAGATGATGCATATAATTATGCATTAATAATGCAACATGAAATTAGTTTAAAAATTAAAAAGTATTGTTTAATCTTGACCACTATGGTGCGAAAATGATCTTCTATTGAAATACTTGTTTTTTCCTGCTAGTTTTCTTTCTTATTCAGTTATCTTAAGGGCAAGGGACGGAAAAACAACCTTTTTATTGTAGCAAACAAAAACTATACAGCTACTTTGACGAAAATATAGTTAACTACAATTACAACTACTTGTTTTTAAAAGTATAGCGACTACAAAATACTTTTCAAAAGTAGTCACTACTTCGCTACTTTCAAGATTTTATCAAAGTGTTCCATTTCACTCGAAACTGAAGACACGGATTAAATAATAAAACAACCCCTCGTTATATCGCGTCTGCCGGACACAACCTATAGGGCAAGGAAAAATTAATAAAGATAACATACAAGAAAATGTTATTGTTTGTCTCCAAAATGTTAGTTTTTACACACATTTACAAATTTCGTAGCAAAATTAAGAGAGATATTGTAATCTAGAAAATTACAGAAAACAACTCTCAATGCAAACAATAAATAAAGCAATTCCTAATAATAAGAGACCCGGCGTTAAAACATGAAGACCTAACAACGAGTAAATAGACAAGTGTTGTCAGCAAGAAACTTAATTCCTTTTGTGGGTTAGTTCTTGATTTTAGCAACAATTGTCAGTGGGAAAAAATCGATCACTTCATACGATGCTTTGTTATACACTGCAGCTGAGATTAGCAAATTGTTGACCAGAACAAATTTTGCACAAAAGATGCAAGTTTTGGCCACGTAATTTGCAGAATGGCACTTTTTCTCCCCCTCAAATAACGTTAAAAGTAGCGTCGGTTCTCGCTACAAACTACTGATTTTTTATATCACGCTACTCGCTACACTACATTGTTCAAAATGTAGCGCACTACACTACAAACTACTGAAAAAAGTAGCGACTACTGTAGTTTCGCTACTTGTAGCGCTACTTACAACCCCTGCTTAAGGGTGTCATCTATAAATAGACAATAAGAGTTCTTTGAATTCAAAATACTTTAACTTATTTTTAAAATTCTAATTTAAACTAACAAAATCAAATCTGTTTTTCACATTCTGCAACTTTTTTCAGGTCATTTCCCACTCTCAAGGGTTGCTCCGATTGTTGATTCGCGTCCAGTCGACCCTTCGCCTCTCCATCCTCCCCGTGTGTCCAGATCCTCACAAAGTGGACAGAAAACTCGGGGGAAAGAGACATCGGCATCGTGTGCCTAAATCCTACCATCAGCTCGAATTTGACCAATGGCAGAGAATGACCAGCGTCTCTAAATCCCCAGCTGTCACGTCGCGACGACTGCTTTGATTGGATGAGGAGCGGAATTTCGGCTCCGCATCCGACCAACACCGTGTTCTGCTCGTTTTCCTGTCGATCCTTTCCAGTATGAAGTTATACCCCTCTCAGAAATTCTGCTCTCCCAAAGAATACATACGACAGTGAATAATAAAAAAAAATTGGAGAATAAAGCGGAGAGAGAGATAAATAAGAAAATAACGAAAGTTTTGCCCTTTGCTAGATTTTGTTTTGTTTTCGTTCCGTCCGGTTTTTATCTCGAAATCGCGTTTATGAGGCCGGACAATGGTTCGTATGTTTCTGGAATAGGAAATCAGGACCTAAAAAAAATTCCAGATACTCTCGTGGGAAATATTTTTCTGTGTAGATGTCAGGAAAGAGGTAAAATTTGTGTTTGTTTCCGCTAGATTAAACTGATTTGGTATGAGAAAGTTTGAAAAGCTTTTTAATAAGTCATTTCTAATAAGAAAATATTTCTACTAAAGTAAGCAACTTTTTTTTTTCTTTTTTTAAAGTTAGGAATTTTAATATGAAAAAAGCAATACAGAGCTTTACACGGATTTTTTTCTGTCCTTATACAACACATTTCTTCATAAATGCAGGCTGTTGGAGAGCTCTTACAAGAAAATACGTAAAAGAGTTTTAGCATCACAGCAAGTTAAACAATATTTTTCATAGAACTCAACATCACAATCCCCTTATTAAAAAAAAGAAGAAAAATGTGTCGTATTTTAAGACGAACTCGGATTTTCAGTCATAATCATAACTTAGTAAAAATGAAGATATTTTAACAAATTTTCCAACAGGCTCACCTTGCTTTGTGTGAAATGTGACGACAGTATGAAAAGGACTTGTATAGTGATCCCTATATGTATCTGAATAACACTGAGCTAGAGACTCTAGATTTCCTAATGTAGCTGACCGTGCAGTGCATACGGATACAATGCCACTGACACACATTAATGTATGCTTACTGTTTCTTGTAATGTCCAGGGCCCGCTTAAGACTTAGAAGTAGGGGAAGCCTGACGTCACACAGGGGGGCCCCCTCTACCAATCATGCTTCAACAATTTGAAATTGTGCCATCAAAATTTCGAGTAAACAACACTTTTAATATTAAATTAAAACTAACTATATCTATACACATATGAAAAAATAAATGTTTATTACATACATAATTATACATAACAAATTAATTTTGTAATTGAATTTACAAATATGGAATAGATGCGAATATTTGAACTTCAAAATATATTTTATACTTTACAAATTGCCAGATTTGCCAGTGCTAAGAACAGGGCAGGGACAACAAATATTTGACATATTTATGCTTAGTACAATACAATTTTGCTTCTATTTATAAACAGAAATTTGATATCACCTGAATACCAATTACTTTCCCCTATATTTAAATAACCTATTCTCCAGGTTTTATATCATTTCTCCACTTTTATTTTTTTCCCTAAAAATTAGTTCTGAAAAATAAATTTGGGGGCCCTTTTGTATTTCAGTGGGTAAACTCGGGCTTCATGGGTCTATCCGGTAAACAGGCCCTGGTAATGTTATTACATTTCACTCAAAGTAACTGGTAAGTCTGTTGTAAATATCGTTACATACAATATCTTTATTAGTTTTAACGATAATGGTTCAACTTTGAGTGAGACATCATTTGGTTGTGATCAGTTGCGTTGTCATGTAGGGGGGGGGGGGGTATACAATATAACTTTGAAATAAAATAATAATAATAACAACAACAATAAAACTTTTTTACGGAATTTCTAAAACACTACTTTCATTTGTTTTATGTGTATGTTGGATTATTGTACCAGTAATTGAAAAGGCAGTGTAGTAATTGATCAGTGAGACACAAAACTGCATAAAAAATATTACAATATATCAAAAATATTACAATATTACACTATAACATTGAAATAAAATAATAATAATAACAATAAAACTATTTTACGGAAATTCTAAAAAACTATTTTCATTTTTTATGCATATGTAGGATGAGTCCACCAATTATTTAATAAGACGCTGTAGTAATTGATCCATGAGACACAAAACTGCATAAAAAATATTAATGGGTGTGAATTCTAATTTTGATGTTAGAAAATATATCTAATATAAAAAAGAAATGCAATTTTATTAGTTATGATTGCATCTAAAGATGTGCTTGGGTATTAATATGAACAAATTAGGAATATTTTCCTATATCTACAAGAAAGAAGCTGTCACTAACAAAAGTTTTAAGAATTGATTCGATTTAGTCTTGTATAGTATGAGGTTCCCGTGTTTCATTAATTGAAGTATATGTAATCTATTGAAGTTTATTTTATGTAAATAAATACTGTTTTCTTAAAAATATATAACAATGTATGTAGTTTTTAGGAGTAGTTCAACTACTGTCACTAGTAGAGCGAATTACCGAATACTGAATTTTGGTTTATTTTTAAATTGTACCCTTGAGAACAAACTTATTTTTGAACTTGGATAACCAGACGAGAATAAAGGTTCTTTGTGTACTATATTGCTGCAGCATACTTCTAAATTTAGTTACTTTTAATAAGAAAGAAGAAATTACTCCAATAGTTAAGCAATGTGGTCATTTACTAAATTTTCTCGGTCACTTACTGCTTAAATGTATTCTGAAGTAGTTTATTTTTTATTTTATTTTTTAAATTAAAACTAACTATCTATACACATATGAAAAAATATTTATTACATACATAATTATACATAACAAATTAATTTTGTAAATGAATTTACAAATATGGAATAGGTGTGAATATTTTATTAATTATGCATAATTATTTTTATTAATTATACATAACAAATTAATTTTGTAAATGAATTTACAAATATGGAATAGCTGCGAATATTTGAACTTCAAAATATATTTTATGCTTTACAAATTGCCAGATTTACCAGTGCTAAGAACAGTGCAGGGACAACAAATATTTGACATAAATTTATGCTTAATACAACACAATTTTGCTTCTATTTTATAAACAGAAATTTGATATCACCTGAATGCTAATTACTTTCCCCTTTATTTAAGTAACCTATTCTCCATGTTTTATATCATTTCTCCACTTTTATTTATTTATTCCTAAAAATTAGTTCTGAAAAATAAATTTGGGGTCCCTTTTGTATTTCAGTAGGTAAACTCGGGAGGCCCTGGTAATGTTATTACATTTCACTCAAAGTAACTGGTAAGTCTGTTGTAAATATTGATACATATGATATCTTTATTAGTTTTAACGATAACCAATCGTTCAACTTTGAATGAGACATCTTATAATATATATTTGATTGAATGATTATTGTTGCGATCAGCTGCGTTGTCATGTGGGAGGAGGGGGGGGGGTATACAATATAACTTTGAAATAAAATAATAATAATAATAATAATAATAATAATAATAATAATAATAATATCAATAAAACTTTTTTTACGGAATTTCTAAAACAGTATTTTCATTTGTTTTATGTGTATGATTTTCATATGTTTTATGTTGAATGATTGTATCAGCAATTGACCAAGCAGTGTAGTAATTGATCAGTGAGACACAAAACTGCATAAAAAATATTACAATATAACATTGAAATAAAATAATAATAATAATAACAATAAAACTATTTTACGGAAATTCTAAAAAACTATTTTTATTTTTTTATGTGTATGTAGGATGACTGCACCAGTAATTGACTAGGCGCTGTTGTAATTGATCAGTGAGATACAAAACTGCATAAAAAATTATTAATGGGTGTGAATTC
The DNA here is from genome assembly GCA_963931845.1 of Maratus michaelseni. Classification (NCBI taxonomy): domain Eukaryota; kingdom Metazoa; phylum Arthropoda; class Arachnida; order Araneae; family Salticidae; genus Maratus; species Maratus michaelseni. Next base: position 376,371,999 of record OZ007591.1, read on the forward strand.
TAATTTTGGTTGTTAGAAAATATAGCTAACATAACAAAGAAATGCAATTTTATTAGTTATGATTGCAACTAAAGATGTGCTTGGATATTAACGTGAACAAACTAGAAATATTTTCATATATCTTCAAGAAAGTTAGCTGTCACTAGCAAAAGTTTTAAGAATTGTTCGGTTTTGTCTGGTATAGTATGAGGTTAAATTTAATTCATATATTTCAGTAATTGAAGTATGTAATCTATTGAAGTTTATTTTATGTAAATAAATATGGTTTTCTTAAAAATATATAACGATGTAGCTAGTTTGTAGGGGCAGTTCAACTACTGGATTTAAAAAATGTCAACATTGTTAGTAATTGAGAAAATGACTGAATACTGAACTTTTGTTTATTTTTAAACTGCACTTTTGATAACAAACTTAATTTTGAGATTCGAGAACCAAATTAGCATAAAGATTTTTTGTGTACTATATTGCTGCATCATGTATTCTACTGCTAAATTTAGTTACTTTTAATGAGAAAAAAGGAATTGCTTCAATGGTTAAACAATGTGGTCATTTACTAATTTTTTTTTGGTTAGTTACTGCTTAAATGCATTTTGAAATAGTGTATTTATTTATTTATTTTTAAAGCCTTACATATTTATAACTCCAAATATAGATTATCTTAAGCTATAAGCATATCTAGTATTCACTGATTTTTATATTATAAAATAAAGTCTGATTCAGATTAAATTGCCTTTTTGCAAATAAACTGGTACGAATAAAATTAAACGACAAGTTAATATAAAGTTAAAAGACGTTTTTTCTTCATTTAAGAACGGCACGCTAACTCCTGACTTTAAGCTATCTCTACTATCTCCTGTTATTGTTAATATCCTGAAAAAATGAAATCTTAGACTGTTACCGGAAAATTTCTATAGAATTTTCTTACATAAAAATGAGTTTGTCTTATATATAGTATTTCTTATATATTTTTCTCGGTAACTGATTATGTGCCGGTTTTCTAAGATTTTCTTTTCTGTGTATGCAACAGATAACGGAAGACGGCCTTGGTCGAAAAGTAAAATTTTTCTGTATTTAGAAACTAGTTATAAGAATGATCTATAAATTCACATATGTATTTTGATTATGTTGATTCTTAAAAAAAAAAAAAATAATAATAATATAATAATATTGGTCACTAAGTTGAAAATTGTCACTGTTATCTATGTTTGTTTAAAAACGTTGTAAAACTTTAAACCTGTTTTTCTCTAAACTCTGTTTTACAAATCGGTACCAGGCAGAACTCGAGATTGGATCGACCGATTTGGTTGAAATTTTCTTGCTTTTCGCGGATATACTATTTTGTAGTCCCTCACGGACGCGGTTTTCAATATTCCATTTGTAAATAATTGTTTGCGCCATTTAAATCCGAGAAATTGTATCTAAAATCGTCAACTTGAAATTTGAACGGCCGCCATTTTCTTCAGGATCGAAAAATTGATAAACACATCCCAGAAAAACTATACAAAATATCGTAAATTTTAATGTTTTTTTTTTGTTTTTGTTTTTTTGTTAGATAAGCAGATTTCCAGATTCATCTGGTACCGCAGACCGCTTCACTTTTTGCACATCCCAGTATTAAAGGCCGCCAGAGGACCATTTTTCAAACCAATTTCCAAATAAAATATTATTTTTTAAGCTGCAAGATATGCTTTTTCATTTAAAAAAAAAAAAAAAAAAAAAAAAAAAAAAGATTATTATTACTGTATAATTGCACTCAAAATAAAATCGCAAAAAGTGGAGAAATTTTAGGTAACTTAAAAAAAAAAAAAAGTTATAACATGCCTTAATTATTTTCATGAGTAGTAATACGTTTCTGAATTTAAAATATGCTTAGATTAGGTTTGGTTTATTCAGTGTATCTGATAAAAGAAGAAAGACATTATTCTGAATCCAATGACACCTTTGTTGTGATTCTGATACAAACGATCTGAGAATAAAGACGAGTGTGTTGTTTTAAAGGGGGGAAAAAAACTTTATTCTTACCTAATAAAATGGAAAGTTTATGCTTTAAAGTAAATAATAAAAGACAAAAAAGGCTGTAATAAATATGACAGTGCCATATAAAGAAAAATAATACGTCCTAAAACATAACACTTCACTAGTTTCCGTCCAATAAAAGAGACAAATATTTGGACGACAATAAAGAACAAAATTAAAATATTAAAAGCAAGGGGAATGAAGAATAACATTAATTAAAAGAAATTAACAAAAACATGCGAAAAAATAGAAGAGAAGAAAGAAAAAGTGGCTAAAAAACACGATGGGAAAAAAATAATGACTGTAATTTTGAACAAATTCTTCCACGCGATTGAAAAATTAATATATTTTTTTTCTCTCTTTTGATTTTATTTTACTAGATTTCCTCCCTTATGCTTATTTATCAGGATTTTTTTTATGTTCGTGTTATTTTTTCAAATTTTTTTACGACTTTTTTAAAACCCTTTTTTTAAATAGCTCTAAGTCTTGATTATATTCGCTTCTTAGCGCTCGTACTGTTCTGTGACGTTCTCTTTGCTTTAAAAAAATATTACGTGGCGCCTCGACCAGTCTACATCTTTTCTGCAAAACACCAACTTAATTCACTACTAATATTATTATACAGGCTATCTCACATCTAAAAGACGGTTCAAACGATTTTGACTAAATTTTGTATCCTACACTTTTTGTATCCTGGCACGAGAAGACTATTGGGCAGGGTCACATGTTCGAGAACTTTCGATTAGTGGGTCATTTTGGGGTCAACGCGGGTCAAGTTAACCCCTTCGGGACCGGCGGATTTTGCACAAATTTTATTCGGTTGGCACCACTTTTTTAAAAAAAGCTAACTTTACTTAAACTATCACAAAAATGCTCTAATTAGATAAAGCAAATATTACTTTTATTTTTTACTGGTGCCTTAAACAAATTCTGTATGCTCTTTTTGAGGGTGCATATATGCATCCATGGTCCCGAATGGGCAAATTTTATCTAAAAAACGGCTCTAACGATTTACATTAAATTTTGTATCCTACGAGTTTCGGGTACGAGAAAATCATTGTGATAGGTCACATGTCCGAGAAAATTCGATTAGTGGATCATTTTTGGTCAAGCTAATTTTATCTAAAAAAGGGCTCAGACTATTTAGACTAAATTTTTCATCCTATGGTTTTCGGGCACGAGAAGACTGTTGGACTAGGTCACATGTTCGAGAAAATTCGATCAGTGGGTCGTTTTGGTCATAGGTCATTATGTGTCAAGCTATTTTTATCTTAAAAACGCCTCAGACGGTTTGAACTAAATTTTGTATCCTACGGTTTTTGGACACGAGAAAATCATTGGGCTAAGTCACATGCTCGAAAAAATCCGATTAGTGTGCCGTTTTGGGTCACTGTGGGTCATCAATTACTTGATGTGTATAAATTCTATAGATCATATACAGTGCAGCACAAAAGTTCTCAAATACATTTCCGTTTATTGACGGAATTCCAGAAGAAGAATTTTAAAATGTGCTACGTGTTTCCTAACTGAACTAAAATTTAGCATTCTATGTAGTATATATACAAATCTATAGATCATATACAGGATTTCCCAAAAGAGTTCTGATATTTTTCTGAATATTGTTGGTAATTCCTGAAATTAGGTTTTTAAATATATTATGCGTTTTTCAACTTGTTTGCTTAGATATCAACTTTCACCTTATTAAGTAGTAAAGATTTGTAAAATTATTTTGTAAGTGTTGGAGATTGTTATATATAATCTATGCTTAACACATTAGTTTCCGTTCTTGTTTTACACCTTTTTTACGAAATACTTTTAACTTTATCGTTTAACTTAATTTGATGTTTCCGTCTTTTTAAAAGTCAAACAATTTTTAAAATTGTGGAAAAATGAATTTATATTTAATGTGCATATATTATTTAACGTCATAGGCATATCCAAGGCTTTAAAAATTTGATAAAATCTGGTAGCCACAGCAAAAATTTCTATTCGCCAGTAAAAAGTAGTTAATCCCTCCCCTCCTACTCTCCCTGTCGAAGCCAGTCAAATAATTCTGATTTTATTATTTTAAAATTTGCATTTGATGAACTCATTTTTGCCAAATTAAAAATAAAAGTTTAAAATATTTTTTGTTTCAATATAGTTTCAAAGTTTATTTCTTAATATTTTGTATTTATAATGACACATCTTTTGAGAATTTTAAATTAACATTGTGACTAAAGGGGGGAGGATGACTAACAGACGGTGCTCTGGATAGAAATTGTAGGTAAGTAATTGCCGTAAACATTTACTGAATGTGAAAAATAAGCTTATTTATATACATAAGACAGCAATTTTAGTTACTATTAAATCCTTAATGTATTGAATGAATTTTTTGTTTTACGTAGCATTTAAAAGTGATATGAAATTTTAAAGTATTTTATATTTTAATTGCTCTAAATATTGCTAAAAGTGTGACAATGTTATCAATTAACATCCTTTTTAATAGAATTAATTTATTTTGCCAGCTTGGTTATTCCTGAAAGCTGACTAGATAATATGCTTCTGTGGAAAATAAAGTGAAAATAATGAAAAATTACAGAAAACACTGCATCGCTTTTCTTCGTCATATTATATTAAAAATCCGGCACCATGTTGGATTTGTATTTTAAGGCTATTATTTCTATTTCGGAACAGAATCCAATTATATGAATATTATATGTATTAATCTTTTGAAAATAATTCAGATAAAAGCTAAAAGGAGATGCTGAAAAAAATATGACATTGTTATTCCAATTAATCTAATATAAGCTGAGGGTCAATCCAATGTCTTGTATCTGCATTGTTGTGAGATCTTTAGATTTTCGGGCTAATAAAATAAATCCAATTTTATTCTATATTTGAAAGAGATTTTTTTCCAAAGTTATAAGAGAAAATACTATTATTTTAAAAAGTGCAAATTATCATTTACATTAAAAGTTTACAATCCAATAAATAAAATAATAATACGAAAAAAAAATTATGTATATGAAAAACTATAGTTAAGACAAAGAAAAAATAAATAATGTTGAAACGAAATATGTAAATATAAAAAATAGATTTTTTTTTTTTTAAATGAATATAGAAGTGCATTAAAAATAAATAAATAAAAGTAAATATATTTCATTCATAAGGCATTTAATTTTAAAAAGAACAAGTTGGAAATTGTACGTCAAACGTGACAAATGAGATGCGTTCGTACTATAGCTAGTTATATAAATATTCATATCTTGATGATTTTTAATTCTGTGAAATGAATTATATCGTCTGCAGATTAATTTCTGTCATAAAATAAGTATCTAGGTCGCTTGACGATTAAACCTCGGAAGCTCCTCTAACAAGAAAGCACCGATTTTTTTTATTTTAATTCAAATTTCTTAATAAATATTTTTATTAATATCTCCTAAAGTTTTGATTCGATTTTAAAAAAAATTGAAATGTCTCGACAAAATTCTGCAAATATAATATATCTTAAATTCCAAACCATTCGGTTGGGTAGTTTTTGCGTTGTTATATGCGGACGGACGGACAGACAGACGGACAGACAGACGGACGGACGGACGGACAGACAGACGGACGGACCAAGCGACGACAATAGGTGCTACGTATTTATATAATTACGAACGCACCTAATAAGATCTTGGAAATAAATTTAAATTTCGCAAACTCAAGAGCTATTAATATTATCTCCAAACCTTTACAAATATTTGATGGTTGTTTCAGCTAGCATTTCGTCATATTCTTGGAGGAGTAGATGTGAAATACATACATATACATACAGTCAGATATTTATATGTAAAATACTGCTTATTGGTAACGTGACTGTTCCGAATCCAAACTTCTATGGAATAGAAAGTGAAAATGTGAAAAAATAATGGAAATAGCGCCTTACTTTCCTTCTACATATTATTGTAAAAAAATCTAGCGCCATGTTGGATTTGGATGTCCATTCTTTTCCATTCTTTTCTATTTGGGAACAGCAGCAAACCATAGATATTACATGCATTAATCTTTTTCAAGTGGATTCAGATAAAAGCTAAAAATGGCGACAAAGGAAATGCTAAAAAATGTTTCTTCTGAGTCGTTTCAAAACCAGATGAGACGACGTTGGGAGATTTCGCCCTTTTGTTTCTCTGGAGGCACACAGATTCAATCACTATTCTTCCATTTTCTCTCCAGTTTGTTGAAATAGAAAGAAAGGAATAGAGAGAAAAACACTATTTTGGTCCGTGTTTTTAGAACTTTTCTTTCCTTCTTTCTTTTTTATTTTTTCCTCCAGAGATGTCACTCTTTTTTGAAATGTAAAGATTTTTTTTTTAAAGAAAAAAAAGAATTTATAAATTTATAGGAATAAAATGTCAGGATGAGTATTTGGTGTTCTTGATAAATATTCCTTTGAGTTTTTCATGTGAAAATGGTTAAAATTTGTGCTTAATTTTATGCGTGAATTTTGTCTAGTGATCTTTTTATAATTTCTAAAAACTGTTTTTTTTTTTTCGTGTGTGTATGTATGTGTGTACTTATGCACATGTGGGTTCATGTTATGGGAGTTAAGAGGTTGTGTTATTTTGTCACACAAAAAAAATATTTTTTGTAAACAATAAAAACGGTAAACCTTGACTGACTGACTGATTCTAGACAATTGTTGTAACATTCCAAGTAATATGTAATAGTAGGTAGTAAAACATTCAAGTTGAAGTAAATGTTACAATGTTACAACAAAACAAGTTGTAAAATTCCAAGTTTAAGTAAATAAAATAACGTTTCTAGATGGATTATGAAACTTCTTTTTTGTCGAGGATAAATCAAAACTGAGATACCGGCATATGGCGGACATACGGCCGCTGAATACAGATACTTTTAAAATATTGCAAAATTGCTTTTAATTTTTCTTTTTGAATTGAAGTAGATTTAAAGCAAAAGATTCTGGATAGGATAAGTAAATTTTCATCCTCAAATGTATATTTTCATTCGAAAACAATTGATGTGTGGACAATATATGGATAATAGGTTAGTATATATAATTAACGTTGCTAGTGAAAATATTTAAAACCATGGGAAACATTAGCTTTATCACACGTGGTAGCGGCATTGCTTTTGACGTTGTAATCAACACTAAGAAACAGCAGATTTTCCTACGTTATTACGAATTTGCATTGCAGGAGAAAGAATTTCACATGCCTTGCACTTTTGTATTACAGTCAGTATGATCTAAACAATTTTATTATCTTCATAATAGCCCAATAGGCGCAACAATCGAAAAAAAATGTTTCTTTCTTTTCTTAAAAGTTAAAATTTTCAGTAAGAATAGTAAGGCGTCATGACAATGAAAAAATAACAGCTTAAAAAAATTGTCTCAATATTTCCAGGGTTGCCCAAAGGCATACTTATGTGCCTAGTGATAAGAAATTAAATATTTGGCTCTTGTTTCTTAGAAACTTACTTAGTTATTTAATTAAAGAATGATATCAGCATTAAGTTGCACAGCTTACAGATCTTTGTTAATTATGTAGTTGTTTCATAAAATCTGTTGTGACTTATGAGGAGATCATTAAAGTTCACTTAAAATTATTTTTGGACACTTATACAGTTCATTAATTAAAACTCACAATTACAGAAAACTGTCAATTAAAATTTCACGATAAAACCCTTTGTATTTTAATACATATGTTCAAGTTCTATGATTTAGCGATGATTTCATGTTTTGGTTAATGAAAATTACATTAAAAAGAAAGGATTAGCTTTAAATTTTGTTTGATTGCCAACAGTCACAGAAGATTTCTATCCAGACATTCCCTTATTTTTCTGTACAGATCCTTAAAATCAACATTTAAGCTCTGATTTCTGGTTTTAATAAACGATATACACTGTAAAAAATGACCAATGTTTCTTATTTTATGAAAATATAATATAACCCCGAACGAAAATATAATATAATCTTCTGAGTTATCCGAAATTCCGAATAGCGTGTTCCATTGTCTTTTGAATCCCCAGAAACCAATACATTTCCAAAATGTAAAGAATTATTTATAAAAATGAAGTATTTTTCGCTGCCCGTATTTTTCAGAAACGTTCCCGAAGGGTTTTTATAGTGTATTAATTAGTGTTCTCAGCCTGGAATACCTGTTTTTTTTTAATGCTATCAATTCTCAAGTAAACATTTTGATGCTCAAAAAATATGTTTAAGAGACAAACATGCAAAATTAACAGCGTTAACAATAACATGAAAATTAAGATTATCTATTTACTCTTTCATGTATAAATTAACTTATGCGGCTGAAAACGTTTACATGAGAATGGATGACATTCGAAAAACAGGTATTCTAGGCTGAGGATACTAATTAATACACTATAAAAACCCTTCGGAAACGTTTCTGAAAAATACGGGCAGCAAAAAATACTTTGTTTTTATAAATAATTCTTTACATTTTGGAAATGTATTGGTTTCTGATTCAAAAGACAATGGAACACGCTATTCGGAATTTCGGATAACTCGGAAGATTATATTATATTTTCGTTCGCGGTTATAGTATATTTTCATAAAATAAGAAACATTGGTCATTTTTTACAGTGTATGTAAGGAATAAAAATTTACGTCGGATGTGAGGTAATCGTACTTTTCTCATCAGATTTTGCGGAAGCAACCATATTATTTATGCATCGTGATCACGATGACTGACAACTTAATAAAATTTTGAAGTTAAAAAAAAAAAATGTTTTTCTTAATTTTTCCCGCTTGCACTATAAAGATTTTTATCAAGCTTTCGAATATTTTCAATCCCACAGCTATAATCCGTACTGTAAAAAATAAAATAAAAGAAAAGAAAAAAAAAGTATTTTTACGGATTTTTTTTTTTCACGATCAAATGGTTTCATGAATGTGTCAGAATTTGGTGAATATGGATTTAAGAATATACTTGACAAATAATAGCGCTAAAAGTCTAGTTAATTTCTCGTTTTCGCTATGTTTTGGGGAATTTTTTTATATTTTTACTCTCTAAAAAAAATTTCGTATTTTAACAGTATACAATTTCCGGATTTTTAAGAATTTTTTTCTTTTGTAGTGTAATAATAAAAAAACACCCTACAGCTTTAGAGAAAATGAGAATTTACCATTATCTGTCAAAGATAGTCTCAAATCAATACGTTTTGACATAGTGACGAAATCACTTTCATAGAAAAAAAAAATTCGTTAAAATACGGAAATTGCACGAGCCATCAACAGCTTTTTTTTTCTTGCAGTTTGTATATTGGAGTTTGACATTTATAGGATTTTGTATTTTGTCTCAGAAGTTTGTTGAAAAATAACACATTAAAAATTAATTGATTTTATTTGAAAGATGGACTTTAAAAATAATTTTTTTATTAATCTGTTAGTCGAAATTAATTTAAAAATCGCTTATCATAAAATACTTAACACTCTTAATTTTTTAAACAAAAATTAGTTAATTGAAAAATATGTCCCAATTTCCGTTAATGTTCATACAGATAAACTCAAATGTTAACTAAAGTTCCGCTAAATTTCTTAAATTGCAGAAATTTAAGATAAATTATTGCTTAAAGTTTATGTATATTACATGTAATTGCTCTTTGTGACATAAAGGGGTTAAATTAATTCAATACTAAAATAAGTATAATTTTAAATTGATCTACATTATTTTTAGGTGTGTTCGTAATTATATATAAATACGTAGCACCTGTAGTCGTCGTCTGTTCCTTTCGCCTGTCCGTCTGTCCGCATATAACAGCGCAAAAACTACCCAACCGAATGGTTTGAAATTTAATATGTATAATCGTTGCAGAATTTAGTCAAGTCATTTCAAATTTTATGAAAATCGAATCAAAACTTAAAAAGATATTAATACAAGTTTTCTTTATTCTATTAAATCCTATCCTACGTAATGTATATAGTGAAAACGCAAGTCATGTGACTGAGGAAAATAAATACGGGCTAACCACATCTTTTTCCATATGTCAAGCGGCCATTTTTCATTCAAAATTATTTTTTCGAATAAAATTGCATAAAAGTTACATTTTTAGAAAGATCGTTCAAAAAAATTGTTTGCTTGAGAGATGAGTTACATTAAAAAATGTATAGATTTTGAGATAAATTCAGTGAAAATTAGGTTAACAGCCGAATAGCTCAATCCATTAAAGTAAATAAACAAAAGATTCATTCATCGTGACTCATAGAAATATGAAACCATGGAGGTAATCATTCGCAAAGCAAGATCTACATGGTGAATTTTACGGCGATGTCTGGTGTCGAAAAATAATTTGAATCTGTAAACGTGGCATACGTAATAAGAAAAAAAAAAAAAGAAATCCTCATTTCGCTCATAGCAGACGATATAATTTATTTCACTGAAATAATAACGATGATTTTTTACATTGTAAAACTAGTTATAGCACAAAACGAAAGCACCTCATTTGTCATGTTTAACGTACAATTTCCAACTTGTTAGTAAATAAATTTGAAATATTTTATGCGCGTTTGCGTATGGAATAGACTCTTCTATAACTATATTCTTTCAAAATGTTGTATAAATTCTACATTCCTTCAAAATATCTGCGTAATTTTCACGATTTATTGAAGTAAATGTTATAGCTATTTTCAAAACAAATTTGTGAATTTTAACTAGAAAGGCTGCATTTTCATCTACAAAAAGATTCAGCGAAATTCATATATATTCAAAGTTTAAAACGAAGAAGAGAAAAAAATAAAAACTCGTTCTTTAAGAATTCAAACATTATATGATTTGAATTTTCACTTGATTTATTATTGAGGTGAATATTTGAAGTTTTCAATGTTCAAAGATTTAAAGAATAAATTTTTAAAATCACTCATTTAACTACTTCGTCACATTCTTCAGTTAGGGAAAGAAAAAAGAAAATATGCTATGCGCCATGATAAAAATATAGATTTTTATAACATCAAATTGAAAGTTTTAACTGGTTGAGTAAAAGCTTGTTTTTAATGTAGATTGAATACTTCTGATCCATTTTATTTTTCAGTAGACCGATCAATAAAAATAATATAAAATTTAAAATTCGATTACATGCAAAGTTTTAGAGACTTCCAATAAATTCTAAACAAGATATTATACCATATTTCTCTCTTCTTAGTAGATCACTTCAGTTATTCTTCACTTGATGCCAATTCAAAATGAACAAAATCAACGACGCGAGAACAACTTAGCTGAAGTGAAATGAAGAGAGAACAAGGCAACGACACGTGAATTCGGCTCTCCAATTGCAATTTATAGGTGGCAGAATTCTTGCAGAAGGGTGATAACCTACTTTATTTTGATCTTTTATTTCCATATTTCTCTGAGAAGAGAAACTGAGAACAACTGGAGCGAATAGTAGATGGATTTTGCCATTTTCCCTCTATCTGCCAGTTTCATGACAACAGGAACATATAGATGGAAAGCAGAATATAACCAAATGCTTAAAATTGTGGAAATATGAAGTTACGACTGAGTGGTTGATTATGGCATTTCTGGAGAAAGTTTTGGATAACAAATAGATTTATCTCAGTTTTCCAAAAATACTTTTGTCTCTATATAAACTCGAGATAGACAGCTCTCTATGTACTAACATTTCATTAACTATTTCTTGTTTTCATTTCCAGGCAGGTAGTTTTATAACTTATTTGTTGTCAATGTTTTGGGAATGATTGTATCTGTTGAACTTGTGTTGATTGACTTTGTGCAAATCTATAATCTAGAGACAATTGCAACATTTCACGAAGGGAATTTCATGAAAAGATATTTATACGTTTTATCTTACATTTGTATTTAAGTTATGGATTCAGTGATTAAAACATAAAAATATATAACAAATTCATTTCTTTTTTTCTTCTGTAAGTGAAAAAACTACTACAACGGTAGGAAGTCACGGAAATTAATAAAACGCTAAACGAAGCAGCAAAAAGTAAAGAGGGAAAGGATGAGTGTGATTCTATGATGCAATGATTGTGTTATTGCTTTCCAAGCCAAAAGTTCCAAAATTGAAACTCGAAAATGCAGAAGATGAAGACAAACACTAACTATATTAAGCATGTATTTATTAGGGGATATATTTTTTAACAATCATTTTACAATAAGGATTTCTGTAGCTCGTCATTTCCTGACCGAGAGCGGGGCGGCGACATGCAAAGAATCCTATTTACGTATAGGGCTTGATTATCCAAAATGCACGTGAAACACATGTTTCACCTCTAAAATTTAAAAGGGGCCCCAGAATGACTGTGAAAAGGGACCCCTATAATTCCCATTTTCATTTTTTTACATTTTATTTTTAATTTTTTGGAAAACTATATAATATTATTGCTTTTGAAATGAGTCGTTCATTTCAATCTGAATTGTTAGGAAGTTACTTTCTCGTTTCGATAATTTTATAAATTTCATCGATTAAGAGAGAGAAAAAAAGGAAAAAATCTCGAATATTCCACACAGTTCACTCGCTATTTAGTACAGCATTTCAACCCTTAAATAAAACAAAATTAAAGAAAACATATTTCAAAGAATACCAGCATTGAAATGGGAAATACTCTCTAACAATTATAATAATTTAGAGATTTTTCAGATAATTTTCAGCAGTTCACTCCTTTTTTTTTTGTCTTTAAACTGTAATTGTATTATTAAAATAACTCACCCATTAACCCCTTGAAGGGCGGCGAGATATTTTTCATACTACTTAATTTTAATCAAGATTTACACCAGAATAATTGAACAGAAGTTTACTTTTATAATTTTGGTGCAAAAAAACTTGTAAAATTACATTTCATTATTTTCAAATAGAATTTTTTGAAAATTCTAAGTGTGAATGCAGAAACACAATTACTTGTCCCTGAAAGGGTTAAACAGATATCTATATATATATCTATAGATAGATCTATCTATAAATATATTAATTTTTATGCTAAACTGAAAAAGATATGATAATTAAATAAAGGGAAATTCAGTGTTATTATTTTAGCCTTTAGTACGGTAAATTTAATTTGCAATTGCCAACAATGTCAAATCATTTGCATGGCTAATGCATACCCCGTGTTTCTTCATAAAAATATTTTCCTTTTTTATTGCATATGTACAGTTAATTTTCCTATTCTAAATAACACAAGTTGACTCAAGTCTCCATATTGTTTCCAGCGATAGGTTTGATCTTTTTCTGCTTTTAATAGCAGATATTCTTAGCATATTAACGCAATTATTTTAAAGAGGTATGTTCAATCAATGAATGATTTATCTTAAATTTATACAATGCTTTGATAATGTTTAATAATCGTTTGATTATGATTTGAAATATTTAAATAATTTATACAATGAATGATCTATTTTAAAATGTTATGCAGAAAAAATTCCTCTTCAACTTTCTAAATATTTCATCTATCTTTCAAAATTTTATTTACAATCAAGTAAATTTCAGTTTTTTCATATCATAAAATTACTTTAACATTACAAATAGTCATATGCAAAAAAATATATTTTGAATTACATCAATTTATTAAATTTATCAAATCATTATATTTAAATATTTGATCATCATCAAATCATATTAAATAGTTCAATGAATGATCTATTAATATCATTCCATTAATTGAACCTTCAGTTACTGGTAACATTACATTTTTATCTTAGATGACCAAGCAATTAAAAAAAGGGAATTAATTCTAAATGTTTCATCTATCTTTCAAAATTTTATTTGTAATCAAGTAAATTTCAGTTTTTTATATCATAAAATTATTTTTAGCATTATAAATAGCCATATGCAAGAAAATATATTTTGAAAATTAACAATGAAATGGTGAAATACCAAGTTGAAATCATGTTAAAAAATACTCTATCGCTAAAAAGAAACGGAAAATTTTAATGCTTTAATTTTATCGTTAGATTTATTTCATTTGATATAAAGAGAAATGAAGAAGAAAAAGTAATCTTTTTTCGTGGTTAATTTTCAGGGTTTGCTGTTAAAGAGATTTAACATACATCATGGGACAATTTTTATTGATATAAGCTTTTCTATTGCTAAATGCTCAATTTACTTTCATAACTTTTAGCACATTAATAGCTGTTTATCGGCCCCGGAATATCCAAATTTCATACTACAAATTGATGTTTAAGCACCCCATTGCTTAGTTTAGTTTATTTTAATTTTAAGAAAGCACAAACTGATGGATGAAAATTAGGAATTGTGTTATAAGTGTACATATTAAAAAAAAAAGATACGCCTTACAAAACTTAATAATCAAATTGTCACAGAGAAAACAAAAAATAGCCATTCGATTAGGAATTATATCTTTTTTCAATTTATGTTTTTAAAATAGAGCTTATAGAGACAGTGGCGTGACCAAGATGGGAGTTCAGATGCTCTTGATACCATTAATATAGTAAAGTTATTTTTGCATGGCTTATTGAAAATTCTGCGATTAGGCGAATAATATTTCTTTAAAATAATAGAACTGAGAGCGTCTTAACATACTCACTCGTCAACGGCACTGTTAGGGGCCGTCTTCATACTGAAATACCAAACTGTGAAAATTTCATTACAATTTACCAATTTTGGCAGCATATTTGGATTTTTCAGTACATTTTACTTCCGGATATTGAACGGGAAGTCATTCGGCTCACTAGTTTAGGAATTATGAAGGTTTGAAGTTTTAAACTCGTAATGTTAGATTCCCTTTTAATAGTTGCAAAACAGAGTGCAATTCAGGTAGTTTTTATGTAGGTTACAATTTATATTTTCTATCGAAAATCACTTTTAAAATATGTATATTTCCGAAATTAATTTTCGAAAAATTATGAATAGTAATCTATAATTTTTTTTAAACAAGGACAGATTTTTAGTAGCTTCAAATATGCGAATCCAAAATTACAGCTCCTGCCAACAGATAACTTTGAGTTATGCTTTAAAAACTACCCGCTTTGCAATTTTTTTTTAACGGAATTTACCATAAATTCCTTTTAAATGCTAAAGGTGTAAATTAACAACATAATACAAATTAAAATAACTTTTATTAGTGTTGTTTTACATGTTTCGACTCTTTCCGAGTCATTTTCGAAAACAAAAATAACAAAGCAGGAAATTTAATTACAGAAAAAAAGAGCATATAGCTGATATTAACTATAATAAAAAAAACTACAGCCCTGGCAAGATTATATCAAGAAGAAACCATCCAAATAAATTTCAGTGAAAGTAAAATAATATTTCCCTCCAGTCTATACTATCCATCCATAATAAGAGAAACCATAGAGATATTTACACGCAAAAATACAATATGTAACGATGCGGCATCTTTTAATTTACCGAAACTGTGGCTCGAGTTACTCCATGGTCACAGATAGGAAAATAAACAACCAAATAAAAAAATAAAAGATAACGTGCGCAATTTTTAAAAAAGTACATGGAAATAATAACTTCAAAGCCCGTGCAATTATGGAATATTCTCATTTTGTTTTTGAAAATGACTCGGAAAGAATCGAAACATGTCAAACAACACTAATAAAAGTTATTTTAATTTGTATTATGTTGTTAATCTACACCTTTAGCATTTAAAAAGAACTTCGTTTCAGTGAAATGAATTATATTGTCTGTTATTATAATATAATTAATTTCCGTAATAAAGTAAGTACATTTTAAGTTGGCAAAATTTTATCTTTTGTTGAAATTTACTGAAAATTCCAGCGGTAAACTTACGCCTAAGCTTTGAAAATTTCAGAACTTGAAATCTAAATTTAGACTTTTTATCACTTTCCAACCTTAGTTGAAAAGTGTTTATGACTTCGGTTTGTCTGGCCGTCTGCCGTCTGGCCATCTGGCCGTGCTCTAACTCCCGTAAATATGCTCGGATTGCCCTGCAATTTTTATATGTTATAATCGTTATCGATAGCATGTTCCCTATTTCAACGAAAGTGTGTAGCACTTATAGTTTTTTTACAGGGACACTCAAAAGAATTCCGTTACATTGCGGTCTATGGGGAAAAATCATTTGCGGTTTATTTAAATAATGTTTCACTATTTTAAACGTATTGAAATTTATATATATCACTAAGGTGCATTAAAAGAAGCTTAATATGGAATAGGGTGTGCATAGCACTTATACTTACTTTACAGGGACAGTCAAAAGAATTCCGTTACATTACGTCTATGGAGAAAAATCGTCTGCGGTTTATTTAAATAATGTTTCCCTATTTTAAACGCATTGAAATTTACATAAGGTTCATTACAGGAGACTTACTACAGAATATTGTGTGTATAGCAATCATCGTTCATTTACAGGGACACACAAAAGAATTCTCTACTGTATGTTAACAATAATTTCTGGAAGTGCGTTTTAAGTTACTGAACGCGATTTTAATTTTAAATCGCTTTTTGTATATTACGTGGTGTGTATAAATTCTGTAGATCCTATACAGGGAAGCACAAAAGTTCGGGAACACATTTCCGTATTATTTAACTCCAGACGGAGAATTTTAAACTGTGCTACGTGTTTCCTAACTGAACTAAAATTTAGCATCCTATGTAGTATATATACAAATCTATAGATCCTATACAGGGCTGAATAAAAGTATTCGGATTACTTAGATGTTATCTTTTAGCTTATTAAAGAGTATGATTCGTAAAATTATTTTGGAAGCGTTGGAAAGTGTTACATAATCTATGCTTGACGCATGATTTTTCGTTCTTTTTTACATTTAATATCTATTTCTCCGGTAACATCTATCCAAAAAACTGTCGGTGGATTGCTATAATTAAACAATTTTAGTATACAAATGCGATTTTTAAATTCAGTAATACGGAAATAATAGGACTCTATCTTAAATAGGACGTCATCACCATGGCAACCTAGAATCATTACCTATCATTGAATTAATTACGTATGATAGGATTTAATAGACTGAAGAATGTGAGTATAACTTGGTCATAGAGGTTATAAAATGTCATATACGTCATATATAACTATAATGTCATGCATGCCAGATAACTTGGCGATACATCTCGGTCGCTTGACGATTAATCCTCGGGAGCTGCTGTAACAAGGAAGTACCGATTCTTAAAAAAAAAAAATCAAATTACTTAATAAATATTTTTATGAATATCTTTTTAAGTTTTGATTCGATTTTCATAAAATTTGAAATGACTCGACAAAATTCTACAACCATTATATATATTAAATTTCAAACCATTCGGTTGGGTTGTTTTTGTGCTGTTCTATGCGGATGGATGGACGGACCAGATGACGACTATATAGGTGCAACGTATTTATATAATTACGAACGCACCTAATTATAAAAAATGGAGACTATGCTGATCAGTGTTACCCATATAGCGTATTTTGTTAATTTAAAATACCTACCAGAATTTTCAATAACAGTCTTTAATTTATATATTTAATGACATATATATTCCGCGATTAAAACTTACGCGAGCAAAAATTACAATTCTGACATTTTGGTACATATTTTGAATAAAAAACGCTCTTAATTGTGAACACTGATCAGCACAGTATGTGACTTAGGGGCTGTCCATAAATGATGTCACACTTTTTTTCAATATTTTTGACACCCCTCCCCCCCTTAATCACAAAGTGTCACACTTCATCATACCCCCTCCCCCCCCCACTTGTCACATGTCACGCTATATTACATAGCCATATACTTGCAGTTCAGAAACAAAGCACTACGTTATAGATCATATTTCAAATTTTATTTTTAAACTTTAACTATAATGACATTTGTGAGCATAACAAAAAAAATTATTCGTGTAGTTTTTTTCTATGAAATAAAATTAATGTTTACAACCGAAAACATAATTAATATAACAATAAAGTAATACAATCAGTAATAAAATATAAATGTAAATTTTTTGAAAAGAAAGGAATATAAGTGAAAACAAATCACATGAAAGTTGTTTTAGCCCCGATTAAAAAATACCCTCAAATTCTGGTAATTTCAAAATAACTTCAATCTGCTGATTTTAAATGATTTTATTTTAACCAAAATGTGTGATGTCACACTTCTTCTTACCCCCTCCCATCCCCTTGTCACAAACTGTCACAATTTCATAAACCCCCTTCCCCCCCCCCCCTCCAAGCGTGACATCATTTGTGGACGGCCCCTTATTTGATCTTATTAGTACTATAACTCAATTCATATTTACTGTTATCACACATTTAATCGAAAATTTCTTAAGCAACAAGATGGCGGAAAGATAAAGCTCGTGTTTAGGAATTGCAGTTACACGGTTTTAATAACGAATGTATGACCAAATGAGAAAAGGATAATTAAGAAATGAGTTTAATTTTACATTTTGAATAGAGCATTTCCAGGAAATATTTACAAACTTTAAAAGAAGTCTACGTGCATTTAAAATTCATTTGAACAATAAGTAGAATATAATTATACATGTTATTTAAATTCATTAAACATTTCAACATAAATTAGCACGCGAATTATGCATTCTGGAAAAAATAAAATAAACGGTGGAGAAAATGATGCTGAATTTGCCATTTAAAAAAAGCTGTTATTAAATATTTTAATCTTTTAAAGATATATTTTAAAAAATAAACGTCCCTATTTTTTAAGGAAAAAAACATTTTTTATGAGATTGAAATAATTTTAATTTAAATACGCACTTTAATAAATATTTTTATATAAACTAGAAGAAAAAAAAAGCACAAATGTAGATGTTATAAATTACATATTTTGTTACAAATTACTTTTGTATTTCATTGCTTATACTTGCACGTCAAATTGAGTTGAAAATTCCCAAATTAATTTAATTCACTAAAGAGCGGAAAAATAATACATAAATACGTAAATACATGAATACATAAATACATCCGCATCCTGGAAACAGTACATGCCCATTATAATTTAGGGATTGTACTACAGTTTTGTGGAATTACAAATGGGGAAATGCCGCACTCTATCACTTTAAAAAACTGATTAATATTAATTTAATTTTTACTTACCCATTTGTATTTAAAATTAACCGAGGCCAACTTGTCTACCAATAAAAAAAAAAAATAATAATAATAATAATAAAAAAATATTTTCTCCATTTCATAACAGTAAGGAAAAAGGAGAGAAAATCCTACCAACCTACGAATAATCCCTACCAATACACGTATACACATAACAAATGTATTGTTATACAAGAGACGCAGGTGTTTTTTCATATATTTTTTATTAATGTTATATTGCTATACATTTGCATTACCACAGTTATTACATCATTGTTAATGTCTGATAACAGGCAATCTTACAAAAATAAGAATATTTATATAAGAAAATAATTAAATAGTTTTAAATCGAGTTTCGAGATGTATCAGTTCGAGTAATAATCGAGTGTCTAATATCTTCATACGAAAATTTATTCAATTTTTGTTTTTCCTCACAATTCGCAGACATATTCACAGACATATACATACTATACGCATAGGTAAACAATGTAGAAATTCTCTTACCGCATTTTATTTCCTTGCTCTCTCTCTCTCTTTGTGTATATATATATATATATATATATATATATATATATATATATATATATATATATATATATATATATATATATATATAACATTCCGTATAACTGCGGCGCAATTTGTTCCAATAAAGCGGCTTGCCCAATTATCAGAAGTAAATTGGATGTAATTTTTTTTATTACGTTTCGAAAAAATTTCTCAATTAAACGGCTGCTTTTATGAAAGGTTCTCAGAAATAACCGGAATCTGCTGTATGTATAATTTTAATATTTCCCTCATAAATTACATTGCACATTATACATAATTAAACTTCTAATTACCGAGCTTTTATTTTACGAATTTCACTGTTAAACGCAATTTTCTCAGGTACTTTGATTTTGAACAAAAATAACATAAATAAAAAATCTCTTAATAACGAATATGAATTTCTATTTAACGAGTTTTTTTCAGATCAAAATTTAAAAGTTATTATATTTTTCATCTTACCAGCAAAGCCATTTGAAAAAAAAAAAAAAAAAAAAAAAAAAAAAAAAAGTCATTTTCTGTCGATTATCACAATACACCATAATAAGCACCTGTGAAAGGTCCAAGATGTTAGGGATTAAATGTGTAGCATAGAACCTTTAAATGAACCGCTCCCGTAAATCATAGAAATGAATTTGATTAAATCCAGTACTTCAAATAAATAAAATACAAATTATTGATTAATAGGATTGCACAACAAACAAAATATTTCGGGTTATTTCAGCTTATGATTCTATTTCAGCTGAGTGTCCAGCATTAATAATAGTCTATACTTTCAAAGAATAAGCAGAGTCAATGTTCCCCTTCAAAGGTAGGAGCGGGACTCGAGGGCCGATCTGCTCGTCTGACCCTTCACAAAATGTAAAGTATTACAAACTGTCAATCTCCTCCGGAATACGGGAAGGAGATCAAAATAGTAGCTGTTCTAGCAATATTAGAGAATGTTCACGCTCGCTTTACAAGGCTGTCACGTAACAATCTTAAAGCTATGTTAGAGAAAGGTTTTCTCTGCCCGGTGATTCAACAATCACCCCGAATGAAGTTTTCCCCCGGAGTTATGACTCCGGTTTTTAGGTTGAGAGAAATCTGCAACCTACCTCGAGTACTCTTTACTCTTAACTCTACTGTCTTTTCTTCATCTATCCTCAATGTTACCCCTCGAACAATAAGATTCTTTCCAGCCACTAAAAAGTCTGTCAGATGAGGTAATAATAAAAGTTCGTTATGATAGGTGGAAAAGGGATTTCCCATGTATATGCTCTCCTAACTGAGGTCATCTCGTTTACCACGATACCTGGGGTGTGCGGTTCGACCAAAGGGATTCCACTGCGCTCTCACCATTCATCTCGCTGTCTCCAAACCTTCAAGTAGTAAGATTGGAGATGATTGGTCAAAACTGGAGATGATTGGTCAAAGTATCCCGTCCGATTACTGGAATTAATTTTATTTTGGAAGATAATTCCGAACACAAAGGATCTGCCTATACCTGACTTTAGGCTTCACAAATAAGGGTTTTGGGAGAGATATGGTGAATTTCTCACACACCTTCTATGAGCATACATCACTTGTAGAAACGGCTAAAAGGCAAAGGACAAATTAAAGATGGCTCCTCATTCATTCAATTTCTTGTAGTTGGTGACAATGATAAAACAATGACATAATCACTTCTAAATATTCCTCCGATAATGAAATCCAACAAAGCGTGACAATAACTAGCATCGAACAAACATTAAGCTGATGAAAATATGGAAATATCGCCTGAAAATCCCATCTAAAAGCGAAATTAAAACTTTAGAAACATATCGATGTCGACATATTTATTGAAATTTCTATATTAAGAATTTCTTTAAAGGAACCATGGTATTCGTTAAATAGAAATTCAAATGTGTATATATATATATATATATATATTTAATTTCTATATTTTTTCCCCTTTAATTTACATATTTCTCTTTTAAAATATCTTAACATCTCAAAATCCCTTTATTCTACGCCTATCTTAGATTTTCCCGTTTTAAAACCATTCCATTTCGCATAAAGCGCACTCCTCTCGGAGAAAGATAATTTCGTGTTTCTAGTTGCTTGAAAAAATCTTTGATGGTCATCATGAGGATTTCTTCCAACAGTTTCGCTTTATTATCTGTAAACATTAAGTCCTGTATTATGTATTAGTGAAATATATTAAAAAGATATGTGAATTGTCATCGAGCGATGTGTTACAGCAGAGACTTATGATTGATAGTAGTGAATTTCACCCTCTCAGTATCTGTTATCTGAATATGGAAATATGTTAATAAAAACTGTGTTCTCTATCAACCTGTTGCTCTTATTATGTGATTGAAATCTTCTAGTGCATTTTGATCCCATATGTCTTGATTTATGCCGCGACCGGACTGCATTACATTTTAAAAATCTAATATTTAATTATACTTCTTCAGTATGCAATGATGTTTTAATAGGAGTTCTCTGATATTTCTCACTGAAGAGACTTCAAATTATCACACACACACATACATACAGGGCTTTCCAAAATTCGACCGACAAATAAAGAGTGGTGAAGGAAGGCATCAAGAGGATGAAAACTTACCATAGAACATGGGATCGTAAACCACGTGTAGTGGGAGAAAATGGCAAAAAAAATTTTATGAAGGGTGTGACGTCGAGTGGAACAATAAGGGCCAATAATAATAATAAAAAAAAACATTTATTTGACATAAAGCATGATTACAATGCATTACAGTTCAACGTCAGAAAGGAGAGACATTTTTATAGGAATATGTTTTAACGCGTACGGCAATCCTTCGTCCGTCGGTGTCGGCTGTGCAATGACTTTCGTGGCCGCAACTTTGAATAATTTCTATAAAAATGTGTCATCGTCTCCTTTCTGACGTTGAACTGCAATGCATTGTAATCATGCTTGACGTCATATTTAAATGTTTATTCTACTTATTATTGGTCCTTTTTGTTTCACTTGACGTCCCACCCTTCATAACTATTTTTGCGATTTTCTCCCAATAAACATGGTTTACAACCCCATGTTCTATGGTAAGTTTTCATCCTCTTGATGCCTTTTTATCCCCCCTCTTAATTTGTCGGTCGAATTTTGGAACACCTTGTATATATGGATGAATTGAAAACGGTGTTGTTGTTGTTGTTGTTGATGATGATGATGATGATGTTGGTTATATATATATATATATATATATATATATATATATATATATATATATATGTGTGTGTGTGTGTGTGTGTGTGTGTGTGTGTGTGTGTGTGTCTGTGTGTGCGCGCGTGTGTATGTGTATGTATAAGTATGCATATATACGTGTGTGTATTGTCATTTCAAGATCTGATGTTCGTTGTATTCAATTTCTCACGAAGTCACATTGTTATACGCAGTGTGAAAGCAAATACTACAACGTTACCACGTTTGTCCAAATAATTTTAGAGTTTAGACTGTAGACTAAAACCAATAGATACAGACATGCGAAAAATATTATTTTCATTTGGCTTCGTCGTAGTTATTTAAGAAATAATGTCTGTAATGAGGAAATCTAAGCAAATGAGTTCTTATCATTATATGCTGATATGAATCTAATGTAAATGGTTATTATTTATACATCATGGATTTCTAAAACGTTTATATTGCTGTACAATTACCCGTGATGAAATATTTCCGAAACAAGGATCTCATCACAATTTAAAAAAACTAATTATATATCATGGTTTTTTTTTCATCATGATATGACAATAATTACAAATACATTTAATTAAATTTTAAATTATGACCTTTTTTGACGCAGTATAATTAGCAAAGGTGTATGTATATATTTGGAAATTTCAAAATAATTTAAAACGAATTCAACTTATTTAAGAGAACATAGAAAAATGTTTTTATTATGGAATAAATATATTCAGATTTGGAACTGATACTGATAAATAAAAATAATAGGTCTGATAATTGATAATTGATAATGCAGTTTTAAATCATTGTTTTTATTATTTTTTTTTAACTTCTAGAAACTTGAAAGCTGAACTTCTCCGTTACTTTAGCCCCCCCAAAAAAAGAAAATTTTAATTTTATTGTGAAAAACCATGCCTTTTTTAGAGAGTACACATGAAATGGCGTTTTATTTTTTCTTTTATCTAATTTTTATTGTTGTGCGTTTTTATCGGATTGCAAACAAGTTATGAGAAGAATTAAGATAAACATACATTCAATTAATGACTATGTAAATTACCATTTAACTATTTATTACTGCTCTGAAATGTTACATGAAATTACATATTGAAATTAATAATGGAAATGCATCCAGTAATTCTCGTAGCTGCATTTAGAGAATTTAGATTCTCTAACTTAACTAACATTTAGATTCCGAATGAACTTTATCTACAAAGATTTACTAAAAATCCGGGGACCACACAAAATTGTCCACCACCCTACCGTATTTAATGAAGCGAGATTTGTTTTTGGCCTTCTTCACCCGCTAGCATTTGCTGGTTGATGAAGCATTAAGGATGTCAAACGGATGTTCTGAACAGGGGTCATGCGAGCACAGACCCTATTTGCTCCCTGAACTTGTCGGAATTGTATAAAATTGCAAATCAATTTATCGATCTCATTCAGACAATATACTTAAAAAAAATTAGTCTTGAATATTTTCCTGATATAAAAGAAGAGTTTACGAAAACTTTAGCGCAACCTTGGAGTTATCTATGATTCTGGAATACGTTTCTCATATCTTCAAAGAGCTGAAAAACAAATCAGCAACCCCAGAAACAAATAAGTTTTCAAAATGGACAGAAACGTCTTTTCCTAAATTTATGGGCAGCAACTGCAAAAGGGCCCCCTTTATTTCAAAAAGGCTTCCGTAACCCTGAACCTTTTCAGAAAAATTAAACTAGTCTGATGTGCCAATCCCGAAACTTTCTTCTATCTCATACATGTTAATACTTCAAAAAGCGTATTTTTTTCAGTTATGTATTTTAGAATCCAAAAATGCAGCATAGCAACGCACCTGTCACATGACTTATATGAGCAGCAATTTATGTCTAGATCTAACAAAATATGAAATTTGATGAAATTCCGTGCATTAGTTCTTGAAATAGAGCTATTGCAAAAATTGTGAAAAATGCAGCACATCAGCGCCACCTATTGGTATATTTACACCAAAAACGAATCAGCACCAATTTATATTAAGGTCTAATTGAATCTAAAGTTTTATTAAATTCCGTGCATTAGCTCATGAGATAGAGCGCCCACAATTTTTTGTCATACACACACACACACACAGAGAGAGAGAGACAGACCAGACTCACAGACAGACATTTTCTAAAAACAGTCAAATCCTGTTAAGGACCTTGTAAAACGTATAAATCCGTCGAAAACCGGAAGTCAAAAAATTTCATGAATACAATACTTTTTTTCTTGCAAAGATAGAAGAAAGTAAAAAAGCACGCGCTAAAATAATTTTAGATATAGGGTGAAACCCTCAGTTGACATCTAACCAGTAAGTGACACTTGAGCAAAAATATAACTGAAATAAGCATTTTGTTGTAAAATTATGCAAAGTAGTGTCACATAGTGGTAAATGAGACGCTTATTTTTATGTTGGAGTGAATTTATTCACCACTGGAGGGCCAAGAACATATTCAAAGAGGAAGAAACTTTTGAGAATACAAAATGTTCCATTTTGAGGCAAACATCTTATTTCTAAAATTAAGGAAGTGTTTTTCTAATCTATTTGTACTGCAACCATCCTAAACTTTTTTCTTAAAGTTATACTCGTAGAAATTAGTTTAAAGATGTATATGATATATTAGTGCCATGATTTAGGGTTATAGTTATTTAATTTCGCTTAATGGGGGGTGCCAGTTATTGGTTCCTAGAATTTCATTTCAGAGCTGACAGAGGTGTTTGTTAATGGTTATATTAAAGAAAGTTGAAATCTGTTATTTGAACTGTTTAAAAATGCATAATAATAAATTACATTTATCTTGTAGAATTTATCCATTAAAATTTAAGTTGTTTTACCAGTGGCTGACATCAGATGTCAGTTACTTGTTCATAAATGTCAGTAATTGGATATAGCGCGTTACTAATAATGCAGTACTAAATATTACTGCTATATACTCTTACTATATACTCTGCATTACTAATAATGCAGTACAGCTTACTAAATCCCACTTTTTATAATAAATATTAATGCGTTTTGTTTTTATAATACAGAATAAAATTTCTTAAATCATTTTAATCTTATAAAATAAAGTGTCAGTCACTGGTTCACTTTGGGTTAGTTATTGGTGTTTCAAAATAGAGATGATGCCAGTTACTGGAGTTTTTTTACCATATTTATGAATAAAATTAATTTTTAATAATAAAATGTATATATTTTCAAAATTTCGTATTTGAATTTTTGTAATAGTGATTTGAACAAGAAAGAATCCTAAAGTGTCAATTACTGGGTGTTTCACCCTATTCCAAGTTCTAAAATGTTTGCAATAGTTTCTTATAAATATACTAGCCGATCTTTGCCCATCTAGACGGTCGATTGGAGGGCTCCAGATGCCTTCTGCAGCGTATAGCCCGGATTCCGCCCGGGCTTTTTATTTTAAATTTTACGAAAATAACTAATAAAAATATAAAAAAGCATATAAAAAAGAATTTGTGACATAAATAATAACTTTTATTCATGAGCGTATTTCAGAAATAAATTAATTAAAAAAATTTCCAGAAGTTTTCCCTTTCCCATAGATAAGCAGGCACAGGGCCAAGGGTTTTTTCAAGGTGTTGCAATTTTCACAAACATGAGTGTAGTTAAACACGTATTTCAGCTATTTTAGTAATTCAACTCCCAAACGGAGTGAAATCGGATATTGAAGATCCAAAACAAAAGATTTTTCCATATTCGAGTATTTTAGCGTGCGTGGTTTGGCGCAAACTAATTGTATTGTTCTAACCATTGCTGTCACTGTCATAATCTTGAAATTAACTGTAGCCAGCATTGCTCACGTTTTTCGCCCATCTTGGCTATGAACCCGATTATGGAAGATTAGACGAATAAGAAAACTATTGCTGATATTCGATTAGTTATTTTGCGCAAGACATATGAAAACTGAAAATATGAAAACTGAACCAAACTTACAGGAAATGTAAAGTGAGGTAAGACATGCAAATAGAGTTGCAAAAGTTGGGTTTATTCCCGGGTTTATTTCCAATAGACCCGGTTTATTCCCAAAAAACCCGGTTTATTACCAAAAAACCCGGTTTATTCCCAGGTTTAAACCGGGTTTTTTCTAGCCTTTGCAACTCTACATGCAAATGATTAGAATTACAAAGCGATTGTGTATGCGTGGAACGAGAACCGGCTTCTTATCAGTCGCTTGTTCCAGGTACATAAAGGACTGTAAAGATGCGTTGAAATCCGTTCATATTCCTCTTTTTGCGGTAAACGTTTCATTGGTAGTCAATATGCCTCGTCAAAAGTGGAGGAAGCCATACCAACAACTAACGGAGTTCGTTACGAGGCCGCATCGTCGGTATGCGAGAAGGTGGATTTTCGTATCGAGAAATCGCAGCTCGCACACAGTGTAATGCCTTAACAGTGATGCATGTTTGGAAGAAATGGACAGAGGGGAATCAAACAAGGCGAAAACCTTGCAGTGAGGCACGCAATAGCACAACGACACGGGTCGATAGACACTTCATCCGCTTGGCTGTTACGGACCGTACAGCGTCCTCTCGTGTGTTAACACAACATTGGAGCACAGCTACAGGTGTTTTGTTGCCTACCTCCACAGTTCGTCGCCGTCTGCTGCAGCATGAACTGCGTGCAAGGGTTCTGTTACGCAGGAGTTTCCTATCGCTGAATCACAGGCGCCTCCAACTTCAATGGGCTCAGCAACATAGCACGTGGCATGTCCAGTGGCAATAAGTTGCTTTTTCTGATGAATATTGCTACAATCTGGAGTACAATGATGGAAGAGTACGCGTTAGACGTTACAGAGGGGAACGTCTACTCCCACAATGTGTTATCCAGCGTCATACCGCACAAACGCCTGGCACCATGGTGTGGGGAGCTATTGGGTATAATTTTCTATCCCATCTAATGCACATTGCGGGCAACCTCAACAATGATCTCTACATAAAGGAAATTGTGGAGCCAGAGGTCCTCCTCTTCTTCGACGCATTCCGGGTGTTGTATTTCAGCAGGGTAATGCCCGCGCACATGTTTCTCAGACTTCACAAGCCTTCTTCAGTGCAGTTTTCGCTTCTTCCATGGCCTGCTTATTTCTGGATATGTCTCCCATCGAGCATGTCTGGGATTACATTGGTTGGCGACTCGCTCGTACAGCTAGTGGAGCACACAGTAAGACTGAACTTTGGCTTCAAGTCGAAGCCATCTGAAATGTCATTTCCCAGGATTACATTTGGAACCTGTATGATTCAATGCTACGACGTGTACAGGCTCTCATCGCTCAGCGTGGCGGACACACAAAAGTACTAATTACTTTTTTTTTTTTTTTTTGTAAATTTTATCATTTATTTGTACCATTATCATTAATATATGGAGTAAATTTCATTAATTTCTGACAATTCCTTCAGGGTGTTGCCAGTTTCACAAACTTGAGTGTATTTTGTTAGTAGATTTGTTATGCTGAATTTCACGCTCCTACATAAAACTGTTGCTGTGATTTGCGAAATGACCTCAAATTTTCGAACCACTTTCAGTTATGCGTTGACCTCAAATTTTTTATTACGGTTTGAATTTTCAAAAATCCTTTCTTAGTGGGTGCCTACATTGAGTAAAACATATCTTCCAAATTTCATTGCCGTAGGGCCAACGGTTGGGCCTCGGTGTTGATAGTTGTGTCAGTCAGCCAGGACATGGTGTTTTATAAGTATATAGATATACATAAATCGACGAAAATAAGTTACAGCTACACGGTGCTCACATAAATTAAACAAATAATAATAATAATAAATAATAATAATAATAATAATAATAATAATAAACGACTGAATAGGCATGGGCTTTGAATGTCTAACCTCCCAACAAAATTTTTGTACGGAAATATTTTCTTTGACAAATAAACAAACACTAAAAACAATACACGACCAATCTTCTTGGAATACATTATGAACATATGGGTTGGGTTGGGTTGATTATGGACGGCCAATTATCTACACTTGGGATATAGGCCCAGGGGGAGTGCCCTTCGTGGGGGTCTTTCTAAGGGAACCTAACCCGTATTTACGCATGGATAAATCCACGGCTCGAAGAAAACCACGAAAACTCCGAACGATTAGGCCGACGGGCGCGATTTGGATCGAACCCAGCACCTCCCGTCTACCAGCTTCGAAAGCAGAACCTCTCAGCCACTATGAACATATGGATTTTCCATCTTTAATGAAAATTGAGAACATTAACCATAGAACTGCATAATAAGATTAAAAGAGAAATAATAATGAATTCATATATATATACCATTGCAACTTCCTTATATTCTGAAATATTGCCCTTTATAACATATTTCGCAATATAATGTTACCTCTTTCTTACTTCACTATTCTTCTCTTGTGTTTTAGGTTTATATTGATACAGAGCATTTAGCACTTTTGGATTGATGTTATTTCTAATGTAATATTGTCATTTCTTTCTAGCGTGGATTTTATTTTTTTATTTAATAGTTATTTTATTTACAAAAAGTTTTATAATACATATATGAATATATATATATATATATATATATATATATATAATGTGTTTATTTATTTATTTAAAACTTTTTCATAACGTTTTTTAACCATTTAATTAATATCAGTTTGTAGTATACAAAGTTTAACCCTTTGAGGGGCACCGGTATATAATATATACCACTTTTTAATATATAACTTTGCCACCAGTATTATTAAATAAAAATATTTGTTACTGTTTTTTGCAGATTGAAAAGGTAAAAATTCATTATTTAAATTTACTGGTGTCAAAACATCGCAAAATGTAGCATTTTTAGACCACGTGCTTGCCCTCCAAGGGGTTAACGAGATAATAATTTTCTCTTCAATTGTTACTCAGATAAATGAGATAAATATTTCTGGTTTTCTCCAATACGTAAATTAAAAAAGATCTGATATTAGATAAATGTGTTTGTTAAATCGACATTTATCTCTTATCAAAATTTTGCTTTTGTGCGCCTTACTTTTTGAACTTTTAACTTCCGCTTATAAAAAGTAATAAATTATTTTTTATTTATTTTTGAAGAGGTCATTTTTTTAAAACGATTTAACTTTAATATTATTGACATTTAGCAAATTCGCACTTTTATGATAATTGTTTTATATGATAAAAATTAGCCGTCATCTGTTTTGCAATGATTATAAATGAATTTAAAATTAAGATTTCCAATTAAATTTCCAGCAGTACTGAAAGTGCACGTAAATTTAATAATACTGACAAAGGAGGAGAATTAATTTTCACTTTTGCTAAAAACAACGCATAACCAACAGAGTAAAAAATGTCTTCAGACCGGGGATCGAACCCAGATACCCTGGTCTGGGAACTGTCTACACTCTAACTTGCGTAAATATACTCGAATTGTCACATAATTGATACACACTTACTGAGGTTTGCCGTGACATGTTCAGTATTGAAAGTGAAGTACTTAGCATGTATAATTCGCTTACAGGGGTACTCAAAAGAATTCCGTTACATTATGGTCTATGGGGAAAAATTGTTTGCGGTGCATTTTAGTACGATGTTAGACTATTTCAAATATATAGAAAATGATATAAATCACTGAAGTGCACTATATAGATCATATATACAAGGCTAAATTTGAGTACAATTACGCTTATTGACGATAATTTCTGTGTTATGCGTTTTCTCACTGAACTAAATTTTTCAAATTGTTTATTTAGATATCTAGTTTCAACATTGTCGTCTTTTAACAATATTCTGTTACTGTTGAAAAGTGCTTCACAATCTATGCCGAATGCATGATTCGGCATGCATGATGTATGATTACGTTCTTGTTTTAATTTTATTTTTAAGGCAATTAATAAGACAGCTGGCTGTCAAACGGCGCAGAATTTTGTAATACTCTATTATGTTAAATCATAACTATCAGAATAAGAACTATTATCTGTAACCATTGAAAGGTAAAATCTTGGAAAGGTACAACAATCCAACAACCCGTTGAAACAGAAAGAAAAAATCACTCTAAAAATGGTAAATATTTTTGAGAGACTGTTGGCATATGTTAATTAAAATGTCAGTTCATTTAACCGCAAAAATAAATAAATAAATAAATTAAATTAAATAAATAAATATTTATTATATGCTAAATGATAGAAGATTTTTAGAAATTAAAAATAATTATAAACATTATATGTGAAAGAATTTACATGTTATTTTTTATAGATTTTGTACTCTGTATTATAAATTATGCTATGATATATAAAATTTTTAAAAGGTATTTTTTAGTCGAATATTGCACTCAGAGACGTTGGGCCTCGCTAAGAGATTTACCAGGTCCCCACGCGACATTGCGCCGGCCCTATTGAGACATCCTTTAGGTATAGTGGTTAGCGATAAATATTGTGAGAGGATAAAGTATACCCAGTTTCTCCTAATATTTTGTCATGAAATTTGAGTTTAATCTATGTTGATAATAACAAACGAACATATTTCAAAACAAACAAAACAAGAAAGAAAGATCTTGCATCCGGTATAGATTGTGAAACACTTTCCAATACTAACAGATTATTATTAAGAAAATTAATTTTTTTCCCCTAGAATGAAACGAGATATATAAATAAGCAATTTAAAAAATAAATATCTCAGTAAAAAACATTCTCAGCAATGGCTGCCCGTATTCGAAGTCTTTCGGCAGCCCTGTATATGATATACAGAATTTGTAAACAACACGTGTACTAAAAATTACATAAAAATTCCTACCACAGCAGAAAAGGCAATTACAGCAATTACAGATCATAGTCAGTCCTTTAACCGAATTATTTTGTGTGTTTCTGTAAATGAACGATAAATCCTATACGCGCTTCGTAATTTATAGAAAATAAGTTATATTGAACCTTAGTTATCTTTTTAAATATTAGTACGTTTCAAGTATCATAACATGCTCAAAATGCACCGTAAACAATTTTTCCACATAAATCATAATGTAAAGAAATGATTTTGTGCGTCCCTGTAAATGTATTATAAATGCTACTAACTATATACTCCGGTGAAAACATACTGCAATCCATCTCAGTAATTCAAAATAATTCCATCATGTTTGAAATATCGTAAGATCAATAAAATGCGCCGCAAACTATTTTCCCCCATAGATCATAATGTAACGGTATTCTTTTGTGTGTCCCTGTAAATGGACTATTCATGCTACACACTTCATTTTCAATACCGAACATTCTATAGTAAAATCCAATAATGTGTAAAAATTTCATGCCAATCCGAGTGTATTTAAGAGAGTTAGAGCACGAACAGACGGACAGACTGAGAGACAGACAGACAAAATGAATTCATAAACACTTTCAACTAAGTTGGAAAGTGGTAAAAAGTGATGACTAAGCTTTAAAATTACCTTACTAAAACATCTTAATGCTATGACCATTGACCGCTGTAATGGTCACTGTTTAGAAATCCCATTTTCCAATTCTTGATTTTAATTAAAATTACGCACTTTTAATTTATATTTAAAAGAAAATTGTGTTAATCAATTTATTGAAACAAGAGCAAACATTAAAATATGCGGTGTATTATCAACAAGGAAGAAATCGCATTTTTGAAACAATGGACACTCTCATTATCAGTAAACTCTTATCAGTCCTCACAGAATAAATAAATATTCCTCTCCACCACATCCCTATTATTCAAAAGACCTGCTAATCAAAAAATAATCAACATGGAATCCTCTTCTAGCTCTTTCACTCTCGTGTTATCCCATATGCAAAGTAATCTAAATTTAATTAGTAATTATAAAAGTATGCAAAAACGTGGCAAAAATCAACAATATACTCTATACGATGGTACTATAATACAAATGATGGAGCGTGGAGCATTGACAGCTAGTTACTGTGCCCCATCACAAGTATATTTAAAAGTAGTAAACCCTTCAATATTGGCTCTTAACGCCATTATTGATGGTTTAAATATTTATTCCGATAATAATAGAAATGAATCTGAAACAGATGCAAAATACACTTTAAATGACTTGAAAAATGGGATAACTCTCGAGAGTGAAAGTAGCATGCAGAGGATTCTTAAAAAGATCTTGGCAAAGAAACGGTTAAAATTTTTAAAAGTAATCATTAAACTTTATTGTAGATACAGAAGATTTTTAAGGAAATATTATGCACCAGGTGGTTGTGGTTATGAAATAGCAAAAAAGCACTTTGAAATATTATCGACAGATTACTTCAAAATAAAGGATCAAACATGGTAAGTCAATGTTTGCAAAAAATAATTTTATTTTTTAAAGCTTTTTTTTTTTTTTTTTTTTGTACTTTGTTACAACGTTTTAGTACACATTTTTTAAAGGTGAATCTTTAGTTTTTTAGTCTATTTTGAAATTCTATAATATTTTGACGTACTCTGTTGTGTGGCGTAACCTAAAATTTCAGACTACACTTTTTGGCGTAACCTAAAATTTCCGACTACACTTTTAAATTTTTATGCCGTATTATAAGCGCTATTTACTTCTCATGAAAGATATCTTCGTGAGTTACGTATAAAAATACAATAAGAACTTGAAGAACGTGAAGAAACAAACACACAATAGCTAGTAATTATAAAGAAAATACGGTTGGGAACATTATTGAGTTCATAAAGTGTGTACTTTTTGGGAAATAAATATCATGTTCTTTAATAATAATTTGTATACTAATTTTTTTCTTAATTTTTATTTTTCACTTTTATAACTGTTGTGTAACGAGCACCTGTAAAATTTTATAAATTGTTCTTGTATCAAAAGGCGCATAATACGCCGGAATATACGGAATGATGTGTGATTGTTTTCATCGAAAGATGTTAACTCAAATTCGATAACAAAAACATTAGGAGAGGCTGGATACTCTGATAGACTATAACGCTAACCATTATCTAGATGTATGCAGTAGAAGTTTGTTTTATTCTATACCTGCCACTGTTTTTTTTTTTTTTTTTTTTTTTTTTTTTTTTGCCAATGCTTGTTAACAGCAATTATTTGACAATAGTATTGTAACTTCTGTATACAAAATGAGCTGTTTTTGATTCACAATTGTCAAATTTTGTTTTAAGAAGAGTAGACAGTATGCTCATCAGGCTGTTAAATATTGTTTAAAAAATATATTTAACAGCCAATTTAGACAAATTATCTATTGAAAATTAATTTATTGTTTTGAGTCCATTTTTAAATGAACAGTTTGAAATGTTTTAGTAAATACTGCGTTATAAAATACCAGCCGCGGATATTTGATTTCCAGATAAGAGGGGATGCCTGTTATCAAAATCATATCTTCCACATTTCTTTAAATTCTGTTTCATAATAACTTTATAATGGTTTTACTATCTTTCATCTAATTGAAAATGAAAATGAAATTTCTGCATCACACGAGATTAACGACTAAATGATTGTTAATAGAGTATCTAATGAAAAAATTTCATCGCTTTATACCGACATATTTTCTGTAACAATATATATAGCTACGCATAATACACTGCCTGACATTTGCAAAGGAATTTTTCAGAGACAATTTTCGTCATAACTAATGATAAACATCGTTTAAAGAAATGAGGCTTAATTCCTATTTAATAGAAGTATTTTTATATGCAAAAAAAAAAAAAAAAAAAAAAAAAAAAAAAAACATAAATATTATCCCATGGCAAAGATGCCCAGAACACAATATGTTTCTTACAACATTTTTCAACAGTTAAGAAAAATGTTCATTCTATCTTCTTCCAAAATGAACACACATGAATCATTGAGTACGGAGTATGACATCCCCCGACATTGATGCACATTTTGCATCGTTTGTGCATGTTGTTCATTAAACAGCTGAGGAGAGCTTGGAGAATTCTGTCCCATTCGTTTCACAGGGATATTTTCAGTTCTTGCATGGTTCAACGAGAGTTCTGTCTTTAAACCTTTGGAGGGCAGTGGGATATTATATATCCCACTTAATTTTAATTCCTAAATGCCACAATGGAACCAGAAATGTCGTATAAAATTTTGCTCTGATAATGTAGAGGAAGAAAAGCTTTTACTTACTTTCAAATACATTTGTTCGTGAATCCTGGTGTCATTCAAGCACTTCAACATTTTAAAAACAGAAGTATTTTGCCCCTGAAAGGGTTAAGTAATACGTCTACCGAGTGCGTCCCAGGCGTAGAATAAGCAAGGCATGTCATACGCTCAATATCGTCTCCTTCTAGTGCAGCCATACTCAACCTTTTTTTCTCGCGGGCCGCAAACATATGTTTGAGACGCTGGGCGGGCCGCACCACACTTTGTTTAATAATGTAAAATAGAGGTTAATTAAAATAATAATATAACAAAAGCCGTATAACAAAGCAAAATAAAAAGTTAATATAATTAGTAGTATTGAAATTTTGCCGTGAAAGGAATGTTACCACATTTTTTACCACAAAATTTAACACCACAATTTCCAAAAAATTTACTTCGTATTGAAAATTATGTAGAAATATGCCACGAAGATTGTTGCTGTAAAACTTTTTTCTGCCATTTTTTCCACAACAACCCGAATAAGCGATTTATTAGCGATATGATAAGTATAAAACATAACAATATAACAATGCAGCATTACCAAATTTTAAAGGAAAAAAAAAGAGATTTTCTTTAATAAATCATTCATCTTTCACGTGAATCTAAAAACTTTTTTATTTATTTTGTAAAGTAGTTATATATAGTGCAAATTTAATTAATTTGGAATAATGTTTCATTAGTGTACACCACTATAGCACGAAAAGAACTACATGAGGAGAAGAATTTTTGACTAAGAAAATGGCATTTAAGATGTTTTAACATGATTTTAAATTAGTAATTACAAATAACTGGCGGATTTTGTCTTCCCGTGAAAATATATAAAGGAACAGCGATTGTGTTAAAAAACATTTAAAGAGCATCTTAATTAATTTTATAATTAGGTGTTAATGATTATGTGTCTCGGGCCGTCGGGCCGCACATAAAGTGTCGCCGGGCCACATGCGGTCCGCGGGCCGCAGGTTGAGTATGGCTGTTCTAGTGTGAGGGACACTTCAGCTGTCTTGTAACTGCACGACGGGAAAGATGTATATAACCTTGGAGAACACCTGCGGAATACCACTGCGATGACACTGTACTTTTTTTCAAATATGAGACGCATATTTGACACACACATGAATTTGTGAACTATCATTGTGCCTGATACTTGCTCACACAATCACTCCTTGTCCATAATGGTCAGTTTCCTGAACATTCTGTTGATGGGAATGAATTCCTCTCTCTTTC
The DNA here is from genome assembly GCA_963931845.1 of Maratus michaelseni. NCBI lineage: Eukaryota > Metazoa > Arthropoda > Arachnida > Araneae > Salticidae > Maratus > Maratus michaelseni. The sequence continues at coordinate 376,408,051 of OZ007591.1, forward strand.
CACACTTGCTGGTGCCTAGAATCACTGTTTATCATGAAGCGGGATTCATTAAAGAATATGATCCTGAACCCAACGAATATGCTCCTTACACCGAAGTAAACTTTCCCTGCGATGATGCGATCACAGTCGAATGTATATAGTAAGCTTCTGAGCATCTAAGTCAACATTATTTAATTACCAGAACGAGCGAGAAATGGTTCGCGCGATAATCAAGTATCAGTAGCGTTAGCAAGGCCTGTGGTTATCTGATCTGGAGTATCTTCTATGTTCCTCTTGGTCGCTAGGTAGACATATATCGATGCTCTTGAGGTGGGGTTATCCTACTACAGCCTCCAGAATGCCTTCCCTTCTTCGACATCCAGCGGTCTTTTTTAACACATTCTTCGATACGTCTCTTGATTCGGTAACTTGAGTGATACTTTGCCCTAACTTGAGATATCCAATTGCTCAACTTTCATCGTACACAATCAAATTATGTCTTACAAATATCTAACAGTCAATACCTGTCGTTCAAAAATGAAATTTACAGCTCTACCTTCAGAAACCGTCTCTGTGATTTCCCCCTCAGATATTACTATTTCCAGTTTCAAAGAAGGAAATCCCGTGGATGAACTGCTTTTAATACAGTCAAGAGACTTTTCCACTCAACGTCTTCTGCCTTTGTTGTTCTCGTGATTGCGTGGCTTAATTAAACGAAATTTTGTACTAATTCGTGGTTCCTTAGCATTTGTCAAGTAGTGTACATTATTCTAAGGAAATAGATAACCACATATTCAAATAATTAGTAAAAGTGGATTTGTTTTGAAGTAGAAAATTACCAAATAATGAAAAAAGTTAACATAAAATCTTATAATAGCAAACTTATAACTACATTTGAAGTCCCAAAGTGTCATTGTGTTGATATAATTTAGTTGAATAATTTTTTTAAAAAAAGGTCAGTTTTTTTATTTTTTTTACTGATTTAATAAACGTAAATAATTTAACTACACGTACTTCTAATATATGACATGCACTTCCCCTAGTTACTGAGATGTTTTACAATTAAATCACTGTTGACACTAATTTAAAAAAAAAAATTACTGAACTTAAGTTGAGAAAATATAGTAAGTGAATCTGTTAACACTAATAGTATTGTTTCTTACACTTTTAAACTTACTTTATTTGAACCACACCTAACATTTATTTACACAAATTAAATAAATCCGCAAACTTCTTACAACTCACAATGAAGGTTTCCATAAGCGCATGCTAAAAAAATTTTGGAAAAGAAAATATGAATGTTTTTCTTATGTTTATATAGGTGTTTATAAAATAAGTTCTGTGGAATCTTAACTATGCCTCCATTTAAAAAATAATAATAGTTTCTTATTTGTCGATTTATCGCTGATTGATGACTCAATAAAATACAAAATATACTTTTAAGGGATCATTGACCTTCCATTCCACGGATTAGGTAAAATGTACCCAAGAAATGTATCTACTCTACACGCTGAACCATCTTAAATTAATTTAATTGAAATGAATACATTATTCAGACTTTATATATATATATATATATATATATATATTGAAGTTTAAATATCATATTATATAATTTAGAACAAAATTTAAGTTGCTTAAAAAACTTTTGAAATTCAAAATTGTATTTAAAACACCTGTAAAATTTACATAAACTGTGAAACAGTTGAACTTTCAAAAATTGATGGAAAGTTAAATTTGGCCAGCCGTGAAACTTTTTAAAAACCTTAAAATGGAGGGTTAAACAAGAACAGAAAATTAAATAGAAAATAAAATAAATGTTGTGCCAAGAAAAATCTGTTTATTTGATCTAATATAAAATAATATTATAAATTAATTTTGTTATAAAAATACATAGAAGCGATAATATCACCCTCTGCTCCTCCTTCCCCGAGAAGTGAAGATGATTCTATACAAGTAGAGGGGGAGGGGGAGGGGGGTTCATAAATTGTGAAAAAACTATGCAAACAACAAACTTTGTTGCATAGGAATGCATATTAATATTGAAAAAAATATACTTCAGTAAGAGATGTGACACTCCCTCTCTTTTATTATTTCATTTTTGGTATTTTATAATAATTTTCTGAATCAATAACTTCGTATGATGAAGGAGATGCAATATCAAAAACTTCAATTTCTATCAAAAACTTCATACCCATTAACATGGTTTTTAATTTCGGCAAAGTAGTTTCTTAATTCAGTTTCCTCTTCCGTAGAATTTGTTACTCCCATATTCTTTTTGAGTGAAACTTTTCGACACATTCACGAATTATTTTTTTAAACACAAAAACATGTAATTAGCGGGCATGATTATTGAAGAGATTTGGATCGAGCAGCGATTTTTATTTTTTGATAAATGTATTACATCTTGGGTTATGAGCGGTTGTTGTCTCAAGACAACCCTTTTCGGGGCTTCTTATCCGGAAATTCGGCTCAAAACGCCAATTTCGACGGCATTTTCTGAAAAACCTTTCATCCGTATTGAAAACTGGAAAACGCTATTCAATTTCGTAATTCCTGAATATCCACCTTCCATTCTAAGTATGAATAAGAGACTTATGGTTATTTGTTAAATGTCATTAAATGATATCAAATGTGAGTCTCATTAATTACTAGAAATCAGAAAAAAATATTATTTTATGTTCAAATGTTATTTTTGCAAACTTTTAATGTAGTTTATTGATCTCCCGATATCAAGCAGCCCATTACGTGGATCAAATTTCCCCAAATTTGGCAAACTTAATCATTTTGAATTATTAAAAAATGGGAGAAGAAAAAAAAATCTACTCATAGATTTCATTAATTTAGATTGAGGTATGATATACGGTAATGATATAATGTTTGTATATGGTATTTTTTCGTTCTAACTTTATTTGATATTTTTTATGATATTGAAGAAGTTAAAAAAGTGAACAAGAGTAACCACTCTCATCAACGACAAAATAGTTCGTTGTTTAAATGTTTGTTCTGTGTATGTTTGTTAATAACAGAGTCCCTTTGAAAAATTTCTATGTTGTAGCGATTTTGGAAAATTGATGTCCTAGTTCAGTTTTGAATGATTGGAAATTTGTATTTCTGTGTATCACGATCTAATTTACTCAATCAGTTCTCAGGTAATCTAAAATGTTAACACATAGCAAGAAATCATGTCTTGACATTTCCTATTAAAATTCCCAAAATATAAGCTTTAAGAAATTTCTCACTTTTATGTTTTCTTTAATCTTTTCAGAAAACACCCAATTGCTATAAGCAACATTGATATGAGCAACAATGCTATGAGCAACATTGGTATGCACAACATTGCTATGAGCAAGATTGATATGAGCAAGATTGATATGAGCAAGCACTTGTATAATGATCAAGAAATATCTAAAGGATATGTATATATATAGAGAGATAGATAGATGTTATTATATATTATAATATCTATATATTTATAATAACAAATATATTGCTTTCTGTTTGTTATACATAAGAATATAACAAACGATTTTTTATGACTACATTCAGAGCTGTTGATACACTTGCTCTGCTTGTAGCTGTAAAAATGAAGGTAACGACCTCCTCAAAAGCCCTACCTTGACGTGGTGAGGCAGCTTCAACTAAAGGGCGAGAAATTGCAAGACTTGTTCTGGATTAGATCTGCTTTTTCACGAGGGAAATTACATGAAGTCCGATCAGCAAAATTTTTCAAAATGTTCGTAGTTTGGACATTATTACTGTGTAAGTATATTTCATAAGTAGTAGCAAAAAAAAAAAAAAAAAAAAAAAAAAAAGAAGAACTCAATTATTATCCAATCATTATTTATCGGAGAAAAGAATCAAAACTCATTTCGATTTTAAAAAATGTCTATAAATTGATGCATATAAAATTTGAATAGGATAGTGAGGCATTACTGTATTAAAATTAGGCTAATTTCAAAATTCTCGTAAGCAATAACAAAAGTTTTATATATTTTAATTAATATAAGTATAAAATTTTATTAAATACCTAAGATACTTTTATATATTTTTAATATTACTTACCCATCATACGTAGTATAGGGTAAGTCTTGTAATTGTTTTGAAAATCGAAAAAAAAAATTTTGACGGATTTACACGTTTCAGACATTGGAGATTCCGAAAAACATATTTTTAGAAAAGAAAATTTTGCCGTCCGTCTGTGTGTCTGTGTGTCTGTAAACGCTCTATCTCCCAAAAAAATTGGAATAGAGACTTGAAATTTGGTATGTACTTAGTATGTAATAATGGGAAGAAGCCTATTTAATTTCAGTAACCTCAATTATCCGGAACTATTTTTTTCGGACTCTCGAAATATTCGTTCTGATAAAAGGTAATATAAAAAATTTTGAAATTGTTTTTTTTAAAGAGTGAATATAAAAGACAATAAAAAAACAAATTTTGCGTAAAACATGAAGTTGATCGGATAATGAGTTGCCGAGATATTTGTATTCCTATTTTCCATACTCTTCGATTTTTCATGACCCTGTATTTCAACCAAATTTCAATTCAAAGATATATTTTAATTGGAAATGAGATGCTTAATCAGATGCAATAAACCGCTAGTTAATAGGATTATTAATTTTGGAGTTATAAAGATGTTTCTTTTAAGCAATTCAGTAATCGAGCCTTTAAAGTTTGTGACGTCATCAAGCCACGATTTTATTCGAATTGCAATGCATTTTATAAGTAGATTACACATTTTTCATTTTAATATTTTATATAATGCATATCCATGATGGGTAAGCATTACGGTGGCTCCCAACGACTAGTTTTAAATTGTGTTTAGTAGAGATATGATTGTTACTAATTCGGTCTTCAAAATATTGGCTATTACTAGATGACAGCAACAGTCCAAAACTTTCTACAAGAATGGTGCGGAATAATAGCTTTAAAAAACAAATCAATACCTCAGTTTTATATTTAACTTTAGGTGACAACACCCAAAATGTCTTCTATCATTTTATGGAGTATAAATAATTAAAAACAATATTAAAGAATTTAACGTATTTCTTACGATAAAATCAATGTATTAAAATAATGAATCATGAAAACATTTCACCTATTTGTTACTTAACGACAATTTATTCCAATTTTTAACACTTTCCAACCTAGTTGAAAAGTGTTTATGACTTCGATTTGCTAAAACTTTCCAACCTAGTTGAAAAGTGTTCATGACTTCGGTTTGTCTGCCGTCTGCCGTATGACCGTCTGCCGTCTGCCGTATGGCCGTCTGCCGTCTGTCGTAATGACCGTCTTCCGTATGACCGTCTGCCGTCTGCCGTCTGTCCATGCTCAAAATCCCGTAAATATGCTCGGATTGCCCTGCAGTTTTTATGTTATTATCGTTATTTATAGCATGTTCTCTATTTCAACTGAAGTGTGTAGCACTTATAGTTCTTTTACAGGGACACTCAAAAGAATTCCGTTACATTACGGTCTATGGGGAAAAATCATTTGCGGTTTATTTTAATGATGGCACTCGATTTCAAACACATTGTAATTGATATATATCACTAAGGTGCATTACAAGAAGCTTAATATGGAATAGGGTGTGTATAATACTTATAGTTACTTTACAGGGACAATCAAAAGAAATGTGTTACATTACGTCTATGGAGTCGTTTGCGGATTAATTAAATAAGGTTTCACTATTTTAAACGCATTGAAATTTATATATATCAGTAAGGTGCGTTACAAGAGGCTTACTACAGAATATTGTGTGTATAGCAGTCATCGTTCTTTTATAGGGACACACGAAAGAATTCTCTATTGTCTGTTAACAATAATTCCTGGAAGTGCGTTTTAAGTTGCTGAACGCGATTTTAAATTTAACTCACTTTTTGTCTATTACTTGGTGTGTATAAATTCTGTATATCAAATACAGGGCAGCACAAAAGTTCGCGAACACATTTCCGTTTATTGACAGAAACTCCAGATGGAGAATTTTAAACGCTACGCGTTTCCCAACTAATCTAAAATGTAGCATCCTATGTAGTATATATACAAATCTATAGATCATATACAGGGCTGAATAAAAGTATTTGGATATTTTTCCGAATATTGTATATGTTGGAAATTTCTGAAATTACGTTTTTAAATATGCTATGCGTTTTCCGAATTGTTTACTTAGATGTTATCTTTCAGCTTATTAAACGGTAATGAATTGTAAAATTATTTTGGAAGCGTTGGAAAGTGTTACATAATCTATGCTTGACGCATGATTTTTCGTTCTTGTTAAACTTGAATAACATATTTAATAAAAATATTATTGACCGCGTTATTGTGGGAAATGTTTATAAAAATCAGCAGTAGGTGAATAACGAACAGAAATATAGTTTTAAAATTGGTATATAGAAATTAATTTCAGAAAAATGATGAAAACTTATTTAAGGGCATATAATTAATTTACAATAAGTAAATCGCTATTACATTAACTGGAAGAGGAAACCATAAAGCTCTCTGACAGCTGTATGTAGTTATTCAGTATTTCTTCTTTTAAAAACTTTAGTATTTACTCAGGTTTTATGTTAATTTCACACTGAATGATGCAAACATATGAAGTAAATTTTAAATAAGATATATTTTTACAGAAGCTGTTTGGACATATTTTTAACGATTCTGATTATACTAGGGAAGCTTCGCTGATCTTTTTTCGCCAAACGACCCTGGGGTTGGGGCTGCGTATCCCGCATGGCTAACGCCTGCTCCGATCTCCAATCAAACGAAACTTGAATATTATTAGGATTTTTTTTTTACCCATAAAATTAAAATTTTCAGCATAGTAATTCACGTTGATATAGGAACCGATTTGACATTCTTCCAGCTTCAATTTAATCATGGCAGTAGCAAAATTTACTGGAGAGTTATTTCTGTTTCAGAAAAAAGGCAAAAAATCGCATAAAAAAACGCTCAAAATTACATGAAATATTCAAAAATTGAAGAGAACAAAATTTATTACATTGGACTAAAAGATTGAAAACGGATTATTTTTACAAATGTCAAAAAATCGCCAAAAACGGGAAAAACCCCGCTAAAAATCGCATTAAAATAATATTTACGCATGTCAAGTCTGAAAACTCGAAAAAACACGGATAAATTACCGATAGATAGCGCTGCCATGCGAAGCAAATTTCTGAAAATCAAGTTTCCAATTAAATAGCTTGATGTACATAGATTCTTCATTCGATCCCAGCAGTATGCTATCGTTACCAGATCAAACATTGTTGATTAAACTCTTTTACGAGAACGGGGAATCAGCAAATGGAGCATTGCAAAAATTCCGCACGGCAAAAGGCTCAAGACGAGAAAAGGGGCCCGTTTCATGTGCTGGGATACCAAAGCTTGTCAGACGTTTAAAAGAAACGAGTCGTTTACTATAAACCTAATTTGCATACATCTGCTTCATATTATGATGCCAGCGCCATCTATGGGTTTTTTTTTTAACCACAACTTTTTTTGTTATTAAAAAAATCCGATCGTTCTCTAATCCTATGCCTGCAAACTGCGATTTTTAGCATCATTTGTTCCTTTTTAATGAATTTTTAAACTTTTAACGAATTTATGGCGAACCCAGTATATATATTTTTAACAGCGTTGTAAAGGTTAATTATGTTTTAAATATTTCATCTGTAATATTTTTTCCAAATTTTTTGGATAGATTGCGCTGGTAAAGTAAACGTTTCTATATTTTTCCTCATGCCTCAAAGTAGAATTAAAGATTTCCCTACAATTTTTTTCTATCCCTTATTCTATTGCGCTTTTTTAATACTGTGGTATTAAGCTGTCTTCATCCGCTATTTACTCACGCACACACACAAATGTATATCATTATAGATAAATTTTTAGCTATAATTTTTCGGTTTCAAATATTTTATTTGATACCTCTTATTGTTAACTATCATTCAGTACTTTTTTTTTTTTTTTTTTTTTTTTTTTTTTAAACTTTTGTAGTAAATAAAAGTATATTTTGTCCACCCCTGTTTCACATGTCAATTCCATAAGATTTTTTAATATATTACATTTTATCTGTTGAAATCACTCAAATGCAATATTTTCACTGTCTTCTGTTTACATCATTTTATTTGGCGAGTTTACATTTAAAATGAAATATTCGTAAAATCTCTTTTGTTCTTCGGATACATATTTGGCAGTATTTTTTCTCTTGTTTAAAACATCTTCTCTTGTTTCACTTTAGATTACAATATTAATTATCATAGCTTTAGATCAGTGAGTGGCATGTGGCTTTTACAGAGTTTTTAAATTATCGATTAATCATAATTTTCTTCGAAAAGAGCAAAACATAACGTTTCTTGTATTGTTTGTTTAAAATTGTAGTTTTGAAAGTAAATAAAATTGTCAGGTATTTAACAATGACTTACACTATCAAAACTTTACTAGCGTCAAAATAAAGTTCTGTCGGAGCATAAAAAATCTCAAAAATCAGTGAAATTCAGCAATGCCGCGATCACTAAAACTCATGTATATGAGCACTTTACGCCAGTGAGAAACGACAACAAGGATCACTAAAACGCTTGTATGTGCGCTTTGTGCCCATAAAAAATTAAATTTAATTAAATAAAAAGAAAAAACACCGAATGCAGCAACCTTATTGCGTACCTTTATTTTTACAAGTCATTAAAATCGTTCAAGCAATATCGGAACAGCATTTATTTTGTAGAACTTATAATATATAGGTCAGTTTCTTATGTTTCAATGGTGAAATTTTACTTAAAGTTTTATATATATATATATATATATATATATATATATATATACTTCAAAATTAATGCATGAGAATGCTTTCAAAAGACATTTTTCATATATTATATGCATTTTTTTTTTTTTTTACTTTTAACCACATTTTATTATTCTAACTAATGTTGTATATCATACTTTTTTATATAGCGAAATCATCGGAAGCCACCGCCTGCTAGCAGCATTTAAAATATGTTTACAGTAACACTTCTACTTACTTTTATATATGAAGCCAGTTTCGTTTGGTAAGTAAAAATTACTGCTGATTTGTTTATTAAATTAGAATCTGACTTTTTGCCTGTATTCATACATATATATATATATTTATAACCTTTTCTTTTATTCTTCTTATTATCAAAATTTAAAGACAACCAAAAAATATTTTCTTATTTTATAATATACATATTTTATGTAACATCATATTTGAGTGCAATATGTGAAACTTTAATGAATATATCTGATGTATTTTGATTAAATTAATGGCTGATTATAATATACTAAAAAATCACATTTTGATTTTTTTTTTGTCTTAATTATTTAGTACATGAAAGCGACCGATTCTATTAATCTGTGTTTCGTATATTTATATATTTTTCTGCAAAAGTAAATGATCACCCATTCTGCATTTAAAAATTTGCCATATTTTCAAAATAATAAGCAATATTCTTAAAATTTCAGTTGTTAACCACCCCCCCCCCTCTAAAAAATAAAAAATAAAATAAATTAAAATAATTACTGCCGTATTACAATAATGACGCGAGTATAAAATATCACAATTTTACTAATTGGTGTATAAAAATGTCTTCAAGTTAAAACTACACAAACAGTAAAATCCAATTAAAACCATCAACGTTTCAGCCATTCTCAGGAAATAGTTGTTACATTCTTTCTGAAGTTTTAAAGGAGAAAGTATTTCTCCTTTGAAACTTTAGAAGCAATTTAACAACTATTTCCTGAGGATGGCCATTGATGGCTAAAGCGTTGATGATTTTAATTGGATTTTACTGTTTGTGTAGCTTTAACTTGAAGACATTTTTATACACCAATTAGTAAAATTGTGATATTTTATACCCACGTCATTATTGTAATGCTTTTCATGGTGTAATCGTCCAGCATTTATATTCTTATTGCCGTGGTCTTGGATCTATGTGATCAATGCCTATTTACACCTATGCCTATTATACCAATGCCTATTATACCATATTTACAACTATTGTTATTATTGTGAAAGATGCCACTAAAGCAGCTACTGTCTTTATTAGTCATCTGGCACTAAAGTGCAATATACTTCTACTGAAAAAAAGAGAGAAAATTTATATTATATAGTGAAAATGTACAAAATATATAAAATAACGTGGATAAACCGATTCAATGATGGTTTCAACTGCAATAAAATAAAAAATAAAATGTTTTAAAGATACATAAATACAATTTTGGTTCGAAGTAATTTCGTCCCTCTGCGATAAAGGACTGATAGAAAAAAAATATGACCAGTCAGTTTTATTTCTATTTTTATTTCATTTCTGAGAAGGTAAAAAGAAAATTGATATAGTTAAAAAGGGGCTAAATGCTTTGTTTAACTTTCGTTCTAAAAGATAAAGCTAATCTATTGAGCCATCTGGAAAGTTCTTCTGTTGAGATAATGTTGAAATGATTGAATGTCACCAGAATGTACAAACAAATTTATTTCAAAATTAGCAAAATCAGTTTCTTCACGTACATTATAAAAGCAAAGTTTCATTAAAAAAATTCTGGTAGAAATGTTGCATTTATGGATGCAAAATATAGCAAACAAGTTGAAAATTGTACGTCAAACGGGTATCTAGTTTTGTAAATATTCAGATCTTAGTGCAATGGTTGTTGCACTCTTACGCAAAAATGCAGGAATACAAAATTTATTTTATGAGCACATTTTTATACTATAGATATTAATTTTATTTTACGAAATTAAGTTTCAATATACTTTTACAAACAATTAATTACAATTCTGTTACATTAAAATTACACTACGCAAATATATCCAATACAAGACAATGTAAAAAATCATCATTATTATTTCGGTGAAATGAATTATATCGTCTGTTATTATGACATGATTAATCTCCGTAATAAAATAAGTACAATTTAAGTTGGCAACATTTTATCATTTGTTAACATTTGCTGAAAACTCCAATGGGAAACTTAAGCCTAGCTTTGAAAATTTTAGAACTTGAAATCCATATTTAGACTCATTTTCTATTTAAATTTCTATTTATCCGGAAACATCTATCCAAAAAACTGTCGGTAGATTATAGGATTGCTATCATTAAACAATTTTAGTATACGGTTTTCAAATTCGGTAATACGGAAATAATATGACTCCATCTTAAATAGGACGTAATCACCATGACAACCTAGAATCATTACCTATCTTGGGATATCATTGAATTAATTACGTATGATAGGATTTAATAGAATGAAGAAAACTTTTATTAATATATTTTTAAGTTTTTATTCGATTTTCATAAAATTTAAAATGACTCGACAAAATTCTGCAACGATTATATATATTAAATTTCAAGCCATTCAGTTGGGTAGTTTTTTCGCTGTTATATGCGGACAGGTGTACAGACGGACGGACCAGACAACGACTATAGTGCTACATATTTATATAATTACGAACACACCTAAAAACTGCAAAACTTTCCGGATGAGCTAATAGAAATATCAAAGGTAAAACTGATTGAAAATATTATCGATCTGTGATGGCACCAATTCATAAGTTTTTTTATGAAATTAATTTCACGTTATCAAGTGTGTTCTCGGCTTCTTTCCATGTATTATGTCCTCTGAACAACGCAAATATTTCTGACACATTCGCGAAATAATTTTTATACGTAAATGCATGGAATTTACAGATAGTATTAATATCGAAATACAACGGAACTGAAAAGCATTTTGGTTTTCCAAAAAGTGTGATTATACATCTTGATTTATAATAGAGTATTATTCCCTTAAAAATGTTTACTTAAAGACTACGTTTGTGTTAATTAAAAATGTTTCATTAATAAAGTTTTAAATGTTGTTCTCATTTATAAAATTAAATATTATCATATTAAATCTACCAAATGTGTTTTTTATTATTATTTGTACACTGATTTGGCGAGGAAAATTGAATGATGGACTTAATTTACGATATCCTGAAAGTTTCAAGAATTTTCCACTTATTAAGCATCTAATGGCATTGTTCTCTCAAAATTTCTAAATAAATGGTTGGCGAAAGACTTAGTCACCAAGATCTACTCTCGCATAAGACAGTATGTTGTTTTGTGCCCTTTAGCTACAGCACCTAGAATACATAGTGTAGAAACAAGCTATCCCAGTAATGCTTTAAAAAGTGCTAAAAATTGTAGCCGATAAATGTGCAATAAGGATGCTGTATACGATAATAGGGCGATCGCAGCGATATCTGCTAGCTCTTTTCAACGTAAACAAAAATTTAGTAAATTATCATTAAGAAAATATCTTTTTTTAGCCATGATCACTATCTTTCATAATTTTAAAGCATTTGGAAATCACTATCTAAGTAAGAGGAAACAGGATATAGTTTAAGTATTTAAAATACTTTCCACTGGCCGAAAGGCATGAGTATATTCTCAGTTTGATTCTTATACAATGTTTACGTTGCAAACTGCTAACAGATGTCTCTGTGATCGACCTCTTATCGTTCAGCATCTTTGTACATTTATCGGATTCAATTTTTTAGTACTATTTTGTAGCCGGTTTCTACACTATTTATTCTAGGCGCTGTACTTTGGCTCCGTCTTACAGAAAAATGAACCCATACTTGTTCCCGTAACTCCTCTAATATTTGAGAAATTTCGCAACAGTACATTATAAAATAAATAATTTTGAAATCCATCTGAATATGTCTTTAGGAAATTACATTTGCTGTAAAATTTGCCTAATGTTACATTAATAATGTTTAACAAAAGGAAAAATGCAATGTGTATGCAAATGCTTTTTAGGCATGAAAAGAAGCTATTTGAATTTTTAAATGCGTATTATATTTTAGGGGAAAAATAAAGCATTTTTGTATCTGTTTATTAAATAAATAAAGTAACAGTTTAGACAATTTTGTCACAACTTTTTTCGATGATTATTTATGCAAAATAATTCTTATGTACAAATACTTTTTGTCCACTGTAAGTTTTTATTTCGATTGTATGTGATAATTATTAAAATATCTCAAATTAATTAAAAATATAAAATGTGTGTGAATGATATGTTTTAAAAGTCTTTATTTTAACTATTCATTTTTATTTTCAGGGACAAAAGTATATGAGCGAAGATCATTTGATTCAATGTTATAAGATATTTTCACAAAAGCTCTGGATGTGAAAGAATTACTAAAAAGATGCTTTTGTACCAAGAATATAACTCCCAGATAAGAATAACATGCAGAAGTTACTTAATGCCGTTTCTTTGCCAAGAACTTTTTCTAAATTAAATAAAATTTATCAAATTACAAAATTTTAAATAAGAAACAGAGTTTTAAAATAAATTTTTTATTTCAATTAATGGTTTCTATTTCCTTTATATAAAATATCACTATTAACTCTAATATACAGCAAGAAATCTAGTTTTAAAATCTGACTGTATGCATGTTTGTAATGTATCCAAGAATCTTTTAACTAAATTTCCCAATTTAAATTAATTTCTGAGATATTAATTTATTTTTAATAAAACTTCTGTAATAAATTCAAATGATGGCAACTGTGTTATTCCACCCTTGCGAAAAAAGGAGATGAAGGGAAACAATGATAAATATTAAATCTTTTATTGATGCCTAATTCTTAATAAAATGTAAGAGAAAAAAACTTTTTAAGTTGAATAGTACAAAATATTTTTTTCTACAATCAAAATCAAATTTCTGCATCAAAATGACGTCATTTTTTAAAACTTTTCTTTTCTCCAGTTACGAAATTATTGTCCAAAGTTTCAAAGGCCAAAATGCTTTTATCTGCGAAAATGAAGTAATAGAAAATGTGCATTTTCTTTAAAAAAAACTGCAACTTTTTTAATAATTACGACAAAACCACTTAAATTTTAAATTATAATATTTGTGATTTCCATTTAACTCACATTTTAAACATGATTTCTTACTTATTATAAAACATATTGTAAATATTTTCTAATTGATAACAAAATTATATTTTGTTATAATAAATAACAGTAATAAAGAGTAAAATAAGCAGTAATACGCTACCGCGCATGCGATATATAAACACCCTTTTTTATGCAATGTATGATTTTGTTTCTTCTTATAGAACAGTCTTTGAATTTAAAAATATTGGAAAAAAGAAACACAAATAACAAATGTTAAACACATTTTTTCTTTTATTTGTACAATATATATTTTTACAGTGCGTTATCATACAAATTATGATTATTAGATACACTTTGTATATAAATTCACTCAAACAAAAGATGTTGATATGTACAGTGCGGCACCAGGTAGAACCTTGTTAAGATTGCACAATTTGGTTGTTTGGGAATTAGAATAAATAAACCGCTATTGAAAAAAGTTTCACTCATGCATTAGTAAAAATTAAAACAAATAAATACAAAACTCCCTTTACATATTTTTATAACATACAAAGTTTTTACAACATTTCAGTAAAAAAAAAATAAATAAATAAACAACTAAAATTAGAAGAGAAAACATTTTAATAAATTTATTTTTTATTGAAAGCGTAATGTGTTGCTTACACAAAGTCTGTGAAACAAAATGGCGCATATTCTAATAATAAAAATTTTCCCTTCCTCAGATGGAAACAGACGACATTGTCAGCAGATCAGTTATTCCAGTTTCTCATATGTTAATTTTAATCGTTAAATGCCTGCACTTTTGGTCACAAGTCATCACAAATGCAAAGTAATCTATCGTGCACAATATTGTATATCACTGTATTGCAGAGATGAATCAACAAATCATTAGAACTTATGCCCCTAAAGACAGGAGTATTATATATATACGTAAGAATATTTAGATACATAAAACAAAATGCACGGAAAGACTTCTCTTGTTGCAATGCCATCTTGGAAGTTTGTCCGTGGCCCAGCATTAAGGTTGCTCGTCAGTAAACTTCCCGATTCCCCTCGCTAATGTTATTCCTATGGGTGTAGGATGCATTCGTATTTTTAAAATATCTCCTCGGGAAATTAATATTTTTAACTTCTGTTTACTGTGTACTGTTCTTAAAGAATGTCTCTTTTTTTCTTAGTTATCAAAATATTTCTAAACTATGTGCTAAATTTATATTTTTATGTGTTAAAATCTTAGCGAAACTGCATACGATTTTAACATTTCATATAAAATTAAATATACATTTTAGAAAAAAATTGACAACTAAGAAACAAAGAGACATTCTTTAAGAACAATACAAAGAAAACAGAAGTTAAAAATATTAATTTTCTGAGGAGATATTTTAAAAATACGAATGCATCCTACGCCCATAGGTATAACATTAGCGAGGGGAATCGGGAAGTTTACTGACGAGCAGCTTTAAGCATAAAAAGGTTTTTATGATCTCTAAGATCCTTTATCCGTCACGTTTATTAATTTTGTGGCGCAAATGTTCCTGGAACTACTCTTTTCCTTAGGCTAAAAATATACAATATATACAGCTCAAAACTTATACTCGACTCTTATCGTTACAATCGGAAGGAAAAAAAACTTCAGCATCAAACTAGAGGCGATTTCTGGGAACTTCGAGTCAAGTCGCTTCTCTTGGATCAAGTCGTTACCTCAAAAAGCAACGACTTGTTCGGAAATTCGAGAAACCGTTCGTGCCGTCACAAATTTGATCCTTAAGCATTATCTTCCAAGTGCAACGTCTCATGTGACTTGCTTTATGCGGTGCAACTCACCACTACATGAAAAAAAAAAAATTGTGCCTCGGTTAGTTCTGAATTTATTAACAATATTTTGCTAAGTTTGAACATCGTGTCCTAACTCCTCCTCTAAAAATACGTGAAATTAAGTCATATACTCTTTAATTACTCCAAGCAATACGCAACCGACAAGGAATGTCTCCGAACGTATGAACTCCAATTTACACGAGAACAATATATAGATAATGTGCATGTGACGTCACAAAGCAGCAGCACTCAATCAAAGAAGTACTCCTCAACTCGACGCAGATAAAGCATTTCTCGTAATACGTTGTTTCCTACGCAGAATATGAAGGATTATTACGTGAAAATTTACATTTTACTGTCTGCTTATGCGCAAAACAAATTATGTATGTTAGAACGACTATGTATCTAAATTTAGGTTTGTCAAGCCTAAAAATACCATTAATATGCTTATCATCTCCATATTTATCTGCATATTTTAAACTATAAAAGCTGATATTAAACAACATATCATCATTGTTCAGTTTTAACTTTAATGCCTATTCAAACGGCGTACACCACACAGAAAATAATACATAATAATGCATTACAATATATTTTGAAAATACAATCTTCGTGCGGAAACAAATGACAAAAAATATATTAAAAATAATTGAATATGTATATATTATATTAAATATATTTTTTTTTATCAAAATTTTCGAAAACTTCCATCTTTACTACAAAATTTCAAAGAAAGTAACCACAATGGTAAAAACCATGGGTACGAAATTATAATTTTCTGATATCTATATTATAAAGCAAAAGCATGTCCGTGAATAACATTGACGTCATATTTACGGTGGCAACACCTGACCCATAAATTTCGCTTTTATTTATTTATTTATTTTTTTTTTTTAAGGAGAAAAAAAAAATGTTCTTTCAAATGCAAATTGTTTGAAATCTGTATCTCAATTTACTGAATTTTATGTTTTTAAAAATAATTTTCAAACATTATTTGTTTAAAATCTATCTTTATCATGTGCAGTCTGATTACGATTAATTAACCCGTTTGCACTTAAAACAATATAAATAGTTCAGCATTTGTTTTCAGCTAATATTCCATAACAAAATGAAAACTTCATCAATAAATAAATAAAATAATATAAATAAAACACAAATTTAGCAGACATGTAATCAAACTACGTGTTTAAATTACTGAAATTATCAGAGTAAAAAAGGCTGCCATAAGTAGCGCAATCTTTGGCACAATCTTTCTTTGGTTATTAATTCCTGGCATGCGGTTAATCAGAAAATATCGCTTTTAATACATTTAAAAGCTTTAATTTAATGCATAAGTTGGTATCTTTCATATAAAAAAGTTTTTTGTGTTAGTGGACAATGTAAAAAAATATATTAAATGTAAAATATCAAGTAGAGTTTTAAATAATAATAATAATAATAATAATAATAATAATAATAATAATAACAACAACAACAATAATAATAATAATAATTCATATTCTGGAACCCGAGATAGCCCTAAGTTGGAACCTCTATTTATTATAAAAGTTAAAATCAGCAATCTTGCCTGCTACAATATAATTGTGAATTTCTCTGAATTTTTAATTTCGATCAGTAAACTTTTCTTTAGCTATCTATAACCGTCGGCCATTGTAATCACTGGCCAGAGTCGTTTAATAATATAGAGGTAAAAAGCATATTAATGATATTTCTAAGCTTGACAAATATAAATTTAGATAAATAGTCGTTCTAAGACACGTTTTTTAAGTTGAGCATAAGCAGACAATAAAATAATTTTTGCTTATACACGTGTAGGTAATCAATCATAACATACTATACCTTACGAGAAATTTTTTGCCTACGTCGAGTTGAGTAGATGAGCAGCAAGCCAGTTTGTTCACAAACATGCACATTATCTATAATGATGATATACAGGAGTGTTAATATATTTTAATGCCTGAGGAAGACCACTCGGCTGAGGGCGAACCCAGCCGTTGAGCGTTTAATGTCTTCCCCGAGGAGTGTTAATATAAAAAGGAATTGCCCAATCATAGTAGGAGCTCAATAAAAGACATATTAAAACACACACACACGCACACACAAAGCCAAATATTTGGCTAAATTATTTTACAGTAACTCTTGATAAGATTGAGTTCCTATACGCGGTTTCAAAGTACAAACAGGGCTGCGGAGTCGGAGTCGGAGTCGTGGAGTCGGAGTCGGGCCCATTTTAGGGCAAAAGAGTCGGAGTCGTAGTCACTAAAAAACAGGCCGACTCCGACTCCGACTCCAGCTTGTTTTTTTTTTAGACAGTTTGAAGGGAAATTAAACCAATTCCATGTAACTTTAAATTTATAAACTGAATTATTATTATTTTTTTAATATATATATATATATATATATATATCAGGTAACCCAAGTTAAACAGACCCAATATACTGTCTAGTGTACAGCATATATGAAAACTGTTTTTAATTGAAACCTCTGGTTGATATTTTATATTTAGTATATAGTCCTTTCTCTCAGTTTTTTGGGGTTTGCGGAACTCGAGGTAATTGGAAAATTGGAAATATCTGCTATTTTTGGAGTTTACAGAACCCAAAATATCATTGTAATAGAAACCTTTTTCCCTTTTTGTTTTCTTATTTTCCCTCAGATTCTTCTTTCGGGTCTGTGGGACCAGGAGTAATG
Organism: Maratus michaelseni; assembly: GCA_963931845.1. Classification (NCBI taxonomy): domain Eukaryota; kingdom Metazoa; phylum Arthropoda; class Arachnida; order Araneae; family Salticidae; genus Maratus; species Maratus michaelseni. The sequence goes on from OZ007591.1 coordinate 376,426,420, forward strand.
CCGAATTTGTAAATTTTCTCCCTACTTTTTTTCGTGTGCATGGAACCCCCCAAAATATGTGAATTTTTTTCCATGAGTCTGCGGTATCCAAAATAATGAAGAAATAGTAAAATTTCTGTTATCTTTTTCCTTTTGATGTTTGTGTCTAACAGTCCCGAAATAAAGCCGAAATTATAAGATTAATTCCAGAAATATAAAAATTTCACCTTTCCTTTCGAATCCGCAGAACCCAAATTATTTCTGTAATTGTAAAATTTCCATCTTTATTTTTCTTTCCTTACATTGGAATTTTTCGGGTTTAGAAGACACACTATAATTCCAAAATTGCAACTTTTTGCATCTTCTTTTCCAGGTCAGCGGAATCTGAAATAGTAAAATTTCCATTTTATTTATTTCTTCAGACTTCAATATTTGGATTTTTCGGTCTGCAGGACCCAAAATTGTACAATTAATAATGCTGAAAATATAAAATTTTTGCCCTTTTTTTAAAACGAAGCCGTGAATTAATGCCAAAATAGTAAAATTTTCACTTTTATTTTTCTTGCATTTCCATTTTCCTAATTTTTCGGGTATCTTGAGACCCCAAATGATACGTAAATTGTAAAATTTTTGCATGTTATTTTTTGGGTCTGTGGGAATGGATATAAAACCAAAATTAAACATCCTTTCGCCCATATTTTGGTATAATATATATTTGACATTACACCTCATATTTGGCATAAAATATTTTGGTTATTGTCTTAAAATGACATACCAACATAATATATGTTGTTTGGATTCAAGTATCTAAATAGCTTCAAATTTAACTTATCGATTGCAATTTACATGCATATAAATATTTTACATACAGTTTTTGCACAGTTTTGACATAATTAAATTTTACCACATATAAAATTTAATGCACATTGTGTTTTCGCGTGAGTGTGCATAGAGTATCTGGGAGGAGGAGGGGGTTGGTTGTTCAAAGTATTTTCAGTCTTGACCAGAGCCGATTAATGCAGGGGCAAAGTTCCACACGCATTTTATAAGAGTATTTTTGCCTTATATAAAAAAAATAAATCTGCATTTAAAAAAGGTGTAACTTTTTATACTAATATACCAATATTGTTAGAAATTTGCCGCTGCAGTAATCATATGCTTCAAGGTCAAACAGAAATGTGCCAGTAGGTTGCAGTGTTGCCAATTTTTTTTTATTATTCCGATTGCTTGATTGCTGCCACTTTTTTTAAATAGTAATATTTCCTGTATTTAATGACAAATTTAATAAAGCGACTAATACAATTTCAAAACAAAAAGGCAGCAATGAAGCAATCTGAATAGTAGGAATCAACAGCAATGCTAGTACTTTGATTGTCCCGGAGTCAGAGTCGGAGTCGGAGTCGGTTCCTTTAAAATTTCAGGAGTCGGAGTCGGAGTCGGAGTCGATTATTTTCCCCACCGACTCCGCAGCCCTGAGTACAACTAATCACACTTTCTTTCAATGTCTGTTGCCCGATATAGTTTCTTTTCAGGCAACCTCTTTCTATATTTTGGCACTCATGTTGCTATTGAGCAGCTAAATTTTACGTTATTTTATTTATTATTTCATATACTTCTGCCTATAATGTTTTATTGTGTGTGTGTCTGTGTGTGTAAATAGATTTTTATACATTCGAAGACACTTTTTGAACCGTAACGTTCCTAAGTTCCCAGAGAGCAGAGCTCATCTATTTTTTCATCCGTTGAATTCTCACCCTTCAGACATGCATAAAACCTTTATAGGCTAAACAAGAGTTTGATATAAAGGTTCATGTCTTGAAATCTGTAAGCCTCTATGCATGAAAAACTAACTATAGGTATTAGCACATGGAAAATTTGAATAATTGATTTTACTGACAGTGTGTACATCGTTTCCATCTAAAATAGAAACAACATTTCAATAAAGTTAAAAATTGCAGCATTCATTTTGGTAGACCTTGTTGTATGAATAACCTATTTTTTTCATATATATATCTTAATAATAGACTTATTTAAAATGATAAATTTCACAAACTTTATGAAGTGATAGTGTCAAGCTGCAACAGATTTCGAAGGTAAAATTCATGTTGTGAGTAGTAATATAGTCAACGGAGTATCGCACTTTCTTCAATGGCATTAATTTCCGAATAGAAATTTTAAATTGCGAAAAAGAAAGAGGGGTGGGGGGGAATCATAAAAAAAAAAAAAATTAAGATCTATATCAAATCCGATACTTAATTATATTGCACGTAACAAACTTGAACTAAAAGTAATTTCAATCAATTTCGTAAACACTTGAAAAAAAAATAGCATCTTGAAAGTAATAAAATATGAAGATAAATTCATTTAATGATTTCATCCAGTCCCCTAAAGAATAAATTCGAACTCAATATTTTAGGTTTAGGAGTAAAGCATATAAATGGAATCAAGTAGTACCTGTTTCCCAATATTTGAGACTCTGACCAACTTTAAGAATTAATTCGAATTAAATTTTTAGGATACGAAAGAGGAAAGTATATATAAAGATAATTTAAGTTACTTTCCTTCTCCTTGAGATTAGAGCATTTTAATACTAATAATTTAGAAACTTTTTGTCATCAACCCTTTGATCACGGCTTGGGAAATATATACGTCCAAGTGGACTATTTTTTATGCTATTAGTATAGTACCACTTTTTGAAAGCGAATCTCTGCCATACACTTAAACTAGGATATTTTCAAGAGAAATATATCACAAATATATATTTTTTTAATTGGGGTACAAATGAATGTTTAAAAAAACAAACAACAGCCGTTGCCTGTAATCAACGGGTTGAAATGCATATAGAAAGAGTGTATTTTCTTGTATTTGAGTTATTGGGATATGGAGTATTGGGAAATATTGAGAGTCTATGCTCCTTAAGTAATTGGAAGTCTCAAGTTCAAACACATACAAAAGAGTAAAAAATAAAAATGAAATGAAATGAAAGTGGGAGACAGAGAGACAGAACGTACAAATGATACTCAATTTTAATTTAAGATTCGGATAAGAAATTAGTTTGACTTGTATCATGACTTACAAAATTATTCTTTAAACAATCTCAAGGGTTTCTTTACACAATTTGATCTCAAACTGTAAAAGAATTACCTCTCGTCTTAATAGATTTTATGAAACTTTTCAGGAAACATCTGTTACATATTAAAACAGAAGCATCTAAAATGTCAACAACAATTTTTACTCTATTTTTATCAAAACATAAATAATAAATTTTTACACAATTTTGTCAGAATACATCTTTCAAAGAAGAGAACCAAGAATATTTCAGTATAACTCAATATTTACAATAAGATTTCTTTAAAAAACTCAAAGAGCAACTGAAGCATTTTCTACTGTGCGTCACAACAACAATCTGTTGTTTATGTTAGGATAAATTTATACACAGACGTAAAAGTTAACAAATATTTACAATGGATTCTGTTACAAAATTCAATAGTCATAATGTTAATCCTCTATTTATTATTATTTTTTCTTTCCTTGGTATATGTTTATGCTGAGGTATTCTTTCAGCAGCGATTAAAATTTATTTCTTCTGATAAATTTAATACAAATCACATGATTTTCTGAAAAATAAAGTTTAATAATTTTAAATATGCTAGACATAAGAAAAATTGAGTGACAAAGTAAATGTCATAAGTAGGGTAGTAAAACAAACATTGAAATTAATCGTTCTGATGTACAATAAAGATTAAAAAATATATAAGTAAACAAAGCAGTTGTCTTAGATAAAGTAAAAAAAAAAAAAAAAAACTTATAACACTGATTAATATTACACATTATTAAAATAGAAACTAAAAACAATTAGCAAAGTATGATCAATTATCAAAATAGTAGAACATTGATTATCTGTAATTTGCTTATTCAGATCTTCGATTATCTGAAAGATTTTAAGTGATATGGATTATATGTAATCGTGTATTTTTTTAATTTATATTGGGTACTTGTCTGTTATCTAGTCGATTACTTTCTATACAAAAATAACTGTCACCAAACAATAAGATTTAACGCCAAAAATGCATAATTGTTATGTCACATTCGTGACGCATTCGCGATTTCCGCTATATAACCGTAGTCGATTGCCTCGTCTGTATCCCGAATACAGTAGATTGTCGGAAGGTACTCCGCCGAAAATTTAAAAAAAATGCTAGATTGATTTTTTCGCTTTGTAAAAAGATTCGTGAATTTCTGCAATCTTTTTATGCTCCCGATTCTTCTGGAATATCTTTTTAGCATGTCAGACGTATACAAACTTCTCGGAGATAACTATTCCAAGCAATCACTGTACCTGAAAAGAGCACATTAGAGATGTTTTAAGCGAGTGTCTTAAGGAAAATAAAAGAGTATGATGTCAATATAAAACATTTTAGAGGATTAAAGCAATTTTTTATTGCATAAAACTGTATATAGAACTCGCCACCACAATCGAAAAGTCTAAGAGTCGAGCAAACCACCATAAATTGTGCAGAGAAAGAATTTTTTATCATGATAAAAAAAAAGACCCAAGAACCATACTTCTTCCCTCTATACCCATACAATCACAATCATCCTTCGGCCAGTCTACAGATTCTGTAGAATGTGCCACTGTGCCATATCAGAGGACACCAGTAGTCATCTTATAAATGCCCCAAAACGTCGTGTGCACGACAATTATAGGTGCAGTTATGCTGACAACGGATATATGATATCCTGTGACCGGCAACAGGAAAAGTTTTGCCATCCACAGGTTATCATGCTATCCCAAATATGACATTCCATTCATGTTATTGTTGCCTGCCAAAAACTATCTGCAGTCATACTTTAATTGGTCAAAAGGTGCCCCAAACCATAATATCTAACCGCCAAGTATATCTATCGCGTGACATTTTGACATCCAAAAGGCATAATCTGTGATCATCTGTGGGAAAATGTTGAAAATCCTCAGGACATTAGGTTATTCTGAATGTGAAATCCTTTGGATATATTTTTTTAATATTAGTGTAATATCTAGATACTTTTACAAAAAGAAAGAAAACGTATTACGTATCATATCCAAGGCAAAGACATTAAGCTTTATTGGAAATATAGAAACTAGCACAATGGATTATAATAAAATAAACGTGATACCATTTAAAAACGGTAGATTGCCTTTCACGTAGTAGAACTTCAGTTAATGCATATAATGTTTAGTCACTGCCCAGTAAGAGAATTTTCTGTGTCAATCTGCAGTAAAACAAAATTTATCTGTATTCAAAAAATGCTGAACCAAGCTTACTTTCATAAGAAAGAATAATAACCCATAATATAAGCAAAGAAAATATATTAAAAAAGATACAATAAATCTAGAAACTTAAAGTATATTTAAGCAATTTTCTTTTAAGCTCAGTATTTTTTTAAGTTGTTAGATTAATCTGCAAGGTCTAAAATAATCTGCAACACCCGCTGCCGTGCTGCACCTTTTTTGCTACTGGAGTCACTTATTTCCATGCAGCAATTGTTGGATCGTGTTTGGCTAGCCCTTCCCCAACGCGCACAATTATATTTCGATATGTGCAGATTATTTTGATTATTTACTGGTTTTATAGTATTGTCATGTGCAAGCACTAATGTATATTTTTTTCAGTAAAGCTTATTTTCCATCCAGCGGATATGTGATATCATACCATTTTCTTTCAGTTATTCTTGTCAACTTTTGGAGAATAAGAGGCGTGGTTCTTGTTCAATTTTGTATGATCTCTGAACGGAAAATTTTGCTTCGCGGAGTTTATTGGCTTTAAACGTAAACTATATATACAGGGTGCAAAAGAATGATGTACAGAACACGTTACTTGGAAACATTAAAAGGGCTGTCAAATTCAAAGTGTTCTCAGATAAGAATTATGTTTGTATGCCTATATATTAAAGTCTAGAAAACATCCAAAAATATTCAATGATTCATTTTGTACTCTAATTGCTAACTGATTAACCAGATTATTGTTTTTTATGTGGACACTGTCAATCCTTATACGGATAATAAATGCTCTACTGTATTATGACTTTACAATATAACAGCTTGTTTTATTCAACTGAAAAGTAAGTATTAAGTATATGCTTCATAAATCCTGCATTGTAAAAGCATTCATTAAAAAAAATGTCAGCGGCCGAAACTGTAAAGGTTTATTTTCTGTTAGAAAATAAAACTTCACAGTTTTAACTTAATTGAAAAGTGTTTATGACTTAGATTTGTCTATCTATGTGCCGATCCGTTATTCGCGCTATAATTTTTGACGTAATTCGCGCTATAATACAAACTGAGTTTGAATTTCACACAAATTATAACATATTACTAATTGAAAGATTGAAAGTAATCTTTAGAAGCTAAACATTTCATTTTGCGCTTTTAAAAGGAAAGAATTTTATGCATGTTGTATTTGGCCTATTACTAATTTAAATGTATTTTCGTGAAAGGTTACTTTTTGAAACTGAAGAAAACTTTAATAAACTTGTTGGAAATTCTCCTTTAAAAATTTTATTGTGGAAACTCATGATTTGTTATAGGACCGTATAAAATGATTGAACGATACAATTGTTTATAGAATTATAGTTTGAAATGTATTTAAATAACGTAACACTTTTTCTATGTAGTATAATGAAAGCGTTACAACGTTGTTTAATTTTATTTTGGGATTTTGCCGCAGAAAATAATAACAGTGATTTCATTAAATTTCGCGTGAAAAGAAAAGAAAAAAGCGTATTTTTCAGTGTAAAAATAAAATAGTGAGAAAGAAAAACAGAAGAAGTAATAACACTCATATATACTTCAGAACCCGAATAGCTCTTTTGGTTTCGGAACTCTTTTGGTCTGTAATGCTAAAATTTTACAGTTTATTTTTGCTTTGCTTTATATTGTTCTTTACATTTTACATATTCATCATAAAATAGAGCAATTTTTGTCCCTCTTTTGTGTTTATTTAATGTAAATTTGTTAATAACTGTTTGAGAAAATAATAATTAATGAATAATAATAACTTTTATATGCTTATCAAATGTTAGTTTATGGATACAGCAGGTCATAAACTGAATAACCAAAAGTAATATCACAGTCAGTATTAGATATGATTCTTCTGACAAAATCTTTTAAAACAGGCTTTTTTTTTCATTAAAAAAAAAAAAAATAAATAAACATTGGCAATAAATTTGCAAGGAAAATTTAGTCTAAGAATATATTCAACTCGTTTTGCAGAATTTAAGAAGCATTTTGATATTTTTTTAAAGCTGCATGTAAAAAAAAAAAAAAAAAAATCATATAAAATAACATAAAAACAAATTTATCTTATTCATTCACCATTACATGAAGGATTTATTGATACAATTCATAATTTTATATACCTTTTCAAAGTGATTTTATGTTCTTTTCAACAAATTATTTATTTTTCTAAAAAATGGTATAGTTGTAATTAGTACCACAGAATTAGATATTAGTGTTTCTTAAAACGTTCTCAGAGCTGCAAAAGAATGTTTTCGCATATTATTCACATATATGATTCAACATCTGTTTGTGTAGAAATCAACGTCTCAGGCAAGAAAACATCGAGTTAAATTTCCATTTGCGTATTCAAACAACTGGGAGTGAATTCCAACTCAGGAGGCGTTTTTAATTACATTCTTGCTTAGCGCTATCTTTTCTTTTTGTACAAGTACTTAATATTAATTTAAAAAATTAGGTTTGGCAATTTCAAACAGTTTTAATAAAACTATTTGTTTACATTTTTAAAGGGTGCGTTTTGAAACTTTAGTAAGTATGTATTTTCTGAGCTTTAAAATGATGAAAACTAGTTTCACCACTTCAAATTCGAAAAGCTTGTATCCTTTTCTGTTGTTGGTTTTTTGTATCTAATTTGTAGAGAATGATTATTACGATTCCTTTGGCAAATTTCATCGATCCAAGCTTCATTAACTACTGCGTGATCAGCTTTTCGCTTGTCCAGTACGATTTGAGAACAGGAATAATCACAGTGACGGTAGAGAACCATTGGGATGAAACCATACCAAAGGCCAAATTTATCATTTTCCAAACGCACCCATGGTGAACTTTCCAGTTAATTTGATTTCAACAGCTGAAATACTTGTTAAACAGCTGGCCTTTCAACCGCTGCATACTGACAGGGTGACAACGTTGGCGTCTGTCTGGGTGACACTGTCCCAGTATAGGTACCAAAGCCCGCTGCAGTGTGCTGTTTAGCCTTAAGCCTTAGGGACGCGATACTGGATGTCATTGTGGGACATTGTTCTCTATAGACATATGGCGGAGCAGCGGCAGGTGCAGCATAAGGACAAGGTGCCCCGGCACCTCCAGCGCCAGCGGACATGGACACTGCTGGTCCCATGCCAGAAATGGCAGCAGGTGGCGTTGAAGGCCCAAAGCCAAGTGGGTTGACGGAATTCAAAGAAGGCCAAGGGAAGCTCTTTCCGCCCAGAGGACTGGGCACCTTGGCCGCCCAGTTGTAACCAGAAGAGTAGCCCGGATAGAGGGTGTCGTCGAAAGGTTGCATCAGGCCATTGAATTGGCTGCCGAAACCATTTTTCAGTTCTGCAGCAGCGTTTCGTTCACGCTTTCTCCACTTCGCTCGACGATTCTTGAACCACACCTAAAAGAGAGAAAACATTGATAATATCAAAAACAATTAAACACGTTTGACATTTTGATTAATCGACATTAGCAAGTATGTTAACAGGAAATCTAGAATTCATGTTAAACATTTCATCTGATACAACCTATCCAAAAACACATATTGCAACAAGCTATGTAGATGAATAAATAGTGAGTTATACTTAAGGCTTGTTGGTGATGTATTGTAGCTAAACACTTAAACAGAGTAAATATTTAAGGCGAAATATCTCGCTGATTACACGAGAGTACAATATCTCCCACTGCAATTGCCAGATGGAAAAATAATTTGAAAATGATCGCATATATCCAACTGAAGAGCAGCATAAAGGACGACTTTCAACCGTCATCACACCTGGAAATGTAGCGATAATCGAGCAATTTATTCGAAACACATAACGCATAAAAATCAAGCCAGTATGCTTAACAAATCAAAACGGTTCTACTGAACTGGTTATATGACGCTTTTGTATACTGTTAAAAAATTTGTGATGGTTTAAACCAATTTTTCATGCTTCTGTAGTTGCAACCCTGAGAAGGTGAAATAATATCCTAGCGTTTGGAGAACAGATTGAACCATCTCCAAATGTTGGAACAAGATTTCACCATCTTACGTTTGCAGCTACTGCAGCACCAAAAATTGGTTCAATCCTCCATAAAAATTTTAAAGTGTAGATGATTTCTGTTTCAGTGCAATGAATAAAAAACTTGTGATTTATATTAAATGCCTTAATTTGTTGAGATACTTTGTGGAAAATGAATTTTTTCAAAACAACTGCATAAAGTGTATGTACTTTTTATTTTGTGTCTTTCTAACTCAAGTGTAACCTACTTTTTGATTAGATCTCACATAATTTTATTAATTTTTAAAACTGCATGTGATATATGTAAAATTCGTTTCATTGAAAAATACAATCATCCAATTGGAATAAGTATCCTGAAATCGAAGAACAACACAGAACTTCTCTTGCGTCAACATATTTAAACATGATTGCATTCTTACATAAGTTTAACAGAAAATAATTTAAGGTCAAAGGAAATAATTTTCACAATAAATTGCTCTTTATTTAGATATAAGTGTTCATTAGTGGTCCTTGGATTTAGCTTCATTATTTCCGATTTGCTGCCAATCATCTCGTGAGAGGAGACGACATAATTTTCCAAAGAGAAGGATTTTGCATTGATCTACCAATAAATTACATTCCTGAGGATTTACTATTGGTTATTTCTTCTTATATCTGATATTAAACTTTTCTAAGATTTCTTGGCAGTATTCGGTTGTCCCTTTAAATGTGTGGAAAGTTGTGTCTGTTAAGACCAGCGTATGCTGCAGATAGAGATGGATTTCTATAGCAGAATGTGAAAAATAAATACTGATTCTGTAGGATAAAATAAATATAATAAAAATGTTTTATCATTAGGAAGTATCGGAATGATTTGGGTTTTTAAGAATTTAAAAAGTATTAATAAAAAAAAAATATCTATGTTCAATCATATTATCACTTTTACTGAGTGTGTGTTGTTTATGCTCGCAAAGATGTCAGAAATATATATTTTTAAAATCTAATCAGATAATCAAAAATCAGAAATAATTTAAGAGAAAATTATCCAAACTGAAAGATACGGCTGGGGAATCCAGATATCTTTTAAATTAACGATTACAGCGACTGTTTATGTATAAATTTATTCACACCATTTTAAGTAAATTTTAGATGACTAATTTAAATTTTAATTCTATACAATCCCCATATGTCTCATGGCTCGTTGAATCAAATATTGCTGCTCAGAATCTGACCTATAAGAAGGTTGCTTCAACCGGATCAAATATTATTTGTTTCTTCAAATAGAATTATAGCAATTAGGTTTATAAAAATTAAGAGAATATTAACCTAATTACACCACATTCCAGCTTCCAGTTTTAATGAAGACAAGCATTTTATTCTTACAAGCATTACAATAAAAGGGAAGTGATAGAAATCAAAACAAACAGCTTCACCACAGTTGGATTCGTCACTGGAACATCTTCAGGCTCACAACCAAGAAATCCCGTTTTAATCATGACTCTTGAAGATCGAGGGAAAATAAACTCTGCTCCTACGGGAAAAAGAGGATAGAAGCGGGGTGAGGGATCAATTATTCTGGGCGGGGGCGCAAAATATTAAGCCCTGATTCGATGTGACAGCACTTCGTGATAAATGTCAGAGAAGAGGTGCAAGTTATTGGCTCGCACCCTGCCGATCAGGCTTAACTTCCGCTGGGGTAGAACCCCCTTTTCCTGCTGGGAGGGTTAGAATTCATCTCACCGTGAAGCAAAAGGGATATAGCAGTTTGGAACGAGGTTTCTTTGGGGACTTGATGAAAATGTTTGGGAAGGAGAATTTGAGGTACCATCACACAGAAAGTGCTCCTTGAGTTGGAATTTTTGAATGGAGGCAGAATTGCAGATGAAATCTTCGTCTAGTGGGGGTTTTGAACCGTTATTATTCATAAAAAAGCCAAAATGTGTGTAAAATTATAGTTTATTTGTGAACGTACAAAGACTAACCTAAAGAAGAGTACAAATTAACAGAATAAATTTAGAATTCATACATTATATTGACACATACAGACATATCATTATTTTATAAAAGATGCCTCTTCTTAAATGTAAAAAAAAAAAAAAAAAAAAAAAAAAAAAGAGAAGAGAGTGAAAGTAGCCGTAACATACGTGTACGGGCCAGTTTTGATTTGCGTTTAATTTTTACGCTCAAGTATTCATGCTCTGGATGCTTTGTAAAAGGTTTTTTCTTTAAATTCCCTTCCCAAGCTCCTCGTTGAATCAGTGAATAGACATAAATGCTTACTATTAAGCTTTATTCCTACTAAGAAAAGAAAGTACCCGGTATCCTAAAAATTTAAACGCATTTTAAAAATTTATAAAGAAGCTTCAATTGTCGTATCGGAAGACGATTTCTATTTTAAAACTTCTCAGGCGTTTTTTTTCTTTTGGATACAAGAAAAATAGTTTAAAGTTTCACCGATAGGTGACACTATTAGGGACTTATTGTCAAAATACGCGAAAAATATTAAAATTATATGACAGGTATTCGCTTGCATTTTAGAAAGTTGTTCTATACGTTTACCACCACACGTAAGAACATTCTGCAATCGGGTGAAAATCCCCCACAAAACTCGCTCGTTCTTGATACTCTCGTATATCATGCAACTTTTCGTACGCAGAATACGATATTCAGTGGTTGTTTATTATATTTGAGTCCACTTTCAGTTATTTTGGACCTCAACGTTGCTTCACCTTTTAGTTTCTGCTCTAAATTTTTATAATGCTTCTGATGTAGATACCTATGTTTCGACAAAACTACTGTGCCAAACGTGTCTTTCCTATACCAGTGTTAGCATTATTTTCATCCAACAGTTTTCACACAACAGTTGAATAAAAGCTGTAATTCTGTTCGCACACACTATTTCTAAAGATGAAGTTGTTACTAAGCTATATCAATAGTTGATTCACATTTTCTTTTTAAGGTATAAAATTTGCATATTTTGGGGGAATTAAACTGTGGATCGCCATAGATCTTAACTATATTTTTCTTGTGTCAAAATAAAATCCAATTTTTCGGCAAGTCTTAAGGTGCAAACCACTATCAAAGATCCAATGCCCCATTTTGTCAATTTTTATTTTTTTTTAAATATGTCCAAATTTTTTAGGCACCCGGTATCTAACATTGAGAATGTTTTCCTTTGTAATTGGTTGATGCATTTTGTCTTTAATAATTTTTCAGATTAGTATGATTTATTATAGTGGGCAACAGAATAGTACTCGTTGTTTTGATCCGATAATTTTTTTTATTAAAAATTTTATACAGTATATCATTTTTAGTTAAATTCCACGAGAAACGGATTGTTCTCGTTGCAGCAACACTTTTAAAGTATGTGATATTTACACACAATTTCGACAAAATATTTTAAAGATACATCTTACAGAATCTGTAATTGTTTTAAAAGGCCTACCATAAAATGAATTCATCTATATATGTTGCAAACACTTGCCCAAGCAGACACAAACTTTCACAAACTTAAATGCATAAATAGCAGTCAACGTAAGCAACAGGCCACGATACTTCCAACCCTTCTTTTCTGACACGTGACCAAATTAGGCTATTATGTTTTCCACCGATTGACGAACTGCCATGTGATCAAAGTAAGCTGAAAAGCAGCCGATTTTGAAGGTTATCTTCAATGGTTCGGTGGGACATCTTCAATGTGAAATTGATGTATTTCGACGTTATTGAATATCAATGTCACATTGTAGCAAAACTTTGACATATCTGCGACGTCACAATGCTGTCCATATGCGGCCTGTCTCTTTCGTTGGATGCGGTCAAATACGGCTAAGAAAACTCAGAATAGTTCTATATAAGGTAAAAAATCCCCGATGTTAAATCCTGAGGAAAGTAATTTGTTGATGTTAGCAATGGTAGAATCCCTCTCTTTGGAAAATTATATTGCAAATCAACTTACGAACAGATAAATCGATGTTTCAACCACGAAATATTCAATGTGAAATTGATATCTTTTGACGTTATTGTATGTCAATAAGTCACATTGTGGCAACGCTTTAACGTCTCTGAGACGTCAAAATACTGTATGTTACGGTTCATATTAAACTAACAATTGTGTATTCATCCATAAAGCAGGAAACTTAACAGACACCATCTAACAATTAAAATGTTTTTTCGAATGATCTTCCTATATTTTGAAAAAACCCTGGCAAATTTTGCCATAAAATCTGGAAGAGGCCACAAACTAACTGGAATATAGAAAATAGAAGAATTTTAACTGCATCAGTTTTTGGATAGGGCACTTCAAACCATTACGAGTATACACATATCAACTATTATATTATGCAGGGTGGACTCAAATTAGTTGGGCAATTTCATAACGGAATAATTTGCGAAACATAAACTGTAAGGCACCAGTTCAATTACAGATTAGTAAGTAACATATTCTAATGTTTTACTATACTTCTTTTCTTAGCTCAGTAGTTAATTCCCAGTTTGGACTGGTAACGGACGTGTTATTCCATGTCCTCAACGATCATCAGACCTTTCACTCTTAGATATCAGTGTATTGGTTAAATGAGATTTAACTTTTGTTAAAGTTCAGGTGTACAGGATAAAACAGAAAATTGGCAGAGATCATCTAACAATTAAAAATTGTGGACGAATGGTCTTCCATTTCGAGAAAAAGCGGCAAATTTTGCCATAAAATCTGAAAAAGGCCACAAATTAACTGGGATATAGATAACAGAAGAATTTTCACTGCCTGAGTTTTGGGATAGGGTATTTCAAATCGTTCGATAGGTTTACAGTCTGCCGAAGTCTATTCCTGAATATAAATGACGAATCAGCACTGCACTTGGTTGAATCAACGTAAACATGCTCAAAAACATACGTCAAGAGCTGATATACTCATGGGTCATTTTCAGTATATAATGGGTAGCTATATCGAACATTTGTGCAAAACTTAAACTTTGAGCGTTTCATTATCTTATAAGTATATGGATTCTCATGTTTGGCTGTATCACACATAATATACAATTTTTTTCGCCCGAGTAATTAATGTCATCCTGTAGAATACTGGATAAATATATTTTCTTTAAAAATGCAACGAAATAAAAACTTCGGAAAAGATGACATAGCACTTTTACTTTAGACAATCTCAGAAAAAAAAGTATTTATAAATATAAAATTAATTTAACCAGAATTTAAATTAGGAATGCAAATCATTCACATTACTATGGAACAATGGCGTTTTGTGCATCACGTGAAAGCCATAGAGACATAGCGTATAAGGCAGAACCTACGTCACGACAACTCTACTGGACACTTGATTTTTCCCATTGTAAGTTTTTCAAAATATATCTAAAAAGGTGAATGTCAAATAATGCATTTTAAAGCTTTCTGATATGCAGATTCTAATTTACATTGTTCTAATGCTAAATTAATGAAATAAATATGCAAATAACTTTTAATTAGGTTAAAAAACAATTCTAAGGGATCAATTGTCATAAATATAGAGAAAACTGAACTGCGTGCGAAATAGACTTGATTAGGATGGAGTGGGAGGAGATTAACTAAATCGAAAGATGAATTAACGAATTAAAAGTAACATATTTTAATTGGCATCATTAAAGGTTTTAAAAAAATACATTTGAATATAATTTTTTTTCTAAGTAGTAATAGATTTGCATAAGATATAGAAATAAAAGGATAATGACTATTAAATATCGTTATATTAAAGGCTATTAAATATCGTTATATTAAAGGCTATTAAATATCGTTAGCACTTTCTTATTTATTGTACTTAAATCATTTAGCTTTATGAAATCAGCACAAATCAAAACTCTTAGCAATATTAGAGCTTATTTTAAAAATTGTTAATATAAAGAGAACTTCTGTAAACTTTCCTTTGATTAAAATGAAATTGTACGCTTAGAGTGCCATTTTATAATTAATGTTTTAACCTTTTCTCCCGCTTTAAACTTCAATGCTCCAGACACTTTTTATTTTATTGGTGATTGGTATTTATGTTTGTGCATATTTTTAGAATAATCCCTTTTCTAACCACTTTCAGTAGTAAATTGCAAGCGTACAATAGCTTACTTATGAACAACACTTTTCATAAAAACTAAATTAAAATCACCCAATTCTTAATATTAAATAATGCAGTTATTTCTCTTTAATTTTCACATACAAAACTAGATAATCAGTAGTAAAATAATAATAAAGTATAAAGTAATTAAATTCCTGAATATAAAAGAACAATATGAGATCTGACTTCAGGAAAAAGTTTTTTACGAGAATCAAATCAAACTGCGTCTAATGTTTTCAACATATATATAATTTTCTTTTAAAGCATTTCAAAGTGTTCATTAAAAAAAAGAAGAAGAAGAATTGATGTCTACTTGAACAGACTACTTTATAATTTGTCTAAGTTGTCGAAATATCATTTAACACTTTCTGAATAAAAGTCCACCATTGCACAGAAGTTATTCCTATACAGTTGTAAAAATGAAAATTGTGTTAAAGATCGGCTGTAAATAACAGTATTGCTCGAATAAAATAAAATAATGTACTAAAAGTTTACCAGGAGATAATTCTTCCCGAATTCACCGTATTGTGTCTTTAAGAACAAAACGTTCTCTAAATATTTGAAGCTCGTCGGATTGATCAAGTAATTGTGGGGGCGGTTTTGGTCATCCAAACGTCTGAAGTATAGATAGATTTATTTAAACAGGTAAAAAAAAAAAAAAAAACCTATTAAAACAGGGGAAGGAACAAGAAAAGCAAAGAAGAGACAGAGAAAAAGAAACCGGCGACAGTTAAGAAAATAAAAATAAAATATTTCGATAAATGAATACATAACTGTAGCTTTAACAAAAAAGCTTCATCTGCGAAAGTAAATCACGTGGCTTGGTCGGCATTATGGCTGTGCAGTGCAGAGCTAGAAAATATTTATTTCCTATAACTGAATTACAAATATATACAAATACCTAATATACATACAAATTGTATATTAGTACAAACAATATATACAAATTACCTAAAATGTTTCACTTTACTCCATTAGTTAAATAGGATATACAGGTAAGATACTTTTTTTTCTGACTCGACTCTGAAATACAAATTTCGAGTGTGTATTCTTCCTTTAAAAAAAGATACATACGTTGTAGTTTATAGACATTGTGTTTATTGGAGTTTAACTATTATACAAAATACTTTCAAGTCTTTTCAAGAAATTATTTTTAATATCTGGTTCTCCATCATATTTATGTCGCTATGTGTAATTTCACAAGTGTGAACAAAATTTTTCCAAGCTTTTAACGTGAAAAATCACAAAATAAATGACTAAATCCCTCCTCCTTTTCAATAAAAATAATTACGTGCTCATAAAATAGTATCAGCTAATATATACATACAAACAAGAAAGACAAAACATACGTTATACGTATAGACTATAAATATATTATGAAATGTTTGCATGTGTAAGTCAAAACCTCTTACACTGACCAATATAAACTAAATTATTTAACCTAAGTAACTTATTATTCACAAAATAATCATAAAACTATTCTTAGAAATCGTAGTACATGTGCAGAGAAGCCATTTTTGATATTTTCTAAAAGAAATAAATTTCGTTCAAATTAAAAACGTGTAACATCACTGAAAAGTATATCATCCAATAATGGTATATGTGATTTTTTTTCAGTCAGTGTTCGTATTATTTTGGACGGCTCGTCATAAGAATTATAGATGATACAGAAGTACATCACAGTATATAAAAAGTTAGTACAGCTAAAAACGGCTGAATGATTGAAACAGGTGCAAATTTTAAAAAATCACCGCTCAAAGACAATAATCTGCCCGAGTACTTCAAATGAGTACTTGCATATGGACTAAACTGTTTTAGTGGGGAACATGTTTAAATCTGAACGTATATATATTTTTTCCAGTTTTACAGATTTTTAATTTTTTAGCCGCTTTATGAGCTTTTGAAAATTTCTTTAGTGCAAAGAATGGATATGTCATATGGTTTTGTATAAATGTAAACGATTTTAACTTGCATAATGTCATTAAAAATAACTTTAAACAATTAACTCTAATAAATAATAATGTAAGTGTGTGTGCGTGCGTGCGACTTTTAAATAACTATAAATACTAAATGCACTATTTTCTATAGAGATGCGCTATTTTCTATAGTAAAAGTTAACTAGTATACTAACATATATATTTTTTTTCTGTTTGAATTAGATTAACAACATCAAAACGACATCAAACAATTACTACTCAAAGTATTTTTTGTGTGACAAAAATTAAGGAATTTTAATCAAATTATAAATGCTATGCATTGAATTGTCAGTAGGAAACATTCTATAATGATTTAAATAACATACATAAATTCTGTAACAATCCAAGCATATAATTACAAAATTTTGAGTGTGAAAAGTCAGGCAGACAAATGTACCGAAGTCATAAACACTTTCAACTATTTTGAAAAATGTTAAAAAGAATTAGAGGAAAATTAGATAAAGTGAAGTTGAGAGTTTCCTGGTTTCTATTATTCCTATAGAATGAATTATTATCGAAGACGAAAACCGTAGTAAAAAGCCATCTTAATAATAAAAGTTTACTTTAGAAGTTGCAGATACTTACAATTTTTAGCAGAGATAAACCTGTTACGCTTCACTTAGCCAACTCTCAGACCTATTTTACTCAACTTATATATAATATTAAGACATATTATACTTATATTATTCAGAATATTCAGACAATATTCTACTTACAATATTCAGAATTTTGACAACAATGCTTAATGACCACGTTAAAAATAATTTAAAAGTAAAATAGAAATGATGAAAATATACTTAAAAATTAAATTCCTCTAAAAAATATTTCTAATACCGGGAAGTGATGCCATAAGCAAGAAATATTATCCTATTTTCGAAAACTCTCGAAATTTAAAAATTAAAGTGGCAACAATAAAAACATATTTCCGATGCTTGGAATAGAAGCAATAAGCAGAAAATATGATCCTATTTTCGATTACCCTCAAAGCCAAATCTGATATTCTTTTTATCACCTCTTTGTCATAGCTTAATCCTATCAAGTGTACACATCCCATCTCTGTGGCCCGTTGCTAAATAAGAACCAAGCTAAATCTGCACATTACCATACAATATTGATGTACGGCTATGAGAGAACAATACTATTTTAAAGGCAGCCGATGCCTGCCGACTGGTAATCCTTTACCGTGGGAGGGGGTAGGAATTTTATGGTGGGAAGGGGGTAAAGAATAAAAGTACCTAAAGAATAAGGGGGTAGGATCGTTCCCTCATCCACACGCTTGCTATTCGTCATGCTTGTTTAAATGGCCATTTTGGGTTACAGGTTCATGTCTGGCATTTAACCAAAAGTCAGTAGAATTGATTAATAGCCATTTAATACTGTTTGGGGTTGGTAACAATGGTAGGTCAGCGTGCGGCTTCAGATTAAAATTTGATGGATGAATGAAATTTTGATGCGTTAATATTCACCATGAATTTATAGAGAGTGTGGAGTATCAGACATTTGATGAACATTTCTAGCACTTTAATATATTTCCCAGGGTAGCGAGTGCAGATTTTGTAAACGTGATTTAAAGATAACACATTATGCAGATCTATCGAGGGTACTTCTATAAACAAACCAAACCAAAGTAGTTTAGATTAAAATTAAAACACCGAAGTCACACGCAAGGTAATAACAAAAAAGAAAACATGACAAAAAGGAAAAATAAACTTTTAAAGCTGCATATATCTTCAGCAGAATCTAAATTGTTTTCTTAAGGGTTCCCTCCTCTCGCAAGAAAACACACGCTCACTAATGTTAATCCTATGGGGTAATATTTTTCTAATATCTCGTTTGAATTTCAATATTTTTAAACCTTTTTTTTCTTTTTTTTTTCATTGGGTAGTTGAGATCAATCTCTATTTCCACAGTTGATTACTTATAGTAGTACAATTTTCTTTGCGGATTTTTTTTACGAAGATACTTTTACTGTAACCGGTTCCGAAAGTAAAGGTATCTTCAGGAAAGTAAAGGTAAAAAAAAAATCCGCAAAGAAAATCGAAAAGTAATCAACGGCGGAAAGAGAGATTGATCTCAGCTATCCAATGAAAAAAAAATCGTTTAAAAATATTGACATGCAAACGCGATATTAGAAAATAATGCCCCATTGGATTAACATTAGCGAGCGTGCGTTTTTACGCGAGGGGTAGAGTCCTCTCCCCTCACGCGAAAACACCCACTCACTGTGTGTTAATCCTATGGGGCAGTTATTTTCTAATATCTCGTTTGCATTCGGAACCGATTTCGAAAATGAAAGTAATATCTTCGTAAAAAACATCCGCAAAGAAAATCGAAAAAGTAATCGGCGGATATAGAGATCTATCTCAGCTATCCGATGCAAAAAAAGAAAAAAAAATAGCTTCAAAATATTGAAATGCAAACGCGATAGTAGAAAGTAACTGCCCCATAGGATTAACATTAGCGAGCGAATATTTTCGCGTGAGGGAAAATGACCCTTAAGTTAGCACTTTCTTAAGTAGCTCCTGCCAATTTCGCGGGCTATCAAGTTTTTCGGCTATTATACGATTTATGTGAAAATCGCCGCGGAGGTTTACCACAAGTGACTATTTTTTCTTTAGTTTGTCTACCACAATCAATAATCTACGGGGTATATTTCTAAGAAAAACGAATATATATATATATATAAAAGAAATATTAAAAAAATAAAAATAAAATAAAAAATAAATGTCCCGTATTTCAAGACTGGAAAGTGGCAAAATCGAACTATTAAAAGTACAAAGGCTATTTTCAAAAAGAAATGTATTGCAGTTGTTTAAATTTTTAAAATAATCTGAGATTTTTTTTTTTTATTGTGACCATAAATAATTCGAGTCTGAATAATTTTTTCGGTTATAATTCAGATTTAATTCGAATAATAAATTGAAATCTTCTATGTAACTATGTAAATATTTGTGCAATGTTTTAAAAATAAGGTATACTTAATGCATTATGTTTTTACACATTCAAGTTTTGAAAGAATTTTCACGACATGAAGGCACAGAAATGAAAGCCCCCCCCCCCCCACCTTTTTTTTTTTTTTTTAACAGTCAGACCATTATAATAAACATTTTCATGGTAACTTTTGGAAAATCAATCCTTTCAAAGTAAAAAAAAAAAAAAAAAAAAAAAAAAGAATGAATGCATAAATAAAAATAAAAATAAAATTATATGACAGTCGAAAAATATATTTCTCATTCCAAGCAGATTCTTCATAAATGTTAATAGTTGACTTTCTTACGCACGTTTCTACGTACTCAAAAGTGTACCCAACTTTTAACCGTTTATTAGTAACATCATCATCTTATTAATATTTTTTTTTTATATTTAATTCAATAAATAATTTTTTTTAAATTTATTATTTAACTGAAAATTTATTTTTTATTTAACTTATTGAATTAAATAGTTTAATTTTAATTTTAATTTGTTATTTATTTTTTATCTACCTGAAAAAAAAAAAAAAAACATCAAATTGTTTTTTGTAGGTTACCCTTGCTTGTTTTTATAGGTTCACTTACTTAGGGTCACCTCCATTTTTCAAAATAAATAAATAAAAAATAGATGATGCACTTCGCAGTGGTTTCACTAAATATATATGCAAGGGGAAAGAGATCTACCTTATTGTAAAATTTTATTTACGAGCCAAAAAACCTAAAATTTCGTTAATAAATGCAGTGTGTTAATGAGTATATTTTCGTTTCTCTATCATTTTGTATTTGCAATTAAGGTTAAAGACATACTATTCAACAGAAAATGCGGACAGTTTTTTCACAAACTGACCAAGAAGAATCAAAACTGGTTTTGTACATTATTTTTTCAAAAGCAAATTTGATGTAAGCTTGGTTATTGAAAGATCAACAAATTGCCAGTGACAATAATAAAGAGAAAGATTACCTTCTACAACCAAAAAACGTGGAGATGTTCAGAAATTGAGGACTAAAAATAAAAAACGCTGAAAATACCAATAAATCATTTTTTTTTTTTTTTAAACAAACAGGAGAACGTTTGAAGGGCCAATAACCCTAGTGGTAATAGTTAAAAAAGTGTCAAAAAATGCCTCTGGTTGAATGTGCCACACGAAGTGAAGTGGAGAACGCTGATTTTGCAATGATAAAACTTGAATATAACTTTGTTTTTGTTTTTGTTCTTTTTTCTATTTTCCTGTCTAAAATTTTTGCATCAATGAAATATTTTTAAGCAAATCAAAAAATATTAAATACAGCCAGAAAAAAGTTTTGTTGAATCAACAAAAATTTGGTTGACCCAACAAAACTTTTTGTTTAAATATAGGTCAATGGAAATTTTGTTTGAATCAACAAAAAAAAAATTTTGTATCGTCAGTCAAGAATATTTTGTTAATTCAAGTAAAATGGTTCAATTTTACTTGAATTTTGCTAAAACATCCAAAATGTACTCAACAAAACATGTTTTGTAGTTTTAATCAATTCCTTTTTCCGGGTGTAAAATAAATAAAATTAATGTTTTTAAAGTAATAATATTAGGTATTTAAAAACTAAACAAAAGGAAGCTAGGCACTTATATTTTAAAGTGTTGATTAAGAGCCTAAAAGGAGTGAAATGGAAAATGCTGTCAGTACCAGAGTTAGGAGTTTTTCTCTTTTTTTCGCTTTCTTGAAAAAATTCATCTTTTGGAATTTCAGCGTTTTCTATTTTTAGTCTGTTTTTCGCCGATAGTACCAATCACAAGTTTGAAATTGTACGTTAAATGTGAAAAATGAGGTGCGTTCGTTTTATAATTAGTTTCACAATGTAAAAAAAAAAAAATAAATAAATAAATAAATAAATAAATCCTTCTTATTATTTCAGTGAAATGAATTATATCATCTGTTATGAGCGAAATGAGGATGCCTTTTCTTCATTATTACGCATGCCCCGTTTACAAATGCGATTTTTTTTTTCTACTCCAGACAACGTTTCAAAATTCACCTTGGAGATCTTGCTTTGCGAATGATTACCTCTTACCTCCATGGTTTAATATTTTTATGACTCATAATGAACGAATCGCCTGTGTTTATTTACTCTAATCGATTGAGATATTCGGCTGTTAACCTAATTTCCACTGAAGTTATCTCAGAATCTATATATTTTTGAGTGTAACTCATCTCTCAAGAAAACAACTTTTTCGAACGATCTTTCTAAAAATTTAACTTTTATGCAATTTTATTTGAAAAAATAATTTTGAATAAAAATGGCCGCCTGGCGTATGAAAAAGAAGTGGTTTGCGCGTATTTGTTTTCCTCAGTCACATGACTTGCACTTTTGTTATATATAGATTACGTGCGATAGGATTTAATAGAATAAAGAAAACTTTTTTAAATATCTTTTCAAGTTTTGATTCGATTTTCATAAAATTTGAAATGGCTCGGCAAAATTCTGCAACGTTACTATATATTAAATTTTAAACCATTCGATTGGTAGTTTTTGCGCTGTTATATGAGGACGGACGGATCAGACGACGACTATAGGGGCTACGCATTTATATAATTACGAACGCACCTAAAAATGTGATATAACAGATCAAATATTTTAGTGTGTCGCACAACTAGAAAGCTATATCGTAAAAATATCATTTGTTCAAGTAACGCAAAAAGAAAGGTTACACAAAGTTACTTTTAAAAAGTTAAAGAAGTTACTTTAACTAAAGTTAAATTATATAAGTACGACAATTTCTTTGCATATTTTGTTTTTTATCCTCAGTAATTTATTCTTTTGTATTGACAAATTATCACTAACTTGTTTTTTAACAAAAATTATTAAATTAACGAAAAACTTGTTATTTTAGCATTAAGTTAAAAGCCTATTTAATTTCTGTCAAAAACGGAATTAATTTATTCAATGAAAAGGATTATTTTACAATATTCAAATGTTTACATCCTTTAATGCGGCCGTTGGTTAGTACGAACAAAAATAGCCTCCCTTAGGAGTTCGCACTGACGGTATACTGATGCAATGTACTTAAACAAATATTTTGCTTGCTTTTTTACATGAATAAAAGCTGCAGATGAGTCATTTTTTTTTTTCAATTAACAATACAACACAAAAAATCCAACTCAAAATCTTCATAAGCAATCACAAAGTTAAGGTGATGATGTAACATAGAATGCTCTATATGTTTTGGTTTCGACTGTTGTCTGAAAGAAAATACAACCAATGTGTCATTAAATAAATATCAAAATATCAAATATAAATATCAAAAAAGAGAATCTGTATAATACAAAAACTAGTCGTTGGGGGCCACTGTAATACTTACCCATCATGCATATGCATAATACAAAATATGAAAATAAAACGTGTGTAAACTATTTATAAAATGCATTGCAATTCGAATAAAATACTGGCTTGATGACGTCATAGACTTTAAATCGAGGCTAACGAAAAAGAAAGGCTACCGCGGTGCTTTACGCATATCTTTTTTTACAGACCCGCGGGCGTCACATGATGCTCGAATACACCAATGCAGGTGTACGAAAAGAGCATCACGTCACTCTAGCGGTCTGTAAAAAAAGATAAGTGGAATGTACCGCGGTAGCCTGTCTTTTTCGTTAGCCTCGCTTTAAATGCTCTATTTACTGAATTGCGTAAAAGAAACATCCTTATAACTCCAAAATTGAAAACCATATTAACTAACGGTTTACTGCGTCGGATTAAACGTCTTATTTCCAATTAAAATATATCTTTGAATTCAAATTTGAATGAAATACAGGGTCTTGAAAAATCGAAGAGTGTGGAAAATAGGATTACAAATAACTCGGCAACTCATTATCCGATCGACTTCATTCTTTATGCAAAATTTATGTTTTTTTATTGTCTTTTATATTCACTCCTTAAAATAAACAATTTCGAAAAATTTTATATACATTTTATCAGAACGAATATTTCAAGAGTCCGAAAAAAATAGTCCCAGATAATCGAGGTTACTGAAATTCAATAAGCTTCTTTCCATTATTACATACTAAGTACATACCAAATTTCAAGTCTCTATCTCCATTTGTTCGGGAGGTACAGCATTTACAGACACACAGACAGGCAGACGGACGGCAATTTTTTTTTCTAAAAATATGTTTTTCTGAATCTCCAGTGTCTGAAACGTGTAAATTCGTCAAAACAAATTTTCGATTTTTAAAACGGTTGCAAGACTTACCCTATACTACGTATGATGGGTAAGTAATATAAGTTTTAAAATTTCATTTACTTTTTGCAATTAATTTAGACTTTTTAAAATTATTTGCAAGATATAAGAAATATTAATAGAAGAGAAAAAGTACTTTGAGCACACGAAATTATAAGCGCTCGTAATGTCAATAAACTAAATACAGCATTTACCTCGACAATATGTTCTAAACCAGCCATACTCAACCTGCAGCCCGCGGGCCGCATGTGGCCCGGCGACCTGTTATGTGCGGCCCGGGACACATAATCATTAATCCATATTTAAAAATTTGAGATGTGCATAAAAAGTATTTAAGACCTTCACTGTTGTTTTATATATTTTCATTGGAAGACAGAATCTGTATTCTTATTCATAATTAATTTAAAATTATGTTAAAACATTTTAAATGCTGTTTTTTTAGTTAAAGTTCTTTTTGCAGTGGTTAAAGTCCTATTTGTGCTATGGTGTTTTAATCTTCAACAGTAATTAAACATTATTCCAAATTAATTAGATTTGCACTAAGTATTTATACAATTAAAAGAAAATAAAGTTTTTGCATTAAGAAAAATATTGATTTATTCGAGAAAATCTCATGATTTTTTTATTTAGCACTTGAAATTTTTTCCAATGTTATATTATAACGTTTTATATTTATTATATAGCCAATACTGCTTTTTAATGTTGAATGTTTGTTACGGAAAACAAATGGCACCGAAATTTGTTTACACTATTAATTCCAAAATACAAATTTCGCGGACTATTTCGCAGTTTTAATAGAAATCGACCACGAAGTTTATTGATTGGAAATAGTGGTGTTAAATATTTTTCGTAACATTTCTTCTGCGATAAACTTTCAAACCTTCTGATATTATATTGCTTTGTTATATATTACTTTAGTTATCTACTATTTTAATTACCTTTTTTTTCACCCTTTTTTTTAAGTGTGTTGCACTTGCGGCCCACCTAACATATGTTTGTGGGCCGCGAGAAAAAAAGGTTGAGTATGGCTGTTCTAAACTCATACACTTCGATGCCTGTAAAAGTTGTTTTTCCTTTATGACAACGCTCACGCTCGAAAGCGGAATTTGAGATAGATGATAAAACGGAGAATTTATTTAAAGATCGTTAGTTATATATATTTTCTACACAATTCGAATTTAATGGTTGGGCCAGTGAGGCCATGCCTTCGAATTAATATACTATGTGTTATGAAATAGTTTGGTATTTTTTAATTTAAACATTGAAGAATATTTTACATCTAGAGGGATTTTTGTGAACTGCAGTAAATATTTTGTTTCCTTTGAACTGCGTAAAGTTATACATGAAAGTAATGCATTGCATAAAGCAAATTTAGAGCTTAGAAAAGTGTTTATTGGTCGCAGTCACTTGAGATACGTAAGTAAAATATAGTAACAAAGTAGTTTGTTTTAATCTTATTTTTGACCCCAAATTCATACGCAAAAGATCGTAACTGTTTATTCATAGCTCCAACAGAGGAATTATAATTCGAGTCAGCAAAGTTTTGCCCATCCCACAAATAGAAAACACTTTAATATACTTTTACAACATATTCAAATTTTGTATCATTCGGAATATTCTTATGAAAGTTAGATAATGGTAAGACAGAGATGTCCTTTCTGCCTACTAGAAAAATTGTATTCAAGTCTCAGTTTTAAAACTTTTAAGCATTCAAGAAAATAAAATCACCAGTTATATGAAAACAGCGTTTAGAAAATGTATTATTGAATTGATCATTTCCTCTTTGAAATCAGTTAATAAATCACATGTGTTTAACACTGTGACTAATAAACAATAAAAAAAACTATTTTATTAGTAAATTTTAAATTCTGGAAAATTTAAAAAAGGCAGATTTTTAATATTTCAGTTGATGATAAAAAGAAAAATTCTAACTTAGAACTTTTATAAGAGATCGAAAACTTAAATAATGATGCATCAATAATTGTTCAATGTATTTTGATAACAACGCTTTGAACGATATCTGAAACAAATAGTGACCACGCTGTCACTAATAAAAATGTTTTCTAGATCTTGAGACAAATTATTTATTCTTTGAAAAAAAAAATATATATATATATAGGAATATTTGTGCATAAGGCATAATTATAAGTCCGAATGGGTACTAAGTCTAATCTAGTATTTACGTTTTTAGATGTAAAGTTATTTATAACAAAGAATCATAAAGTTAATTTTAACTCCTTAAATAAATGCATAATTCTGCATAATGAATAAAAAAAAAAGTTGCAAGCACATTCTGTAACACCTTAATAATTATCCAATATGAAAGGGGAAAAAAATTGCATTAAATAATAATTCAAATTACGGCGACTTCTATAAGCTCTTTTTAAATAAACTCAAATATAATTTGTCATACAGTTAAACATTTTCTCTTCTCTTCTGTCTCTTTTATCCGATGCTCCACAAATGGTTTTGGAACAATTCGTTTAGGTATGAAAGTAATCTCCAGTTCATTCCGGTCCTTTAATTCGCAATCAGTGGCTGGAGAGGGAACGAGTCGTAAAGAGAATCATTCCAAGCTTCGAGTCTCAAGGTCTTAATCTCCTAATATCTGGAGAGGCCTCCAGATAAGTGAGAAATAAAGCCAGATTAAAGCCTTCTTCCTTGTTGCCAAGAAATTCCGTGGCCGTTCACTCGTTGCGGCTGGATTTGGTGCGCTTCCCCTTTTTGTTTGCTTTTGCCGCCATGTCGCGAAAAAATGGCGACGCTGTGTTTGGAACATTTTGCGTAAGAAGTGGCGTAATTTAAATGAACGCAGAAATGTTTCTTCAGTGGATTAGATGGGAATTACTTTAACGGCCTTCGGTTTTAACAGCACTAAATGTTCGAAGAATATGCACATAAACAGTTTTCGTTCGAAAGAATGTTGTTCCTTAATTGCTTGTTTTCTTTATGAAGGAAGAGTGTGGCATGATGTTGTGGCTTTCGTAAAGGGGATCAGGATCTTTTTGCATTGATTTAGGCGTGCAGAGGAAAATTTCGGTACTAATTGAATGAGATTAGTTCTTGTTTTGTTTACGAAAACTAGGTTCTTCAACGATGGTTAATGGAGACAAAAATAAGTAAAAATGAGGTAGCGTTCACCGATTTAAATTTTATGAGGATCATTATTGTAAAGTAAAAATAATAATAAAAAAAAGAGTGATAAATTTTAAATCGGGTACAAAGTCTTTTGCGTGTTTTGTCAAAAGAACAAGCGTTAGTTGGAAACACTCTAAATACTTGGTTGAACCAAAAGATAATTTTAAGTTAAAATGTTTTTATTATTAAATGGAAAATAGACTTTTGAAGTATTAATTAATTTTCTACTAGGATAAAGAGCATAATAATAATAATAATAATAATTTTTATAAAATATTAATATGTCTATATTAAATATTTGATTAACTGAGTTCTTGATTTTGAAAATGTCTTAATGTTTTTTCTTAAGGAGTTTTATTTCCGCTATTAAATAAAGCAAATAACACGTTAAACTATAGTAAATATATATTAAATAATTTTATTAATAATGATATTCTGTATTAAATAATTTTATTAATAATGATATTCTGTATTAAATAATTTTATTAATAATGATAATCTGTATTAAATAATTTTATTAATAATTATATGGCATAATGTAAGAACAGTAAATAACTTCAGTTTATTTAAATTAAAGCTTATTCATTATTTATTTGATTTTTTAAGTTAAATTTATTTCACTGACGATGTTTTAACTTATGAAAAAAAAATCTCGCAATTTAAAAAATAAGATATTTTTTCCATTTAAATTTTAATGTTCGATGCATTCATAAACAATATTTTGAAAGGCATTTGGAAAATTTGTACACAGATATCTTTTAATTAAATATAAATATGTATATTTTTCAGAATAAATGTTCTTTAACAATCCATACAACATTTCAAAACTTTAAAATTTTTCATTTTTCTATTCAGAGACTTGTTTTCCAAGATAGTTAATGTTACATTATTTGCTAATAATGACTTTTCACTTAATCCCTTTTGTTAATTACTTTTGATTAACTTTTTATACATGACTGAAAATTTATATTTACGTCTAAAATTATAATATAACATATAAAAATATATAAATCTTCGTCGTGTTTTATATATAAAAACTTCAGTATCTGCAATGAAAAATCATAAACATTCATATAAAAAGCTTAATTTTTAATGTATTGTATCTCATAAATTAGAGTTTATTCTTAATTCCTTTTTGTTTGATTAATTTAAAAGTTTTTGTCTTGTTGGTTATGTTTTTGAAACAAAATTTTATTGCGATATTTACAAAAAAGAAAAATAATTAAATGACTTTTAAAAACTAGTTTAAAAAATGTATTTTTTTAAATATTTTTTCGGTGAGTAAAATTTTGTGAATTTTTTCATACAAGGAGTGTAACGCTCGTATCCCGAACTTCCGGTTAAGCCTCAGTCAAACGCTCAAATGATATTCATCATTTACCTGATTGAACGGTATAGCGTTCGAAGTCAAATAAGGTTAATGCTGAATACCTTTTTTGCGTTCGACTGGAGTTTTTTTACTTAACCTGCAGATGAGATAGATTGTGAATTTGAGCGTAAGGAAAACTGGGTTATGAATTTTATAATATTGGGTCATCCGGAAAGTTCTGTGCTATACTTCTGTTGAGATAATGTTGAAATGAGTGAATGTCACCAGAATTTACAAACAAATGTATTTCAAAATAAGTAAAGGCATTTTCTTCACGTACATTATAAAAGCAAAGTTTTATTCCAAAATTGCGATGAGAATGTGGCATTTATAGATTCAATATATATAATAAAAGGCGCAGAACTTTCCGGATGACGTAACAGTAAATTTAAATAGCCTAAAATGTAAACTGATGTACTAATAACGCACAACATATTCGCTGGTTTTTTTTTTTTAATTAAATAATCAATCAAACAGGTAAAGTAATAAAATATATTTAATAAAAGTTTTGCTGAATTTTACGTTATCATGATCACTTTTTTAATATTTCCATCGAAAAGAAATTGCTACAATAATTTGTTTTCTTATAAAAAAGATACTCCACCCTTCTGTAATCATATAAACAGAAAAAAAAAATTAATCTAAAATGGGTAAAAAGAAAAATCAATTTGGGTTAAAAGATTCTTAGGTATGAGGTTACCCAATTTGGGTTCATACCAAATTGGGTTATGACCCATGCCTGTTTCGGTTACAACTGTGTATCCATTTTGGCACTATTAAATACCCATTTTGGATATCATAGTATCCATTCTGTACACCACCCAAAATAGGTATTTAACAGTGCCCAAAATAGATACACAGTAGTAACCAAAACAGGCATGGGCCATGACACAATTTGGTATGAACCCAAATTGGGTAACCTCATACCTAAGAATCTTTCAACCCAAATTGGGTTTTTTTTACTCCTTTTAGGTTTAATTTATTTCTGTGTGAAGTTTCTTAAGGGTATTGGTCAATGAGATTTGAAATTCTCCTAGCTAATCTTAAACTTATGGCCGTGTAATGCTTTTTTATTTTTTAAATATCTCCTTGTGTAATTAATATTTTTAACTTATATTTTTTGTGTACTCTCCTCAAAGGATGTCTCCTTTTTCTTTAGTCGTGAAAATATTTCTAAAATATATACTTTAATTTATAATCTTATATGTTAAAATCTTACCGAAACTGACGAACTCTGAGTAAGATTTTAACATTTTAAATAAAATTAAGTATCTATTTTAGAAATATTACTGACGAGCTCGGAGTAAGATTTTAACACTTTAAATAAAATTAAGTATATATTTTAGAAATATTTTGACGACTTAAAAAAAAGGAAAACAACCTTTAAGAAGAGTATACGGAAAAAAGAAGTTAAAAATATTAATTCCCTGTGGAGATATTTTAAAAATACAGATGCATTACATGCCCAAGCTTATAACATTAATGAGGGGAATTTGAAATCTCGCTGATTAACACTTTTAAGAATTACTAAGATATACACATTGCTAAAATAACTTTCCCTTCCCAACCCTTATAACTATAAATTTCATTTTAT
This sequence comes from Maratus michaelseni, assembly GCA_963931845.1. Lineage (NCBI taxonomy): Eukaryota > Metazoa > Arthropoda > Arachnida > Araneae > Salticidae > Maratus > Maratus michaelseni. Next base: position 376,456,989 of record OZ007591.1, read on the forward strand.
ACCGTTGATGGCCATATGTTCAGTTTTTGAAAGCAGGAGTACAATTCTGGTATATAATCTTTAGAAAATAGTAGAAAAAATTACATTGAAATTCCTTGTATTTTGACTTTTGTGTATCGTTAGATTTATGAAGGTAAAATACCTTTTACAGGAAATTTGAACGGCTGTGAATAGTTTGGATTGATGATAAAAGTGTCATAGGGCAAACATTGTTGTGATGTTTGAACATATTAGAACACTTTCATTAATAATTAAATTAATCTCTGATTTTGATTGCGACTTCAATGAGTTAGCTTTCAGCAATAAATATAATAAAATAATTTCAGGTTTTTCCAAAGGAAGACATATGAGGTGTTCAGATTAAAATTCGTTGTATTTTGACTTTCGCGTATCGTTAGATTTATGCAGGTGAAACACCTTTTACAGGCAATTTTAATGACTGAATAGTTTGGATTGATGATAAAAGTATTTCATAGACCGACATTGTTGTGAATCATTTGAAATCTCGCTGATTAACACTTTTAAGAATTACTAAGATATACACATTGCTAAAATAACTTTCCCTTCCCAACCCTTATAACTAAAAATTTCATTTTATACCGTTGATGGCCATATGTTCAGTTTTTGAAAGCAGGAGTACAATTCTGGTATATAATCTTTAGAAAATAGTAGAAAAGGTGCTTGATGATTGTGACCGTTGATGGCCATATGTTCAGTTTTTGAAAGCAGGAGTACAATTCTGGTATATAATCTTTAGAAAATAGTAGAAAAGGTGCCTGATGATTGTGATGTTTGAACATTGAACACTTTCATTAATAATTAAATTAATCTCTGATTTTGATTGCGACTTCAATGAGTTAGCTTTCAGCAATAAATATAATAAAATAATTTCAGGTTTTTCCAAAGGAAGACATATGAGGTGTTCAGATTAAAATTCCTAATATTTTGACTTTCGCGTATCGTTAGATTTATGCAGGTGAAACACCTTTTACAGGCAATTCCAATGACTGAATAGTTTGGATTGATGATAAAAGTATTTCATAGACCGACATTGTTGTGATGTTTGAACATATTAGAACACTTTCATTAATAATTAAATTAATCTCTGATTTTGATTGCGACTTCAATGAGTTAGCTTTCAGCAATAAATATAATAAAATAATTTCAGGTTTTTCCAAAGGAAGACATATGAGGTGTTCAGATTAAAATTCGTTGTATTTTGACTTTCGCGTATCGTTAGATTTATGCAGGTGAAACACCTTTTACAGGCAATTTCAATGACTGAATAGTTTGGATTGATGATAAAAGTATTTCATAGACCGACATTGTTGTGATGTTTGAACATTGAACACTTTCATTAATAATTAAATTAATCTCAGATTTTGATTGCGACTTCAATGAGTTAGCTTTTAACAATAAATATAATAAAAATAATTTCAGGTTTTTCCAAAGGAAGACATGCGAGGTGTTAAGAATCCACTCAAAAACAGCCGTTCGCACTCAGAAAAAAAAAAACTGATTAAAACTACAAAACATATTTTTTGAGTACATTTTGTTATTTTAGCAAAATTGGAGTAAAATTGAACCATTTTACTTCAATTGACAAAACATTTTTGCTGACGATACAGAATTTTTTTTTGGAATTGCAAAAAAAAAAAAAAAAAAAATTTGTTGATTCAAACAAAATTTTTATTGACCCATATTTAAACAAAAATTTTGTTTAAATATAGGTCGATGGAAATTTTGTTTGAATCAACAAAAAAATTTTTTTTGTTGAAAACAACTTTTTTTTTGCAATTCCAAAAAAAAAAAAAAAAAAAAAAAATTGTATTGTCAGCAAAAATGTTTTGTTAGTTGAAGTAAAATGGTTCAATTTTACTCCAATTTCGCTAAAACAACCAAAATGTACTCAACAAAAATATTTTGTAGTTTTAATCAATTCCTTTTTCTGAGTGCGCTGTTAACCCTATGGGACAGTTATTTTGCAATACCTCATTTGCATTTCAATATTTTATTTATTTATTTATTTATTTATTTATTTATTTATTTATTATTATTATTATTATTATTATTATTATTATTATTATTATTATTATTATTTTGCATTGGGTAGCTGAGGTCGATCTCTACAGCTCCTTCTTTTTACTTTTACTATTTTATTTGCAGCCCTTTTTTTTTTTTACGAAGATATTTTTATTTTCGGAACCGATTTCGAAAATAAAAATATCCTCATAAAAAAAAAAAAAAAAATCCGCAAAGAAAATCGAAAAAGTAGAAAAAGAGGTAGAAAAAGCCTAGGACTTGGCTGTAGAGATCAATCTCAGCTATCCAATGCAGAAAAAAAATTGTTTAAAAATATTGAGCACCCAGAAAAAGGAATTGATTAAAACTACAAAACATGTTTTGTTGAGTACATTTTGGTTGTTTTAGCAAAACTCAAGTAAAATTGAACCATTTTACTCGATTTAACAAAACATTTTTTGCTGACGATACAATTTTTTTTTTTTTTTTGGAATTGCAAAAAAAATTTTTTTTTTTTTTTGTTGATTCAAACAAAATTTCCATTGACCTATATTTAAACAAAAAGTTTTGTTGAGTTAACCAAATTTTTGTTGATTCAACAAAACTTTTTTCTGTGTGAGGGAGGTTCTACTTCTTTAACCTAAAATTTACGGGATTTTTACGATTTTTTTTTTCGATAGAAATTTTACTTATATATTTAAATTTTTTTGTGTGAAAAAAAAAAATGCTTTGTGCAACAGCATGTGCGCGCCGTGGACTTCCAATCGGGCCAACGTTTTTCTCCGGTCACATGCATCTCAAACAAATTTGGTCACCCTATTATGAAAGAGCATTAAGTTAGCTGGAGCTTATGCTAATATTTAGTTTTAAAGTTGATTTTTGACAAAATGGTGGTCATTTGAACAAAAAAGGTCATTTTTCCACTTTTCTTTTTTTACCTTTTTACGAGGTTTAAAAAACACTTAATCAATAAAAATTATACTTTTCGTGGTATAAGCTCCAGAAAATAGATTAGCTTTCTTTTAAATAAAAAAGGAATAAAATTGGTCCAATAGTTCTTGAGAAAAATGGTCACCCAGTTTGAAAAACAGGGTTCCGAGAAAAACAAGTTTAAAATTTCACAATAGCGTTACGTTCAACGAGCGGAGTTACATTCAATGAGCAAAAAATACTGTAAGGAATCGAAATATCGCGAAACCGCTTTAAGGCAACAATTTACACATGTGAGAGATGCAAAAAATGCAATATATATATATACAAATTTTGACTCAATGAAGTTTGACCCTTTCCTTAAAACAGAATCGGGAGAAATTTGGTGAAAAGTTACGAAATTTAATTTTTTATACGGCTCTCATAGAATCTCATAAGAATCATAAGAAGGCTAGTGGCATTTGTTGCTCCCGTTTTCAGCCTAGAACTTGGTTTTTTACGATACCGTATAAATTATTCTCTATAGAGCAAGAATTCACCCCAAACTAAGATTGAATGACAAAATGGAGTTGATCTACTTTGTTTGTGAATACCTGATATTGGAGGCTTTTTTAAAAGCAACATTTTATCAAGATATTTACAAAGATAAAGGTGTTTCAACAATGACTTACTAGAAAAGTAACACTATACAAATAGTAACTAAATGGCTCTGGGGAAAAAGTTCTATTTTAAAAATTTTCCTACAGAAAAAAACACGAAGTTTCTTTGTGCGGATGAAATATAAAGTTTAAAAATTACTTTTGAAATTACCACATAAATTTAGAAAAAAATATTTAGTTTGATAGCATAAACTGCGTTATTTCAATAGGTTATGGGATCCAAAACTCCAGTTAATCCCTTTTTAAGTTAAATGTGCCAGAAAATCTAAAACGCTGCAATACGCACGGAAAATTTATTTTATATTTTCTGACCAATTAATTTAGTCCTAAAGTAACAAAAAATACAGCTTATTTTAGATGCTTAATAAAACATCGTACTGAATTCTAAGATTTATGATACTGTTATGAAGTTAATGTAATTAAATAATAATAATAACTATAGTTCCTAAGAAAACTTTTACCTCTCTTAGAATTCTCTCTTCTTTAAATGTAGTTTCACATAGATTCTTAATACAATCATTTTTTATTTTGTTTAGCACATGTTTCACCGATTATACGAAAACTATCAAGAAAAAAGAAGAAGACTAACACTAATGTAAACAATATATATATACAGAGTGTCCCATGGCTAATTCCTAAACCATTAGTCATAGACATATAGTTCCAATTGCAAAAATGTTTTAAATGAAGTAAGGAAGTATTTTAAAAACGATTTTAGTGAACGAAAACATTTCTTAAAAAGTTACGAAATTAAAATTTTTTATACCTGTCTCCCGGTTCTATAAGTGATATTTAGTAAAATTTTCCGTAGCAAAGTTTAATTTTCAGTCTGGCAGAACCCAACACATATCTAAAAAATAATACAATATTTCATAAAATATACTGGCAAATATGCTAAGGTCAGTATATTTTTGCCAGAAATATTGCATTAATAGAAGTAAACGAATGGAGAGGAAAATAAAAACCCCATAAAGTATAGATAATAAAAAATTACTCACAAACAAAGTAATCTATACAGCATATATAATAATAATAATAATAATAATAATAATTATTATTATTATTATTATTATTATTATAAAATAATAATAACCGTCCATAATGATGTCAAGCTTGGAGGGGGGGGGGGGTTCAAGAAATTGTGACAGTTTGTGACAAGGGGGTGGGAAGGGGTAAGAAGAAGTGTGACATCACACATTTTGATTTAAATAAAATCATTCAAAATCAGCAGACTAAATTTTGAAGTTATTTTGAAATTACCAGAATTTGAGGGTATTTTTTAATCGGGGCTAAAACAACTTCCATGTGATTTGTTTTTACTTATATTCCTTTCTTTAAAAAAATCAATTGCTCCTTCATATTAATATTTTATTACTATTGTATATTAATTATATTTTTTGGTGTAAACCTTAATCTTATTTCATACAAAATAAGTGCACCAATCATTTTTATTGTTATGCTCACAAATGTCATTAAAACACATAGTTAAAGTTTAAAAATAAAATTTGAAATATGATCTATAACGTAGTGCTTTGTTTCTGAACGTAGTGCTTTGTTTCTGAACGTAGTGCTTTGTTTATGTAATATAGTGTGACATGTGACAAGAGGGGGGGAGGGGGTATGGTGAAGTGTGACACTTTATGACAAAGGGGGAGAGGGGGGTAAAAAATATCGAAAAAAAGTGTGACATCATTTATGGACAGCCCCTAATCTGATACACACAAATATGCATGCAGATAAAAGTATAAATATTCTTGTGTCTCGTGTATAAGCTTCAGCTGCCATTTTAACCGTAAAGAACACAACTAATATATTTATAAATATGTTAATTATTTAATCTAATTAGAATAGATTTATAGGTTTCACTAAAATGGAAAACTGTAATGAAAATAAGTAATATAACGCAAATAAGTAAATAACGTATTTTTTCGATGTCGCCTAAAGGTATTTTAAACCAAATCTTTAAAAATAAAAACTTCTTTAAGATTTTTTTTTTTTTTAATTAATTGTATCATTCATTTAACATTTGAGTATGAATTAATTGATTACATTGTTTAAATAATTTTGTTTCAATTAAATTCATTTGTATTAGATTTAATACGATGTTTAAGTTTATTTTCCTGCTTGATCTAAGCAACCTTTTTAAGAAATACAAAATATATCTCGTTTAAGAAAGTTAAATTATTCAGTAATTCTTATTTGCATTTAAGCAAAGGGTGTTTTGTGCATTATATATAACATTGTTTTTCTTTTACATTTTATCTATTTTGTATGTCTAATTTTTTTTCGTGTTATGTTATAGTAATTAATGTAAAAAATATTTTGATACTGTAAAAGAATAAGTTTATATATGAATGTAAGTTAAATCAACATATTTAAAGGAAAATTACTTCCCTGAACTTAAAATTCGGTTTAATCCGATAACAATTTATTTATTTATCTCAAAAATGTCTAACTAGCGTGCGATTTAAAGTTTCTTTTTTTTTTTTTTTCCTACTCGTCGATACATTATATGGTATTTATTAAATTTTAATTAAAATTAAAATGATTTACAGAGCTATTATCAAACAAATTAAGCATTCAAAATAAGTTTATTTTCAGTTTTCAAAATAAAAAATATAAATATTTTATTAACTTTTAGTAATCAGTGGGGAAAAATATTTAGAAATGCCTTGTATATTGACTATCGAGCACCAACAGAGTTACAAAGGTGAAACAACTTTTACAGGCAATTTTCCCCGTTATGACTCCGTTTGAGTCTGGATTTATACTAATAGTTCTTCATAGAGGCAATATTGATATAATGCTTAAGAATTAATTTAATGATATTTCCTGTATTAGCTATATTATCAAACAAAATAAGCATTCAAAATAAGCTCACTTTCAGTTTCTAAAATAAAAAATATAAATCTTTTATTAACCTTTAGTAATCAGTGGGGGGAAATATTTAGAAATCCCTTGTATATTGACTGTCGGGCACCAACAGAGTTACAAAGGTGAAACAACTTTTACAGGCAATTTTCCCCGTTATGACCCCGTTTGAATCCGGATTTGTACTAATGGTTCTTCATACAGGTAATATTGTTAAGAAATGCTTAAGAATCAGTTTAATGAAATTTACTGGTATTAGCTTTAATTTTATATTTACTTTTATGTTTATGTTTGCTTGATTCTATGAAACCTTTTTAAAGAATAGAAAATGTATCTTATTAAGTAATTCAGTAATTTTGATTTTCATTCAAATTCAAGGTGTATGTTGATTTATATATATATATATAATTATACACGTTACAACAATTAATGCTAGAAATATGTTGACAGTGTGAATGTTGGGATACATATTAATTGAATGCAGAAACCTCTAAAATACTTAAAGTAATATTATATCACTCAACTTAAAATTTAGCTTCGTGTGATACTTATTTATTCCCCTCAAAAATTCCAGCTAAAAAAATCAGTAATTTTTCTACTAGCATGCGGTTTAACATTTCATTTTTTTTTATTTTCTCCCATCGATACATTTTTTGGTATTTATTCCAGTTTTAAAAGTGAAAATAGTTTACGGAGCTATCAATAAACAAAATAAGCATTCAAAATCGTTCAACAAGCATTTAAATAAAGACGTTTGTTTTTCCAAAGCAGAGATATCAAGTGTCGACAAAGGCAAAATTTGGGGCCTATTTAGAGCCCCTTCACAAAAATCAATTTGATAAAATAAGTCCCTTCACAAAAATCGATTTAATAAAATGAACCCCTTCACAAAAACCAATTTGATAAAATGGGGCCCTTCGCAAAATCCCTTTTAATAAAATAGGCCCTTTCACAAAATTTTATTCCATAAAAACTTACTATTTTTTAATTTATTTATTAGTTTGTGACATTTTAAAATGTGTAATTTGTAAACAAACAAGTTCACCAGAGAGGAAAACTTCATCAAAAGGATTTAAAAAAGTTTTTGTTAATAAATGCTTGGTTCGAATTGGAGAAACTATTTAAACTTTTGTTACAAAATGTTAATTTTTCACAAAAATATAATAAATTTCGCAAAAATAACCTTTACTTTTCGCAAAATGGGCCCCAAGAAAAAAAACCTGCATCGACCCCAGGATGTAAATCCTTTATACAATTTTCAACAAACAGTGGTAAAAAATATTTTGAAAATCCTGGTATATTGACTTTAGAGCACCAGTAGAATTACAAAGGAAAAACTACTTTTACAGGCTATATTTTTCTCATGAAAAGCCGGAAGCTTGGATTAGTATTAAAAGTACTACTTCATTGAAGGAGTAATGTTATGCTGCTTAAGTACTAATTTAATAAAATTCATTAATATTAGCTTTAATTCGACCATTCTACCTCTACGTTTATTTTAAAGTTTGTTTGCTTCTGTGAAACTTTTTAAAAAATAGAAATTTTTTCGTATTTTGTAAGAAATGTAAGACATCCAGATTTTCATTTAAAAGCCGAAAATAGTCACGCAAAAACACTCTCAAGCTAATGTTAAACCTATTGGAACGTTCTTTTTCAAATTTCTCGTTTGAACTTTAATATTTTTAAATCATTCTTTTTGCATAGAATAGCAAAGGTCAATCTTTTTAAAAAATAGAAATTTTTTCGTAATTTAGAAATTTTTTAACGGGCGCTTTTTACTTTTCTGATTTTGGTTGCAGTTATTTTTTATGATGATATTTCATTTTCGGAGCCGGTTCAAAGATAGAAAGTGACCTCATAAAAGAATCTGCAGCCAAATTCGAAAAAAGGAAAAGTACTCGGTTAGAGATCAACGTCGGCTATCTTATGCAAAAAAAAAAAAAAAAAAAAAAAATCATTTAAAAATATTTAAATGCAAACGAGAAATTTAAAAATAATGCTACCATTGGTTTAATATTAGCTTGCGAGTGTTTTCGCGTGACTACTGTAGGCACTTACAGGTGTTTCTTGTATTAGATACATCTTTTTCGTTTTTCAGTAATTAATATTAGCATTATTTTGATAGTGTGTAAATTAATATATAGATTAATTTAAGGTGGGAAGGGGGGGGGGGGGAGAGCTTCGAAAATACTTAAAATTTTCTTACTGAACTTAAAATTTAGTTTGATTTGAGAAATGTTTGTTTATTTATCCCAAGAACTTACATGAAATTTTTTTACATTAAAATGCAGTAATTAAGTAAAATAAATTTTACACTAGTATATGCACAAGTTTCATACTTTTTTTTCGCTATCGATACATGGTTTGATATTTATTTTATGTTTGAAGTATCAATAGAATACAGATCCATTTATTTTATTCATCTTTTTTTTTTTTTTTTTTTTTTTTTCGTAAAAAAAAAATCCTTCTGTCTAGAGTCAAGTAAGATGCGATGAAAAATTGGTAACCGTCATCTAGATTTTTTTTTAAAAATAAATTTAAGAAAGATAAGGTTCTTCTTTTGAGAAAAATTAAATGAATGCTGGAGAACTTCTGCCGATGATGGCAGCTTCCCCTAACTAGAATTTATTGCCCGATAAATTCTCAAATAACACAGATGACACGAATTTCATGTCCACCAATACATCGTTCGATATCTACTCCATCCTTCATTTTAGCAATCGTTTCGCAAGTCATCCATTTTCATCAGCACCCAACACATACAATCTCTGGGCTGAATGGAAGAATCCCGACTACACCACGTTTACTGTTATGGCACTGATTGAGAGGTGGAAGCGCACAAATCAGGAATCAGAGGAAGCTTCCCTCTTTTCCTCCATCCTGATTGGCAAGGAAGTGGGGGAGTAATTGAGGGAATGAGGAATCTTTAGAGGAAGATGAAAAAAAAAAAAAAAAATAAGCGAAAGAGGGGGCTGGTTGGGATATTAAGACACTATTCTCGCGTGACTGAGTTCCATCTATCATCGATGGATTGTGTCTGCGAAGTTATTTTCCAGCCGTGGGCCTTTGCTCCTCCATGAAAAATGTCCACCACTCTGTGGCGCTCTTGAGAAATCTCCATTACGCAGTTTTTCCCATCACCTGAGCATTGGTTCAGCTCTCCATCCACTTTGCTTCTCCCCCCCTCAACCCTCCAACCTTCATTTGAAGCCGTCTTCTTGTTTACCAGCTCATTGATTGCCGCAGCAAATAGAATGAGGGTATAGACGTAGATGCGAGGGTAATAAACCTTTTCTTGGTGGGCAAAGAATGGGCTTTTCAAGAAAGGAGCACACAATGGTTTTTAAGAAAAAGGAAGTGAAGAAGGAGGATTTGTTTTGCGTGATATTGAAAGTGCCAATGCAGCCAGGCTTCGTAACAATGGCAGTGAAAGCGTTCGCAGTCATTCAGAGTTGAAGTTGAAGTTAATTTATTCAAGAAATGCAAAGAGGAAAATATTGTTCATTCGTTTTGGCCGTGGAGATTTAAAATTTTCTATGGCTGGACAATTTATTTTCTTTCAGAACGCTTTTATTTTTCGGCTTTGAAAAAAAAAGTATTCATCTAAGAAGAATTATTAACTTTGTTATGTTAAAATTTTAATCATGCTTAGATATTTTTCTTATACGTAATGTTTAGAATTTTGATTTTGCAACTGCAATTGGTAGAAAATTAAATTAGTGGGGGAAAACCTATCTGACAGAATGCATGATAGAATACAGGGTGTTTTAGAAGAGAAAGACAAACTTTAAGAGGTTAGTATACTGAACCAAACAACTTTTCTGTGGAAAACCAAGGTCATAATTGTTCTATTCCTACAAAAATACGTTACGTCTTCAGTTTAAGACCAAATTTTTATTCACAATTTTAACAATAATGAGCATATCTTATTGAAATGTTCAACAAACTTGCCTTTCTTTGTTTAAAATGAGAAGACACCTTGTTAAGTTGGAAATAATTTAGGTAAATATAGTAATCATTGGCACCACTTTTCGTAGAATCATATCATTTCAAACAAAGCATGGCAAACCTGTTGAAAAGTGTGTTAAAATATCTTCTTTATTTTTAAAGTTATGAGCAAAGCTCCGGCTTGGATATAGAGTGAGACTAAGACGTCCTGTATTTTTGACTGAAAAACGACTTTCTATCCTAGATCCTATCCGAATATTATTCTTTGAGTGTGCTCTAGAATTTTTTAAAGCTTTTTTATTGTTTTTAAACACCTTGCATATTAAATAAAAATTATAAAGATGTATGTTAAACGTATTATTCATAAAGTTCTTAAAAAATATATAATACGATAAATTAATATTTTCAATATTTAATGCTTCTTATACTACTGTACCTCCAACAAGTAATGTAGTTTATTAGTTTTATCTAAAACACTTTCGCATACGTAATATTGTGGAAGTTTTAAATGTTAAAAGTATTTTAAGTAAGATCATTCTATTTTACGAATAATTTTTAATAATATCCATCTCTCGCATAAAATTTCTCATGAACTAAAAATTTCAACCTTTTTTTTTTTTTTTTTTTTTTTTTTTTGGGGGGGGGGGGGAACAAAAAAAATTTAAATTAAATTAAATTAAATTAAATAAATAAATAATATGAAAAGCTATTGATATATATTATTTTTTGTTATTTTATACTATCATTCATTTCACTTTTTTATCAAAAATTACTATAAAACTTTTTTAAGTAAAATGGGCATATAGAAGGTGTATAGGATTGTTTAAGTGAAAATGTGTAAAATATTCATTTCACTTTAAAATATATGCAGTATGAACAGACAATTCTGATTTCGGTCTACCACCTCTTAAACCAGAGATAAGTTAACTTAAATATCGTAAGTTTGAACGGGGTATAACAGAGTAGTTAGGGGCTTCTCTCCCCTCATGCGAAAACACCCGCTCGCTAATGTTAATCCTTTAGGACAGTTATTTTACAATCTCTCGTTTGTGTTTCGATATTTTACACTTTTTTTTTTTTTTAAATTATTGGGAAAAGGTTGTTGTTTTCAGTCGAGAATGGACCTCTTGACGTCGTCACTTTATTTTTTTTTTAACGTTTATAACGAAATTCTGTAACTTTAGAAGAATTTTTTTAAGCGTTTTTAACGAAATTCTGTAACTTTAGGTAATTTTTTCTTTGAATAGGCAATAGAAAAGCCTAAAATCGTTACAAAAATGTTAAAGTTACAAAAAAAAAAAAAATATAGATGCAAACTATCAGATAGGAAAAAATACCGAATTCAAAAATTGACGTCGGATGAGAAATCGTCTTATAAAGCAAAAAACGTAGTCTTCAACTTTAATTTCCTCAAAATACCTTTAGCTCAGACATCAATCTAAACAAGAGTTGTTATTGTAGGAAGGACCCGACAAAATATTAAGGTATATATTAAGAATAAGGTATAGTAATGGAAATTGCGTTTCAATAACTGCGGCGATGGTTCAAGCGATTTTTTTTTTTTTTTTTTTTTTTTTTTTTTTTTTTTTTTTGCGAGGACAGAGAATGCCAGGATCTCTTCAATTGTAGTAATGGAAAATGCGTTTATTTGTAGATGGTTCCGATGAATATTTTTTGGATAATTAATATTTTTAATTAATTTGAAAAAAAAAATTAAGTTTTATGAACATTTTCTCAATGGTTGTTGTAATTTCTAATTACAGTTTTTTTCTTCTTTGCGGAATATAGATTTTTTTTTTCTATTTTCATTTTTTATATAAAAAGTTCAAGCGTTGAGCATTTTATTTTTTTATTTATTTATTTCAATTGGATAGTTGTGGTAGATCTATAGATATATTATTATATTTTTTTCAATTTTCTTTTGCAGATTTTTTTTTTTTTTTCGGAACCGGTTTCGAGAGTAAAAGTATCCCCATAAAAAAAAATTCGCAAACAAAATCGAAAAAGTAAAAATGGCGCGCTGTAGAAATTGATCTCAGCTAACCATTGCAAAAAAAATCGTTTAAAAATATTTAAATTCAAACGAGATACTGTAAAATAACTGTCCCATAGCGAGTGGGTGTTTTCGAGTGAGTCAACGGAAGCTGTTCAGTAGAACACGTGTGTGAGGTGAAAAGACTCACCCTGACTCTTGCTTCTGTGAGATTGGTCCACATGGCGATTTCTTCCCTCGTCGACATGTCCGGATACCTGTTTCGGGAGAAGGTCGCCTCCAGCTCCTGGAGCTGTTGCGATGTGAAGTGGGTCCTCTGCCGCCGCTGACGCTTCTTCTTTTTCGGGTCCCCGTCATCGCCGCCCGAATTCTCGCCACTTTCCGCCCCTGTTTCGGAGCGGTGCTTATCTACGCCGCCGGACGGGTGCTGGTGATGATGGAGATGGCCGGAGTCCGCTGAAAACAGAAAAAGATACACGTGATTGATATACTACAAGGTATCCCATAAATCCATTCACATTTTAAAAAATAACAAACTGCCGCATTGGAGTGCAGTTTGAACCACAACAGTTGTCAAAAAGATTTTTTGTGACAAAAGAAAAATAAATAGTTTAAAGAGATTCAAAAGTAAGCTCAGAATTCAAAAGTTTATCAAAATTTAACAGCGGTTGCAGCTTAAGACTTGTCAAAGGGATTTTCTGCGGCAAAAGAAAAAAAAAATACAGTTTAAAGAGTCTCATAAGTCCATTTACATTTAAAAAACTCATAATAATTTAACAAATTGTCGTATCAAAACGCGGCTTGCACCATAATACTTCAAATGTTTGGAATTTTCGTTAAAAAAATAATTCAAAGAAAGTGTGAACTATTTTTTTCCACAAAATTTTCAACACTTTTACAAGTCTTGTGATGTGCAAACTACAATCTAGTAGGACATTAAAATATATATATATATATATATATGAATTTTTAAAAGTAAATGGTTTTATGGGACACCCTGTATACCCGCCTAATAAGTGATATGGGGTGTTCAAAACAAATCATTTTTTTCTCCCTTGTGATTGAGATAAATATGCTTTTGCATTAAATACAATATTTTGTTCAGTGAAGTAACAAACCAAGTCCTTCCTTGAAAATGTTAGCAATAAATGACGTTAGTCTCCTATATGCTTCTCAATGCAATGCAATAGAGCCTATTAACATGTGCAGATATATTTGGATAATGGTTTGTGTAGTTTATACACTTTAATTCTAAACGCCTCATATGAAAGCAAGGTGAAAGTAAATGCTGAAGGCAAAAACATTGATGACAATACCGATTTTAAAATTTAGAAATCTTTTATAGAGCCATTCTAAAATCTAAACTCGCTACTTTCTGATACATTTACGAAATAATTTTATTGTTAAATATTACAAAATTTACATTTTGTTGTTACTTTGTCTTTAAAAAATTGACTAGCGTTTTCGTTTTCCTATAACACTAACGAATCTATCTGAAAATGACGTCAAAGTTACACTTTTAAGCCGATTTTTGGGATGCGAGAATCGTGAAACGAGTGGTCATTTGGAAGCAATCAACTATTACTCAAGAATATAACTCATCTATAAATCAACTATAACTCAAGAATATAACTCAACTATAAATCAAGAATATAACTCAACTATAAATCAATTATAACTCAAGAATATAACTCAACACCAAATTCTTAGAAAAACGGAAATTCTTAAATACCTAAGTGTGAATACCTGAGACTTTCAAGCCATCAGGAATGTGTTTGTAAATTTGTCAAAAAGATTTGCATTGTTGAATGGGAGATTTTTTTAAGAACGCCTTTAAATAAGTTACTAATTTCGTACGCAATAATTTTATAGCTTTCAATAATAAGTGTAACGTACAATAATAATTGAATCTTTCAATTATAATTGAATGTACTTCGTCAAGCATAGTAAAAATGTACAGTCTCCTTAAAATTAAATATGGAATACTTTCTAATCTTTAAACTGATTCCTTGTACAACAACTAAGGCTGTCATTCGATATAATTAGTTTTTGATAGTACTAATTTTCGAGTATATCTCCTGAAGCTTTTACGCTGATTTGATAAAAAAAATAATGGAGCTGGAAATGTTTTTGAGAATCAAAATCTTCGGAAAGTCAAAGAAATTAATTTTTCTCGCTATTCATTTGAATTTTCTAAATCCAGAATTAAAGTATCGTAAATAATAGAAGTATTAATTAAAGTATTTAGTAATTAAATAAAAATAAGTAACTATATTTAATAATTACATTTAATATAATTATAAATTTAGTAATTATATTTAGTTTCAGTAATTACATTTCTTGTAATTATATTTAGTAATTATATTATTGATAAATTTATAATATTTTATAAATCCTGCAGAGAAGACTTGTTCTTGAATAAAGGATTTTTTGCATGAAAAATCAAAATTTTCATGTTGATATTAAGAAATTTTTAATAAGACATTCAGTATAAAGACATTTGGAAAAAAACTTTTAACAACAAATGTATAATAAAAAATCATTTTTTAAATAAATAAATAATTTATATTCAACATATTTTTTTTATGTGTGTGTGTTTTCATTGGATTCAGATTAGAACAAGAGTGCCTGTACGCGAAATATTTCTCTTCTCTCCCCCACCCCCTTTCTCTCCTCTCTCTCTTTTAATTACAGTAATTTTATTGAATATTTTTTTTATACAAATTCTCATGAAGTTTTTTAGAATATGGATTTTTAAGCACAAAGTTTTTTTCATAATTTAAATTAAAAAAAGTACTAAAAATTATTTTTCTCTTTATGAGTGAGCATTAACTTTTAATGAAGGAAACCATAAAATTACTTCTCTCGAATTTAATCGCTTATTTTAAGTATTTCTTGAGCTTCAAAAAGTTATTACTAGTAAAAATTTTACAGGGTGTAAATGGAAGTCGGGATACCCTCAATTAACTTGTGAACTGATAAAAGTAGAGTTGTAGAACAAGTACCACTGTCATATATGAAAGTAGCGAAACTTGAAAGTTATCGATACTATCAAGAAAATTACGAGAGATAGCGAGAAAAAGAGGTCAATTTGTAAAAGTGTAAACCGTTTTTGATTTAGTATGAAACGATGACTTACATGTAAAAATAACTTTATTAGGAACCCTAAAAAGCAAATCTTCCGGTATCCGATCACAGACATTATTTTTATATATATACCGCTAACCAGTCCCCTACCTGCCGGGCATGAGTGCCTAGCTTGACGAGTACCTGGACTAATACCTGGGCGCGGGACAATATTCGCCTGATCACAGCATGGCTATGATACACCTGACAAGAACCTTGTTGGCATCGCTGCAGTCCTCTCTAGTAGTTTGCTACAGTTTTCTTTGTTTGCCGGTTCAAGGTTTATTTAACTTTGTTGAATTGGCAGATTTTAAAAAAGCAAAAATTAAAGAAGAGTAAGGAATTGGCCTAGTAATTAAGAACCGTGATCAAGCGACGAGATCTTCACCTGACTAGGCACTTCCAGAGGTATAATTCAGAGGGAACTTGGAGAACTCTGCACCCACAACGGATTTTACATGCACTATAGGCGCCATTAGCGTACATGGCTTCGTATCTGCTGTCTCAAACCGATGACCAGATCCCTACCTGCCGGGTGTAGCGGCGCTCTACTTGACAGTTACCTAGGCCGTCATGATGACAAGACTTATTTATTACAATTTCAGCAATCACAGACATTTAGATAGTTACTAAAATTTTAATTCTCCTCCAAAATAGTGATTATCAGAGACGTTTACTTCCTTATTAATACCTCTGTATTACGAGTTTTGTAAAAACGGGAATCTTTACAATTAAATTATAGAGATTCCTAGAGATTAAAGGTTTTCTAAGGGTTCAAATAGTACTTTATATAATATAAACTATATTACTAATTATGTTGGTATTAAAAATAGTGAAACTAAATGAAGGCAATGAGGAAGATGGGCAGGGGGTCCCCTTCTAGAGTTTAATTATTTTATTTTTTTTATCTTTCATTATTAAAATAATAAATTTTATATTTGATTAAAATTAATGAAACCCTAACAGAAAAATAAGATTGAAGGTAAAATGGTTTTATTTATATTATAATAAGGCATCGGCTTATAACGAAACTCGCCACTGCCATATTAAAAACAAAAATATCATTTTTTTTTCTGTTCTGACGATATGGATACTAAATAACGAATTGCTGTAAAAGAAAAAAAAAACATTTTATAAGTAGTAAACGGTACAAGTTTGCTACAAGCGATACAAACTAAAACGATACAAGTTTGATAGCAAAACTAAGTGATAACAAAAAAGAATCAAACTTATAAAAGCAAGCAATCCCAATTATATTTTACCAATTATAAAAGTGATAATGATGTTATCCCTTATATTTTAGTCATAATCGTACCTTTTCGCAATACGGAAGATAAACATCTACTAATAGTTGTAGTAGCATATAAAAATAAACAGTTAACTTAGCTTCTGTATATTTAAAATATTGACGTCACATTTCTCTGGAAGTACAA